>CM036249.1:35899843-37132343 GCA_020698575.1 Bostrychus sinensis | reverse complement strand
CTCTAAGTTCTTGGACCTCTGTCAGCTGTTTTCTTTAAAATATAATATAGCTGAGTTTAAAAATATGCACATGATGACAAATGTTTAGCAGTTCAAATCAAAGCGTCTCAGGTTCTGGACTCTTACTGAGGCCCATCTTGTTGGAGGACCTTGGTCTAATGAAAGCCCTGACAAATATTATGTTATTGAGGATTTATTTTCTGGGGCAGTATGCACGTGCCCCAGTGGTCTAGTGATACCCCGAAGCACATACTGTTGTGTGTCCCTGGGCAAGACACTTCACCCACATTTCCAGGACACAGTATGTGGCTGGTTGTGGCAGGAAGGGCATCTGACATCAACTGGTTTGCTGTGACAACCCCGAATAAGAAAGGAAGAAGCCAAAACGTCATCTTTATAGGTCCCTTTTTGTGAGAGGAAGAATAAACATTCTTTTATCTTCAGTGAGTGCACCCAAAAGTAAAAAAAAAAAACAAAAAAAAAAAAAACATGAGTGTTCCTTTAATAATGTAGTAATAATAATGTAAACTGCATTAGTACACTGACTCCATAGACTCATCTAAATATGTGGAAAAGAGTGGAAACATACAGTAATGAAAGGCTTCTTGTAAAATCCACAGTGGCCTATGATCACAGTCTACAGATCTTTACAAACTGTGAAAACATAACACTTATACATTTAATGTAAACCTAAACCCACTCCACGTGAGCGCGCTCCGGAGACGCGCCACCACAGACCCTGAGCGCGGAGGGGCACTTACTGAGGTGGTTGGGTTCGTGGCTGCCGTTGACGCGTCCATCCTCGTGGATCTGCAGATGGAAGCCGATGCCCACGCGGCAGTAAAGCCTGCACGTCCTGCGTCCTTCCACGGGCGCGCGTCCCACTCCCACGGACACGGCGTACACGCATTGAGCCACGGTCACGACGTAAAGCGCCACATTCATGCTTTAAACGCACGGCACGCGCTACGGCTGCTGCTGCTGCTCCTCTCCGCCGCCGGCTCTTCCTCGCGGCATGGCGCTCGAGCTCCGTGGCGCGCAGAAGGAGGGGGGGTTTATTTATAACTGTGCTGTAATCTCACCGCCGTAAACAGGACGCGCTCTGCCGCTGTTTGGTCTCGCGAACAGAGCGCGTGTGGATGGGCCAATGGACGCACTGCGCGCTTGGTTTTTACGCACCAAGCACCAAGACCTCCTCCAAACAGATGCCTCCGCGCTCACTGTAAATCCTGTTACAGAGGAGCAGAGGAGAGACCGGACCGTCCGGAAGACAGAAGTGTAACAACCGATATTGTAATGGCCAGTAATGTAATACTTGCCAAAAACGTAATAATTTGGCAGTGTTAAATGTAATAAAGCCAATAACGTAATAACGTGCCAATAATGTAATAAAATTTCTCAGCCAAAAACGTTGACTATACATCTAACAAAGACACTGAGAAAACATAATACACTGCTCAAAAAAAATAAAGGGAACACTAAAATAATATCCTAGATCTGAATGAATGAAATATTCTTAATAAATACTTTGTTCTTTACATAGTTGAATGTGCTGACAACAAAATCACACAAAAATGATGAATGGAAATCAAATTTGTTAACCCATGGAGGTCTGGATTTGAAGTCATACTCAAAATTAAAGTGGAAAAACACACTACAGGCTGATCCAACTTTGATGTAATGTCCTTAAAACAAGTCAAAATGAGGCTCAGTAGTGTGTGTGGCCTCCTCGTGCCTGTATGACCTCCCTACAACACCTGGGCATGCTCCTGATGAGGTGGCGGATGGTCTCCTGAGAGCCCAGGGCCAACTGCACCAGCATATGGTCTCACAAGGGTCTGAGGATCTCATCTCGGTACCTAATGGCAGTCAGGCTACCTCTGGCGAGCACATGGAGGGCTGTGTGGCCCCCAAAGAAATGCCACCCCACACCATTACTGACCCACTGCCAAACCGGTCATGCTGGAGGATGTTGCAGGCAGCAGAACGTTCTCCACGGTGTCTCCAGACTCTGTCACGTCTGTCACATGTGCTCAGTGTGAACCTGCTTTCATCTGTGAAGAGCACAGGGCGCCAGTGGCAAATTTGCCAATCTTGGTGTTCTCTGGCAAATGCCAAACGTCCTGCACGGTGTTGGGCTGTAGGCACAACCCCCACCTGTGGACGTCGGGCCCTCATACCACCCTCATGGAGTCTGTTTCTGACCGTTTGAGCAGACACATGCACATTTGTGGCCTGCTGGAGGTCATTTTGCAGGGCTCTGGCAGTGCTCCTCCTGTTCCTCCTTGCACAAAGGAGGAGGTAGTGGTCCTGATGCTGGGTTGTTGCCCTCCGACGGCCTCCTCCACTGTCTCCTGATGTACTGGCCTGTCTCCTGGTAGCGCCTCCATGCTCTGGACACTACGCTGACAGACACAGCAAACCTTCTTGCCACAGCTCGCATTGATGTGCCATCCTGGATGAGCTGCACTACCTGAGCCACTTGTGTGGGTTGTAGACTCCGTCTCATGCTACCACTAGAGTGAAAGCACCGCCTAGCATTCAAAAGTGACCAAAACATCAGCCAGAAAGCATAGGAACTGAGAAGTGGTCTGTGGTCACCTCCTGCAGAACAACTCCTTTATTGGGGGAGTCTTGCTAATTGCCTATAATTTCCACCTGTTGTCTGTTCCATTTGCACAACAGCAGTGAAACTGATGTCAATCAGTGTTGCTTCCTAAGTGGACAGTTTGATTTCACAGAAGTGTGATTGACTTGGACTTACATTGTGTTGTTTAAATGTTCCCTTTATATTTTGAGCAGTGTAAGTCTCTTGAATAAAACATATACAACTCTAAAAAACAATGTTAAATGTTTTTGTTGATTTAAACTGCTTGGATGAGAGTCTTCAGAGACAAACCCAAGCAAATTAATAATATTCTAAACAGGACAATTTGTACAAGAAAAACAATCTCTAATTCTAAATCTATTATTTTTCTTGTATATTTTCAAAGGATTTTTTAAATGCTAATATTGAAATAACTTATTACATAATTGGCTAAATGTTATTACGTTACTGTCTTTATTACATTTAAATAGGCAAGTATTACATTTTTGGTCATTGTTACATTTTGGAACACAGGAGGGACTTTAGATCAAGTCCACACTGAGACTCCACTCTGTCTTCTTTTAAAATGTCTCCTTTGTCTCATAAACATATACTTTACAGAATTCACAATGCGCATATTAAGTGCCATTCTCTCTTTCAGTGAGCGTCATGGAAGAGTCAGATTAAGTCTAGCTTTAGAAGAACTCTAGCCACTTGTCATATACATTATGTTGTATGTACTGGCAGTGGCTATACCCACAAAATGACCCTCACTCACAATATTTTTCTACAGCAGTCGTTAAATATTTTTATGTAAGTCATAAGCTTATTATATATTAAAGGTCCGATGTGATGCTTTGTTCCGGCTTTTTGAAATGATGTTGGACACCTTTTGCTTTCATATTTTATTAATTAAAATAATGTGTATGGAAAATATGTTATCTGATGCCCCCTGCTGGCAACGGTGCTGAATGAACAGAGAATAAAATGGCTTTTAGCATGGCTGATAACACCATCATGCTAACAGATAGATAAATGACCTGACGTTTTTGTAGTGATGACGGTTTAAGCGCTGAAACGGTGTATGGGTTTTTAAAATGCACAGGAGTACTTCCTGGTTTCACGTGTCTACGAAGAGCTGTGAAACTGAGCATTTTCATTTCTTGAAAAGGGGAGCACCTCAACATATAGGATTAGTCAAACATGTGAATGAAACAAATACTACTCTAGGTCTGTTTTTGAGGAGGAAACAACATTATAATTAAAAGCACCAAAAATCTATTTAGCAGAATAGGGGACCTTTAAGATTCTGTATTAAAACACTCTCATTAGAGTTAGCAGTGCAGTTGCACTCTGAGACAATATAGCTTAAAATCCTTAATAGTTTTGCATGTAGGGCCAAAATGCAGCGAGGAAAAAATCAAGATACCTATAAACAGGACCAGAGTAACAACAAGCATTCACACTACCCTTAAATATGACTTCGTTGCACAACAGAGTTTTAGGGTGTGTTCACGCTTATTGGTCCGCAGGACTCGGTTTGCTTCAGGAAAAAAGTTTGCACCTGTGCTGATGATCTAATTGGTCTGGTTCAAGTTCACATTGAACTGTCTGAGTGAGCAGTAACACCTCTCGCCTGTAGGAGGCAGTGCATCAGTATTTACTGAGAGAAACTTGGGAAGAAGAAACCCTGCTCAATTGGTCAAAAATTTGCCTCTTCAGCCGAATATATCCCAATAACACCATACGGTGCACTTTCATTGATATTTAATGAAGTGTTACTGTAAGTTTAGAGCAGTGATATCAGCTGAACACAGCTGTGGACTCTCTTTGTGATTAATATGAAATCTATGTTGTTTAGGAGCTGTTTCACATTTGTTTGCTAATGTTAGCAACCTTTTAAATACACTTTATACACAAATACACAGTAGATTTGGATTTTTGTCATAGTCATGTTAGATGAGCGTATATTTATATCCCCTTAAACAGTGCTTTAGTCCACTCCCTGGTGTTAGCCTGTAGTTTGGGTATTTGGGTGTTCCATGTTGCGTTCACACTTCACCAGGACCAGACCAGGACCAGACCAGGAGTGTTCCAGGGCTCAAAGCGACACCACACAGAGACCTCTGATTTCAGGAGGACCAGAGTTCACCTGGGTAATGCGCACCTGAGTCTGATTGTGTGTTCACACCTGCTCAGATAAACTGAACTTTGCCAGGAAGCACACTAGAGTTCAATTGAAGCAAACCAAACACAGCAAGTGTGAGCCCCAATTGTGACTTCTGAAGTGTTCCTGATCCTTGCAGTCATTTCCAGTACAGAATCATGTCTGCATAAAATGCAGTGTCACTTGAGCACCTGAAGATCACGGGCATCCAATACTA
Source organism: Bostrychus sinensis (assembly GCA_020698575.1). Classification (NCBI taxonomy): domain Eukaryota; kingdom Metazoa; phylum Chordata; class Actinopteri; order Gobiiformes; family Eleotridae; genus Bostrychus; species Bostrychus sinensis. The sequence goes on along the minus strand of CM036249.1, from coordinate 37,127,372 downwards.
ATAATTTCTATTTTTATCCATGCTTTTTTGTGGTCCCTGTTCCAACTTTTATCTGGTGCTGCAATCAAATTAAAAATGAGCCAACTTTCTTCATGAAATGGAAAAATATCAATGATACACAGGCAGCATGGTGGCAAAGTGGTTAGCACTTTCGCCTTACAGCAAAAAGGTCCGGGGTATGATTCCTGGGTCGTGTGGGGTCTTTCTGTGTGGAGTTTGCATGTTCTCCCTGTGGGTTTTCTCTGGGTGCTCCAGTTTCCCCTATCAACCTAAATATGCACAATAGATTAATCCTCCAGCTAAGTACTGACCAGGATCCTGGCTCAGATCTACCTTAACAATATCAACACCTGATGTGTTCCAGACACATTGTCCCAATTTTTCAGACTGGTTTGTAAATGAACCTTGGACATGTTACACCTGTATCTCTTTCATCTTGTGCTGAGTGGGACTGGTGTCCTCTGTCCACATGAGCGCAGAGTAATCCCTGAGCGTATTATTGTAAGGCTGTTCCACATTGACTCTGATCTCCTCTAGCTTTAGTGGATTACTTTTTGAATGGGGCCTAATTGTCTTTACCTTAGTGTAAACAGCGGCTCATGTCTGGTCCGTGCTAATGGCTGCGTTCCTCTGATTCCGCCGTAGTGACTCTGAGGTAATCCCTGAAACTTGTGTAAACATAGTTCTGATTGATGCTATGCCTGATCAGTCTGGGCTTTCAGAGTCTGAAACCATCTCTGAGCCACGAGACAGTCAGGTATGTGAGTGCAATCGGATAAAAAAACTTTATTGACGCCTCTTGTTTGTAGGTGTAGAGGCTTCTTTTAACCCTGATCTGACCAAGTGGGGTAAAAAGTGACCCTGGGTGTATATTTTTTGTCATGTCTCAGAGATGCATTCATTTTATCGCTCTGATTTTTCATGACTACTTGTTGTCTACAATTGCATGTAGTTGTTTTGGGTTTTGGGTGTAATTTGAGAGTTTTATAGACACAAACATATTGGGGTCACTAATGACCCCAGTCAAAAGTACCTATTTTCATCCTAATATTTTTTAATGGTTTTATCAGTTTAATTCATTTTTCTTTTACAGAACATTAATATTTGAAGTACCACGAGAGGGAGGTTGGGGTCTGTCATTTTTAAGTTTGTCCAGCTTTACTGAGGCCCTCAGGATCACACTGTCCACACACAGCAGAGAGGATCCTGTGGTCACATACAGGCCTCACCCTGGGCTCTGACTGAGGCAGAAAATTGTTCTTTAAAGTAAAAATATTTATAAGAATCACTAAAAACAAAGTCAAGACAGAGTCTCAACTGAGCCAGGAACATGTCTGTAATCACCCAGGTCCTGCTCTGGTCCTACACAGACCAGACAGTCCTAGCCTGAAGAACCATACTATTAGAACGCCCCCTACAGGAGACAGAAGCAACAAAACACATGCAGTCTGTTCAGACAAACTTTCTTAAATTTTTCTAAACTAAATCACATCAGAATGAAAAGTGGTGAAGGAGCTTTGTTTGTGTTATTGTGGATTGTTCCTGACATAAAGCATACCATTTTTATTAAAGTAAGTATGTAATTTCAGGTGTCTAAATATGCACATGCACATTAATCAAAATAGCAATTTACAAACAAAATCTTTTTACTTGAAATGACAATTAACACATCACCAATAAAGACTAAAGAGAAAAAGAATGCTAGTATTTAGCTGTTTAGTTTGCTTTTTTTTTTTTTTACAGATTTTTATCTGTGGGGTACAAGTTGACCCCATTCAGTAATCTGTGTATGTAAAACAGGTTGGTAGAATGAGGGTTAACAATGCACCATTTCAATTGTAGTCTGTAGTTAAATAAAACTGTTTGCAAGACTGTACGTTGGAAAAGCTGACATTAAACACTCTCAACAGGGCTGGGTTTTATGCCCACAAACAATTGGGCATGGGGGCATCTGACCCCTGCTCACCTGCCTCACACCTGCAGAGATGATCTGTGCCATAGCCCAGTTACGTCATGAGGTCAGAGGTTGACAGGCTTCTACACCATCAGGATGTGCTCTGTGTTTACACAAAATTTCTCTCAAAATAATTCTGCAATTAGAGACTGTGTTGGGGCAAAAATGTAAAAAGTCCTGGTTTTGTCTCTGATCAGTCCTGGTTTGAGACCTGATTTATCTGGTTTAGTCCTTGTATAGTCCTGGTTTAGCTCTGGTTCAGTCCTGGTTAAGACCTGATTTAGCCCTGATATAGCCCTGGTTAAGACCTGGTTTTGTCCTGGTTTCGTCCTAGTTCAGTTCTGGTTCTGGTTTAGTTCCAGTTCAGTCCTGGTTTTCTGTTTATAGCATATGCATATGACTTTTTGTTCTAATACTGTGCTGCTCTACTAAAAGGATTAATATTGTGCGTTGTATGTCTTGTTGTATGCTCTAACACTGAACACAGAGCTAAAAGGTTAAAGTCAGCTCCAAACCTCAGTTTGCTGTAATTTATTTGTGTTTAACAGAAGTGAAGTGGCCCATTTTTATTTTTTATTTAATTAATTTTTATTATTATTTTTACAAAATAAAACAACTAGTCATAATGTTAGTCTCCTAAATGAGGCTTTAATGAGGAAGCCTTCTGTGTATAATACAGCGTTCATGTGGTCCTCAGAAACTTGGAAAAGTTGAAAAATGCACATGCACATGAACACCTGCCCAAGTCTAAAGAAAAAACAAATGAACAATATGCAACAGATGACACAAATCAAGTGTCATACAAGCAGTGTCTTCATGGAAATAGTGTCTTTTTTGCATATTTCAACTACATACTGTATATGAAAAGAGCATGTCACAAGGAATAAAAAAAAAGCTTCCTATTGCCTTCCAAAGTCCCAGATTAGGTTCAGGTGTCTACGTGCATTACCTTCACCTACCATACTGAAAAAATCATCTGAAAATGAAAAACAGTTACATTACATTACATAACTTCAGAAGTACGTTCTGGATCTTGCAAATATGCTTTCTTGGAGAACTGTTGTTGGAAGACTTTTATCAGACCAAAACCAAAAAGACAAACGCTGCATCCATCATTCTGACATGTCACCGTGCCATTTTTAATTCCTGGACGTGGAAGAGTGCTTCTGTTTGAGCGTGTGACTAATGAGCTGTTCACTTACACTGGTCTGTATAATTATGTTGTTAGACCAAAAACACAACTATTAAACCAAACACTACTGGGTTTATGTATGTTTTGTAACCAAGGACATATTACTGCAATCAAGTAAAATATTAAATCTTACGACATCAAACTTATTCAGTGACGGAAAGTGCATTTGTTACCACAAATCTGCAAAAAATTAAGCAAATGGCAACAAACACGGGAGTGTGTTCTGTTGAACATCTAACATCACATGGAGAGGACAGAATAAAGCTGCATTCATCCTCAGGTCCTCAGGTGCTCAGTGTTTCTGACAAGTTCTTTTTCCGAACTTGGTTATGTTCATTTGCTTTTGTCTCAGAAAAGTTGGGATCTTCGCAACACCATACGCAGATCAACATTTATTGGTTAGTGATGTTATTAGCTTTTAACACAGCTAACTAGTCAGATTCAATATTAACCTTCTCACGACTGAAAGCTGAATGCAAATGTAGATGAGAGCAGCCATATGTCACTTCCTTGTCGCCAGAACGTTAACGCCCCCATTTTGGGTGAAAACAAACTCATCTGCGATCAGGAGAGAAATTGGTGGAGTCCAGGCCACGCACTGCTAGCATCAATTTTGTACTTTCAATAATAAAAGAAAAACCCAATTTGCAAATTTCATTGCTCGCTCACAGATCCGAAAGAAACCAACAATGTACACTGCTCAAAAAAATAAAGGGAACATTTAAACAACACAATGTAACTCCAAGTCAGTCACACTTCTGTGAAATCAAACTGTGTCCACTTAGGAAGCAACACTGATTGACATCAGTTTCACTGCTGTTGTGCAAATGGAACAGACAACAGGTGGAAATTATAGGCAATTAGCAAGACACCACCAATAAAGGAGTGGTTCTGCAGGAGGTGACCACAGACCACTTCTCAGTTCCTATGCTTTCTGGCTGATGTTTTGGTCACTTTTGAATGCTGGCGGTGCTTTCACTCTAGTGGTAGCATGAGACGGAGTCTACAACCCACACAAGTGGCTCAGGTAGTGCAGCTCATCCAGGATGGCACATCAATGCGAGCTGTGGCAAGAAGGTTTGCTGTGTCTGTCAGCGTAGTGTCCAGAGCATGGAGGCGCTACCAGGAGACAGGCCAGTACATCAGGAGACGTGGAGGAGGCCGTAAGAGGGCAACAACCCAGCAGCAGGACCGCTACCTCCTCCTTTGTGCAAGGAGGAACAGGAGGAGCACTGCCAGAGCCCTGCAAAATGACCTCCAGCAGGCCACAAATGTGCATGTGTCTGCTCAAACGGTCAGAAACAGACTCCATGAGGGTGGTATGAGGGCCCGACGTCCACAGGTGCAGGACATTTGGCATTTGCCAGAGAACACCAAAATTGGCAAATTTGCCACTGGCGCCCTGTGCTCTTCACAGATGAAAGCAGGTTCACACTGAGCACATGTGACAGATGTGACAGAGTCTGGAGACGCCGTGGAGAACGTTCTGCTGCCTGCAACATCCTCCAGCATGACTGGTTTGGCAGTGGGTCAGTAATGGTGTGGGGTGGCATTTCTTTGGGGGGCCGCACAGCCCTCCATGTGCTCGCCAGAGGTAGCCTGATTGCCATTAGGTACCGAGTTGAGATCCTCAGAGCCTTGTGAGACCATATGCTGGTGCGGTTGGCCCTGGGTTCCTCCTAATGCAAGACAATGCTAGACCTCATGTGGCTGGAGTGTGTCAGCAGTTCCTGCAAGACGAAGGCATTGATGCTATGGACTGGCCGCCCGTTCCCCAGACCTGAATCCAGTTGAGCACATCTGGGACATCATGTCTCGCTCCATCCACCAATGCCACGTTGCACCACAGACTGTCCAGGAGTTGGTGGATGCTTTAGTATAGACCTGGGAGGAGATCCCTCAGAAGACCATCAGTCACCTCATCAGGAGCAGCCTGTAGTGTGTTTTTCCACTTTAATTTTGAGTGTGACTCCAAATCCAGACCTCCATGGGTTAATACATTTGATTTCCATTGATAATTTTTGTGTGATTTTGTTGTCAGCACATTCAACTATGCAAAGAACAAAGTATTTAATAAGAATATTTCATTCATTCAGATCTAGGATATGTTATTTTAGTGTTCCGTTTATTTTTTTTTTAGCAGTGTATAATGTGTGTAGCCTATGTCAGATGCACATATTTGAGTGTCAAGTCACTGTTCATGTTCATATTTGAAATAATATTCATACCACATAAAACATTTATTCACTTAACTTTAGTTATTTACAAGATTTAACATGGTGATTTGACACGATGGCTTCATAAGTTAGGACTGTAATGCTTTCAGTATTAATGTTGTGTTGATGTCATTTCAGTATGGACCTAAATTAATACTAAACACATTTAGGCAGGCCAATATTTTACTGATATACAGGTATTTGTCATGAAGGACGTGAAATTAAGTATATTGTTGCACTAACATATGTCCACTAGGTGGGGTCGTGTCAGTTATCGGCTCTTGTTTCACTGAGTTTCTTCAGATAATTCTGATTTTTCATTGGCAGTGAGGGAATAGAACCATCAGCTTAACCGGCCATGTTTGCTGTGCTTCTGGAGCAGGTGTTTAGTATTTTAAGCCCTAGAAAAAGAAGAGATTTGACAATTTGTATTTACCCGCCATTGAGTGAATGGAGATGTTTTTACGCCAAAGGGGGCGGGGACTTGGCACAACGGTAAAGTACCCGGATGGCTGCTCTCATCTATAGCTTTAGCTAAAAGCTATTAGTGATATCAAAAACAACAATAGCTGGGATTTCCATTCATTCTGCTCCTCTTATGTCAGTGACAAAGAGCCAATGTACAAAGCGGGAATTAATAATTCAACACCTTTCTGCTCTGTCCATTGAGCAGATGACGTCATGTGGGAAAGTCGGGCAGCAGGTTTTTGTGATGAAATTGGTTTTACCATCAATATGGGACACAGACAGTGAACTCTCAACACATTGTGGTAGTCTTGATCATTCAAGTGTGGCTATGCTTTCAAGAGGGAGAGGTTATAAACCTGTTACTTGAAAAGAGGACGATATGGTTGGAGGATATCAAAGGTGTCATACAGTCAGAACAGTGTGTGGAACAGAGACAGCCAGTCTAATCTGAGAGGTACACAAAAAGTTTAAGTTGGAGGTCACAATTTAGGATAGTGAAGGTATATGGATGTGGATATTAGTCAAGGGGACCAAAAATTCTCTTACAGTTTTGTTCTTTAGTTCTATTTCCGACTTGAGCAGACACTGATGTGCATTTTCCAACTCAGAAAAAAGTTTTCTAGAGTTTCTGAGGCTCACATGAACGCTACATTATACACACCTGTGTTTTATCCTCACTGACTTGATAAGATTATCATAGGCATTTCTATAGCTACAGTATAAAATTGATATTCATTGAATACATGCACAACTGTGTTCAAATATTTGCAAATTGCATGTACACGTATATCTGTAAAAGCTATCATTCACATTTCTTTTAAAAATTATTAGCTGACCTTATTAGGTCAAAGGTTAAACAGTGGGGTGATTGGTTTTGGAACATTTTACCATCTAAGTTACAAACTGCCTCTGTTTGAAGCTAAGCTAAAACCTAGCCTACTTATTTAGAGTCACTTTTGGCACATAATTGCACAGTGACACTTTTGTTGTGATCTATATGATTGTTTTATATTTCCTGTTATTTTATTGCAGTTTTTTTTTTTTTTTTTTTTAACTTTTTTATATTCATAGATCTTTTTTAATATTGCATTGATGGAAAGCACTTTGGTTCAGCTCAGTGCTATATAAATAAAGTTTGATTGTTTATGACCAGCTGCTTTTTATTTGTTAGAAAAGTATAATAGAATAGAATAGAATAGAATAGAATAGAATAGAATAGAATAGAATAGAATGGAATAGAAATTTATTGTCATTGTCTGGCAAAAACAATGAAATACAGTTTAACGCCCCACTGGTCCAGCAGCAGTAAAGCAGCTCTATATCAAATATCTATTACGTACAAAATACAATACAATAATAAATAAGAAAGTTTGCATTAAAATATAACTGGGCCAATCCACCTCTGTTAAACACTAATAAATAAGAGCAAACTGAGGTTAAGTGATGACGTTTGTCTCATTAATATGGACAATATATATCATGATCCCATATTATAGGTTTACCCTTTCTCTATTTCATTTTTTTCCTATTTTGGTTGTTTCTCTGCCCGAGTTGATACTTTCCCCTAAAGATGTTCCACCATTATCCCTTTACAAACAGCACCTCCTGACCTTTTCAGGAGGATATTCTCCTGACCTGTGCGTTTATACATGAGGCTGAAGTCTGTTGGATGTCAGTAGTATTTGAGCATGTCCATGTGCTGTGGGGTCACAGTCAATTAGCTTAGATGTTAGCAACACAAAGGTAACAGCTGAATGACCTGAGCCCTTTCCAGTGACAGCAGTTTGAGCACTGAAATAATCACTACTTATATTCAAACAAACACACAGCTTCTACACAAAGAAACTGTAGCGTGTACTGCGCACACTTTTCTTGCATCAATAGACATGCAGCATTAGCGTCATCAGTGGGCCATGTCTTTTCACACCTCCACTACAGCGGGGCACTCAGGTAGTGAGAGACCGCTCTAGGAACCCCATAGTAGTATGTTCAGATGAGAAAACTGGGGGGATTGTGTTCAAACAACCTTAAGATTTCAGAGAGGGTGTTAACAAACTGTGTAAACCATCAGCCAGTGGGATCCCCTTGTAAGTGTACAGGTGCTAGACAATAAATAAGAAACATCTATAAAGGTCTTTAGAGCCTTTAAATGATCTTAGTCTGGTTCAATCGGCTCCACAGTCATGGGGAGAGCTACAGACAACTACAGTTGTCCAGTCGCTGACCCCTCAATAGAGAGGATAAACCACAAAAGGGTTATGGATAATGAAGCCGGCCCCTCAGTGTTATTTTAAAAAGTATTATTAGAAATTTCAGTGAAAAGAAAAAATGTGTTGGAGAAAAAGCTGCAGAAGCAGCAAGACAGCTGCTTCCTGGAGACAAAAGTCCAGAAAAACCCAGAGCAGAACTTTGGGGAAATTCACAAGGAGTGGACTGAGGCTGGATTCAGAGCGTCAGGAGCCTCCACACACAGACATTTATCTGCAACTGAGTCAGGGCTTTCCTGAACCAGAGGCAAGGTCAGCAGCATCTTTTCTAATGGACATTAATAGTCAACTGTGTTTCCTGAAGTATAAAGTCAACACAGCCTTTTACTGTGAAGTTTTAGAGGCCCACATACTGATGCTGATTTGATCATCCAGCAGGACTTGGGCCCACTCTGCCTAAAGTACCTAACTGGGCACATGACCTGTGGTATTACTGGGACAGACTGACCAGCAAACTCTCCAGACCTGAACCCAGAGAGAATTGAATGAGTTTTGTCTAGAGGAAGGTGAGAAACAGCAGAGCTAGTGACACAGATGAGCTGAAGGCCTCTGTCAGAGCAACCTGGGCCACAGACTGATCCTCTCCTGGACAAGCTGCGCTCAGGCAGTAATTCATGCAAAAAGAGTCCCAAACAAGCTTTAGAAGAAAAATGCACTTTTTTATTATATTCTCGTTTATTGGATAGCACCTGTTCATGCCACTGGACAAAGCCTGCATGTTAAAATACTTGACCAAAACCTTTGCATGTATTTACAATAAAATCTTTATAATACAACAATTTATATTAAAATACTGCTGGAACTCCTAATTGTCATTGTACATGATTATATCAAAGCCACCACAACAGACTTTCCCACCTCACTGCCCTTTTCCAACTCCACAGAACTCTTATGCTCCTCCAAGTTCAAATTTACAAAGCTCTTTTTGAACACAGCTCTGAGGAATGACAGGGAATCCTCATTATCAGGATCTAAAGCTCACATCCATCTGAACTCACAGCGTTGGCTCAGGTTTAGACTAAACTCAGTAATCATCAGGACAGAGAGCATTTTTGGTGTTTTTTTGGCCAGGTCTCAAAGCGACACCTGTTTGATGCACTCACTCCACCTGTCTCTGCTCTCTCTGTGATGGAGGCCTGCTTCAGTCAGAATTAGTCTTCTTGTTATTGGAGAGACATGAGAACAATTACCTGCATCTCACATTGATATTTTAATAATAACACCGCACACAATTACATGGGAGTATCTTTCCAATGGGACTAGTTGCCAAGCTTGCAACTAGATTCAAACACAAGTGAGTTTCTGAGTTTCAGCTGCTCCCCTTTTGTGGCAGGTTTTTACATCATGATGCCCTTCCTATACTGTGACTGGAGCAGGAGCAGTGTGTGAAGTGTCTTGCCCAGGGACACAACAACAGTATCAAGTGAGGTTCAAAATCAGTGACCCTCCAGTTGGGCGAACGCTTAAACCACTGCACAAACAGCACAAAAACAAGTCCAGTGACGGTGTATGGGCTTTAGAAACACGCAGGAGCACTTCCTGGTTTCATGAGTCTATGTAGAGCTGTGAAACCGAGAGTTTTCAGATCTTGAGAAGGGCAGCGCCTCAGAATTCAGGATTACTCAAATAATGTAAATAAAACAAGAGGAGGAAACATATACCTTGGTTAAAAGCTAAGAAAAGTCCATAAGACAGATTAAGGGCCCCTTGAGGATTGAGGGTAAGATTAAGGCCATCTTTAATGTATGTTGTATGTTGAGATGGCAAATTGGTCCCGTTTTATTAAATAACAGAAAAACAGGGAGGTATTCTGTTGTAAGTAAGTGATGGGGTTAGGATTCAAGGTCACTAAGAAGAGATTTAGCGCTCTTTGAAGAGAGTTGAATCTTGGGGATCCATTCCTTTCAAAGACCTGAAAAAAGACTGGCTAATTTTTACATTTATTTATTTTAAGAAGCCAGGCTGGGGGTGTTTTATGAGAGAAATAATCACAAGGTGGAATGATTGGAAAGATTTTGATCAGAATTATTTAAACTATCAAAATATCTATTCTGCTGGTGGAACATTTGAGTTTGACATCTTCTGAAATTTTCATTATCATTTCATTTGGTTTATGTGGACTATATTTTACACACAAGTAAAAAGATGCTGCCATATCCCTCTGCTTTGATGGATCATTATTTTGGATTTACTCTTCAGAAATAAATTTGAATGTAAAATATAGCCGCAAGCAGCAACGATAGGCCCTCGCCCGCCGCGATCTGGAGCTGTGCCACATTTACTGGCAGTTGGTAGAATTTCAGAAAAACTTCATTTTTATCTGTCCATACAAATATTTGTTTCATTCTGTAGGGGGTGCTATTGTGTGAAACGTGAATATTTGTGATTACATGTGTATAAGACAGTGGTGTTAATAAGTGTTTAAAATTTCAGCCAAATGGGAGTTGGCATGTGGGAACTGTCGCAATTAGCGCGTACGTGAAAATAGATGAAATTTTGTGAAAGTTTGTGAATTTGCTGCATGAAAACCGTCAGAGATTCTACAAAAATTTGGATAACTTTGATGTCCCACTTGTGTAGATGATTTTCACCAAATTTGAGCTCACTGGGATAAACGCCCTCGGAGGAGATAGAAAAAGTACGACGTGTGCAAAAACTGCTGTACCAACTTCAATCCAATATGGACAACTTCCTGTTTGTCGTGCGGCATTGATGTAATACTATATTTTGCTTGTACTGTCGTGACGCATGTGTGTACCAAATTTGGTGATTGTACAATGAAAAAATATGTAGCCGGGTCCCATTGGGGCAATGTTTGTGGTGGCGCTATTGAGGCATTTTTTTATATTTAGTTAATATGACATACATTAAAAACTAGCTTGCCACCAACCTGACCTGTGTGCCAAATTTCGTGCAAGTTTATAAATGTTCACTGGGTGAAATTTGCGTTCCCGTGAAGTAAGAAGAAAAAGAAGACTAATCAGAAGAATAATATTCCTTTCAATAACAATATGTCCTCTTTGCCGGGGGCCGCGATGTATACATTTTTGGAAAGTGCGCGCGCATTGCTACCTGTTCCTGGGGGTCCTGGGTCACTGTCGGGTACTTTCATGCGTCACTGGCCTGTGCATTTCGGATCACTGCTGTTCAATCACTATAGGCCCTCGCCATTACTGGCGCTCGGGCCTAATAAATCTTACTTGATTCTTTGTATTCATGCAACATAAAAAAACTCTGTGGCCCAATAAAAAAAACTAAGCAGGCTACAGTGAACTTCCATGTAACTTCCATTCTTAAAAATACAAAAAAAACTCTTCCCTCTGAATGAAATATTTGGCTTTCAATTAGCCACAGTTTGAGGACTCAGCTGTGCTTCTATCCTTGTGCCAAAAATGTTTAATTCAATCCTTCTTCTACCGCTTATTCTGGGCTGAGTTTCGGAGACAGCAGCAAAGGTGCCCAGACTTCCCACTCCCCAGACACTTCCTCCAGCTCAACTGCAATCCCAAAGCCTTCCGAGGCCAGCCGAAAGACATAGTCCCTCCAGAGTGTTTTTGGTCTTCCCTGGGACATGCCCAGAATACCTCCCTGGGGGGCACCCAAGCAGCTTCTGAAACAGATGCCCGAGCCTCATCTGGCTCTTCTGGATGCGGAGGACCAGCGGCTCTACTCCGAGCTCCTCCCGGGTGACAAAAAGAATACAAAAAGAGCCAGTCAAAAGGCAAAGGTAAATGGCTGCATACAACACTTTTCAGCCTCCATGGACACTCAAAGCCTTTTACATCAAAGACCCATTCACCCATTCACTCTCACCCATTCACTAGTGTACACATACATCATCAGCATGAACTGGGGACGTGCAGATGAATACTTCCTGAGCTACTGTCACTCTAGTAAAATGAAGTATTTTAGCTTTCTCCAAAAGCATCCTTTTTGCAGATATTCCCTGTATGTTGTTAAAATGGCCTTTTCTGGGATTACCTTGAGTAGAGTATAATGTATTGTCCAAGTCTGGGTTTCCTCTCTGGGAACAAGTGTCCTTTTCCCATGCAGTCCTCAGTTCTCCACCTGGCCCACCCAGAGACTCACTTGTCATCAACATATAGTACTTTGGCGTGATAAACCAAACACTGAAGAGTTCTGAGGAGTGCAGTGTTTCCACAGATTCATACATGTTTTGAATCTGAATAAACACAAAAGTGAAAATTGTGTTAGTGCAATTAATGTGTTTATATTATCTATAATGTCTTAAAGCTCCTTTAGTTTACTTTGGTCTGTGGGTGGAGTGGTGTCAGCCTGTTAACTGGCAAAAGCCCATTATGTGTAGCACTCTGCTCCACACTCAATAGAAAGTAAAATCAGTCTGGAATGTTTCTGGGGAGGGACTTTTAGTTGGAAATTTTGGAAGTGATTAAATGAAGCACCAGCTTGTGACTGCCTACCATAATTTGTTTTAGCCAATCACAGCAACGAGCCATATGACAACAAACAACAAATCGCTATGGTAGCCAAAGAATGTAACATGTCATCAGATTCTTTATTTTTTTATTTTTTATTTTTTTTGTATTGCAGTATGCATTATATTTTTCAGTCTCATCATGTTGTTAACATGAATCATTCAGAAAGCCTGTTGCTGTTGACAAACCTGAAACCAACCCACTCTCAGTAGTACTGCCACACTATTGGTCAAGGCACCACTGGTCCTAGTCATGATTTTTGTGTTTTTGTGTGAACTCAGAATCCTGCTCGCTCGTAAGATAACTGTTCCGTCACACCAAAAAGTGTATTTTAATGAGGACATTTTACAAAGATGTAGCATAAACTCAACCAGGAAGATTAATTTATTTTCTCCTTCTACACCCTGAACCTGTCACTGTCAGCCAATCACAGCCTGCCACCTGCCTCTCATCCAATCACCTCTCAAGCCTGCTGTTCAGCTATGCATCGCATCCCTCCTCCACCCCAACTCCACAGCAGCAGAACCGTCATCCTCCTCAGCCTCTTCTTCTCCTCTTCACCACCGCATCAGCGGAACCATCATCCTCCTCAGCCTCTTCTTCTCCTCCTCTTCATCCCCACCTGGGAGATAGAATTCCCCTAACTAATCCATCAAACTCTCTCTTCATCTCATCTCTGACATCTCTAGCTGCCAGCGTCTAAGCACCAAAGTTTATTCCTTATAAATCATCCGTTACACTTCACTCATTTGTCTGTGTTTGTTTTTAAGTCTCTACTGGTTGAAAAAATTTACAGAAATTGCAGCAGGAGCTACAACAAACTGAAAGCTACTTTGTGGTGCATGTTCTGCTAGGCTGAGGGCTTCTCTCTCCAGTCACTGGTTGGCTAATATAGTGCACTACACACAACACAATTAATACATACTGTAAGTGAATACAACTGTGCTGCTGTGTGCCTCATGTGAGAGACATATGTAAATGTTTCTTGGTATTATAAAAGTAAAGTAAATACAGAAAAGACTTACTGTGCACACTGGGGTCAGTGCCTGGAGTAAATGTGCCGTTGTCAGCACAGAACAAGATTAAGTACATTGTTGTGGTAAAAGGAGCAGTACTAATGCAGAGCAAGGATCTGAAACCCTAAAGATCATCAGAGCATCTGCAGATCAGTCAGCAGTCAGCTCTGCACTAGAACCAGGTCTGGACCATGGTCAGGACTTGAGACAGAGTGAGTTGGTAAGATGCTGTGGATCATATTATTCATTAATCTTTTAGGACTTATTCCTGCTAGAGCTCAGCTACATGAAAGTTTATTGCTGACATATTTTGCACATTTTGGACATATAATACATCCTAAATAGTGGTCTATGCATATGACATCACCGTTAATGAATTTAGTCCACACATGCTAATTTTATTTTCATCACTAAATAAGACAATATTAATGTCACACCAATTTAATAAGTTTTATTCTGAATAAAATTACAATGTCACTCATCCCAGAGTTTATTTTCTGAGTGAACTGAAAAAATGAACCAGTCTTTTGAATGGCTCTTTGAAATGAATCAATCCCAAAGATTCGGCTCCCGTTACAGAGCCATAACTCATGTCGCTAGAGAAAACCCACAGTAACGTGCAGACTCCACACAGAGAGAGTGGGTTGACTGGACCCATGATCAGTCTTGCTGTGGGACTGGAGCTCTCCCTCTCTGCTCACAAATATGACTTCTTTTACAGCCTGGATAGTATTTCAAAGGATGGGAACTGCAGCAGATATGAGTGAGTGGAGACTGCATGTACTCTGACTTCCACCCACCTTCCTGATTGTACTTTGTCATTCATTTACCATAACTAGGAAACTAGGAAAGTACTCTAGTTCTAAGACTCTGCTCACACACAGGCTCCCACAAGTTCACTGTACAAATGAATTTTGTATTTTGTAATTTCTAATGGGGTGACAGTGGTGCAGTGGGTTAAGTTTGCCCACCAACCAGAGGGTCTGAGGTTTAAATCTTGCTCGAAGCTGCCGTTGTCTCCATAGGCAAGGGCCCACATGCACAGCATGTGGCTGCATCTGACATAAAAAACCTGCCAAATCACCACGGGACTAGTTTGCTATGGTGGCCCCTAAGGAAAAGTGAGCAGCCAAATGAGTAAAAGTACAAATTCTTAAAGAAGCTATATTCAGCAAAATCAAATTTTCCTGTTTTTCTTCCATGTTCTAATGTTGTCTCTTTATCAGAAATAAACCTGGAGTTGTTTTGTTGTTATTTTGTTTCTTTCACACCTGTTTGAGTAATTCTGTATTCTCTGGCACTGAGTTTCTGAGGCCTTAGAACGCTCAGTTCCACAAACCTCTGTCTCCCCTACTGAACCCCCGCCCACTCCAGGAAGCACTGACCAATCAAAAAGCCCTCTACATCCAGCCTACTCTCATTCATTTATACAAAAAAGTGTACAGCTCTGTTTCCACTGATTCCTCACAGACATTATTCATTTTGGAGTAAAATGGCATCATACAAAAAGTTGAAAGAAGTGAATAGCTTTTTTTCTTTAAATTATTTCCAAAAGATGGCAACATTCTCCATTCGCCTTCACTCTGCTGCCCTCTGCTGGTTTCTTCACCTGTTTTTTTTATGGCACTATAGTATAGAGTACTTATTGGAAATGCTGCTCTAGAGGTGACCAACACTGGTTTAAAATATAATAATAGCAGAATTTAGCCCCTTTAATTCTTTGTTTGTTATCACATTATACAACATATTATTACATATTATACTCACACAATACACACTAGACACAATGTCATACTTCATTACAAAATCTGGTGAAAAAGCTATGCCAAAATCATTATTGGAATCACTGTATACAAGGAGGCAGATGATGATGTGGCAACCCCAGAAGGGAAAAGACAAAAGAAAATGAAGACATAGATACCAGATATTAGACAAACTTATCCTCTATGGTACTCAGCTTGTGTTTTCCACAGCAAACCTCATATTATAAATTTGATATTTGAAGTACTACAACACAGAGGTTCCATCCAAACTCTGTTATCTCTGATATTTTAGTATCATTTAGCTTTACTTCTAACCCTAGAGCAGAGGTCTTCAGCGTGGGGGGCACTATTTTTATTTTTATTTTATTTTTTTTTCTCAAACTGTGGTACAGGTACCTCTGGTGGTACACAGACTTCTTTGGTGGTACTCAGGATTTCACAGTTCAAGTCCTGATTTAGATCCAGTTTCATGCCTGGTTTAGTCCTTGATTTGTTCCAGTTTAGACCTTGTGTAATCCTCATTTAGATGTGGTTTAGTCCTGGTTTAGACCTGGCTTAGTCCACATCTAGTCCAGGTGTAATCTTGGTTTAGACCTGGTTTAGTTCTGGCTTATGGTTTCGGTTCTGGTTTTCTCCTTCTGTAGTAATACATTTTTCTGTTAATCCCTATTTTATTCCTTGATTTAGACCTGGTTTAGTCCAGATTTATTTGAATTAATTTAAGATGGTTCTTGTAAAGCCAAAAAAAAAAAAAAAAAAGTTTGAAAAGTTTGAGAATCACTGGAGTAGAGAATGTTTTATATTTTCTTTATTTGTTCCCCAAACTTTTTCTTACAATGTATAAATTTCAATATTAACATGAGTCTAACTGTGTGTTTACAGATGGCAGTGCCCCCCTTCTCACTGTAATTTGCACTTGATTTAAATAAAAACTATGGATATATGAATCTGTGTATTACGTGAATGCACAATAACAAGGTATGTTTGTAAATGGCAGTAGAGCCTGTTGAATATAAAAGACCATTTTAAACAACATCTAACATTATGACTATATTAATATTTGCAATATATAGCTAGAGTTCTCTGCTCCGTGTCTCTTTTTCGGAGCATGGACCTGGAGAATTTTGGAGCCCCCTGCCCCACAGTAAAGCTGTTGTAATGGGATTATTGATGATGAATGTCAGGCCGGGGCACTTGTCCTCACTCTGCTCTCATGTGCACTCTGACTTGTCCCAGTCCCTCACTGTAGAGTCCTCATGTTTCTGTCCCACTGTCATCACCCACCATTACACTGCAGACCGTCTTCATCTGTCTCTGCTCCACTGGGACGTCAGGTGGCCCGGGACAGTTTAGTCATTCCAATTTATTCCCTACAGTAGATAGTTGTCAGGAGCATTGACTTTGTGTCATGTATGTCTGCCACTGAGGGGACTGTAGTTGGAGTAAGAGCAATAGTAGTAGTAGTAGTAGTAGTAGTAGTAGCAGTAGAAATTGTAGTAGTAGTAGTAGCAGAAGTAGTAGAAGAAGTAGTAGTAGTAGCAGTAATATTACAACCCCAGAACTTAGCACTCCCCAGTACAAGCTCCTCATTGTAGCAGCAGCAGCAGTAGTAGTAGTAGTAGTAGTAGTAGCAGTAGAAATTGTAGTAGTAGGAGTAGCAGAAGTAGTAGTAGTAGAAATAGTAGTAGTAGCAGTAATATTACAACCCCAGAACTTAGCACTCCCCAGTACAAGCTCCTCATTGTAGCAGTAGCAGTAGTAGTAGTAGTAGTAGTAGTAGTAGCAGTAGAAATTGTAGTAGTAGGAGTAGCAGAAGTAGTAGTAGTAGAAATAGTAGTAGTAGCAGTAATATTACAACCCCAGAACTTAGCACTCCCCAGTACAAGCTCCTCATTGTAGCAGTAGCAGTAGTAGTAGTAGTAGTAGTAGTAGTAGTAGTAGTAGTAATAGTAACAATACTACAACCTCAGTACAGAGCAGATTTTGTGGAAATATTTTCTATGGAGCACTTTTTAAATTTACAGCATGGTTTAGTCATTGCTCCTGTCTACTTCCTTCTCCAAACTGTGTGTGTGTGTGTGTGTGTGCGTGTGCGTGTGCGTGTGTGTGCTGTAGTAAATAAATCACTGACTTGACTGACAGAATAGTGGACTGTCCCTTTAACAGTCTCCTTCTCTGTGGTGCGTCTGTGTGCAATTTACTTTGTGTCCACAAGATGGTGCACTTGTATTATTTTACCCACAGTTCTTCAGCGCAGCGCTTTAGTCTAGATCCTCCCACTTCTGAGTCAGATCAGTTTAATCATGTCATCATCTCCCCTTTACAAAAGTTTTTGTGGTGTACTGTATGTGTACCATTATTGGTCGCAATAAAAAGTGCTATAGATTTAATCACATATAAATAAAAAAAAAACTGATGGTAAATATTAAAAGAATGAAATTATCCAGGCTCGGTTCCCTTAATTTGTTTACTATTAGACTACATTATGTCCCGCCTTTTTATTGTGTATTGTTATGGCTTTGATTGAAGATATTTGTGATTGTAATCTTTCATCTACATTTTATATGTGTTCCTGAGTGGCTCAGCACATAAAAAAAAAAAAAAAAAAATCCCCGATAACCCATACCCATACACTTTTAAACAGCTGCTCATACAAATATCCACTTAAAGTCACAGTGAATGAGGCTATTCCAAAATCACAGAGGTGGGCACAGACTGAAACATCTGCTTCAACAGGAAACAGTCTGGAGAGTAACCGTAAAAGTAACAAGCTTTCCAGGCCTAAATGACGACACAGATTTTTCTTCAAACAACAGTGGGACGTATACAAGTCTTGTGCTTATGTTGAACTTTGTGGTAGATGTGGTGTAGTCGGTGGTGTAGGTGGGGGTTTTGACTTGAAGGCTTACTGCTTTGGCGACTGTGTTGCATTTATTCTTATTTATACAAACAGGTGTAGCAACTGATAATGTAATAACAGCCAATAATGTAATACATAACATAATACTTTTGGCAATTTTAAATGCAATAAAGCCAAACATGTATTAACTTGCCAATAAGTTTAATAATACTCTAAACATTTTATACAAGAAATGATTTGAACTGGCTCTAACAATCATCTTTACCTATGCCATCCACTGAGTCAATTTCTGATGAGCAAACTGCACAAAACTGCAAAAAACTAAACAAAAACAAATCTTATTTCCAAGAAATGCACTCCTATCAATGCATTATTATTTATTATTATTATTATAGGCTGCAGTTATATACATTTTGTGCTATAAGCCAAAAATGTAACAACTTATTACAACGTTTGCTCAAAAAGTTAACTTATAACCTAATTTGCTGAGGTATTTCGGTAACACTTTCTATGAACTCGCTGTTCATAAGACGCTATAAACACATTCATAAAGCATTATAAAGCATTCATAAGGCTTTATAATTATTGACATAAGTTGACATAAATATGTATAGATACTCATAACTGCACTTATATGGCATTATAATCTTTTGTTATAGGCCTTTACAAGTGAAGGTGACATTATTATAAAGCGTTTTTGTCCTCATGAGATCAGCAGTGTTGAGGTCAGTATTATAGGCTTCATAACAGAATCCATGAATAGTCCCAAAGCAGCTCATGTGTACTTGTGTCAGAATTCCATGTCTTATTAAGTGTCTCTTAATTAGTGCTTATGTATGAGGGGAAACCCCACTTTACTTACTGTTTGTAATGGTGCCCTATGAATTTTTATGAGTAATTATAAGTTAATCTCACTTTACCGAGTCTATGCAATGGGTGCTTGTATCTCTTAATTAGTGCTTATGAGCAGTAAAATAACCATTGACAAAAATATATAAATAATAATAATAATAATTTTTAAAAGGAGCATTGGCATTGTAAATGGTCTTTCACAACATTTTCATAATATTTTTAAAAGACAAAATTTTGTCCACACTGTAAAAAATATCTGTAGATTTCATGGTAAAAATCTGTAAAATCTCAACAGTAAAAGATCGTAGTTGATATATCGGTAAAATACTGTTTTGGTTACAGTAATTAACTGTAATAATAAAAATAAGGCAAAATTGTATTTTTTTGTTTTATTTTTTGTAATGTATACAGTATAGCACTGTTAAAAAATTCGAGTCCTGTGTTTATTACAGTTTAACACCTTTTCAAAAGATAATAACTTTAAATTTTACAGTAAATGTTGATTAAAACATAAGTCACAAACTAAAATATACATTAATCTATTTTTTTGAAAGATAACTTTAAATTTTACAGTAAATGTTGATTAAAAGTTAAGTCACAAACTAAAATATACATTAACCTATTTTTTTTTTAAAGATAATAACTTTATTTTGCAGTAAATAATAATAAAAACTCAAGTCAAAAACTGTAAAAACAACAGGCCTCTTGTAGTTTTTACGGTAGAATTCTGGCAACCACAGCTGCCAATTTTTTACCGTAAAATTTACAGATTTTTTTTTACAGTGCAGGTGCAATGATTTCTGCGCCTTATTCAGATTCATGAGGAGCAAAATAACTAAAAGCTTTTTTACCAGTTTCACTTCTGACACAGTGAGATGATGAAAAAGTCCTGGGACTGGAGTTGGTAAGAACTTCACTTGAAGTTTAAGCTACTCCTTAAATATTCACTGTTTAACATAATTATGTGGTCTTTGTATTCACTATTTTTTTATCCTCCCTTTTTATAAGGTATGCTCACTAATTTGTTTGTATGGATGTATGCTGACATTGTCTTGTTCTACACCGGCTCTACTAAATTACTATACAAACAGGATTATGTACTGTAGACTATATATTTGCAAGCCCACAAGCATGTTATCTGTCTGTGTAAGAAGAAATAAGTGTGGGTGTGGTCTTTTATGTTTTTCCCAATATCAGGAAGTACTCAGCTGTTACCTGTGGAAAATAGGAAAAGGAAACGAGAGCAATGAATTAGTAAAGGCTTTTTAACGACATTAAAGACAGTTTGTGGAGACATTTAAAACTGTACTCAAATACCTTTTAGCCAGCAAACAACAGCCTACTCTTTTTATTTATTTATTTATTTTTTGAAGTTACCTGTGTTTTTGTGTTGTGTTCATGGGGCTTAGGATATGTCCCACCATCAGGGTTAACCTCAGAAATCATTAGTGGATTTCAAAGTCCCTAGTTGCCCACCTACACTCAGAAATATTACACTCTGAATGTCAAAAGGGTCCTATACTACACTCTGTATTCTTTCTTAATAGTACAAGAAAATGTAGTCAACCAGCAGCAGCACAACAGAATACGTGAAAGTCTATGATTATTAATATGATTTAGATTTATACAGATACATCTAAAAAATACAATATTGTGGAAAACACTGAATATACTGAATACTGAATATAGTTCCGTTCAAAAAGTCAAATGCACACACATAGATTTAGTACTTAGTGAAATATTTAAAATATGTATTTTTTTTCCTGCTTATAGTTGTGATGATTATGTAATATTCTAATTTTATGAGATACATTTGGGCTTTTTACTGTAAGCCATAATCACCGTCACATGTTACAATGGATAAATGCTTGAAATAATTTCACTTGCTGTGTACTAAATCTGTATGTCATCTGTATATTCAGACATTTACATATCAGTGTTTCTCTTTGAATTCAACTGTCCGAAATACACTGAATTTTCCTCAATATTGTATGCTAATTCTCTAATTTATCGAGAATAAGGATAAAATTGTAGTGTACTGTAGGTAAATGTATTGCCATAACAGGGTTGCTGCAGGTATCAGCAAGTTTAATATAATGTTTTTTAATGCCATTTTTAACATTTTTAATCCCACACACAATCACAGCAGCTTAAATTGTCAAAATGTATTTGCAAATATTTTAAGATACAGTTTATAAAGCACCAATACTGTTTTGTTGCAAGTCAAATAGCTGATGTTTGGATAATGTGATCCTGCTGGAAGCAAACTCATCCCGACTATCACGCTACTGCAGGCTACAAAACATAAATTATTATTTACAAACACATATTTATATTCACAAATTCAACTAATAATACTACTTTCAATTTCTAATGCCTGTTGGAATCACATATAATGCTTTTTAGTGCAATTTAAGGCCTTCATTTTTGCAAAATTGATTTAATGACTTTCAGTGGTTTTTAATGCCCCACATGAATCCTGCATATAGATATAGAAAAAAATCCTTTCTAAAGTTGTACTATATTGTTCTATGAAAAATGGAGAACCATAACATTTTGTGTAAGTACATTGTGTTGGATTTTACAACATAAATGATCAAACCTTTGAAATAACTTATTATGTAACAAGTGGGAAATGTAGCACTGCATTATTAAAGAGCATAAATTCATACATTATTGGGGAAATATTTGTCTTCTTATTTCTTTTGGGCTTTTCCCTTTCCGGGCTCGTCGCTGTAAACCATCTGCCTTCTAGTGTGCAGTGGTTTGCAAACTGATTCACCATAGATTTTACACCAGATCCCCTTCCTGATGCAACCCTCTCCATTTATCCAGGCTTGGGACCGGCACAAGGAATGAAGGATGTGTAGGATGAAAGTGTCTGCTGTGTAAAACATGTATGTGAAGTTATGGGAATAAGCGGAAGGTGAATGAATAAAATTAGACAGGACGTTGCTGGTTGGTCAGATGTATTAGTGACTTGTTAATGAGGATTTCAAAATAAAATCCCAAAAAAACATTTCAGTTGAAAATAAAGCTATTTTATTGTCAATGCATTCAACATGATTAGATAAACTATCAAATTTCAGCAAAAGGAAGAAACACTGAAACTATTCCCCACTGACACAAAATATGACGTTTTCATTTTCAAATCAAACCAGTTATGTACAGAATCATGTATAGACTGCATCTTAAACAATATCATTTCACTTACATGCACTCTCCAGTGTCTGCTGTGTCCCTCCTCCCAGAAGCCTTAGCATGTTGTAAACAGTGAGACAGTAATCCTCTCTATAGTTTTGCACTTATAGAATATAAAATACAACTTACTGTACATTTTACACTTATATTAAATCTTCCCTTAGTGTCAAACGTGTAGGTGCTTCAATAAATAGATTCATTTTTCAAAGTCAAAACGCATTTTGCATACAGACCCAGAAAGAACAGGACATTTGTACAAACAGGGAAAACCGAGGACTGTGGAGGATTCAGAGAGAATGGCATTGGATCGAGAAGCAGGTTCAGACCAAACTTACAGTGTGGTAAACCAAGAGTTAGGGGGAAATGTAGCTTTTAGTTTCACAAATTATTTCTAATGAGGTAAAGAGAATAGTGCTTCTATATGAGATAGATATTGCATTAAAAATCAACATGTAGCCATATACTGCTACAATCTTTCAGGTTATTCTATTTTCTGAACATGAAATTCATAGAGCTGCAACAATTTTCTACATTTTAAGGGCAAGTTTTTAAATGTTTCGTTTAGAATATGAGAGGAACAAGAAAAAAATAATATGTTTTTAGTTGATGTCATTGTTCAAAGGTAGTGAGGTACTGTAGATTTTTTTTTTCTTTGGGGGGGGGGGGGGGGGGGGGGTCAAACTCCTTTTGGTACACTGCAACAAAAACAATATCTACATCAGTTATTTGTATTTTTACAAATCAAGAGTCAAATTTCCCCATGGACAGATATTTTGCTTGAAATAAGTAAAAAACACTTTAAAACAGGAATAAATAACTTGAAACAAGTCAAATAACTAGTAATAAGTAACACAAAAGTAAATAAATCCAATCTTGTGAAAATTACTCAAATTGAGATTAATAATCTGAATTCAAGTCGTTTTAACTAATGTAGATATTGATTATTTGTTTTGTTTTTGTTTTTTTCTTGTTTTTTTCTTGTTTTTTTTTTTTCAAAAACATCATACTGTCCCACTACAATGGAAACAGCTCTTTTACTAAAGGACCTCTGACTGGACAATTAATTTCCTTATTCACAACAATATTGGGAATATTTACCTTTAATGCACTGGGTTTATTAGTAAAAAGCTTATCTTCTCTACTTTGTATTATACTTATATTATTGTATGTATAAATCTACATCTACAAATTCATTTTATATGAACTTTTTGAATCATCTTTCAAATGGTTATGCACATGGATAGAAAGGAAGTAGGAAGTATTTTAGACCAGTATTTGAAAACATCCCTTTCGGTAAATTTAAAACTTAACTGAGGTGCTTCACTTGTAATCAAAACCAATAAAAATATGTGAATTTTCTTGGAGTCAAGTTGAACCTGCTTCTTGAAACGCAGCCATTCTCCCCAAAAAAGTAAGTGCAAAGGGGGTGTCCTTGTTAATATTAGTGCTCTATCAGTCTGAGTGCTTTTCTCCAGGCAGATTTATCAAGCAGTCCTTACGGTAAAAGTCTGTTCATGTTCAGGTTTAATTGTGTGAGGTCATGTGACGCGACAGGTGATGCCTCTCCCTGAACGACTCGTTGCAGATGGGACACTTGAGCTTCTCCTCCCGCCGCCTCTTTACGAGCGGCTCCATGGCATACTCCTTTTTGTGGTGCGACCTCATGTGGTAGACCAAGTCCGACGTCATGCGGAAAGACGCGTTGCACTTGGCGCACCAGTTCTGCGCAGGCAGGCAAAGCGACGTGAACGATGGCGGCAGCAGGGTCAGTGCCGAGGGCATTTGGATCTGGATGGGGCCTGAGTTTTTCGGCCAAAAGGCTGTGGCGTACACGAATGGGTTCTGCTTGGCCATGCCCGCTCCCGGTACGGGGCAGTTAGCGCCTAGCTCAGCCCCCTGTAGCTTGGCGGCTAAATGATCGGCCTGGTACAGTCTGTTGGAGGAGATGGTGTCCCCAACCGCTGGGTGGCAGTCCAGGAGCTTAGGCGGCATCACTAAAGGGGAAATTTGCGAAAAAGATGACCGCGATGGTTGGCTAAAAGCGCTTTTCCGCTCACCGTTGCTTCCGCTGCCGCCCTGCTGGCTAACAGAGGTAAACGCACTCCCCATTGGCGATGTCTGGGGAGGCTGCGTTTCTGAAAGTACTTGTCGGATATTTAGGTGCTTCTCCGACAGGCTGCTATTGGGACGTCCGCCCTCTTTGTTTTCTGAGTTCTTGCTGTGATGTTTTAGGCTTTGCGGGGACTTTTTCACCTCTGTAAAAGCGCTACGTTTGGCTTCTACTATTTCACGAGGAGGAGAGAAAGATCTGTCCTCCAAGCTGTACGCTCCCCTATAGTTCTGCGCCGACGTGGCTAGTTCCTCTTTCGATTTGGTCAACCCAGCCCCTATCCTCTCCCTATCCTCTACTTCAGAAAACTTCCTCTTCCCAGAACTTTCACTGCAGATCTCGGCCTCCTTGTCGCTGGGAGGGCTGGTCCGGTTGTTCTCCAAATCTCGGGCTAAGTTATGGAAGTCCGTGGAGGGTTTGCTGTTGTCCTGGGGGGCGCCGTATCCCTCAGAGCGACCCAGTTTGGGGCTGGTCCTGGTCAAGTTGCTGTTGGGACGATCCACGCTGCCTTCTTTCACCTGGTCCTCGTCGGTGATGCTCTGGAGTCTCTTGGTGCAGCGGAATCGGAGATGGGCCAAATACGGGAACTCGAACTGGAAACGCTGGCTGCAGTCTGGGCATACGTAGTGGGTTGAACCTGAAATGAAAAAGTATACAATATGAGTCCTGATATATACAAGCTGTTAATTGGTCATAATGTTCTTCTTATAATCCCAAAATTATTAATGCATGTACATGAATACTGAGATTTGCTCAATTTTCAAAAACTCAATTTTTCACAGCAAAAATCACATTTAAAACATTGTGTCTGAGAAATTTCAAATTTGGATTTATTCATTCACCTTCAGTATGAGTTCTCTCTCTTACATTGGACGCACAATACTGTTTTTATATACATGCCAATGGCTTTCATTGTGTGATATTACAAAATATAATATAACAGGGTAGCTCGAGGTTTTGTCTTGTGAAATATGAAACCTTTTTAACGCCACTTAGAATGAAATTTAATGTCAACATTGTCAACAACCAAATAGTAATGAAATGTAAAATATAGGCCTAGATAATATGACTCCAGTGCTGCATTAAAAAAAAATCATAACAATTTTAGAGAATCATAAATTTTAATATAACATTTCTCAAAAAGTGTATTGTTACACTGTTAATGTCGTTATGATACTTTTTTCAATTGTATTCATATTATCAAAAAATTGACAAAATGCTTGGATGAACTAAATTTAATACTTACTGATTAGAACTAATACTTTTAAGGCCTTGATTTTGACACCAAATGTAATACTTTTTTATACTTTTAAGGGCTGCCCTGAATAATGCAATGGATTTATACAGAGCCTTTCTGGACACTCAAAGCGCTGCATTGCACTCCTCAGTCACACTCAGTGGTGTGAGCTAGCCACAACTGCCCTGGGGCAGACTGACAGAGACGTGGTTGTCATTCTGCACCTACAGCCTCTCCAACCACCACCAAACACACAAATCTCACATAGGCAAGGTCAATAAGGTGTCTTGCCCAAGGAGACAGCAGCAGTATGAACTGGGGAGAGCGGGATTGGAACCATAAATCTTCCAGTTATAGGACACCCGCTCTACCACCTGAGCCACTGTCACAGCAATTTATGTCTAAGTCCATTTTTAATATAATGTATTTTAATATAATGTCTTTTCTGAGTACATTTACTTGAGTCAGTTTGCTATTTTTGCTGTCTTTTTTTTTTTTTTTTTTTACTTTGGTGGCACAGTGGTTAGCATGCTCACCTTGCAATTAGAAACTCTCAAAAAAATATTTTACTTGAGTAATATTTTGAAGTATGAACTTTCATCTACTTCTTCCATCTATGCCTTAAACTTAAAATCAAATCTGGGCATCTTTCCCTGTAGTGTTGAATGTAAAAGCTGTCTCTATGAGTCCCATACCTTTGTTTTTGGGCGGCGCTCTGGTGGCGCTGAGCAGCAGCAGGTCGATCAGGTCTTTGCCGTACCACACCAGCAGCTCCTCGTCCTTCTCAATGCGGCGCAGAGATCGGTAAAACAGCTGGCCGTTCTTCACATAGGCCTCCATGTTCTGCTCCTCTCTGTCCCGGGCTGACTGCACCAGCCTCAGCCACATCAGGCCCTCAGACGTACTGTTGGCCGCCGACGTGTCCACCTGCAAAATACACACACAAAGCAACTTAACACAACTGTGCAAAATGTCCAAATCAACCACACAATCTGAATTAGCTTACAAGGACGAAAATATATGTTGACAAATGAAGTGGTTCCCAAACACTAGGTCAAGATACAAAAAGAGGTTTGCCAATTATTTTATTAAGGTTGCCAAAATATCTCTCCGTTCAGATATGAGGCCAAAATATCTGGTTTTCCATAAGTATTTCATAAAAGTAAAAGTAATTAGCTTTTTGGATGGATTAGGAGCAAGAAAGTAAAATGAAATGACAGTTATCAAAGGAAAAAAGAAAATTCATGACTATTTTGATAAATCATATGAGTCTTTTCAGAAATAGCTTGGGCAACAGAGCACAAATGTACTGAAGGAGGCATCTAAATGTTTTAATTGTGAAGTAAAGTTGCCTTAAGATTTCTGTTCTCATCATGTTAGTAAACCTTAATACTTATAGCTGTGGAATATTTCATGAATCAAGAGATGCGTATCAAGGTTGCAAAGAACTACAAGCATTGTAATACTATAAAGACATTTATATGTTTAAGAAAACAGCCGACCACTCACAGATGCAGATCACACTGTGGTTAGTAAAGTTAGTTAGTAAAAGCAGTTTGAGCAGTGATGGTGGAAGATGCTGTGGAGCTGTGTATTTCTTTATGTAATCCAATTAAAGCTTTAATACTATAAGCAGATTAAAATAATCTTAAAAGTCTTATTGTTACAGCAACCTTTAACATAGCATAGATTTTGTTAAAAGAATTTATTAAAATTATTTTCAGGTTTTATGTTTGGAGATAAAACTTTTTATAGTACCAGAGAGAAGTGTTGCTTCAGACATCAACACACTACCCCTGTTTTAGCTTCACTGCACTCTCCTCTGTTTTAAAATAGATTTTAAGATTTTACTGATCACTTTTAAAGTTTGCTTAGGTCTTTCACCCAGCTACATTACAGAGTTACTAACACCCTACGACCCTTAGATCCTCAGGCAGGTCCCTGTTAGCTGTTCCAGGGGTCAAGACGCAAGACCAAAGGTGACGCGCTATTTCAGTCTGAGCCCCTTGACTCTGAAATGACCTGCCTGAGGACATAAGACACTTTTATAGACTTGCCTTATATATGTTATATAATTCTTTATTTATTTTTATTCATGACTTTATCTGTTGCTCTTTCTCTGTCTGCCTAAATGTCTGTATGTGCATGTCTTTTCTTTGTTGATTTTACTGCCTTATTTATACTGTTTGCTGTTCAGCACTATTAAAAGTGCAATAGAAATAATAATGCTGTTAAATTACTCCATTTGGCACAATTAGAGCTTTTGTAAAAAAATTAATAAATAAAATAAAAGCATTAGTAAAAAAAGCAAAACTAAATAATATAATGTATAATCACATAAAAAAATACATCAAACACAAATGCATAATATACTGTATATCATAACCAATTATGACAGTCGCCTAAGTAGAAGGAATATTCTGAATTGGCTTTGACAGTGGAATAAATTAAAAGTGTTTGCATACAGTGCATAGATTTTTCTATTGATTTAAAAAGAATTAGTATTAGTATTACTGTAAGTGTATTAAAATAGGAAATCCTTTTGGAATAGTCCACATAAAAGTACATTTATATTTTGTTTTGGGTGTAATTAAACACTTGTTAATATTAATAGTTATGTGATAAAACTATAATAAGCTATATAAATGATTAATATGTATTTAGTAATAAGCTGATCTGGCACTGCATTTATCAACAGCTGTTCTCTACTGTAGCTGTTCCAGTGGCTTTTCGTGTGGGAGGCCTCAAATGTCAAAGGCCATTTAAAATCTACTTCAACCCAAACATGGTTTCATGAAAAATAATAAATATATTCCGTTGAGGAATAAAAGGATCGTTCCGCAGCTCACCCTGAAGATGTAGGGCGCGGTGCGTTTGTCGGTGGATTTGAGCGCGATGAACGCGATGCTGTCATAGAGCGACGTGTGGCTCAGGACGCACGGCCCGAAGATGGCATTCTCCGGGATGTCGCAGGTCGTGTACACGCTCGTGAAGATGTCCGTGAGACACTGCTGCACCGCCTTGGCGTCTCCGTCCCACGCCAACTTCTGAGAGCTGGACTCCTCCATGGCACTGTGCGGAGAGGCAAGGATTATCATTAAAGCGCTGCGTAAAAGACTCTTTCCTAAAACGGTGAAGTGCGTAAACCTCGAACAGGCGGCAGTGTAACCTGGGGTTTAGTGACTCCTCGGCGCTGCTGATGGATATAAATCTTTTACTGAACAGATTGGCGGAACCAGCTGTCAGCGGCGTCATTTGGGGCCCAGCTTTCCCCCTTTTTTGGCCCGAGTTTCTCATTAATTCAACCCTCGTAATACGTTCACCTCCTTTGGCATACTAATGATGCTTTCAAACAATTCACAGAAATTATTATTATTATTATTATTATTATTATTATTATTATTATTATAGGGAATAGCCTACTGGTAGTATAGTATTTTTTGACTGACCAAAAAACCAGGTGAGACATCGAGGATTCCCTTGCATCGCAGCATACTTTCACGTCTCGCTGATCCCAGTGGAGCTCTACAGTGCAACTAAGATCTATAAAGGATCTAAAATCTATAAGACATGCTCTTATTTTCTTATTTCTAGCAACTATTGTATGTGCATTACTGTTTTGTAGCAACATAGGTTACACTTAAAATAACTGTATAGCCTCAATAGGCCTCTCACCCTTAACCTGTAAAAAAAGACAGCCAATAAAAAAAAAAAATCAATAAATTAAAAAAAAAATCAATTTGGAACACAAACCGTGTAGTAAAATTCCACGGTGACAAAGTGACATTAAAATATCCAGAAAAAAACATAATTTCCATGCAGATCCTTAAGTTCTATGGAAAACGCGTAGTCTACCTGTTATTATCAGCAGGTTATTTCCTTATCTAAAAATTATCCAAATATATTGCTGTTTTTGTTTGTTTGTTCTTTTTTTTTTTTTTTTTTTATGGTGGGGATGAAATTCATAATTAACTATCTATCTAATAGATAGATAGTTATCAATATTACGTATTATCAATATATCAAAAATATAAAAATATTAATAAAAGGTATTGGCAAAAGGCCACTTAAGTTATTAATGTAGTCATAATATTATAGCAAAAATTAACTGTACTTCAAAAAAAAAAAAAAAAAGTTGGTGTACTAAAAAATGCTGTCTTAAATATTCTAATTAGAAGAAGTACTTCCTTGTTTAACCATATAGAGTCAAACCTAAACGCAAAAAGCAGCCTACTCCCTTGTCATATTTTTGCTATAATTTTATTTTTATATTTATCAATGGCATTTATTGTGTGCGTGTCTTTATTTGTTTTGTATGTCTTAGTTGTTGTCGTTAGCATGTCCAGCGTGTGCAGTCAGTTAGCATGTCCCCCGTCTTGTCCACTGCGCTGTCAGAGGCGGTGATTTGGTGTCAGCCAGGCGTCCCGTGCTCTTTCTACAAGCGGCAGCGTATGTCGCCTCATTAGCATAATCCAGCACTTTCCCCTGTGAGACTGTAATTAAAGCAGCACGACCGCTTTAATGATGTCTTTTCTCCCTTTCGAACCCCGCACTCTGTGTGTGTGTATGTGTGTGTGTTTAGCGTGGTTAAACGGACGGGGCCCCCGCTCTTCGCCCCGTGCTGCTTTATACAGCGGCGACCTGCACCTGATACTGAGTTAGTCCCGCTTCCCATAACAAAAAAAAAAAAAAAAAAAAAACTTCAACAGTTAAGAAAACATTACTTAAGCTGGTAAACGCACATTAAAAAAATAAATACATAAAATACACCTACAAATTGAGGCTCCTTTTTCACTTCCGCGAAATTCTTCTTCTACTCTTTTTGTAATTTAGCAAAACAAACTAATTTCTTCTTCGTCGCTTTTGATCAAAATTCCATTAAACTCTACCTCCAAAGAATAAAACAACTTATAGTTGTGAGTTTTCATTATTGATACACGCTTTGGCAAAAAACTGAATCAAATCTTTATCATATCATCACGTAAAGTTAATATATTTTGTAGTTTGACCTTTTTAATTTTGGGCGCCTAATGCTTCTCAGTTAGCGTAATTGCTAGCTAATCACCGCCAACTGTCCTGTTGCGATAACAAACAAACAAAAAAAAAAAAAAAAAAAAAAAAAAAACAACGAGTGAACAGAAGGGCTAAATACAAGGATAAAGTCATAGTTTAATTACTATATTAGACACAAGAACCTTAACAGTACATTTTGTTCAAATTAGCCCTTATATATAGTAATACACCTGTTTTATAGTGAACTACTTGGTGCTCTTTTTCAAGGAAGCAGCGATAGTAAGGCCTTTGTAAAATAGCAGCAAAAAACCTTAATTATATGCTTTTAAATAGTCTTTTTAAGCATATAGATTGTACATAATTTTGAATGGGGCGATGGGAATTATAAAGACCCAAAAAGAAGCTGTCTAGTGCTTCAATTGAGAGACAGGCAGCACTAAGTAACTGCGATGGTAAGACCTTGGTTTTGATATCTAATCAGCACAATAGCAGTGAAAAAACATATTATAATGCTTTTAAATAGTCTTTAATGCTGTAGATGTGCATAATTTTGAATGGATCAATGGGAATTATAGAGACCCAAACAAGAAGCTGTCTAGTGCTTCAACTGAGAGACAGACAAGTCATTCCAGCAGTAAATAAATGCACGGTTAAAAACTGTGAGTGGACTGTAAAAAGACAGGGTTTTGATAGGTTTTTATCCCTACAAAACGGTGAAAAAGCAGCCCCATTACGCCTTGTCTGTGGGTGCAAAGCCCAGCTGCACACGGCGGGCGGGTGAGACAGAGAAGGGGCACAGAGAAGGGGCTGTCCCTCTCTGTGTCTCTGTCTCTGTCTCTGTACCCATCTGCTAAAGCCGTACCAGCCCCGAAAAAGAAAGTGTCCTAAATCACCGCCGAATGAATAAACGCGTTCATGAATCGCCGCTTGTCTCCGTCCGCACATGCATCTGCGCTTCTTTTCATGCGAGGAAAACAAACGTTCCCTTTGCAAAAAAAAAAGAAAAAAAAAAAAAAAAAAAAAAAAACCAGCCAGCGATCGCCACTGTAAACCTACCTTTGCGTCGAGAAGCGTGAACAATAATCCAATGTAAATTTAAAAAAGCGAAAAGAGAGAAAAAGAAGCCCAAAAAAGAGATGTAAAGGAAGTAAATGGAGATACGAGGAGCTCCGGCTCGTCAGTGGTCAGTACATTCCTCCCGCTGCAGGACGGTGCGGTGTAAGGAGACTCGCAGATGGGGCAGAGAGCCTCTCACTGCCGCTCAGTGACTGACTGACTCTGACTGGCTGACTGAGTGGCGCACACAACAACTCACACTTTTTGTTTGCGCCGCATAATCTACCCAATGAGGCGTGTCACTCTCCGTCTCCTCCCTTTAACTCTTCACTGGCCGACTGTCATTAGACGCGATTTATGGGGCCCTCTTACCCCCACCCCGGCTTTATTATTATAATTTTAATCACAATAGATGGCTGGTGGTTGGTTCCGGGGGGAAAGTGGCAGGAGTCAAATGCCGCCAAAGTTAAGAAGGTTGGATATTTTTGCCCTGTTTCTCACCAAAAATATGATTAGTATTATTATTAATATCATCATTCATATTGCTACTACTATTATTATCATTATATTTATTCATATTATTTTTATAGCATTTCTTTGTATTATTACTTTTATTATTATTATTATTATTATTATTATTATTATTATGTATTTATTTATTTTTTGCTGGATTTCCAGAGATCCATGAGAGACATCGGGGGGATTCCCTCACCGCGCAGCCGGCTCCAGATGCACCAGGAGCGGCCGCGCGTTCCTCGGAGCCCCCGCTTTTCCCGCTGGAGCTCGCGGAGGTGCTGCAGATATGGATGTGTAGTGTGTGAAGGCGCATGTAGGGGGCGCCCGTGTATAACCAGCAGCTCCCGGACAGACCTCACACATTTGGAGAGCGGGCTGGACTAGAGATAGGGAGGACAGCCGCGCTGAGCTGATGGGCCATCATTTTTACAGCCAACAACGATGAGTGTCTCCTTTTACAAAGGTTACAAGGTCTTTTATGCTAATATGCTAATGTTTTTGCACCGCACTGTGGCTACTACTCGACTTTCACTCTTCTTCTTCAGTAGCCTAGGCCTATGTTTCCAGGTTTCAAGTGATTATTGTTCAACTTTTCTCAGTAAATCAAAAACCATATTGCATATAGAGCTTTTAAATTAACATAATCCTATTTTAACAAAATAATAATAATAATAATAATAATAATAATAATAATAATAATAATACAAACAAAATGCAGTTTTAATACAAGCCTTTATTTATTCACCCAAAAATGTGTTTTTAAAAAAATACTAAATGAGAAAATGTAATGCAAAAATATCATTAATAATCAAAATTCTCCTGCTTCTAAATTAGCATTTTTTTAAATAGCCAAAAGTGCTAAGGCTCTATTTGACACATTTGGTTTAGTCTACCACACAGGCCTACAGGTTTTGTGGCATTGTAACAAATACAAAAAGCTATAGCCAATATTTCAGTCTAAAAATGAGATACATCGTGCATTTTTTCTTGCAATTCTTGTAAAAGAGCTCATGGTGTGTATTCATTTTATTTCCTTGTCTACAATGATGGTGTGGCCTGTTCCTGGCTGTTATGGATTGTGCGGTTAACAGCATTGCCCGATATTTTCTTCCCAAAACCAGCGTGCAGTAACTGCATGTCTTTGATTTATGTAAAAAGAATGCATTTCTACACACTCTGAACTAAAAAGGGTAGCCATTTCATATATCTTAAACATCATATTTTGGGCGTGATGGTGAGCAAGGTCCATTTTATTAGTCCTGAGCAAATGTATTTGCATACATGTGAATGATATGACTGTAACCTGTCAGTTATTGAAACTGTAACTGTAGAAGAAGATCTATGCAGTTTCCCCAGTGTGAAACAAATAAAGGTGTCTTATTTCAGCAGATTGACAGGGGCAGGCCATAAATGAGTGCATTATCCAAATCCTCTACTTCTAAGAATTTTTAACAGTCAATACCATTTCTGGATTAACATTGTGACTTTTAGACTACAATTACCACTACTATTGCTGTTACTAGGGCTTCTACTTTTCACTACTTACTTACTACTTGCTTAAAAAAAAATCAACAAATTTACTTAAAAATGGAGTAAAGGAAAAAGTACGTTTCAGAAAATGTAGGCATCACCAATGCAGAAAATATGTTTGCTTCTGTTTTGTCATGTATTATTTTTAACTCATAGTGGGTTTAGTACCAACTGGTTTTGTACCCCTGGCGTCCACAGCTCACAGTTCACACTAATGCAGAAAGGTCCCCTATTCTCCTAAATCAGCTTTTTCTCTCAATTTATCCATGTTATAATGTTGTTTCCTCTTCAAAAACAGACCTGGAGTAGTATTCTGTTTTATTCACACATGTTTGAGTAATCCTGTATCCTGAGGCGCTGCAGTGCATTTCTAAAGCCCATACACCTGTCACCAGACTCATTCTAATCATTTCAGAGTTCAGAGCTTAAACCGCCGTCACTACAATGCAGTCAGCTCATTTATCTGTTAGCGTCATGCTGCTAATAGCCATATATATATATATATATATATATATATATATATATATATATATATATAGTAGCTCAGTCAGCTGACTTTCATGCAGGGGACATACCGTCGCCTGGTCAAACAAGGTCTGCGTCAGGTGCTGGGGAACCAGAGCACCTTGATGAGAAGTAGGCTACTGGAACAAGACGGAAATGGACAAGATGCGAGAACAAGGCTCTGTTGGAATGCTACTACTCCAGTAACCCTAGTCAGAGGGGTTACATGCAGAGAATGTGGGAAATGTGGCAACTTTGAAACCCACAATCAACACTTACTGCTAAACAACTAGTAGCTCAGCGTTCCAACATCCACAAACGGCACCTACTTTCACAACTTGAGATTCACGAGATACAACACATATGCTATGGCAAGGGGAAGCCAGGACGCAAGGTCAGAGGGGAGTTAACACCAACTCCCATCCAGAGTTTGGGTACGAAGCCCCAATAAGCACTATCACGCTGAGCGAGGCAGCAACTGACCTGAGAGATAAGATCATGGCTAAAATGGACACCAGGCAACCCCGACACCAGTTACAGAGGCTGAGTGAAGTACCATCAGAAAGTCTCCTGGAAGATGTGAATGCAGCTTTGGGAACAATACCTACTATGACCATCACTGAAACCAATGAGCTGATATACACTTCAGCAGCAGTGATCCTTGAGGAGCTTGGCTATCAACCAAAGAGCAACCATAAAGATCCATATCCACCATGGAAAAGAAGGTTAGAGGCTAAAATCAAGGCAACTCGGAGAGAAGTGAGCCAACTGTCAGAGCTCCAGAAAGGTGCAATGAAAAAAACAAGTACCCAAGAGGTACAGCAAGATGTCCATACCTGAAGCATTGGAAACTGCCAAACAAAGACTCCATGCCTTGGCCACCCGACTAAAGAGGTACATGAGAGAAATTGAAGCAAGGCGAATAAACCGGCTGTTCTCAACCAGCTAAAGTGTACTCTCAGTGGCAAGGTAATAACAACAGAGCAGACCCACCAAGGCTGGAGACTGAACAATACTGGAAAGGCATATGGGAGAAGGAGGCAGTCACACAACAACAGTGCACAGTGGCTGGAGGATCTAAGAGCAGATCACAGCAACCTCCCTGAACAAGAACCAGTAACCATCACAGTGGCAGACATCCAAGAAGGTATGTAAAGGTATGAAAAACTGGACAGTACCAGGGCCTGACATGATCCACACCTACTGGCTGAAAAAACTAACTAGCACTCCATGAGCACCTGGCAGCACAAACCAGCAGTTGAACCAGCTGCTAAAGGGTGGGCTGACCAAAGGCCAGACAATCCTGATCCAGAAGGATCCCCTGAAGGGAACAGTACCATCCAACTATCAGCCAATAACCTGTCTCCCCACCACCTGGAAGCACAGGGCAGGCATCATAGCGACTAAGATAAGTGGGCACATGGATCAATACATGAGCACAGCACAGAAGGGCATTGGTAAAAACACCAGAGGAGCTAAACAACAGCTGCTGGTAAATAGAACAGTCGCTCAGGACTGCAACGCCAGACTAAAGCCGGATTCACACTGGATGCGTTGCGTGTGCAGTACGTTTCTAGTTCAGTTTTGTGAGGGACTCCAATTCACACCGACTGCGTTGCGTGTGCGGCACGTCTCCAACCAGAGCCAGCTGGGAGATCATGAGTTCAAGGGAGAAGGAGCGAGTTTATGCTGGAAGTTATGAGTTCACGCAATAATAACCATGTATACAGAGAACTGCAGATAAAAAGTATGGTAAAAAGCCACGGTTGCCTCTGACCACAATCTCTTGTTCATTTAGAGATTATCTGGCGATTTAACCACGGTTGAAGCCCAAAAGTTACAGAAATATTACTTCAACCCTGGGTAAGGACACTACTTATATAAATACTTTAATTTTACTCTGCTGCACAAGTGATTTTATTTTGAAAATTACCGGATCCTCTTCACTGGACCCGGGTCTGACTTCCTGTCTGGCTCGTTCTGCACTGTTCAACTTTATACCTGACGGATCCGGCATCCGGCAAAAATAGACTTGATCCGTATTTCTGACGGAGCACTGGACACTGGACACGTACTGCAACGCAGCCGGTGTGAACTCACGTACGGGACATGCAACGGACACGCAACGGATTCAGTGTGAATTGGGCTTAATCCGTGCACTGCCTGGATTGATTACAAGAAAGCCTATGACTCAATGCCACACATGGATCATGGAATGCTTGGAGATGTGTAACATCAACAGGACTCTAAGAGCCTTCATTGCAAACTCGATGAGGCAGTGGAAGACCACCCTTGAGGCCAACTGCAAACCAATTGCACAAGTGTCCATCAAATGTGGCATATACCAAGGAGATGCTCTGTCCCTGCTGCTGTTCTGCATAGGTCTGAACCCCCTCAGCCAAATAATTGCCAAGACTGGCTATGGGTACCAACTCCTCTACATGGATGATATCAAGCTGTACGCCAAGAGCGAGAGAGACATTGACTCACTGATCCACACAACCAGGATCTACAGCAATGACATTGGAATGTCATTCGGACTTGAGAAGTGTGGGCAGATGGTGACAAAGAGAAGGAAGGTAGTCCATACAGTAGGGGTACCACTCCCAGATGGCAGAATAGCAGACATTGAGGGCCGCTACAAGTACCTTGGAATCCAACAAGCAAATGGCAACCTGGAACAGGCCACAAGAAAAGCAGCCACAGCCAAATACCTCCAATGAGTAAGGCAAGTCCTAAGGAGTCAGCTCAATGGCAAGAACAAGGTCCGGGCAATTAACAGCTATGCCCTGCTGGTCATCAGATATCCTGCAGAAATAATAAGCTGGCCAAAGGAAGAGATTCAGACCACAGATGTGAAAACTCGTGACCATGCATGGAGGGTTCCACCCCAAATCCAGCACCCTGAGACTGTACACTAAGCAGAAAGGAAGGAAGCAGAGGACTGGTGAGTGTCAGAACCACTGTCCAGGATGAAACATCCAAGGAAACATCAGGAAGATGGCCTCAATGGACGAAGTGCTCAGTGATGTCTCAGGCTGTGGTAAACAGAGGACGAGGTGCTGGAGGAAACATCATGGGAAAAAAAGCCCCTACATCTGCTGCATCCTGGATTTCCCGGACCTATCTCATCCCACTCACCTGTCTGGATGAGGCCCTGCTGCATCCTGGAATTCCCGGACCTATCTTGCCCACTCACCTGTCTGGATGAGGCCCCTGCTGCATCCTGGATTTCCCGGACCTATCTCGCCCACTCACCTGTCTGGATGAGGCCCACCTGCTGCATCCTATGGACTTCCTCGACCTACCTCACCCCACTCCCTGGATGAATCCTTACAGAGTGATCTATGATCCTATAGATGAGCTAATGAACTAAGTCCTAGACGCATTGCCTGTCCATCCTGGGACAGGATCTCTCCTTCAGTTGGGCTCCATAAGGTTTCTTCTTTTTTCCCACAGCTGGGTTTTTTTAGGAGTTTTTCCTTACCGAGAAGGAGGGTCTAAGGACAGGAGTGTCCTGGGTCTGTTTAGTGTACTTATTGTTTGTGTTGTCTGATTGTGTGTTTATGTTTGATCAACTGTTGTGAAGCCCTTTGAGGCGACTTTTGTTGTGATACTGGGCTATACAAATAAATCTGAATTGAATTGACTTGAACATGGAATGTACCACCAACAGATAACTGAAGTGGTTGATATCGAGAAATCCTACCAATGGCTAGAAAGGGCTGGACTGATGGACAGCAGAGGCACTGATCATGGCTGCACAGGAGCAGGCCTTGAGCACCAGAGCAAAAGAGGCCCAGCTATACCATACAAGACTAGACACGAGGTGCAGACTGTGCAAAGAGGCCCCTGAGACAATCCAGCACATAACTGCAGGGTGTGAGATGCTGGCAGGGAAAGCATACATGGAGAGTTATAACCAAGTGGCTGGTATAGTGTACAGGAACATCTGTGCAGAGTACATTCTGGAAGTCCCAAGGTCAATAATAATAATAATACATCAAACTTATATAGTGCTTATTAGGACACTCAAAGACACTTTACATATACAATAAATAAATAAATAAACAAACAAATAAATAAATAAATAAATAGATAAATAAATAAATAATAGATAGAGAGCTATGGAAAGGCCAGTTTAAACAGGTGGGTTTTGAGTTGAGATTTGTAGGTATGTATTGAGTCCAAGTTCCTGATATGCAATGTTTTGGTGATATTGTTAATCTGGGATTTGAAAGAGAGGGTGGAGTCCATTATGATACCAAGGTTGCGGGCAGAGTGGGAGGGAGTAACAATGTGGCCATCAATGGTGAGAGAGAAGTCCTAGACAGAGGGAAGGAGAGTTTTGGGTCCAATGATGAGGAGTTCTGTTTTATTGGAGTGAGTTGAGTTTAGGGAGGTTATTGTCCATCCAGATTTTGATGTCGGTCAGGCAAGCTGTGATAGTGGAGAGGATGACTGGGGAGATGGATCTAGTAGAGCTGTAGATTGTGGGTATTGTCGGCGTAGCAGTGGAAGTGTAGTCTATGACGGCGAATGATGTGTCCAAGGGGTAACATGTAGAGGATGAAAAGGAGGGGGCCAAGCACAGAGCCTTGGGGGACATCGTGGATGACAGGGGTGACGTGGGATGTTGAGTTATTGGCAGAAACAAAGTGGTGGCAATCTGAGAGGTAGGAGATGAATCATGTGAGTGCTGGACCAGTGATACCAACAGACTGTAGGCGGTTGAGAAGAATAGTGTGATCAATGGTGTCAAAAGCAGCACTGAGGTCAAGGAGGAGGAAGATGGAGAGGGAACCAGAGTCAGAGGCAAGGAGGAGGTCATTGGTGACTTTGAGGAGGGCTGTTTCAGTGCTATGGTGAGTGCGAAAACTGGATTGAAATGTTTCAAAGAGCTGGCAGGAGTGGAGATATTGATGGAGTTGAGTTATAACACAGCGTTCCAGTATTTTGGAGAGTAGTGGGAGATTGGAGATGGGTCTGAAATTGTCCATGTTGTCGGGGTTCAGGCCAGGTTTAGTCAGAATGGGTGTGATTGTGGCAAGTTTGAGTGCGGGTGGAACAGAACCAGAGGTGAGAGAGGTGTTGATAATGTTGGTGATGAGTGGGATAAGAGTAGGAATGCAGGCTTTGAGGAGTGGCGATGGAATGGGGTCCAGATGGCAGGTGGTGAGTTTCATGGTGGAGAGGAGTTTTGTAATGTCAGCGGGAGATATGAGTGAGAAGGATGGAAAGCTGTGACATGGTGGTGGATTGAGTATAGGTTCTGAAGGGAAATGAGCAGCAGGGGAGGAGGTAAGTTGGCTGTGTATTGTTTGGATTTTGGAATGGAAAAATGACAGGAACTTATTGCATTTATCTGCAGTGAATGTGGTTGTGATATTGTCCTTAGGTTTAGTTAGTTTGGAGAAGGTGGAAAACAGGGTGCGGGGGTTAGGTGAATGAGAATGGATAATGTCAGAGTAGTACTGGGAGCGGGCAGTTTTGAGAGCAGTATTGTAAGTGGTTATGAAGTCCTTGTAAGCTTTTGTATGAACAGTGAGTCCGGTTTTCTTATGAAGACGTTCAAGTTGTCGGCGTTTCTTTTTGAGGTTATGAAGTTCTGGGGTGTACCATGGGGCAGAATGAAGGAAACTGTTGTGGTCTTGATGGGGGCGAGCTGGTCAAGGCAGGTGGAGAGAGTGTGGTTGTAATGGCTGACAAGTTCAGAGAGGGTTGGATTTGTAGGGAGGGAGGAAGTAGTTAAGGTATCGGATATGGAAGAGGAAAGAGCCGTGGGACTAAGAGATTTGAGATTGCGGAAGGTTATTGTACGTGATTGTGTGCAAGCAGGGATGGGAGTGATAATGTCCATGGTGATAGCTAGGTGGTCAGAGATCATGAGGTCAGTTAGAGAGCGGTTTTGAATGATGAGAGGGGCTGTGGAACAGACCAGGTCCAGGATATGTCCATGGCTATGTGTGGGGGAACTGACATGTTGGGTGAGGTTGAAGCAGTTTAAAATGTCCAGAAAGTCGGCTGTGAGTTTGGATTTGAGGGAGTCGATATGGATATTAAAATCACCAAGAAGGAGAATAGATGGAGAAATGGAGGACAGCTGGGTGAAGAAGTCTGTAAAATCAGAAAGGAAAGATGGGCAGTATTGGGGGGGACGGTAAATTATAGCAACTAAGAGAGACTGTGAACCAAGGAGTTGGAAAGCCAGGTGTTCAAATGACGATGTAGCAGAGATGGAGATGGGGCGGAGAGTGAGGTCACTGTGGTGAATAATGGCAATTCCGCCACCTCGATGTTCTGAGCGGGGGTTGTGTATGAATGTATATCCGGATGGTGTGGTCTGATTTAGACCAAAGTAGTCCATGGGTTTGGGCCAGGTTTCCATGAGACAGAACAGATCCAGTTTATTGTCAGTAATGAATTCATTTAGAAGCTTTTATTGTTGAGAGACCTGGTGTTGAATAGAGCTGACTTGAGATGCTTTTGTTGTGAAGTCCGAGAGGCGGAAGTTGGAACTGGGAGGATGTTGTATGGAGACGTGTGACAAGGGTTCTGATGACATATGCGGATGTTGTGAAGCTGCGGTGCTGGAGAGCGGGAGCGACGATCGGACCAGAGTGATGGAATACTATTTTCGGCTGTGAAATTGTAGAAAAACTTGCAACGGGAGCCTCTGTGGATGTAAGGTGTAAGGTGGACGTCGTAGAAAGCCATGGTGCTTTAGCGTTGCAGAAATGTTTGTTGAAGGAGGTGCGTGGTGGTTAAGCCGGCGAAGTTGTGAGGACATGTACTGAAGAGCCATGGTTGGTTGAATAGTAGCGGTGGATGAAAGTGACCGCGAGAAGGCTAGTAGAAAAGCCACAAACAGCCACTGCATCACAGCTGACAAGCTGGACGTGTGCCCCAGGGAGGACGCTGGTGGGTGCAATCCGCCGCACGAGCAGATCACACCGAAACAGGCAGGAGACTCCGGAGCAGGCTTCAAATGGTTGTGACAGGAAAACCATGCCGCGACAGACGATGACCAGGCTAGGGTAAAGTCCAGAGAAGAAGTAGCACCAGAAGACACCGGTACTAGGTAAGTAGCCGGTGAGATAAATGAGTTTGTAAACCTTTGTCGGAGCGAGAAGCAGCAGCCAAAAATGCGGCAGCCAAAAA
The DNA here is from genome assembly GCA_020698575.1 of Bostrychus sinensis. Lineage (NCBI taxonomy): Eukaryota > Metazoa > Chordata > Actinopteri > Gobiiformes > Eleotridae > Bostrychus > Bostrychus sinensis. Next base: position 37,085,999 of record CM036249.1, on the reverse strand, counting down.
CGCGGCAGCCAAAAACACGCCAGTGTCCTCTCACTTCCGCATCATACACATCAAGGTGACCTTGTGTCAAGGTGACCTTGTGTCCAAAGGTGATAGAGAACGACCGAGCTAAGATCCTGTGGGACTTCCAGATCCAAACAGACAAAATGGTAATGGTGAACCAACTGGACACTGTGGTGGACAAACAGCAGAGGAAAGCTGTTGTGGTTGACATTGCAATACCAAGTGATTGTAACATCAGGAAAAAGGAACATGAGAAACTAGAGAAATACCAAGGCCTCAAAGAAGAACTTGAGAAGGCCTGGAAAGTGAAGGCATCATTGGTGCCCGTGGTCATCGGAGCACTCGGGGTGGTAACCCCCAAACTGGAAGAGTGGCTACAGCAGATCCCAGGAAAAACATCAGACATCTCAGTCCAGAAGAGCGCAGTCTTAGGAACAGCAAAGATACTGTGCAGAACCCTCAAGCTCCCAGGCCTCTGGTAGAGGACCCGAGCTTGGATGGATGACACTGTCCGCGGTGTGTGTGTATATATATATATATATATATATATATATATAAACACTGTTTCAAAAAGCCTGAAAAAGCAGAATATGGTAAGTAAGTAATCTTAATATAGTCCATTAACTTTGGGGCCAAAACAGTGTAAGGTGTCTATTTCTACATATATGCTATTTATGTTTGTGGTCTTTATGTAAACTGCTACAACACAAGTAATATATAGAATATATTAGCTGACCAAATGTCTTATGTCTCCTCCTCACGCTTAGCTCCCGACAGACTTTTCACCTCACACTGCAGTTTTAAAAGAGGAGTGAGAAACAGATCGGACCCAAACGCTGTGGTCAGTCTGGTTCAGAATCCAAAAAAAGTTTATTCACACTAAAGGCACTAAACCACTCCAGTCCTTTCTGTCTTTCTGACACTAAAGCACGTCTGCTTATTTTGTCCAACTGTACAGTACTGGGCAAAAGCCTGAGAGGTTTTAAGAAAGGCTGTGTGTCCAAATGTACTAAAATTCACAAAATACAAAAAGGAAAAATCTAAACTACACTGAAAAAAAATGACTTTTTGGCTAGTAAGAATTTTGTAAAATAACATACATTTTACATGCATATACTAAGAGACTGTATTGATATATTCATGTAACATAAGAAACTGTAATTAGTAATGTAACATTTATTATAAAATGGAATTTCATTTTTTATGGATTTTTGTTGATGCACACTAGTGATGACATAGTAAAAATTAATCCATCTTCTACCTAAACCGAGTTGCAGAGGCAGAAGTCCAGACAGAGAAGCACATTTCCCTCTCCCATTTCTCCTCTTCTAGCTCTTCTGGAAAAATTCCAAGGCGTTCCCAGGCCAGCCAAGAGACATAGTCCCTCTAGCGCAGCGACCCGGGAAGGCATCCTCCAGGGAGATGTCCAGGAGTCTCTGAAACAGATGCCCAAGCCTCAGCCAGCCCCCTTGATGTGGAGGAACAACAGCTCTACTCCAAGCTCCTCCCAGGTGACCATGCTCCTCACCTTATCTCTAAGGGAGCACAAAGCCACCCTGCCACGCTCTTTTTGTCCGCTTGTATGTGAGATCTTGTCCTTTTGGTCATGCCCCAAAACACCTGACCATAAACACCTCACCTTTCGGCTCAGCTCCTTCTTCACCAGAACAAACCGATACAACGACCGCATTACTGCAGACGCTGCACTGATTTGACTGTCAATCTCATGCTCCATCCTTCCCTCAATGAACAAGACCCCAAGATACTCCAGGAGTTCACAGATAAGGCATTATTACTATCTCACAATGGTAAAGATATAGTGCCCAGACCTGGACTCAAACTCGAATATACTCTTTCTTTTGAGCTACAAAACCCTTATATTTCACAATGGTAAAGAACCTACTAAAACAAATCATTAGTTCTTTTAGTGAGTGAAGAAAATATTTTGGGTCCATATCTCAAAATGGGTCAGAATCCATTAAAACACCCCTGGATCTAAACAGTGATCTGAATATACAGCAAAAATGATAATGTTGTCTATGACACATTACTGACCTTTCCTGAAAGAAAAAAAGTATTTATTAAAGCACTATTAACAACAATGTTTACACCTTGTTAAAACTTGCACATTACTGTCTATCTGGAATCAGAACTGGAGGTAGAAGAGCTGAAGATGTTTCTTTTCTGTTTGTTCATGAAGAGAATGGTATTAGACACGACAAAGTCGGAAGTCGGAGCTGTTGGGAAACAGGAGGCCTAGAAGAAGACCAAAGAGGAGATTTACAGATGTAGAGGACATGAAGTTTGTTGGTGTAAGAGAAGAAGATGCAGAGAATAGAGTTAGATGGAGGTGGAGGATCCACTGTGGAGACATACATGAAAATCTTCACTATGGAAATGGCTTTAAAAAACAGAGTGGAAAGTGACCATTAGTAATTTACTTTTACACATCAAGTGAGTAAAAGTATTTTTTGTCTATAATACCATGTTGTTGCAGTTGTGGTGGTCATAAGTAGTAAAATAGTAGTGATAATAGCAGTAATAGTAGTAGCAGCTGCTGTACTAGTGGCAGTAACAGTAGTAGATGTAGTAATAATAAAAATAATTGCAGCACTAGCTGGACCCTTTTCCAAATCGGAGGAGTAGCCTGTGCATGTTTTAGGTTGATGGGGAAAACCGGACACAGAGGAAACCCATTCAAGCACGGGGGGAACACAGGTCGGGGAAATCCAACCCATGACCCGTGATTCTTATTGTAAGGCAACCAAAAACAAAAAAATATATAAAAAAAAGTACTTTCGAATTAAGTAAGCTTTACACTTAGCACTTGAAATACCTTTAAGTACCTTTACTTGTATTTGATAATATTAATTTGCGGTAACAATACTCTTACTTAAGAATAGATTGCTTTAACTTCCATAAAAACTGTGGACAAACTACATGTGGACAAAAGGCCCAAAAGCATTGAAAAATGTGGGTCTATAAAAAATATGCATTCAGCCCTTAAAACTTCTGCAACACCTTCTAAACCCAAAGTCATTTTCAGCACCAATCTATATCAAGCATTGCTATTATATTCAACTATTTCCTCCCAATGTACCCAGACACCACCACATCACATCCTCCCTTTAAGATCTATTATTCACCATCTTCTGACAGAATCATATTTTTATCTACACATCTTTAATATTTTGTGAGCAACTTATGCATTAAACCTTTCTTCTCATCTCTTTACTCTCATATGCGTGTACTCTGGAGGTGGTTGGTCCAATTCACAGACAGACATTTGGACACTTCTCATCAAATATTAGCCATGTTTTGAGCGTTGTACTAAAAGCAGCCCTGGAGATTTGAGCACTGATGTTTCAAAGTGTAAACACAGAATTAATTCCGACTTCACTCCTAAAGACGAAGCCTCAGAATACTGTTGTTCTGATGACATGTTGATGTGAATATGTTTTTTTAATGGTGTGACTGGACTGGACCCACATGTCAATGGACTCTTCATGTCTTTACATCAGTATTTCTTTTCATCCTCCTTTGTTTAGTTCCGGCTCTAAATGTTGGATTCACTGCTGTTTTATTTTTCATAGGTTTCTGCTTCAGCTCCATCAATTATTGCACAGTCTCTAATTGTTTACTCTAATAATGTCTTAATGCTTTTATCAATGCTGTTTGGGCAGTTTTGTTGGTTGATTGTCATCTTTGTAAGTCAAAATGGTTAGCTGCTGATTTAGGCTCTGTTGTGTGCTTTTTGTATACTGTGCATGCTATATTTCGCTGCCTGGACAAGGATACAAATTTTATTATATATACAAATTAGTCTTCTCAATGTGTTGATATGAGATTTCCAGAGGATATTACTAACGTACGATTACTAACATGGAAACAAATCATTGCATTAGGTCTGCCTCATTTTATGATGGCAGTTTGTGTTAGATACAGCCAGATCTCTACAGGCCAGACTTTTCTACAAAGTTTTTTGGACCCGTTTGACTTTGGCTACATTCAGACTGCAAGCAAAAATTGCCCTAATCTGACTTTGTTGTCCACATGTGACCCATATTTGTTTTTTTCATGACTGTGAACAGCACAAATCGACCCAGGCCACTTACATATGTGCTTCTAAATCAGATACGTATTTGAGCTTTAATAATGCGACTTCAGTCTGAACGGACAAATTGCATTCAATTTGAGTTTTACAGCAACAAAAAGTGGCGTCACAATTCTCGCTGGAGAAGGCCGGACATTGCAGGATCAAATGATAACAATTGTCAGGCAAAGTGATGGAGCTGGTCAGTGGAAAAAGAAAAAAAGAAACATAATTATATGTAAGGTGACAATTCTGATCAAGTTAAACTCTAGGGGCCGTATTGTAACTGTATTCTGGAGAAATGAGAAAAGAAATATTAATAAATGAATGAATTAGGATTGAGGAATGTCACTGACAGATTTATTCAATCAGATTTATTCTACATCTTCCTAATATTTTGAAATCATGTATAAACTTTGCCCTCACATCACAATCCCATCACTCCTAGCTCCGTTATGTCTTTAACTGCACATGCGGGTCACTTGTAGCTTGGCAGGCCAGCCTCTCCTGCTTTCTTTCCAAAAGCAGGACAGTCTGGTTTCTCTCTCAGGGGGAAGTGTTTCTCTTTGGTCGATTTGGGACTGAGGGCTGTACTACTAAGCAATATTTCTGGTTAAGTTTGCTGAGTTGAGCCTAAACCCAGGATTATTGGTGTTATGAAGAAGGCTCACTTTTCAGCCTGGGTTAGATCAGATAGATCTATAGATCTATAGAAACATCAGCAGCAGAGCTAACCTGGTCAGGTCAGCAGGTTTTATTTACAAGTTTGGGCTTTGATCTGCTCCTTCTACGTTTAAACACATTTACCTAAATGTGCTATTGACCAGAGCTACAGCCTGTGTTCAAGGAATGACTGAACTTTTCTAGTTTAACACTTTTTATTGTATTTGATCACAATAAAATACATGTGTGTAGACGGAGCTTTAAACTTACTGAGGCTCAGACTGAGGCACAGCATCCACTGAGGGATGCACAGTTCCATAAATAGTTGGGTGAGAAAAGCTCATCTACAATGTCATGTGTGTACTCTGTTAGTTATTTCCTCCCAGTTAGCACCACTCCACTCCTCATTTTGCTCCATGTAGCCTCAGAAAAACAGAACTAATGATTAACAGTTTGTTCTGTTTTATGCAACAGTGATCTAAATCTGTGTTATAGTCCATTATTAGCCTATATAATCATATTGTATACATGTGTTAGGGATTATACTCTGTAGGCACCTGTTAGTTTATAATCACATTTTACTAACAAAGCTGAAAATATCAACAGTAGGCCTAATTTTCTGCTACAGATGGCTCTTTTTGGCTTTTGTTAGCCTTTCAGCTTTGTTGTTTTATTATTATAATTATTATAATTATTATATCTTATTATTATTTTACTTTTTAAATGATTATCTTTTAATCTGAGGTTCACAGACGTCTGTACTTTGCAAAAAAAAGCGTCAAATGATGCGGCACACACCCCTTTCCCAGGAGCGTGCACAGACGCCAAAGATCAAACCCTTATTTTACAAGTTCTGCTGAGAACCACCTTCATGATACTGGTTATCTCAGAGCTGAGCTCCAGGCTTTGAGAAGCTCACTCACTCACATAAAGCTTGGCTATGTCCAACCAGCTTTGTAGTACCCTCATGTCTATCACAGCTGTTTATCTGCAGTGTGTTCTACAAATATGAAAGTCAAGTGAATTTAATAAATTCTCTGACCTGGTTAACAGTGTTTAGTGCTTTCTTTTGTCACCTCTTGGTTCTGCTGAAGTCCTCATTGTTGTTCAGTCCTCTTTTTTCTGTTTCCATTTTAACAACAGTAAAGTCAGGTTGACGTCCGACATAACGACCACATTCAAACAAACCCACTTTTTCCACGTCTTTGTACAACTGGCTTCTGTTGCTGTCCCCATTCACAAATAAGCTGCTCACAATATGTTGTATTCTGGTGTTTTATGACAAAACTTATTGTTCTGCCCATAGACATGAAATTTAAGGGGTGCAAGACTAACCTCTATGTATAGCACAGGAGAAGAGTTTGTCTGGCCAGCCAGGCAAGTCACTTTAGGGCTACATATATTTTCTCACTTATAATGTAGCTGTATTGTATTGGTTAAGGTGTGTTTATTATTTGTAGTTGGGGTGACAGTGGCGTTAACTAACTGGAGGGTTGTCGGTTTGATTCCCACTCCAATCTCATCCATACTGTCATTGCTATTATTTTAATGCTAACCAATGGTATTAAACATTATATTACCAAAAGGATACAGCAAAACCAAGAGGTTGCACATTTCAGCACGATTTTCCAATTTTAGCTTTTGATTTTGGTCTGTGGCTTCTACTTGGGAATGTCATTTTTCATTACTAAAGAGATTTTTTTTTAATTATTATTAATTGTTGCTAAATTGTTGCTTGTGAACTAAACAGTACTCTGTATAATTCAAGTGACACAGTTATCAACATTAGCCATATCCTTATATCTAATATGAACTAAATATCTTACTGTGTGCTGCTGTACTCTCTTGTATCATTTTTTACAATGCTCAGTGCACTGGGTTAGTGCATAGTTATGCAACTAGTATACTTCTAAAGAAATAAGGCAGAATAAAGGGATCTTTCCAAACCAACATTTACCCATAAAATTAAATGATTTACAAGCAAAACATTTCCAAACATGTCATGAGATATGTAATCCCATTACTGTTTGATGTAAAGTATTGTTTGACTGTAGCAGAATATAACAGGATTTATACATAAAATGTCTGACTCTGGCTGTAATCCCCACATTAACTTTGAATTACCCAAACACTTTAATCCACTCACTTAACGTTAAATTAACTCGTCGTTCCCGAGCACAAAGGCATCAAACACAACACTGAAAAATACCGGGAAGGAATGAATTAATAATGAGCCACTTTTATTCACCATCCAGCGATTATACAAACGGGGGAAACGGCCAAAAAATATTCTGTACGGCATATGGCACTTCAGCTGCCATATGTGCCAGTTTTCACAAAAACTGGCAGCGGCAGCCATGATGGTCAGTGGTAACAGCCAAAAACGCAGCGCAGAGGGGGTAGAGGAGAGGGGCGGAGGGGGAGAGAGGAGGCCTGAACACAGAGGTGAAGGAGGGGGGAGAGAGGAGAGGCAGAGGAGCAGAGGGGGCAGGCAGAGGAGTAGAGGGGAAGAGGCAGAGGGGGAGAGAGGGGAGGCAGAGGAGGAGAGGGGGAGAGAGGAGAGGCAGAGGGGGAGAGGGGGAGAGAGGAGAGGGGCGGAGGGGGAGAGAGGAGGCCTGAACACAGAGGTGAAGGAGGGGGGGAGAGAGGAGAGGCAGAGGAGCAGAGGGGGCAGGCAGAGGAGTAGAGGGGAAGAGGCAGAGGGGGAGAGAGGGGAGGCAGAGGGGCGGAGGGGGAGAGAGGAGAGGCAGAGGAGCGGGGGGGGGGGGGGGCAGAGGGGGAGAGAGGGGAGGCAGAGGGGCGGAGGGGGAGAGAGGGGAGGCAGAGGAGGAGAGGGGGAGAGAGGAGAGGCAGAGGGGGAGAGGGGCAGAGAGGAGAGGGGGAGAGAGGAGAGGGAGAGGAGCAGAGGGGGAGAGGAGAGGCAGAGGAGAGACGAGGGGGAGAGGAGAGGCAGAGGAGGAGAGGGGGAGAGAGGAGAGGCAGAGGGGGAGAGGGGCAGAGAGGAGAGGCAGAGGGGGAGAGGGGGCAGGCAGAGGAGTATAGGGGAAGAGGCAGAGGGGGAGAGAGGGGAGGCAGAGGGGCGGAGGGGGAGAGAGGAGAGGCAGAGGGGGAGAGAGGAGGCCTGAACACAGAGGTGACAGAGGGGAAAGAGAGGAGAGGGGGAGAGAGGAGAGGCAGAGGAGCAGAGGGGGCAGGCAGAGGAGTAGAGGGGAAGAGGCAGAGGGGGAGAAAGGGGAGGCAGAGGAGCAGAGGTGGAGAGGCGGGGAGGGGGGGGGGGGCAGAGGGGGAGAGAGGAGAGGCAGAAGGGCGGAGGGGGAGAGAGGAGGCCTGAACACAGAGGTGACAGAGGGGAAAGAGAGGAGAGGGGGAGAGAGGAGAGACAGAGGAGCAGAGGGGGAGAGGAGAGGCAGAGGAGAGACGAGGGGGAGAGGAGAGGCAGAGGAGAGATGAGGGGAGGCCTGAACATGGAGGGAGGAGAGGAGAGGCAGAGGGGGAGAGAAGAGGGAAGGCCTTAACGCTGAGGGACAGAGGGAAAAGAGGAGAGTAGGCCTGAATACTGAGGGATGAAGGGGGGAGAGAGGAGGAGGCCCGAACATGGAGGGGACAGAGTGGAGAGAGGAGGAGAGGCTGGGGCAGAGTGGGTTTGTTGGACTGAGATGACTGACCAGAGGGAGAAGAAAAGGAGGAAGACAAAAGAGATTTAGCATGCAGCAAAAGTGACATGGAACAAACATGTGCAGTCCACCAGATGAGCCACTGATTAACCAATCATTTTAAATTTTTTTAGTGCTACACCAAAGATTAGTCTGTATCTTAGTCTTGTTTTCGGTCTAGTTTAACCCTCCAGTGTCCCTAGACATTTTTTTGTGATTTTGGAATTTTATTTTGGCATATCTTTGGACTGTGTTAGCCTCAAATAGCACAAGCCAGTTTGTGTAATTTGACATAAATCTTAATTTTCTTGCTTCATCTTCATTCTTTTTGTGATTTTATTTTCAAGTCTTCATTATAATTTGTAACCTAAATAATTACATCTGTGTCCCTTTGTCTTTTTTTGTGTGTGCCTTTGACTTCCTATTCAAAATGCATTTTTTATATACATTGAAACTGCAATTTGATTTCCATTTTTAGTCATTTTTTATTCCCTAGTGTTAAAATCCATTCAAATGTTTATTTTAGCTTTTAAATTTAGTTGCAGCGATACAAAGATTTATTGCTCCTATCAAAAATGCATTTTGAATAGGAGTCAACAACAGTACAACTGAATCTTGTTAAAAAATAGATACACTGAAATTGCTGTTTGATTTCTACTTTTATGTTTGTTTGTTTTTTGTCACTGCAGCTGACATATGTTCACTGTTTTATTTATTTTTTCTAATAGGCTATATTTTGTTCTGTAAAGCTGCCACTGACTGACTGTCAACATCACCATATTTACATTATTATATATTACTACACCCTGCAGGTCTGTTACAAAAATATTTCAAGGTGATGTGTGTGTGTTTTCCTTCCAGTAATAAAAACATCAGGAAAGTTGCAGGACATCAAATGCTTCACCACTTAGTAAACCCCAAACCAAATCCTGGGAAAGTCTGGCTTTGTTTACACAGGTATCATGTTGATTGCATTCATACTGATAATGTAATGTCATTTAAAAGTGACTTTACACAAAAAAAAAAAGAAAAAAAAAATTGGCACCAGTTTTTGGCTTAGATAATTCCCACCACAAAAAATTTAATTGTCTTGGATGTAAAAGAAAAAAATCTGCTTTTTGTGTATATATATATATATATATATATATATATATATATATATATATATATATATATATGATATGTATGATGAGGACTGAAGTGGATAATGGCATCCATGAAAATTTTTTTGAAATAATTATATAAAGATATAAAAAATTTAGGGCAAGTTTAAAAATAAAAATTTTTGTGTTGAAGGACCTCTGATGTTGCCTAAAACTAAAGGACACTGAGGGGTTAATTGGTTGGTGACTTCTTTTGGCAAAAGTCCAGTTTGTAATTGCACACTTTATTACAGGGACATGTTGAAGAAGCTCAAAATAGGTTTGATTGTGTTTTTTTGGTTTAGTTTTAAAATTTCCTAAAACTTGTTTAAGTGTGCTCAGAAAGAAATGTGTGTTCTTGTCCCCCAGCACCACTCAGTTTGTCCTTGCTGTGCTCAATTTGTCATAAAAACAGCATGTAAAACTAGCTATATACAACACTTTACACATTAAACCACATCACATTACACATTACATCTTTATACCTTCTTTTGGTCTAGTGACAGAAATCTGCAGATCTCTCTGTAGAGAAGTGGAATGTGAATGAAAAGCTCAGTTTCCTCTGTGTATTAAGTGCTGCCTGGATAATGACACAGGGCTTTGATCAGAGCTGTCCAAAGATTACACTGATCTCAAGACATGTTTCTCTTTGTCAGATCCAGGAGCAGGTCCAGGAGAGAGGCCTGGCCAATGCTCCAAAGGTGACTTTACTGGGTCCAAGTCTAAGAAACCACATGGAGCTTCACCCACTAATTTACTCACAACACACAGACTCTTTATCTAACATTTGCAGGTACGAGTTCAGCCATGGTTCATTATGCTAATGGGAAGATGTTCCTAATCTCCTAATGCTAATAAGCAAGTATTTTTAAAGTCTGTGGTTGTGGTTGTGCTTATATTTAAGACTACTTTTGACTTTTTTCTTTCTTTTTTTTTTTTTTTACGCCAGATGCCTGGACAGAGCTGGAATGTTCTCTACCCACTCGTTGACAGCACACTCATGTCAGTTGCTAAAATCATCTTGTTGACTGAAAAAGTTTGTTTAAATTGAATGTTATGTGAATTTCAACTCTAACTAAACTTTAACTTTTAACTTAAAAGAAATATATTTTGCAAAATTACATTTTTGAGCTTAGCTTGAGTTATTCCCTCATCAAAAACATACCTGGAGTTGTTTTTTGTTTTATTCACGCCTGTTTGAAGTACCACCTGCCCACTCCAGGAAGCACTGACCAATCAGCAAGCCCTCTACATCCAGTCTGCTCTCATTCATTTATCTGAAAAACAGTGTACAGCTCTGTTTCCAGATTACTCAGACATTTTTACTTTTGTAGTAAAAAAGGCATCACACAAAATATTTAAGGAAATAAAAAGCTTTTTTTCAGTGTTTCTGTTCACAATAGCACAACAGAGCCGCCCTCTATAAAGTAATTGTTGGAATTTATTTTTTTACATTTTTTTTAGTCACATAATGTTTATAAATGCTGTAAAATGTGTTGCTGGTCTAGAGGTGATCAAGACTGGATTAAAAATATTAATAAAAGCATAATAAAGTCACATTGAGTTATAAATATTATTATTTATGTTTAATTCAAGATAATTAGCTCATGTAAATAAATACACAATTATACATATCAGTCTTATTACAGTATACTATTTATTCATTAAATGAATGTTTATTACATCATTATCAATACTTTATTACTACTTAATAGTGAGACGCAGGCCTTGACACTAACTTATTTGCTCCCTGGCCTCCGTGGCAAGTGTTTCTTAAAAGTTACTAGCCATTTCATATTTTACTTGCCACAATTAAGATGTTAAAATGTTGTTTAATGTGTAGTACAGGTGTGATAGGAGTTAGATTTTGCTGTCATTTTGACAATGACCACTGGAAAAGTAGTTAATGATGCATCATTATCAGAAGGAAAAGTGTATTTAGACTCAGAAAATATGTATGCAGTATTTTTGCTTGTTGTGCAACATCTTTTAATTCACCCCTTTTATATGTTTACAAATAAAAGTTCATTAGTAACACATTTGTTTCCTCCACTGATGAATTAGTATAGGTTAGGTTAATTAGTGGAGCACTGATAAACATAGCAGCAGAAAGTCAGGCCTAAAGTAGTTAATTAACCCTTAAATAATCTACAGTATTCTTGTCATTCTCTCCCTGTCAAAGTCTCTAGTGCCTATAAAACACAGATTTATTGTCACATAAAGCATAAATGTACAATCAGACTTTATCATCAGGCGATTGTGAATAATGCCACCATTTTTTTAAATATTTCTGAAGAGAGGAGACGGGAACGTTTGATGAAACAACAAACATGGAGGGCCAAAAAAATCACTGAAACAGCTGCAGTCCTCCAGGAGAAGCTGTCAGTCTCTCCATGAAAACGTCACATTGTTACCCCATGGACTATGGGACCCACGCATTCAAAACAGCAATCAAAGGCCGTCGGTCCGTCCCGTTGGGGTGCAGTGGGGGGCTTTTAAATGGGGAAGTGGGCACAGCTGTCGAGTGGAGGGCAGCAGAGTTTTGGGGAGTTTTTTACCTTTTATAAAAGTAAGGGGTACAGAACGTCGATGTGTGGCCGAAATCCCAGCGCTGGGACAGCTCCGGTGCATCAAAGTTTGATCTGAAAAAATACAGGCAGAGAATGTACCTGGACTAAAATGACAATGAGGACGTTAGGAGGAAGGGGGGCTATGGTTTGAGACCAATCAAAAGAAAGAAAGGAAGAACTGTACTTTAGTTATAAGCAAAGAAATATAGTATAGTGACTGTATCTCAAGATTTGAAATAGAATATCCTCTTCTATAGTAGTAATACTTTTAATAAAAGTTTTATCACAACATACTTTTTACTTCTACTTGATTTCTACAATACTCTTACATGTGATACATTTTTGGTGACTCTACACACCTCTGGTCAGGGCCGACCCAGCTTATACGCAAAGTAAGCAGCTGCTTTGGGCCCTGAAGCTGCCAGGGGGCCCCCAAAGAGCACATGAATTGTCAATACACATGTTCATTAAAAATACTGATAATAAATAATATTTATTATAATAATGAAAATTGTAGTGTGTAGTTCAAATGTATAGATTAGATTAGATTAGATTAGACTGAACTTTATTAATCTCACAGTGGAGAAATTCACTTGTTCAGGGAGCTCTTAATACAGAATAAAGTGCCGAAAGCAAGAAAATAAAGTGTGTGTGAAAAAGGTGCAATATAAATTATTTACAAGAAAAAGTCTAAAAAAAAAAGCAAAAATATGTACATTTTAAATATAAACTATAAACTATAAAATTACTAGTGCACAACAACCACAGGCTGTATACATGTGTACATTGTGATGGCAGAATATGATGAATATGATGATATTACCAGTAATGGGGGGGGGGGGTGTTGCACAGTACAGAGAAATATAAATAAATATTGCACAGTATCATGACTATACAGATGAGCTGTTGAGTCTGACAGCGGTGGGAATGAAGGACCTGTGGTAGTGCTCCTTCCTACACTGAGAGTGTCTCAGTCTGCTGCTGAAGGAGCCGCTCAGCCCCTCCTCAGTCTGCTGCTGAAGGAGCCGCTCAGACCCTCCTCAGTCTGCTGCTGAAGGAGCCGCTCAGACCCTCCACAGTCTGCTGCTGAAGGAGCCGCTCAGACCCTCCTCAGTCTGCTGCTGAAGGAGCCGCTCAGCCCCTCCTCAGTCTGCTGCTGAAGGAGCCGCTCAGACCCTCCACAGTCTGCTGCTGAAGGAGCCGCTCAGCCCCTCCTCAGTCTGCTGCCGAAAGAGCCGCTCAGACCCTCCTCAGTCTGCTGCTGAAGGAGCCGCTCAGACCCTCCTCAGTCTGCTGCTGAAGGAGCCGCTCAGCCCCTCCACAGTCTGCTGCTGAAGGAGCCGCTGAGGCCCTCCTCAGTCTGCTGCTGAAGGAGCCGCTCAGCCCCTCCACAGTCTGCTGCTGAAGGAGCCGCTCAGCCCCTCCTCAGTCTGGTGCAGTGGGTGAGAGCTGTTGTCCATGATGGATGTGAGCTTGGCCAACATCCTCCTCTCACCCACCTCCTCCACAGGAAGAGACTGACCAGCTGGTTCAGTCTCTTCCTGTCCCAGTCAGTGCTGCAGTGTAGAGGATAGCAGAGGCTACCACAGAGTCATAAAATGTCTTTAGCAGAGCCTGCACACTCCATTTTAATATTATGTATATGAACAGAAAACAAAGATATTACCATTTACATTCTTTGTGGATGTAAACAGTGAAAACAATGTAATCCTTATGTCAGCAACGAGTGTCAAACACTGTCCATGAAGCTATTCATCTGACACAAGCTCAGAACCAGCTGCTGTTAATGACACGTGGAAATCATAAGCTTAGCACAGGTATAATATTTTATAAAATTACAATTCAATTATTTTACACATACTCTACCCAGCTGGAACATCTGTTAAAATGCACCAGAATGCAGGAGATATTGTTTTATTAAATTTTGTTCTAGGGGGAGGTCCCCTACACTATACTGACAAACAGTGGTTGGTTGAAGCTAATGACATTTTCAACCCCTTAAACTGCCCTTGTGCCAGAAACATACATCTAGGCTAAAGCCCCCAACCTCCTCAGTGACCATGGGCTGACGTTGGCACTGGTGCATGCAACTAATCACAGCTGTGTCACATTTGCAGGATGTGAATCATCAGTAGTGCACTGGTGGCACTGATGTGGTGGGGGCCCCAAGTCATATTCTGCTTGGGCCCCATAAAGGCTTGGGCCAGCCCTGCCAGTTAGTCGCTGACACAAAGACAAACAGTACACTGACCGACAACCATTCACTCTCATGTTCACAGCAGGGGTGGGTAAGGTAGACAAAAATTGAAGTAAGAGTGTTGATACTTCAAAATGATATTACTCAATTAGAAGTACAAAGTAGTCATCTAAATAATTACTCAAGTAAAAAAGTATTTGGTGAAAAAAATTATTCAAGGACTGAGTTAGTGTTTGGAGCAATGTCTGATTTGTGTTTTAGTTTGATGTGATCAGACAAAACATAAAATAATAAGACACTTCTGCTGTTTACAAACAATAAACAATAATAATAAAAAAGTGATATTTTATAAAAGAACAGTGCTACTGGGCAGCAGTAGCTCAGTTGGTAGAGCCGCTTGTCCACTAACATGAAGGTTGGCGGTTCAAAGAGTGTGAATGGGTGAATGGTTCCTTGATGTAAAGCGCTTTGAGTACCCATGAAGGTAGAAAAGCTCTATATAAATGTGACCATTTACCATTTAACAAAGTGAGGCTCAAGAAACACACTTTTCACAATCTTCTCACTTTTTCACAACCAACACAGAGGTGTTTAGATGTGGGCAAAGTCGCCAACAACTGTACTCAAGAGGACTGTTACTGCACAATAATATTACTCAAGTAGTAGTAAAAAGAATATTGGGTTAAAAATACTCAAGGGTAACACTATTAAGCATTAATAAAATATTAGTTAAGGATTAGCAACCAATTACTTATTTACAAAGCATTACTTCAACATTAATAAACACAGCCAAATTATAAACATTGTTATTAATGTTTAATTATTTAGTAATCAGCTCATCTAAATCAATGCAAATTTATAAACATGACAAATTATAATCCGTGGTAATCAAGGATGTATAATTTGTTTATTTTTTAAACTATTTTTATTGCGTATTTATTAATGCTTTATTAGCACTAGTCGTGAGTTATTCTAAAGTCTTACCTTAATAATTTAATCAAAAAGTGACTGATGTAAGTGTACCAGAGTAAAAGTAGTTCATTCCTTCTGACTACGGGACATTCAGATTAGTGTTTCACATGAATCATTTCTAAAACATGTCGGCCTGTGGATGGTGGGAGGAAGCCAGGGAGAATTTATAGTAACACAGCTTCCTTCTGAGAGGCAGGAGTGCTAACCACTCTGTCAGTGTGTACCCCCCATGTGTGCTGTTTTTTGTATTGCCTGGTTGATCTTAATATACTGTATAAATATTTTGCATCAGGGGCGTAACATCAGGCAGTGCAGCCAGGGAAACTGCACTGGGGCCCAGGAGGTTTAGGGGCCCATTAGAGTGGGTCCTTGTTCATCTGTGGTCAAGTCAGTGTTTTTAAGCAGCACGTCTCTGTTACAGAACAGAGTTTTTAACATAAATTCTGTTACAAAAAGAACAAAAAAAATCTTGTTTTTTGTTAACATAAATACATAAATTGTAATAATAAAAAACAAATACAGTTTTACAAAATTGTCCTGAAATATTAATGACTAAGCACCTGTTTTTTTGTATCAAACTCTGGTAAAACAGCTTACAGCAGTATTTTATAAATTAAAAAGCTTAATGCATCAATCTAAAGTACTGAATGTGCTTCATAACTTTAGGGCCCATTCTGAAATCCTGCACTGGGGCCCCACATTACCAAGGTACACCATTGTTTTGCATGTATAATTTGAGTGTATGAAGATTTCCCTTTGGTTCGACTGTTGGCTCAGTGGAACTTACCTGCTCTGATTATAGAAACAAGTTTGTTAGAGTTAGTTATTTTTTTAAAATATTGGAATGCCCCCTTTATGACACATATGATAAAAATCTATAATTAGAGCTTCAAATAAGCCAAAGTATATTCACCCTCACTGGGCTCCAGTGGGGCCAGTGTGACCTGACATGGCAGGCCCTGTCCCAGTACTCGTCAACGTTCAGAACCACACTAGGGTTCCACAGTGTGGATCAGAGCGGACTTCACTGAAGTATATTACCCATAATGCATTTCACTGTTTTTGAACAACTCCACATTTGTTTCTAATAACTGATGAGTAATAACTGGCAAAAATGGAAAGGAATGAATTAGCTAAACTTTGAATTTTAATTATTCTGCCTTTTGTCCAAGTAAAAACTCTGTTAAAATGTTAGAAACGAGTCTGATTTTTCTGTGGCAAAATGATTTTATTTATCAGATGTTATTAACTTTCAGATAAATCCAGCAGCAGTTTAGCAAACACACCGCTAACAAACAGCTCTGTTTACTCTGTTAAATGTTTTACTTTACTACAGTGTCTATAATAGGAGGGTCCCAATTCTTTTTTTTAACACCCCTGGACATAGACACCAATTTTTGTTTTTCTTGTGGGTGCTCAATATATAAAATACTGATAGGAAAAAAAATAGGCTATTTAATAGTATGTAGGCTAATATAATATAGATGATAATTAGTAAGTAGCAATAGCTTAGAGAGACTTTTTGTATGAATGCTTGTGGCGCATCTGTGTCAAGTTTTATAACATAAAACTCAGTCCCTCCCACAGCAGCAGGGTGAGCACCTCTCTCCCCTCAGTGCTACACTCTCTCCACTCCGCCCTGACGCTGCTCCGGTCTCTCCTGAAGAAGCCTCTTCTCTCTGTCTTTGTAAACAACGCTGTCCCAACTCTGCACTATCAGACTTTCTCTTTTCTTGTCCTCTCTGTTGTCCCCCATCTTGTCATACTAGTCAGATTGTTCAATCAAGTTTACCTAATTAGAATATTGTTAACTACATATTTATTAATGTTGTATTACTGCTTATGCTTAATAGTGGTGAGTTATTATGTTGTTATGTTACCAATATATATATATATATATATATATATATATATATATATATATATATATATACATATATATATATATATATATATATATATATATATATATATATATATATATGTATATATATATATATATATATATATATATATATATATATATATATATATATATATATATATATATATATATAAACTTGACTGTCTGTGCACAGTCAAGTTTGAGATAAGAAAATTATCCCTCAAATATTACAGTGGGTGCTCTGGCCCCACAGCACCCACAGGTTTGGCCTCTATGCCCCTGGATCATGCACTCATGCACTTCATGCATTTTCAGAAAATGCACACTTAGACAAAGTGTGAAGTGCTGGTATTGGGACAGGGCTGTAGCTGTGTGTTGGTGCAGTACTCAAAAGTGCTTGGGACTTGACTCTACTTCATTCATTTACTGTCTAGCTCTTTTATTAGAACATTTTCTGGTTTGAATTAATTTCTGCCACGTCTTCACAAAACTGTTTCTTTCAATCTGAGTCCAAGAGTATGAGACTAATTATAACTGGGATCCTCTCTGTGCCTCTGCTACAGGATGTCCCACTCACATCTGCTCTATTAAGTCTCTTCTTTGTATCCACTTTTAAACAGTCAGGATTCCTACACAAACCGGGAATATCCAGGCGCACATGAACAACTCAGAATAATGTTAAAAAGTTAAGTTAAATAAGTAACAATAGTGGTAGTCGTAGTGTGAAATTAGTGGGGTTTATCAGAGACAGTGATGAGATGAATCTGCTGTAAAAAGCAGATTCAGGTGTAAAAGTTTGTTTCAGGCCACTTTGAGTACTGCCCCTGTCCCAGCCTGACTTGACAGGAAGGTCTTAGGGGCTCCAGGGTCAAACAGGACCTCATTAAGGACCAGGGCAGGGCCAGATAACTATACAGACAGAATGGGAAGGTCCGTGTCAAAGAGGGTCAGAAGTTAAAGGACCCTGGATGGTGCCACACCCCACTTTTTGACTCTTAGCAGGGAATGATATGTTTCAGTCACAAGTGAAGACCAAAAAGACCAAAAAATCACATACAAATATGCCAATATTGTTTTTTCAAAATAATATCACTTATGTAGAAGTAAAATGTGTGGGGGTGCAGAGGATTTAAGATCAGCAGTTCAGACCTCGCTCGAAGTGCATACTGTCATTGTGTCCCTGGGCAAGATACTTCACCCACTTTGGCTTCTCACAACTCTTACAACAGGAAGGGCATCCGGTGTAAAAAAAAAAAAAAAAAATGGCCAAACCATTGTGTGACTGGTGCACTGTGGTAACCCGTACTAAGAAAGAAGAAGCCAAGAAAGTAAAAATGAAAAAAAATGTAGAGGTAAAGAGTGTCAACAAAAAAGTTTACTTAAGTAGAATTATCAAGGTACTGAATGTTTTTCAAGTGATTTTTATTTTGAACAGTAAAATCTACTACAGTTACTAATACTAATATTTTTAATATAATAGTATTGGTAGTACTAGTACTCATCTGTGAAGAATCTCACTCATC
The DNA here is from genome assembly GCA_020698575.1 of Bostrychus sinensis. Classification (NCBI taxonomy): domain Eukaryota; kingdom Metazoa; phylum Chordata; class Actinopteri; order Gobiiformes; family Eleotridae; genus Bostrychus; species Bostrychus sinensis. The sequence continues at coordinate 37,067,298 of CM036249.1, read as the reverse complement.
GAAGCTAATTAAATCACAATGAAAGATTAAAAAAAGTTATCTGGACTTTTTCAAAACAGAAGATGTTTCACCTCTTATCCAAGAGGCTCTCTCAATTCTGAAATTGATGTCTTCTACTTTCCAGTTGAGCCTTAGGAACCTTGATAATTGAATGTCTTTGGACAGTCATTCCAGACAGTTGGTTAAGAACTGTTTTAATCAATTGAGAAACACTTCTAAACTAAGAAAAATAATGTCCAAAACAGACCTGGAGATGATTATCCATGCTATATATTTCCTCTCATTTAGCTTATTGCAATTCTGTTTTTATCTGTTTTAACATATCTGCTCTTACTCGTCTGCAAATGGTACAGATCGGTTCAACAGGAACCAACAGAAGGGCACACATCACACCAGTTTCACACCTCTTTACTCTGGCTTGACTTTTAGAGCTTTGAATGGACAGGCCCCCCAGTATATCACTGACTTGTGTGCTCCTACTCCTCTGGACACACTCGCTGTTCCTCGAGCCAAAACCTCCTTGTGGTACAAAAACCTGCCCTAAAACTCAGGGAGACCTGTCCTTTCAAGCAGTAGCCCCCAGACTGTGGAACGCTCTGCCCCTCTCACACTGTTGATTATTTTAAAAAGCCGCTGAAGACACAATTATTTAGACAAGCTTTTAGTTGACTGGGTTTGATGTTTTTATTGTTGACTGTTTTTTTTTTTTTTGTTTTTTTGTTTTTTTTTACTTTTATTTATTTATTTTTATTTATTTATCTTTTTCTGTTAGGCCTTTTTTTCTTTGCAATTTTTATCTGTGAAAAGTGCTTTATAAATAAAGCTTACTTACTTTGAAAAAAGTCCCGATGACTTCTTTTTAACTTTTTGTTGTGACACCACTAGTACTACCACTGGCACATTGTCCTAAGCAGTTAGTGATTTGAAGTTCAAAGGCTTTAGCTGGTGTAACCTAAAGGATCATATTAATGGAAGTGTTCTTTCCCACTCACTGACAGCATTAATAATATTGCATCAGTCCAGACACTCAATTAGGTCCATTATTCCTTCTCTCCTCAGTCACACTCAGTGGTAGTGAGCTACTTCTGTAGCCACAGCTGCCCTGGGGCAGACTGGCTGTCATTCTGCACCTACACTCACTCTGACCACCACCAAACACGAACACAGTCACCACTAACGCCACTAAAACAATTATACAATCAAGGTAGGTAAAGTGTCTTGCCCAAGGACACAACAACATGTGAACTGCGGAGCTTGGTATTTGAACTGCCGCCCTTTCACTTATTGGACGACCGCTCTACCTCCAGCACACATGTAGTCAAATATTTACCCATTACCAGTGTTGCAGAATTGTTTATTTTTTGTTTCTTACTGGACTTTTGCATTGGATTGGTGTAAGGTTTAAAGACAGTGGTTTGGAGGAGCAGACAGGAGTCAGAGCTGGAGGAAGGAGAGTGCTGCGGTCAGAACAAAGAGGAGGTTTATGGATGCAGTGAAAGAGGATGCTGATGACACAGTCCTGGTCAGTCTGCTGCAAGATGGAGAAGTAGAACATGGAGCAGCTGTTACAGATTTTGTGGAGTGGTGTGACAGCCATCTCCTCAAACTAAATGTCCACAAAACTAAAGACATGGCCCTAGACTTCAGGAAGACATCCCAGTCTCCTCTTCTAGCTGTCATCAAAGGCACGGCTGTGGAGATGATGGAGTCATACAAATACCTCTGTACTGTTATTCACTTAAACCATGGTCTAAACACACCCCATATGAATAAAAAGGGCTTAGAAAAACTGTATATTTGGCATAAACAGAATTATTTTAATGTGTTTTGTAGTTTTATTCTACAGATCATTAACTGGGTTGTTTTTGTCTTTTTGTTTAGTCTATTTGTATGGAAACCTTTCAGTGCAAAACAAATGTCGTTTGAGTAAAATTGTGTCAAAGGCTAGTAGGATCATTGACCAACAACAAATGTCCCTCACAAAGGTTTATGAGAGACAAGCTTGCTTAATATTGTCCAGCTCTGAGAATGGAATTTGATCTTCTTAGAACAAAAAGATTTAAATTTTCTTTCGTGCCATGTGCAATTAATGTGCTTAATATGCACAATTCTTGACTTGGCTGCATTGGGTTTGTGAAACACTTTACCTAACTTCCTACTGACTTTGAGTTTCTTTTTTAGACATGTTATTATATACATACAGTACTTATTCACTTGTAAGGTTTTTATACATGGTGTTTAATTGATAATTTAGTCTTTATATCTAGGTTGTGTTCCACTGTAACCATGATCTTATTGCTGTATGTTGGGTCTGTCCCTTGTAAGGATTTGTTCATTTTGGGTGAAAGCATCAAGTGTAATCAAGTCAGAAGGTTTATTCAGTAAAAACACAGGTAAGGTTACAGTCAGCAGAATGAGCGCGCTCCTAGAGGGAGGAGTGTTCTAAGTTTTTATATTATGTATGACGATGTATGACGATCTCTGCATAGCGATATCTTCTTGGCTTTGAGTAACTTTTTTGTGCATAGGGCAGGGCCACAAAAAGTTCTCAGTTTCTGCAGAGTCTTCCCACCATCGACAGGCCGTAGGAGCAAGCTCATTATTTGTGCCATATTTGGAATGCACCTAAGAGTAGAGTGACCTTAGAGTGAAAGAAGAAAAACATCACATAAAATCAAAGTATTATTATTACTAATGTTGAAGCGTTATTAACCTTAGCAGTAGTACATCAAAATATAAGTTTAATGGTAATACGAAAAGCTATATGTAGAAATATTCAATACCCTGTTTGCACCACAAACTGCAAACCAAATTTCTCTTTGGGACAATAAAGTTGAGTTGAGAGGACACGAAGTTAGTTGGTGTGAGAGAAGAAGATGCAGAGAAGAGGGTCAGATGGGTTTCACCATGCCCCCCCCCCCCCACCCCCACTCCCACCCCGCACACACACCGCACACAGACAAACACACACCTCCCCCACCAGCTCAGTACTGCGGTGCCATTCAGCGTTAACCTAATGTGACATGAGGCCTCTGAACTGTGGCTCAATGTCCGGCTAAATATTGCAGAGATTGGTCCTGGGCTTTACTGGTATTGTAAGTGCGGGCCATTATATTCCTATAGCACCATCGCTCATTACTGTCACAGCATCTTAGCCCCGGCTTTAGACTGCAGAACAAGGCTGCAGTCACCGCCGGGAGGGATTTTCAAAGACGGGACCATCCTAAGCTCTTATGTTAGCGCTGGGGGAGCCGCACTCGTGTCAGCCGATGTGGGCGGTAATCAGATTAAAAGTCCCCAAAGCAAAAGTGGGTCTACAGGACTTAGCCCTGTCCCAGAGAAGTGTGTGAATGGATGGAACAATGGTTGTTAGTGGTGAGCTGATGCTTCGTAGATGACAAGGAGATGGACTGGCTGCAAAAGGAACAAGGGATTGCACTGGATACTTCATGTGACAGCAGAGAACTTTGAACAGAGCAAGTTGAGTTCAAGATTTGACCAAGTTTATCTCAACTTTTAACCATGACAGGGCAGAAAGAAAATAAAAGAAAATCTAGATGTAAGTGTGAAGCCTAGATTTTATTTGTTAAAAATGTGTAAAATTATGTATTTACAGGTTGGAGAATAAAAATAAAAAAAAGTGCACTCTGACAGACAGGCTAGATCTCCTTTGGGAAGAAGGTTGTGGGTTTGATCCCTGGACCAATCCCTCCCTCCCTCTGTCCAAAGACATGCATGTACAGTACAGGTGAACTGGAGATCAAAATGTCCCATAGTGAATAAATGTGAGAGTGAATGGAGCTCAACAGTGACCACCCACCCCCAGCTCCAGAAGTAAAATTCCCAATCATTTCCCCCATTGATTTTAAAAAAAATATGTATATTAATAATTTTAAAGCTTGGAGTGGACTAATATTATTAATTTCTATCAAGAAGATTAACTAAAACTTGAAAATTCAGTAAAATGCATTTGTAACTTTACCTTTTGATATGTTTCTGTTTCTGTTTATGTATTTATTGAGAAAATTATTTGTTTTAAGATGATAGCTGGTAGCTGGTTAGCCTCTACTGGACTTTTATATATACGTATTTTTTGAAAAGTCAATGGGTAAAATTAATGGGAATATTACTTCTGGAACTGGGGGTGGGCGATCACTCTTGAGCTCCATGGATGTGTGTGTTCTGTGTATGTCTTTGTCCAGTCCTCTAACTAACTAACCAATGTCCAAGTTGTGCCCCATTTAAGGCCCATAGTCAGTCCGGGTTCTGTCTCAAGCACAGAAACAGCCCTCATTCAGATTACAAATTACCTCCTTTCAGCAGCAGATTTTGGCCTTCTCATTATTCTCACGCCACCCTCCTTGATCTGATTGGCTGGCACTAGGGTCTCTGGTATTCCTTTACAGTGGTTTCATAGTCATACCTGTCTGATTGTACACAATATATTCATAAGATATAATACTGGATCATCAGCTTCAAGCCTCATTCACGGTGTTCGACAGGGTTCAGTAATGAGTCCTCTATTTTTTATCATCTACCTCTCCTCTATTCAAAGTTGCATACTCCCTTTAATTGCATGTACTTTGTTATTATTTATCCATTTATTTATTGTTATGTTTTTTGTTCCTCATGCTCTTTTAACTGTAAGGTGACCTTGGGTGTCCTAAAAGGTGCCAACAAATAAAATGTATTTTATAATTATTATTATTAGTTGGCTCCAGCTACCGGTGACCCTTTACAGGAATAAACAGAAAATGTATGAATGTTTTAGGGACAGACCTACGTCAGTATGGGATAAATTCTAATTCTAGTGCTTCTGGATGGTCCCAGTTTAAGGGCTAGAGAGCTGACTTGCATAAACTTTCATTAAATAACACCATGTTGACTGTGAGTCATGATCCATTGGGGAGCTAGGATCAGGGCTGTTTGTTTATTCTCTAGGGTTACCAGTGTAACCTCCCCCAAACACTGTGTTCCAGTACACAGTCTGATTTCAATAGATCACTTGGATAGAGTCCTCTGGCTGCTCTTGAAAAGGCACATTTTATCAACAGAAAAAAATGTAATGTATTCAATAATCCACTAATTTTAAAGTGAGGTGGACTTTTTTGCCCTCATATGGACTTTTGTTCTCTGTATTTGACCCATCCTTCAATCCCAGATTGATGGGGGAAACTGCACCCAGAGAAAACCATCCCAGACACAGGGAGAATATGCAAACTCCACACAGAAAGGCCCCACACAGTCCAGGATTCAAACCCTTCTTGCTCTAATGTGACAGTGCTAATCACTCTATCCTCAGGATCCTGATTTTGTACCTATTTATGTAGTCTATATATAAGGCTGCAACACTGAATCATACGCTCGTTTAGGGAGCACATGTGGCTTCCCAGCAACAGTGTGAGTCCCAACACAGCTGAGTGAACAATAAAGCAGAGGAGGACCACTCTGACACCAGCACTGTGAATGTTATCTTGTTCTTGCATGACAACATATTGAACCCTGTAAGTAGGCTATAGCTTTGTGATTACTATGCTGCTGGTGACACGTATTTAGAAGCAGCACATACACTGTCAAGCAACCAATGGTGGAAGAGGTACTTAAGTAAAAGTACAGATAAAGGAGCAAAAAAGGACTCAAGTAAAAGTAAGGGTAACATAAAAAAATCTACTTAAGTAAAAGTATAAAAATACTTACTTTCAAATGTACTTGTGAGTAAAAAAGTAAAAACCAAGAAAAACTCTGCTCAAAAATAATGGTTAACTGTGCAAAAGAAGAGACTCTGAAGGTGAGGTTTTTTCTGAAGGGTACTACTTACTGGATTTTTATACTTGTACTTGTACTGTGCCTTACAATGACAACATGGAAAATACTGATGATTTAAATCAAACTCAAAATACTTTTTACCTCAAACAAAGTAAAAAAAAAAGTAGTGGAGTAAAAAGAACAGGTACTTAGTAAAAGTAAAAGTACCCCTTGTAAGATTTACTCAAGTAAAATACAGATACATGAAAATTGTAAGTAAAGTAACTAAGTGTTTTTACTACATTGCATTCCGCCATTACAAGCAACTCAGATTGTAGATGAAAACAACCCTCAAGATGAAACGTGGGGTTGAAATCTTGCTCACAAATACAGTAATAAGTCCGAATGTGCATGGGCTGGAGTCGGGTTGGGTTGGATTGGATCATTTGGGTCGATCTATGGGTGAACTAACACCACGCCAATAGACCCTGCGCATGACAAAATGCTAACTTCTGGGTTGTTACCGGAAGTAGGGTCAGTTGTTTCCAGTTGCTAGTTCGCTGATTGAGAACATGGATTTGAAAATGAAAAGGCAGCGTAATCTTGGCCAAAAGGGTTTCTAAATTTCAAAGAGCTGAATGCAGGGGCAACTGTCGCTGCAGTGTCCGGGATTAATGCAGTAATAGCAGCTCCACAAATTGCTGCTAACTACAGCTACACACCGCAATGCTTTTCTCAGATGAAGCCAAATCCATTATCTGTGGAAATAAACACACCATTTTGTCCAACTGTATCTGTTTTCTGCGTCTAAAAACAAAGTCCGTCTCTGCTCGGACAGCTCACATGATGAGAGGCTGAACCTGGCAGGCTGCAGCAAAGGGAGGGGCTGAGGTACATAAGCATTTAAAGTAAAAAGTGCTTTACTCCCAACAGAGATAAATTAAACACACGCAAAAATTAATAAATAAAATTATTAATAAAACTATATTTTTAAACATTAATTTTGATGAGATATTTCCGACTATATGCTTTTCTTATTAAGCCGATATATCCTGAAGGTTCAAACTAAGGGTTAAAAAAGCCCGGTGACCGTGGCTTTTTAGTGCACGTATTTGACTGTGCAGGACTTTTGAGAAAAGAACAACTTCAGTCTGGATTAACAAGAAAAGAGGAAAACTGTGAGGACAAAGGATGTTTATACTTTGGTGGAATACATTTGTACAACAGCTCGTGCTGTAAACGGTGGACTGAATGGAAGACAGGCTTCATTTGAGAAAAGCATTGCGGTGAGTAAAATGTGTGTAGCAGTAGTTAGTGATGATTAGCAGAGCTGCTATTACTGTTTTAATCCATCTGACCAAAGCGAATTCATTTTAACTCCAAATGAGGGCGACAGTCCCAGACCTGGGTTTGCTGCGTCTCTCTCACAGACGCTGGTTATTGTTAAAAGCTAGCCTGAGATTTCCAACACGTCAGTCTCCCTGTGCACTCCAGCTGCTCGTTTGAGCGCTCATACAGAGATAAAGATAAATGAATAGAACATTATAACTGTAATAATAGTCATGAAATTAAATTCTGATTTAATCAGCAAGCTCAAGACATTTTGCATTAGTTAGCGTTACAGTTGTAGGCTATGTTTTTGTGACTTAGCTTCAAAATCATACACATACTGGGAAATGTAAAATGTGAAGCCTTGTTCTCTTCCCTTTAAGTGTTCTCAGCACTTCCAGGTCAACATTGTAAACAAGAATTCGTTCTTAATGTTCTACCTGGTGAAATAAAGGTTAAATTCAAAACTATATATTCTAAACTATGACAAAATACCATGTCTCATAAACAGGACTCAAAGCAGACTTCATGCCACTGGGCTTGCATTTTCTTTTGCACAGTGTTAAAAGTGTTAGCTCATTCTTGCATCTTGTAAACAAACAGCTCCTGATGATGACGTAGCACCCTGTCGTCCTCAGAGCTGATGACATTTTCCAGTCCATGGCACGGGTCACTTGTGTAGGTGTGAGTACAGGTCAGCGGGGGAAACAGACTCCTCCCCAATCGTACCTGGGCATGGCACAGTTCAAATGTGAGTGTGCCCTAAGCTCTGCCTTAGGAGCAGTACACCCTGGACAATGGACAGCACTCAACTGATGTAATATTGTGTCCTCTGTAGTGGACATCTGGACCATGTTTAGTTGCTTTTCCACAGTAAGATCCAATTTTCTCAAGGGCTACTACTACTACTACTACTTTGCAGTTTTGAATCCATTATTCTTGTTAGAAATCACTAAAATAAGCAAACTTACCTATTGTATTGGTCTCATAAAATTATTAAAGCAGCCACAAGAGGTCACAAGCCAGTGTATGCCTTGTACCAGTCCCAAGCCTGTAGAAATAGAGAGAGTTGTGTCAGGAAGGGCATCTTATGGTGTCCCTAAAGGGCAAGCACACACACACAAGTTTGAAAACACATACCCAAATTTGCAAACACGCACACAGATTTGGAAACACGTACACAAATTTTAAAACATATATCCAAATTTGGAAATACACACAAATTCTGAAACATAAACCCAGGCTTAGAAAACGCGCACACACATTTGAAAACACACTCACAAATTTGAAAAAATACACGCACAAATACAAAAATACTCACACAAATTCTGAAAAACATGCCCTAACTCGGAAACACGCTCACAAATTTGAAAACACGCACACAAATTTGAATACATGCACACAAACTCTGAAAACACGCACACAAATTTGGAAACACGACAGCAAATCTAAAACACAACAATTTTCCAATTTTGTGTGCGTGTTTTTATATTTGTGTGCATATTTTTGAATGTATGTGCGTCTTTTCAATTTTGTGTGTGTGATTTTAAATTTGTGTGCATATTTTCAAACTTGTGTATGTGTTTTCAAATTTGGGTGCATGCTTTTAAATTTTGTGTATATTTTTGAATTTGCGGACGTGTTTCCAATTTTGTGTGTGCGTGTTTTTAAATTTGTGTGCACATTTCTGAATTTGTGTTTGTGTTTCCGACATTTGTTTGCATGTTTTTGATTTGGATGGGGTGCATCTGTAGCATCTGGTGTAAAACTTATGCCAAATCAATATGTGAATCAATGCATGCTAGGAGACAGATGATTTGCCATGGCGACCCCAGAAGAAAGAATTGTTCTTACAAAATGTCTCCTTACCTCTTCACCAGTCGACTTGATCATCTTTGCACCACTCACACCATTGTCTCTAATCTGTGCTGACTGCTCCAAACCTGAGCAAAACCACTTCCATGAAAACTCCGAGCCGAGACCGGGGCTGAAGCGGTGCAGTGAAAATGGCATCTGTCAGGAGCAGTGACATGAGGAGCTGCGCGTCCCCGTTACGCTCCACCACGTCCCGGGACGGCGTCAGACTCCGGGACACTTCAGGACATCCATGGTAGATCGGCAGAGACAGAGATGTCAGGTTGAGTGAGGAGGTGCGTCTGAGGCAGCTCTGAAGTGTGGACATTAAAGAGGCGCTTGATGTGTTTATCTCATCACATTTTACACATCAACATTAGCAAAGAAAACATGTCACATCCATACAACAGTGCTGTTCAGGCTGCGGACTTAGTGGTGCTTTAGTCAAACTGTGAAAGATGCAAAATGTCAGACATTTTTGGGCTCTGAAACAAATGGCCTGTTTATTGTAGCTCAACTTTTTCTTTTTTTAAACCAAGAGAGCATTGTTTCTTCCATTCAAGGGTTGCAATAAATTTTACACTAGATGACCCTAATCCATTTATCTACATTTGGGTTTATTAAAAGAAAAAAGAAAAAAACAGTAGAGTGGCTTGTGACCCTTTGTGCTGGATCTTAATGCAGGCACTTTATGCTATTTTCAAGCTTTTTAAATTTCATTTGGACACCTTTGCCTCAACGTTTCACATTTTCTAACTTTAAATAACTTATATGTAATGAAAACATCTTCTTTGGGGGAGCTGTTACTTTAAATTTGAGAAGAAAAAACTAAAAAAAAAAAAAAAAAGTTCTTCCAAGTTCTTTGCAAACACCAGAGTTTACAGGGGCTGTGCAGAACCACAGGGCTGAGGTCCTTCTTTGACTATAGCCCTACAGACACTACTGCTACTGCCTCCTGATCTTCTCCTTTGAGTCACACATGAATAAAGTTAGGAAGATTTGAATTCAGACATGAGAAGAGAATCTCTGAGTGCTTGTACGATATAATGGCTAATTAGCACGGCTATTAGCACCATGAAGCTAACAGATAGATAAATGAGCTGATTGCTTTATAGTGAAAGGACAAGATCCCTGTATAAGTGGCTGAAATGAGGTTCCTCCACAGGGTGGCTGGGCACTTCCATAGGGTGAGGAGCCTGCTGGAGTTGAGCTGCTGCTCTTCCACATCGAGAGGAGTCAGCTGAAGTGGCTCCTCCTGGACACCTCTCTGGGGAGGTGTTCCGCGCATGTGCCACTGGGCGGAGACCCTGGGGAAGACCTAGGACACACTGGAGGGACTATGTCTCTCGGCTGGCCTGGGAACGCCTTGGGGCCCCCCTGGTAGAGCTGGAGGAAGTGTCTGTGGAGAGGGAAGTCTGGGCACCTCGGCTTAGACTGCTGCCCTCGCAACCCAACCACGGATAAGTGGAAAAAAATTGATGGATTCTTTAAAGTGGCAGCAGTTTAAGCACTGAAATCATCAGAATGAGTCCGTTGACAGTGTGTAGACTTTAAAAATGCGCAGGAGCACTTCCTGGAGAAGGCGTACAGGATTACTAGGATTACTCAAACTTGTGAAAGAAACAAAACACAACTCCAAGTATATTTTGGGGTAGGAAACAACAGTATAACATGGTAAAATGCTCAGAAAAGTTGAGTTAGCAGAATAAGGGATCTTTAAGCAACAGAGCATATCCTCAAGTTTCCTTTGTTGCAGTATGGTCCCAGTATATTTTGTAAATGTATAGCTTACAAACATTTAGAAATATTTCTGTTGTTAAAAGGGACACAGAGCATCCCAAATAAGTGTAGAAGACATCAGTAACAAAATGGGTTTATTATTATCAGTAGGGTGGAGCTAAACACTATAACACATTAAACTATAACGAATATATTTTTGAGAAGGTGAAAATTTGACAAAACAAAAAAAGTATAATGATTTCTCATACAATACATACGTTTGCCACAACAAATCATTCTCATAAGTACTCCAGATGCCTTTCCTGACACAACCCTGTCCTTTTATGCAGACTTGTTCAGTCTGCTGAATCACAAAGTGGACAAGTGGGATTTTAAAACCAGAGGTAGAAAGTTACTAAATGCTTGTACACAAGTACAACTCAAATTCCGGAGATGTTGGGACCTTTTTAAAAAAAAAAAATTAATAAAGTAAAAACTTAAAAAAACTTTCAAAACACATGAGCACTCATTTTGTGCATAAAAGTGAAATTTCTCAGTGTAAACATTTGCTATGTTATCTATGTTCTATTGTGACTAAAATATTGGTTCATATGATCTGAAAGTCTTTTCGTTTTTATTTATCCAAATTTTAAAAATGTCCCAACATTTCCAGAATTCGGCTTGTATTTCACATGTTTACTGTACATATTTTACTTTTGTATATTTTGGAAGAAAATGTGTTACTTTTACTGCAGTATTTTTATTTTAAATCTTGATATGAAAGTATTTTTGGACCATGTTTGCAGATAGACATGGCAGCAGTGGTACAAGTAATAATAGTAGCATTAGTGTGACTAGTAGTATTTATAATAAAAGCACTGGTTGTAGTATTAAATATAGGTTTGCAAAGTTTGAAATTTTCCATGGAAATTAATATATTTAATTTATTAATTTATTAATTAATTAATAAACTGGACATTTACACAAGTGAAGGCTGTTCCTTAACAGGTACATAGTATTTTGCAGTGCAGCATAAAAATCAGATTGATGCAGTACGCTTGAATATCTGCTGTTCCTCAGATGTGATATCATTTAAACCATGCCAGCCAAGGACCTTGCCTTGCATTCATCCAGGAATAAAAAATAAAATTTCCTTCTGCAAAGCTAAATCTAGCAAAAACATTATTTCTGTGCCAGGGCAACTGTATTAGCTCTTGGCCTAAAACTTAAATGAGGTAATTTCCAGAATATTTATAGAAATTTTCTGGAAATATTCCACTTCTTTGCAATCTAATGAAATGTTTTTTTGTTTTTGTTTGTTTATATGTTTTTTTTTTTGTTTTTTTTGTTTGTTTTTTTTTGCAATTGCAGCAACAACTATATGGCTAGTACTACTGTACTTTAGACTACTACTGCTACTACTACTACTATCCCCAAACCAATCAAACTCAAGACACTCTGATTACAAGATCACTGCGCTGCCCACCTTTCCTCTCAGCTCAACAATGCATGTTCTTCAAACTCATACAGATGCCAATCCAGCTGTGACACAATCTGAATTACGCATTAAAACCCACTGGGGTGTCACTAAACTCTATCCCACATGTGACATCCTTGTTCTTGTACTTATTAAACTTTAATACTTGAGAAAGAGGCCAACATGGGTTAACTCTCCACTGGGACCACCAACTACAGCACGTCCCTAAGTTTTCTCTGTGAGACTTGACATCCCTGTATTGACACGCTGGAGAAGACATCGCAGAGATTAGGCAGAGCGGAGCTGGAAGTGCCCCGGGCCCTGTCATACAAGGCGTTTGGTGGTGGTGCATCCGCGCATTAGGGACAATAACAGAGGTGGCTGAGGTTGGATCCATTATTTACTGCCATTTAAAGACACAGCACGGACTTCCTTCTTTCTTCTTTTACTGTGCGGTGAAGTGTTGTGGGCCCCTGGGGGGACAGAGGGATAAAGGACGGTCATTAAAAACAGTGGTGGCACTCACAGATCAGAGGAGACCTATGGAGAAACACGACTGACATGCCAAGCTCCAGTCTTCAAACGCTCATACAACAGTAGATGTAATTCAGTTGTTGGGCCATTCAGTCCATTTGTTTGATTTAGTTAAACCTTCAAAATAGACTCAGAATGATCCAAAGGGACAAGATTTTGGAGTTTTTAGGTCCTCTGTAGGAGCATCATACTGAACAGACATTTTTCCAGTCTCTGTCCTGACACTGGGGACAGTCAGAGCGTGGAAGTCCTGAGACTGTACTTCTGTTGCAGATACACACTTAAGAAGTCCTTTGTATACATAATTGGAATTATTTGGATTTCTGCATCTGGTCATAAAATGTGATCTGATCTTCATCTAAGTCACAACACAGTCTGCTAAAACTAATGTTTTCATGTTTTTTATTGAAGATTTATGTAAACGTTCACAGTGCAGGATAGAAAAAGTATGTGAACCTTTGGATTTAATAACTGGTTGACCCTACTTTGGCAACAATAAACTCAACCAAATGTTTTCTGTAGTTGCAGATCAGACCTGCACAACGCTCAGGAGCAGTGACATGTGGTGAGGTTCATGTCTGGTGAGGCACTGACATTAGAGCAGGGGTCTTCAACTACCTCTGCTGGGGTCCAAACAAATGTAGAAAAAATAATAAATAGGCTATATTACAGTGTTTTTATGTATTTATTCTGGAGTAAAGTGTACAAAAGTACAATGCTTATGATTTCTTTTAGAAAAGATCTTGTAGCTATCATTTCCACTTTGACAGCAGCTGATGTTTGAACTTGGGTCAGACTCTGATCATACTGGAGATGGATTTATAGACAATTTTCCACTCTCCTCCAGGCAGCAGTATTTGGATAACACTATTTTATTCATACTGAATGCTAACGATTTAGGAGAGTGCAGCTTCATAATACAGAATAAATGCACAAATTAGTGGCTGATTAATATGCACGTATCTCTTCATGACTCATTCACGCCTCATTGACCTGGTGTTTGAAGCAGATCTTTAAGCTCTGGCGTTGGTCTTCCTTTATTAATTAGATCCCATTTTGATTGGTCCAGTTTTTAGAAAGTTTTAAGATCCATGTTTCTTCCATCTTTGACTTTCATCTGGGGCAGCAACATGAACCTGTGTGCTCTCGTACGCCCCCTTCAGTGACCTCGCGCTATTTTATCTGCAGTTTTATGTGATCAGCAAAACTAAATAAGTAACACAGATATTAAACACATTAGCCTGACTATGGAAAATTAGAGGGCATATTTAAAGTGTCTGACAACATTATATTGGAGACATGAAGAGAGACAGAAACAGACACTTGCCAATGACAAGCCTCAGCCCAGTTAGTGAGGGACTGCTCAATCTGAAGTGAGGCTCGGCTGCTCACTGCCGCACTTTGCATCTCGTCCATGTATTTGAACAGGAAATAGGCAAAGGAGGAATTTAGGACCATTTCTCTTTACAAAACTGTTTAAGTTCAGCAATATTCTTGGGATGTCTGGTGTGAATCACTCTTCTGAGGTCATGCCACAGCATCTCAGTTGGGTTGAGGTCAGGACTCTGACTGGGCCATTCCAGAAGGTGTATTTTCTTCTGTTGAAGCCATTCTGTTATTGATTTGCTTCTATGTTTTGGGCTGTTGTCCTGTTGCATCACCCATCCTCTTTTGAGCTTCACTTGGTGGACAGATGGTCTTAAGTTTTCCTGCAAAATGTTTTGATAAACTTGGGTATTCATTTTGCTGTTGATGATAGCAATCTGCCCAGGCCCTGAGGCAGCAAAGCAGCCCCAAACCATGATGCCCCCTCCACCAGACTTCACAGTGGAGAGGAGGTTTTGATGTTGGTGTGCTGTGCCTTTTTTTCTCCACACATAGCGTTGTGTGTTCCTTCCAAACAACTCAACTTTGGTTTCATCTGCCCACAGAATATTTTGCCAGTAGTGCTGTGGAACATGTAGGAGGTCTTTTGCAAACTGCAGATGTGCAGCCATGTATTTTATTTATTTATTTATTTATTTATTTATTTATTTATTTATTTGGACAGCTGTGACTTCCTCTGTGGTGTCCTCTCATGAAGTCCATTCTTGTTTAATGTTTTACCCATTGTAGATTTGTCAACAAAGATGTTAGCATGTTCTAGAGATTTCTGTAAGCTGACACTTTAGGATTCTTCTTCACTTTTTCATAGCAAACTCAAAACTGATGTGTGTTTTTTATTGGTCAGGGCCACTTTAAGCCACTCCTCCAATCTTCTCACACTGATTGGACTCCAGGTTGGCTGACACCTAACTCCAATTAGCTTTTGAAAAAGTCATTAGCTTAGGAGTTCACATACTTTTTCCATCCTGCATTGTGAATGTTTACATAAATGTTCAATAAAAAACCATGAAAACATCATTTTTTGCAGCATTAGTTTAAGCAGACTGTGCCTATTGTTGTGACTTAAATATCAGATCAGATCACATTTTATGACCAAATCATGCAGAAATCCAAGTAATTCCAAAGGGTTCAAATACTTTTTCTTGCAACTGTGAGTCTGTACCAGTGTGTCAAGCTATGGGGACACAGGTCACAGTGATGAATTAAAGGTCCACAGTTTGTTATGAAGCATAGGAAGGCATGAAAAACTGAATCAAGCATACACAGCTCCTGTGCTGGGGCATGCATAAAAGGTCTCTATAGTCCAGTACCAGTAAGAATGTAGCAGCTAGAAGACTCTTCCTTGCATAAAAAGAAAAACATAACTTACTTCTAAAGTAAAACTCAATTTAAGGTGCAGCTTTTTAAGAGAGTCAACATGAGGCTAAACAGTCACAGTCCACAAATAAAACACCTAAGTATTTGAAAGAGATAACAACCTCAATGACTGATCCATCAGGGGTGACCACTGAGGAAAGATTCAGCAGCTTATTCTTACTTTTAGAGGAGAAAGTTTCAATTCAGAAAAAGTATTACAGACAACCTTAAAAGCACTTTGTAAATGGTCAACAGCTCCAACAAGTGTGGATGCAAACAAATAAATAATGTCGTTAGCATAAAAATGACTATTTCAGTTTCTTACATCATGCCTCACATAATTTATTTAAACAGTAAAAAGAAGTGGAAAAGAATTATACTTTTGGTCCTGTTCAGGTCAGGGACACTTGGTTGAGTCCAAGCTCGTGCACGTTTTTATAGACTGGAGTAATGGCGGCGGCAAGTCCGACTGGAAAAAGACCAATTCCAGATTGGCAGCCTTGTCTCCATCAGTCTGCCTCAGGGCAGCTGTGGCTACATAAGTAGCTCACGACCACCAAGTGTGACTGAGGAGTGAAGGACTAATGCACTTAATTTTAAAGTGACTTTACTTTGTACAAATCAGAAATTAGTATTTTGTGTGTATTGTAGAAAATCTTGCATGTTACAGCATATATTGTTACATTAATTTTAAAAGCTCTCTACTGCTGAGACACTGCACTCTCTCTGATGGTAATGACTTCTGTCTACTGTTTCTCTAAATTACTCCACACTGGCCTTGAGTTTCTCCCATGATGCACTATGCCAAAACATCCTCCACGTCTCAAACCCCAAAAACATCTTCATCACTTGTTCCTCCTCTGCGCCCTGCTCTGTCTGAGGTTCGTATTAATCCAGACTCCTCTCTAAACCAATTAAAACCGGGGAGTATAAGTCCTGTCACTGCCAAACATTTTTCATTTGTCTGAAATTAGGCCTCCTGTCAGATTAATGTGGAGGAGATTTTTAATTTGTAAATTTCTCTGCTCTAACCCTGTCACTGATCACCAAATGTCTTCATATGCAAAGTGAGCACAAGCCGAGCGTGAAACACAAAGGAGGAATCCAGTCTAATTAAGGAGAGAGGACCTGAGGAGCACTGTCTCATGTCTCCAAATGTCTGGTCTGGACCTAAAGGTAGGTCGTGGGGAGGTTGAAGGCTCAATGTTCAGCTTATTTTAAGACTAAATACTGTCTTATTTACATAAAATGGTGAAAGTGGTTTTAAAATACATATATTTAAGGTTGTTTTGTGATATAGTTGATAAAGTTTTATGTCATTATGCCTGGCATAAAACTGCACAGCACGGCGCACTCTGCCTTCTATCTTTATACGCACCACTAGGACCTCCACTGCCCCCTCCTTTTACACACACACCACTAGGACCTCCACTGCCCCCTCCTTTTACACACACACTACACAGACCTCCACTGCCCCCTTCCATTACATACACACCACTGTGACCTCTATTGCCTCCTCCCTTTACACAAACCACTCTGACCTCCACCCCACCCTCCCTTTACACACACAACACTAGGACCTCCCCTGCCCCCTCCTTTTACACAATCACCACTCGGACCCCTACCTTTACACACACACCACTGAGACCTCCACACCCCCTTTTTTTACACACACACACACCACTTGGACCTCCATGCCCACCTCCCTTTACACACACACACCACTAAGTTCTCCATAGCCCCATTCTTTTACACACACACACCACTAAGACCTCTACATGAACATACAGTGTACAATAAATATTATATAAACATTACATTACAATTATACAGACATTATAAAATGTATATACAGCTTCCTGCCTGTCGCACACTCATTTATTATAAGTCTCATTAACAGTGTGAAGAAACAGCAATAACCTATGGCAATATTCTACACACTAAATGAGGCCCTGGAAAAGAGTCCCTGGTCGCTGCTGGGTCAAATACATGGGACAAATTTCCCGACAGGGTTAAAAAAAGTATACCTTACCTTATTTTACCCTTGTCATCCATGAAAATCTGTAGTCCACAAGTGAATTGGAGAATCTAAATTGCCAATAGTTAAACAATGCTGGAGTGAATGATTGCCTGTTAGTGTGTGTCTATGTGTCAACCCTACAACTAATTGGCCACAGTCCAAGGTGTACCCTGCCTAAGGCCCATAGGTGCTGCAATAGGCTCCATTCACTTGTGACTCCTGGAAGCGGAAGAAGATGAAGGAAAAATAACTTCTGTAAAAGTATGTCACACAACAGAATGACCAGGAATAAAACACAACACCAGCTGAGAACCACTGATCTTATGATTTTAGTTTTGTCCCTTCAGGGCCACCGTAGCCCCATTTTTCTGTTGTCCCCATTCTCCAAAGTTAATGTAGTCTGTCCTTGAAGTGGAGCATATTTACGATGCTTCATCAACAAAACACAACTTCTTATTGATAATTGAGGAGGCGTCACAAAGTGGAGAAAAGCAACCAAAGAAAGATTATTCTCAATAAACAAACATCACTGGGGCTCTAATAGCATCAATAAGTCTTAATTAAGTGGATAAGTGTTGTTTTAGCTGGTTCTGCTCCTCCGAGGAAACACCGACGGTCACTAATGGCATCTTAAGTTGAAATTGAGTGCGGTGCCCAGAAGTAAACTGCATCTATCAATCATAAGTCTGGGCCAAGAAACAGCACTAGAGAGTGGAGAGGAGTTAGACAAACTTCTGGGTGGACAAATGAGGAACAAGAGAACTGGAGGTAGAGATACATTTTTGAAGTGCAATTCCACGGATGGCCACTAGCTAAACCTTCTGAAAAGGGGCATAATATGCTTTTATTCATATTTACAACCTTTAAAAACATTATGTGATTAAAAGAAAATGTTTCCAATAAATACTTTACTACTGCCATAAAGAAACAGGGCAGAGAGCAGTGTTCTGCTCTTTTAAACAGAGTCAGAGACAAAAAAAAAAAAAAAAGGTACTGATCTCTACTGGTTTAAAAACAGTACTGCAGTCTAAATCAAAACAATGGTCTGTTAGTTGCCAGTCTTTCCGCTTCTCTGATTGGACAATCAACAATGTAGTTTTAGAATCAAAACAAAAATGTAAACAAAAACAACTTGGCCATCATGTAAACTATATTTTTAATTGTTAATAAATCAGCTGAACCATTGTTATCAGTAAAAGTAATATTTGATTGAATCATGTTTACATCATGTATTGGCACACTGCTCATAATACTTTTAAACATTTTTTCGCAACAAAAAGTTAAAAAAGCAGTCATCTGGATTGGATTTTTAAAGTTGAAGACGTTTCACCTCTTATCCAAGAGGCTTTCTCAATTCTGAAATTGAACTGGTAAGAGCTGGTTTATATTCTCCTAGGAAGGAGGAGTTTTGATCTGAAACTAAATTCTATTGGTCAAGGCGACCATGAATAGTCTGAGTGGTTTTGGGTCGTTAGGAGTCCTTTGTCCTCAGCTGGAGTGAGAGTGGTTAACCCTCCTGGGCCTGGGCAGCTCCTTCAGGTGTTAATGACCTGAGTGAAACTGGTTTGTTTTGTTTGGGTTTCAGGAGACTGTTGTAGACAGAAGGAAGGTTGTATCTGAGACCACCATTTCTGTTAAGAGAAGGTTTATCTTTTTTGATTGCTTCTTTCACTCCTCGCTCAAACCATCCTTTCTCTCAGGCTAAGATTTGGACCTCACTGTCCTCAAAGGAGTGGTTTGTGGCCTTCAGGTGGAGGTGTACTGCAGATTCTGGTCCACTGGAGTTGGCCCTGCGGTGTTGGTATAACCGCTTGTGCAGAGGTTGTTTGGTTTCTCCAGTGTACTGTTCATTACAGTTCTCACTGCAGTGGATGGAGAACACAACATTGCTCTGTTTGTAACTGGGAATTTTGTCCTTGGGGTGAACCAGTTTTTGTCTGAGAGTATTAACAGGTTTGAAATAAACCGGGATGTTGTGTTGACTAAAAATTCTTTTAAGTTTCTCAGACAGGCCGGAGATGAAAGGAATGACTACATTGCTTCTTTTTGGCTCTTGTTCTTTCCTGTCCTGTTTTCTTGTCCTTTGGGATTTGGAGAAGGCCCAGTTGGGATATCCACAGGTTCTGAGGGCTTGGCGGACGTTGCTCTTCTTTCCTCTTTCCCTCAGAGCTTGTGGGAACCTCTTGGGCTCTGTGCTGCAGTGTCCTGATCACACCGAGTTTGCTGCTGTAGCGGGTGGTTTGAATCAAATAACATGTACTGGTCTGTGTGAGTGGACTTCCTGTACACTTCCACATGGAGCCGCCTGTCTTCTCCAATGATAACTACACAGTCTAAGAAGGCTAGGCTGTTCTCCGTGGCATCCTCATGGGTGAACTTGATGTTCTGGTGCACAGCATTAATATGCCCTCTGAAAGCCTCCACTTCCTAGATTTTGATCTTCACCCAGGTGTTTGAACCAGTGGCTAGGGGTCGTACCTGGAAATGAGTCAAGAGCTCTCCTCTCAACTTCCTCCATGTACAGATTAGCCACAATGGGGGAGACTGGGGAGCCCATAGCACAGCTGTGTTTTTGCCTGTAGAAGTTTCCTCTCAACTGGAAATATGTGGTGTTGAGACACACCTCCAGTAGTTGGCAGATGTGGTCCGGTGTCAGGTTTGTCCTCTCCTGCAGTGCTCCATCTTGAAGCAGTCTCATCCTCACAGCAGTTACTGCCTCTGTGGTGGGGATGCAGGTGAACAAGGACGTCACATCATAAGACACAATAGTCTCATCAGAATCCAGCTGGAGATGTTTGTCTTTGTTGGCAAAGTCTTGTGAATTCCTGACGTGATGCTCTGTGTTGCCAACAAGAGGGGCTAGGATTAAAGCCAGGTGTTTAGCTAAGTTGTAAGTGATAGAGTCTGTGCTGCTGATGATGGGTCTAAGTGGTATTCCCTCCTTGTGAATTTTAGGGAGGCCATAAATGCAGGGAATGGCCTCCCCCGGGTATAATCTACACTATACCCTGGACGAGTGAGAGTCTTCACAGACTTTTAAACTTTTTGTATGATGCCATTTTACTTCAAAAGTAAAAATGTCTGTGAGGAATCATTGGAAACAGAGTTGTACACTGTTTTTGGATAAATGAGTGAGAGCAGACTGGATGTAGAGGGCTTGTTGGTTGGTCTGTGCTTTCTGGATTGGGCGGGGGTTTGTGGGAGAGGAATGGGTTTGTGGAGCCAAGCATTGTGAAGCCTCAGAAACTCCAGAGAACCAGAGAATCCAGGATTACTTAAACAGCCGTGAATGAAACAGAACACAACACCATGTTTTTGATGAGGGAACATTATAACATGGGATAAAGCTCAAAAATGTCAATTTTACAAAATATAGCCCCTTTAATGTGAGTGTGTGATGAAAGAGATGAATGAGAAAACTGGAACACTTTTACACTACAACACAAAAATAAGTTTGGGCTGTTCTTGGTTCATGGGCTGCCTGTTATGAACTGTCTGCAGCAATGCGGTCACTGTACCGGTCTGCTGAGATAATGAAGGACCTGAACTGAAAGGCAAAGTTTAGTTTTACAGTCTGACATCCTTGGCCCAAATAATTTGTAAACACTATATATAATGCAATATAAATAAAAAAGGACAAAAAATAAATACAACATAAGGCACATAAGATGGAGTCTGTGAAACCGAACCAGTCCAAAAATGTAAAAAATAAATAAAAATAAATAAATAAATGGTACAGATACAGTGGATAGCATTATGGTCAAAATAAGAGTAAAAAAACACACAATAAATAAGTCAAAGGTTACTAGCAAAAGTAATAAAGTGCACATTTATCAGGAGCCATTACAGAGTCTAAATGATCTCCTAAACTTCTAAGTCCTACTGCGCCGGGAAAGGAGCTACTGTCACTGCGGCTGCTGCTCTCACCTGCCACAGTGTCATACAGTCTCATGTCTTCTGTTGTTGAGGACATCATGCTCCTCATGCTTCCTCCCACCAAAGCCCCCACAGAGTCCACTCTCACCCCCAACTCTAGTACTGACAAATGTAGTAGATCTCCATCCTATAATCCAACATTAAAGTCATTAAAGTTAAAGTTTAAAATAATAAGCAAGCTCATTGCATTTCTTAGAAGTGTAAAACTCAGCTGGTGAGGATTTACGTGGATTAAGTAGTTTATCAACAGTGCTAAATAAGGTCACTGTTGTCTTGTGATAACCTGTTAGATGCTGTTAATACACACCGAACTAATATTATGGACAAAATTGCTCCTATAAAATCAAAGGTGGTTTCTGGTAAATGTAAGGCTCCTTGGATAAATACTATACAGGTGCGGATGGCAAGGAGGGGGAAAAACTGGAAACTAGAGCGCAAATGGACAAAACTGGAAAGTGATTGCTGCACTTTTAAAGAAGAGCTTGTGAAATATAATATTATAGTGAAACAGACGGGGCAAAAATATTTTTCACAAATTATCTGTGAAAATATGAACAATGCTAAAGTCTTCTTTAGCACTGTTGATAAACTTCTGAATCCTTGTAAATCCTTACGAGCAGAGTTTTACACTTCTAAAAAATGCAATGAGCTTGCTTAATATTTGAAAAACAAAATCTCCAGGCTTTTGCTGTGTCTTACAAGGGATGCACCGATACCAATACCAGTATCGGGTATCAGGTACGGATACCATGTCCAAGTACTCGTATTCATAAAAGTGGCCTACCAACAACCGATACCACTTTACAGCGCTGTCACGTGACATTCCCCTCTCAGCTGAGCAGTGAGAGATGTGTAAAGGATTTTAAAGTGAATTGTATAAAGATAAAAGCAAAGCTGACTCTACATTCTGCTCAACCAGACATCCCAAATCATACGTGAGTCCTAAAACTTAAGCAGTTGTTGTCTGATAAAGCATAAGAAGTACCATTGCAAATTGTGTGCTGCTGTATGTCTTGGCGAATCTCCACTGAATATGCACAGATGCTCAGCCTGTCTTTAAATAATTTTTGTGACTGAATAGTGGATAATCTAAGCTTTCAAATGAGGTATAACATGTCCATGCTGAGCAAAGTTTAGCTGTGGTTAGTTGTGTTGAAACCACCCGTACTCTACAACATAGAGTGGGGATAGACGGCAAAATGACAACATGGTAGAGGAATGGATGAATGAGATACAGTAGTGTAACTGTATAAATTATAAAGTAACCCCTATATAAGTACTCGTATCGGTACTCGGTATCGGCGAGTAGAGTACTCAAACGGAAGTACTCGTACTTGTATCGGTTTGAAAAAAAGTGGTATTGGTGCATCCCTACTTACAATGACTCCACCAACTATTGTGTTAATAACTTAACTGAATATACACCTATTCAGTTTAGCAAGTTACATGAAGTCGTGCACACACTAAGCTCAGCAACTTGTGCTCTTGATGTCTTACCGACCAAGTTTTTTAAGAACATTTTTAATTATGTTTGTGATGATGGTTTAAGAATTGCGACTGCATCTTTAGGGTCTGGTGCATTTCCTGTAATGCCATTGTTAAAAAAGACCAATTTGGATCCTCTAGCTTGTGAAAATTATAAAACAATTTCTAACCTGCCATTTCCTGCCAAAATCATTGAAAAAGTTGTGTACCAGCAACTTCTGAAATATACTGATAATGACAACTTGTTTGACATTCATCAGTCTGCTTTTTTGAAAAATCACAGCACAGAGACAGCTTTAGTAAAAATTGTAAATGATTTGAAAATAAGTAGCGATCAAAATAATATTTCCATTCTTGTGCTTTTAGATCTCAGTGCCACATTCAACACAGTAGATCATAATATTTAAATTCATTATTTAAAAAACAAAATAGGTGTCAATGATACAGTTCTTGAATGGCTTATATCCTACATCACTAAAAGGTCCTTCTCTGTGGCTACAGGTGATTTTAATTCTGAGTCCATCAGCCTCCCTTTTGGAGTTCCTCTAGGGTTAATTCTTGGACCTCTTCTTTTTAATATTTATATGCTCCCCCTTATGAATATTATTAAAAATTTTAATGTTTCATACAATTTTTTTACGCTGATGATACTGATGATATTCTTATATGTAACTGTTTCACCTTCCAATCTCAGTCCTCTGAATGACCTTGCAAGCAGCATTTCTGCCATCAAACTCTGGATGAGCCAACATTTCCTACAGCTAAATGTTGATAAAACTGAAATTATAGTGGTTGGTCCGAAGGTGCTTGGGCAAAAATGTTGTCCTTTATTGGAATCAGTGTCTTTTTATTGCTGTGAACATGTCAAAAATAACTATTGACTCCAACATTTGTGCTAATTTATTTTTTTTAACATTTCACACACATTTACAATTACAGTCTTTTTTTTTTTAGATATTTTATTTCCTTCATTTTACACACTTTACTCCAGATTGTGCCCCAAATCTACATTTCAAACGATTAAGAAATGTTCTTTAATGGCCTTATTAAGTAAATAATCACAAGACATTTGCACTGATTTAATGTTGACCAGCTTTGTAGTCCAACAGTCAATGGGAGCAGATTGCCTTTTTATGTTACCTTGTATTATATTAAATAAAGACTTTGCTTATGAGTTTGAAAATGAAAACACAAGCAGCTTAGCCTGACAAGTTGCCCCAGTGACTTTGAAGGATCAAGGTCAATACAGAGGAAATATGGACAACAAAGTCTACCTTACCTTGAGTGAGATTTTTTTTTGTTTTTTGAATGGGACAGCGTGTATTAATAAACGGCTAGTGCCATAAATACACCGGATTATAGCTCAGAGCTAATTTCCATCCGTAGTCCCCACTCACTCACATTCACACCGGTTTCCTGGTGTTCCCCAGCAGTCTCCCATCCAGGTACTGACCAGGCCCTACCCTGCTTAGCTTCTGAGGTCTGACGGGCTCAGGCATCCACAAGGCTTTATGGCCTTGTATGTATGTATGTATGGCATTTAAATGCTTTTGATCCATTCTGTCCCTTCGCTGGTCCCTCTTTGTTTAACGCTTGTTGTAAACTAAATGTAATTATAATTTTTAATGCAGGAGTTAATCATGCAGCCAAATTGACTCAAATATAAAGTCGTCCAACTCCAACTTTCCTCTCAGGAGCCTCCCGCTGCATCCTGTGTAACAATTAATTATCCTCCCATCACAGCGCCGCGATTTCCTGAAAACCTCCAAACGCCTCTTTGTTTAGTGTCGAATCCTAACTCTGCATCGACGAAGTAATTACATCCACCTCACCTCATCAAATCCCCACAGAGCGGCGAGCGGCGGCACTACTGCAATTATCTGCAAATCAAAGTCTAATTAGGTTTTAATTGGATGTTAATTCATTTGGTTTGGGTGGGTGCAACCTAATGCTGTCGTAAAACAAGGGGACAGGCAGAGCGAGTGTTAAAATGGTCATAAATTGTGTTTTAGGAAGCAGTGGGTTGGAGAAAATACTGCTAATGCATTGATTTGTCACAGAGGATTTAAGAATAAAAGGTAAAAATGGTGAATTAAGAGCAGTGAGATGGAGAAGATTATTAGAACTGTGACTAAAGTAAGAAGTTAGGTTATTTCAAGGTACATTTGTGTCAACAGAAACTTTATTTGTCAGATTACTTGATCTGCTGCAAACACCAATACCACAAAACAGGAGACACTAACAAGAAAAGAAACTGATTGAAAAGATTGATGTCTTTCTGTGTGGAGTTTACATGTTCTCTCTTTGATTGGGTTTTTTTGTTTCCCCAGTCAACCTAACATATGAACAATAGGCTAATCCTCCAGCTAACTACTCCAGACCACTCCTAACTCCTGGCTCAGATCTGGAGAAGAGTCCGTCTGGGTACTCCTGACCAGGATCCTGACTCAGATCTCAACCTTTGTGCTCCTTTCAAATTTTGCCCCATTTGGGACCCTTGTGTACAAAAATGTATGCGTCAAAAACTGCTCTAAGATTATCATACATCAATATTTTTTTCTTTTTTTCCCCCTTTTTTTTCTCATACATCAATTTTCTTTTATTTTGTATACAACTCTTACTAAATCTTGAAATCTACTCAAAACTACCAATCATTAAATCATTTTCTGGATTTTAACCCTTTAAATTACCAGTTAAAGGTGATATGAACTTTTAATATTTTATAAAAAATGACCCACATGTGTGATAAAATATGATGCAAACATGTTTAAATCAAATATTAGTTTTACTGATACTAATGGTACAGTTGATTTATTAACAATTAAATATATGTTTTACATAATGGTCAAGTTGTCCAATTGTCCAATCAGAAAAGCGAAGTACTAAATATTAAGTAAATAAAAGTACAGATAAAGGAGCAAAAATTTACACAAGTAAAAGGAAAG
The DNA here is from genome assembly GCA_020698575.1 of Bostrychus sinensis. NCBI lineage: Eukaryota > Metazoa > Chordata > Actinopteri > Gobiiformes > Eleotridae > Bostrychus > Bostrychus sinensis. Next base: position 37,041,512 of record CM036249.1, on the reverse strand, counting down.
GTATCACATGAAAATTTCTACTTAACTAAAAATATAAAAGTACTCACTTTCAAATTGAATCTGTGTGAAATCTGTATTTCACACAGATTCAAGAACTAATGAATGAAATTAAATCAAATTAAATGTGAGAGATTGGCATACTTTTGGCAAAAAATCATGCCCCAAGCTCTAACACAGTCAGAATGATCACCAAATGAAAAGAGTCAGGTAAATTGTGTACAGGAGAGCATAAGGGTTAATAAGCTAATATGCACAGTAATCATCGTCTTGTATTTTTTGCTTTGTATAGAATGTATCTAGAGCTAGAATAGACAGTTTCTCTGTCTTTATGCCTGCTAGTACCTGACCAACAAGAGTCCAGTGAGGCTGTTCCTTATTCAAGTGTGCAACTCTCTGATAAGTAAACTTATATGATGTTTTATGGTCTAATTTTTCACCATACACAATACAATATGCCATTAGTGCAATAAACATTACCTAAAAAGGGCTGACAGTTTGGTATTTGACAGATATTGACAATGACAAACACACTTTACGTTCCATCGCCAGTCCAGTCCTGCGTCTCCACAAGTCTTACACATTTTGTTACTGCGGGTCTCATATTTTACAGGTGATCCAGAAGAGACATGTTTTCAGTGTTATTATCTCCTCCCTCTGCCTTGAGCCACATCCTGCCAACTGTACACACCTTGTACAAACAGGCGACAGAGATATGAGCAAATCTGGGCTTTCCCTGAGTTACCCAAATGCAAAAAAACAACACCCGAGGGGAAGTATTCACAATACTCCAATACATACAGCATGGGCTATGTGTTTTGGACAAATATTTCCTTTCATTTTGAAGGTGTAGCTGCAGTAAAGAAGAGAAACAGTGGGATTTCTATGTGGTGTGTTACCAGTGGACTAAAGCAGTGCAAGGTTTGCTGGTTTGAAGCAAAGTAAAGTGGAGAGAAAGTGGTTTTGTCAATGAAAAAATTTAATTAAAGGTGCAGTGTGAGAAATGTGGTATACTGTCAAACATAATGGAATACATTAGTTAGAACAATGGTATACTAGTGTTGCATTTGTAAAGGCTGAAAAATAAAGATTTAAAACCTCAAAGAACCTGATGGAACAATTTGCACACACTCACACACACTAATGAAAAAAATAAAGTAAATAAAAGTAGAAAACACAGCAAACACATTGAGGGCTCAAAGTCACAAACAACACAGTATCATCACATGCATATCTCCCTACATCTGTACCTCAGGGGTTCTCAAAGTGAGGGGTCAGGACCCACCCGGGGGCTGCAAGACACTGAGGCCACAGGATGACCTCCAGAAACCATCTCTAAAAAAACTAAACAAACCAAAACAAAAACAAAAAACTCTTTTCAGTTATTTTGTTATTTTTTTCTTACAAAATACCTAATTTTAATAAAAAATGTGAGCAGCCTATAAACAAACTATGCAAATAAATTGACCCAGGAATTTTGTTTAAATGCTCATTTTGATTAGCAGCAGAATGAAAAGCAACTGCATTCTGCATGTTTGATTCAAATTTAGTTCAAAGAGGGAATTTCTAATGATGCTGATTCTTTTTTAAGGCAGTGTGAACCAGGATAGTGAATTTGCATAGTTATGTGATTGAATAACTTTTTGTAAGAATGATCTCTTACTTTTATTCTGATTAGTTATAAGCAAGACATAAAATATCTTAATTACACTAAAATGTATTAGCACTAAGGTCTGTTTGTACTTTTCTTGAACTTTTGATCAGATACAATCTGAACATGTGGCAAACGTCCAAGTCTGAATGAAGAACAGTGAAGGAAACAGGAAAAAGGACAGGAAAAGAGCTGCAGCTGTGGGCCCTGCCGTGTGAGACTGAGAATATAAATCTGAAATAATGACACGGCTTTATACCAGTGTAAGAACTCACAATATAAAATTTAAACTTTTTTCTCTGAGGGCCACTTACTGTAGGTAGGTGTCATTTTTCGCTTCACCATAAAAAAGTCCCATTCAGCTGTTCCCTTTCTGTCAGGGGTCTCTCCACTGCCAAACACTAACTTTGGTACTGTGGCATAGATTTTACTCAGGATGTCATTACAGAACCAACCACACACTTATTTGGGCTTGGGACTGGCACATAGTATGGCAGAACTTTTTTGGCCATCAACTACTAATTTTATTTTTTTCTTCTTTGATGTCAGGTCCATATTTTGGAATATGAAATGAAGCCTGTGTGGTAATAAAAAATGGTCCACAGGCTGGATTTAGCCACTGGCCCATAGTTTGGACACCCCTGATACACTGATGGTCTGATATTTAAACTGTGAAAATGGAAGACAGATAATGTACTAGAGTATTAGTATATAGTATATTAGCATGTGTCTAAAAGTCTTATATTACATTTTTTGCCTCTTTCTAATTACTCTGACACTACTTGGTTCAATAAAGAGCCTGATTTGACCTTCTCTGTTTATCTGTCAGAAAGAGTCTATAGTATATTCTCAGACCAACCATTCTCAAGCTGGGGTCTAGGGACTCCCAGGGGTCCCTGGACCATAGTTTGGGGGTCTGCAGAAAAAAAAAAAAGTGATAATTGATCATTTATAATCATTAATTTGTTATGGTATATCATTTTAAATATTCATAACAGTTAATTGAAACCACTGCTGATATAAAATAAATGATCTGAGCGAATAAATCTTATTTGTTTCTAGAACATTAAAAACTCTTGAAAGGATTGTGATGCACCGCGTAAGTTATGTCGATCAGGAGCGGAGGACACTATAAGGGGGTCTTTAGGATTTTTACCCTCCTGTAAGGGAACCCTGGCCCCAGAGAGTTTGGGAACCGCTGTCTTAGGCTGACAAATGACTTAAATAAGTCCTTATCAGTTGTCATGATGGATTCAGTCTAAGGTGTGACTGTATGTATGTAATGCATTTTGATTTATGAGATTTCACACATTACATAAAAATATTCTAGATACTATTGTTTAAAATGTCTTAAATTTACAGGGTATCTTTGGCCCACAAACCAGAGTGAATGATGGGTCAATTCTGGTTCAGGGTTTGGACAAAAAGAGCCAGTGCTCAGCCCAGATAAATTCATATATGGCTCTCATATGGACTGCCTTAAGAAATGCCTCATTTCCAGAAGTGGCCCAAAACACAATTTCCTTCCAGTTTAGAGGAAGTGGCAAACCGTAAGTGGGTAGCTTATAGCCCACATCCCTTTTACCATGCCACATCTCAGCCAAAGGTGCCACAGGCCATGTTCTGACAAATCAAATGCTGATACACAAGTAGAATTCAGATCAATAATATGCTGGGATTTACAGTGTCTGCAATGTAACAAAATTCAAGTCACTTTCAATAAAATTATTTTTTACTCACAAAAAAGACAAATAACATGGAAACAAAGATCGAAAAAAAAATAAATAAAAATGAATTGACCAACACACCATCACACAATCTCTATGGGTGGAGTCTGCATGTCCTCCCCGTGGGTTCTCTCCGGGTTCTCCGGCTTCCTCCCACCACCCAAAGACATGCATGTGTTAGGTGAATTGGTGACTCTAAAATTGACCCTAGTGAATGAATGTGAGAGTGAATGGTTGTCTGTCTGTGTTTGTCTCTGTGTCAGCCCTGCGACAAGCTGGCCCCTGTCCAGGGTGTACCCTGCCTATGGCCCAAAGTTACTGGGATAGGCTCCAGTCACCTGTGACCCCTAACAGGAATAAGCGGTAGAAAATGAATGAATGAATGAATGAATTGATCTAAAAGTTAATCCAATATGTAATTGGCTGGTAACACTTTAGTTTAGGGTTCTCTAACCTAAGTGCTAAGTGCTAATTAGCATGCAACTTAGTGGTTAATTAGTTCTTATGGTAATTATAAAGCATCTTTATAGGAAGTTATTGCACCTAAATTATGATCTTAATAAGATTTTTGTGGTACTACTCTTCAATAATGCTTATACCCCAAAAATCTTCCTTAGATTATAATTTGTGTCCAACAACTTCCTTACTTCATAGCAGTAATTATGAGTTTATTAAGGGGAATATGTTAGTTGGTTGCTAATAAGTTGTAGATTATGATCACACAGAATAAAGGATTAATAGGTGCCTTATTATTACGAGCAAATTAACCACTAACTAACATGATAGTTAGCACCTAGTTAATGGTTGATAGGTGTGTTACCAATAGGCTATTTATACAGCTATCGCAGAATGATATAGAAATATAATAACGTTTATGTCTTCCTGCCTTTTGTCAGAAAAGGTTCAAAGAACATTGTAAAATTGGACACTGCACAGTCTACATTAGTAATAATTGTACATAACAATGTTGTTTTGAAATATTCTCTATGCATATCAATTATTCACCACATTTCAAGGCCATACATGTCATTTATGGCATTTTAACTTATTTATTCAATACACAATTTTCGTGTAAAATATAGTGGAGGTTTAATTCCGAGTTATTTGAACGCACTCTTAACTTTTCCTCCTGAACCGTTCAAAGTTCTGTCTTTGTATTGTTGTCTGCAGATGAGGTTGGGACACATCTGTTAGCTTTTATTGAGGATGTGGGTGACTCAAAAATGATTTAGACATTATACACGCTTACGTGGAGCGGTTATTTCCTCCGTTTCATAGCTTTACACTTCCGAATTTCTCAAATGTGTGAAACTTTTAGACTTGATGTTATAACGGGACACGCACGTCGCTAACAAAAACTCTTAATCAACTTAAACATATTCTAGCTCGCTAACTACTTTACTGTTATTATCTTTTCCTGAAGCACTGTCCTGGAGTTGGAGGTAGAAAAATGCGGCGGGAGTCGTGTCGAAGTTTGTCCGTGGAGAGTGGGACTTGCCCCGGGAGGAGGCGGTGGATTGTGGCCGCTCTAGGTGCACTCTTCCTCGTACTGCTAGCCTCGAGCTGCACCGCTGAAGAGGCGTCCTGTCACGGGGCGTACGACCTCTACTTCGTCCTGGACAAGTGAGTAAATGGGAAAGTGGGCTAAAAGTAGTGGGTATGGCATTGTAATAAGAGGGTTTAGTCCTGGTTTGGTTAGGTTTTTTGGACTGCTTATAGTCTTGTAAGTCCTGGTTAGGTCCAGGTTCAGCTACTCGTTATATATCAGTGTTTTGGTCAGTCTGTTCCGCCCTGGTTTTGCCCTGAATTAATTCTGGTTCAATGAATATTTTAGTTCTTTTGTTTTTAGTGCTAGAGGTTCTGGTTAAGTCCTAGTTCAGTATGGTGTAATCTTGGTTTACTCGGTGTTGTTTTGGTCCTATAATTCATAGTGTTTTTAGCCATGGTTTTTCCCTGGTTCTGGATTAGTTCGGGATTAGTCATTTTTATCCCTCTGGCCCTCCTTTAAAAAAATTCAAGTTCTTCCTCTTAAAGCCCTTCACAGGGCCATATTTGAAAATATAAAACATAAAGAATTTTTTTTTTTTTAACATTAACCCCTGTCCTCATCATAGAGAGCAAAAGTGAATAAATGTTCACATTTTTAACCCTCTAATACCAGTTTGTTTACATAATTTCCACATATATGTAAATAAAACATGGATTTACGGTTTAAAAATACAAAAAAAGTTTAAAAAGTGTTTTTTGTTTGTGTAGGGATTACCAGTCCTCATAGGTCTCTGATTAGCCTTAACACTGATTTTAATACATTGTAGCTTTTTGTGCCATTACAAAAAAAGAGCAGAAACTCAGGTTCTTCCTCTTAAAGCCCTAAGAGGGCAGGTCTACAGTCACTGTTATCTAATGGGAATTATAAGGGAATTATCTCCCACAATGCAATGAGAAAATGGTGTATCTGGTGGTGATTTTTATGTTTGTGTATTTTTTTTTGCCTCTGACTGACAGAGCTACAGAGGAATTAACATGATTTAACATTTGCAGATGCAAAAATTCTAAAATTCATTTATTTATGATTGTCTTTGTCAAAAATCATCACCTTAACATAAGAAATGCCAAAATGAGAGCAAAAAATACATTTGAGAAACTCTAAAACAGTGCCAGGGCGGCCTGAGGGTTAAGTTGTTTTTGTCTCATTGTAGTTCTGGTTTAAGTCTGCTGTAAGTTAAAGTCTTAGTTTTGGGTTTAGGGTCAAGGTTTTGGTCCTAGATTTTGCCCTTCTTAGTCCCAAGAAGGTATTGCCTCAAGTTTCATTTTACAGCCTTGTCCAACTTTGGACACTTAGCAGCTGGTTTAACCTCAGTTCAGTCTTGGATTAGTTTGTGTTATGTCAAAGTTAGATTGACTTGTAGTCTTCTCCCAGACTTAGCCCTTGTTTAGTCCTGGGTTTTCCCCTGAGTTTTATTTTCCAGTCTAGTCCCAGTTTGTATGCTTTGTCTTAGTTTCTATAAGTCTAGTCTATGAAGCAGTAATAAAACATTAATAAATATGTAATAAACAATAACTGACTGATCAAACCATTTATTGAATTAACGTTGGTGATTATAATTTTGCAATGATTTACAGAATTAAACATCAGTACCATTGTTTTTTTAGCTGAGTGGTGTTTATTAATGTTGAAGTAATGCTTTATAAATAAATGGTTACTAATCCTTCACTAATAATTAACCAATGCTTTATAGTTTTGAGTTATTGTAAAGCGTTACTGTCTTTATTTGTTATTTTTTTCTAGTCCTAGTCTTGTATAAGTCTTCACTCTGGTTTAGGTCAGGTCTAGTTAAAGGGACTATTTTATACTTTTATTCATATTTTATAACAATCTTGGTCACCTCTAATGCTTTAGTCTTATATAACGCTTTTCTAGACACTCAAAGTTGCTTTACAATTTGGTGCATTATGCATTCACTCCTCAGTCACACTCGGTGGTAAAAATATCACAAATATCACACCATACGGTGGTGGAAGCATGGCTGCCATTGTGCGCCTATGGCCTCTGCGACCACCACAAACACTCAAGCACACAGACACATTCATACAGGCAAGGTAGGTGAAGTGTCTTGCCCAAGGACACAATGACAGTATGCAATGCTGGGAGTGGGGCTTGAACTGCTGAAAAGCGGGTCAGTGGGCAAGCGTCTCTACCAACTGAGCTACTGCCGCCCCTGAACATTATGAATTGATTGTGAAAAAATCTCTTTACACTTTTAATACAACAGATTTAAATTTGAAATGATCATTTATTATTCTTTATATACCGCAGGAAGAAAAAAAAAAAGCTGTTACACCCCCAAACGTCAACAACCCACAAAGCTGTTTAAATTGACCACATACTTCCTCCAAATATGAGTAGCTCTATACTAACATGTACCTTACTGAGTGAATGTGAGAGTGAACAGTTATCTGTTTGTGTCAGTGTCTACATGTAGCCTTGTGATCTTAGGTGTACCCTGCCTCAGGCTCAAAGCAGCTGAGAAAGGCCTCACACCACCACTGTTCAATATGGGCAAAACAAAACAAAAATATTGGCTCATTTATTAAAAGTTGAAATGTTGGATTGTTGGAGGCAGCATGGTGGCAAAGTGGTTAGCACTCTCGCCTCACAGCAAGAAGGTCCCGGGTTTGATTCCCAGAGGGTATGGGGCCTATTTCTGTGTGGAGTTTGCATGTTCTCCCTGTACAGTACTCCGGTGTCCCCTTAAAACATGCACAATAAGCTAATCCTACAGTGAAGTGCTCCTGACCAGGATACTGGCTCAGATCTGGAGAAAGGTCCCTGGCTGCTGCCCACTGCAGGTTGCCCCAGCAGCACTGAAGGATGGGTCAAATGCAGAAAGCATATTTCTCTACGGAGGACAATACTTAAAACACTCAAAATACAGTCCTGTTGGAACAGACGTAGCTGACTGCCATAACAGCTATACTTACTAGCTATATACCGCTGCCAAGGAGGTTATGCATTGGTTTGTTTGTCTGTAAGCAAATCAATTTCAAAAGTAATAAATGGATTCTGTTGTAATTTTCAGAACATGTCAGTAATGGGCCAAGGTTTTTCTGGTGTGGGTCTGGATTACTCTCTACATCCAGAAATGTTTTAAAGGATTCTGTGCCATTGGTGGATAGAGGCAATTTTGTCTGTTGATAGCAACATAACTAAATGTTAGACCACTATTAGAGGTCAACCGATATGGGTTTTTCTATGGCCGATGCTGATACCGATTTTTAAAATTCGGAGCAGCAGTTGGCCGATGAATTGCACAGTGAGAGAAGTAATCACTTTAAAACTGCTGTCAAAGGCTGCTTTAGGGGCAATATAATTATTTTTATTATTGTATTAGTATTTTGTGTATAATGCACATTGTTACTGTTACTGGCTTGGAATAAAGGTAAGGCTTGAATTCTTGCTTTCAGAGGCTATGCATGTAATGCTGCTGTTTAACATAAAATGTCTCTGGGAGGAAATATAAATAAACTGATATTTAGGTGACGTTCAAACACTTCTGTATGCTTTAAATTCAGTCCACAGGTACAAAGATGTATGTAGTGTAACTTCAGTTCCACTGACTGTGGTTAAATGTTGTCTTATAGAGCCATATACTGCAGTAAAACGGGGCTGCTGCAGTAGATAAACAAACTGATGTGAAAACAAAAGCACTTGAGGCTACACAGAAGCGTGCAGATTAATGTCCGATTCTGAGGACAGTGTATGTCTGTCTAACACCTTTACAATGGAAAATTAACTATGTAATAATTTAATTTCTACCCAAATCATATGCTACAAGAAAACTATTTCTCCAAAATAACAAATAACATCCTATTTACCGTGTGCATTTATGTCTTTTTACCACTACCACAGAGCACTGCTCGGCATCAGTAAAGTATAATAAGGAAAATAATGTCTGTAGTAATGATTCTGAAGTCTCAGCTTCATCCTTGTTTACTATAAGGCTCTAGAAGACAACGTTTGACCACAGTCATTGGATCAGAAGTTACGCAACAGCACCTTCCTTCTTGTGGATTGATGCAAATGCCACAGGCTTGAGCTAATGCTGCAGGCCAAAGCGTTCAAAAGCCAATATCTGTATTTACATTTACTCTCAAAGAGACATTTAAAAGTTACACCACAGCTTTACATATGCAGCCTTTAAAAGAAATAATCCCAGTCCTTTTTCTTTAATAACTGGAGCCTCCTGTGTGTAGCCTTCTCTCACTCTCTCTGCTAAGGCTCACAGCTGCAGGGCTGCGCATGCATGTGGCTGTGCAGTTGGGGTCCTTTAGTGACATGGTTGCCTGCACATGTGTCTGACACATGGCCTAAAAGTTCAAAAACTGATTGTCAAAAAAACAAAAAAAACTAACAAAAACAAAACCACAGTGGCCTCTAGCCATTGTAGTTATCAGCATAGGTCTCAGTATGGCATCTGCACTTCTTCCAAAAGGTATGGAGTTTGAATCCAATAAGGTCACTAAACCCAGACCATAAAGGTGGGGATGTAGTGCCTGCACTTTCCCAGTGCTTCTAGTTTGCTTTTTATTTTTATTCATAAATGTCCAAAAGCTTTGATCAGTTTGTCCTCTTTGGACATCTGTCAGAACAAGAACAGCAAGTAGTGGCTCCTTCTACTGGGTTCTAAGGAGCTTTAAATGCCTTTTTCCATAACAGACAAATTAATGTTTTATTTTAAGCATTAAATACACATAAATATACAGTGGTTCTCAAACTTTTCACACCTGCCACTCAAAAAATATTTGGCTTTCAGAGTACTATCTTAATGGACTAAAATCTGCATTATCAATGTTATTGGGAATAAAATGAGACTAAACTGGGACTAATCTAGGACTAAACCAGGAATAAAATTGGCCTAAACAGGGGCTGTGGTCTTTACAAATCTATTCTTCAGCAAAAGCTAAAACAGGAATAAAACCGTCTCTAAATAAAATTAATACTGCATCTGTAACTCTTGTGTAAAAGTCTTGCATCACGTTTTGGATCAGATCCTGGTCTTGCTCCACTTCCTCTTGTCTTTTATGTAAACTTTAGCACTACTCTCAACCCAGCAGCTCCTCAAACCAAATTATATTTTGTACAGCTCTGACACCAACTGTTTCCAATGGTATGCTGCTTCTCCTCCTGCACTTTTGGAAACTTGCCATGTCTATGAGCTAAAACACTACTTCACTGACCCATTTACAACTGACCCACCCTGATGACAACCAGGATTTTCTCAAATGTCTCTGCTTGCACACACTTCTAACTTTGCATGTAGACAGTTAACATTTAGGTGAACAATTTAATCCTAAATCTAGTACTTTTCTCTATTTAATTGATTGTAAAAGAGTATCATGTCTGTTTGAAGGAAGTTTCTTTGTCTGTGTAGATGGCAAGCCCTAATGAAGAACTTCCTGATGGCACTGATAAACTGCAAATGCTCAATGCAGCAGTGTGTTTCTGCAGTGCACATGTAGGATTCAGTCGCCTCTTTTCATTCGCACTGTTCTTTTACCAGTAGGAATTTTTCTGCCATCGATTCAATGAAAGTGTTTTATTCTAATGGGTGCAAAGTTAAGGTTAAAGTAGTATTTGTCCTCTGCATTTGACCCATCCTCCGTCGCTGAGGGAACCTGTCAGAAGCAGTGGGTGACATGCACAGCTAAGTTGCCTCCACTATCATACAGGCGGCATTATGCGCTCTCTCAGTTTTCAAAGTATTGGGCCATTTCTGGCAGTAAGCCTGCACTGGGCCTTCATCAGGCAGTGCCGAAATGTTGCTTTGCTTTTTTTTTTTAAATAAATCATCACTTTTTTGCAAGTTAGACAGTGTTAGGGAGTTTTTCTTTTTCTTTTGAGGTGTGGCCAGCATTACTTGTGCCCTCTCCTACTCACCTGTCTTCAATAAAAGATGTACAAAGTAATTCCCTTTCTAAGATTTTTTATGGTCCCACCCACAGACTTCTTGAAAAATGCGTATAAGAGTTAAAACTAATCAGCTTTGTGGTAACTCATGACCATAGCGCAATTGATTTTAATCTAAAAAATTATCTTAAACTTGAATATCTGGCGAAATATATTTGTAGCTTTGACCTTTTTACAAGTTTCCAATTGTTTTTTAATAGAATTAATTGCAGTACTGTCATGAGATACCACATAGCTGATTAGCCTCCACTGAGCTTTTAAACTCTTAATATACACATTTTTTTTCGAAAAGTATATGGAAAAAAGAATGGAATATTTACTTCCAGCACCAGAGCAGGGCGGGCACTGTTGAGTTTCAATTGCATTATCTGAGTGTGTTACTGCGACTTTAAAACTTAAAATTCAGTTGAGATGTACTTTTAAAGTCCAGTTTTAGTTCGAACTAATGCAATAATTAGGTTTTTATTAGGTGTCATGTAAAACTATTGAGTGACCATTCACTCTCACATTCACTAGGGGCCACTTAGGGTGCTTTGACACCTGTGCTGTTTGGTCTGATAAAAACTTTCCTGTTCGGACCAAATAATCAGGAGTAAAAGTTTCTGCTGCTCTTTAGTTTGGCAAAAAAAGGTGGACCATGGTCTGGTTTGTTTTTTGTGTGAAAGCATGTTTGGCGATAGTTTGGTCTTTTGGGCCAAATCCAGAAAGGGAAGCAAGTTTGAACACACACACACAAAAAAAGAACAAACATAAGTGTGAAAGACAAAAACAGATCCCAGGATGATAAAAAAATACAGTAGACTTATGGATATATGGATACTGCTGTGTCATTAGTGATTTAAAACTTTAATCTCTTAAACAGATGTAGATGTTTACTATTTGTATTAATCTTAGTATTAGCATGTCTTTAGTATCTATATCAGTCTGATCATCATATTTGTTTGTTTAAACAGTAACATCTCAGCACATTAAGCTCTGTGTTCTTGAGGTGTGTCCACATTGTCATGACATCGATAATGAAAGCTTCAAGGAAAGTCCAATAGTCTGAATTTTAATGTTGTAGTGGAAAACCAAAAGTTTAGCGAGCCAAACAAAAATGATAGAACAATTTTTGAGTTCTAAGTGTGCAATATTTATGTTCAAGCTAATTAAGCATCTGGTGTTAAAACTATGCCCAATTAGATAGCAAACCACTAGGTGACTCACTGTGGCCAACAGCTACAGAGTCTGCAATTTCTTATGCCTCACTAATATGATCTAATAACTAAACTGCTCTCCCTATTTACTTTCATAAATTTTTTTTGGCTTAAAAAAATCCTCTACACCTCAACAAGAACAACTGAATTTACTCCCCCTGTTGGTAAATATTGAAACTATTGAGGGTTGTAAGGTTATGGAAACGCATATTCAATCATTGTTGGGCAGTAAAAATGCAAAACACAATAATTAAGCAGTGCTAATTAGAGACAGATGTTTTAATATTATCGTAGTGTGTGTATGGTAGTATGTGTGATCTGTGTTTGCTGCTGACCTTGACTTTGGCTCCGAAGAGGGGGAGGAGAACAGAGGATATGAAAGATGGTCCTTAATGGTCCAAGTCTGGTTTTATGTTCTCACTGCATACATCTTATCGGATTAAGTCCCTCTTTGTCGTCAGATCAAGGGCAGCTTTTACACTGTGGTCATGGGAAATACAGAGAATATGCCAATACATTACTGCTTACTGTGAGTAGAGTCTCAATTTTATATGAGCTAAGTCAGTATAGCAGACTCTGATTTTTTATATGTTTCAAATTGTATAGCATAAGTGCTGGAAAATATGACGCTCTGTCCCCCTTGTCATATAACTGATAAAAAAAAATTTGCTCTTGATTGTATTTTTGCTCTGTCCCCTCTATAAGAAATAAAGCCACAATGATTACACAGCTGCTTTGTGCTAACCCTAGTAAAAAACAAACAAACAAACAAACAAACCAGATAATTAGTACCAGAATAAGAATGATGCAGTGAGTCAGACAACAAACACTGGTCATGTTTTTACTTGTTGACTGATGAGAAAAATATTTTGTAAATGACTTATTGTTTTAGAAGTAGAAATTTGACATTATAAGACATAAGATGTAAGGACAGCCTCCTCTCAACAGAATTATCATCATTTTATTCATGCAAAACACAATTACATGTTGTCTCAATTCAATTTCACTTCAATTCAAAGTTTTACTGGCCATTTGTAGAGCACAAAAATGTACACATGGGATAGGCTTGGATAGACAGTCATATGCATATTCTATGTACTAGCCATGAGTCTCACTGTTGCTGGAGAAAAGCTACTGTGAGAGCGTGTTATGTGTGTGATGATGCTGTCTACTCTTTTGTATCAGGCTGTAGGGTTTGCGTTCAGGCCTGAGTAATGAGTAGGCTGGTGGTGAATGTCTATGAGTATGGAGTGGACTGTGTTTTCTTCCTGCACTGCTGTGTGTAGTGTGAGTATGGTCATGGATGGGAGGTTAGTCCCTGTTTTATTTATTTACTGTATGTTTATTTGATCGGGACAAGTATGTTTCATGAACTTATGTCACACACTACAACATATTAGCCGAGGCTAATTCTCAATGCCCATCCCTAGTTAGGCATTTACACAAAACACAACTCAACCAAACAGCAACAATACACACACTGGCGGTTCAAGACTGTACAAATCAGACAATAAAACATTATAAAAACAACAGCAGGTCAGTGAAGTCAGTGATGTTCATATTTCTGACCTCATTAACCCTTGACCAGCCATTGGTACCTTTTTGAACACTGACACAAGTTTTGTTATTTTAGCTGTTAACCAAAACATTCTAAATACAGTTATATAACTCATATGTGCTTAAAGTGCAGATTCTCAGCTGTAATTTGATCGTATTTACGTCCAAACCGGAGAAAGGGTTTAGGAATTACAGTACTTTAATATGGAGCTGCCTCTTTTTGAGGGAGGGAAAAGTAATTGGACCATTGAACATTACCATAAATGGGGCGCAGTGGGTTAAGCATTCGCCCAGCAACCGGAAGGTAGCCGGTTCAAATCCCATCTGAAGCGCCTACTGTTGTTGTGTCCCTGGGCAAGACACTTCACCCACCTTGCCTGTGTGGTTGTGTTTGGTGGTGGTCAGAGGGGCTGTTGGCGCAGATTTGCAGCCACGCTTCCGTCAGTCTACCCCAGGGCAACTGTGGCTACAGAAGTTGTTCACCACCACCGAGTGTGACTGAGGAGTGAATGAATAATAGATCAAAAAATTGTAAAGTGCCTTTGAGTTGTGTGAAAAGCGCTATATAAAATGGATGTATTATTATAAATAAAATGTTCATTTTTAATACTTTGGTGAAAATCCTTTGCAGGCAATGATGTCTGGAACCCAAGTACATCACCAAACAGGTTTTTTAATTTTTTATGCTTTGCCAGGCCTTTACTACAGCTGTCTTCAGTCATTGCATGCTTGTTAGCCATAAGTTTGGTTTTAAACAAGTGACATTAATGCTCGATTGGGCTGAGATCTGGTGAGTGACTTGGCCATTGCCGAATATTTCACTTATTTGTCTTAAAAAAAACTCCTGGGTTGCTTTTGCAATATGTTTTTGGTCCTTGTCCATCGATACACCGCCCATCAACTTTGTAGCTTTTGCAGAAGATGTGCTGTGCTTTGGATCATGAGCCGATCGAAGCCTTCTCCAGACTTTTCTCTGCCCATCATTCTGGTACAGGTTGATCTGAGTCTCATCTGTCCAAAGAATGCTGTTCCAGACCTGGGTTGGCTGCCTTAGGTGTTTTTGGCCAAGTCTAATGTGGCCGTTCTATTGTTGAGGCTGATGAATGGTCTGCACCTTGTGGTGAACCCTCTTTATTTTCATGAAGTCTTCTGGTTATGGTGGACCTAGACACTGATAGATCTACTTCCTGGAGAGTGTTCTACACTAAGGTGGATGTTGTGAACGTGTTTTTTTTTTTTTTTTTTTTTACCATTTTTTTGATCCAGCATAAGGATGGTCTGGTTCACTTCCAATGAGATACTGTATGTTGTGTTTTCACAGCAATAGCTTTCAAATGCCAATGTAACACCTGGAATCAAGTCCAAACCTTTTACCAGCTCAGTTTATGATGGGTTAATTGGGGAAAAGCCCATGCAGCTCAAGAAGTAGCTTTGAAGCAACTGCCCAAATTGTTATGAGCCCCTGAAATAGAGGCAGCTACACATTAAAGAGCTCTAAACCCTTTGTTCAATTTGGACGTGAATACTCTCAAAATACAGCGTCTGCACTTTAAGCACATATTATTGCAATTTTACGAACAGATATTGCGATTGCAATTTGATTTGCTGTATATATTTTTTAATCAAGATTTTGTTCATAGTTTACATTTTAAGCATGTGATGCTTTAGAGAACACATACATATTAATATAATGAATAACAGGCTTTTCAGAACATGTCTAAGATCTAAACTACAGGTGGAGCAGGTAAAATGTTATAGTAAGCTTCCATGGAGACATAATTTTTTTTGTTCTCTGCATAGATGTAATGTAGGCTGTATTTACATCATGTAATCACAAGAGCTGAGTAAACCACTATTAGTATGTTAAGTGCCTGGACAGTGTAGTAACTTGCAACATCAGACAAGATAGGCGACACTGATGCGGGGAAAAAAGGTGGCCCTTGCTTTGACAGACAGGTACGCAACATAAAGGCAAAGCAAAGCCTGTTTTATTGGGGTTATTGCATCTGTTTAACTCATTTTCTTTAGCCAGACTTTCTCGCGTGTTTAGAAAGTGTTTATGAAGCTCTTACCATTTTACGCAGAGACACCGGTCAGAGACAGCCTGTGTCCATCGATACAGTCCTTTTTTTAGAGAAGTTCGTGTGGCCTCAACAAGATACCAGATATCATTCATATTCATCTCTCCACTCATTCATACTTAAAAGGTCTTTATTTTCTCTGCAAAAAGTATATTTCCTCCTGTGAAACCAAAAATGAAACCAAACTCGCGCACATGGTAGGGATGTGCGAATCGATACCAAAAGTATTGATACCTTTGATTCCTGTGATTTAATTGAGCTATTGTTACCAATCTGAAAGTATTGATACTTTAGTAGTAATAACAAACAATGGTCTTAGTATAATACATATTTCACTGGATCCTTACTGTGTGGTCTACAATGGCAGGCCCAGCCCAATCCATTGTGTTCTGGTGCTCCAGTAGCATGAAGAAGCCATTATTTGTAACATGTGTATGCATATAGACTTTAACAATTTCCAAAAAATCAATTACTATAGAAGAAAAAACAATGCTTGTGACTGTAAGGGGTGGTATCGGAATCGATATTGGTATTGTCGATTCCAGGCTTGGTATCGATTGGTATTGAATCGAAGGTGAGAAAACTGGTATCACACATCACTAGCACATAGCTCATTAGCACTTCTAAACACAATAGCGCACTTTTACAGACAGATTTCTGTTTTAATGTGTTTGCGCTTCACCTGTTGTGAATGTTCTGAATCTCAAAAATCCTTTACACTGCTTCTGATTGGTGAGCATTACTATCTGTTACAAAATACATGGGCATGAACCCACAGCCTCGGCAAAGATGTTAGATACTTCTGCGCTTTGCTAATCGCATCAATGGAAATCGCGATTTAGATTTGATTTAGATTAATCGTTCAGCCCTATTAATATAAATAATATAAATGTATTTTGAATAGTTTTGGTAAAAAATTTAAAATAGCAAAACTTGTACTCAGTTATCACCTGTTTCTCACTTCCTCTCTCTAACATCTCTCTCTTGAGTCCTTGACTCAAAACACACACACACACACACACACAGTGGTGTGAAATATAAAAAAACTTTTGGTATTTTTGGTACAAAAGGCAACAAGTGTTGCATTTTTCCAAAAATGGCCCTGTCCAAAAAATAATAATTCATCATAATCAATATTAGTGTCAATCAATGACATGTCCAAGACCATAATGTTTTTAAAATTTCCACATAGTACTTTGTTGAAATATTTTTTTTTGTGTGTTTTTCTGATTGTGGTTTATAGTTGCAAAATTGCATTTAAAGGTTTAAATATATATATATATATATATATATATATATATATATATATATATATATATATATATATATATATATATATATATATATATATATATATGTTTATATGAATTGAAGTTGTTTAGAAAAATTCAGTAGAGGTAGAAAGTAAGTAGAAAAAAAATATATGTATATTTTAATACGACTTTTTATGAGGTGAGCACTTTTGTCGTTGTGTCCTTCGGCAAGACACTTCACCCACCTTGCCTGTATGTATGAATGTGTCAGTGTGGCTGTGTTTGGTGGTGGTCGGAGTGGCCGTTGGCGCAGAATGGCAGCCACGCTTCCGTCAGTCTGCCCCAGGGCAGCTGTGGCTACAGAAGTAACTCAGCACCACCGAGTGTGACTGAGGAGTGAATGAATAATGGACCAAATTGTAAGGCGCTTTGAGAAACTTGTCAAGCTTGAAAAGCGCAATATAAATCCAATCCATTATTATTATTTATTATTATTTTGGTGCTAAAAGCTCAGAGTGTATGTTTTCTAAAGGGCTGGACAGGGGTGAGTTCATGTTGAAAAGGACCCAGTTTCAATCTCTCTTCACTGACTGTGATTCTGAGAGCCTTTCTCTCTGTCAACAAGATTTTTTTCATATACTAATTGGGTGATTTCATGTTTTTGGGTCAGCGACAGCAGTTTGCACTCTTTTCTAGGGCCTACATAGTGTGTTTTCATCAGGTTTGGTTTTTATTTTGTGCACATTTACACTTGTACACATGTGCACGTCCATTTTTACAAGCACTTTCCCTTTCCTGCACCTAACAGCTGTGCTAAATTTGACACTAAAAACTAAGTTTACACATGATTTGTTGGAAATAAACAGTGTAATTATGTACTTATAAATTTGATAGTGTCCAAATCAAGGCAGGCATTGAGTTTTGTTTATCTCCAGTTTTCATATTGCAACATAATCTTCTCTTGCCTTTTCAGTGTTCTTGTTAATATGTAAATTTCTAAAAATATGCTAGCTAAACAGTCACTCAAGCCATTGGGCTATCACTAATTTTGTGTTCAGACCATACAGATATTGTATTTTTATTGCGCAATGTAAGGAACATATGATTATGCTTTTTAACATTTAAAAAAAAAAATTGTAGACATATTTACATCAACATTTCTTTTTTATAACTTAAAATAATAATTAAAACATCTTCTTTTGGGGAGCTGTTACTTTCACTTTCCAGAAAATGCTTGGATTAGGTGTCTGTCGCTGGCGCTGCTGGCTCCGCCCACTTTAGAGACGTGCTCTTTGTAAACACCATAAAACCCACTTTTTCCACAAGTTTTTGTACAACTGGCTTCTGCTACTGTCCCTGTTCAGAAATAAGTACAGAGCTGCTCATAATACGCTGTATTCTGGTGTTTTATGGCAAAACCAGCAAGAATCAGCCATGTTTGTTTGGGTCAGCAGTGCACTGCTTACATCTGGCCCTTCATTTCTCTGATTGGTTACTTCGCCTGTCATTTTTTCACCTAGAAACTAAATTTAAGCAGTGCCAGGCTAACTTTTTTGCATACAATAGGAAAAGGGTTTGCCTAACAGACACTACTGCCTCCTGACCCTCTCCTTTGAGTTCACACGTGAATTAAGTTGAGAGAATTTGAGTCCAGACGTAAGAGTGCTCTGAGTGCTGAATGGTAGGGATAGACAGAGCATTATATAATGACTAATTAACTATTAGCAACATAAAGCTAACAAATAAGTAAATAAGCTGACTGCTTAGTTGTAGTCACAATTTAAGCGAAATGATCAGAACAAGTCCGGTGACGGTGTATGGGCTTTAGACATGCTCCGGAGCCCTTCTTGGAAAAAGCGGGGTTTCACATGGCTATGTAGAACGGTAATTTTCAGCCTTTCAGCCTCACACACGTTTCAGACAAACATGTGTGAATAAAACAAAGTACTATTCCAGATATGTTTTTGAGGAGTTAACATTAACAAACTAACAAACACAAGAACAAAAAAGTCAATTTAGCAGAATAGGGGACCGAAAAGGTCTTTAAAAAAATACCCGGAAAACGGTAAGGCTAAAATTACAGCACTAGTCAAGAGCACACAAAATATAAATTCATTTTCAAGGACATCCAGCACCTGTGTCAAGCCTTTTTTTAATTTTACTAATTCAGGCCATACATTGTAAACCCATTGTTCTCCTGTACTATTCAAACCTTTGCCACATTGAATAGTTAATAAAAGTTACTGTTGTGTACTGTGTCCTCGTCCACATTGTTCTCACAGTGGACCTCGCCAGTTCCATTTGTTTGGTGGTTAACAGCTGAAGTGGTGGCTGTAGTACGATATTCACACGATTCTTCAGCATGTGGCCAGTGTTATGTCCAACGCGGTTTGGGATTCAGATTTAGACACTTTTAACTCCCCCAGCAGCACACAGTCTGTTGCTCATATCTGTCTGTGTCTTCTGTTTGCAGGTCGGGAAGCGTGGCCTCGGACTGGGATGCAATATACTCCTTTGTGAGGAACCTGACAGACCGATTTGTGAGGTGAGAATAAATCCAGGATGTTCAAATAACCTCAGGACAGTTTATAAAAGCAGTCTGTTCCCAACTAAAAATATCACAAAGTTTTGGGGTCACTACTTAAGGAGAAAAGACAAGATTATTTATTGTCAGTGCAGTAGTCCTATTACTTCAGTAATTTAATTCAAAGTGAAACAGAAATGCAAGCATTATTGATTCAGTATTGATTCAGTACACACAGTGAAATTTCAAGCATTTATTTATTTTAATTGTGATGATTATGGTTTACAGTTAATAAAAACAATATTTGGTGTCTCATAATCATTATATTTAACACAATTAAATTACTGAATCTATATAATTTGCATTTTACTATTTAAAAAATGTAACTTTGAATTTGAATTTGTTGATGTGTGCTTGTATGCTATTAAATTTAGGTCAGGAGATACGCTTGAGGCAGCTGCAAATAATTGATGTAAAACATTTTATTGTAATTCTTTGTTTTTATCAGCTGAAATTCAGTAACCGCATCACTCAATATTCCATTATCCAGATCAAAATCATAAATGTTCAAAAAGTAGTATACTATGAAAAACAAACCACAGTTATTGATTTTCAACAAACATTCAAATTTATTTATTTAGATTTTGTGCTATTTAGGCTTTAATCATCAGATATAGCAAATAACATTTTAGCAAATTGACGCAAGCCAGATTCAAACCTGTGTTGTAGGTGTAGGCTTTCCCAGGGGAACTGCCGTGCCACTGCTATATTTAATTTTTAAGACAAAGATGTGAATAGGAGTAGTGGATGGGACACCATACCACTCTTGGTTAAGTAAAAAAGGTAAAACAAGAAGGCCATCTGGACAAGGTTTGTCTTTAGAGCCTTTTTATTTTACCTTTTTGTACTGAACTCTCCTGGATGACTGAGAACCTAACTGACCCTTGGTTAAATTAACTTGATGCTGTTGTCATGAGTGGTCATTCAGTTAAAGGCACCAAAATTATAATGAGCAAGGTTCATTGCAACCTTTTGCATGCCTTGCAACTAGAAATGTAAGATTAGTATTGCTATGACATTAGCTTCAAAAACACTTGAGTCCTCTTAAAGGCGCTATATCTCTGCTAATGCTAATGCTGCTTATTCAAAGGAGTTCCCACCTAATTTTCTCAAACTAATCCCAAACTCCCCTAAATGTCCTTTAACACATAATTAATTAGGAAGAGCGTCTCTAAAAAACCTTGCATAACGCTTTGAGTCAAGCATTGCCTGCCAGCACAGTACAGACGGTAGCGACCTAGCCAGAATGGAGTGGTTGGTTGAAGAAAATAGCAATGGCAGCAGGTGGGAGTGGGTGGCAGAGAGGAGCAGTCTTCTGGGCTGTGAGAATGGCCATTTGCACCGGGGGGGTCCGGCGGCGCGCTTGTCCCGGCGGCGCAGGGGAAGGGAGGGAGGCTAGTCCGACGGGCAGACAATGTACAGTAGAAGAAGACAACACTGGAAGGAGCTGAGGACAATCTGCTTAACAATGCTCACTCACCAAGAGCACTTCTGTTCCGCCATGTGGAGCGGACTGGGCCCCCGCCTTTTCAGCCAAGACCAAAATCCCAACCATCGCACCATCATTTGTCCTTGGCTTCGGTTCTTCTTTATCCAAGTGGCCCTTACAAATATTCATCTTCCTCTACAGAGCTACAATAGATAAGTTATAGGAAATTAGACTTGTATGTATTTTGGAAGTATTTCAGACCTCAGCTCAGGATGCAATCAAACAGTCCTGGGTTCATGCTGGGTTTAGGACCAGTATTAGCAGTAGTAGTAGGAAAGTATACATTCAATATTTTTTTTTTTTTTTTTATTCAAGTAAGAATTTTGTTGACTACTTTACTTTTTAGTTTAATAATATTATTTTAAAGTACTTTTTAGCCCAGAAACATCCCAACCATTGCATCATCATTTGCGCTTGGCTCCAGTTCTACTTTATCCTTACAAATATTCCTCTTCATCTATAGATCTACAATACTTAAGTTGTAGAAATACTTGTATGCACTTGTTTGTCAATATGTTCAGAGATTTTAGGAAGTCATTTCACCATTATGGATATATGAACTAGAAGTTAACGAAAATAAATGGAAAATGTAGCCCTTTTAAATGTTCTGATGCTATTTAAAAACCCAATTGACTTTTCAAAAACAATGCCACAATATATACAGTTCTGTAAATCCAATGGAGTTTTAGTTTTGACATGCTGGCGCTGCTGTACACAGTTTGATGGATTGCTCTGCACATTCTGAGACCGAATACAGCATCACAATTTTTAAAGGGGCTATATTTTGCTGTTACTCATATTTTTAAACCAATCTTGGTCAGCCTCTAGAACAGCAGCGCCTTTTACAACCTTTACAAACATTATTTGACTAAAAGAAAACATGTTTAAGAAGTACTCGACTGCTGCGCTAAAAAAATAAAAAAAACAGGTGAAGAGACCAGCAGAGGGCAGCAGAGTGGAGAGTGGTGCTGTCTTTTTTTGTACATAATCAAAAAAAGTACTACACTTCCTTAAACTTGTTGTATGATGCCAGCAAGATGACTAATCAGTATACAGTTTATGACATGCTTTATTTATCACAGAGAAGTTATTATTTATCAAGGACAAATTTGTGATATGCTGGGAATAGGGTCAAAATTATAGCATAATAGCAATTAGACTATTTTTCTTCCATTTCTACCATTTAATGAGAACAAAGAACGTGCATGCTCTTCTTGTGGATTCTCTCCTCTTTCTCTCACAGTCCCAACTCAGGCATGTACAGACAAACTGGAGACTCTAAATGTCTAAATGAATGTGAGAGTTAATAATAATAATATAATAATAATCTTTATTTCAACAGCACTTTTCTGAACAAGTTCCACAGTGCTGTCCAGTGCAAAAATACATAAAATCTCCAACAAAGACCCATAAGCCTACAATTCAGTACAAAACAATAAAAGGCAAAAAGCAAACACATATTACAGCTACTGAAAAAAAATTAAACAGTAATAAAATACTAACAAATTAAAATCAGGCAATATCATATGCTTTTCTCAGAAGGGTGTCTATTTCTCTGTGTCAGCCCTGTGACTAACTGGCTATTGTCCAGGGTGTATGCAGCCTCAGGCCCATAGGCTCCAGCCACCCACGACCCCTAGTGAGAATAAGCAGAAGACCCCTAGCGAGAAAAAGCAGAAGACCCCTAGTGAGAATAAGCAGAAGATGAATGAATTGCTATGTATGGTATTTTCAGTTATAAGTCTAAATACCGCATCTTTTCCTCCATCTTGTTTGCTAATATTTACTAAACAAACGCTTATGCCCCGAGTATTTGTACAACCACAGCTGCAGAATCCTCTCATAGTTTAAAGTTGGACTTGAAGTAGCCACCCACGTTTTTTCTTCTCCGTGGTGAGTTTTTAGTCCACATATGACTGTGAAAGTTGCCGACAGGATGTATATACGGCTGCTATAGTGAACGCATGCTGCCGAATCTGTCCTCGGCGTGGCTGCATGTGCGTGGGCCGGAGCTGACTGGTCCATGTGTCCTGTGGGTGCGCAGTATCAGCACCTCTCCTTATGCTCCCCAGACTTCAGATCTCCGGAGGAAGAAGCGTGGTGCTCGGTAATGTGGAGCTCAAGCGTGTGCTCCTGCAGTGGTGGGAGGCAACACACTGGAGTTACTCAACATCTGACAGAACACATTTGACTGGTAACTTTATGAGCTGCTTGCAATCACAGTAAGGATCAGTGGACTTATGTTCAAAGTACCTATGAATACTAGGACTGTGTATAGGCAAGGACCTGTTAATACGATACATATCATGATATATATTGCTATATTACATTATTGTAACAAAGATTTTTTAACAATATGACTTTGGAAAACCTCACCTGTTACTTGTACACCACAACTACACTTTGCACAACCCATTATGAAATGCATTTTATTTAATAATTAGAACAGTGAGTATTGCAGCTATAGTTCACACACATACATAAGCAGCACAAGTGCTTGCAACATTTTTTTTGGATAACATAATATAGCTGTTTTTGATATGAATACAGTATTGCCTAATGAAATATTGTGGTTTATATTGCAGAATCAATATTTTAAAGTTAAGGACACTATCAGACAGTAAAGTCCCTTTATCTTCTTCCGCTTATACCTGAGTGGCAGTTGTTTGGAGCCCATCCCAGCAACTATGGGCCCAAGGCAGGGTATACTCTGGAGAATAGCCAGTTAGTTGCTGGACTGACAGTGGGCAGTGGATGCATAGCCAACCATCATAATCATTTTTTAACTATTAGTCTGGTCCATGTTGATTTGTGTAATCTTTCAGGAGGTGGAACAGATTAACTAAAATTATTCATTTTGGTTTTATTTATTGCATATGCATTTTTATTACAGTATATTAGGCTCCCTGTCAATAAAGTGGTTGGAAGAAAGGGAACACATACCATGCAATGCAATTTATCTCTGTTTTAAAATACATCAAAACATAAGTGTTTTTCCCTCATCAGTGCTCAGTTTGTCTTCTCTGGGCACTTGTAGGAACACCTACCAAATATAAAAATGTATTTCTGAAGCTTTCTGAAGATATAACCTATTAGCCTATTTTCCCAACATATAGTGTCATTTTGGCTACTGAAAGCATAGCATTGATGATCTACAAAATCATACTCAAAGTACATTGAAAGCGTCCAAATATCCATAAAACACAAGCATTGTACATAAATCTTTCTATAGAAACAGTGGAGTGGTACTTCTAGCAGTTTGAAAGTTCTCTTCTCAAACTCTCGGTGCAGTCTGAAATATTGCGTGGCAGGGGGTGAGGTTACACTTAGCTCAGTCGCTCCGACACGTTTCTGTTTCTGTCCCTTAATTTGGACACTTGACCAGTCCAAACTTCTGCTGTGCTACTGCTTTTAGTCACGTTTTTAAACTCTATTTAAACTCCATGCTTGTCTGTTTCATTTACAAAACCTTTTCAGGCAAGTTGTGTTCAAAAACGGCAAAAGTAAAAAGCACTGACAGCTCAAAGGAAAATTCGAGCAGAGATTTTAGACTTTAAAAATGCAAATATATGAAATATTGTTATCCATTTTGTACATACAGACAAGATAAACAAAGTCAAATGTCCTTTTATATCCTGTGTTATCTTTTTATCATTTTAATTTTTTGGGTTTCAAAATTATAAGACCCTGTCACTTGACAAAAAAACAAAAACAAAACAAAAAACGAAACAAAACTAAAAAAAATATGTGGCCAAAAATGGCAAATTAATAAATTAGCTATGAATAATTGGTTATAGCTAATTACATGGTCTGTCTGAAAAAAATTGTATACAAATGTAGTTTTAGTGTTTATATAATAAGTGAGTCATTGATTAGGTTATGAAGAGGTTTAGGTTAAATTCTCGTCATGGTTATGAAAAGGTTTTTTGTTGTGCAGTATGACACAACTTCAAGGTAAAATACAAAGAAAATCAAATGATCATTTAGAAAATAAATCAGTTGTATAAAAACTGTAATGAAAGCTTTTTGCAAGCAATTCCTAATGTTAAGTGTAACTTTATATCATAACATTAACACAAATGTTTATCTATCACTACAATTTGGCCATGTGAGTTCTTTTCATAAATTATTCATAAATATATGTCTGATGTGCTAACTTAAATAAAATCCTGTCCCATCCCCAAAAAATTAACACTCAAAATACAAGCTGTGCACACCGCAGGACACCAACTGCCTGTTGCAAATCCTTGTTTTAAAAACCTGATCTTTCATATCACACTGCAGGGCACCATTTTGATTAAGATTAAGATTAAACTTACTTTAATTATTATTGTAAGATTCAGGTGCAGTTAAATGTCTTGTTTTAGTGAAGTAAAAATGTGTAACATAATGACAAAACCTTTATGAACCATTCTAGACACTAGTGACTAATTTTGGAAATGTTTGTATTTATAGTCACACTGAAGGACATATTATAGGTTATTGTTAAAATACAAAAAACACAACTTCTTTCTAAAACTATATAAATTATATTGCATAATATTTACTATTTTCCACTGTTGAGAGAATTTTGGAGGAAATCTTTTTATTTGATTACAAAAAGTTCTGTCCTGTCAAGTACTCAAATACCTTTATGTGTGTCCTAACAAAATGACATGGGAAAATGCTGGACCTCAAGGAGACAGTTGAGAATCACCTAACTATAATTATTTGTAGTTTATATATTTTTTGTAAATATTTAACATTTATAATATTAGTATTTATTTAAAATGAATTAAAAGTGCAGCTACACATTGACCCACTTGCTAATGTTTTCTACCCACTCAGTGACAGCAAACACATAGTTAGTCCAGCTGCCATTTGCAGTCTGCTTAACATTGTAATTGCACAAATCACACTCAGGTTAGCGCTTAATGATACTTTATGTTCATTTTTTTATTCTGTTTTATTCATGGTTATGTTTCATTTTGCAATCTTTCATCATCATCTTCCTCTTTGTCCAGTTGATTTGGGGATGACAGTCACACTCTTTAGTCACAGGTACAGAGTTTATATTTGAGGAAGAGGAAGGAGCTTGTGTCGTGACTCAACAGCCTGTTTTCTGAGTGGATCTGTCACTTTATCAGAGCTGCTCCCGGTCACACACTAATAATATCTGACATTAAGACTGTCCCTTCTGTTTCAGTTATTACATTTATTCTGAATCTGATGAACTCAAAAACATGCACCAGCTTGTTTTTGATTAGAAATGCTTGAATGTGTCACAAGTTGAGAAGTGTGAGAGGAAGTAAGAAAAAATACCAAGCAAAAGTAAATAAAAGGATTTTTATTGCCTAGAAAAAATTGCTGTCATGATTTCAAGTGAAATGTATAATTGGGAAACATATTGACTGTTCCACTGTATTATCTAAATGCAAAGTGATGATGAAACCAAAAAAAAAAAGTCACTGTCTTTTGTCACATTCTGCTTTTGTTAAGTGGAATGTAATCACTAAATACAATCTTTTCATTTATTAAGGAAATTCTGCCCAACACCAACCTGAAACAGCTATTGCTTATAAATACATCTTCTTCCGATTTTTCCTATTCAGGGTCATGGGTGGCCAGTGCCTGTCTGCAACTTAGGGCCTGAGGCGGGATACATCCTGGACAATGGCCAGTTGGTCCCAAGGCTGACACAGAGACATACAGTAGATAAACAGACTGTAGATAGACAACCATTCACTCTCCGCACACTTACACAATGGTGCTATTAAAGGCCTTAAGGAGTTTTTTTTTTATGACAGCTGAGAAACCACGACCAGTGTCACAATATAAGTTGAAATATTTCAATAGCTTCAGAAAGAAGCTATTGAAGTTTCCTCTCCTGCAGAAACTTGGCGACCAAAGCATCGGTCTGTAGTCTTCTCTGTTCCTTCAGTGCACACCGTCGTTTAAAAGAATCACCAAGAACCACAAAGGATTTACTTTGTTCCTCTGCAGTTTTTCTCCTCTTCTCATACATCTCAAAAACTGTTTTCTGTTTGTGACCATATGGTTAACGGTTTTCCTCAAAGTCAAGCCTGCCACAATGAGACAAATGCCGGGCTACATAAACTTACTGTGTACGCATGCGTAGGCACTAGAATGCGCACGTATTACCAAAACCAGGATTTACGTTCACCATGCAAAAACAAGTCCACAGTTTATTAATATAAATGTTTTTTGTAATACACTTTTTAATAGCTTGCTACTGGTAATTTGAAGTATTATTGCAAAAAGATATATTTATAATCAAGCTTTGATGCAATGCTGGTAGTGGGAATAAAACCATGAACCTTTGGGTTAATGGGCAAATCGTCTCTACCATCTGTGCTACTGCCATCCACATACGTATATGTTTGTCAAAACTGTGTATAAATAAACCATGCAAATAAATTATATATAATATATATTATATTTAAATGTTTTGCCTCCTGAGGTTATGATGGGCATCAGTTACATTTTACAGTGGGGGGTCACTGGTTGTTCGCACCATTATTTTGTGGAGCGCAGTCTGATAACTTTGGCAACCCCTGATTTAATCCACAAATGAAGCTTAAGAATGTTTTTGTCATTTCAGTCCCAGAATGAGAGTGTCCTTCATAGTTTTCTCGGCTCAAGCTCAAGTCCTGCTGCCTCTGACTGGAGATCGGTACGTGCTCATAAAGGATAGCATTGTTTCTTTTAGTATGAAAATGTGGACTGACATTAGTAGTAATCCAGTAAAATGTTTTCAGATATCAGATTGAAGAGGGTCTGAAGCGTCTAAAGGCTGTTAAACCAGCCGGAGAGACTTTTATGTACGAGGGAATCAAAGAGGTGAGTGGCTGGAGTATTGATTTTTTACGTTCTTGACGCTCTTGTGTTGTTTTCTACTCACTGACAGCATATGTTACTGTATGTTAGTGTTAGCCAGAATAATGTATTTTCAGAATTTGTGATTTTTGGTATTTAATGCCCTAATGTATAAAATATTTAACACAGTCTCTTTTACCATTATTTACTTTTTCTGTTTTTGCTCCCTGCTGCCCCTCCAAACGGACAGCGAAGTAAACAAAATATTAATTTATTTCTGTTCTTTAAATTTTGTCTTAGTTACCTTTTTAATTGAAATAGCTCAAAATGAGTAAATATTGACAATGTCTGAAAAAGCATAAGCAAGACATATTGCCTTTGTTTTAAATAAATGACTTATAAAGCACTACAACTAACTTTTTATACTTAATAATAACCATTATACGGTAATATCTTTAACTTTTGTAAAAATATGCTTGTGTTTTTTGCTAAAGGCTAGGATTCAGATTGAGAGACAGACGGTAAAGTCTTCGAGCATCATTTTGGCTCTGACTGATGGGAAACTGGAGGTTTACATTCATGAACTCACCATCAAAGAGGTAAGTGATGTGTCAATCAACAACTGTATCCAGTCAACAGTTTTATAGTATATATAATAACTAAGAGCCCCTAAATGTAGAGGGTGTTGTACAAATGCTGACTTGAAGCTTATTTTGTTTCTTTGTGTATTCTTTAGGCAGATGAAGCGCGGAAGTTTGGGGCCCGGGTTTACTGTGTGGGAATTAAAGACTTTGATGAGCAGCAGGTAAGAGAGCAGCACTGCAACCTGTCTGCAAGAAAGTATTATATATTATGTCTCACACAACATTTCTTGCTACTGTTTCATTCACACAAAATAATCTTTTTACTTAAAGTTCTAATAATATCAAACAACAATAAAATCCAGACACCAAAGTCAAAACTTTTGTACTTTTAATACTTGACATTAATATTGTATGAATATTGAACTGTATTTAGGGGGCCTATACATTGGCATTAATAGGACATTATTACTTTTAAACTAGAGTAGGCAAATACAAAATTTGAATCTGTAAAGAACCAGAACTAATTTAATGCACAAAAGTTGCTTAGCCTATAACTGAAATATAGCCTATGGGTGGTCATTATTTATAGCAAACTAACAAAGAACTGTATTAAATACTCACTGCACTGATTATTTTTGAATAGGCCACTAAACACTAAACTAAACAGTGTAATACGTGAGCTGAGAACTGGATCTTGGTGCTGTTTATTTAACTTAAGTGTTGCACTTCAAATCAGTCTGTGCATACACTGCACAGCTAATAAAGGCTACAAACAGTAGTTTATTATAGTTTAAGTCTATAGCATATTCTGGAAAACAGGGATAATGTTTTATTTTAAATGAACAAAATGATGCAGATGTTCTTTCAAAGTTGGCTACTTATTACTTTATAACTTTACATAACTAGATGTCAGAGCATGGCTAAGAGCTGCATGTGCCTCTAAAACCATAGGTTGCAGATGTCTGTCTAGTATAAAATAGGGCTGGGTGATAAATCAAATTAATTCTATTAATTCACATTATATCAAAAATAGCCCTATTGTAAAATTGTATTCAGTAAAAATTTGCATCTTTCATACGCTGCACTGTTTCCTGTTCCCTAATGCTACTGCTAGTGTACAGAGCAGCTTACATACTGACTGTGGAGACTCTCCAGATTCTTTAAACACAAATAATCACAAAAATGTACTGTAATGTCCTTGTTTAGATGTGGCAGCTGTTTGGCCAAAACAAACAGCATAGTGGGATGTGCAGCATTGAAATCAGGTACTTTGTTTATGCAGATGAGCAATGTCCTCTGGAGCTTTTAGGTCTTTTACTAAGACTATACTGGTGTTTAAGTTATACTAGACTCTTCACAAATGTCACTGTATTGCACACTGCTGCTGCCTTGTTGCTTTTTTGTACAGACATTTAAAGATATATAGCTAAAATAAAAAATATATAATAACTATGCAATAATCTAATTTAAAAATAATGAACTTACATTTTCATAACTTTTTTATGCCAACAAGAGAAAAATGTAAATTGGCTGAGAATTGAAAGAAAAGAGATTTTGGCCTCAATCTTCCACATCTTGGCGCAGAAAGTGGCCTTATCCCAGTCCCTGCTCTTTAGACTGTGTGCAAAACCTAGTCTAAAGAGGTTGGATGTGGGCTGGGCTTGGGCTGAAGAGGCTTTGAGTATGTTTTAAGCAATTAACACATCAGAGAAAAGGTGCTGCTTTCAAAGACGTGTGGAGCCCCAGTCCTGCAGTTGTGTCCTTACTGAGAAAAGAAGTACACTGTTAAAAATGAACCCACGGAGAGGATAAGTTTACCTGGATTGAGAGAGGCAGGAAGAGGCTGGTTACTACAGGCTCAAAAATGTAAAACGTAGTACAGCAATAAAGCCCCCAAACCCAGTGAAAGATGTTGGCTCTGCTCAACTGCTTCAATAAACAAAGAGTGAAAGGAGCGAGAGAATTATCCCCAGAGGACGAATGCAAGAGACCGAAGCAGGGAAGGTTAACACACATATTTAAGTATAGTAGGTGGCACACACTGTCAGTCAAACAACTCTGGATTGTGTGTAGAAATGTAAGTTAGAACATGTGTGGGCTTGGCTCAGGCCCATATTAAATGTAATGGTTCGAACAGAACGTGAACGGGCTGGGGTTGGGCTTGATTATTTGGGCCTGATCTAAGCTCTAAAGAGTAGACAGGACAGTAGCCAGTGGGGCGGATTGCTGAGGCACACGCCCGGCCCTCACCTGTCTGCAGCTGTGAGACGGAGCTCTCCGCTGTGGTACACGGACCCCGTGCCTTTCCCAATCTCACTTACTCTTAAGGATAAATGATTGTTAAAATAATTGAACTCCAGTAATGTTCATTGCTGTACAAGTGCTTTGATGACACCAGCTTCATGCCCATCTGTGCCACACCAAGCCTGGCTTTTAGACCAGTCCTCCCCTTTATGGTAGACTGACATGCCCAGTGGTGGTGGCGGCGGGCCCTGGCGGAGACATTCTGAACACAGGTGCAAAAAGCTGCGTCAACATCACCTTCGTCTTTGCGCCAAGCGGAAGATCGGGCCCTTTATTTCCTAGCCATATCGCCCAGCTCTAGTATAAAAATATGCAACATTTACATAATTAGCTAAAATAGCATCCTTCAAGTCTCTTCAATGAATGTGTTACTGCTTTTATTTCAATGAAATATTTGTCATTATCCTACTTTTATTTGATTTGATTTGTCTAACTGTATTTGACAATTAATATTTTTACAGAAATTAAGTGCCATTATTATGTTTGCTCTAAATCCTTTTTAGTAGTAGTAGCAGGAGGTTTTATTGTCTAAACCATATTCAAACTGGACATTTTGTGTGTTGAAAGTGAGAATTTAGCAGAATAGTGGCCTGTCCGTGGTATCCATTGGTAACCGTCCTGTGGTAAGCGTCTATTAAGTCAAACACAAAGGCAGTTCTGCTCCCAGTTTGTGCTGCAAAGATTTTTTTTTTGGTGGTTGAGCAAAGTGTCTGCCACAGTCATGCCATCTGCTGCTGTCTTTGCTGCTGCCCATAATATGAACCAAACGCACTGCTCAGTCATAAAAGAGAGAAAACTAAACCGAGAAACACCATTTAATTCATTGTTACTTGTGCGTTTTGTCCGGCTCCTGCAGCTCTTCGACATTGCTGACACCAGGGATCAGGTGTTTCCGGTCAAAGATGGCTTCCACGCACTCAAAGGCATCATCAATTCAGTAAGTTTGTGTGTCTGTGTGTGTGTGCGGTGTTTAGTTTTAGCATGCAATGAGATCTTCAGTAATAGTAACTGCAGTAGTGTTCCCTGCAGTAGGTAACTGTCAGCACATTCCCAGTTTGGAGTAGCAGACATGAGCAATGACTTCTATATGTCTTCTTGTATGTCCAGTGGAAACACACTGTTAGAACAACTAACTTCAGCTTAGACATCTTCAGAAACTCCTCTCGGTGCAAGTGAGTGCTCCACATTCCATACAAGGTGGCTGGTCTTGTTGTTTGACAGGTTAGGGTCTAAGGTCAAGATACAGTGGCTATGATATCCCATGTCTGAAGATCCAGTCATTTTTAACCTCAAAGCTAATTTGAAAATGATTTGCAACATAAACTAAAGAACAGTTTTGCACTTATGCAGACCTAAATAAATATTTGTATGAGTGGAACATAAAACATCATTGCCCAAGAGCACTGCAAACATTGAGCATAGGTTTCCCTGAAACCTGTAAAATTTAACTTTTTACTTCTATTTGTTTAATCAGCCAAGACACAATTGCACCTGACCTCACTTTGATGATGTACTAATTTATCTCTAATAAGGGACTCTACACAATATCATTTACATTTAATTGACTTTTATCAAGTCAAAAGCGTAGTTGAAATGATTGTGTTTTTTTATTTTTTTATCTCATTTGGCTGCTGTGTATCAATCGTATGGTGATTTGGCAAGTTTTTACACCAGATGCCCTTCCCAGCCACATACAGTGACTGGAGTGGGAAATGTGTGTAAAGTGAAGCACCGCTGTTGCCCTCTAATGAAATAATAGTATCCTTTGTGTAATAGTGTTTCGGAACTTGACAAATTGCAGTTTTCCTGTCTTTTCCCAAATTACATTCAAAACCTCAATGAAGCTCTTGTAAACCAGCATTGAAAAAAACTGGACCATGGTTTCTTCCTGCAACTGTAGTGAGGTAAAGCTGTCCAAGTTTTGCATGCAACCTGCAAAACCAGCAAAAATGCAAAAAAAGGATTTATTTTTCACAATTCTTCACATATTTTTTTCTCTTGATATGTCTACTGTAGCAATTAAATCATGACTAATATTGCTAAATGAATTGCCTACTTTCTGATTTCACATAGACAGCTCTGTGGTAACCAAATGTATCTTATTGAGTACTTGCTGTGGCTAAAGCTGTTGTGTGTGTGGCGTCTTTGCTTTGTTGTTGCCAGATCATTAGCGGTACTTTCCATTCGCAGCAGCCTCCAGCCAAAGGGTGTGTGGTAACATTTCATTGCTTTTTTTTCTTCTCTTTTTTGAGGGGGATCTCTCTGACCCAAACTGGACTTATGTGTTATAGGCCAGCAGTGTTTAGAGACACGGAAATGGAAAGCGCTACAGCCAAAGGGAGGGACATGGTTTGATGATGCAATGTTTAACAGCTCAGGCTAAAGTCATATTAGCAAATTACTGAGGTTTGCTGAAAAATAATGACAAAATGCTGACTACACAAAAGCCTAATCCTGTCATAGTGTGCAGATTAAATTGTAAATATAATTTTACTCTTTGGCTTATTTGACCTAATCTTAGTCTCCTACTTTTAAGCAAGGCAAATATTCCCCCTTTAACTGCAAAACAAGTGCAAAGTGCAAAACAATGTAATAAACTACATGCAATAATAATAATGATAATAATAATAATAATAATAATAATAATAATAATAATAATAATAATAATAATAATAATAATATAAAAAGTAATAATTAGAGAATTAATTACATGTAAATGAGAGTAAACTGCTTATAAGTGATGCACAGCTTAACTGTAAAATAAAAAAAAAGTTGTGAAAACTTAAACTTTAGGCAAAAGGATCCCTCAAGATTTTTGAGTTTTGGGGCCAACTCTAAATCTCAAGTTTTCAACAACAAATATTTTTTGTTCACCTACAGTAATTTAACATTTGTGTACTCACTATCATTATTATTATTATAATTATTATTTTGATTTTATCGAAAACTTGAGATTTTGAGTTGGCCCCCGACACCTCAATATCTTGAGGGATCCTGTTGCCTTGAGTTTAAGACTAAGACACAGATGATTTAGTGACCCCAGAGAATAAAAGCCACAAAGAAAGACGAAGGACCTTTTTGTCTATTTAAAATGTATGGCAGGCATCAGACCAAAATACACATGTGGCTCATGGTCGTTTACACTTTACACATGTTCTGAAGTTGTTCCTCAAAGCATGGCGTTGAGACTTTAAATTGACTTCCTCTAATAATACACTGATACATTGGTGAGTGAATGAAGTCAGCTTGTAATTAATAGCCTCACCATGATTCACACAGACTGGACCTGATTATTAGAAACAGTGTCTGCTGATTCAAGTGTGCCTCATAAAACCACATGACACTCAAGAGACAATTCTTGGTTGACAAAAATAGACAAAAGCCTTATATAGCCACTCAGTATCTTTCTGCATGACTTTTTTGTTGCTGGCTGTGCTCAGTATTGTAACATCTTTAAATATTATATCTGAATTTTTGAATCTATGCATAGAAATAACTACATTTTAGATTTTTTTTTTTACCTAAACAGCTGAATATGTGAACTTACTACTTACTGCATTGTAAAAGAACATTATGATGAAAGGCCTTGTAAAATTGGATGTAGTGGCATCTGGTTAGCACCCCTGCTTTATAGCAAAAAGAATTTTATTTACTGTCAGAGTGGGGCCTTTTTGCGTGTTTGTTCCTTGTTTCTGCTACCACCCAATGTTTAATGTAATAGGACTTTACTGGTCTATAAATGAAGGTCACATAATAAAAAAGGTAGAAATCAAATAAAAAAACAATTATATTATCATTAAATATTTACTCACATTGTATTATGTTTGTTCACATGTGCTGTTGTGTTGCTGTGATAATTGTTTAAATGGGCTATATTCTGCAAAATCAACTTTTTTGAGCTTTCTCTCATGTTATAATGTTCCCTCACCAAAAACATACCTGGAGTTGCGTTTTGCTTCATTCACACGTTTAAGTAATCTTATATTATCTAGTACCTCTGCCTTTCCCATGAACCCTCACTCACTGAAGGTTTCCTCCATGTGTGTACAATGCTCTGCAAGTGCTTTCTGTTTTCCAAACTAACAAATAAAAGAAAAGGTAAAAACTGATTCAACAAAAACATCAAGAAAACAAGTGTTGCATACATTTAAATTTCTGATTACATCTGCTAATGAGTTTTTGTGTAAAGAGCATGCACCTGGTCAAAGGTCAAAGGTAAGTCTGTCACCAATTATAAGGGCCCAGGTATTTGTACTGGGGCACCACTGCAACAGACTGTCAATTAAAAGAGACTGGGCAGAGGGGAGGGTGGTTCTTCCTAGAATCAACACACTTCTCTTTGGTTTTAGACATGGTCATTTGTAAAAAAAAAAAAAAAAAAAAAAAGGATAAATAAATAAATATATAGATAAATAAAATAAAAATATTGTACACACTATTGTGCAGCACTAGTCTATGTATATGCTAGTTGCAGTATCAAAAATATAAATGTCATGTTGAAATTGACCATTTCTTTTAAAATGATCTGTATGTTTATTTCTTACATTTTAAAATTCTCATCTCAATATAATATGACATATGTTTACTTATCTTTTTGCCTTTGAATTTTTTCTTTTTTTTGCACTATAGAACACCTACTGACTTTTCTATAGTTCATGAATTTAGTAACATATGAATTATTATTTAAAAAAAACTATTGTTTCTTTATTACTTAAATTACTCAAATAGTGGATTTATCATCAACGTTGAACTAAACCCAGCCATCCCTAATGGCATGTAAGCACTATTCTCCACAACATTATGAGACTGTATCAAATCCTCTGTTCCCCTGCTTCTGTCTCCATTTTAACGAGCCCCTATCAAACCATCACATTCAATAACTGTGCAGTAAACGCTCCTCTCTCCTCCGCTCAGATCGAAGTCTTCCCCAACACCTCATGACGGCTTTGAGTGTCCGATATACCGCCGTTAATATGCTCCTTTTTACAGACTCCAGCGAGATTTGCATAGTTTGTCCTCTCTTGATTTATTGAATCTTGGCTCACCGCTTTGCCCCGTGTCTCTGGGCTCTTTATATGATAATGCACGATCCCTCGGCTTTTTAATATGGCGGCGGGATGTAATAGACTCGCATAATTTCCCCATAAAAGCGGCAGAGTGGAGATATTGGAGGCTGCATGTGCTCCGGGCCCACAGCCGTCGCAGGTGAAGGGCCTTAATATGTTTGGTAAACTTGACAGAGACGTTAACAAGCAGGAGATGATGGGTTTATTTAGGGCCGTCCTGGGACAATCTGAACAGGTTTTGTTGTTGTTTCTTTGCAGATACTGAAGCGGTCGTGCACTGAAATCCTGAGCGTGGAGCCATCAAGTGTTTGTGTGAACGGTGAGTGGGACCTGATGAGTTTATGGTAATCCCTAATATGTCAAAAAATATAGTTTTGAAATATCCTCTTTTTAAGAACTTGTTGCTTTTATCAGTGACACCTAGACAGTTTAGTTTCTGCAGTTGCCTGAAGTACAACCCAAAGCAGCAAAGTTTTATAGTCAGAAGGGCGCCTGTCTTGCCATAGTAAGTCTACAACAAGCTACAACTATATTTCTTTTGGAACAGACAATTTACGTGGATCTTCATGTGCTTATGTTTATGTTTATTTATTTACACAGGGGCGGTGCACAATATACATGAGCCTCAAGCAGGAGAGATGCATTGTACCTGGTTATAGCATTAGTGCTAATTTCTACCTGTAGTCCATGGACAGGCTGCTGTTAAAATTTATAAAACATTGGTGAACAGGGACCAGTATAAAAAGCATTATTATTAGTTTAACATATATACATAAAAACATTAATTTACCTTCAATCATTGATTTAACCTCTCTATTTCAACACTCCACCGCAGAGCCTGAGACATCAGCTCACATTATGAGAACGGGTTTGGGTTGAAAGAAGCCATTGTTTTGCCAGATGTGAGAATGTGTAAAACCTAGAGCGGTGATTGTCAACTGGTGGATTGGGACACAAAAGTGGGTCACAGGAGGACGAGGAGGATGAATATACTTTCAATGTTGATCTTATTTAAGGCCTAAATATTATTTTAATTACATGGAGTAGTATGTGATATAAAGGCTGTAGAGAAATTTACAAAAATAAAGAAAATAAACAGACTTTGGCTCTGTAAAAAGTGGGTCACAATAAAATGTTTATAGGGTTAAAACTAGGTCCCACGATCAGACGAGCTGATACATCATTTCTGGTAAAGAGTTACGCTTTTGCTGTCTTCTCTGCATTATATACAATACAAAGGCAGAGTATTACAAACTAATTATATTAATAAAGGAAATGTTTAAAAAAAAATGTGAGTGGTAAAAAAAATCAAATTTAGATTTAATTTGTTAGTTAGAAAATGCAATTTATATTACAACATTTTATAAAAAAGTAAGAATGTAAAGATGTATAAAACTCTGAGCTTACTGTTTGCCATATGACTTAACCCTATTGTTTAAAATAGTTGCAAATATCAAAATACTCCAGATGAGATTAGATACTTTATTGATTCTGAAGGAAATTAATTTTTTTATTAGATGATTTCATTAACAAATAGGCCATTAAAAGGCATACAAATCATAAGAAACACATTTTGTTCTAATTAAAATGTTGCTCTCTCCTCTATTTGATGTGCAATAAACATATTATTACATTTTAAATGGCACTGCTAACACATAGTAAGCTATTGTATTGTAAGCTATAGCTGTGATTTTCTCTTTCAGAAACGTTCGACATTGTGTTGAGAGGAAACGGCTTCACTCTAGGTCAGAGCAGTGAAGGAGTCGTCTGCAGCTTCCTCGTGAATGAACAGACTTTCAGTGAGTTTGACCACATTTATCCTCACTGTCTCAGATTAGCACTGTCATTTATCCTCAATATAACACCTCAGTACTGTACAGAGATTATAGTCTGACAGCAAGCGCTGACACAGGCCTGCTGTCACATATTGCACTTACACAAACTCTCACCAGAGTTATTTTGATGTCTTTGGATAGAAAATT
The DNA here is from genome assembly GCA_020698575.1 of Bostrychus sinensis. NCBI lineage: Eukaryota > Metazoa > Chordata > Actinopteri > Gobiiformes > Eleotridae > Bostrychus > Bostrychus sinensis. The sequence goes on along the minus strand of CM036249.1, from coordinate 37,003,757 downwards.
AACTAATCACATGATAGTATCTCAAGCAATTTAGAAATAAATGTATAAATTGTCATTCAGCACATGTTAAAAAGTGTTGGTGGGAAATTTTAAGATAGTCTATATGATACAGCATTTCCCACATATTCAGCATACTCTTTTGGGCGCAGTGTTCTACTACCAGTTAAAATTAGATTATGAGCCTATTTAGATTGGAAAATCTGGGGATGTTTTTTTTTTTTTTTATTATTCTAAAATATTTAGCAGTTTTATTTTTACTGTGTGTTTCTTGCCATTGTATTGGTGGAGACTGGATCATTATGATTATTATTTACAAGTTATTTATATATTTTGGTATTATGTTACATAGTGTTATTGTTCAGTTTTAGACTATGGCGGATTCATTTAGATTATGGTGGTCTGCCAGAGTTTTCTGAATTAATGATAAACGCTATAATGTGTATATTACATTACCCATAGCTGGCTGTTTCACTATAGTCTGAAATACTTTTTAATACCTTGTTTTAGTTGTAAATAGTTTGGAGAAGCAGACAAGTGTTTCTCTAATTTTAATATTCGGTTCCTACCTCTAAGGACCCTCCTGGAACTAGTATTTGCTGGATTACCTTCCTAGTCTCTATAGGAATGTCTTGGGGGGTGGCACTTTATAGCGTCATTATGGGGTTGTTCTCTCAACTCTGTGCATTTGAAAAGGAAGAGCGAAACACTGCTGCATGTTGATTGGATGATACATATTCCTCAAGCAAAATGCACAAGACTCGAAAAGATTATATTAAAATTATTTTTGTTCTTCATTTATTACACAACATTTCTATTTTATTTTTTATTTGTATTTATTTTTTTAATATTATTATTTTATTTTATTTTGCTAATCTAATGCCTTTTTCATTGTACATTCCTTAACTTTTCAATACACTGTTATGTTGGTCAGGACTTGGTCAGTGTGGTTTAGCCAGTCCAGTGCCTAAACATAATCTATACCAAATTCACTTTCAAAAACTCCCGCAGAACGAAGGGTATGTAGGTCAGTGCGCTCCTTATTTTGGGCTCACAGTATGTTCGATACACAAATCCTTTTTCAGGAACAGGACTTGGCACCGAGATCCGATCTTTTCTGTCTCTCATTTGGCCGTTCGTTCAGCAGGATCCACGTCTGCCAATGACAGCGCTTCAAGTTATTTTCGACATTTCATCTCGATTAAAATACCCGAGCATATTTCCCTGTTTTTTAAAAAAAGAAGTTGCTCTGAATGGGGAAGTGGCCATTAGCAGATGTCTTCCTGTTAGTCCTTCGCAGTTTGGGCGCTCGCACACTCGCCCACTTGGGGCTATTTATTCCCTCATTGGTGGCTTTTGCATGTGTTGAGCTCAGACCTTTTTAACAGTGGGGCACCTTATAATTATGGACAGGCATCACGTCGGGCGGCTCAACGCGCTGCCCATATGTGGAGCAGATGCCGCGGTTCGGAGCAGTTGGAGCGCCGCGAGACGAGTTCCACAGAAATATATCAATAATCTCATTGACCTCTGGCCCCGGAGACAAACTCGGGGCCTGTACAAACCACGAACACGGCGCGCAGCAGAATCCAATCTGTCTCTCCTTTGTGTCTCTCCACAAATGTGACAAACTGCTCTGAGTTAATCGCCTCACTGCAGCAGAGTGGAGGAGTTAATGACAAATATGACTGTAAGCATCTGAAGTGCAGTTAATTATGTTGGTTTGGTTTCAGTTCTGACTTCCTTCCTAATGTCCAAAGACATGCATGTAGAGGTGCACTGGAGAATCTAAATGTCTCATAGCAGGGTAGCTCCAAGGTCTTGAAAGTAATAAAAAAGGGAATTAAATTTAATGTTGTCAAAATCAAGGCCTTAGAAGTAGTAAATCTTATGAGTAGATACTGAATTTTGTTCGTCTGTGTCTTAAATTAGTCAAATATTGATGGTAATAGTACCAAAAAAAAAAAAAAAAAACTACTGACACCACAATAACATTATCTACAATATCCTTAGTGACGTGATTATTAAAATGTGACTCAGTTTAATTTTATGATTTTGAATGCAGCACTGCATTTTTTCATCTGTATTAGGCTTTTAAAATAAAATTCTTGCATTTCAGAGATTTGTAGAAGATTGCTCAGTGTAAATTTTATACAGATTTTTGTTCTGTTGATGATGTTGGCATTCAATTTCATCTAAATGGCATGAAAAAGTTCTCAAAATGTCTTCAGTTTCCAGTATTATGAAGCTGCAGACTTGGAGCACTCTCAGGACTGCACTCTCAAGACCACTCTGTCAGGACCGCACTCTCAGGACCGCACTCTCAGGACCGCACTCTCAGCACCGCACTCTCAGGACCGCTCTGTCAGGAATGCACTCTCAGGACCGCACTCTCAGGACCGCACTCTCAGGACCGCACTCTCAGGACCGCACTCTCAGGACCGCACTCTCAGGACTGCACTCTCAGGACCGCACTCTCAGGACCGCACTCTCAGGACCGCACTCTCAGGACTGCACTCTCAGCACCGCACTCTCAGGACCGCTCTGTCAGGAATGCACTCTCAGGACCGCTCTGTCAGGAATGCACTCTCAGGAATGCACTCTCAGGACTGCACTCTCAGGATGGCACTCTCAGGATGGCACTCACAGGACCGCATTCTCAGGACCGCACTCTCAAGACTGCGCTCTTAGGACTGCATTCTCAGGACGGCACTCACAGGACCGCATTCTCAGGACCGCACTCTCAGGACCGCTCTGTCAGGAATGCACTCTCAGGAATGCACTCTCAGGACTGCACTCTCAGGATGGCACTCACAGGACCGCATTCTCAGGACCGCACTCTCAAGACTGCGCTCTTGGGACTGCATTCTCAGGATGGCACCGTCAGTACAGCACTGTCAGGACCGCACTGTCAGGACTGCACTGTCAGGACCGCACTGTCAGGACCGCACTCTCAGGACCGCATTCTCAGGAGTGCACTCTGAGGACCACACTTTCAGGACCTCATTCTCAGGACCAAACTCTCAGGACTGCACTCTCAAGAGCGACTGTCAGGACGGCACTCTCAGGACGGCACTCTCAGGACTGGTATATTATGGATAGGGTTGGGTGTAACATTGGCGTTCCATAGTGCACTAACTAATTCAACAATTATTTCACCGCCCCTGACCCAACAGTACAGGCTCTGTGTCTGCAGCTTCATACTACTCCAAATTTCCCTTCACCTAGAGCTATCCTGCGTAGTGAATGAATGTAAATTTGAATTTGTTCTCTCTCTCTGTTCCTGATTAACAGGTGCTTGTCCACAGCTGAGATTTTTCAAATACAGTTTATTTGAGCACATTGTTGATTTTGTAATTAGTCACTAGTTTAGAAGGAAGCAGGAGTCTATTTTAACTGTGACATAATTATATTTTTTCATAACTTTACCACACATTCCAAACCGCATGCACATTGTCTTAATTGTGTTGACTGAGAGGCTATATAAGCAAATGAAAAAGACCGGACTCTAAACACTCTAAGGGAGGCTTCCGGCCAAAACAGTGTAGGCAAATAATACCGTATTTTCCGCACTATAAGGCGCACCTAAAAGCCTTTAATTTTCTCAAAAAACGAAAGTGCGCCTTATATATGGATCAATGTTGGTTAATTATGGCTACCATATTCAGGGGGCGTCACCGAAGTGACAGCGGTAAAAACGGTAAAGGGGAATTCCAGTCCCAGCTGTTGATGTGTGCCATAGGCGTGTTTATGAATCCTGCCGCAAAAGAACAAGGAGGCGTGGCCTTTGCTCCATCTCAGTAGAAGAGTTGCGACATTGAGGGGACAGAAAACTGAGCGCTCGAACGCTGTTCATGTAGCTTTGAACTGTGACAAATGGAGTTGGAAATACATTGTTTTCAACGAGGGAGTTGTAAGAACGCTGGTTTGTATTCTATTAATAAAGTTTGACTGACTGACTTATCTGACGGTTTTATTGACATTCCCTTTAGCGCAGCGCCATCTAGTGGATGCGCCTTATAATGCGGTGTGCCCTATATATGAAAACAGTTTTAAAATAGGCCATTCATTGAAGGTGCGCCTTATAATCCGATGCGCCTTATAGTGCGGAAAATAGGGTAATAAAAAAACAAACAAAAAAAAAAACTAATGTGAGTGTCTCTCTCCTAATTTTTTGGGTGAAAACTACCCTTGCTCTATAATATTTGGGTATTGCGCTTAAATCTTTTAAGATGTGCAAACTCTTCTGTGATCTAATTCTGTAATTCTTTCTTTTCTAGATAACAAGCCGAGTGTGGTGCGTAATGACTATCTGCTGTGTCCTGCACCGAAGCTCTATGAAGTGGGACAGTAAGTCTATTATCTTCATTACTGGGATTTGGGCTTTGATGATCATTCACCTTGTGTCTATGGCAAATAGCACTATTTAATTAGCTTTTTGTTCTTTAGGTTGTAGTAGCATAAAATAATAATAATAATAATAATAATTTTAAGGAAAAATACATAAAGCATGAACAAGATAGAACACAAAAGAAAAAACATTTAGGAATTACAGTTTTGTTTTATTGCAATTTCATAAAGAAAAAAAAAATCCTTCTTCTTCTTCTTCTTCTTCTTCTTCTTCTTCTTCACTAAAGTCGTTGAGTTAGCTATAGCTGGTTAAAATTTGGCACTGGGACAATGAGAGATGTGTGAAATTTTAATGACGACTACAAACTGTAAATCTTACCTCTATTTATAGGAAAATTAAAATAGGTTTAATATGTTTTTCTTCAAAAATCCATAGTTATAGGAGAGTGTGTGAAATGCCGAAAGAATGTTTGTGTCTGTTTTCCCTTTATCTGAAAAAAGACACCTTTTTGTATCTTCTAGCTATTATTTTTTACATGTCCTATTTGGTTCACACACACATTTTTAATACATTTTTTGGACTCATTCTTTGCTTTCTTACTTCCTTCTTTGTGTGGATCAGTGTTTAAGAGTGTTTTAATAGATTCTGCACCATTTTGAGATACCAAATATGCTCCCTACGAACAAATGATTTTTGTTTTCTTTGCCATTGTGGGATATAAGGGCTTTGAAGCCCCATGGAAAGAGCTTTTTCCCCTAAACTAGAAGACGCTTGAGGCTGAATCCAGGTCAAGGTACTATATCTTTATTATTGCCGGATAGGACCAGTGCCTTGGCAGAGGTTTACACTTTCCGAGTGCTTCCAGTTTTGACTTTTTTTTAAATACAATTTTGTTTATTTGTATACATTGATACACCTTTGTTTATAGCCTTTCTTTAACACCTGTGTCAGACTTTAGCACAGTGCTATAGTAATGGAAAAATGACACCTTTTTGCATACTCCAGTAACTTTCCAAACATGTTTATTTGTATGCAAAACATTCTTTGCATTCTTGCTGCTTCTTGCTATGACAAAAGCCATCTAAATACATCATTTGTTTTTATAAGTGCAGAAATGAAGCGTTCAGTGTTGTGTAAAACCTCCTTAAACATCATAAAGGACACACAACACTATAAAGTGAAAACAGTGGTAACACACATCGGCAGCTACAACTCCTTTAATCCCAAAGCATAACAGATGATGGTTAAGGTGCTTGAGATGAAGAGAGCAGATTTGAATGTCCTGGTTGGCTCCAATCCAATCAAAAATGTATGAACATGAGACACGACTGAGACCTTAAAGAGATTAAATGATGAAAAGTCCAACGTCACCTCTGATAATCCTCTCACTCAAAGGCAATAACGTAATGTTTAAGACCAAATCAACAGGGATGGTACTCTGGATGTGTGGAAACTATTGTGTAGAATGGAGCTTGATTGGTTAATACAGCTGGTAGGAAATGTGTTTTTTACAGATAAAAAGTGTACAGGGTGCACCATGACAGAGTGGTGAGCACTCCTGCCATATGGGTTGTCTGCAATCTCCTTGAGTGGAGTCTGCGTGTCCTTGTGTTGCTATGTGTGTCCTCCTGTTACTGTGGTTAGACCTGGTGTAGTCTTGGCTTAGTCTGATTTAGTCCTAGTTTGGGCCCATGTTAGATCTGGTTTAGTCTTGGCTTAGTCTAGTTTAGTCCTAGTTTGGCCCCACGTTAGAGCTAGTTTAGTCTTGGCTTAGTCTGGTTTAGTCCTAGTTTGGCCCCACATTAGACCTGGTTTAGTCTTGGCTTAGTCTAGTTTAGTCCTAGTTTGGCCCCACGTTAGACCTAGTTTAGTCTTGGCTTAGTCTAGTTTAGTCCTAGTTTGGCCCCACATTAAACCTGGTTTAGCCTTGGATAAGTCTGCTTTAGTCCTAGTTTGGCCCCACATTAAACCTGGTTTAGCCTTGGATAAGTCTGCTTTAGTTCTAGTTTGGCCCTATGTTAGACCTGGTTTAGTATTGGCTTAGTCTGGTTTAGTTATAGTTTGGCCCTATGTTAAACCTGGTTTAGTCTTGGCTTAGTTTGATATAGTCCTAATTTGGCCCTATGTTAGACCTGGCATAGTCTTGGCTTAGTCTGGTTTTCTCCTTGTTTTAGTTTTGTTTTAGTTCTGGTCTTGTCCTTTTTCTCTTAGTTTTGTCTAGATAAGTCCAGATTTAGATTCATTTTAGTCCATTAAAGATAGTACTTGGAAAGCAAAATATTTTCTGAGGTGGCACTTTGTGTGAAAATTGTTACATGTAGTTTTTTTATAATTGCTAAACCACATTTCTTCCCTCCATACATGTCTCTGATTGGTTAGTTGTGCCCTGCGTTTGGTTTGCTGTGTTCTGATTGGTTGCCGGTGCCCTGCGTTTTCCAAAAGACCAGTCTAATTAACTCCTGGCCGCTGCCCCATTAAACAGTGATGTGCTACGGGCGGCGAGTGCCCACATCTGCTCCCGGCCCTTTAAGAGGATGTGCGACAGATGCAGCCTTTCCCTTTCTCCACGCTCCACCTTTAAATTATTCACCGCGCCATGACAATCCCCGTGTCCCGGCCACCTGCCTCCGACAAGAGCGGCAAATACCGGGCCCCATCTGTCCGCACCGCTCGCTTTACACGGACCAACTCTTCCAACCGTGTTCCCTTACACCAGAGGCCCCCGCTCCTGACTGCTACTCCGAACCGCGGCAGCTTGAGTGCTTACTCTGACCTCAAAAACATGCATGTCTCCAGAACATATTTTACACGCAGAGGCTTATTGAGATGTGGCGGTCTCCCAGGACAAAAACAAAGTAGTGGGTTTTTCTTCTTCTCAGTCCAGGAATCACAAAGGGCTCTGCTGGACATTCAGACCTAGTTTTGAAGAATAATGTTGTCCTTTAAAGAGAGATTTGCACAAATAATATTTGTATTGTAAAAAAAAAAAAAAAAAAAAAAAAAAAAAAAGGGACGAGTAAAACCTATAAGTTTATTTTGCTTACATTTAAATCAGCAGTAGACAAAATCTTATCCATCCACCTGCATTTTTTTTATTGAAAAGTATAACTATTATTGGTGTAAGAAATGTTTGAAATAGTGATCTGGCAATGCTGTATCAATATTCAAAAAGGCTGTATCGATATTCTGGTGTTTTCTTTTACTAAAAAAAAACAAACTTGTTAAATAAAGGATCACACACAGGAGTGCTGACAGTGCTTTTTATATGTTATTAAAAATATATTTCAGCATCAAGTCATATTGTTTGGAAAATTGCTGTATATTGCCTTGTAATATATCAATATATAATGTATTGTGATTCTTATATGATATTGCCAGATTCTTGCCAATACGCAGCCCTTATACTAATACATTAGCCATAAGCTTAGAACTTAAATTTCTAGCTCTGAGTTCAGTGTTAAACCTATGGGATTCTGCATTCTACTGTATCTCCAACAATTGTGAATGCATTGTATTCTTTCCTTTAAATGTTTGTTGTGTGTCTTAGAACTAAAACTTGTTCAGTGATGTATTAATGCATTAATGTTTACTAGCCATGTAAACCAGCAGCTGTTGGGTGTATCCTTTACTTGAAGAGAAGCAGGCCATTTAGACCCACTTGAGAGCGTGTTTGGCCAAAATTTGTCGTCATACACCTCTCATTCTATAAGGAAAGAAACAGAAACAAATTGCATGTTTTTTTAAGTATAGTATATTTAGTATATTTTTTTGGAACAATGCACTATATTAAGAACTTTCATAATGAATGTGACACAATAGTAAATAAAGGATCTTATTTTGTCTAAATCATTTTATACTCTTATATACATTGTTTTCTTCTGTAATAAAGGTCACATACTGTATGTGTAAAATAACCATTTCCCCATGTGAATGACTATCTTTCTCTAGCTTTGACAGTTTCATTTAATTCAGCCCTAACTTCAGAGCTTGTGTGTTTTTTAGAGGCAAAGTTGAGTCAGTTGAGCTTATGGCAGAACCTTTAGGAGTATCTGTATGTTCTGTTACCGCATATAATTGAAATGATACTTGTGAATTGTTTTGATATTATTCATAATTTAAACCCTGGTGATCTTCTCCAGTGTCTTATGCACTTGACCTTGACCTGCCCTCAGTTAATTGAAACTTAAACACATTAAGTGAAACTATATTGACAGTTCTTTTTTAGAGCCCATTCCTGCGGTGTTGAGGAATGGCAGTGTCCATACTTGAACTTGGAGCGTTGTACGAGGCATCATCTGTGCTGACAGCTGCTACGTCAAGGCCTTAAACATGGGCATCTGCTGTTCCACCACCCTCCCCCTTTTGTCTCTCCATTAACACCCCCCCACACACACACACCTCTAACCCCCGCTCTACCCCCGTCCCGCCCATTACAGTTCCCCCAGTGAGAGGTTAAGTGGCAGCGCGCTTGTCTCACCTGGTGTTTTCACAATAACGGTGGAGGACGTAAAATAACTCGAGGGGGGGGCGCCGACACCTGCTAAGACAACCGCAGGTACCCGAGCTAATGCTAATGCTCGTCAATATTTAAACAGGACGTCCCGGGGCGGCTGCTAGCGCCCATCTGCTCCTCGGGGTACGAAGATGTTTTATGGATTATGACACAGACTTGATACACAGAAGGCAGTGATTGGACGCCGTAACGTTTCGCTCACACCTGCTACTGTTGACTTAAAGAGGCAAATGAAAAGGAGGGTTTAAAGTTGTTGTGAAATATTTTAGCACATGTTCATTGATCGGGAGGTATTTGCATTTAAGGAAGATTAAGAGGGATACCCACAAGGGCATATTTAATTACTGTAGAGTTAGCGCAGGTGATTTTGGAGACATTGCAGTGAAGCCTTCTCATTTAGTTCCATTCAGAGCAAGTGGCAGAAAATTTTATTATTTATCTTCATATCCTGGTCTTGTCTTTGTCTATTTTGGAGATGAGCTGTAAATTAATTCTTCTTTTGAATTTTTGAAGTATTGTTTTTAATTTTAAAGTATTGTTTAGCACAATGAGAAGCACTCATAGAGCGCAGATCTCTGCTAAAGCATTGTCCCTATCTCCCACACTGCAAAAAATCATTATTGACATAATTGTAAATAATAGTAAAAAATACTCAAATCAAGACTAATAATCTGAATTCAAGTAATTTTAACTAATGCCTATGTAGATTTTTTTTGCAGTGCAGTAGTAAAGATATAGTGCCAGATAGGGCTGGGAAATATATACTGACCATAATTCTGTGTTTTATCTTTGTATGATATGATTTTTTCATATTCTGTGATACTGGAGATGATGGTTGGTGCGGAACTACAAGCCATGGGAGCGCTTTCCTCTGGGACTTTTTAGTTTGTTTTGCTCCAGTACAACCCTTAAAAATTACATCTTTGAATATTTGACTCTACTTTTATTTTATTTTGACTATTATATTTTATATTCTATGTGGAATATTTGTTCGCAAAGGTAGCCTAAATCCATAAGCCTTTCAATCTGAATAAAACTGATACTGAACTCACTGAAGATGATATACCATCCATTAAAACTAATCATGAGAGTCTGTGCATTTGTGTAAATGCTTCTACAAGTGTGGACTAGTAAAGTTTTATTGTTGGGGGTCCACGTGGGAATATCTGAATTTTAAGGGGGGCATAACACTCTTGACTTTGGGAAAGGCTGGTTTAGAGACTTAGTTTTGAGTATTTGAAGTGTAGACCTATGGATGAAGAAATTTTGCCAAATGCTTTTGTGTGGACAGAGGTGAAAATAAAATAAAATATCCATGCACGCATAGCTGGGAGTGGGGCACCATTACAAAGCCAAAAGAACTTAAAACATAACTTATTTAAATCAATTGTACCACATTTCTCTTTCAAAATGGCAGCCGTCTCTAAGTGAAGACCCAAACTTTTGTCCATTCCCCAGGCTTGGTGACAGAGTGCAGTTTGTTCCCCTTTGGTCAGAAGTCGTGCTCTGGAGTGATGTGTGCCGAATGCCGAGTGACAGCCATCGCATATGTTCTAGTATTAATTATTCAAAGTCCTCACTTTTCACTACTTCACGGGACACTTCCGAAGCCATTAGCGGCATCATCGTCAGTCTCGGCAGCTGTAGCACATCACCGAAACTTAGCATCACGGCGAATCAAAAGCTCTCCCAGGGACAAAGTTTTTACAGTTCAACTGTTCAACTGGTGTCCCTTCAGACCCAAAGACTCAAGTCGCATTTATTTCAATAGAACATTATCTTACATCTGCCACTTACTTAAGTTCAACAAAAGACATTTAGAATTACATTATTCATCATCAGCTGCACTTTTCAAATGCTTCTAGATCTTTCTGTATCTTTTCTTCCAGTTCTGCCTATTGTTACATCTTAAGCAAAAAGTCTGAACTGAAGTAGTATTAAACTGGAGACTTTAATCCTCAGGTCCTCCTTTAAAAAATCCCGTTCCTCCTCTTAAAGCCCTTTTAGGTCACTGGGTCACATTTAAAAATATAAAGCATGAAGCATGTTTTTTGATCATTAACTCCTGTCCTCATCATACATAACAAAAGTGAATTCATTTTCATATTTGTAACTCCCTAAAACACAGTTTGTTTACATAATTTCACATATGTGTAAATAAAACATGAATTATTTACTATTTAAAGAAACAAAGGGATTACCTCTCTGATTAGCCCTAACCCAGATTTTGATACATTTTTACTTTTTGTGCCATTACAAAAAAAAAAAAAAAAAAGGGCTGAAACTCACTTCACGTCACTTTTGAACACCTTGGGCTTGAAAAAATAGCACTGAGCTGGTTTTTAAAATTTGGGCAGCACTATACGACATTTGGTGGGTTTTTAGAAAATATTTTGGAGAAAATACCAACAAAATAGTTGTAATTTTATGGCAAAGTAGATATGCAATTAAATAAACTGCTGCATCATCCCACTCACATCATCAGTTCATTTATTTTAAAAAGTTGTTATTTCATAGGTTTTTTGTGGTTTCTATGATGCCCTGAGCAGGAAGGCTTTGGTCGTCTGATTTCACTCTTTGCGAGGAGCCTGTTTGTGTTACTTTTTTTAGTGCCGCTGTTAAGTTTTGAGTTCTTTCTTATGTATAACAGTTTTAACATTTAGAGTATTTGTGTTTTGGGTTGTTTTTTATTGTGTTGGGCAGGTTTTAAGTTCTGTTTGGGCTGGAAATTGTTGGTGAGATCCGGCGACCTTGCCTAAAAGGTCTGGGCAACAGTCACTGTTATCTAATGGGAATTATAAGGGACTTATTTCTCACAATGCAATGAGAAAATGGTGGATCTGGTGGTAATTTTTTTGTTTGTGTATTTTTTAGTCTCTGATTGACAGAGTTACAGAGGAATTCACATGATTTAAACTTTCTGTATTGTTAAGTCAGTAGAGTGAAAATATAAGGGATTTTAATGTAAAGTCAATGGATGAGTGAATAGCAAATGGGAGATGTACTTGGGAGAGGTGTTTTCAGATGAAGTTTGGAATTAAATTTTGCATGGGGTCATACATCCTCCATTTATTTCACCCAATGCAGAATTTTACATCGTACCGATAACACTCAAGCTCGACATGCTAAAATATATGTGGGAACATCTCCATCCTGTGACTGCTGCTGGCTAAGCCCTGCCAGCTACTTTCACATGTTCTGGCTTCGTTAAATCGATTTTAGTCTGAGATTTTTGAGACTCTATCCAAAGTAAAAAGAAGAGGGATTGTGAATGTACAGGTACTATTTTTGGAGATAGTGACAAATGACAATGAAGTTACTTGGAGTGAGGATGCAGACGATAGGGTTAGATAGAAACAGCCAGCCTGAAACAAAGGAAAAGAAGATGCGGCATTACTTGATGAGCCTATTACAAGGATACCTCTTCAGTTAACTCCTGCTACTAATCACAACACCATACTAATGAGTAAGAACGTACAGGAGGCTGAGTCTCTATGGTTGGTTTGTGGAGCGTTAAAGTGTCCAGCAAGGCCTAACTTCATAACAGAGGTTCATTAACAACCCGCCCACTGCTATTACGGACCGAAATGTCATTATAATTAGCCTCTACCCCCACAACATCACCCATCAGTCCATAGTTAACATATACCAAATCCCTGGAGAGGTGTTTATAATTCAGTTTAGACACTAAGCTATATAACCAGTGTATTACACAAGTTCGTTTTCAGCCAAGGTGGTTGATGCATGTTGGAGTTACTGATTTTTCAGATTTATAACATTTTAAAGCAAGGGCAGAGAGGGTTTAGGTACGAGAAAACATCTATCATGAGCCTAATCAAAATGTGATGTAGGTGATACGTACTAATAGAACAGTGACCATTAATGGAAAAATGGGCCAGTCTGGTTCATTTTTGTTAATATTTTTTAGGCGTAAGAAAAATAGCTAAATGCCAAAAAGAAGGGTGTACGGTGGCCCTAAAGGACAACTCACACCAACAAATCACAACAACAAATTTGAAAATACTGTAAGACGTACAGTTTATTTAAAAACACTAACAGACTAACAAATACTTTAACATACTGTTAGGACTGGGCAAAAAAAGAATATATTGTGTTTTTCCCTCCATTTTCAGATGACTGACAGTTTTATTAGTTTTTTTCTCTTGCTGTAAGCTCTTGAAAGCATTTTAAAAAAAGATAATATTAAATAAAACAACAGGAGGCTACAATAGCAGCAGAGTGCATTACTCAGTCCCTCCGGAATTTCATGATGTTGCGATTGCAACCACTAACACAAAATCATGCAAACAGCGCGAATTCAGCACGACCCTGCAATTTTGTCCAAACTCTGCAACTTTTATGCAACTTTGGCCAGTTATCACCAAGGTTTTCCTTTAAAACTGCATTTTGGTGCACTTGCCGCTAGTGTTGTCACGATACTAAAATTTCAACTCGATTTTGATACTAAAGAAATCCCTCGGTGTACAAACACATAACACATAACACATAACACGGTGACAAAAATGACCACTTTTCATTGAATGTTTGAGATAATACATGGGCTCTAACTGCCCTCTTTTACCGTCACCATATTATTCAAACTATATTTTGTATAGAATAATATTATTAGGCTATTACTATATATGTAGCATACTTGTTAATTTTTTAAAACTTATATTTTTTATGCAAACAGTGGTTTCTCCTCCGACACTCCTCTGTAGTCCACAGCTATGTAGCTACATGATGATCTTTTGTTCAACACAATGCTAAATAATACAGTCAATAGTTTGTATATGTGATCCAAAATTACTTCAGATTATGATAAACGATTCCTCAAAGGTAAAGTTTAATGCTACAAATGGTAGTAGGTTATTAGGATGCATGTTATACTGTTGCCACAGTCATTGACAGTGATGGGTCAGACAGAGTCAGGACCACAGTGGTCCTTTAAATATGGCCGCTTTGTTAACACTAACAGCTCTCTCCTTGCTCCACTGGTAATGAGGCATTTGTAGTTACATTTAGGCTGTTTTATATCTGTTTGGAATGATGCCACTGTGCAGTGACTCCCAGATCGGAGCGGAAACTCCCACGGAAAGCCTGCTGCGCTCGTGCAGCGGCACTCGAGGTCTTTGCGCAGCGGTGATAGCGGCGAGTTAGTGAGTGAACACCTTTTAGTAAATTGTATTTAAAGAGCTGTTTTGATGGAGGAAAGTTTTCTGCTGAGCTGACTGAGCCTGTCCTCCTTCTGTACTCATTCACTGGAGGGGAGGGGCTGTGCCTTGTGTTTCTGCAGTGCAGGTAAAGACGTCACATTATTGATACTTTTCCAAATGAATATCTCATTTAGATACCCGTTTTAGTATCGATTAATATCTTGGTATCGATTTTTTGACAACCCTACTTGCCGCTGTCTGTGGGCTGTCCCCTGTTCAGAACACTGTGGTTGGGAATGAAGAAGTAGATGAACACTGTAGGCCTTTGGGCCTACTTTATTGTTTTGTCTGGTGTCACTCTGAAAAGCCCGTCTGTGTTGCCATGGTGACACTAGCATTAGTTGCCTAAATAGTTGAATGGGCAGCGTATTTAGACAACTCTGAAGTTTGAGGCCAGTGTTCTTAAATGTCAATTTTGCAGGCTAATAGCCTTCCTGAAAACCTATTTATTTACCTTTTTTTATGACTGGATGTCCTACAGCACACACCAGAGGAATTAAGAGAAGATGTGAGTGGAACAGAATTAAAGGCAGCGTGTAGGCCTAATAGCCCCAAAAATAGCCTAATAACAGCAATATAATTTTAAAAAGTCGGTATGCTAGGCCAATTCAAACACAGGTACTTTTAATAAGAATAATTACCTCACGTATGTTTAAAAACAGATGATTGTTAGTTTTTATAATTCTAGACAATGTTTTAAAGATCTAAAAACAGTGTATTTTTATCACCTCTGGTATGTTTATCTGTTAATTATAGACCAAACAAATCGCAACTTTTAGCACAACTTTTAAGAAAATCTTTCGCAAAATGAGGCATTTTAGCCCGCAACAATCACAAAAATTGCCAGCAAAATCCTGGAGGGACTGACTACTCTCAGTGACATTAGTGAAGACATTTATAATGATAATAATGGATTGGATTTATATTGCACTTTTTCAAGCTTGTCAAGGTTCTCAAAGCGCCTTACAATTTGGTCCATTATTCATTCACTCCTTAGTCACACTCAGTAGTGGTGAGTACTTCTGTAGCCACAGTTGCCCTTGCCCAAGGACACAATGGCATTATGCCAGTGGCAGAGCTTGAACCGCCAACCTTTGGGTTAGTGGGCAAGTGTCTCTACCAATTGAGCTACTACCGCCCCATTTATGTCTTTTAGTGCTAACAGTCTCAGCTTCTAACAGGACCATTATGATTTATGCACCATACAAAGTCTTGGGACCCCTAGGGGTACACGAGCATGTTACTTGGGATTATTTGATAATTTATAAACAAAATAATAATAAGAAAATATTTGCATTAGTTTCATATTTGAACTATGGCAACTTATGAAGGACATGTAAGCTTCCACCACCGAGTGCGACTGAGGAGTGAATGAATAATGCACCAAATTGTAAAGCGACTTTGAGTGTCTAGAAAAGCTCTATATAAGACAAATGCATTATTATTATTATTATTATTATTATTATTATTATTATTATTAATAATATTAATATTATTATTATTATTATTATTAAGCGTAAGTTTTGACTAATAAAAGTAGGTGCAACTGCTAAAAATATTATTTGTATATTAATATATTATATTTTCTTAGATATTTTTAGGTGTAATTGTTTCAAATGGGATTAAAATTTTCTTTGTAGTAAATTGTTTGAGTTTAAGATTTTTAAGTTATTTTGAACATAAAATATACAATATAATAAGTAAATGTAATAAGAATTCATATGGTAAGAATAATACTAATTTAATTAAAAAATTTTATTTTTTATATGAAATTTGAGTTCTAAACAAATGCAGGAGAATTAGTAATAAAGGAAGTAAAAATGTTATATTGAAGATTCATGAGAGGGTGCTCATGGTATGAAAAATGTGAGGGGGCACATGAGAAAAAAAAGGTTGGAAACCACTGCTCCAGAGCACTTGGCTACTCTGCACATAAACAAAGTATGTAAGTTAGCCCTGCACACTATGCTGTTCATTTTTGCCCGTTTGCTGCTCCCTTTAAACATTACAGATGTATCACAAATACTTTCTGTGTGATTATTAGTGTTTTTAGCATCTGCAGAGTCTCAACAGTCAGTGTTTAATCTGCTCTGGGCGCTAGCAGCAGCATTAGCCACAACTCAGGAAGCAGTGCAGTGTCTGGAGGACGCTATTTCCACTAAACTAGATTTTACGATAGAGCTTTTTCTATATTGTCCAAAATTAAAAATGCTAAATAATCAAATACATTTAATTTCATCGCCCAGCCCTACATACTGTTCATACTTAACAAATGCGACTGCTCATATTTGTAGGCATAGTTTTAGTGTGTATATAAATATTTTATTATTTTAAGTAGCTGTAGGCGCTTACGGTAGCAGAGTGGCTAACACTCATGCAGCAAGGAGGTCATCGGTTTGATCCTCGTGTCACATGACTCATGATTTCTCTGGGTGGAGTCTGCTTGGACTCCCTGCCTGTGCTTCTTTGTGATCTCTCCTGTTCCTCCCACTGTCCAAGGACATGCATGTGTTATGTGAGTTAGTGAATCTAAATCATAGTATCATAATCTCATAGTGAAAGAATGTAAACGTGAATGGTTGTCTGTCTGTGTGTGTCTCTTTGTACCCTACCTAAGGCCCATAGTTGCTGGGATTTAAATATGCATTGACCCATTAATTCTGGAGACTGGCAATGTAATTATCTGACTTGTTCAGCTGAATTACACATAAACAGTATATGGAGTGGAATGCAAATGTACAAAAGTCAGCTGTCAAAGTGCAGTGTATGTACAAGTTGTGAGTGAAATATTATTCATAAGTAAATAAGAAAAGGTGAAAGGTGTGTTTGAGTGTTGTAGGTGAATAGTAATGTGTCATAGAGTCTGCTCATGTGTTGGTCCTCAGAGAAGCACGGCCCACGGCGCAGCCTCAGGCCAAATACAAGCAAAGACTCTGCGCCTTTCATTATTCTCCTCTGTACCAGCTCACAGCTGGCTCCTTACTGCCATTCAAGGGTTTACAGGCAACCTGGAAAAGCTGGAATAAAACAACAACAACAACAACAAAAAAAACATGTTTTAGATCTTTGGGAAAAAAAGAGAAATGATGCATATTTGGCTTTGCATACTGTTGATAGGACACAGTAAAAATTCAGTCAAAATTTCATAAAACCTTCCTAAATGCTTTTTTTTAATGTAATGTTTTGAAAAGAACTCCAAATTACTCCTATTGAATGAATGTGAGAGTGAATGGTTGTCTGTGTCTAAAGACGCAGTTCTATTAGACGGTTTTGGCATGGGTTATGTCAGTATGGAACCGTTTGGTACAGGTAGTCCCAAAAGCTGCTGGTGTTTCCATTACTCTGGGTCCAGGAGACCAGCATCTGTTACAGAAACACTGACGTCACACAAGAGCAACAAAAATTAATAAATACATGAGATAAAAGCATGTTTGAAGCTAACTTTAAAACATGAAGGCGGTGTCAGTATTTAGTAAAAAGAGGAGAGTAAATCCTGATGTGTGTCGGTGTGAGGCTGGAGCTAAAACTTATTGAGTGTTTGCGTAGCATTACGCAAACACTAATTGTTATGGAAGTTCTTTATTATTATTATTCAGGATTTTTCCCGTTTTTCGGTTCGTTTCACGCCTTCAGCAGTTTAACCAATTTTTGCCATTTTTACATATAATGTTTGTGGTCATTGGGAGAATTATGCTATTACTTTTGGCAGTTCTGCCACTTATGGTTTTTGTGCAAAATGCCATTTTATGCCATATTTTTCCCATTGACTTATAATGGGGCTTGTACAAATTCATGTTTTTTGCACATTTTTCTGCCACTTATGCCCTTTACGCTCATTGTGCTCATTCTGCCAATGGTTCTGCTTCGTTTAAGCAGCAGTTCAGCCATTTAAAGTGTTTGTGGTTTGCGCTATTTTATGCCATTTTTCTGCCCCATTCATTTCTAATGGGACTTTTGCCATTTATTGTCTATCCTTAAACTTTTAATAAATTTTTTGGTACAACTAGCATTTTAGTGATTTGTGCAGTTTCAGGCCATGTTCCCTCTATTCAATTCTATTGAGCCACCTGCCATATTATGCCATTCTGCCCCATTATGCCTTTCTGCTCTTCTGCCCTTCCCTTTTGCTTTTTAAACTTTTTCTGCTTTTTAAAGCTTTTTCTGCTTATTCTGCTTCTGCCTTCTAATTCTGCCTTTTACAGTTTTTGCATTTTGTGCCATTTTATGCCACTTTTCTGCCCCATTCATTTCCAATGGGACTTTTGCAATTTATTGTTTATTCTTATACTTTTTATACATTTTTTGGTAAAAGCAGCATTTTAGTGATTTGTGCAATTTCAGGCCATGTTCCCTCTTTTCAATTCTATTGTGCCACCTGCCATATTATGCCATTCTGCCCCATTACGCCTTTCTGCCCTTCCCTTTTGCTTTTTAAACTTTTTCTGCTTTTTTAAGCTTTTTCTGCTTATTCTGCTTCTGCCTTCTAATTCAGCCTTATACAGTTTTTGCATTTTGTGCCATTTTATGCCACTTTTCTGCCCCATTCATTTCTAATGGGACTTTTGCAATTTATTGTCTATCATTTTACATTTTATACATTTTTTGGTACAACCAGCATTTTAGTGATTTGTGCAATTTCAGGCCATGTTCCCTTTATTCAATTCCTATTGTGCCACCTGTCATATTATGCCATTCTGCCCCATTCTGCCTTTCTGCCCTTCCCTTTTGCTTTTTCAACTTTTTCTGCTTTTTTAAGCTTTTTCTGCTTATTCTGCTTCTGCCTTCTAATTCTGCCTTTTACAGTTTTTGCAAATTGTGCCATTTTATGCCATCTTTCTGCAAATTCAAATTTTCTGCTTTTCCTTATGCAAATTCATTATTTCTGCCTTTCCTTCTGCAACTTCTGGTCATTCTGCTCTTTCTGCTTCTGCTAAATAATTCTGCTTTTTAACGATTTTGCAATTTATGCCATTTTATGCCATCAATTTTTCAGCTTACGCAAACACTCGCAATGGCTTCTGCCATTGCAATTTCTAGTTAAAATTGAGATGGTGGCAGGTAAGAATTCTGTGGTAGAATCTGCTGCTAAAGATTCAAAATGCAGATGTCTCAGCCTGGTTTATGGCTAATATCTCTGTAAGTACTGGGCCTATCCAAATGAAACAAAAACTGGCACAAAGTTCAAAGTTTGGTTCGTAAAATGACCTAAAGTGAAGTTATTTCTTCACTAAAGAGTCAAAAAATGGTGATATTATTCAAACACAGGCGTAATTGCTGTCAGTAGACTCTGCATTAAGCCACAAGGTCCGTGTACTTGTCATTCAATTGATTTTCGTTTGAGAAACAAAAATCAAAAAATTTAAAAAACGGTTAATTTTTCCATTATATGGAAATAATATGAAACTAAAATTTACAGTGGGTGGAGGGTCGCAAATATCAGCGAATGTTATCTAAGGTGTTATCTAAGGGTCGCAGCTCTTAAAAGCTGAGAACCACTGGCTTAACTAAGTCTGAGAGGGAGTCAAGGGAAGCTTTTAACTACTGTCACACAGGATCAAGGAAAAATTAACCGTTTTTTCATTTTTTTCATTTTTGTTTCTCAAACAAAAATCAATTGAACGAAACACGGACCCCACAAGATTATTATAATGTGTTTGTAGACCCAGTTGCTAACAAAAAATTATTATGCTCAATATTTGTGGATTTTCTGTTTGGATATTTCCTGTAAAAATAGTACCTCTCCTATGCATTGATAAAGGCCCCTGCCTTTCATTTGAGGTTTTCACATAATCAAATTATAGAATGTGAACACAATCTATTAGCTTCAGTAAATATGGGACTACTTCAGGTTTACCTCCAGCTTTCTGTGCATTAAACTTGCACCACTTTAACAAATTTGAGCATATAATGACATGAGTTTAGTGTTTAATCCAGTCTAAACTAGAAATGTTCTGATTTTCAAAGCGAGAGCCATAGTTTGTTTAAACCAGCAATAGCTGTTGCTAATATATGCTAGCTTTATTTTTCAGAAAAGTCGGCACAACATGGAGCTTGACCTATCTTTGAATACGGCTGTTTATCACAAAGACAAGACGTCTTTGATTAAAAATAACATTTTCACATTTATTTCTGTCCTTTGACTTGTTGTTTTTGCCCGAGTGTGGGTTCGCTCTGGTCTTATCAACTCGCAGAATTTCATAGGTCCATCTTTTCCAAAGTGAACCCACAGCTGGACCCCTTTGCAGAAGGGTGCCAATAGCATGTTTTGGTACACTTTCTAGGGATTCTTCAGACTGCTTTGGGTGGTGGAAACACCCCAGTGGAAATGCAATTGTCACTGTCAGCCATGCAACTAACTGGCTTGTGTCCAAGGTGTGTTCTGCCTAAGACCCATAGTTAATGGGATAGGGTCCAGTCACTTACAACCCATGATTGAGTGAATGAATAATACATTTATTTTGGTTCTAAGCCTGATCCTGGAGACTTATCATTTGATATCAGAGGGAAATAAGTCAAAAAGTTTGTTCCAGGTTTGGCAAAAGAGCCATGGGTTATCCTTTAATGCTGTAGAAAAGGTTTCCTATGAAATAATACTTTTCACAGTTTGTAACTACTGGTTGATGTTTCTATTTGAAACATTTAAAAAAAACATGAACATTTGAAATATTAAAGACGTCAGTGAGAGGTTTTCAGGTCACTTCCCTCGTTTCGTGTCCTGAACTCTCATTAATTCTGCAGTAATTGGATCAGATGTAATGGACATATGGAAATTGCAATGCCGTTCATCATTAGGCTTTTAATTGTGGCCCGTTTTGGCCTCTGTCAGACCAACCCCACTCACTCTCACTCGAGAACAATTAACACTGATAAGATTAGAAAAATGACTGGATTTAATCCTCTGGATTTAAACTTTTCGTCTTTTGTGCTTTTTTAGTGCCGTAGCAACACTAGCTCTATATATTGATCTATACAATAATTTATTGCAAATTTTTTTGGCTTTTTTTGGGGGAATTCTAATCTGCACTGTTCCAATACTTAATTTATAAAACTATTGACAATATTGTAATGCAAATGTAAATTGACTTTTAAGGTTTGCAACGTTTGACCCCCTATAGCTTCTGTAGTTTGAGTTTTGACCCTCTGAGACTGCTGTACTTTGGGTTTTGTCCCTCCGAGACTACTGAAAAACAAAAAAAACAAAAACACCCCCCCCCCCCCCAAAAAAAAAAAACAATCAAACAAACAAATAGTTTTTTCCTGATTGTTTAAATGAAACCACTGTTTCCAGATACAGTTTTGACATTTTGAACAATTGAAAACTGAGCTTAGATCTAAGATGTTCCACATGCATTATGATCAGAATAAAAAATTCTTAGATCCTCACAGAAATGCTTTCCATCTTGCTTCAACCTAAGCACTTCTATTATAAACACCTGTACTGCTCATTTTTCTGATGCATGCAAATGCTGATCATTTTGAATAACCATTGTGTCTCTCTCTTAGGACCATGGATGTTTTGATCAGTTTGAACAATGGAAAGTCATTCATCTCCAGCGCCTACACCATCACGGCCTCCACCTGTGTGAGTGACTGCCTAACATGGCTTCTTCAAATATTAAAGATCTACTTTAAGTGATACTTCTGGGGTTTCCACGCCTACTTCCTGTTCATCCTCTGACTTTCCGTTTCAGTAAACGTTGCTCACGTTTGTGGTTTCTTCTTTTCTGTAACTTACTATTTGATGTTGACAACACTCATTTCACATAGTTGAGGCTAAACCGATGGAAGACCAAACCCAGTAATTCATTTGCCAAAGACATTACTGCCTATGTATTTTAGCAATTGCTTTTCTGTAGTTTATAACAATTACACAATATCAAACCATCAACAAATGAACTTTAAGAATCAATATCGTCACATAAATATTTAAATTTAATATCCATACCATTACCATTAAGAACATAAAAGTGAAATGGAAATGGCCATTGACTGTCAACATGTGTGTGCTGTTAATAAGTTGAAAGGGAGCATTAGCATGTGACTTACATACACCATTCAATAATTGACCCAACAACTAACTTGCACAAACATTGGTCTCTTGTAAAGCTGTTCATGTATGTTTGTCTTTTGTTTCTATAAAGCTCTTTGAATCACCCAGTATATGAACTGAGCTCTACTAATCTAATTTTGATTAATTGTTAACTTGGATGGACACAAATTTTATTATTTAATCAAATATTAATTAGGGCTGCACAATATATCGCAAATGTATTGTTATGGCAATATTGGAAAAAGCAATATCCGTATCACAAGAAATTAAATGTATTGCAATAATGTTATGGTTTTCTGTCTGACAGAGATTTACACAAAAAAATAAATAAAAATAAAATACATCTGAACTTTCAATGTGAATGTGTTGGGACCAAATAAAAATATTTAAAAAGTCTAGATTAAGTATCCTTAATTAATAAGTTTTCCTTCATTAAAAGTAATTTCCTTTGTTTAGTCCTCATGTAGCCTTTTTTGTTTTAGCTCCGATTTAGTCTTTGTTAAGTTTTGATTAAATACAGGGGGTTATTTTTCTGCTTTAATTTAGTTGAACTTAGTATACTTAACAGTACACCAAAATATAGATAGATAGATAGATAGATAGATAGATAGATAGATAGAAAGATAGAAAGAAAGAAAGAAAGAAAGAAACTTTATTGATCCCCCAAGGAGGGAAATTCAGTTGTCCAGCAGCAAACATTAAATGTGTAGACAAGACATAAACATAAACACACAGTTAAAAACAAATATAAAGACAAACTTAGGAGCTACTAGGACTTGCAGCCTCTCTATCAGGCGCATGCAGCTTCAGAAAGCGTGTGTTTTGAAATGTTGGAGCAACGACTTAGATGTTTACAGGTTCAGTTCTGTGGCTTGTCCTTGAAAGGAGATATGGCAGTGCACAGGGAGAGATAAGAAGACCCAGCTGTCAAACTGACTTCCCAAACCGAGGGAGGAGATATAGGGAGAAGGTGAAGGGGATAAACAATTTTTAATCCATTTAAGCTGATCTTCGGTTAATTTGTCCGGATCATAATCAGTCAATCAGTTCTGGACCTCAGCGTCGCTGGTGTACATCCGGTTGATGGAGAGACTTTGCTTCATGGTCAGACCCCTGATGGTGTCCAGTCTCCTCCACAGTCTGGGCTGAGGTGTCACGGACAGTCCTCAGTCTGTGCCACTCTCTGATGTAATACTTTCAGTCGGTCACTCACATCCCTGAAGCACCCTTTAATTTCCACAGACAGCGGCTGGGTGAATTTGCTGGCAGCTGTCTTACAAATCTTCCGATTGGTCAGGGCAGTCCCAGGGCCAAAATCAAAAATTCCAGATATGAATAAATCCACATCCTCCACGGACCGGACTTCCAGGCACATGACTTGCCAGCTGCTCCAGGCGCCACGTGCACCAAAGGTCCCGTCCAGGCAGGCAGGTTCCCCCGGTGCACCTCTCTTAGGGAAAAAAAATCTGTCAATAGCGCTGAGTGACCAGTTAATCAATTCCATTTGAGTATTTTCAGGAGCCCAGCAAAGCAGGGAGTCAAAAATAAAATTATGACAAGACAAAAAATAGGAGCAAGCACAAGAGCAGTGAGAAGACACGTCTGCACTGTACAGAAGCAGGAAGAGGAGGTTGTCAGTTATCTTTAGGCAAGGCAAGGCAAGTTCATTTGTATAGCACAATTCATACACAGAGCAATTCAAAGTGCTCTTTATTGCACTATTCAACATAGTTATCATATATCGCATGTTTTTCTAATATTGTCCAGCCCTAAAATTAATTATAGTAACTCACTGAAACCCCAGTCCTAATTATTAACCATTTCAAATAATTACATATTTTTTGATAATTATTATTTGATTTTATATTATAATTAAAATACATGCATATTGTTTTGCTTCTAACAGCTGATGTTATTTTAATCTCTCCCTGTGTGCTCTCCTGTTGCAGTCGGACGGTCTGATAGTGTGGATAATCATCCTGGTCCTGATCATCCTGGTGGTTCTGGCTCTGATGTGGTGGTTCTGGCCTCTCTGCTGCACTGTGGTGGGTCACTGGTCACTGTTCACTGCAATAGAGCTGCACACATGCATACTTTTATTTTTGGCCTTGCATAAAAGTCAATGATTCTTGTGTTAATCAGGTTCTTGTCACGCATGTTATCCTACTAACACAACTGTTGGCCATTTTGGAAACATTTTTCAGTATTTTGATGCTCCCTGAACATAAACAACATCAGGTGTTAAATCTGAGAAATAAGACCATTTCATGAAAAGCAATAGCTCAGTTTGGATTTGATGGCAGCAACACATCTCAAAAAGTTGAGGCTAAGGTAACAAAAGACTGTAAAGGTAAGTGGTGCTAATAAAAAACAGCTGTAGGAACATTTTACTGTTTATTTGTCTAAAAG
The DNA here is from genome assembly GCA_020698575.1 of Bostrychus sinensis. NCBI lineage: Eukaryota > Metazoa > Chordata > Actinopteri > Gobiiformes > Eleotridae > Bostrychus > Bostrychus sinensis. The sequence continues at coordinate 36,979,221 of CM036249.1, read as the reverse complement.
AGAATTATTGCTCATCATGCTTCCCTTAAATGCATGTCTGTCATTGTTTTTCATACCCTCAAGTACATTTCATTCTCACCTTGCACCAATGAACACCGATGAAGAACAGGAAACTTATGTATTAACTTCCTGTTGCTGCATGTTACATTTAAGGACATGAAGTAATTTGTATGTGACAACTGCAACAAAAGAAGAAACAGAACAGTGACAGATTGGTGTAAAGTTACCAAATCCGGCCTTAGAGCAGGACTAATATGAACCGTACCTGGGGACAGTGGGATTTATAATGATCAAATACTGTTTACTTTGAGAATCAAACTCACATCTGCTGAGGCCCCACTGTGGGTTAAAACAGGCAATTCTGGTAAACAACAAGACTATTAGTCCCAGTAATGGTAATAGTGTTAGACCAGGACTAAAGACTAAACCAGAACTACTATTTATGCTCCAGGTTTAGACTATTATAAGTCACAATAAACAATGGCAGGACATCAGTGTGTATGGGAAATAATGTACGGGCTTTATGGAGCATAGAGTGGCATTTTTTTGTAGGGGTGTAGGAAAATATTGAAATATTGATGCAGTATGTCTCAATAAAACGCCTGTATTTAGTTTTTCTAAATGTTTTCTGAAATATAGTAGCAATATTCACTGACCTCAGGGTTTCCCACCTATTTATATTGTGTCTATTTTTAATACCATTTCAGATCCAGCATGCAATTAATAAAAAGCTTTAAAATAAGAAAATCACTAATTTTCCTATTTAAAGCTAAAGCTTTTTATTAATTTTTGTTTTATAAAAATAAAATATTCCAGTAAACACCACATTCTATAACTTTTCAGTGTCTACTAATATACATACTAATATGTATATTAGTTTCTATATTTATGGTAAACATTGCTGTTCTAATTAATACAAATAACAGGTGAGGTTTTTCTAAATCTTATTATAAAAAAATGGCAGTGTATTGCCTTTTTTAAAAGTATAATAATATATTGCTATTTACCGTAAGTGATGCTTGTATCGTGATATGTATCATTTTGCCAGATTCTTGCCAATACACAGCCCTTTTTTCTTCAAGATGAAACGCAAACATTAATCTTCTATCTCTTATTACTGTTAGGTGTCCTGAGTACTGGAACCTATCCCAGCAACTTTGGTACTTAGGTGGGGTACATCTTGGACATACACAGACAGCCATTCATTCTCACATTCATTCATTAGTTGGTGTGTTGGCTGGCCTGAGGATTGAACCCACAGTCTCCTTACTGGGAGGCCAGAGCACTAACTGCTCTGCCACCATTGCCCCAGTGTAAATTTTGAGCTATTTATTTACAAATAATAGCGTTGACTGATGTGCTCCAGCCACACCCATTCACTTTCATAGTGGCTAAAGTGGGTCTGGAACCTTTTCCATTTAACCCATTCTCCACTGAAAGCCACTGACATCCATTCTTCCTGAACTGTCACAGCTTTTTTTTTATGTAAAATAAGGCAGTATCTTTGATGCTTTGTGTCTCTTGATTGGTGACATAATTTCTGTGTATGTTGGTCCAACCCCCTATTTTCTGATTGGTTATATGTCTGTCCAATTACATTCAGAGGTAGTAATCATCATCCGTTTGTTATACCCCCTGGAAATTAAGCTCGATTAGACAGTGACCAGACTCCAGATTAGGGAGACTGACCAGGCTACTTGTGTTTTTATGGTATACTACAACACAGTGCACCATCAAAAATACCCTTTTTTCCTTCATCTCTTGCTCAAACTTCCTCCTTTAGCCTCTTTGTCAGACTGCCTAACCCTCTCCACCATCCACCCAACCCCACACACAGATTATGTTCGGGGGCTGTACAGATGGCACTCCCCTCTTCGCCTCTTTGCTCAGTTTTATTCAAATATTCACATCATTCACGTCACCTGGCTCGGAGGACTCGTCCGGGACTCGATGGAAGCATATTTTGGAAAACCAACACAGGCATTAGTCTGTAAGCCCCCCGCAGCATGTCTGGCCCCGGACGTGGGTTTGTTGCATCCATCGAGGGACGCCGCTCAGAACAGGGCCATGTGTGGATGTTAATATTTAAACCCACAGTCTGCCAGACGGATTTTTTTTTCCCACAATCCCTCACTCTCCCAACATGGAGCCGTGCCAGTGTAGAGGTCAGACAAGCTGTGGAGTTCTTTGTTTATAATCTGTTTCGGGAAATGCAACTCAAAACAGGCTGATTTGAAAACAAAAGGTGGTGGGTTTGAATTTGTGTTGTGTTTTTCCAAGTTACAAATGTTTTAATTCTATTGTAGACACTTTTTGGCAAATAATATGTTGACTTTTATGCACATTCACAAAGCAAAGTGCATTGTCTTGTGCAGTCACTAGCTTCTTCCAATCACCTCCAAATATTCTACTGAAAGGCCCTTTTTTTTTACAAATGTTATCAATGGGAAACATTCCAGACTGATATAGGAAGAACACTAAACCTAGGAAAAAGGTCCAAAGAAGAAAGGTCCTAAGAATGAACCAAGACTAACCCAGGACCAAAAAAAACCCTGTACCAATCCAATATGTACCTCACTGTACTTTCCCATATTCATTAATATGTCAAACCAGAACTAAACCAGGACTTGTTTTGTACTAAACAAGGATCAGAGGGGTATACTAGTACGAAGCTAGTTGGACATAGCGAAGCTTTATCTCAGTGTGCTGGCTTCTCAAAGCCTGAACCTTCGCTAAAAAATAATAAACTAAAAACGCTACAAAAATATAACAGCAAGTCAAATAAAAGCCCAATAAAGCCATATGCAGCAGGAAACTACAGTTTGAATGAAATGTAAAAAAAAACACAGCCTACCTCTTTCTAAATTAACATAGTATTATTCATATGCCAAATACAAAATATTTGAATATAACAAAGATTTAGCTCACTATTCCATACAACGGTTCAATGAACTGTTGCTCATTATTGTGTTCCATCATAAACATTTGTTGCAAAGAAGCCTGTGAATCTACATGTCTCCTCAAACTCAGAAAGTAGCGCTGGAAAATAAAACATTAAGAAAAATGTGTTACAATGCAAAAGAAGCATATCACAGACCCATCTCAGACACATAACCTGCTCCAGATCAGGTTAGCTCTGCTGCGGATGTTACTGTTGTTATTGAAACTTGTTTATGACACAGGAAATTCTGGGTTTAGGCTAGACTTGGTGTGCTTTTGAATACCCCACAGGACTGAACGCATGTCTAGTAAGCCTATGTTCTCTGTTGTCAAAATTGAACTCATGTGACATTTCCATGAATCCTAAAAGGCAGTTAAAACTAGAACTTGATAATTCTGAAACCTTAGCTTCTATGTACCTCTGATTTAAACCAATACCAACACAAATCTCATAACCAATGCTATCTCTATTTAAACCATAGCCTGACTGTCATTTTCCCATATTGAGTAACTGGCAGTGGTCCACTGTATTAAGCTTCATCAGAAACAGCTTGACTCCACACGGTTTGGGCCCGGCTTTGGACATCACTGGATTATTCTCTGACCATTTTTGTACTCTCAGCATCAGATGGTTCAGCTTTTAATTACTGCCTCCCACATCTGTCCATCAGGTACCGACAGCCCGTAATCCTCTATTTATCCACAATATGTCTGGAAAATCTGCTGCATGATTACTTAATAAAAGAGCTAATCCAGAAAGGTGCGACCGAAATACGCTTCAGGCCTCCGCAGATAGTTGTATGTCAAAGGGAGATTAATTAACCCTAATTGATTATTTTTCATTATTTTAATGACAACAGTATGTGCGAGCATATCCACTGAAGCAAACAGCTGCTAGGATCTATGATATGCCATAATGACATTAAATTTTTCCCACCAAAACCAATTTAGCAAATGCATAACTGACCGAGACAGAGTGGTGAGTGGCCATCGTGAGTAATGGACAAAGGTCTGTGGCCAGCCTTAAGTTGAGATATGGTCCTACTTCAATTATAAGTATTTATAGGCAGTGATTTTCTAGCAGAGAGCAGAGAAATGTGATGGTGGAGAAAGGGTACGATGGCAGGACAGGCAGTAGGCAGCAAAAGAACATTTCATTATAGAGTTTTTGCTTGGGTGGGACTTTTGGTCGATAAAACATTTGAACCCACACCTAAATAAGTATATAACTATGAATTTAATCGGTCTAATTAGATCTCATCTTTATCATTTTCAAGGTGGTCTATGAAATCCTCACTAATAGTAACTTATTCCCTACAAAAGGCAACTATCACCACACTCAAGTTTGGAGAAGCAGACAGGAGCAATGGCACAGGCTTTGTGTTAAGGGATATTGGAAATACATATTAGAACAAGTAACTACAACATCATAAATTCCTCTTAGTGCAAGGGTGTGTTCAATGGAAGGGATTTACCATCATTTTTTTTTGACATATGGCTACTTTTTTTCTGTTTCTCATTTATAGAACCAGAGAACTTAGCACTCGCCAGCACAAGCCCCTCAATGTGGGAGTAGTAGTAGTGGCAGTTGTAGTTGTGTTTGTTGTGGTAGTACATCCCCAGTACAATCTCCTCACTGTGACTCTGAACCAGAATATGGGGCATTTCTCAAGCTTTTCACACTAACTACCACATCAGAAAATATCTGACTATCAAAGGACCATCTTTAACTAAAACAAATAAAATGAGCATTAAATAAAGACAAAAGACGGACTAAATCAGGATTAAACCAGGACTAAACCAGGTAACTAAGAAAAAACCGAGACAAATCTAGGATTAAACCGGGTTAAAAACAGGACTAAACCAGGTGTTAACGCTGCGTACCACAGTTTGAGAACCACTTCAATTGAGAACCACACAATTAAATGGACATTGAAGTTTAGTAGTTTTAAATGTTTAGTAGTATGAGATTTGTTCCATTTCGCACTGCCCCTGTCTGCTTCTCCAAACTGCGAGTGTGCTGAAATTAGTACTGCTACCAAGTGACTTCAGAGAACAACCTGTCTCTCCACTGTGCATCTTTGCTTTTGACAAATGGACATCTGTTTGAAAGGTTGGACATGTTGCTGTGTTGACTGATGCCTGACAAGTGCCTCTGTCCAAAGCTGTCCACTACAGGGGCCTCTCGTCTTTGACCTGAATCACATTGTGGACAACCTGCTTTTCAGGAGTCATGTCACGCCATGTTTTTGTGCAAATCATTGCGAGGCTGGTCAAACTCTACTGCTCTGTTCTGTGGTCACAAATCATGATTTTGAGGAAGCACTACTCGAGACTATATTTTTTTATGAAAAAAATATAGTTTACCTTTAAGTTCCACTTAAAAGTTCAGTATTAGTCTGATATGATCCTGCTGTTATCTCAACTTTATCAAACGTGTAAATGCTTTGAGAATATTCATTTGTGATTAATGTGTAATGTGACATTCTCTCTATTATTAATAACTATTTAATTTATACAATGTTGACAAGTTCTGTGGACCAACCAATGAGAGCTTGATTACAAAACAAAGATGATGTCTTTATTTTCACAGATCAATAATTCTCAAACTTTTCACTCCAAGTTCCACCACAGAAAATACTCAGCTTTTAAAGTACCATCTTAATAGTGTAAATATAGTATTATTAAATGAGGACAAAACAGAGACTAAAGCAGGAATAAACCAGGACAAAAACAAGAACAAACCAGGTCTAAACCTGGATGAAACCAGCGCAAAACAAGAACTAAAGCAGGGCTAAAGCAAGGCGAATAAATGAGGTCTAAACCTGGTCTAAACTAGGACCAATCTGAACCTAAACCATGTGTGGACTTTAGGTCTAATCCAGGACTAAGCAGTGGCCATCAACACTTAACCCCAACCAGAACAAGACTAAAACAGGTATTAAACTGGCTTTAAATTAAACTAAATCAGAATTGACTACTAAGTACCTCCAAAAGAAGCTTGCATATCCCCAGTGGTACATGTACCACAGTTTGAGTTTCGGTCTTTCCCTCTGGGGTTGCCACATAATAATTTGGCACAGGTTTTATGCCAAATGCCCATTCTTACGCAACCCTTTCCATTTATCCAGGCTTGGGACTCGCACAAGGAGTTCACTGTCTTATAATTTCCATAGCGATTAAATACAAATGTAGTTACAAAAAGAAATAGCGCATATGTTCACTTTAAATGAGACCATAATGTGTCTTTATCAGTTGCTGCCATTGTGGACGTGATTGCGTTACAAATCTGAGGAACATCTGAGACAACACTTTGGGGGCATCTTGTCTTTGAGCTGCATCACATTGTGGACAACCTGCTCCTCTGGTGTCAGTGTTGTCACTAAAACCGCCTCCGGACTGGTCGAACTCTGCCCCACTGCCACTGCCGCTGTTTTTCTCTCCTTTTTAACTGGGCTCGTCTCTGGACTTGGACCGCTGCCCGATACCGCTCTGCTGTATCTCATTGCAGCTAATTAACTCCTTAGGACTTTATGATTGGGAGGATTTGCTTGGAAGCGCCGAACCCCATCCAATTAATTATCAGCTAAACGGGGCAGCAGCAGCGCTTGCCCCGAAGACTCCCCTGTCTACACGTTGGTTTAGAGTGGCTCTTTATTTAGCGCTGGGGGCCCCTGATGTTGGTTTACATGCAAAATCATTATCAGTAGTCGTCAGCGGTGGACAGGAGATATCTCTAGTTACCTTTCATTAGTCAGCTATGGCCTGTCAGTGCTTTACTTCAGCAACTTGTATTCAGAATCAAATGGGAGAAAACAGATTAGAGTAAATTGGCTGCAAAGAACTGCACATTTTTAATGACAATTATTGCAATACAATATATTGTATATATAATATAATACATTGCAATATAAACAACACAAGCCATCCGCATGTTTAAAACGGAATGTTTCTTTAGCTGTTTTTGGCTCATTTTTCTCTACAGAGCTCCCCTAGCACTATCACAAATACTAAAGAGTCCAGTTGACTCCTGTGTGAACCCTTGCTCGGATTAACTTTTGTTTTCCCCTTCCCAAAGTTTTGTGCTCTTTGGCCACTCTGCCTTGACTAAAACTGAGAAATGAAGCCTTTGCTAGCCTTGCAAGCCTTGTCTCACGTTCTTGTGAGACCAGAGACTTTAGGGACACTCTGTTTTTTTTTTTTTGTTTTTTGTTTTTTGCCCAGAGAAAACAGGGGGAGATGCAGGGGGCTTTATTCACCCCGCAACAACCAATTTAGCTATCACAAAGACTGAAACTGTTTATTTAAGGTTATTTTTAAGGAAGGTTTTAAATAGGCATTACCAAAAGAAATATTTCAGCTATTTCACAACTAATTGGCTTAATGTGTTTGCTGTCAGTGAGTGGGTAGAGAACATTAACATTTGGTTCGAAAGCTACCTGCTCTATTTATATCCACATCTACTATATCTCATTCACTTTTTTAAGAAGTGGGTCTGGAACCTCTTCCATTCAAACCTGTTTCAAGTGAAGTCAGTCCTACAGTTCAATAAATGTTTAATTTAAAAGGAGCCAAATCACATGTAAGTAGGTTAGTGGTTCCCAACCTTTATTGCTTTGTGTACCTCTTGAGCTTTTGATCAAACCACGAGTACCCCTTACTCATGATTCTCCAAAAGCTCATAAGTGCATAAGTCTTAATTAGAACAAAGACATATTGTACATTCATCACAAATATTGCTTTTATTTATTTATTTATTTATTTATTTATTTATTTTTTAGCGACAGTAGGCATTAATGGCAATTTTTGGGTATTTTGCAAATTAGCAACTTTATTTAATTTACTCCCCTTTGAAACAAGCTATTAAACCTAAAATATTTGAGGAAATATTTTTGTAAAATTATAATCTTTATCAGTTTCACATACAATTAGTCAATGGGGCACTTGAGCTTGTCTTTTATTAGTGTCAGTAGTTGAATAAGAAAAGATTACTTTTTTTTTATCATTTTGGAAATAAATTATGAAATTATTCCAAGTACCCCCTGCAAAGTGCTCACGTACGCCTAGAGGTTTCCCTACCTCTGGTTGGGAAATACTGCTGTAGGCAATAATATTTACAGGTAATGCTTAATATTACTTCTTTGACCCTGTGTGGGTCTGTAATGGTGTAAAGAGTCTCAGTCACCAGTCACATGTTCTCGTCCATCTTCTTTGTCTGTCAGTACAACTCTTCATAACTCCATAGACTTATTGCTGACAGTGGCTTGTGTTTTGTCTTTATCCAGGTCATCAAGGACCCTCCTCCTCCACCTCCTCCAGCCAGACCACCTCCACCGGTGAGTACTGCACTGACACTGCAACATACTGGGTCAGTAAGAATCCTCATTCCTTTGACTTTGCCTTAGATTAAAGCCTGGATAAAGTCATGATTAAACTAAGGACTAAATCTGCACTAGACCTAGACTAATGCAGGACAACAAACTAAGGACTAAAAATAAACTAGCACCAAACTGGGAGTAATGGAGGTCTAAACATACTGTACATGAACAGATGACTAAACTTGGACTAAGACTACACCAGGACTAAACCATAATGAAACATAGATGAAACCAAATACTAAGCATTCTCCAAAATAAACCAGGACAAAATCATAGATTTACCAGATCCAACTTAAGACCAAACCAAGGACTAAAACTGATTTAAAACAGAAGTAAATTAGAAGCATTTGGAGAGTGCAGACCTCCTCCAGGGTATTATGGTGGAATATCTTTGTGCCCGCTGGGATTTGAACCCCATACCCTTTGACACTCTAAAAGCTGGGCACTAAATACTCTTGTTTAACAGTTGCATTGCGTTATTTTGCAATGGTAAAGAATCCTTTGAAATATCCATGGACCCAGACAGTGTTTCAGAGCCGATCCAAAAACTTATATTTACTTCTTGACCTATTACTGATCCTTGTTGCAAATTCCATCTAAATCTTGTAGAGTTATCTTAACAGAAAACACTGGCAAAACACATAACAGAAGTAACTACTAAACATAAACTGATGCAGGACTGAAACAAAAAAGGAAATCCCCCAAAACCATGACAAATTTATGACTAAACCAAGGACTAATCCCGGACTACACCAAATATATCTTTGGACTAAAGAAAAACTAAATAAATGTTTTTTGCTGAGAGTAAGACTCGCACTTCACCAACATCTGGAGCCACAAATGTGGACACCAGATTTCCGTTTAACAAATGGATGTCTGTTGCTTTCTTATGAGGCTGATGCCTGACAAGTGCCTCTGTCCACTGCTGTCTGCCGTGCTCATCTGAAAACACAACAGGGGCATCATGTCTTTGAGCTGAATCACATTGTGGACAACCTGCTCGTCAGGTGTCATGTCACTCAGTGTTGTCAGGGAAAATGCTGCTGGGCTGGTCAAACTCTGCTGTCACTACTGCTACTGACGGGGTGGCCATATTGTGTGGAGTTATCCCATTTTGCTGGCAAAACACCAATCTTTAAATTGAATACCTCTAAATGGTTCATAATATATACTTTTTCTTTGCAGAAGATAGAATGATCCATCAAATATTGCAAAATTTAAATAATCAAGAGGTTCAACTTCATATTCCTGTAAAGCCCTTTGAGGCAACTGTTGTTGTAATAATAGACTATATTTTCTCAACAACTCCACTAAAACCTGTACTCTGGTCCATGCGTGTTTAGCGGTGCAGGCGCTGCAATGAAAAGCATCCCCCGAGACGCAATTTACCAATGCGTGCGTTCCGGACGTTTAGGCCATTTAAACCGGTACTGCCGGTATGTGAAAAATTCATATCATAAAAAATATAAAAACAGGTTTTCGGTACAAACCGGTACACCACCCAGCACTAGTTAAACATAATGGAACAATATCAAAAGGAAACCAGAGACGTCATTAATAAGGATAAAAACACTTACTATGTTTTGCTGCAGACACCTGGTTTGATTGTCACTGTTGCACTGACTTGATTAAGCTGTAACTTCAAATTTGAAGTTCTTTCTCAATACAAAATTAAATAGTTAATTGTTAATAATACTGTTGAAAATTTGCATAGAGTAATTTAACTTCTTCATTTTGTCCCAGGAGCCCGAACCCGAGCCCAAGAAGAAATGGCCAACCGTGGACGCCTCGTACTATGGAGGAAGAGGAGCAGGAGGCATCAAACGCATGGAGGTCAGGCTCTACCAACTTCCTTTCTGATCTTTGTTGATGTGATAGTTGTACAGTTTTCTGTAGGGCTTGGAAAAAACAGATATATTTTAATATTTTGCGATATTTTGCATCGCAACACTAAATATTGATACTTTTGTTTGATAACAGTACTTTTGATACTTTTGTGACGTCATGCATAATTATGGTGGTTCAGTGATTCATTGCTTTCACAGCAATTGTGGGCCAAAAGTGGCCAAGAATCCTTCTAGGACCAAATACTGTCACACAAACAAAAGTATTTCTAAATACTTAATAAATAAATGTCAGTCTGACTTGTGGAAACATGACTAGGTTTCTCTCTTTACTAGGTACAGTTTGAGAGAAAATAGTGCACTAATTGATAATATTTATGGAGGACCGTGAATGCTTTTATTAAAGGAGTTTTTAAAAGTTTATTTAATAAAGAGATTACTAAATACTTTTATTAAAAGAGTTTTTAAAAGAACATTTAATAAATGGATTACTAAATGGTTTTATTAAAAGAGTGTTTAAAAGAGCATTTAATAATTGGATAACTAAATGGTTTTAATAAAAGAAGGATTAATAGCGTTATTCATTAATCCATTTAGGAAACCTGATTTCTAAATGTATTTACAAAACCTTTTCGGAAAAGCATTTGCAAAACGTATTAGCTTCTCCGATTAGCTTCTCCTTTTAGCTTTTCCGTGGCGTCCCTGGTCCTCCTGGCTAAAGTTAAATAAAATAAAAAGCAAAGCGATGTAACGAGCTCTGTGATTGGTCAGAGCTACTCGCGCTCTGATTGGCCAGACAATTTGCTCGTCATCCTTAGCTGGCCCAGGTGACAATAGGGTTAAGCGCTAACTACTTCTGCTGCATTCGGCTAAAGAGAATGATCCACTTCCGGTCACAGCTTGTAAGTGAGCAGCCGGCAAAGGACAGCTTCAAAAAACATATTTATGTCGTACCCATCGCAAAATAAATAATAATAAAATCACCAAACTAACGTTGCAATAGACTAATGCAGTTTTATCCTTCAAACAAGGGTTTTAGCATTTGTGTGTTAAATATTTAACTAATCGCTGAGCACGGATGCAGGATATTGTTGTGTCAATTAACTAAAGCCATCACCTGGCGCACTTTATTTCAGCTCTTATAACTCTTTTAATAAAAGCATTATTCCTTTTCGGGTGGCGCTCACAGGTCCTCCATAAATATTGAACTGCAATACTTGTATCACAATATTTTGAAAGTGCAATACAAATCGTTTTGGCACCAAAGTATCATTATAGTATTGTAACAAAAGTGTATCGTTCCAGCCATATTTTTCAGTATGTTACATTAATTGCAAGTCTCATCTACAGTATGACTCTAGGTAACAATGAATCAAAAGAAAAGAATGACTTATTTGGTTTCAGTTTGTGTTATCAAGGGTTAGGGTTATGGCTTTTTTGAGGACTGAGGCCGATACTGATTTTTAAAACTCAGAGAAGCTGATGGCCAATTTTTTATTAATTTTATTTTTTTTTTTTTTACTGATATGCAGGCCCCATTTTTTTAATTTTATGAAAGAAATGAATATAATCTAGCCATTTGTTTTAGTAATGCTTATAAAAACAGAAACAAAAGTGTTAGAATTGGACAGTGAGAACAGCTAAAGATGAGTTTTTTGATAAAACTAATAAGGCAATCTCAATCAAACTTACAATGCAGGTTGTTGTTTATCTGCTTTCTGTAATTTTGTAAAAAATGTGTATTCTTCACTACTGTACGGTGGCCCAGAGAGCTCAACGAATCACAAAAGCGGAAACACACTTTACAAAAAGAAACCGCCGCACGGCATTACAACAACATTTACCTGCACCGGAAATACCCACACGACATTATAACAACATTACCTACACGACATTACAACAACATTACCTACACGACATTACAACAACATTACCTACACGACATTACAACAACATTACCTACACGACATTACAACAACATTACCTACACGACATTACAACAACATTACCTACACGACATTACAACAACATTACCTACACGACATTACAACAACATTACCTACACGACATTACAACATTACCTACACGACATTACAACAACATTACCTACATGACATTACAGCAACATTACCTACACGACATTATAACAACATTACCTACACGACATTACAACAACATTACCTACACGACATTACAACAACATTACCTACACGACATTACAACAACATTACCTACACGACATTACAACAACATTACCCACACGACATTACAACAACATTACCTACACGACATTACAACAACATTACCTGCACGACATTACAACAACATTACCCACATGACATTACAGCAACATTACCTACACGACATTACAACAACATTACCTGCACGACATTACAACATTACCTACACGACATTACAACAACATTACCTACACGACATTACAACAACATTACCTGCACGACATTACAACAACATTACCTACACGACATTACAACAACATTACCTACACGACATTACAACAACATTACCTACACGACATTACAACAACATTACCTGCACGACATTACAGCAACATTACCTGCACGACATTACAGCAACATTACCTGCACGACATTACAGCAACATTACCTACACGACATTACAACAACATTACCTACACGACATTACAACAACATTACCTGCACGACATTACAGCAACATTACCTGCACGACATTACAGCAACATTACCTACACGACATTACAGCAACATTACCTACACGACATTACAGCAACATTACCTACACGACATTACAGCAACATTACCTACACGACATTACAGCAACATTACCTACACGACATTACAACAACATTACCCACACGACATTACAACAACATTACACACACGACATTACAACAACATTACCCACACGACATTACAACAACATTACCTACACGACATTACAACAACATTACCCACACGACATTAAAACAACATTACCCACATGACATTACAGCAACATTACCTACACGACATTACAACAACATTACCTACACGACATTACAACAACATTACCTACACGACATTACAACAACATTACCTACACGACATTACAACAACATTACCTACACGACATTACAACAACATTACCTACATGACATTATAACAACATTACCTACACGACATTACAACAACATTACCTACACGACATTACAGCAACATTACCTACACGACATTACAACAACATTACCTACACGACATTACAGCAACATTACCTACACGACATTACAGCAACATTACCTGCACGACATTACAGCAACATTACCTACACGACATTACAACATTACCTACACGACATTACAGCAACATTACCTGCACGACATTACAGCAACATTACCTACACGACATTACAGCAACATTACCTACACAACATTACAACAACATTACCTACACGACATTACAACAACATTACCTACACGACATTACAACAACATTACCTACACGACATTATAACAACATTACCTACACGACATTACAACAACATTACCTACACGACATTACAACAACATTACCTACACGACATTACAACAACATTACCTACACGACATTACAACAACATTACCTACACGACATTACAGCAACATTACCTGCACGACATTACAACAACATTACCTACACGACATTACAGCAACATTACCTACACGACATTACAACAACATTACCTACACGACATTACAACAACATTACCTACACGACATTACAGCAACATTACCTACACGACATTACAACAACATTACCTACACGACATTACAACAACATTACCTACACGACATTACAGCAACATTACCTACACGACATTACAACAACATTACCTACACGACATTACAGCAACATTACCTACACGACATTACAGCAACATTACCTGCACGACATTACAACAACATTACCTACACGACATTACAACAACATTACCTGCACGACATTACAACAACATTACCTACACGACATTACAGCAACATTACCTACACGACATTACAACAACATTACCTACACGACATTACAACAACATTACCTACACGACATTACAGCAACATTACCTACACGACATTACAACAACATTACCTACACAACATTACAACATTACCTACACGACATTACAGCAACATTACCTGCACGACATTACAGCAACATTACCTACACGACATTACAACAACATTACCTACACGACATTACAGCAACATTACCTGCACGACATTACAGCAACATTACCTACACGACATTACAGCAACATTACCTGCACGACATTACAGCAACATTACCTACACGACATTACAACAACAATTTTTCTGCACCGGAACATGTAGCACCAGAAGCTCTGCAGCCGGAAGCTGCTCATTTTCAGCGCGACTGTTCTGTTTTGGAGGACGGCATAATCACACGAGCAAGCTCTGTGAATGTATAGCCCGTATCGACATATTTGAAAATAAGTACAAAGCATTTTCAGCTTTGTACTTTTCCGGTGATTATTTCCGGTGCAGGTGAATGTTGTAATGCCGTGCGGCAGTTTCTTTTTGTAAAGTGTGTTTCGGCTTTTGTAATTCAGTTGAGCTCTCTGGGCCACCGTACTACTGTACATTTTATAGCAGTTTTATGTAGTATGAGTGGCTTGCTATTTATTTATTTAAGTTTGACAAGTATTGTGATAAAAACTTGAAGGTTATGTATCCTTAGAAAACACAACAGCAAACCCTCAGTAATTTTCCATATCTCTTAGTGGTGTTCATCCCTAGCCCCCTCCCCTGAACCTGCTGGTGTTAAAAGTGCTGAGGTCTGGTGTTTGGTGTGAACTTTTGATTTGGATGAACAACAGAGCGTCCTGACTGTGATGTGTCCGACATGACAGATCATGCCATGTCCGCTCACTCACATCTCATCAAGTCCTTTCTCTGATGACGGACTGAGCGCCTGTCATCTCCACGTTTCCTATGTCTCTCTCTCGTCCAGAGGGAATACAGGTTCCTCTGCTCGTCTTTTCATGTGGTAACCCTGCTGTGTCCGAGCCCCGAGGAAGTTAGAGGGATAGCCCATAATCCTTGGGGCGGTCTTCTATTTAACTTTGCCCCTTGAGTGTTTTCCAGCCGAGATCCTGGCTTCCCTGTTGCTTTATCATTAGTGTAAGTAGATTATTCACATTGACAAGCCTGTATCTAGTTTGAAAACAAGGTGCTGGTTAAGATCAACCTGTTTCCACTGCATGAATATTTAAGACGTGGAGTGATCTTTTCAATTCTCGATTGACATAAAACAGGTTAGTGTAGGATGGGATCAAGCCCACCTTTCATAATATTAAGAATATTCATGGTTACGTTAAGTACCTATTTTAGACAAATAGATACGATATTCATCATTTACAGAGAAATTCAGATGTCCTGTAGCGTGAAGTACTTAAAAAAAAACACAGTAATATTATTAACTTTAAAAACACATTAATGAATATTAAAATACACATCAAATCTGAAAAAATCCACTGGCAAATCCAACGCAACAAGCAAGAACAAGCAGTCCACCAGTTACTCTGTATTGTGCAGTCTGATTGCCGCTGGATTGAAGAATCTCCTATAGTTCTCTGTCCCACAGCGCATGGACCTGGATGCTGCTCCTCTGAGCAGAGGGTGTAGAGGGTGTCTTTTGTTGGTGAGGATGGTCTGCATCTTTTACATAGATATAGCAAATTTGGTGTTGCAAATATGCGTTCACAATCATTTATAACAGTTCATGGATATTCATTGAATTTTATGCCAGTTAACTCAGTTTTGCCTGATTTACAATGCAAAAATCTAAGATGGTTGTCATTTTTCAAGATGGTGTTCTGATGGTGATCTGTAAAAATGTAATTTCTACCATAATTTACCAATCTTTACTACATATATTGGTGTCATTTTATATGTTCAAAAGGAATGCTGAGTTCAGTTTTTACATTTAAAATGCATTAGAAGTGACCTATGTTGTAGTTTTTGGCACCGAGTCACTGATTTTCAAAGTGATCACATGTAGATAGTTGCATTTACATGACAAAGTTGCCTATAGATTGCTGTACGGCACTGATGTAATGGTCATGGCTACCATCTTTGGTGACAACTGCTGCTGTGGAACTCAGGAGGATGGTGTTCAGTGTCAGCTAAGGAGGTCCTTCACTATGAGGAGTAAACTTTCTTATTTCCCCAGTTGCCGCCTAAACTAGCAATAAATGATTTAAAAATATACCTGAGATACTGTAGTTTAGACTGAATGGACATTACTGGGCAAATGCAAGACAGCCAAGCCAAGGACACTTCTAGGAGAGTTGTTAAGGTGGTGTACAGATTGCAGATCTCTTGAGACTCAAGGTGTCATTTACAAGAGAGAAGTGTTTCCACAGAGAACAACATAAAAACAATGAACAATTCACAATACAAATGTTCTTAAAATTACTGTAAATGTACATTAACAAAATGTGCACAAGTTTAACAGAAAACAGGAGTGCCTATAGATGCATTCTTAATAAGCTCCTTAATGAAAACGAATACATTTGCATACAATATGTTTATACTGTGAAAGCAATATATGCACACTTAAGTAAATAAAGGGGACATAGGATCCTTAAGTTTGTTCATATTTTTTCTATCCCTATAAGCAGTTAACATTGCCTTATTTTAAACTAAAATATGTTCCTACAAGCGGCTGTGTATTGTTCTGATAACGTTTTGGATCTTGCTGACACTGGAGGGATTTCCCATCATCCTTTGGGAGCTTTATCTCTTTAACACTGTCCCTGGGGTGTTTTCAGACTGAGATCCTGCTCATGTTTTTTCCCATAGCTTTCATCCTATTGTATCAGGTTCATTCACACTGACAGGCCTGTATCTACTTCTGAAAGCGCTCCAACTTGTTAAGACCAACCTTTGCTTTCACGTTCGTTAACATTTAAGACGTCACGCTGCGAATCCCACCTCTACCATTTCAAACGAGCAACGTGACGACTTATCTTTTATTCAGCAGTGCTAGGCCAGGTTCAGACGGTTTTAAAAGCTGTTGTGTATTGTCACGGTTTAACCTACAGCTTGAAAACAGTGTTGCTAATTAACTCGCTTCATTCACGACTGTAGTTTTTTTTTTTTTTTTGCCATTTTTGCAGCAGATGTGAAGAATTCAATTAAAAAGCAGGACAGATTCACAGGATCACACTCACAATGGGACAATATGGTACATGGAAATGGCCTTGGTAATCACATAACAATGACTTAAGTGGTCATTTAGATATATGGCATTAGGCGTGTTGAGGTAATTATCCATGCTTATTTTACATATCACATATTCTCAATATAAGCTTCACTGTATGGAAATGTATAGATTTACAGAGTGAAATTTTATTTTGATGGGTACCACATGCAGTCAATCACATGTGAGGACAGACTGGGATCATATCATTATGTGAAAGAAGTAAGGTACGCTCTGAATACAGTAAGTTTAGAGGTAGAGGCCCGATGCACAGAGCAACAGAGGGAGATGGGTAACTGACTCTGGCTGCATTCAGATTATATTGAAGCCAGCAAAGAAATTTTGTAACTGCATTTTGTGCTTGCAAAGTGTATAAAAAAAGGCTTTTATGAAAACTCTGATAAAAAAAAAAAAAAAAAAATATATATATATATATATATATATATATATATATATATATATATATATATATATATATATATATATATATATATGTTTGTGTGAGGCTGGTGTGTGTCTGTGTGAGGCTGGTGTGTGTTTGTGTGAGGCTGGTGTGTGTTTGTGTGAGGCTGGTGTGTGTCTGTGTGAGGCTGGTGTCTGTCTGTGTGAGGTTGGTGTGTGTCTGTGTGAAGCTGGAGCTAAAGCTGTATTAGCTTCAGTAGACAGAAGACTACTTCCAGTTTACTGACAGCTTTCTGTGCATTTAACTCACCACTTTTACACATTTAAACACCTGACCATATAACGACATGAGTTTAACTCGTGTTTAATCCTAATCTAGACTAGACAATATGCTAATATATTCTAGCTTTATTTTTAGAAAAAGTCACCACATTAGCTTATCACAAGGACAAATGCACATTTGATTAAAAATAAATTTTTTCCAGTTAACAAAAGTTTTCATTTACCAAGCTCTGTTCATTTCTGAGTGAATAAAGAGTAATAGAGATGGCATCAGGTTAAATGACATGATTAAAATAGCACCTGTCTACTTGCAAGAAACTGGAAATCCCCACTGATCTGAGAAGGTGTAGGTGACATACACTAATCATACACTAATACTAAAACACTTAACAAAGAAAGCAAAATTCCTATAGTTGAGGTCAGCAAAATTTTTGAACCTTTTAAAAATACATACATTAATTCAGACTTCAAGGTCAATTCTAGCAATGTCATTCTATATTTACCATCTGTCATTTGGCCCCTGCTGTTAGAAGGTATTTTAATTTTAATTATCTTCTCTGGTTTTATTTTGTTCCTATTCAGGTCCGATGGGGTGAGAAAGGTTCCACTGAGGAGGGAGCCAGACTGGAGAAAGCAAAAAATGCCATAGTCTCTATGCCTGAAGATGTGGATGAACCAATGATCAAAAGACCTAAACCCAAACCCGCACCCATCCACCACCAGCAGAATAAGTGGTACACGCCCATCAAGGTGAGTGCTGAAACTATTTAATCGACTTACCATATACCCAACATTTTACACATATACTTCTCTTCTAATACCAGTTCATATTATATTATTTACCCAATTATTAACCAAGCAAGATTTGAGGATTTTTTTCAGTTTCACAGTTTATTAGTTTGCAGTTAAAGCCACGTTATGTAACTTTTGGGTACACTAACTGTACTAACTACACTAACTGTAAGTTATTTTTCATGTTTAAAGATGGGGAATTTCTTTGTTTCCTCTATAAAAAAGGCAATATATATTGTCCAAAACAATGTATGTTGGTTATCGGCCAAAACTGTCCTTACAATATCAGTACATTTATCGGAATAGAATTTTCATAGCAGTGAATCCCTGCTGATATACCTTACCATTACCACACAAAGCTTGCGAAAGGTACTGATTAAACATACACTGTAGATTGACTCTACTTTAATTGTGAATCTCCCTTTTTCCTTATTTTATCATTTTTTCCTTGTTCATTAGATTTAAAGCTAAAGCTAGAGTGATTTTGATGTTCTTCATTTTTTGTTGTTTAGGGTCGTCTTGATGCTGTCTGGGCTTTGCTGCGACGACAGTATGACAGAGTCTCACTTATGCGTCCAACAACTGCAGACAAGGTAAGATGTCATGGGTTTTGAAATGAAACTTGGCATTTTTTCCTGAAAGCCTGAATCAAATCCCCAAGACGGGGGTGTGACTTTGCTTTTTTTTTCATGTCCCCCCTGTTGGTCACAGTTTTCCTGTGTGACACCTTTGTAAAGAGACACCTTTTATTGGTGAGGCAAAAGGCAGGAGTGCTTTCTGATCACTGAGAGATTTCGGATGGAGTCTTGGCTTTTCTGTGCAATTTTGCACCTCCCTTTTTTCCATTTTATTACACAAAACTGAATTTCTGAATGTATCTGTTCTGGTTTGTCTGTATGGATTACTTATGTTGGTAGAGGCATATGGTGAGCATTTCCTGTCAGTGCCATGTCAAAAATATGAATATTCGTTGAAAAAAGCGGTGACGTGTTCAGTACTTATTTTACCTGCTGAATCCTCCTAATAGACTCCTCCAAGAGACAAAGCGCCATGCAAAAACAACTCACCCATTGCTCATTCAGAGCATGACATGTTGATTGCATTACAACATCTTCTCTGCTTTGTGTTAAAAGGAAGTAGCAGGTTGCACTCTCTTGTTCTGTTGTTGTATCACTGTTCACAGCTGCTGAGACTCAGAGCAGCAAACATGACCAAATATAGTCGTACTTCCTCCTGGTTCACACAATCAGGAAGTCCACAGACCAGAGCTGAAACCCCACTCTCTGAAGGCGGTCACAGGCGCGCTGCTCACAAACCACTGAGTTAACCAGATGTTTTTGGATGTTCTTTGCCTTCGAAGGCAGGAGTTGGTCCAGAAAACCACACCATCTGCCTCTGAGACTAAACTGAATGGAAAGGCATTAGGATCATTTTGCAGTTGGGAGAGCAGCACTGGAGCAGACAAGGTTTAAAGGCACAGAGTATATTTGAGGTTTTGTGGTCTTGTTGCTCATGTTATACTATTAAAAGGAAACCAAACATTTCAGCTACAGTTCTTAATATGTTGTGTTACTTGATCTAGATGGGAACTACTTCTGTTGCTGTCCCTGGTTCAAGTCAGGCAGATTTTTATATAAAAAATATTTATGCCAATTCAGTTTTAGTGGCCAGTAACAGGCTTTTAATGACTTAAAGCATGAATAAACATATAATTATATTCTTTTAAATTTGGTACTATATTCTAATCTGATTCTATGGTTGCAACAGCATTTTTTAATGTTAATACTAGAGAAACATATTTTGCAGCCCTCTTGTCAGTTTTTTTTTATTTACATATTCTTTTACATATTCTATTTAATGAATATTAAATACTTATGAAAACTTGCTCAAGCTGGGCTTATGTGTCTGTGTAACAACGCTCCAAAATGTAACGAAATGTGTATATGAGCTTGCACCGCAAGGATTATGGTTGAACTGACAGGTTCTTGAGAGCAAATATGACGACATGAGAGCACATTCACAAGTAAAGAAGTTGTAGATATTACATAATGTGGCACTGCACAGCGACAGACATAAAATAAGGAAAATGCAAGTCAGGTTTTGGTGAGTGACCGCTAATTAGTTTGTCTCAGATGCAAAATGGAAAATGGAAATTTGACTTCATAATCTGAATTAAAGATTTTGTGTAATGCTGTACTAAATTGTAACAATTGTTATTGTGTAATACAAATTTATCTTTTCTTTTATACAATTTAAACAGATCATATTGCAACATCATTAAGATGCATTGAAAAAGCTTGTTTTACAATACGATATTAGAAATTTCAGCTTTTGCCTGGTGCACTATTTATGCTCCACGTGACAGCAAAATGGCAAAGAACTGGACCCCTTTAAACATACTATTCTTAACTTAGTACATGCACCTAATTTGTCACTGATTTCCTTAATCACAGAGCTGTCCCATTTATGTTTAGGCCTTCTCTTAGCTCTCCACACCTCTAAACTTTTAATATGAACTGAGATGAAAAAGACAACAATATCCTGCTATGAAAAGTGAGCATAAACGTCTATTATCTGTCTCATTACCAGCCTGTCTACAGCCCTAGTGAGACATGAGCTGGTATGTGTGCGTGCCTGCATGTGTGTGTTTGTGTGTGTGTGTGGTGGTGGGGTATAGCTCAGTAAAGGAGGGGTCCCTGGTCTTTGATGGCCGACAGCAAACCTCCAGAGTCATGAATATTCAGCAGCTCCAGGAGGTTACAAGGACTGGTACAGGTGTAAAGAAGCAGGTTGTCATCGACATCTGTTCTGCTCTGGGAATCGCTGTCCACAACCCCCCTGAAGCCCACCATCTCCCCTTTATCTGTTAACCAATCATCAGTCTCTCTTATGCATACTCAATTCAGGGCTATTGATCTAAATGAATTAATGAAAGCGTTCTCTTCTGTCGACAGTGAAGTGGGAGGTCTGTGTGGATTTACACATTACACTGTTTATATTGGTTTGATGGAGAAGTTACGCTCATAGTGAAGTGAAGTGAATAGGCTGAATAAATTAATTTGATCATGTTTAAAGGTATGCGTTTTCAGGCTTTTTGAAATGGTGTTGGACACGTTTGCATTAGTATTTCACATTTTATGACTTAAAATCGTATGGATGGAAAATGGCTTCTTTTGAGGGGCTGTTATTTTGCAGAGAACGCTTGGATTAGGCGTCTCTTGCCCCCGCTGCAATTGTGGGAAATGGACAGAGCATAAAATGGCCATTAAGCAGGGCTATTAGCAACATGGCACTGACAGATAGATAAATGAGCTGACTGCTTTGTAGCGACGGCAATTTAAGCGCTTAAATTATCAGAATGAGTCCAGTGACGGTGTATGAGCTTTAGAAACGCATAGGAGCACTTGTTTCACTGGTTTCACATGTGAACGTAGAGCCGTGAGACCGAGCATTTTCCAGAAGGGTAGTGGGCATACAGGATTACTCAAACATGTGTTAATAAAACAAAATACTACTCTACTACTTCTCTGCAGTACCTGTTGGAAAGACAGTTTGTTGTGCTAATTGAGGTATGTGTGCAGTCTGCATATACTGATGGCAGTTTGTGTATCGTATGGATGTTCATGTTTGCATAATGAATTAGCACAGCCTACATGACCCCACTAAAGAGCATAGCTTTGCTGTAATTTTACATATCCATTTGTCATCTGATTAAAAAGTTTCAAAAAGCATTATGTGCAAAGTGCACAGTTACAGAGGTACAGGTTGCCTCAGCGTTGTGGGTTCGAGTCCAGACTGCAACAATTTACCGATTGTCTCTCCCTGCCCTTTGTGTGTGATTTCCTGCCACTTCCCTACTGTTCTGTCTAATGTGTCTTTTAAAAATTTTAAATTTAAAAAGAGGTCATATAATAAGCTATTGTATAGCAAGTTTGTAATAGTATTGTCTAAAAAAACTCTTGTCTGTTGCCTTGAATGTTAGTTATTATTTTGAAGTGCATTTGTGCATTCATCTGGGGCCCAGGTAACATGGCCGCCCTCACTGTACCTCTCTCTTCCCTTTATTTTGCCAAAGCCGTCCCAGTCCATCCAACGCCGTGCCCCGAGCCAGACTGCTGGATTGTCAGCAGATGCAAGCGAGTGGCACCACAAACCGTTTTTGTGAATATTTTTTTCCTTCCTTTCTTTTTCCGTGGTCACACATTTAGTGCCCGAGGGCCTTGAACACCAAAGGTAGAGCGGGGGATGGACACAGCTGCGGCGGCGAACTGGCCCCGGGCACAAAAACACAGAAAAAAACACACAGAGACAGAGATGTGATGTGGTCTGACTGAGCTGTGACTGAGGCGTGTGGGAAAAGGGGACGCACTTCAGAGACAGACCGGCAACGCAACATCTGCCGCCAAGTTTTAGCATCGGGCCAACGGGGAGGGCAGGTAGAGAGGAGCGAAGAGACAGAGAGGGAAGGTAGAGAGGAGCAGAGAGACAGGGAGGGCAGGTAGAGAGGAGCTGAGAGACAGGGAGGGGAGGTAGAGAGGAGCTGAGAGACAGGGAGGGCAGGTAGAGAGGAGCGAAGAGACAGAGAGGGAAGGTAGAGAGGAGCAGAGAGACAGGGAGGGCAGGTAGAGAGGAGCGAAGAGACAGAGAGGGAAGGTAGAGAGGAGCAGAGAGACAGGGAGGGGAGGTAGAGAGGAGCTGAGAGACAGGGAGGGGAGGTAGAGAGGAGCTGAGAGACAGGGAGGGGAGGTAGAGAGGAGCTGAGAGACAGGGAGGGCAGGTAGAGGGGAGCTGAGAGACAGGAAGGGCAGGTAGAGAAGAGCTGAGAGACAGGGAGGGAAGGTAGAGAGCAGCTGACAGACAGACAGGGGAGGTAGAGAGGAGCTGAGAGACAGGGAGGGAAGGTAGAGAGCAGCTGACAGACAGACAGGGGAGGTAGAGAGGAGCTGAGAGACAGGGAGGGGAGGTAGAGAGGAACGGAGAGATAGAGAGGGGAGATGGAGAGGAGCTGAGAGACAGGAAGGGAAAGTAGAGAGGAGCAAAGAGACGGGGTGGGGGGGTAGAGAGGAGCTGAGAGACAGGGAGAGGAGGTAGAGAGGAGCTGAGGGACAGAAGTCAGAAGTACTTTCTGCTTAAGTAAACTATCGGAGTAATTTAAATAGGAAGTAACAGTACAGATTAGTGTTGGTCTGCTTCTTCCACCTCTGGCAAAATCTAGATCAGAAATAGCTGTTTTAGTGTATAACACAAAAATTGAGTAATGAACTTGAGAATCATTGGTTCCCATCTGGTCTGATTGTGAGACCCAATTTTATCATGATCACATTGATTGTAACCAACTTTTGGGCCCCAACCCACAACTGAGAATCAGTGTACATCTTATTCCTTTTTGTTTTCTAGTCATTTGAATGCTGAAATTTTGATGTGTGCTGCTGACCTCTTGGCCAGGTCACTCTTGTAAACTGATATCTCGATCTCAGTGGGTTTTACCTGGTTAAATAAAGGCTAATAAAATAAATAAAAAATACATATTACAATCATTCAGTTGTAGGCCTACATGCGGGCATATGGTGGACAAGTGAAATTTTCAGTATCAATTGAACTTTAGAAATAAGTCCACTTTTCCACAATATTTAATTTAACAAATCTGCTCAGTACTACAGTACCACTCACCAATATATATATGGCATTTAGTGTGATCTAGGGCTGGGCGATAAAGCAAATGAATTTGATTAATTCGCGTTTCTAATTTTGGACGTGGTCAAAAATAGCCAAATTGTAAAATCGAGTTTAGCAGAAATTAGTGTCCTCCAAGCACTGCACTGTTTCCTGTGTTATGGCTAATGCTGCTGCTAATTTCAGAGCAGCCTAAAGAGTTACTGTGGAGACTCTGCAGACTCTAAAAACACTGATAATCACAGAGAAAAAAAAATAAAAAAAATAAAAAAATACTATGCAATACTCTAATCTAAAAATAATAAACCTACATTTAAATAGCCTTTTTATGCCAACAAGAGAAAAAATATATTAAAATCGTAAATCGGCTGAGAAATGAAAAATAATAATAATAATAATAATTTTGAGATTTTATTTTTAGCCATATGGCCCAGCCCTAGTATGATCCACCTAAAAGATATATTTGAAATGATTAATCAGCATCAGAGTACATAATAGTGACTAATTGTGGCTTGAAACAATTACAACCACATATCTTACAAGCTACGATGACTTTCTGTCCTTCTTGTGATTCCATTTTGGAGTCCACACGTTTTAAATTGTGTACATATTAATTTCGGTCTACAGCAGTGGAGTTGTGTGTCGGTCAGCAGCTTGGACCACGTTTTTTTAACACAACACTTGTTCTGTGAAGTCGTTCAGCGGCGCCTCGTTCACAATAACACCAGAACCAAAATCTCTGTACACTGTCTGTCTGTCGGCTGTGGTTTAGATATGAATAATTAGGAAAAACTGAAGCCATTGTACTGTATGTTTTTTACCACAGGAGCCGCAGCCAAAATGAATGCTTTCAATGTAAATTCTGTATTTATTACAATTATGAATTGTGGTTGGTCTGTTAGATTTTACTTCCCATATATATTGACAAATATAGGCTTGAATTACCTTGAATTACTGGGATTTTTATATAATGGAACATATTTTTAAGGTTGCATTTAGCCCTGATTTGCCAGACATTTTAAATGCTGACTTTAAAATATATTTATTTTTGTAGTATTTTTGTTATTATATCAGTTTCTATTTTGTGCCATTATGTTTTTTTTTGGTTTTTTTCTGTCTCAAATTTTAAAATTATAAAAGTTTATTCAATAAAATAGGATCATTGTGCAGATACTTGCAAACACCCCTGAAATAATATTAAAGGGCATATATTATCCTTTTATTTAAATGTTATGTTTTTATTAGTCACCTTTTATTTTATTTAACCAAGAAAGTCTCACTGAGATTCAGAATCTCATTTACAGGGGAGTCCTGGCCCCATGGGGGACCTATTGTACATGTTTTTAGAGGTAGGGGAAACCTACGCAGACATGGGGAGAAGATGCAAACTCCACATAGAGAGGCCCCAACTGGTCCGGGAATCAAACCCAAGACCTTCTTGCTGTGAGGCAGGAGTGCTAACCAATATGCCACCATGCCACAGCGACACATTTTACAACCTTTAAAAATAATACCTGGCTAAAAGAAAGTGTTTTTAATAAGTTCTAGCTCCATAATAAAAAGAGATAAAAAAAAAAAGCACTTCACTTCCCTAAACGTTTTGTATGATGCCATTTTACTCCAAAAGTAAAAATGTCTGTGAGGAATCAGTAGAAATAGGGCTGTACACTGTTTTTGGATAAATGAATGAGAGCGGACTGGATGTAGAGGGCTTGCTGATTGGTTAGTGCTTCCTGGAGTGGGCAGGGGTTCATGGAGACGCGGAGGTTCAGAGAACCAAGCGTACTGAGACCTCAAGAAGATTGTGCCAGAGAATAGAGGATTACTTAAACATGCATGAAAAAGCAAAACACAGCTGATGAAATGAGAGAACAAAATGATAACATTGGAAAAAGTTCAGAAAAGTTGATTTTGCAGACTATAACCCCTTTCATGTACTAATTCATAAACAGTTCATAAATTAATGTACACATTATCTTAATTTAGCCACAAGATGTCATAGGCTAGTGCAAGTTCCAAGACCAGATAAATGTTGAGGGTTGTGTCAGGAAGGGCATCTGGTATAAACCCTATGGCAAATTATTATTTAAGTCATTTCTTCAGTTTAGGAGGTGAATGATTTGCTTTGTTGGCCCTAGAAGAGAAGGGAACAGCTGAAAGGACAATGAATAAATCCAATTTTTAAAACACAAACAAATTCTTAAAATTATAATTTGCCTCTAAAAAGTATTTACTTTTTTAAGCTGGCCCTCACAACCGTGGGAGCTTTGTCAGCATGGTCCACTATTTTACTGTATACCATAAGTATGCTTTCTTAGGGTCTGAGGGCCTCTTCACTGATTGCAGCTCAAGCCACAGTTTAAATGTACTCTACAAACATTTTAAATTATTTTCACAATATAAGTTTTAGTAAAATAATTTGGAAAATTAACTTTGCTTCTGTTAATGACCAGAGATAAAGTTGTGTCCCACAGTCAGACCAGCAGATGCATACTAAATATAAATATTACTACATTATACTTGAGTTTGCCAATGTTTGCCCATTGTACTGTATGTTGGAAACAGTCCAAAAGGACGTAACGGATATTGGTCTTAAAAACATACATTACCCTATTTACATACATTCACACAAGGCCATGAAGCTGTGATGCATTCTGGGCCCTATATACGACAGTGTTTATAGCACAAATCAATGGGAATCTGCTGTTTATTTAGCCTCGGAGCATATATCCGTACATACATAAACACAGCCCTTAACTATCACTGTCTTTTGTCAGCTCGAACCAGCATGGAGAGCCGTCGTTTGCTTTGTGTTGTTTAGAGAAAGCCAAGCAGATGCACACACACTCCTCTCTTCACGCTTCCAGCTTTTATCTGTCGCCTTACTACGCGTCCTCGAATATGCTCTTTCAAAATACATTGTTTTCTCTTGTCACAGTAACTGCTTTTAAGCGGCCACAACATGACACTTACGCTAATGTTTTCGGCGCTAGCGAACCCCCACGTTTTGCTCCTTTGTCATCCGTTGGAAAGAATAATTTAGTGGCTAAGTATCTGACAAGACATTATGCTAATGCGGGTTTAATAAATGCCCAGAGAGAGAGTCGACAGCGACGCTAATGCAGACTAAAGTGAAGGCTACGGGGACAGATAAGCCGTGACAACTCAAAGGACTGTAGCACTTGTAAATAACACACAGTGAGCCAGTGAAATTTCACAATAAAAGTGTTTAATTGAAAGGAAACAACCTGGAAAATGGCAGTAAATGAACTGGCTCGATCGGATCGTAGAGCGTGAGATTTGATCATTAACAAGGCTAATTGGAAGTAAACAGCCTCAGCATAAATAATGAAAAGAAATACAAAACAGCGTCAGACAATAAGACATGGTGGTTTAACCTCAGACATCACTTTTAGTCTCAGGATTAGGAAATGTGCTTTTTATGCACAGCTGTTTATAGTGGGTTTAAAACTCTATATATTGGTGGGCAGGGTTAAAGGCTGAGGAATACAGTTTATAGTAGCAGGGTAAAAAAAAATGTTTAAAAACCTTAAACATTAAATTCATACATAAATAAATGAGTAAAATCTCCAACCTCCTACTGGTGTCTTAAAGGTGTTAGGTGGATCATGACAAACTATGGTGGCCTAAACAATGTCACATATGCAAACTGTAAATTTCACAGAAAGTAATTATTTCTTCACAACTCAGTGTAAAAATACTGTAAAGTACTGCATATTGAAATGCAAAGACAATCATATAGTTTTCCTATCTGCAAATTGATTTACTTTATTTTTGTTAAAAATTGTTATCTCAGTAGCAGTTTTTTCCTACGCATTGTTAAATTTAGAGTAAAAAATGAAATGTGGTTAATATTTTTCCATGTGTTAAAAAAAATAATAAAAAACTAAGGTGCACATATTTACTTGTCTAATCTCGTTCAAAGCATTATCTCAACCAAAGATAAGAATGGAACATCAGTTCCAATTTCCAACATTTTGCAAATGTTCATTCTATATACCAGTTAAGTGTTTGCCATTTTTCACGAATAATATGATGCTTTTGTAAAACAATATTACAGAACATAAATTCTACAATATATTGCATAGGAAGTTGTGCCTTTTTTACTTTGTTGCTGTTAAACATAACTAGTTATAAATGTAAAATATCAAATATAGTTAGTATGATGTGTGGCATACAATCACACAAAATTGTATGTCATGTTACCATGATTTTCTAATAATAATGATTAATTTAATTGTTGTGGTTCCAATGTATATTGAAAACAAACCACAAATGTGTATATTGTTTTTATTTTGGGAGGTAACTGTACCATGATGTACTATATTTGGTGTTACAGTTATTTCTTGTTGCTTTTTCATAGTAAATCACCATAGATACTCCTGAACGTTTAAACGATGGCGCTCCCTTGCAGCCGTACTGATGTAGGACGGGTATAGTAGTCTGACAGGGGTCCTCATTAGTCCTATCATGGACCATCTCGTTAGCGCTCACACGTATCCATCTGACATCTCCGCTCACAAGACACTCTCCTTCCACCAAACCAGAGGAGTGACGGGACGTCCTGAGCAGCGCCCCGGACCCACTCTTTGAACCACTCTCCCCACATTAACCCTGGAAAACTAGGCCAGATGTCTGTACGACTGGTTGTAAATTTGATAATGACCCCTGAGTTAATCCGCCCCACGTACACAAAAGCCCCCTCCCCATACTGAGAGAGGGGTAAATCTGGGCTAAAGGGAGCGCGACGGTAACAGGATTAGCATCGAGGAGGGACGTCCCGCCTGAGTGTTTACATCTCCAGGAGCAGGGCAGAGCGAGCTAATTGTTGGTGGTACAGGCTGGTCCAAGTAGGCTAAAGCCGGTATAATGGGGCCTAATTATCAAGCATATACTAATGTGGGAATTCTATAAGTGAACTAATGTGGGAATGCTATAGTATATGTGAACTAATGTGGGAATTCTATATGTGAACTAATGTGGGAATTCTACAGAATATGTGAACTAATGTGGGAATTTGACAGTATATGTGAACTAATGTGGGGATTCTATAAGTAAACTAATGTGGGAATTCTACAGTATATGGGAATTAATGTGGGAATTCTACAGTATATATGAACTAATGTGGGAATTCTACAGTATATGTGAATTAATGTGGGAATTCTACAGTATATGTGAATAAATGTAAGAATTCTACAGTATACATGAATGAATATGGGAATTCTACATTATATATGAATGAATATGGGAATTCTACAGTATATGTGAATTAATATGGGAATTCTGTAGTATATATTAACTAATGTGTTAATTCTACAGTATATGTGAATTAATGTGGGAATTCTATAAGTGAACTAATGTGGGAATTCTACAGTATATGTGAATTAATGTGGGAATTATACAGTATATGGGAATTAATGTGGGAATTCTACAGTATATGTGAATTAATGTGGGAATTATACAGTATATGTGAATTAATGTAAGAATTCTACAGTATATATGAATGAATATGGGAATTCTACAGTATATATTAACTAATGTGGGAATTCTACAGTATATGTGAATTAATGTGGGAAGTCTACAGTATATGTGAACTAATGTGGGATTTTTACAGAATATATGAACTAATGCGGGAATTCTACAGAATATATGAACTAAAGTGGGAATTTTATTATGTAACCTAATGCGAGAGAATCTGAGAAGGCTTCAAATGGTTTTGGGAATGGCACTATCTAGTCTAGAAAAAATAAAATTAAGTTAAATATAAACCTTTCTTGCATTTTTTGGCAGACTTATTTCTCAGTACAATTTATGTGTAAAAAGTTTTACAAATCAAGGGGCAGAACAGAGAGAGAGAATAGAGGCAGTTTTTTGTTTTTTTTTTGGCACAAATATTAGCAGGATTTGTACAAATTTGTACAAAATATTTGAATACCCAAATTGTGCCATAATTTTATTGTGATCCACTTTTTACAGCACCAAAGTTATTCTAAGGTATTAACATTAACAGTTACGGCACAAGATGGACATACTCAACCTCCCTGTGACACACTTTAAGGTCCTGGCCCACCAGTTGAAAATACTTTGTCTATGAGAGGGTAATAACTTATTGCCTGCCATACAGATAAATGTCAGCACAGTCCCAGTTTGGAGAAGCAGACAGGAGCAGGCTTTATGTTATGTATGTCTTGTACTTGGCCCAGTAAAACAACAAGGCTTTGGCACTTTTGTGTATTACATTGGTCTGCGTGCATTTTTTTTTTCATAAAAGTGTTGTTGTTTGACCTTATATTTGTATATTTTAGGCAGTCAGTGCTGTAGACATTTAACAACAATTCACTACAAAAATAAGTGAAGACGACATAGGGTTTAAGTTTAATTTTAAAAGCTTAAAAAACAAGTACAAAGATTGAAACAACAATCTGTTTATTTCACAGATTTTTAATATCCTGTTCTGATTTAATATCATTACAAGAATCTGCTGCTGGTGGATTAGCTTTTGTTGTTCTCAGACTGTATAGATTCACTCAAATCTCATTCTGTTCAAATCCACTTTTTGAATATTTTTCAATCAAGTGTGGATCATCTTGTTTTTCTTGCCTTGTTTTTTCAGTGGCAACTGCTATATGGGTTCCATTTCTCCTTTTAGTTTCTACAAACTAAGGCTTTGTCTACATGTAATTCACAGATTTTTCAAAAACATTTTTCACTGCATTGGTGGCTCTCATCTAAATGTGTAATGACTCGCTTACAGATCCTTTCAGAACCTTTCTGTTGTTTTCAGCACCTCACTATCTGTTCTTGCAAATTATTATCTGTACATTCTGACTTTCGGTTGTTGATTCTGAAAGATAATTTTTTTTGTGCCAAAAAACAAAACAAACAAACAAAGAAACAAACAAACAAAATGCTCATGCTCTAAATGTTCTTTGGTGTTTTTTGGTAATTAGCATTCGTTAATTTTTATTTATTTATTTAGTTTTTATAATTTTTTTTTTTTTTTTTTTTTTTCAATTTAACAACTTAGTCATAAAACTCAATACCAAAAGTCCCCAAAACAGGATTACAGGGTACAGGGTTTCTGCAGGGTTTTAAAGTGTCTAAAAAAGTCTTAAATTGTAAAATTTCAATAAAAGGCTTTAAAAAACTCTTAGGTCTTAAATAGATTTAAACAGGTCTCAAATATGTCATGTACATTAGATCAAACTACCTAAAATGTCTACCTAAATGTTCAAAGGCATTTTACTGGCATCAACACAAGAGCTTAGACCTTCTCTTACCAAGACCAAAAAGATTTGTGGCACTCACAATTGGTCTCAGGTTTTTGTATACTGCGTGCTTACAAAATAAATCAGTTTTTTCTTGGACCATGGTCTAAAGACTAAAACAGTCTTAAACTTATTTAAGCCTGCGTAAATCCTTCATAACTTTTCCCAATAAAAGAAACAGTAGGTCACCTTTAACATGAAAAATCTTTGTTAATTCCATATATATACTGAATAAATCAGCTGTAGCATTGTTATCAGTAAAACATTTGATCTAAACATGTTTACATCATATGGCACGCGTGTGTAATTTTTTATGAAATATAAAAAAGTATATACTGTTCATAGAATCTGTAAGGTCTTACTTTTCTCAGAGACAAAAGGAATATTCTTATTAAATAATATCCTTTACAGTTTTCCTCTTAGTGTCCAAGTAAAGCCTCAGATTGGTCATCACACGCACGCACACACACACACACACACACACACACATACACACACACACACACACACCACCCTCCTGTTGGTCCCGCCCGTTTCCTCTCCATTAGCTGATCCCTGTTGTTGTATTTGGGTGGCCCGGGCTGGTACCTGCACCCCCTTCCTCCCCTGTTCCTTTATCCCCCTTTTTTTTGCCCCTGATCCCAATCCATTCTGATGTCTTGCCGGTGCCTCTTCCGCCCTGCTCCCTCAGACTGGCCACGGCATTGGTACATGTCGGCGTATTTTATTCATCACGTATTAAAATCAAAGGAGGAAACGGTGCTAGGATGGAGCCTTTAATTAAATTACATTATTGTTAACGTCAGCGCTAGCCCGGCCGCTCTGTCGCCAGCACTTTAACCTCACTTTGAGATGGACATTAAGAGAAGCGAAGGGGGAGGGGCTGCCACATACTGCCAGTAATATATTCTAATGGGCTGTCCCCTATCGTACATCTGTGTGAATTTAAGAAGGGAGGCAAGTCTGGACCAAGTAATTAATGTACATGTAATGAGATAGAGGAATAAATAAGCTATGCTGTGTCCTTTTATCCAATCAGTAGAGCCTTAAATACTCTGTGTATTGTTGGTTGTAATAGTGCTGGAGCAGGTTCAAAGCAGAATCTGACTCTACACTAGACATATTGTTTTATTTGAGGCAGAAAACCTACATCTTTCTTTTACCACATTAGTTGAAGGAGATACAGTATATTATGCAAAGTTGACTTCTTGAGCATGTTATAATGTCCCCTCATCAAAAACATACCTGGAGTTGTGTTTTGCTTCATTCACACATGTTTGCGTAATCCTGTACTTTCTGGCGCTGAGTTTCTGAGTCCTCAAAACGCTTGGTTCCAAAAACTTCCATCTCTCTCACAAAGCCCCACCCACATCAGGAAGCACTGACCAATCAACAAGCCCTCTATATCCAGTCTGCACTCATTTATTTATCCAAAAAACTATGTACAGCTTTGTTTCCACTGATTGCTCACAGACAGTTTTACTTTGGGAGGTAAATGGCATCGTACAAAAAGTTAAAGGAATGGTTCTGTTCAACCATTTGAGCATAACAATTCTACACTGCTGCAGAAAAAAAAGCCTTTTTTTAGTCAGATAATGGTATTAAAGGTTGTGAAACTTACAATCCTTTTTAGAGGTTACCAAGATTGGTTTTAAAAATATGAATGAAAGCATAATATAGCTCCTTTTATTTTTCCAAAAAACTATATTTCACAAAAAGTAATTTGGTTCAAGCTACAACCAAATAGTAATTCTTTATTTCAAACCATGTTGTTTTACTGTGTTTTAGCCTCAAGAAAGCTGCATCATTAGTATCAGTACCACAAAATATGATTACATTCTATTACGGGCTTAGAATTTATAATAATAATAATTCATCTGTTTTATACAGCAGTTTTCCAGACAGTCAAAGTAGCTTTACATTATTAATTCACTCCCCACACACTGGTGGTGGTGAGCGACTTCAGCCACAGCTACCCTTGGGCAGTCTGACAGAGACGTGGCAGCCCCTCTGACCACCACCAAACACACAATTACCCATAGGCAAGGAGGGTGAAGTGTTTTTCCCAAGGACATAACAGCAGTATACAATGCTGGTTTGATCTGCCAACCTTCTGGTTGGTGGAAAAACGGCTCTACCCACTGAGCTAATGCATGTACATTTTAAACTTTAAAGCTCTGAGTTTAGTGTTAGAATGCTCAGAAAAGTAGGCACACCAGGAAGAAAAGGCAAAGCCAATGGGAGTGTCCCTTAAAAGTCAACACAGTTTTTTTTTTGTTTTTTTTTAGAAAGTGTCCAAATTTAGTGCAGTTTCACTTTACCCTTACCCTTTGTGAGTTTTCTTGTACAATTTTCTGACAGTCCATGGACATAAACAGACAGTAGTGCTCAAAGGTATCCATGGTTCAAATGACCCAATCTGGCAACATCGACTGAAAAGTTTTCACTGATTACTGATCATCTAGTATTTAGGAAATTCCTAATTTATCAAGACTGTGGTGACACACCACAATCTATTTTACCCGTAGCTTTAAAACAAACTGAACATTATTTAATGCATCAAATAAAAAAATAGGGTATACCACTTTAAAATTATTTAGGTATGTAAAAATGCTTAAACCATGACAATAAATGTTAAAAATAAATTGTACCATTACACTTCTATGTAGTTCTGCATAAAATTATATATATATATATATATATATATATATATATATATATCATACCCATGTTTTATTTTTAGACTGTGTGCGCTTAAATCTTATTCACAACCACTGCACTGTACGTACAGCAGCAGTAATATATTCAAACAGTCCCTTCTCTGACATCCATTTGAATATTTCAAAAGCTCATCAGAGAGAGGGGAGTTATGTTATACAGCGAATATGTTCACAGTGAATATGAAATTATCCCTGCTCTTGTTCAGTTGTACAGAGACGTTAGCACTGACGACCTGATAGTGAAGGCCACAAACATATGACCCTGTGTGTAAAGTGATCCAGACTCACACATTGTTTGATAACAACATCAGATGTGAATTAACACACCCTCGCTTTGCTCTGACTGTGAACAAGCAGTGAGCAGCTTGTAGTCTGTTTGTTCTATAGATTTCCATACAGAGGCCACATTGAGGAACTTGTACGGGGGCTGTGAAGTTCTGGGGTTGTACTACTACTACTACTGCTGCCTCATTGAGGTGCTTGTACTGGGGGGTGCTAAGCTCTGTGGTTGTTTAAATGAGGAACAGAATAAAAATTGTGGAATGCACACTGAGAGGAGTTTCTGAAGTGGTTGAAGCTGAAGTTAGTTGTCCTAAAAATGTCTTGTCACTGGCCCCATTAGCAGACATATAGAACACAAAGCTTGTATCATTGCTCCTGCCTGCTTCTCCAAACTCATAGTGTGCTGACAATTCTATCTATCCTTTTATCTACTTTGTTAGACAATTTGGTCTAAGTTTAGACCTAAGACATCAAAGTCAAACACTTCCATACTCTATAAAGCGTGATAATGTTTTGTATTCTTTACATAATTCATAAAACCATAATTAGTTGATGATGGTTTGTTATTGATGTTTAAAGGGTTTTAGCAAGTCAAACTGCATGACCCTTGTATTGTATCCTTAAGGCTATGTTGGTTTATTCATAAGTTGTAGGTTCTCTGAATATATACTATATATAGCCACCTCAGTGTATTCATATCAACTTCAAATTTTTATCACAGCAAGAATTGAAGCTGAGTTTATTGAAACTCTTATTACTCTTGTTATTATCACTGCTTATTACCTCTGAAGTTGGTTTAAACATACCTGGTCTGCAACAATTTGTGAAAAACACAAGATCTTAACACATCTTCTAAGATTTAAACAAAAAAAAACAAAAAAAATGATGAAAATATGCAGCTCATACTGGCAACCTCAAATAAATGGCACTCTGATTTGTCAGCATTGAATCACTGTCAGTGGAAAATCATAGAAAAGTATCCATTCCAACACAGGCTACATCTGCTTACATTGAGCAACTGACTGAAAATATATAGACCCTTTTAGTGTTTGTAAAAGTCTGCAAATGGTACTGGAAATTAAACAGACCATAATACACTTTTAATGGAGGAATTAGCAGTAGCCACCAAGGATTACGAACTATGAATGAACAAGATGATTTTGGACACTGACAACCACTCGACCACATGTGATCAATATCAGAGCCTGGATGGAATGCATTGGTGAGAATAGAGACAGAATAGTCCACTAGACTGGACATTCTAATATTTAACAGCAGTAACTGACATCCGGCACAGAGCCGCATAGTATTATGACTGTAGCCATTCTACCAGGT
Source organism: Bostrychus sinensis (assembly GCA_020698575.1). Taxonomy (NCBI): domain Eukaryota; kingdom Metazoa; phylum Chordata; class Actinopteri; order Gobiiformes; family Eleotridae; genus Bostrychus; species Bostrychus sinensis. Next base: position 36,943,049 of record CM036249.1, on the reverse strand, counting down.
GCCATGTAAACTAATAGGGAGCTGCACTTGCTTTCACAATATTCTTTTATTTTATTTTGTTAACTTTTTTATATTTTTGCTTAATCTAATGTCTAGTTTTAGCACAGACATTTTGAACAATTCTCTGTTTCCAACTTGGTATAATGGCATATTTTAATTCACTGTCATCATACTCTTATACTTGGTGCGGTGGTCATCTGTTCTAATGCCTTTACAAATACAAACATATAGCGGTTCTGGATAAAAGTAGAGACCACTACAATATTAATAATGTTAATATTATTTTTTTTGTATTTCAGTGAAAAACATACTTACGAGCTCAAAACTATCCCTGTTTCTCAATTTCCAACATTTATTTTTTGAAGTTGTCTGTTTTTACATTACTTACCATTAGAATTAGCCTTAATTAGCTCGTCACAAAATGTCCAAATATACATTCAAAGTAGTCAGGAGTCCAACACCAACCTCAAAACTCAAACCTGTTACTACCCCAACCCTGAGTCTCATGTGACCGTTTAAGTGAATTAGCAGCGCCTCGTCCTCAGCTCTAAAGGGTCAGTCCTCGTCCAATTACCGTCTCCACCTTGTTAACTCATTCAGCGCCATCACAAAACATGCTTCATTATGCTAATGAGCATGCAAATGAGGCTGGGGCTCATGTTAAACTGTACCGGGGATGTTTTCATTGCTGTTTGACACTAATTAATTTTTTGCCGCTCGTGTGAAGTGACCTCGCTCGAGAAAATGGGAGGAAATGGATTTGATGGCAGAGAATGGTTCAGAGCAGGTGTCAGTGTCCCAACAGCTGTAGCTCAATATGGAAACCTAAACATGAAATAATTATATCTCTATTAAATGTTGCATATGTTTATTAACCTAAATCAAGTCAAAGTGCAGTGTGTCTGTAGTTTTTCTGCAAAATTACCAACAAAGTATTTGCACCTATGTACTTAGCTATATAAGCTTTCTCTTTTTTGAGAGGCCTTTGGCTTTTTTAGACAGGATGGTCGAAAAAAAAACAATAAAAAAAAACAATATAATTACAATACTGAGAAAATGGAAATTAGTTTCTAATATTCAGTATTGTTCTGTATTTTAAACTATCTTGGAACAATATGACAGTTTGATATTAATTTGATATGAGACGATAAGACAAGACAATGGTAAAATGTATGGTATCCCTGTTTTGTATATTCATTGTGTTTGATCCACAGTGTGCAGTTTTTATGGATGCATTGATATATCAGCCTAATATTGGCCAATTTATACATAGTTGACTGCCATCGGTCTATTGACAAGTGTGGTGGCAAGCACAGATACCAGTCAGATGATGGTAACCTGTTCATATGCTCTAAAAAAAGCAGAGGTGAAATCCTCCAGCCCTTGGCTGCACCTAGAAATTCTGTCCATAAAAATAATGAACAGAACCAGTGACAAAGGGCAGCCCTACCGGAGTCCAACATGCACTGGGAACAGGTCTGACTTACAACCGGCAATGTGAACCAAGCTCCTGCTCCGGTCATACAGGGACCGGACCCCATACTCCCAGAGCACCCCCCACAGGACACTACGAGGGACACGGTCGAACGCTTTCTCCAAATCCACAAAACACATGTGGACAGGTTGGGCAAACTCCCACGAATCCTCAAGCACCCGATAGAGGGTGTAGAGCTGGTCCACTGTTCCACGGCCAGGACGAAAACTGCATTGTTCCTCCTGAATCTGAGGTTCGACTATCGGCTGAATTCTCCTCTCCAGTACCCTGGAATAGACTTTCCCGGGGAGGCTGAGGAGTGTGATCCCCCTGTAATTGGAACACACCCTCCGATCCCCCCGGCTGCGCCAATACCAGGCGATGTCACGGTCCTCGATATAATACTGTTCATAGGGGTTATATGCTCCCCCTTGAACTCCCAACTTATCGTGGTGGAGGAGTTTGAGTGCCTGAATGATCCTAGGAGCTATGTTGCCTGGGGCATTATGCTCGGGTCTCCCATGGCAAACAGGTCCTAGATGATGGGCCAGACCAAGAGCAGTTCATAAAACCCCTAGGCTTTAAGCAGCATATGTAAAGACAATACCTTATTTTTGGCACCTTTATACACTTTTGATAATGCAACCAAATCATGCTGAACCTGTCCACACTGATATAACTTCTCTTTGCTTGGTCTTGGTGAGTTCAGTCCTCCTCTTTTCCTCACTACCATCCACAGTTCATATTTGACACAGATATTGCAACCCGTTTTATCAATATGCTGTTCCTCATTAGAATAGATGTATGTGATGTTAATGGCTGTACTTGGTAAAACAGCTTATTAACCCTAATGATCTCTTACAATCATCGGACGTCTCCTCTTCAATTAGACTGACTGATGATGACACACATTTAATGAATGTGTCAGTGAGATAATGGCTCTTCAGTGGTGTACAGGAGGATACAGTAGGGTTTAGCTGTTTATTGGCTGTAGACTGAACATAAAGATGGACAGTGGTTCAGGTGTGGATCATGAGGGCATGTTCTCTCACTAAAGGCCATGCTCTCTGGGGTAAGGGAGGCATTCTGGGATATTTTGGGGCACATTTTTGATTTTATAGAAAGTTAAGTTTTGTATAGGGCACTGACATCTGACAAATGAGAAAAAAGGCATTAAGATGTTAGTAATCTATGGGCTGTAATGCAATAACCACTCAATAACTCTGCATAACTGTGAATGTACAACCGTACATTCAGTGTCTTTCTGTGTGAATGTGCTTTATCTGCTGTTAGCATTAGCACATACTATAGCAGTCAGCAGCATTTTTACATCTCCTTGACTGGGTTAGGGTTGGTTGTGAGGTGTGTATGGGGCATTAAAAAAGCATTAAATAGATTTTCCCAAAATTCAGGCCTTAAATGGCATAAAAAAAATCTACCGTATTTTCCGGATTATAAGTCACTCCGGAGTATAAGTCGCAACAGTCAAAAAATGCATCATGAAGAGGAAAAAAAACATGTATAAGTCACACTGGACTTTAAGTTCATTTAAAAATCTATCCATCCATCTTCTGCTTTATCCGGGGCTGGGTCGCAGGGGCAGCAGTCTAAGCAGGGACACCCAGACACCCCTTTCCCCGGACACTTACTCCAGCTCCTCTTGAGGAACCCCAAGGCGTTCCCAGGCCAGCCGAGAGACATGGTCCCTCCAGCGTGTCCTAGGTCTTCCCCGGGGCCTCCTCCCGGTGGGACATGCCCAGCACACCTCCCCAGGGAGACGTCTTGGAGGCATCCGAAACAGATTCCCGAGCCACCTCAACTGACTCCTCTCAATGTGGAGGAGCAGCGGCTCTACTCCGAGCTCCTCCCGGGTAACCGAGCTCCTCACCCTATCTCTAAGGGAGCACCCAGGCACCCTGCCACCCGGGATCTTGTTCTTTCGGTCATGACCCAAAGCTCATGACCACAGGTGAGAGTAGGAATGTAGTATTTAAAAATGTATTTTACAAAATCCAAGACCATGAACAGACATTTAATCTGGAAAGGCAAGTTATTCAACTATGCAATAGCACACAGAACCATGTCCACAGTATGTTAACGTAACACATTACCAGTTATTCAGCTACACAATAGCATAAAGAACTTACCTGGGAGGCTGAATAGGCTGAAAAAACTTAACAAGCCAGCGAGTCCGAAGAAAGTTAACAGTAACGATGTTCCCCGTGCTCTCCATTTTCTTCCACATCACTACTGACAAGCCTAGAGTTGTCACAAGCTTAGAGCGCCCTGTTGCGGCTGTAGACGGTAATGTTTACTCTTTGATTTATGTTAAATTTGACATATAAGTCGCAATACCAGGGAACCTATGTGTAAGTGCGACTTATAGTCCAGAAAATACGGTATTTGATTCTAACAAGCATTAAACATTTGAAATAGTTTTGAAGAAAAATCTCTGACATTATTAGTTTTTTTTGTGTGTGAATATAAATATGTAAATAATAATCTACCATTTTTGTAGTCTACACAAGCGTGATAGACGGGCGGACCTTTATTTTACAATACAAATACATTTTGACAATTTAAGCTGCCACTGCCACTGCCATTGTATGTTTGTGGCATTAAAAATATTAGAAATGGCATTGAAAGCATCAAATTAGACTTGATGATGAATGCCTGCAGGAACCCTGAGTGTAAGATGTTCTTAGTCTCAGAACAATTTATAGGGAATAGATGTTGCCAGTGAATCAAGGGCAGTTTATTTAATGTGGAAGTCCAGGCATCATTCCGAGCTCCTCTCTACCAACCACTCTGAGGAGGAACCTAGCTTGGTACTCCTGACCAAAATCCTGGCTCAGATCAGGAGAGGGGTCCCTGAGTGCTACACTGCGGTCACCCACTGCTCCTGACAGGTTGCCCCAGCGGCATTGAAGGATGGATCATATGTAGGGAACAAATTTCTTTATGGAGATAATGAAGTCTACGTTAACCTTAACCTTGAAACTGATTTTGGCACACCTGTCTGTATGATATTTTGTTTGTGGGTACATAAGTATACAATAAATTTACTGGTACTGATAGTTTTGTCTTTCAGCTCCTCCTTCACCACAACAGGTGATCTAGGGTGACCTCCTCAAAAAGCACTACAAGTGGGAAAAGTTATATGATTTGGTGGGACATTGTTGGACAGACTCAAAAATTAAGAATTCTGATACTATACATATCTAATTGAACAACTGAGTCTAAACCTCATTTAGAAACAGACACAGGTTGCTATAGTTTAGGGCGTATGAAACATTTAATGTGCTGTTTTCCCCAAAACACACAAACAGGGTCTGTACAGTCATGGAAAACCTGGAGAAGCCATTGAATTTTAAAATGCAATTTCCAGGCCCTGGAAAAGTTTTGGAATTTTATATTTTGGTGTAAAGTTTTGGAAAGGTTTTTGACATGTAAATAGTAACATTTGGCCACTCATAGTTAAATGTGCGCAGCTAGAATACAGTAAATATAAGTGTCCAGTAGAAACGCTGTTGTCTTGGCCGTGTTCTCACTGCAGGAAAAAATGACCGATAACTATTTTTTGTCAGCTTATTGGAACAAAATACCTTTTTTGGCTTTGGTTTTGGTAATGCTTTAAAACAGCATAGATGGCTAGTGTATGAACCCTGCACAAAGTAATGTCTTTACTGAGACTTTTGTTTATAAAATAGGTAATCTCTCAGTCTGCATTTGTCAACACACTCCAGCAGCAGGCCAACACCAACTCACAGCTCCATGAAGAGGCCTTACCTGAAACACAGGGGCAGCAACACCCCAACCATTTATTCAACTCAACAAGAAATACTGACCTGATCTTCTTAACTTGAATCTCACTTCTTTTAAGATTCATTGAGCACTGTATGGCTGGGTACTGCTGAGTGATACCTTTGTGGAATCAAAAGAAAAGTTACGATACTACTCTTATTGAAAAAAAAATTTTTTTTTGATACCAAGTTTCAAGAATTGTGCTCCAAAATGTGTATTTTGTTGAATATTATTGTGTTTTCAGGTTAGGTATCAGGAAAAGTATCGCTCAGATACCGTTATCGAAAACCAGGTATCATTTAAGCCAAGCCAAGCCATTTTATTTGTATAGCACATTTAAAAACAAATGTGTTGCTCCAAAGGGCTTCACAGCAAAGAGGGAAAAGCAATGTAATTTTAAAAAAAGTTGACACAAAATGATGTAAAAAAATTATATAAGTGCCTAGATAAGAGACACAGAACAGAGGGAAAATTTAGGTCCCAAAATCAGCCTAATTAAAAGCCCGATTAAAAAGGTGAGCTTTAAGCAAAGATGTAAAATGATCCGTGGAGGAGCTGGTTTTGATGTGGAGTGGGAGTTCATTCCACAATTTGGGGGCAATGACTGAGAAGGCTTGGTCTTCCTTTCTTTTAAGGCGAGATGAGGAGACTGACAGCAAGTGTTGAGAGGAGGACCTGAGAAACCATGAGACAGGCTGTGGGGTTAAAAGTTCTGAGATACACTGAGGGGCAGTCCCAGAGAGTGCTTTAAAAACAAACAATAAAAATTTGAAATCAATTCTAAATTTGACTGGCAGCCAATAGAGTTGTTTTAAAATATGGTGTAATGTGTTCACTCTTTTTTTCTCCCAGTTAAGAATCTGGCCACGGTGTTTTGAACTAACTGTAATTTAGCCAGAGTTGAGTGTGGAAGTCCTGCATACAATGAATTACAGTAGGCTAATCTGCTAGTGATTAGAGCGTGGATAACAGTCTCCAGGTTCTTCTTGGATAAGACTGGCTTCAGTTTGACAATCCAACGGAGTTGAAAGAAACTGCTCTTGACTACACTGCTGACCTGTTTTTGAAGGTTAAGAGAGGAGTCGATAAAAACAGCAAGATTTTTATCTTGGTGTTTTTAAATACTGGTATTAAAAAATCTGAATGGTACCCAGCCCTATTGAGCACCAATGAAAAAGTGGGACATTATCTGAATAAGTAGGACAAGGACAAATGCCTACAGTAAATGGCTGGGACAGCGGGACTCGTGCTACATCTTGCTCTCACATGAAGACCATCAGACTGTTGGACTTCGCCAATTGTGCCAGGAGCTCTCTTACAAAAACATCACCCTATTGTTAAATAAAATTAAAAACGCTATTATTTTTTATTTGCCATTGTGTGTATAGCATCAGGCCAGCCTCCCCCTGTAGGTGTACAGTACAGTGTGTGCATGTGTGAATTCCAAAGAGACAATAAACCTCGTGTTGTGTGGAAATCTGTTTGGACGTTGGGACAGATTCTCAGAACAAAGCCTGTATTTTGGTGTTTTTGGTCCGTCTGTCTGTCTCTTTGATGCACAGATGCACGTTCCGTTCTCCATGTCTTAATAGTGTTAACCCATCAGCTGTGTCCAAAGCGGCTCAGACCATTTTCACTCGTTCTCACCGAAAAAGCGGCCAACACTCAGCTCCCGTGTTCCCTGCTCCAGAGAGATCTTGGAACGGACTCGGAGATTTGTGTCTGACTGAGGCATCACCGTCTTCAGGACACGTTTTCACAAAGCACATGCTCAAATACTTCATTAGGATCGTTAGCGAGACGAGAGAGTAAATTACCTGCCACCGCTTCGGCAGCACATCGTTGCAGGACATTTCAGCACATTTCAACACATTTCAAGATTATGTTCAAGACTTTTTGTACCGACTATTTTATTTTGTTCCAAGTACATCCTATTACCACAAGCCAATGTATGCAGTTACTTAGCAGGGCTGTACAATATATTGAAAAATTATCATTCTTCCAATATCAGCAAATGCAATATCCAAATTTAGTAGTGGTGGTCTTTGTTAAATGTCCTATTTTTGCTTTTTTCAGGCGTTTTAAAATAGTGTTGGACACCTTTGCATTAGTATTTCCCGTTTTACAACTTAAAATAATTTATATGTATGGGAAATCTCTTTATTTTGGTGCTGCTAGCAATGATGGGAAATGGATAGAGGATAAAATGGCTATTTAGCTCGGCTATTAGCAATGCTAACAGATAGATAAATGAGCTGTCTGCTTTGTAGTGCGGCAATTTAAGTGCTAAAGTCCATAAGTTGGAAACAACATTATAACATTGTTATAAGTTTAAAAATGTGATTTAGCAGAATAGGCGACCTTTAAAAAAATCCAGATTTAGTGGTTGTCTTTGTTAAGTTTTCATTGTGACACAGTTTAAACTATTAAACTAACATTACATTTACATCTCTGCATTAATACAATTGTTCTTACTATGTCAAAATAGTAAATCAAAATCTTACCAGTCATATTGTTATTGCAATATTCAACATATTTATATCATACCACATGTTTGCCTCATGTTGTGCAGCCCTACAATGTAAAACATAATGATTTGCATCTGACATTGCATTTGGAGGTTATTATATTTGTTAAAAATGTATTTCACACTGAGAACTTCCCCCCAAAACTGTCATATGACCTTTTAGTAGATTGAACTGAAAAATACTATAGAGACATCCCAAACTTACAGTAACTTTAAAATGTAGACTTTTATCCATTGTCTGTCCTGTTTCCTGTTGTCTTTCCCACCACCTACATTTCTCTGTCCCCTCTGTGTCTGTTCACATCGGGACAGTCCTGACACAGCTCCTAACTAAGACATAGGAGAGCAGTGGGCAGGTTTCTGAAGGTTAGCCTGTCTGCACTAACGAATGGTGCTGCTGATGACATGTGACGTTTGCACCGGGGGATGATGCAAACCTCTGCTAATGAAGCCACCATACTCTGGTGTAGTGTGGCGGGGGGAGGTACAGTCAAGTCCATCAGACAGAATGTGAGAAACACAGGTCTCTGTCCACTGGCCACAGCACATAGACTGCTGTTTGTGGATATAAAACATATGAACATATGACAGAGTTGTTGTTGTTTTTTTTTTACTTTATTCATTTTTGGTTATATAAGAACATAATAACAAAAAAAACAACAACACAATAATAGTTTTCAAAAAGGAGTAGGTTAAAGTAAAACCATACCCTACCCCCTTCTCTCTTATCTTTTCTTATTTCATACATAGTATTTTTTAGCGTACATGTTGCAAGTGGCATGTTTATGAAATAGGTCTTAATTTTTCTTGAACAATGGAGTGTAAGACTTAGGGCCACATGCAGTCTTAGTAGTTATTGTAAAATAGTTATTACCACAATATTTAACAAAGCTTCATATTTCTTTATTTCCTTCTTTTTGTTTTCAGTGGGGCTAAAATGTCAAGGCTTTGTTAGAGAGTGCAGTGAAGAAGTGATAGGAAATCATGGAGAAGAGAGCAGGGAGAGAGATTTGGTGAATTGTCTGAGTCAAACGTTGGACACAAACCCACGGCACTTGGGCAGTCTGTAGCCGCTCTGTATATGTGCCGCACGCTCTACCAACTGAGCTATACTGCAGCTTAGTTTAGTCATATTTCCATCTCAGATTTGAAAGAGAGAAGAAGACTGAAGAGCCACTGTATAAAGGATGACAGCTGGTGATTTTGGTTGAAAGAATTTTGACAACACACTTTGAGAAGTTCATTAATATTCATCTATTCCTAACACTGCATTTCGACAAGAATTTAAAATCTCACAAAATCATAGCTGGTTGATGCAAAGTCATATTAGTTTTTGGTTTGGAACATTTTCTCTTTAACTCTCAGTGTGTACATAGCGACCTCAGCACCAGGACATTTATATTAGCCTTTTTAATGTTGTGTAATAGAACATTTGAATAATTCAATTTCAGACTTCCACAGCGAGCTCAAGGCGATGGCCACTGTCTGTGTGGCCAAACATATGCAAATAAATTACCATAATACACACTACACTTAGAGTAATGCTTATGGCAGGAGGAGACATGGGACGAGTGTTGACCCACTGCAGAGGCTTAATTAAAAACACTGTAATGAGACGTGTGTCCAGATCAGAAAAGAGTAGTGCGAGGAGATGTATGAGGTCTGCTGCTGCTGAGCAGCACCCAGGGACCCTTCTTCAGATCTGAGCCAGGATTCTGGTCAGGAGAACATACTCTATATTCCACATATTTTGAGGCTGATGTGGCAATACACCTGGAGAAACCCCTTCCTGAGAATAACATATAAACTCCACACAGAAAGGTCATACCAAGTCCAGCCTTTGAGAAATGAGGCCACTCTTAACTTGGCTTGTTGCAAATGTTAAATGCTAATAAACTAGGCCAGTGATTCCCAACCTGGGAGTTGGAAGCCCCAAAGCTTCACAGTTGGTTGCGGGGGCCTCTTGGAAAAGAGGTCCAAGCTAGGGCTGATTGATATTGCAAGGAATACTAGTTAATGCATTGCAATGGTCACAGAAAATGTGTTTAGAAATTGTTGAAAATAGGTTATTAATACTTCTGTGATGTTTTTGTTATGTAGTGAAATTTACCCAATGAATTACTTATTTTATTTTTCCTAATTATTAGATCAGGTAGGCGAAGGGTTGGGGCCATCAACATATGAACTAATAAAATGGGAATCACTTGCAAAAAAGGTTGGGAACCACTGAACTAGGCTGATGTTCTTTATTGAATTATTTATGAATATAAAGTTTGACTTTATGAGTTAAAAATCACAAAGTCAGACCAATGCATTCGTAATGTAACAGCTTTCTATTGAGCACGCATATGCGTCCTAAGCTACAGGAGACTAGCTTTGTATCTTAAAATCTTTTGTGACAAGAGACCAAAACAAGTGTAGTCACTGGAGGAGTGAACCTAAATACTATGTGCTTGGTCTAAAAATGTGTAAATGTCTTAAAACTGGTCTGTTTTTACTCATTTCTTAGTTTGTGCTGCTGTCAAGTTCTGGAGCGCTTTGTCCAATACTAGTCAGAGTAAACTGTAAACACACAGCAATACTGTAGTCCACTGGTTCTCAATCTGTGGTATGTGTAACATTGTTGGTATGCAGGCTACCTTTAGTGGTACTCAGGAGTCTTTTGGATGCAGTTCAAGTCTTGATTTACTTACATTTAGAGCCATTTTGTTTAGGCCTAGTTTTTTTTTTTTTTTGTTTTGTTTTTCTGGACTCCTCGATTAATCCTGGTTTATTCAGAGAATAAGTCCTGGTATAGTCCTGGAATTAGTCTTGGGTTATTATTTTTTTTGTCCTGGTCCAGGCCCAGTTGTATTTCAGGTTTAGTCCCTGTTAAGTAATATTGGTTAATTCCTATTTTGTTCCTCAGTTTAGACCTGAGTTAGTCCAGATTTAGGTTTAGTAATAATGGTACTTGGAGAGCCAAATATTTCTTGTGGTACTTGGTGTGAAAAGTTCTGCTGTAGTCCAACAATAATCTACGTTATCCATGTGTGTTACTCAGATCAAAAGAAAATCCAATTACCGCTGATCTAAAATAACTGAAAAAATAAAATAAAACTACAGTTACAATCAGACTGAAGCAATACTTTCTATTTCCCCTCTTCAACTCGGATTGGAAATATCCTATTTGCTTGTCTCTTGTCTGTATGGAGAGAAACACCAGGCGGAGTGTTTGTTTGTGGTGTGAACGCTGCACAAGGCCATCAAATCAATTAGCGTGTGATCGGAAGAGCGGGGCTGGCTGGGTCTGCTGGGCTTGGCCTGGGCTGGTGAGGGTGAGACACTGGGAGCCAACAGTCACGACTGCTAACCGCTAACACCAACCCGCCGAGGAGAGAGGCGGGACGGGGGCGAGCTGCCTGCATATGGAGACACCAACGTGGCACTATGGGCTAGAGTTCACCAGGGCTCAGATGCTCACTCCAGACATGTCACCAGCAGGGAGAAATATCAGAAATCAGTTTGTAGTTGGAGAATTTGCAGGTTCTTGTAAAAATGTTAGCATCTGCTTTGAGTGTAACATGCTTGTTGGGTCTAATGTAGGCACAGCATAGAAAACTAGTTCCAAACATGGGACCCAAAGCTGCTTCTCTGAAGATTCAAATGCGTATTGGTTTTAGGTGCATTCACATGGAAACACGTGGAATGTCTTATAATGATTCTGACTTTAATTTAAAGTTTATAAATGTTTGTAAATACCTTTTGGGGGCAACATGGCCTGGTTAGCACTCTCACCTCACAGCAAGAAGGTCTTGGATTTGATTCCTGGACAGTGTGGGACCTCTCTGTGTTGGGTTTGCATGTTCTCCTCCAGGTGCTCTGGTTTCCGCCATCAACCTAAAACATTCACAGTAGGCTAATCCTCCAGCTGGGTATTGTCAATAACGTCACGATATTTTGAGCAAAGCACAGGGTCAAACAAGTTGACTAAATGGATGTTTTATAGTCTGTATATTGGCCCCGGATAAAATCTAACCAACATGGCAATCTTGTCATGTTTTTGTGAAGAAACAAATGTATCTATATGTAGATCTGAGCTGTAATGTCCCCAGCAGTGGAGCATACTCTCTCTGCTGCTGCACTTGTACCCAGGATGCAGTGATTATGTCAGGCCAAGTCAGACACAAGAGGATCAGTAACTTTGCTCTCCCTCCACTCAGTGACACAGGTTGGCTCTGTGTTGTGCTAACGTTACCTGTTGCTAGTGGCAGATCAGCGTAGTGTCTTGTTCTGGAAAGACAGAGATCTGTAGAGTTGCAGCAGTAACGTTACTTCACTGCAGAGTAATGTTACTTAACTGCGGTACAAACTGCATGATCCATGTCTAACTCCTGACTTCAAAATTGATAATTCCCCTCAAATTTGGCAAAAAAAAAAAAGAAAAACACCCTGTTCCTCCACATTTGTTTACTATGAAGAGACACATGCTGCTGCTGTGTGCTGTGGTGCTGCCACCTATGGTAGATTTGTGTACTGCACCAGAGGGGGCAGCTTCAAAACTGCCATCCCAGCTGTTTATAATGGAGTAATGTCATTTAAACGTATCAACACAGTAGCATGTATCGTAAATGTATAGAAGTACTTCACTACTAAGTACTAAGTCTAGAAGTACTTCACGATATATTCCTGCATCAACTTTTTAAACACAGCCTTACCTCCAGGTAGGTACTCCTGACCAAGATCCTGACTCAGATCTGGAGCAGGGTCCCCACCCACGGCTCCTGACAGGTTGGCCCAGAGGCATTGAAGGATGAGCAGAGAACAATTTTCCCTATGGAGACAATAAAGTTTACCTTACCTTACCTAGTCATAAGTATTGATTTAGTTCCCAGTTTTAACCAGTGAGCCCAGAACCTTGTAAATACAATAAAATTTAAATTTACTTTCACTTTGTCTATGGTTAATAAAGCCTCAATCTTATTAGTGTAGATTGCCAATCAATCAAATGTTGCTGATCATTATTGTTATCAACTGAACATTGATTTCCCACATTGCATTTTTTCTATAATAATGTGCAGCTCTAGTTAGGAAGCTGCTTATGAAACAATGCCAAGCCCACAATCTACTGCAATGTTACTGACAAAACTATTGTCTTGTTGATTTTTATTTGCAAATGCCATCCCTCTCCAAATCTTCTTCACCTGTGTCTATTAGAAAATCTATATCTATATTGTGATCATTTTCATTTTATTTTAGAATCTCCCATCTCACACAAATCCTTCTTCCTCTCAGTACTGAAAAACACAGTGAAACTCCTCTCCCTGCTCTAGTCTCTGTTATCCCATCTGGATCTGGATCTCTAGAAGTTTCTAATTTACAGCTTGTATTAGCATGAGCCTGATAAGCATATTCTCCTCAGTGGGTTGCCCTGTCTGGTTTACTGCCTCGTAAGTCTCACCTTCAGTCCACGCTGAATTTACACTGGGCTTTCTGCTGCAAAAGCACTTTTACATTCAAACGTGGAGGCAGATTTTTGGTGGTGAGTTATGAAGCTGCAAACCTGTGAGTAAATTGAGTGTGGGTATGGCTAAGTGTGTGCAAAAAACATTTATAAATGCATTCTCCTATTGATCCCTGAGTGAATTCAGGTCATTAGGCGTTTTTGCACAAAACAGTTACAGGAACTTAGTTCTATGAACTCCCCACCCTCAGGATCATTTTGTCAACTTCCATTTGCACTGATCATAGGAACCACGACTCTGTGACCTAAGCAACGCGACGGTGTGTGACGTAGCGTAACCACAACATGAAGCATGAAGACAGTCAGATTGGACTTTTTACTGCAGAAATGATCATAACAGAGTGGCAAATGTCCTGTATAAGGTCCAGGCTTTAGGAGTTTGCAGAGTGAGGAGACAAAGGATACAGCATTAGCATTAGATCTACTGCTTTCCTGTAAAAAGGAAAGCAGAGCTCCTGACAAAAGATTCAAGGGTTGAGTCTAAGCCTAGCTTTTAAATGAGTGGCTATAGTGTGTGTTATGAGTAAATATTTCAGGTGAATGTCAATTAATGATAATGTACATTACTATGTCGCTAACTGTGTAACTACATCACTAAATAGTTCATAGGTCAGCCCTGCTTTGAAGTAGGAGCTAAAAATGTTCAAAAGAACTATGGCCCCAGTCCTTAGTTCCTCTCATGTGTGAAAACTCAACAAAACGGGATAGTTCCCAACAAGATTATATGAACTACAAAAGGTTCCTTCAGTGCGAAAGGGCCTAATGTGTTGTCACATATTTTTTACTACTGTTGCTGGTGCTTCTACAAGTACTACGGCTACTACAATTACTTCTATACTGGTAGTATTTTTACCTTTTACTCAATACAGATTAGCAAATTTTATTACGTTAGATATTTTCTACTTTCTAAAATCTAATTTAAATAAAAGTTTACATTTATAAAATAAGTCAGAGCCACACTCCCATTCTGCCAGTAAGCTGTCCTTTGTGGTCCAACTGTGCCTCATCGATTAACAGGTAACAAGAATAAACACAAGAGAGCTGTTTTAGGGGAGAAGACTGCTAACTTTGAAAAGAACAGATGAAAAACTCAGCAGAGGTGCTCTAAATTTATCAAACGCTTGAACAGTTGTAAAATGACTTTGAGAAGAAACTTCAGTCTCTGTCACAAAGACACTGATGACGCTCATACAGATGTTTCCGTTGTATAGGAGCAGCCGCAAACGTCAAAATAACAACCAATAATTATTAATTCATCTGCCAGCATCGCAATTACAACCCTCTGTGATGAGACGCCGTTCACCATCAGTGCTTTTGTCTCACCTGATTTGGAATCACAGTTAATGATGTTGACGGAGAGGTCCGGGTTAGTGTCGCTAGCATCATTAGCACTGAATCTGCATCTTTAATGAGTAGATTAAGGCTCTGGTATAATTACAACTGAAACATCAATGGCTTTCTAATGACTGGAATACGAGACGTGGCTTTTTTACATTTGGCAGGAGCGCAAAGATCTTCCTGTTTGCTTTAAATAATAGTGTCTGTAAATATGAATATTCATTAAAAGCAATAAAATAATTAGGTGAAGTTAATTAATTGTTTGGAATCTCTTTAAGCTTCACAATTAGTGTCTTTATACTTTATACATAAATTTAGTCTGTTAACATTAAACACTTTCTTTTGATCTAGCTCCTAACAGATGGATCATTCTTTCTTTATTTTTGCCCTAATTCTCATACAGTTGGTTAAGGATATTTTATTTTCACATTTATTACTATTATAGTATTATAGAATTGTATAATATTGACTTGTTGACATTTGTGGATAGCCAGAATTCACTGTAAAAATAGTGACATCAGTGCAATGGAAGGCTGCTTGTATATTAGACTAAATAATGTCTACCGTGCAACCTATAGGAGAAATTGAGCCATGGCCTTTTGGGAGATCACAGTGGTCTACAAGTTGAAAAACATTTGATTTTGATTCAGAGGCCCACAGTTAGATTAAAAATCAATGCATCTAACCAGTGTTTCTTCCAGCACTTGATAGCTACCTATATAGGTAATATAAAGTAATATACATTTAGGTTATGCCCCTCAAAACCCAATTTTAATGCTTTTATGATGCAGTGTTTATTTTAAATTAACTTTTTGTGGCATTTAGTAGTTTTAAGTGTGATGTATTAAAGGCATAAATTGTTATGTTCACAAATCACTATGAGTAGCCTGCCACCTTAACTGACAAATCTTCTGCGGGAAACACCGCATCTAACAATATTTGGGTTCATGTCAGCTTAAAATGAATGACATATGACTACAAATTAATATTTTTTTTATTGCCGCAACGTGCGTATTAGCCAAAGTTAGTGCAATTGTGGCTGTCTTCTTTGGCACTGCACTGTAAGATGCCCAAACTGTTATCAAACACTCTGGTCTGGCTCGTCATCACTACACAAAGTATATGTGGCTACGATCTCACAGATTACTGGCAGGGTAGTCTATACTATAAATCTGCACTAGTTAAATGCAGATTTTTTTAATTAATATGTTTATTGTATATATTATGTTGAAAAGAATCTGTATCAATGTTCAATTAAACCCACCTTTTATAAAATGGACTGCAAGCTAAACTGTAGGCTTTCTTTACAGATCTAGGTTACACAAAGTTTTTCTTTTTACTCTGAAAACTAAAATTGATGAGAAGAACTCAAAGCAAGACCACATTTTTGTGAAACCTGTGAGAATGTAGCCAACTAATGATAACATATGTTAAAAGCTTGAGACAGCTTAAGTAAAAACTATTGTCTGAGTGTGATCTTTTAGCAGCAGTTATTATACTGATTGTATTGTATTTTTGGATATTTACAACTGCTTTGTAGCACCATTCATGTTAATTGTTGCAACTAGCAAATCGCAAAGGCTGCAATTATGTATGTGATATAACGTCCTCTGCAGAAAACAAAATATCACGTCTTCACAGAGTCTTAATCTGTATAAATCACGCTACAGCTGTAGTTCAGACCTTTACAAACATGACCTGAAAGGCATATGATTCTTTGTATTTGGTGAGCAGTGAATATTTAAGTCTTCTCTCAAAGTGAATGCATCATCAAATGCTTAAAGTGTATACTGTGAACAGTACGTTCATTTAAAAAAACATATTGCAAACCTAATTTCAACCGCAATATCTGTCACAAAGTTCACAATTAAATATTTTTTCAAAATTGTTCAGCCCTACACTGAAGTACGTTTACGTAAGTACATATTTGTAGTAGTTTTCCACCTACAGTGCAGAAGTGTGAATCCTCCCGTTTGACGTACTAACTGACCTATAAAAATTGCATGCCGCTAGTGAAAAGAAAAAAGGTTGGCAACAGTATAAAACAGGGCAGTCATGCAAATAAAAATACTACTAAAAATACACAGAGAAACTAAAGGAAGTGTTTCCAGAAACGATCCAACGCCAATCAAAGAGTCCTGAGTCCAAATGGAGTTTGAACAGTGGATTGGCAGGAGGCAGCAGCGCCTGAGTCACTCTGAATCATCTCTGTTTTTAAATATTGACAGATTAATTTTAGGCACAAAGTTTAGCCCAAGTGGATCTCGAGCATATGTACTTACTGGAGAGACTCAGTTTTTTGGTCTCTCCTTGAAGATTATCAGCTGTTATTAAGACTTAAGGCAGTCCAAACTTGACACAAACCGGGTTTAGTAAATCCTCGTGGAGATTAATAGTTCTTGTGTAGTTAATTTGCAATATGTTGTAGCTAATTTTAATTTAGCACTCATTAAAGGGATAGTTCTGTTGTTTGTGAAAGTGATTCTCTTACATTGTGGAGATAATCAATGCTCCTGTCTGCTTCTCCAAACTGGCAATGAGCACACAATTACCTGCTGCAGAGAATAAGGTCTTCATTCCTGACTATCTTGTAGGCCCAAACAGTGTACGGTATTTTGCTGAAGTGGGTCTATGAGATACTTAATGATAGTAACTGTACTAGTCGTGAACACACTCCTAGTTTGGAGAAGCAGACAGATGCAATGACTTTGTATTATGTATGTCTGCTATAGGGCCGGTGAAAACGCACTCTTAGAGCAACTAACTTCAGCTTCTGCATCTTCCTAAAGTCCTCTCAGAGCAAATGTGTGTTCCATAGAAGAGACTAACAATCATTTCTGTTGACATACGACTGCTTACTGGTATGGTAGTAGTAGTAGTACAACTCCAGAATTTAGGACTTGATGACAGACTGACAGACGTGGCAGCCATTCTGCACCAATGGCCTCTCTGACCACCACCAAACACACAATCATACTAACACATTCACACAAGGTGCGTGAAGTGTCTTGCCCGAGGACACAATGGCAGTATGCAGTGCTGGTAGCGAGGATTGATCCACCAACCTTCCAGTTATTGGGTGAACAGCTCTACGTACTGAGCATCATCAATGTGACTTTCAACCCAAATATGGGACATTTGGGACAGCAGCAGACATTTACAGGGTGACCCCAGGGTCTGAAAAGCATACAAAGATTTTAAATTTGATTGTGTCTAAATCAAGGCCTTAAAAGTATTAAATATTATGAGTAAGTATTACATTTTATTCTGCTAGGTCTTAAAATTTGTCAAAACATTATGTTAATATCAGTGGTGGACAGTAACTAGATAATTTTACTCAAGTAGTTTGGTTAAGTAAATTTTTTGAAGAAGTACTTTCTGAGTACTTTTTGTAGAATATACTTTTAATTTTACATGAGTAAATTTTGCATGATGTTTTTTTGTACTTTTACTTGAGTAAAATAATAAGATTTTGCAACAACATTTAAATGAATTTTCTACTTAAGTGAATTTTAAATGCAATACTTTTTTACTTTTACTAAAGTAAAATTTGTTGTTGGGTACTTTTGCTTTACTTTATACTTGAGTAATATTATTCTTGAAGTAACAGTACTTTTACTTGAGTGCAGATTTTGAGTACTTTGTCCACCACTGGTTAATATTACAACAAAGTAGTGTCACCATAATAACAAAATCTATTTATTTAAGAAATGTTATCACTGAAATGCATGATTCATTTTTTATGATTTTTTATGCCTTTGGTGTTCTTTCATCTATATTAGACTTGAAATGAGTTTCAGAGATTAGTACATATAATTCCTTAGTGTAAAATCCATACAGATTAATACATTTTACTCTAAGTGGCATTAAAAAGTCTTAAAAAGCTCTTAAATTTCACATAACAAAACCTGGAGCTACCCTGATTTAAATGGACATTGAAGTAGGTACAGAATTGCAACATTGCATGCTGCCGTTGTATCCTTGGGCAAGATACTTCACCCACCTTGACTATGTATGAATGGATGTGTGATTGTGTGTTTGGTAATGGTTGGAGAGGCCGTAGGTGCAGAATAGCTGCCACGTCTCTGTCAGTCAGCCCCAGAGCAGCTGTGGCTACAGATCTAGATCAAAGCAGTGTAAGACTGATGCATTGTTATTATTAAGATCTTGTAAATATTACAATTTACTTGCAACATATTCAAAGTGGCCTCGAGAATCCAGCTCTACAGTCATCCTTAATCCTTATCTCTCCTCCTTGTACACAGTCTGACATAAAAACATGTTATTTAATGAAATGAGCCCAGTTTGTGGCTGAGGCCTGCAGACACAGTGAAGCTTATGTTCTGCTGTTTGCTAGCAGCCTGTGTGTAACGTGTTTATTTGGAGTAATGTGGAAGTACAGATGAACCCGGTGGCCATGAGCAGACACTGATGTCCGATGGCACCCACAGTACCACTTCACCACAGCCTCAGTGTGTTCTAGCCTTTCACAGAGAGAGATTTGGTCACATCTGAACTTCAGCAGCTGTGTGTCCACTACAGAAAACACTTACAAGGATTTAGCCTCAAATTTTTTTTTCTGCTCAGTCCACCTCCCTTTGAAATTAAAGTTACACAGTTAAAGGTTCTGGCTTTATTCAAAAATAATCTTTCTAAATTTTCTAGATCTAGATGGTCATATTGAAGATGGTTTAAAGGAGGCACCTGTAGTTATTCTGTAAAAGACATTTTATCCATCATTTGTAAATTCGGATGTGACCTAATCGTTCCCATGGTATGACTGACTGCTGACTTGTAAAAGCACATTGTTTAAGAGCTTTTTTATGAAGTTGAAATGTAATTGTAACAATCAGGATGAAAACATGTATCCTTAAGTGCTTAAATAATATATATATTTTTACAATCAAATGGCAGCAATGAAAACCTATAAATACAGTATGTGAATGTAAGTACCAGTTGAAAAATGTCAGTGGCTGGAGCCAATCTCACCAACTATAGGTTTTAGACAGTACTCTCTGGACAATGGTCAGTTAGACGCAGGTCTGACCCAAATACAGACAGACAACCATTCAATATGGGACATTCAGATTCTCTTGTGCGCCTGTTCGTGCATGTCTTTGGATGGTGGGAGAGAACCCACAAAAATACAGGAATACACAAAGAACTGAATCTTGCTGAGAGGCAGGAGTGCTAACAACTCTGCTGTAAACCCCTTTTTAATATATTTACATTACATCTTAATTTTGTTAGATACATCCATATGAAAGCTGCATTTTTAAAACAGCAAAATGGTACATATAATCTCTGTTTTGACTTGTACTTCAGGTTTTCCCATACATTGAAGAGACTATAGCGCACTGCCATAAACTAATTGACACTGCCATAGACTAAAACAAGCCATAAAATATAAGATTAAATTAATGCTTTTGATGTTCTGTTTTAAAACGTAATTCTCCCAAAAAACTATAAAATGAGGCATTTTATTAGTTTGTTTTTTCTGTCTAAACGAATATTAGTTGCAACGCGAATGAGGCTCACAGACAGTAAACAGAGAGGAGAGAGGACTGAGTCTGAGTCTGGGACACAGACAGGACTAAACCAGGTCTACACATGGACTGGACCACACCTAGGACTAAACCATGATTAAGCCTGAGCCTGGACAACAGCTAAGATTAAACCAGGTCTACACCAAGGCCACAGCCAGGACCCAAGTTAAATGGACCACAGCCATGATATAATTATTACTAAACTAGGACTAAACTAGGACTAAATCTGGAGTAAACCTGTCACATGTCCTGCGTTTTCTAAATATGACCCGTTGAGTATTGTATTTGAAAATAATCTGTTTAAAATGGAAATGAATAATATTTTATAGAGTTTATAAATTATAAAAAAAACAATGTAGGCCTAAAATGCACTGTTTTGGTTGTGTGTGCGCACGCGTGTTGGGTGGGGAGGGGGCCTTCAACCTCCCCATAGTTAGAATTATATTTATTTAAGATACAATTATTGCTGTCCAATCCAGTTTTGTAATAGTTAATTTCTTCCTTATGCGTATATGAAAATGAATACCGTGATCCCTGAATACTTAAGCAAAGTCTAAAGTATGCCGTCATTCTAGCCTTTAAATAAAGTTTGCTCATTTCACATCCGGCCGACATTCAAATCTGTTAAATGAGTTTATGTTCCTCACCTCTTACACTATTTAAGATGTCACCACTTCCTTTCTCTCTACCCACCTCTGTGCTTCAAAGTCTTCATTTATAGAAACCTCGCAGACGGCGCGGACAAACTTAAGGCTTTCTGACCCTTTCGCAAATCCAAATCACAACTTCTTTTCAGAACGCTGTGCACCAAACAGGCCCAGGGAAAGCTGTGACTAGTCCTTCCTACAAGCATCTGTTCCGCCAATGGCACCGGTGTTTTGTGAATGCCTTACACAACAGTTGTCGGGATCTGCAGCTTCACGTGGGAGCGCTCCCCACGTGTGAGTGAAGGTGTGTGGATGTAGGTCTGACGGCTGCGGGGTCGAACGCAGACTATCACCTGGATCCACACACAAACAGAGAGGCATTGTGGGGAGAAAAGATGGTTGTGTTTGACAGACAGGCTGGGATTTAGCGCTACAGCCGCGGAGGACGGAGGTGGGAAGATTTAAAACAGAGAGCTTGTTTTTTGAAATGTCGATTTTTTACAATAACAGATTGAGATGGTTTGGACATGAACAGAGGAGGGATAGTGAATGTATGGGTAGAAGGATTATAGCTGCCAGGAAACAGGAGGCCTAGAGGAAGACCAGAGGAGATTTATTAGAGAGATTTAGAGAGAAGAGGATGCAGAGGAGAGGGTTAGATGGAGGCAGAGGACCACTGAAAGGAGAAGAAAAAAAGAGATACAAGGGCTAAATGAATATTAAACCAAAACTGATCTAGGGCCTTCACAGTGAAGATTTTCCCCTGTGGTAATTATATGAGACTCGACAGTGCAATGTGCAAATGGTATAAGCTAATAATGCCATCTGAAAAACTGTCCAAAAGAGCTTTAATAAAAGAATGTTAATTGTAACTGAAATATTTCATTTCATTTATTTAATTTATTTGTCAGGACAATGTACAATTTTCCATTAAGCTCAAGAGCAAAGATGCACCAGATTCTAGCTTACAAAGCTAATTTCCATCTGCATTCATTAAGGAAAGTGTTAGAAGTTATGCCCTAACAACAACATGTGTAGCTGTGCAGTAGCCTTTTCCTTTTTTCACCACTAATGCATTGACAACACTTTTCTTTCCTCCACTCCCAGCATCTCTTCTATGAGTGCATAAACTTTCATTAGATCATAGTTGACTTTTATTTAATCAGGAAAGTCCCTCTGGGATTCAGAATCTCTTTTGCAGGGGAGTCCTGGCCCCATGGGGGACCTATTGTACATGTTTTTGGTGGTAGAGGAAATCAAAGCATCCGGAGGAAACCTACACAGACACAGGGAGAACATGCAGACTCCATAGAAAGAACCCAGGCTTTCTAACCATTATGCAACTATACAACCACTTTTAAACTTGTGGTGGTCATGGTTGCTTTTATCCCTATGCGGTTGGAGTGACAATAAGTGACAACAGTATTGTACTGTGACAGCTTTACCCAGCAGTAGGGCTAATGTAGGAATAAACTGTGGCTAAAAAGCTATTAACAAGAACTTTTAGATAGGGCTGCAACTAACAGTTATTTTTTGTCTGGTTCAAATTTTGTAAAAAATTAAGTGATTTTTGGTAGAAATATCAATTTTCTTTTGAGGAACTATAAAACACCTCAAGTTTTTAACCACTTTACTCATGCTTCACTATCCGGTTATTAGCCGAATAGTCTGACAATAATTGTTTCGATTAATTGCTTGAAAAACTTGAAAGTATAACTTAACCGTGTTTGAAAGGTGCTTGAATTTGATCTTTGTTGTACCAACTCTGCTCACAGACCTCCTTTTAATAAAGACTGGACGATCTCTAGAGCATGTAGTGTTTTGCCATAGCTTACTGCTCTGTGATCATGGACATAGCCTTCTCCCAAAACCTAAACATATCCTTTCATCATCCCCTGTACTTCACTCCGCTCTCCTCCCCCCACCACGCTCCTCTCTTATGATTATTTTATCTTTTAACTTCTCGATGCTGGCGGCGCGGTTGGCCATACAGTACGTTCACACCGCAGTTATTTGGCTGGGGCCCCGTTCGCCGCTCTGTCCCGGCCCCTCGCTTGGATTGAGCTCGTCCATTAGAGCCATCTGTGCCTGCCTTCTCCGTCTGTGAGCGTCGCCGCTGAAGCCAAAACCGTTGGCATTTCTCTGGAACAAGCAGAGGGACTGTGCCCAGAGCTTTTAGCTGCCAATGATGTGCACTTACGCCGACAAAAGCGTGGCAGCGTCGAGGCGGCTGGGGAGAGGGAGGCAGCCGCAGTGTCCAGGCGGACTAGGAGGAGCAGACAGGAGAGAGGCCTGAGCGGGAACAGCTGTAGATAAAGTACAGGACTCAGGAGGCCAAAGACTCACAAGACTAGAGTGGGTTAAAAAGATGTCAGGTTTTGTGGAAATGTGCATGGACAAAACCAAAATGTGCTTATCCTGAAGTGTAAAGTGCAGTTTAAAAATACTGAGTTATCTTATCCCAAATATGCCAAGTGCATTTAGTTGTGTTGTAGTCAAGTGTCACACGAGATTCACACTGAATGCGTTGCATGTGCGATACGTCTACGGTACGGTTTTCAGACGGACTCCAATTCACATGGAGTGCGTTGCGTGTGCGGCATGTCTCCGACCAGAGCCAGCTGGGAAGTTTACGAGTTCATGGGAGAGGAGTGAACATGCTGGAAGTTATAAGTTCAAGCGATAATAAACTTGTATGTAGAGAGCTGCATGCCACGTTTGTCTCTGACTACGATCCCCCGTTCACGTTTAATGGTGTCCGGTCTCGTTTGTGACCCTGTGTCTCCAGTTAAGACCTGTGTACAGCAATGTGAGCGAGAGGCTGCACAAGCGTTTTTATTATGAAATTTACTGGATCCTCTTCACTGGTCCTGGGTCTGACTTCCTGTCTGACTTGATGTGCTCTGTTCAACTTTATACCTGACGGATCCGGCATCCAGCAAAAATAGACCTGATACGTATTTCTGTCAGAGTGCCGGACACGGAGACGTACTGCAACGCAGCCGGGGTGAACTCGCACTGACTTGCATTGCGTCTATGTCTTGCAGAGGTCATACGGGACACGCAACGGATTCAGTGTGAATTGGGCGTCAGTTGTATTAAGAGATCTGCCCTGCTTGATCCATTTTTAACTCTGGTTTGTTTAAGACGAGACAGAAGTTAAGCCTCAAGGTCTTAAAAGCATTAAAAGTATTAGATCTTATGAGTAGGTATTAAATTTTGTTAATGTAGTTTTTAAAATTTGTTAAAACGTTATCTTAATAATACAAAAAGCACAGTCACCACAATAACAAAATATATTTATTGAAGAAATTGTGTCTTTTAAATGCATGATTCATTTATTCATGTTTTTTTTTTTTGTTATTGCAGCACTGGAGTTCTTTCATCTGTATTAGACTTTAAAATAAAACCCTTGAGTTTCAGAGAGTAGTATGGATAGTTCTTTAGAGTAAAATTCATACAGACTATTATGTTGTTAATGATGCTGGCATTAAATTTCATTCTAAGCGGCATTAAAAAAGTCTTAAAAAGACAATACAAAGAAAATAATACCCAGAATGCTTTTTTTTTTTCATTTTGGCCCAGTTTGCTCTTTTAAAATATCACTTTCACACTGAAATAAAGAAAATGTCAGATCTTCCTGATCTTCTTGATCTTCTTGTTAAAAAAATCTGAAAATTCTTCCAAAAATTACAAAATCAAAAATCATCATACATTTTTTTGGAATTGGAACCAGACGAAGCTACAACTATGTCACGGGAGGACGTTTGGATCGAGCATATACACACAAAGTTATTTTTAATCAAAAACACAAAATGTAGATTGTTTATCTGTTTTTGTTGCTTTACTGCTCTGTGTTGGTAATAAACCCTCAGAGTTTCAGAGTCTATCAATACTCCAGTTAACAATTAAACAGTTATTAAATTAGTGATGATTATTTCAATAATCCATTATAATCAATTTATCTAATTACTTGTTGCAGCCCTAGTAGTAAGTCATAATTCCCTCTGGAAAAACCTTTTATCTAAAACTCACTAAGAATTTTAAACCTGGCTCTAATTATTCAGAAAACTGTAAGTTTAAAAAACTCAATATTCTTGACGTTACAAATGTGCAATCAAACTCTGGTGTGAACTATGGTCCACCTGAGATCCAAAGGACTTGGTTCGTTTCTCTTTAGCCTCTGGAGCAGTTAATGTGAGAGGAGAGGGAAAGTGACTAAGCCATGAAAAAACTCAAGTCAAGGAGGGCAGAGTGTGGAAAAATGACATACATGGAGCAAAAGCTGCTGTTAGTGAAACATGTTGTCTCTAGAAAATTGCTGCTGGAGACACAGAGCAGCACTACATCCTCAACGTCTAACAGGGGACAGCATTATAATTCTATAATTACCTATGATTTGATGACCTTTGTTGTAAATTAAGAAAACAAAACTATTTACTTCCCATCTGTGCTTCAGAACTTACTTCAGTGCTGTTAGCTTTTGTTTTCTTCTGAGTGAATGCACAAAAATGCAAAATATACACAAGAAAATCTGTACCTGTAACCTGCAAACATTACAGTGAATGATGTATTGGTATTGGTCTTTATTTTCCTTTTCATTCAAGGCATTTGGTTGCTTAATTGTTCATCCGCAGACCAACATACTCACCTGATGTCTTTGTGAGGGGTTGAGTTGGACCGTAGTGCTTTAACAGATTGACATTGTTTTTGGTTGTGGACATCACATGTCTGTGTGCATGCTGAAGGGTGAGTGTTTTGTGCAGCAGTGGATAAAACTGCAGAGGCGTTTGAGAAGTGCAGATGGAAACAGTTTTATCCTCAAGGCTTCTGTCATTTCTGAGTTTATCCCACTGTTCCCTGTGCTCCTCACAGGCTACTGAAATACTTTTGCTCAGCTTTTACACTCTGTTCAAAAAGCATTTTCATTTACAAGTTCATTTGTATGTATATTTTATTTATTTTATTACAATTCAGGTAGCCTGGCGAGCCAGACTTTCCTACTTACTTTTCGCAAGCAGGACAGTCTGGTTCCCCTCTCAGAGCGGAGCTTTTCTTCAGTTCAATTTGTAAAGGGCTAATCACAGTCGTTTATCTGTAACACATCTTACAAAAGCGGAAGAGCTAACCAAGATAGCGCTAGCTACCAAGCTAACTTCTCCGACCTGATTAATGCCGCTTAGTGCTTTCCTTCGTCACCTGTTGTTTCTGCTGAAGTCCTCGTTGTTGTCCAGTCCTCCATGATTTTTTTCTTTGTCTTGTTGCCATTTTAACAACAGTTAAGTCCAGTTTACATCTGATAATTAACAAACGCATTAAAAAAAAACAACAACAAAAAAACTTTGTACAACTGGCTTCTGCTGCTGTCAGAACTAAGAACAGAGCTGCTCATAATACATCATTTTCTGGTGTTTTATGAAAAAAAAAATCCCCGGCAAGAATCCATGTTTGTTTGGATCAGAGGTGCGCACCTTATGTCCCGCCCTTCGTTTCTTTGATTAGTGACTGTGCCTGTTATTGTTCCACCAC
The DNA here is from genome assembly GCA_020698575.1 of Bostrychus sinensis. Classification (NCBI taxonomy): domain Eukaryota; kingdom Metazoa; phylum Chordata; class Actinopteri; order Gobiiformes; family Eleotridae; genus Bostrychus; species Bostrychus sinensis. The sequence continues at coordinate 36,916,681 of CM036249.1, read as the reverse complement.
AGAAATGAAATGTTACTGAAGAGGTACCAGACTAACTTCTTTGTGTAGAATAGGAAAAGAGTTTGTCTGGCAGGGCAGGCTTCGATTCAGGCTGACTGGAGTGGACAATGTGATGGAAGTGGCTTGCCCAACGACCGTATGCACTGCAGGAAGAGCAGGAATCAAACCTCCAAACCCCTGGTTAGATAAAGCAGTGGTTCTCAGACTTTTCACACCAAGTAAATATTTGGCTTTCAAATTACCATCACATGATCTGAAACTGGCCTAAACCTCAGGACTAAACCAGGTCTAAACCAGGACTAAAACAAGTCTAAACCAGGACTAAAACAAGTCTAAATTAGCACTAAATCAGGACTAAACCAGGTCTAAACTAGGACTAAACCAAGTCTAAACCAAGACTAAACCAAGTCTAAACCAGGTCTAAACTAGGACTAAACCAAGTCTAAACCAAGACTAAACCAAGTCTAAACCAGGACTAAACCAGGTCGAAACCAGGACTAAAACAAGACTAAACCAGGACTAAACCGAGAATAAACCAGGACTAAACAAAGTCTAAAGCAGGACTAAAGCAAGGTTAAACCAGGACTAAACCAGGACTAAAACAAGTCTAAATTGGGACTAAACCATGTCTAAAACAGGTCTTAAACAGGACTAAACCAGAACTAAACCAAGTCTAAACCAGGACTAAAACAGATTTTAAACAGGACTAAAATAGGACTTAACTAGGTCTAAATTAGTTGTAAACTAGAACTAAACTAGGACTAAAACAAGTCTAAACCAGGATTTAAACTAAACTAAACAGGAATAAAACTGCCTCAAAATGAAACAAAATCTGGACTTTGAATTACAAAAACACCTGAGTACTAACTGAGGATGTCTGTGTACCACCAGTGGTACCTGTACCACAGTTTGAGAACCACAAATGTAGATGATAGGACTTTATGAAGTTGTAGAGGCTGAGGTTAGTTGCTGTCACTGGTCCCATCAGCAGACCCTGCTCCTGTCTGCTCCTCCAGAAGAGGAGTGTGCTGTTACCTACTGGATCACTTAACGGCCATTAGTCGTCATGTAGTGGGATCCCTGCTTTTGTCTTTCTAAATGTGTTTTTATGAAGCGGACTGAGCGGACTCGGAGGCGCTGACGGGAGCATCATGTGTTTGGCTGCGTCTCAGGTGGCTGTGATTTCCCAGCAGGCCAGATGGCTGTGCTGAGTGGGCAGTGCGCTTGAAAAAAAAGACACGATTGCTCATTCGCTGGCTCGGTCCAGTCCCTGTGCAGCTGTGTCTCTCCCTCGACGTGAACTTTTAATGTCTTCAATATGGACAGAGGAGAGAGAAGATGAGGCAGGAGAGGAGAGAGGAGAGAAGAGGAGGCAGGAGAGGAGAGGGAAGAGGAGAGAGGAGGCAGGAGAGGAGAGGGAAGAGGAGAGAGGAGGCAGGAGAGGAGAGGGAAGAGGAGAGAGGAGGCAGGTGAGGAGAGGGAAGAGGAGAGAGGAGGCAGGAGAGGAGAGGGAAGAGGAGAGAGGAGGCAGGTGAGGAGAGGAGACTGTGGTGGTTATTTAGTGAAATGCTGCAAAAATCAGTGTTATACAGTGCTTTTCTCAGTGCTCAAAGTTACTTTACAATTGCTTCACATTGTTCCTTCACTCCTCAGCCACACTCGGTGGTGTTTAGTTACTTCTGTAGAGACAGTTGCCCTAGGGCAGACTGTGGCTGCCATTGTGCACTTATGGCCTCTCTGACCACTACCAAACACACAATCATGTTCATACTGTTGTTGCATCCTTGGGCAAGACACTTCACCCACCTTGCCTGTATAATTTTGGGAGATTGGGATTCAGACCATCAACCTTACGGATATAGGATGACCCTTTTTTCAGTCTAAAATATTAAATCAGTTATTCATACTGACATTTAGTTTTATTAGTAAGTCACTACATATTTAATAATTTAGTTGTCATATGTTTTTAGTATTTTCATCTCAGGACTAATAAAAAAAAAAAAAAAAAATAGACTAATTTCGTTTGGGATCCTTGTCAATTTCATGGTTTACCAAATTAACATTATTAACCAGAAGTTCCAATAATTGGAGGTCTGAGGTCAGGAAGCACGAAGTACTCAGCATTAGCATTTGTAAGCTCTGAATGATAAAAGCCAGAAGAACAGCACAGAAGTTTATAAAGCAACTAGTGCACATTAACTACACTGATATCATGTCTGTGTTCACGTGAAATACTATCAAATTTTAAAAATTTTCGCTCTAGTAGATCCACTGACAGATACTGATACTTGTATAAAACATGCCTAAGTAAAATTAAAAGGTTGACTTCTTTAACCCTCTGGTATCCCCTCAAAAAAGGCCCCTCCTAACCGTCCAAAAAGAAGTATATTTTTCTCCCCACTTTTTTCAATTTTTTGCATTTCATCAACTTCAGTCTTGAACAAAAATACCCCATACCTAATAATTATCTTGTTTTTACCCATTTAATGCTATTTTTGTAATGTAAACAAACCATATATTTATAATCAACAAACAATATTTTTTCTGTATAGTAGATAAAAATTGGATCACTTATGGTTTTATTTTTGCAGGCTGGCATAAGTCAGTGATTGACACCAACATTGGTGAATATGCATCATTATTGTTAGTGCTAGCTCAAAAACTTACACCTATCACCCTGTGTGCATAAAATTCTCATCTATAAATTTAGCTATTAAATACTATACACATTTTTTTTTTTTTTTTTTTACTTCAGAAACTTTTTTTATAGGTCAAGGTCAGCCCTAAGCATACATACACTATATCTCCAAGCTATAGCTCACCTGTCTTTACACGCATACCTAAGTAACATCCCATACTTAATCCATAGGGTTTAATATGATGTGGGCCCACCTTTTGCCTTTTGTTCTCAGGAGGCCTGGCTCGCAGTCTTCGCTCTAATTCATCCCAAAGCTGTTCTGTTGGGTTGAGGTCAGGATTGTGTGCAGCCCAGTCAACTTCTTCCACACCAAACTCGCTTATGTTCATAAAGACATAAAGTCTTTATGGACTGTGCTTTGTGCACTGGTGCAGTCATGTTGGAACAGGAAGTGGCCGTCCCCAAACTTTTCCCACAAAGTTGGGAGCATGGAATTGTCTCTTGGTGCTGAAACGTTCAGCGTTCCTTTCACTGGAACTAAGCTCCTGAAAAGAACCCCACACCATAATCTCATTTCAGTTATTTAGGTGGGTGGGCAAATACTTTTGGAAATATAGTGTATAAAAAACTCATTATTATTATTATTTTTTTAACCATTTGAATGCCATTTTCTGATCATAATCTCACTATATTTTTTGGATTGCAATGGCGGTCAAAATGCTGATTCTGGCCTTTTTAGTGTGAATGCAAAGGGCACAAGTTTATGTAACATACATAAACACACACACATTTTCTCACCCCACCCACACATTGCATTTTTTGCTCACCCAGAGAAGAATGCTAGTTTAGTTATTTTCTTTTGCTTACTATGGGCTGACTTTTGTTGCTCGGTGAGAATGCAAAGAAAATGCAAAAATTAACAACTTTTGAAATCTCATCTAATATAAATTGTGCAAAATAGCATAACTTTTTTTAACATTAAGTGCTAAGTATGCACACCTTGATACCGGGAGGTTAAAGTCATAGATATGATCTGTGTAATGTTTTTCATTTGAAGCATGGCTACATAAGTCATTAAACATACATTGTACACATACATAAGGAAGGCAGCCATTTTGAGAGGTCAGGAAAATACAGTTGTCAAAACTCACAGCCAAGTGGTGTTTTCAAAGGACTACACACAGGTTTTAATACAGTAGAACTTATTAAAGGCCCATGTCGAGTGCATGTTACAATCATTAAGAGTAGTTATTGAAGTCATTCATGTTGGTCCCGTTGTTGTTGGATTATTAAACCTCAGATTAACTCAGATACTGTACAGGCCTCCAATCTGTAATGTGAAAAAAAAACATTACAGTTCTGTTGATAAAGTCTTTCAAAGCCCGAAGCTTATCACTGCAAAAATAAGCATCTTGCCACTGGCTTACAACTCTGTGTTCTCCACTCCAGTCCAGATGGGAGATTCTGCCTCGAACCTACGTCTGTGCAACGTCTTTCTCCTCTTTTCACTTGTAAATGTGACAAACTATACAATCTATTAATGCCACCAGCCAATACAAACACTGGGATCTGAGCAGTTTGTTTGTTTTTGATTATTTTCTCCCAAATATTCATGGAGAGGAATTTGTAACTGAGCGTGAAACATGACAGTAAATAGGAGGAACATGGGGCAGGCATTTCACTTTTTGGTTTATTCAGCTGATTTTATAAAAGTATACAATATTATCTAGGATTAAGAATGAAAATGTGTGACTTTTCTACAGCTACTAGTAGTTTCTGTAAAGAGATTCAGATAGTTTTTAGTTCAGATAGTTAATTTACTAAGGTTAAAATTTTCTTTGAGGTATTGTGTTTTTCTTCAGGCCTCAGTAAAATCAGTTTCAATTGTTGTCACATTTAAAATCTTTGCCCTAAATTTTATGTAAACATGGCTTGTCATGTATTTAGTCTAAAAATTCATTACATTTAATTTTGCCTACTTTTTTTTTCTAGAAGCCTTAGAAATTATTAATCAAATAAAAACATTATTCTAATGCAGCACCAAATATTTATTTCTATTCTTAATAGCACTGCTAAAAATGGGACTGTTATGTCTCAAATTTATATTTGACTTGACAATTCATACCTGACAGTTTAGGGAGGTAGAATCAGCAACTTCAACTCCTGTCCAGCTCACTTCTTTTTCACTTTTACCCTATATGAGATTACACTGAGTTAGTTATTGTCTCTGTACCAGTGGTGGGGGAAATACTGGATTTTTTTTTCTTCAGTAAAAGTACAGATGAAGGAGCAAAAATGTACTGACAGGTTAGGCCCAAGGCCTTAAAAGTATTAAAGTGTATGGGTAAGAATAAAATTTTGTCTTAAATTGTCATATTGGGACATCTAAGTCAGATTTTTCAATGCTGTACTTGTCAAAGATATATTTTTAGATTAACACTTTGTAAGAAACAACATAAAAGTATGTTTTTTGTTTCTTTTTTGCAAGTTGAATGTAAATTTGGTAAAACATTCTCTCAATTGTGGTTTTACAAATACATCTTCAAGTCACCCACACTACTGTTGGGCTGTGTAATGTTGCAGATATATTTCCCCACAATACATTAACTACTGTTACCACTGAAATTTATGATTCCATTTTGAAATTTTTAATGCAGAGCTGGAGTTATTTCACCTGTTTTAAACTTAAAATGTGTTTCAGAGAGTAGAGTATTTTATTAGTGCAAAATTTATACAGATTATTGTTCTTTTGCCAGCATTCTTGACCTTAAATTTTATTCTAAATGGCATTAAAAAGTCTTAAAAAGGTCTTAAATTCCACGAGAAAAAATCTGGAACTACCCTCACACAAGTAAAAGTATCACATGACAAGTACCCACTTTCAAATGTGCTTGTAAGTATAAAGTATTTTCCACAGATTCAGCGAAGAAAATTGTACTCATTGGGCTGCAGGTTTTACCCCCAGTTTTTTACTGACTTTTTTACTCTTTTTTTAAAGTAATGTAACTAAGTATTTTTACCTGGAAATTCATTAAAATGCACAGTTGTTTTATAAACACAATAATAAACCATGAGCTTTACAGACCCTTTGGAAGTTGGGAGTTTGTACTCTGTAGTGTCATTATGAATTGCTCAGTGTGGAGCAGTGGTTCCCATCCTTTTTTATCTTTTGTATCCCCTGGGCTTTTTGTTATATCTTGAATACCCCCCTTGCACAGGTTGACGATTCTTCAAAAAAAGGTCATAGAAAAAACATAAAAATCTGTTTATTAGTACAAAGATACTTACTTTATTGTAAATACTAATTGCCTGTTTTTTCTTTTAAACTCAAATTCAAGATTTAAAAAAAGTAAAACAAATAATAATCTTCCTACCTTTAAAGTTAAAATGTTAATTTTTATTTTTGGCTTCTCCCTTTTATTCGGGGTTGCCACAGTGGACCAGACGCATGGTGATTTGGCAGGTTTTTAAGCTGGATGCCCTTCCTGCCACAACCAGCCACATAAAACATAAAACAGTGAATGAAGTAGGCAATGTGGGTGAAGTGTCTTGCCCAGTGACACAATGACAGTATGTGCTTCCGGGGGATATTTGAACCAGCTACCAGCCGGTTGCAGTGCAGATGCTTAACCCATTGCACCACTGTTTAGGGTTATTCCTATCATATTTACCTTATATTCAAATACTCTCAAGCATTTTACCTTTTTTTCATCAGACAATATGACACTTTAGCTTGTTTTTTGTGAGTTTCAAAAATTGTACATGAAATTATTGCAAATATTTTCTTATGCTCTTGTAAATGAATTTTGAAAAAAAATGTAAGTACCCCATGCAAAGTGCTCACGTACCCTTTGGGGTCCCTGTACCCCTAGTTGGGAAACCCTGTTGAGGAGGAGCATAGCCTGTGTCTGAGCGTAGCTGCAGCAGAGCCTCTGTATCCCTGTGGTTAGCTCTGTGCATTAGCTCAGAGTGTGTTGTCTCTCTGTGTTAGCCACATTAGCCGTGTTGGTCTCGTGCTGGTTGTTGACAGAAGAGGCAGAGGTCCGCGTTGGCCGCTCCTCAGTGACATGTTTGTCTTGTGGACGTTTGGCTTGTAACTCCAGGCCCCGATCCAGACCTGGACCAAGAGTGGAGGATTTTACCACTGATCAAACTCCCAAACATACAGCACTCACTTCTATATGAGAACAGACTGTTCTATGGGCTTATGGCTGTTATACATGAAAAAAAAAAAAATCTACATTACATCTTAATTTACATCTTAATTTGTACAAATGGCTTGACTATTCACTTAGCTAGCATGTTGCAACGAAATTTAACATAGCTAGTAAATTAATGTATAAATTGTATTTTGAAATAATTTGTTTTGTTGGCAGTAACCATTTTTATACTTTTCCATATCAGGTGTTTTTCACTCAGTACTTATGTATAATGTCTATCTGTGGTGTATGGAGAACTTTACACAATATCAACATTCACCATGGTCATTTTAGTAAAAATATTCTATAGAAAATGCACTACAAAAATTCTGATCAGAACATGGCTTTTTTTTTTTTCCTCCATAAAGTTTATGTTATATATAGTATGGCTATTTGATGAAGTGTACCAGCCATGTTCTGCAAAACTGACCTGTTTATTGTTGTCATGAATGAGGCTGCTTGGTTATGTATGTTGTATAGGGCTGCAGCAAATGATTATTTTTATTATTCTGTGGATTGTTTTTTCAATGAATTGATTAATAATTAGACAGTGAAGTAATGTCAGTGTGGTGGACAAAAAGATAATTGGTTAAAATCTTGAGGTGTTTTATAATGCATGTTCAGAATTGGTGACAACAGAAAATGACATAGGTTCCAAAATTTTCCAAATTTGAATAATAGTGTGTCAGCGATATATTATTGTATTTATATTCATAGTTAATATTATGGTTAATATACTGAATATACTGCTTAATATATTTTCCAGATAGCAATTAATTGATTAATAAATTAGCTGACAATTAGATAAGAATAACTTACACGATTAACCATTATAGTTAAGGATTAATCAATGATTAGTAAATAGATTGTTTCAGTATGATGTCAACATTAATAAACAGCATTGAATTATAAAGATTTGTAATGTTTAATTCTTGAATAATAAGCTCATTTATGTCCGCATTATAAATGTCAGTTATTAATTGCCTATTTCTGCCTAAGGCCCAAAGTTACTGGGATAGGCTCCAGTCACCCGCGACCCTTAACGGGAATAAGCGGGAAAAAATAAATAAATTAATGAAAGTTATTCATTTTATTAAACTATTGTTAATTACAAATTTACTAATACTTTATTGCTGCTTAAAGGGGCTATATTCTGCAAAATAAAATTTTCCTCTTTTTCTCCCATTTTATCATAAAAAACATACCTGAAATTGTGTTTTGTTTCATTCTCGTCTGTTTGAGTAATCCTGTATACTCTGGCACAGCTTTTCGGAGGCATCAAAACGCTTATGTCCACGAATCCCCACCCACTCCAGGAAGCACTGACCAATCAACAAGTCCTCTACATCCAGTCTGCTCTCATTTATTTATCCAAGAAACTGTGTACAGCTCTGTTTCCACTCATTCCTCACAGACGTTTTTGTTTTTAGAGTAAAATGGGATCATACAAAAAGTTTAAGGACGTGAAGTGCTTTTTTTCTTTGATTATGTTCAAAAGACCGCAACACTCTGCACTCTGCTCCTGTGTTCTTTTGGTCATAAGTGTTTTTAAATATGTTGCTGTTCTAGAGATGGCTACGATTGGTTTAAAAAGATAAATACAAGGATAATATGTCCCCTTTAATAGTGGACAGCTATTCTAAAGTGTTACAGACATTTATATATATATATATTTTTTTTTTTCATTCATTCATTTTCTATCGCTTATTCCCATTAGGGGTCGCGGGTGACTGGAGCCTATCCCAGTAACTTTGGGCCATAGGCGGGGTACACCCTGGACAGGGGCCAGCATGTCACAGGATATATATATATATATATATATATATATATATATATATTTTTTTTTTTTTATTATTATTTATTTATTTTTATTTTTTTTTGAGCAAATATCAGATGTCTTTACAGGAAATGTTGTACTTAAGTTGACAAATGTGGCTCCAAAACCCCATAATAATTGAAATATAATTCTACTTAACATTGATTTCAATTCTAGAGTCAGGACCCATGCAGCCTCCTGTAATAGGTGTGACTTCTGTCATTACAACCACTGATTTTCATGGCATTCCTCTCACTCCCTGTAGCTCTTTGTAGTCCAGTGTTGTTGAGCGCTCACAGGTGGGCCGTATCTCCAACATGGCCCAGTTACAAGCCCCCCGCTCCGAGCCAAGCCCCAGGACCAAAGAGGGGTGTGCGTGTGTGCGCGGAGGGGGTAGAGATATCTGGAGTGATGGTTCCACCGTATTGAGGCACACCTGCTCCGTCCTGCCGCCGTAAAACCACCCAAATCCACTCAACTTAGCCGCTTCGAGCTGCACGGCCAAGACGGCATCTGACGGGCCTCCGCTGTTGACTGTGGGAGATTAGCTGCGGCGCTAACACGTCGACGGGCTTACGGAGGGGGTGGGGGGGGGGGGGGGGCTGGGGGCTGTGGCCAAAAGAGAGGGGAAAACCAGAACCCGATTCCACTAAAGCTCCGCCGCAGAGGGGCCCCAAGCACCAGGTTCATACAGAGCAGGGAGAAGATGGAGGATATCAGGCAGCAGGCGAGGAGAAGTGTGGGGAGGGGAGAGTCAAATGTCCATGAAGAAAACACACATATATGTAAAGATAAGATTACAATTTTAACTAGACTGCATTTATTTACTTATTAGGTAACTTGTTATTAGATATTTGACTTGTTTCAAGTTATTTCTTTACTGTTTCAAGCTATTTTTACTCAGTACAAGTAAAATAGAAAATTCCACTTACCCCATGGACACATAATTTTGACTGACCCAGACACCAGGATGTTCAAACAGGAGTTCCTCACAGTTTACAGTGTTATTTGAAAACGACCACAACATTGTGAATACTTAAAATACAATTCAGAAATGTTCAACGGTAACTTTTGAATAGCTCACAACTATTAAGCAGTAATAAAACATGAATAAATATGTAATAATACTAGTTTAATGAATAAATCATTTGTAAATTCTGAATTAACACTGATGTTTACTGCTCAAGAATTAAACAATAATAACAATGTTTATAACTGAGTAGTGTTCATAAAATATGTAAATAATCAATTAACTGCTTACTAATCCTTATTCTCAAGTGTTACCAGTTCAAGAATTAAACATTAAAACCCGTTTAGACATTTTGTAACTGTATGGTAATGTCTGAGGAAAACATCTGACATTTATTTATTTTAGTATTTTTGACCTATAATCAAAATAGAAGCGTTCAGTTCTAACAGTTTTTTTTGTTTTTTTTTATTGCTGAAGTGACAACATACTCGTAAAGATTGTATACATTTTAAATCCTTTAAATCTAGTTTCTGTCATGTGACTAGGCCTCAATAAATATATCAAATATCAAATACACATTTGCTCTAAAACTTTTAAAATGACATTCTATAGTGCTGTCACAAAATACAAACACTTTGATTCTGTAGTGGTTGTGTAGTATAGTGTATGTAGTGTAGTGATTGTGTAGTTGTTGTAAAGTGATTGTAGTGTAGTGTAATGTGTATGGTGTAGTGTAGTGATTGTGTTGTGATTGTAGTGTAGTGTATGTAGTGTACTGGTTGTGTAGTGATTGTAGTGTAGTGTATGTAGTGTACTGGTTGTGTAGTGATTGTAGTGTAGTGTATGTAGTGTACTGGTTGTGTAGTGATTGTAGTGTAGTGTATGTAGAGTAGTGTAGTGTAGTGATTATGTAGTGATTATGTATTGATTGTAGTGGTAGTGTTGTGAATGTAATACAGAGATTGTGTAGTAATTGTAGTGATTGTGTAGTGTATGTAATGTGTTGTTGTGTAGTGTATTGTTGTGTAGTTGTTGTGTAGTGATTGTAGTGTAGTGTATATGGTGTAGTGTAGTGATTGTAGTGGTAGTGTAGTGATTGTGTACTGGTTGTGTAGTGTATGTAGTGTATTGTTGTGTAGTGTATGTAATGTAGTGATTGTGTAGTGTAGTGTAGTAGAGTGTAGTGTAGTGTAGTGTAGTGGTTGTGTAGTGTAGTATAGTGTAGTGTAGTATAGTGTAGTAGTGTAGTGTAGTAGAGTGTGTGAGGCAGCAGTAGCAGCAGACTGTTGTGTAGTGGTTGTGTAGTGTAGTGTAGTATAATGTAGTGTAGTGTAGTGTAGTGTAGTGTAGTGGTTGTGTAGTGGTTGTGTAGTGATTGTGTAGTGTAGTGTAGTGTAGTGTAGTAGAGTGAGGCAGCAGACTGTTGTGTAGTGGTTGTGTAGTGTTGTGTAGTGGTTGTGTAGTGTAGTGTAGTGTAGTGTAGTATAGTAGTGTAGTGTAGTGTAGTGTAGTATAGTAGTGTAGTGTAGTGTAGTATAGTAGTGTAGTGTAGTATAGTAGTGTAGTGTAGTATAGTAGTGTAGTGTAGTATAGTAGTGTAGTGTAGTGTAGTATAGTAGTGTAGTGTAGTATAGTAGTGTAGTGTAGTATAGTAGTGTAGTGTAGTATAGTAGTGTAGTGTAGTAGAGTGAGGCAGCAGACTGTAGTGTAGTGTAGTGTAGTGGTTGTGTAGTGTTGTGTAGTGGTTGTGTAGTGTTGTGTAGTGGTTGTGTAGTGTAGTGTAGTGTAGTGTAGTGGTTGTGTAGTGTTGTGTAGTGGTTGTGTAGTGTAGTGTAGTGGTTGTGTAGTGTTGTGTAGTGGTTGTGTAGTGTAGTGTAGTGTAGTGGTTGTGTAGTGTAGTGTAGTGTAGTGGTTGTGTAGTGTAGTGTAGTGTAGTGTAGTGTAGTAGAGTGAGGCAGCAGACTGTTGTGTAGTGGTTGTGTAGTGTTGTGTAGTGGTTGTGTAGTGTAGTGTAGTGTAGTGTAGTGTAGTGTAGTATAGTAGTGTAGTGTAGTATAGTAGTGTAGTGTAGTATAGTAGTGTAGTGTAGTGGTTGTGTAGTGTTGTGTAGTGGTTGTGTAGTGTAGTGTAGTGTAGTGGTTGTGTAGTGTAGTGTAGTGTAGTGTAGTGTATTGTAGTGTAGTAGAGTGAGGCAGCAGACTGTAGTGTAGTGGTTGTGTAGTGTTGTGTAGTGTAGTGTAGTGTAGTATAGTGTAGTGTAGTAGAGTGTAGTGTAGTGTAGTGAGGCAGCAGACTGTTGTGTAGTGGTTGTGTAGTGTAGTGTAGTGTAGTGTAGTGTAGTGTAGTGTAGTGAGGCAGCAGACTGTTGTGTAGTGGTTGTGTAGTGTTGTGTAGTGGTTGTGTAGTGTAGTGTAGTGTAGTGAGGCAGCAGACTGTTGTGTAGTGGTTGTGTAGTGTAGTATAGTGTAGTGTAGTGTAGTGTAGTATAGTAGTGTAGTGTAGTGTAGTGTAGTGTAGTAGAGTGTAGTGTGTAGTGTAGTATAGTGTAGTGTAGTGTAGTGTAGTGTAGTATAGTAGTGTAGTGTAGTGTAGTGTAGTGTAGTGTAGTGTAGTGTAGTGTAGTGTAGTATAGTAGTGTAGTGTAGTGTAGTAGTGTAGTGTAGTGTAGTATAGTGTAGTGTAGTGTAGTAGTGTAGTGTAGTGTAGTGTAGTGTAGTGTAGTGTAGTGTAGTAGTGTAGTGTAGTGTAGTGTAGTGTAGTGTAGTATAGTGTAGTGTAGTGTAGTGTAGTAGTGTAGTGTAGTGTAGTGTAGTAGTGTAGTGTAGTGTAGTGTAGTGTAGTGTAGTGGTTGTGTAGTGTTGTGTAGTGTAGTGTAGTATAGTGTAGTGTAGTAGTGTAGTGTAGTGTAGTGTAGTAGTGTAGTGTAGTGTAGTGAGACAGCAGACTGTAGGAGGGAGGTTATTTGCAGTGAGAGAGCTCCCTCTTGGTGCCATTGTCTTCACTGTTCCTCACACAGCAGACCATACATCATTACCACACTCACTATTGTTCCATTCACCACTTCATAAATATGTCCTGTACTCTGTAGTCACCAAATTAGCAAAAATAATTCTATACCACAATCATCATCAAAAAAGATTAATGCTTTATATAATAATAATAATAATAATAATAATAATAATAATAATAATAATAATTATTATTATTATTATTATTATTATTATTATTATTATTATTATTATTATTATAAAATTAGGACTATTTCCCTTATTTTATATACTGTTTTACAACATGGGTGCCCCAAAACAATATATATTCTCTAAATAAAATACTTTTTTAAAAATGTGAATTTAAACATTTTTAACATTTTAAATGAACAGGGTTTTTAACTGAGTTTGTCATTCTTAAACAAATACACACACACATACAGTAAAAATGTTTACTGTATGTGAAAAACATTTTTTTCAACATATTTTAATGGTAACGTTTTTCCATAGTTGATATTCCATAGGCCTATTACTGGCTCCACTGTTACATCCAAACCAGACATCATCTGCATTTTTTATTTTCATTTTTTTATGGGACAATATTTTAATTATTATAATATTTTGCATACATTTCCAGTCAAAGAGTTAATTAAGAATCATGTACACACATATCTGTTTTATTGTCATGTCATATAATTAAAAGCAAACAACAAACTTTTTAATTTTGATACTTGCAGTTTTTTTGCTAAATGCAGTAATAATTGTTTGTTCATCTTCGAACATATGTTTGTTTTATGCTGTATACGTTTGTTTTACTAAGCTACATTATATGGATTCATATTTAGTTGTAATAATTTCTCATTTTGACTTTTAATAGAATATGTTTTAACCATCATGTATTTTTAATAATTGAAACTCTCAACACTCTTTAAAAATGTACACTTACAGTACATAAAGTTTTCCAAATTTATAAAATAATTGTTAATTTTGTAGCGCTTATTCTTATTCTGAGCAGTTTTAATATGATATAATATAATATATCCCACTGACATGACATGTTTAAATATTATTCTGTTCAGAGTGATAGTAATTTTGACATATTTTGAATCTTTATGTTTCAAACCTAATAAGTCATTCATACCCTTACAGCACAATACACAGCATACACGCATTATACACACGAGTAATATTAATAATGAGTTTAAAATACAATTCATGTTTGCATATTATTCTATTAAAATGTTTTTTTTTTTCCATACATGCATTATACATCATCATAGTTAACCTGCAGTGTACTCTGACTTTATTATGCAGCACTTTTGTCATCTATTGGACATATACACAAGCCATACTAAAACTAATTTGTCATAGATTTTACATTTTGAACTTTTTGTGTGTGTGTTTTTCAGGGACGGTGCATCAATTTCAACCGTGTCCGGCATCAGTGAATCAGCCGACTGTCCATTCACATCTACAGCAAGGTTTCTGGATCTACATCTCCAGCCACTTCACACTCCCTCTACTTTGCATTCTGACGTCTCTAACCTTCACCTCGACACGTATTTTTTTCTTTTTTTTTTTCTTTTTTTTTTTTTTCAAATCCATTTAGTTTCCAAACATATTCCCAGTATATTGTAGTCTCAGTGTAAACCCCATTTTACTGAGAACAGACGGGAGCGATCTGGAAAAAAAAAAAAAAAAGTGTAGGAAATGGAAAAAGACAAGTGAGTGTGCTGTAAGTGTGAACGGTCTCAGTGGGTCCAGTGAATATTATTTCCTTTCGGCGACGTCTAAAGTGAAATTGTGTTGGAGTTTGTGGGGCAGAGCCGGGGCAGGGCAGGGTGTAGCGGGCTGCAGGCTGGACCTCCTCCGACCCAATGGCTTGTCATTTCATTTCAACTTAAATATGCAGCATTTTTTCACAGCATTAAGGCAGACATATGTGATCAGGTTTTACTGGTTTGTTACAAAATATCTATAAAATCCGTGAGAGTAGACAGAGCAAAGAACATCACATTAATTTTGTCAAATTCACAATTCCTTTTTTTAACAATTTACCACTTTTACAACTACCATTCATCAAATAATAAGAAAAATACAGATGGTGATCAAGCCCAGTAGATTACAAAATGAAATATATATGTTTTTAATATTTTTTTTATTAGATGTTTTCCAGTATATGTGCATATTTTTTCTTATTTTTACTTAGCTGAATAATAATAATAATAATAATAATAATAATAATAATAATAATAATAAAAAATAGAAATTTGCGATAAACAGTAATCAGTTAATTAAAAAACAAAATCTCTCTTGGATTTTAACACAGCTAATTTCAGCACACATGCAACACCCATTAATAAAAATGAAACTGTATTATTTCTTAGAATATTCAACAATATACATACAATACATACAATTCATTTTAGTTTACAAAATAACTAAAAGCAATCACTATTTAACTTATTTTTAAAGCTGAATGTAGCAAAAAATGGTTGTATATCAGTCAGAAAAAGCATTTTTTAGCCCAAACTGATTTTTTTGTAGGAGTACGACTGTCCATAAACACACACTAGCCCTCAGCACTGTCTCTGGTGTCTCTGGTGTCTCTGGTGTCTCTGGTGTGGAGATGTGTCCAAGTTTTGGGGGCAGAGCTGTGTGAGACGCCCCCCCTTCCCTCTCACAGATCGACTTGTCATTTTAACTCTGACAGACTGTAGACGGGACGCCCCCGGCACCGCCCCATACTCCGGGACACCGTAAGGTTTGATCAGGACGAGAAGATTATTAGAGCGTTATTGGACCGCGGGACACACAGGAAGGACAGACAAGACAGGGAGAGGACACAGAGGAGGACCAGGGTTTGAGGGACTCTTGTCTTTGGGACCTTGGTACTTGTGTGGTTTGGGTTTCTGGTTAGTAAGCCTTAGAATTCAGGAATTATAGATTTAGAATTATAGATAAGTGTGCACCATCGTGATTTTTTTTTAAGAAACATAGGTGACCACTAGAGCACTAATTTTACTTCAGTATTGTGCATTAGTAGAGCTGGGTTTATGGACTTAAAGCTTCCCAGTGCTGGTATAATCACTTAATATGCAAAGAAGAACTTTTAAATAGATTTTGACTGGTGTTTAATAGACCAGCCATCAAATTCTTCCACCTCCACATGTATTTATATCACATTAAGCAACAGCAATATTATATTTGTATATGCAACACATATTTGTATAGATATTTTATAATAATTACTCTTAAAATTAATAGTTTATTTACAAGAAAAATCATCTGAATCCACATCATAGAGTAAGTGTCGACAATGGTTTTAAACGTTTAGCATTGCAAGGTTAGTAACCTGTACAATGCAGTATAATAAATACTAAACAGAAAAATACAAACCAATGATTGCTGTTTATAGTACAGTAGAACATATTTTATAATTGCAGGACATATGGAACAAAGTTTACTCCCTTTTCTTTAATTATTTTGACTTTGAGTTATGTTATTTGATCTCTGACAGAACTTAGGTTAATGCATGTTTACAAAGCAGTTATATCAGTTATGTATGAAATTAGCATTCAAAATGAATCACCTATTTAGAATTTTATATTGCATTGTAACTCTTTTGGCTTGTTTGTTGTCATCCATAAATGAAGATTTACATCGTGACATAAATGCATAGTAACTAACTTTTTATAGCAGTTTTTTTTTTTTTTTTTTTTTTTTTTTTTTTTTTTTTTGCACCAAATTTAGACAACAATCCTATTTAGTTTCAGTTAAATAGCTACCACCACTCAGGACCTTATAGAGCTGCTTTTAATAACTACAAAGTTTTTAACCTTTTTCTTTCATTTTATTTTGGCTTTGAGTTATGTCACTGCCAATACTTTACTTCAATAAATTCATCATTTACAAAGCAATACATTTGTAACCAGTTATATGGGTTATGTATGAAAATACCATTCAAAACTTAGCTATTTATTAATGAGCACAAATTTATTCAACTTCTGTAAATATAAATACTTGCTATTACTAATCTAGTGTAAATGGCAAATGAGCCTTGTAAATGGCTCCCTAACACACTTATATATCACATTAATGGTAATTAATAAATGTAATAACAAAAATAATAATGAATAATTTTATAATAAACAATATATTATAATATATTACAATATATTATCAGGGTTCCTGTGAGGCAATAAAAGCATTAAAAGTCATTTAAATAGTTTTGCAAAAAAATTGAGGGCTTAAATGGCATTAAAAAGCATAAACAAATTTGATTTCAACAGGCATTCAAAATCTTAAATAGTTATGAAGTATGGCTGACCATATTAGTGTTATTCGTGAATATATATATATATGTATCTATACATAATAAGTTACCATTTTTGTAGCCTACACTAGTGTGATAAACGGGCCGACCAAGTTTGTTTCCAGCAGCAGCAAATGATTCAAACATCAGATGTTTGACTGTCAGCTCGGTGCTTTATGTTCTGTATTTTCCAATACTTGTAGTTTAATGTTGCCAGTGTAAGCTGCAGTGATTGTATGTTTGTGGTATTAAAAATGTTCAAACTGGCATTAAGAAGCATTCAGTTAGACTTACTGATACCTGCAGGAACTGTTTAATCTGTCAGTAGAGCAGAGTTTTGCTAAGCAGATATGCAACCATTTTTGTCCCACTTTTTTGAGTAATGTTGTGGCTAACATTTCATTACCTCTCAGTTCATCCAAAGCTCTGTATTAAAGCCTTTCTAAAATCCAGTCCCTCTCAGACGTTGACACAGTGCTTAGCCTCCTCCGCTCATTGGACTTGATAAGGCGTGGGACATCAGCGATCATATCCATCACCGGTACGCTCCGGACCCACTCAGAGCCCCGACCCGAGAGGCCTGTCCCCCCTGTCACCACCACTCGCCCCGTCCTCACGCCACACAATCAAACTTTAATTAAAATAATTAAAGTCAGCAGCAAGCATCAGCCTGTGAGGACCCGCTGTCGCTTTTTTATGCTTTTTGACATTGAATGACCTATAACCGCGGCGAAAAAGGAGGACACTGTGCCACTCTTATGCCGATCCAAGGCCGCAAACGTCCCAAACGCAAACCCAAAGTAGCGGATTCGACGGACGGATAAGTATTGCTCATTTTATGGAAATTATTTACGTTCCCCCCGCCCTAAAATTAGGCTTAGATATACTGCAAATTTGTCAAGCGTGATAGCTACAGCCGACATTGCGCCAATCCCAAAATGGTGGCACACAAAAAACATAACAAAAGGGGGGTTGGTGTCTCGTGAAAAAAGGGCTGGACCAATGCAGTCACTTTGAATCCCCGACTTCACGCGGGACATGGAGATTGGAGTGAAAAGCTGACAAAGGCGGGACGCTTGATGCAAAGCCGTATGGACAGTGACCAGTGGCGGGGTCAGTGGCGTGTCTCGGTGCGGGCGGGCGAGCTTATCAAATGACACTAAAAATAAGTTCAGCCAGCGTCAGGTTTGAGGGGAGCAGAGGCCACGCCCATTCTCACCAGCGTCCCTTTGTCTCCACATCAGGCCTTAAGCAGTCGCATTTTGTGAATGTGGCTCTATTGCATGTTTTTTGAATAGTAATTATTATTATTCCCATAGCAGGTAGTAGTGGGCACACTGGCAAGTTTGGAGAAGCAGACAGGAGCACACAATGGCCTGTTAGTTACCTTTTTGCACTTTAATATCTTCAGTTTATGATATGTTGTCATTCATAGACAATAGAGAATGCTGTAACACTGCAGCCTTCTTCTATCAGCCAACCTTCTTATCAATGTACAGTATTTGTTTGAAAAATACAACTTTTTTTGCTGTTTTTCTTTTTTTTTTTTACTGTCAGCCAATTTTGTTTTAATAATATATACATATTTTTAACATTTTCACATTTTAAAATTACTCCTAGTATACAATAACTTACCTTTTTTTTAAATGTAGACCTAATTGCATGCATCCTGGTTAGTTATTATTATTATTATTATTATTATTATTATTATTATTATTATTATTATTATTATTATTATTACTATTATTATTATTATTATTCCCTGCAGGTAATTGTCTCAGACAGGAGCACAGTTTCTACTTTTTTGGTTGGTTGGTCTCTCTATGCTTTCCCCCACAAACAATAGAGACTAATGACGATCACATTAATGCACAGTATGTCTTTGTAAAATAAACATTTTTTGTAGCAAAGTTACTCTTATTTTTTTATTTTTATTATTATTTTTTTTTTTTTACATTTTACTTTTTAAAATGACTCGATTTACAATGCTAACCAGAATTAAAGAAAAGTTTCAGTTTGTTGGTCTATTGCATACTTACCTAGATTAGTTATTATGATTAAGTATAATTCCCTCCAGTACGTAGTGGTCAGCACACTCAGAAGAACTTTAGTTGTTTTGACCTTTTTTTTAAGTGTTTTTTTTTTTCTTTTTCTTTTTTTTTTGACCTCATAGACCCCCTTTTACTAAGCTTGTGAAAAAGCACAGATCATTTATTTGATTGAAAAATGCTGGGAATATGTTATGAATGGAAACTGCAACATGATACATCTGAACTTATTGCATCACAAACATCACAAAGTGCTCCTGACCAGGATCCTGGCTCAAGATCTGGAGAAGGGTCCCCCGGGCGCTGCACCGCAGCAGCAGCCCACTGCCCTGACAGGTCGCTCCAGGCATTGCGGGATGGGTCAAATGCAGAGAATGAATTTCCCTACGGGGATCAATAAAGTATACCTTACCTTACCTTACCTTCCTTATATCTGCCCTCCTATTTGCGGGATAATTGTTTTGACTACAAAACACAAATGCTAGTTCATTTGACTTGTCTATAAATTCAGTGTTTTTGACTCACTAATTGTTTATTCATAATTAGGTTGACTGGGCCAAGTGCTGTACAGCCAGCATTCTCAACTGTGGTTCGGGGCCCAAAAAGTGGTTTTACTGACATGTTCTAAGCAGGCTGTGGAGTGAAGAAAATTTTAGATTGGACATACTACGTGAGACGTTGATCAGGTTATGATGAGGTTTAGGTTAAGTTGGTGACAAGACTGTAAAAAGTGGGTCCAAAAAATATATATATATATAAGAACATTTTGGGTTCCAAAATTGCCTTATCACAAGAAGGTTGAGGATTCAATTGATAAAGATGAAAAAAAAAAATGTTTTGGCTAAATTCAAAAAGCTTTTTAGAAGATTTGTTATACAGCATCTAAACAGAGGCATACAAACTTGGAGCCAAAAAGGCCTATGGGTCAATTTTCTTAATTAATAATAAAATGTATATTTCATAATATATGATTTTTTTTAAAATGTAAAGGAGGTTCATTCTGTATTTGTAGGTACACTTTTTGTTAGGATTTACACAAAATTAGAAGAAATGATGGAACTGTTTTTGTTGCTCTTGTAAAGTTAGCTGAATGTCATGTATGGCCTTTTGGTTCTTAGCACTCGTCATTATATGTTCTCATGCACAAACAATAGATATTTTGCTTGACATTGCTACATGACATCAGCATTCACTGTATCTTTCCAAAGTACAACTATATTTTTTATGTTTTTGTAAAGAATTTAAACAGATTTTTTCTTTAGTATTTATGTTTTTATTTTTGACTATTACTCCACTCCATCTACAACTTAAAACCGGAACTCACTGCACATTCACATCACAGTGCAAACTATGGATTTAATTTAAGTCATTCATTTGTTAATTGAATAATTTGTACATAGTTTTTTCCCACATTTTTATAAGAAAAAAATATGTATTTTTGATATTGTTGCTTTTGTTAAATTATGTGTTTTATATTTTGAAAAAAAAACATTGAAAAAATGTGCATGGTATTTTGTAGGAAAACACAAACGGCAGTATATCTTAGACATTTTGATGCTTATTATGACAATTCTTTAGATGCATTTTTTTTTCCAAAGAGAGCACATTTTTTAATGTATTTTTTTGTATTTCTTCATGTTATCCTTTCCCCTTTTGTATGTCACACTGAAAACAGTTTTGATCATATTTATACTATAACGTTTATGTCTTTATATATGCTTTACAGTGCGTGAATCTTTTGTCTTTATTTTCCTATTTAAGATTGCACCTTTCATTCTCACAAGCTTTGACAAAACCCCCATGTCTCTGAATAGTGTGACACTGATTGTACTGCATTGTTATGTCAAATATATGTTTTGTGTGAGAACCCAGTGTTGTTTGTGTCTTTATTTACCCTCTAGCATGAGCCAGAGCCACAGGGCATCATTAGCTGGTCCATACAGACAGAGACAGAGGCAGAGTGGACAGTGGACTGTGGACAGGGGACAGCCCCTCGTCTCCCACGGTGAAGACTCCATCACTGAAGGGCAGAGCACACAGGGAAGTGGAAAAATGCCTCAGAAAACAGGTCAAAATATGGGCTACACACCTCACACTGGGAGAGGTCTGGATCGGGGCATTTAGGAGGTGGACACTGCCAAAGAATGAGGTTTAGGAATTTTCTGGTGTTTTAATTTTAACATACAAACACTTGAGCAAAAACAACAGATGCAGTTTTGGTTTTAGATGACTTAACGCCCAGAATACTTGTCAAAAAAAATCCAGAAAATTACAAATTAAGACACACACACTGGGTTTATGAAACGGGTGGCAGTAGCTCAATTGGTAGAGCCGCTTGTCCACTAACCAGAAGGCTGGTGGTTCAAACCCCACTCCCACTGTTGCATACTGTCATTGCGTCCTTGGGCAAGACACTTAACCCACCTTACCTCCAGCATCTGCACACACTGGTCTGTGTGAGTATGAATAGGTGAATGGTTCCTTGATATAAAGTGCTTTGAGTACCCATGCAGGTAGAAAAGCTCTATATCAAAATGGATCTTTCTCAGTTTTTAACCATGCTATATTGGTGTTTCCTCATCAAAAACATACCTGGAGTAATATTTTGTTTCATTCACACATGCTTCAGTAATCCTGTATGCTGAGGCGCTGCCATTCTTAGGAGCTGAAAACGCTGGGCTTCACTGCTCTACATAGACATCTTAAACATTACCTTCTCCAGGAAGCAGTGATCAGTAAGTCAAATGTAATAAAGTTACAGTTTTATAGTTGGTATAGTCATTTTACAATTATTATTATTAGGAAACTGTGTGCTTCCTGAGGTTTTTGACCCTCTGAGGCTGCCGTAGTTTGAGTTTTGACCCTCTGAGGCTGCTGTAGTTTGAGTTTTGACCCTCTGAGGCTGCCGTAGTTTGAGTTTTGACCCTCTGAGCCTGCCGTAGTTTGAGTTTTGACCCTCTGAGGCTGATGTAGTTTGGGTTCTGACCCTCTGAGGCTGATGTAGTTTGAGTTTTGACCCTCTGAGGCTGCTGTAGTTTGAGTTTTGACCCTCTGAGGCTGCTGTAGTTTGAGTTTTGACCCTCTGAGGCTGCTGTAGTTTGAGTTTTGACCCTCTGAGGCTGCTGTAGTTTGAGTTTTGACCCTCTGAGGCTGATGTAGTTTGGTTTTGACCCTCTGAGGCTGCTGTAGTTTGAGTTTTGACCCTCTGAGGCTGATGTAGTTTGAGTTTTGACCCTCTGAGGCTGCTGTAGTTTGAGTTTTGACCCTCTGAGGCTGATGTAGTTTGGTTTTGACCCTCTGAGGCTGATGTAGTTTGAGTTTTGACCCTCTGAGGCTGATGTAGTTTGAGTTTTGACCCTCTGAGGCTGCTGTAGTTTGAGTTTTGACCCTCTGAGGCTGCTGTAGTTTGAGTTTTGACCCTCTGAGGCTGCTGTAGTTTGGTTTTGACCCTCTGAGGCTGCTGTAGTTTGGTTTTGACCCTCTGAGGCTGCTATAGTTTGAGTTTTGACCCTCTGAGGCTGCTGTAGTTTGAGTTTTGACCCTCTGAGGCTGATGTAGTTTGGTTTTGACCCTCTGAGGCTGCTGTAGTTTGAGTTTTGACCCTCTGAGGCTGATGTAGTTTGAGTTTTGACCCTCTGAGGCTGCTGTAGTTTGAGTTTTGACCCTCTGAGGCTGATGTAGTTTGGTTTTGACCCTCTGAGGCTGATGTAGTTTGGTTTTGACCCTCTGAGGCTGCTGTAGTTTGAGTTTTGACCCTCTGAGGCTGCTGTAGTTTGAGTTTTGACCCTCTAAGGCTGCTGTAGTTTGAGTTTTGACCCTCTGAGGCTGCTGTAGTTTGAGTTCTGACCCTCTGAGGCTGCTGTAGTTTGAGTTTTGACCCTCTGAGACTGCTGTAGTTTGAGTTTTGACCCTCTGAGGCTGCTGTAGTTTGAGTTTTGACCCTCTGAGGCTGATGTAGTTTGAGTTTTGACCCTCTGAGGCTGATGTAGTTTGAGTTTTGACCCTCTGAGGCTGCTGTAGTTTGAGTTTTGACCCTCTGAGGCTGCTGTAGTTTGAGTTTTGACCCTCTGAGGCTGCTGTAGTTTGGTTTTGACCCTCTGAGGCTGCTGTAGTTTGGTTTTGACCCTCTGAGGCTGCTGTAGTTTGAGTTTTGACCCTCTGAGGCTGCTGTAGTTTGAGTTTTGACCCTCTGAGGCTGATGTAGTTTGGTTTTGACCCTCTGAGGCTGCTGTAGTTTGAGTTTTGACCCTCTGAGGCTGATGTAGTTTGAGTTTTGACCCTCTGAGGCTGCTGTAGTTTGAGTTTTGACCCTCTGAGGCTGATGTAGTTTGGTTTTGACCCTCTGAGGCTGATGTAGTTTGGTTTTGACCCTCTGAGGCTGCTGTAGTTTGAGTTTTGACCCTCTGAGGCTGCTGTAGTTTGAGTTTTGACCCTCTAAGGCTGCTGTAGTTTGAGTTTTGACCCTCTGAGGCTGCTGTAGTTTGAGTTCTGACCCTCTGAGGCTGCTGTAGTTTGAGTTTTGACCCTCTGAGACTGCTGTAGTTTGAGTTTTGAACCTCTGAGGCTGCTGTAGTTTGAGTTTTGACCCTCTGAGGCTGCTGTAGTTTGAGTTTTGACCCTCTGAGGCTGCTGTAGTTTGAGTTTTGACCCTCTGAGACTGCTGTAGTTTGAGTTTTGAACCTCTGAGACTGCTGTAGTTTGGTTCTGACCCTCTGAGGCTGCTGTAGTTTGAGTTTTGACCCTCTGAGGCTGCTGTAGTTTGGTTTTGAACCTCTGAGGCTGCTGTAGTTTGAGTTTTGACCCTCTGAGACTGCTGTAGTTTGAGTTTTGACCCTCTGAGACTGCTGTAGTTTGAGTTTTGACCCTCTGAGGTTGCTGTAGTTTGAGTTCTGACCCTCTGCAATAAATTAAACTAAAACTTTTAAAGACCAAGAACTACCATGAAAAATGTCAATCATCACTATAATAAAAGCACTACTTACCATTGGAATATAGAAGAAAGGTCTGTGAATGCCAAGAAAAAGAGAAACAGTTTGAAACTCAATATGACTCTGAGCAAAAACAAAACTTCCACAAAACATTGACACACACTTCAGTTGCCGGTGTCTTTTCAGATCTTTCCGTCTGCTCCTCTAAAGTAAAGACAGAACACATTGCATTTTCATGGGCCCTAACTCAGAGCTGAAGCCTGGTTAAATTTCTGGAGCTTATGGAGCGTGTGATCCGTGAAGAGAGGATCGAGGAGCGTAAACCAGCGCCATACGTCCACAAACAAACAGACGTTGAAAATGTAAAGACAGATTTCTCCAAAGATGTGAAGTGTTTGAACGAACCGTGGTGTTTTTTTAACTTCAACAAGAGACAAAATTCAGAAATATGTTTTAAAATGAAGCAGTATGAGCGGTTTAAGGGAGAGTCTGTCTGTGAAGAGTCTATCTGAATTTGCAGCTATCTTAGCTCATAGGGGGACAACAGTGGGACAAAACTTACTCATCAACTCGTACAAAGGAGGTATAATTGCTCCTTCTGCCCTGATGCCCAACCTTTCCCCTAGTGGTCACTTGTGTTACTGCAGAAAGACGTCCCAGGTACACAGGATTTCATCCTGAGACTGATATAAAATACAAGTGGGCAACAGTAGCTCAGTAGGTGGAGCCGTTAGCCCTCTAACCAGAAGATTGCCGGTTCAATCGCCACTACTGGAATTGCATACTGCCGTTGTGTCGTTGGGCAAGACACTTCACCCACCTTGCCTGTATGATGGCTCAGTGTGATTGGTGGTGGTCAGAGAGGCTGTAGGTGCAGAATGGAAGCCCAAGGGCAGCTGTGGCTATAGAAGTGTGACTGAGGAATGAATGAAAAATGGATTAATATAGAACGCTTTGTGAAGCTTGAAAAGGCTTGGAAAGGAGGATTATGTTTGGTTAAGAATGGTATGTTTTGGTTAAGAATGTCCTGAATGCATTCGGTGTTAGACAGTAAATTATATAACAGATCTACAGGGTGTCCATAAATGTCTCTTTACAATAAAAAAAATATATATTACAAAGGCAACTGATGAGATATCTTAATCTGATTTGTTCTATGTACTCAGCGGTTATCAAAGTTTTTAATCACAAACATACTGCTGCCACACAGTTACAGCGATCACACTCAACAGTGCACAAAGTCCTACACAAGAAGCTTACAAAGTGCCACTCTTACAGCCTGCATTCGAGTAGGAATGGGAAAGATTTTATCAATGCCTATGCCACTGTCGATTCTGCTCAGCAATCCCATTCTTTATCAATTCTCATATTGATTCCTAATGAATCTGTGAACAAAAATTAAATAAAATTATTATTATGAAGCAGAAATAGAAGCTTATTTGTATTTTCATGCAGGGCTATTTAAAAAACTGGGCTCCCAAAACAGAAGTAACATGTATTGAACTTAAAGCTGTTAAATTAAAGTAAATATGCTTTTAGGATTGTGGCTTTAATGGTAATTTAGGAGCAGCAAGAGCAGCTGTGCACCAGTCTGTCTGAATAAACCTCTCATTAAACATATTAAACTAAACAGTAGTGTTACTGTGTGTTACTGTGATAGGTGAGGACAGTATTCAGCATTTTCTGCAGTGGTCTTTCTCTTTCTATTACTCACTTCATTACAGACTGTATTTCTTATGCATGGGGACTGAGCCTCTGCTGTCACTGTGCATGGACATTTAGCTCCTACCTCTGCTGCAGTGTAGCCTCGGCGCTGGCGTGTCCACACCGTGTGATGCACTACTGCTTCTCTCGGCCCGTGAGCTCGTGTGCATTAATTAGAGAGGGCAGAACGACATGCACTGCTCAATGTGAGGCAAAAAAACATCAATATCTACTCTTCATTTTGTAATAATTTACACATATTTGTCTGTTCATTTAGTTTTGTTTTGTTTTTTTAAATTGTAAAGAGACTTTATGGACCCCTTTATTATCGTCTGTATGTTAATAAAGCTCTGTTGCTCAGGTGTATTCAAAAGTATTCAACAAACTATTACTACAACTATTTCTGCTACTGTCAGTGGCAGATTTAGCTATCTGTGGCCCAAGGTGAACATGTTTTTTTTGTTTGTTTTGTTTTGTTTTACAGCCCTATTTGACTTGATTTTTTCATTCAAGATCTCTCATTCTATGATTAAACTTTTACTGATAGTTTTTCAGTTCTTCTCCAGCTTAACTTGCTTAATCCAGTCTTTAAATATTATGATTTTATCATTTTTAGGTCCGAGAACCTTATAAACATGTACTCAGGAGTGGAAGCTGAGCGCTTGTGTAACAGACAGATTTTAGTGCAAATGATGTGTTTTTGATAGCAAGAGGGTCTGGGGGTCCTTCCCCAGGAAATTTATTTCTAAACAGATGAAATTTCCTGTATTCTGTTGCATTTTATGATGCATGATGACCTGGTCTTGATTTTAGTTAAAATATACTAATCATTTCTACTCTCACCTATGGTCATGAGCTTTGGGTCAGGACAAAAAGGACAAGATCCTGGATACAAGCGGCCCACATGAGTTTCCTCAGCAGCGTGGGTGGGTGCTCCCTTAGAGATAGGGTTAGGAGCTCAGTCACCCGTGAGGAGCTCAGAAAATGATAACCCAATTTAAAAAATAAATAATGAGGTCCAGACTTTTAATAAAGGCACTAGCCTACATTGTTTTTGCACATTTTAAATGTAATTATTTTTGTTAAATTCAACAAATAGTCCCAGGCTTTTAAATAAGTTTTTTTCATAAACTATGGGCCTTACAAGTTTAACTTAAACCTCGGTAGGCCTGCATTTGGCCATTACATTTTGATTTTTGTATAAATATGATCAGCACAATTTTTATATATTCAATTTTTGTATCCAAATGCGTTTTTAGTGGGCCCCCCTCATGAGCCTCATTAGTCTGCTCTGAGAGATCCGCCCCTGCACACATGTTATGGGTCATGTGATCAGGGTTTAAGGCTAGTGAATGCTTTCAGTCTGGTGAGACTTACTTTTATCAGTGACAGGGAACCAGTATATGACACTTCATAGATTTTCATAACTACAGTTCAATGTATTTTTGTATTGTTTCAGATACATGCTAAAGAGCAGAGGTGGCAGATAAGTGGACCATCACTGTACCTCAAAGTTATGCACCAACAAATTATTGTCCTTTATACACCACATTGTGCTGCATCACAAAAGCATCACAATAAGTTTTTTTGCAAATAAACTGATACTTATAGGCTATTTAGTAGGCTATTTTATTTTAGGATTAATCCTGGATTTAGTCTTAATTTAGTTTTGGATTTAGTCTTGATTATAGAGCTTGGCTAATATATGCAAAAATCTGTCAGTTTAGACAATTGGCCATCAGCCGATTCTTGCACTTTTATGTTGATTTTTGGTCAGGCACACATCTAGGCAACCATGTGACTGAAGTACCCCAGCTTCCCCAACCATCTTGTAGCAGTTAGAACATCTTACTCTGCAGAATAATCTAAAATGACCTCAGCCTAAAAAGCTCAAAACAGCAATAAAAAAGATTTTGCTCATTTATCTGGAACAGAACCTCATAGGGTTAGGGTTAGAACTAAAATCCACCCAAGCTGTACCTGCACAGAGAGTTTGACCAAGATTGCTATAATGGTTTTCTCAAAAAACTCATCTTTAACTGTTCTCACTGTTACATTTGATTGCACTTTAACAAGCATTACTAAAACAAATGGGTATATTAAATCAATTTCTTTCATAAAATTAAGAAAAACAGCCCTACATATTGGTGTGTTTATCAGAAAAACCCATATCGGTCACTCTCTAATGATTTAGTCTTGGATTCAGTCCTGGTTTATTCTGGGTTTAGTTCTTATATCAGCTCAGTTTAGTCCTGGATTACTCCTGGATTTAGACCTGGTTTAGTCATCCTTCTTTCCAGTTTAGGCTGAGTTGTAGCCTTGGTCTTAGTGTTGGTATAGTCCTTGTTTTTTCCTAATTTAGTTATGCTTTATTTCTGGGTTAATCCTTATTTCTTCCTCCGTTTAGACTTGGGTTAGCCAAGATTTAGGCCTTTTTAGATGGTACTTGGTGTGAAAGTTTTGAGAATCACTGGGATACATAACACTTCTGATGGAGTACTGTATACTGAATGGTAGTGGAGGTGGTAGGTGCTTGTTGGCAGGGTGGCCACCTTAACAACAGAGAGCTGTGGGAAACATGGAGGTTGTTATTTTTGGTTTTTAATTGTCTTAGGTTATAAATGAGGTGTGTACAGAAAGTAATGACAATAATATATATTTTTAGCTAACCTGGAAAGCTTGACGTGGGATGGGGACCAGTGGTTCATGGCTGGTGAGGCACTGACATTAGAGCAGGGATCTCCAACAAAAATTGCTCGGGGTCCACAGAATGAACCTTCTACCTCTGCTGGGGTCCAAACAAATCTATAAAAAACTAATAAATAGGCTATATTACAGTGTTTTTATGTATTTATTCTGGAGTAAAGTGTACAAAAGTACAATGCTTATGATTTCTTTTAGAAAAGATCTTGTAGCTATCATTTCCACTTTGACAGCAGCTGATGTTTGAACTTGGGTCAGACTCTGATCATACTGGAGATGGATTTATAGACAATTTTCCACTCTCCTCCAGGCAGCAGTATTTGGATAACACTATTTTATTCATACTGAATGCTAACGATTTAGGAGAGTGCAGCTTCATAATAAACAGAATAAATGCACAAATTAGTGGCTGATTAATATGCACGTATCTCTTCATGACTCATTCACGCCTCATTGACCTGGTGTTTGAAGCAGATCTTTAAGCTCTAGCGTTGGTCTTCCTTTATTAATTAGATCCCATTTTGATTGGTCCAGTTTTTAGAAAGTTTTAAGATCCATGTTTCTTCCATCTTTGACTTTCATCTGGGGCAGCAACATGAACCTGTGTGCTCTCGTACGCCCCCTTCAGTGACCTCGCGCTTTTTTATCTGCAGTTTTATGTGATCAGCAAAACTAAATAAGTAACACACAGATATTAAACACATTAGCCTGACTATGGAAAATTAGAGGGCATATTTAAAGTGTCTGACAACATTATATTGGAGACATGAAGAGAGACAGAAACAGACACTTGCCAATGACAAGCCTCAGCCCAGTTAGTGAGGGACTGCTCAATCTGAAGTGAGGCTCGGCTGCTCACTGCCGCACTTTGCATCTCGTCCATGTATTTGAACAGGAAATAGGCAAATTCAGCATTATTAACTATGAAATCATGGACATTATTTGATTCAAAAAGAAAATGAATATAAAGCACAGACCAGAGAACTAACATTGAAAATAATTTTATTTAATCATTATTTGTTTATTTTTTACTCTTCATGATGCCTCCCCTGACCATACATCCTTGATGGGGACGGAGTTTGGATATTATCAATCCTAATAAATGTCATCCTCCTTAAGTATTGTTTGAAATATCATTCTCATGACTTTCTGGACAGACCTTGTAACCTGATTATTGCCTTAACTAACTGTGTCACGTTCAGACACCACTTCATATTTAGTGAGAAGCAGTCCTCTGGCTCTTTGCATTTCCCCCTATTTTTATATTAGCACCAAGATCCACAAAAACACACAACAAACTCGGTCTAAATCCGCCCTGAGCCATGCCACAAGGTTGTGTTTTCGCAGAGTGACGGCGCCGGCTTAAATCTTCCCCCGACCAGAGTCTTCCTGGCAGGCGGCGTGCGGACCCCAGCAGCTGTTGCTCCAGCCCCTCAGCCTCCGTTTGCATTCGCCGTTGTCTGGAATTTGTGGATGAAATTTTGATCCTGTAACCTCTCTCCACTCTCCCCCCGCCAGGTCCCGGGGCAGTCCGCTCTCTCTGAACAGCTTGTTAGAGTTGACACTTGAGTTTGTGCATTGTATTTTGGGGGAGCTTTGGGTGTAAATCCGGCTGAGGGGCGCAGTACAGGTGGGGGGATTAAGAGGTGGGATTTCGCAGATTTACAAAGATGCTCTTTTCCTGGAGCCATAACCGCCAATGTTTAAGTCCCGCAGACCAGATTTAGGAGTTTTATTGTAAGATGATTAGGCTTTCTGTCCATGAGGCGCTGCATTCACTTCGGCAAAACAGAAACCAGGCACAAGAGAAGAGGAAAAGATGTGGAAAAACAACTGAATGCAAGACAAAGGAATGCTATACTGCACAGAATGACTTAGTGATTGCTTATAAATTATACAGCAGTAGGAAGTAACGAAGTAAAAGTACTTTACTTAAGTACAATTTCCATATATTTGTACTTTACTTGAGTTAATCTTTCAAAGCGTACTTTTACTTCACTACATTTTAAAGCAAGTATCTGTACTTTTTGCTCCACTACATTTCTGAGTTGGTTTGAAGTGAGTTTTGGTTTAAAATCCTGTGTTTTTGCAGTGTCATCATGTGGACACACTGTACTTAAATATAACAGATGTAGTAAAGTAGTACTCATTTAGAAACATCAGAATAATGAAGACCTTCAGTGACAGATTCACTCTCTTCTGTTGCATTGTTAACCTTTAGTTAGTGGCACAAGTTTTCAGCAAAATCCCTCACATTTAACAGATTCATTAGTTCTCAATATTGTGCAAAATACTTTAATTTTTTACTCACAAGTACATTTAAAAGTAAGTACTTTTATACTTTTACTTAAGTAGAAATGTTCATGTGATACTTTTACTTTTACTTGAGTAAATCTTTGCTTTTTTGCCTGTACTTTTACTTTCTTTAGTTAAGGAAAGAAATTGAGTACTTCCTCCACCACTAAAATGATCTCAGTATATTTCATATTATTATATATTATTTAATGTACAGTGAGGAGATGATGGGATGTGAAAAAAAGGACTTTCAATCCTCACAATACAGACACCTCAGCACAGAACAAAGTGGAAGTTCAATTACTTTTTGTTCCAACCCAATAATTTAAAACAAAATTAATTTTGATGCAGTATTGTGTTTTGTGTATATGTGTTTTTGTATATATCAAAAATCACAATTATCATTAGTGTCAAAGACTGTCCTTGGCCCTAAAAAATGCTGTAAAAATGTTATGATTAATTATTTTTTCCACTTTCAAAGGTTAAAATCTTTTATCAACCTCTCTCCTGACAAGAACTATAATTATTACTATTACTGACACTCTCACAGCATTCCCTTAACTCAACACCAACACATCCAGACCATTCAAGTTTTAATCACAAATATCACTGTCAAGCAGTCAACAGAAATGAAGAGCGCCTCTAAAACCAAGCCAAGCCATTTTATTTGTATTAGCACATTTGATGCATGTTGCACCAAAGAGCTTTACAGCAAAGAGGCAAAAGCAACACAGTTTAAAAAGCAAGATGACACAAAATAATGAAAAACACTTTAATAATAAATTGAGACTCCTTAAAAGACCAATGGTGTTCGTGTAGGTCAAAACATGGAAATCTATGAAAAATATCAAATTATTCAAATTTTAGAAACTGGGGTTGAGAAGGTATTTAACCAGATTACAAAATAAAAAATAAAGTTATAATGGAAGTCATATGTCCAGTTTGTGTGTCAGTCCACAATGGTTCAAGTGTACAGTGTTTGTGGTACACAGCGATGCGTTCAACTTTGGTCAAAAACATTAATATTTTTAAAATTTCAAGCCAATAACATTAAAACAACATTAAAATAATTATTATAAAATTAAAGCACAAGTGGTCTCATATGGGGTATGGTATATTCCCCTGACCACTGTTCCAAGTGTACCCTCCCTAAGTTACTCCAGTCTTCAGTGACTCCTCACAGGAAGAGAAGAAGCTGAAGAAAGAAATCAGTGTTGTTTCTCATTACATTTTCCTCTGATAAATGCTTTTGTTCTTACTGATTCATCAGTTCACAATGATAACTTCAAGACTATTATCTGCAGCTGAGTTAGGCTGCGCACAGAGAGGAGGAAAAGCAAAAAGCCAAACATTTATCAGAAGTAAATGAACTGTGTGGGAGCCCCGGGTTTAAAGCAGTCTTCTGAAAAACTAAGCACACACTCATTTAGTGACTAATATGTTTCAAAAATGACAAAGATGATTCCACTTTTGCAGTATATTTTGTTACACATTTCCCTCCACACTGTGTCCTGCTGCGAGCCATGAAATAATGAAGTCAGGACGAGTGTTAGAGCCCCTCCCACAGGCCCAGTGAGTCAGACTGAGGAGGATCACCTGAGTGTGTCCAGAGTGGGACGTCCTGAGCAGGAGGTGACCAGAGTGGGACGTCCTGAGCAGGAGGTGACCAGAGTGGGACGTCCTGAGCAGGAGGTGACCAGAGTGGGACGTCCTGAGCAGGAGGTGACCAGAGTGGGACGTCCTGAGCGGGCAGAGTAACTAACAAGGGTTAGGGTTAGCCTTTTCTCTCAAACCAACTAACTTCATGTCCTCTTCCTCTACATCCATAAACCTCCTCTGTGGTCTTCCTCTAGGCCTTCAGCTCTAACCTCGGCCTCATCCTTCTACTAATATATCCACTATCCTTCCTCTGTACCATATATCCACTATCCCTCCTCTGTACCATATATCCACTATCCTTCCTCTGTACCATATATCCACTATCCCTCCTCTGTACCATATATCCACTATCCCTCCTCTGTACCATATATCCACTATCCCTCCTCTGTACCATATATCCACTATCCCTCCTCTGTACCATATATTCACTATCTCTCCTCTGTACCATATATTCACTATCCCTCTTCTGTACCATATATCCACTATCTCTCCTCTGTACCATATATTCACTATCCCTCCTCTGTACCATATATTCACTATCCCTCCTCTGTACCATATATTCACTATCTCTCCTCTGTACCATATATCCACTATCCTTCCTCTGTACCATATATTCACTATCTCTCCTCTGTACCATATATCCACTATCCTTCCTCTGTACCATATATCCACTATCCTTCCTCTGTACCATATATCCACTATCCCTCCTCTGTACCATATATCCACTATCCCTCCTCTGTACCATATATCCACTATCCCTCCTCTGTACCATATATCCACTATCCCTCCTCTGTACCATATATTCACTATCTCTCCTCTGTACCATATATTCACTATCCCTCTTCTGTATCATATATCCACTATCTCCTCTGTACCATATATTCACTATCCCTCCTCTGTACCATATATTCACTATCCCTCCTCTGTACCATATATTCACTATCCCTCCTCTGTACCATATATCCACTATCCCTCCTCTGTACCATATATTCACTATCTCTCCTCTGTACCATATATCCACTATCCCTCTTCTGTACCATATATCCACTATCTCTCCTCTGTACCATATATTCACTATCCCTCCTCTGTACCATATATTCACTATCCCTCCTCTGTACCATATATCCACTATCCCTCCTCTGTACCATATATTCACTATCCCTCCTCTGTACCATATATTCACTATCCCTCCTCTGTACCATATATCCACTATCCCTCCTCTGTACCATATATTCACTATCCTTCCTCTGTGCCATATATTCACTATCCCTCCTCTGTACCATATATTCACTATCCCTCCTCTGTACCATATATCCACTATCCCTCCTCTGTACCATATATTCACTATCCCTCCTCTGTACCATATATCCACTATCCCTCCTCTGTACCATATATTCACTATCCCTCCTCTGTACCATATATTCACTATCTCTCCTCTGTGCTCAAATATCCACTATCCTTCCTCTGTACCATATATTCACTATCCTTCCTCTGTGCCATATATTCATGGTTCCCCCTTTGTACCCATATATTCACTGTCCCTCCTCTGTATTAAAATATTGACTGTCCCTCCTCTTTCCTCAAATATCCACTATCTCTCCTCTGTACTGTATATTCACAATCCCTTCTCTGTGCCATATATTTACTGTCCCTCCTCTGTACCATATATTCACTGTGCCGCCTCTATACCTGTATATTCACTGTTCCATCTCTGTACCATCTATTCATTGTTCCTCTTCTGTATCCATATATTGACTATCCCTCCTTTGTACCATATATTTACCGTGCCTCCTCTGTACCCATATATTCACTGTTCATCCTCTGTACCATCTATTCACTATCCTTCCTTTGTACGATATATTCTCCGTGCCTCCTCTGTACCTGTATATTCACTGTCCCTCCTCTATACCTGTATATTTATTATTTACTTTCTGTACCATATATTCACTGTCCTTCCTCTGTACCATATATTCACACACAATCAACACAAACAATAACTACATTAAACTAAACAGACCCAGGGCACTCCTGTCCTTAGATCCTCCTTCTTGCTAAAGAAAAACTCCTAAAAAAAACAAGCAAACCGAGCTGTGGGAAAAAAAAGAAGAAACATTATGGAGCCCTTTACAGAAGGAGAGATCCTCTCCCAGGACGGACAGGCAGTGTGTCTAGGACTGTTAGTTCATTAGCTCATCTATAGGATCATAGATCAGCTCTGTAAGGATTCATCCAGATGGGAGTGGGGGTGAGGTAGATCGAGGAAGTCCATAGAACACTGCAATCTGATTGGCTATTCTCTCCTCTCTGGATCTACCCTCCTCTCTCCTTGCTGGACTCACCTCCCTCTCTCCTTGCTGGACCCTCCTCTCTGGACCCTCCTCTCTCCTCTGTGGACTCACCTCCCTCTCTCCTCATTGGACCCTCCTCTCTCCTCTGTGGACTCACCTCCCTCTCTCCTCTCTGGACCCTCCTCTCTCCTGCCTCCTGGCTGGTGGCTCAGGCCTGTATGTGTCCAGTGTTTGCCCAGGGATGAGCAGCCTCTCTGGGCTGTGTGTGTGCCAGATGACTCATAAACCTGGACCATATGCCCACACAATTTACTGATGGGCCCAAGCTGTTTCTGCAGATCTGAAATCCTGGGATTATCAAAACCTCCTCCTCCGTGCATACAGCACCGGGACAAAGATGGCTGACAGGTGGTACAAAGGCGTGTTCTAGTCCAGACTAAAATAACACAGTCATTGTAAAGTCCAGCCTTAGAGTATATAGTCATATTTACATAAAACATACAAAGAATAGGAAGTTAATATGTAATAAATAATGTGTTTTCATGACAACTGTATGGTTTGTTTAATTGAAGTTTGCCAACACCACACACACTGATGCATATGGTTATAATACCACTATTATATATACTATACTGTATACTTTTATCCATATTTTTAAACCAGTCACCTCTAGAACAGCAGGCACATTTTACAGCCTTTAAAAACATTTTGTGACTAAAACAAAACGTTTCCAAAAATTACTTACTACTGCCTTAAAAAAAAAAACAGGTGAGGAGACCAGCAGAGGGCAGCTCTGTTGCGCTGTTTTGAACAGAATCATACATTATTGCTTATTTAAACTTTTAGTTTGATGCCATTTTACTTCAAAAGTAAAAATGTCTCTGAGGAATCAGTGGAAACAGAGCTGTACACTGTTTTTTGGATAAATGAATGAGAGCAGACTGGATGTAGAGGGACTTGTTGGTTGGTCAGTGTTTTCTGGAGTGGGCGGGAGTTCATGGGAGAGGTAGGGCTTCAAGAAACTGAGCGCTCTGAGACCTCAGAAACTCAGGGCCAGAGAATACAGGATTTCTCAAACAGGCATGAATGAAACAAAACACGAGATAAGTTTTTGATGAGGGAACATTATAACATGGGAGACAGAGAGAAATAGCTGATATTGTCCTTTAAGACGGCATTTATACGCTTACATTTCAGCACCATTTAGGTAGATGCAACTTTCCATGTATATAGCCTTGTATAAACCCACTGAAGATGTAAAGTCTATGGAGAGTTGTCTTAGTGTAGAAGAGTTATAACCAGATCAGCACGACACAGTTTGGTATTAGTTATGAGTCAAGGACATCAGATATCGGATAAGCAACACTGTCATATAGATTTTGCATTATGTTGTTATCCATTGTTCTGGTGACTTTATATTGCCCCTAGTGAATGAATGTGAGAGTGAATGGTTGTCTGTCTGTGTATGTCTCCGTGTCAGCCCGGCGAACTATGGCCATGTCCAGGGTGTACCCCTCCTAAGGCCCAAAGCTGCTGGCATAGGCTCCAGTACCCACGACGCTTAACGGTAATAAGCATAGAAGATGAATGAATGAATAATATTGTAATAACTTTATAGGCTATATTCTCCAAAATCAACTTTTCCTCTCTTTCTTCCATGTTATAATGTTGTTGTTGTTGTAATGTTGTGTTTTGTTTAAGTAATCCTGTATTCTCTGGTGCTGAGTTTCTGAGGCCTCAGAACGTTCGGTCCCACAAACCCCTGCCCACTCCAGGTAGCACTGCCCAATCAACCAGCCCTCTACATCCAGTCTGCTCTCATTCATTTATCCAAAAATCAGTGTACAGCTGTGTTTCCCTCATTCCTCAAAGACATTTTTACTTTTATAGTGAAATGGCATCATTCAAAAACTTTAAGGAAGTAAAGTGCTCTTTTTCTCTGATTATGTTCAATAGGCTATGTTCATTATTTAACAGCTAAACACATAATTAGTTTGAAATGATAATAAAATTGGATCTTGCATATCTCAACCTCTCTATAGAATAACTGTACTCGTGTGACTACTCTACAGGACCACATGTATTGGGGGGCCCATCACATGTCCGGGCCTGTCCCCTGGGGCTCTGTGGTGTTTACTCTCAATTTATCAAACTGTAATCTACGGAAGCCTGCGAGGTATTAACTCAACCTGCTGTTTCTCCGAGCAAACAAACAACAACATGTTTTTCACCTGCTCCCCGCGGTGTGCGCTGCTAATTGAAGGAGCTGTCGACAACAAAGGGCCGCAAAGCCTTCTGGGAATTATCACCCGGAACCGACCAATCAGGATCCAGCACTGTGGCTAAAGCTCTTGATTATATCTGCGGATGTTTATTGACAGATTTTCAAACCGAAGGATACGGCTCTGATTGTTAACTAAAAAGTTGAATTAAAAGATTAGTTTGCATCAGGCGCAGCTCGTGTTTTTGTTGTTCAACACCTGAAAATATCTGCTTTTAGGAGGCGCTTAAATCCTCACAATAATGTAATTAATTTTAGGATTTAACAATGACTGTGGAAATGCAATTTTAACATGGGCCATATTGTGAAGGCAAAATATGTTTTCAATCATGGAGAGCTTTATTGTTTCTATAAATGTACTTATGACTAGATTTTTTGTTTTTTTGGGTAGATAGGCCGAGGGCAGGTCTAATGTGATGGATGGATCGATTCTGCTCCACTGTCTTGTTTCACCTTTCATTTCACTCTTTTATGAAGACACACTCTGTTAAGAGACATTTTAACAAATTCAAGAAAACCAGACAATGGGACTACAAGAAGAAAAATCTCCTTTACATCTGTGCTGTGCCTGTCTTGTCATTGTTGTTATAATGCAGGAGAATACATTTTCTCATGGCTCCAGCAGGTAAAACACATAGAGCCAGATTTACTAAGACGGGTGTTAAATTGCAGGTGCAGATTGAAAAATAGCATTTGCTATTTGTGGGCATGTTGCATGTG
This sequence comes from Bostrychus sinensis, assembly GCA_020698575.1. NCBI lineage: Eukaryota > Metazoa > Chordata > Actinopteri > Gobiiformes > Eleotridae > Bostrychus > Bostrychus sinensis. The sequence continues at coordinate 36,879,130 of CM036249.1, read as the reverse complement.
ATATACAAAGAGAAAGTGCACAAGTAATTGCTGCCACAAATCTGATATGTAAATGAGAATTTTGTGTGAGCACAAGACGCACTGATAATGGGAGCAGAAATGCTTTGGCAGCTCTGACTGCATCTTTCCTACAGTGATGCAATGTAAAAGTCAACCTGAGAGTCCAGCATCATAACAGGACTACAAGGACTGTAGCTGTCTTTGAGGAATAACCATTTCATTGCGATGTATTTTACTTTGGTCTATTTTACTTTCGTCTAGTAACTTAAGTTTTTTTTTTTTTTAGGTTTTAAACAACAGTACAGAGAAGTACAGGCTTCAACACTCACACCTACACTCACCCATTAAATGTGATAGTACATATTACACTGTAAATAACAACCAAAAGTAAAAAAAATAACAAAAAACAATTGTCTGCAATGGGCCCATAGTTTTATTTTTTATTTATTTATTTATTTATTTCATTTATTTATTTTTTTCTTCCTTAACTTCTTCCTTATATATCAGTTTCATTTGAATAGAAACTCCATTTCCTAGTATGTTCTGAAAGCTTATTGTTATTTGTTGCTATTATTTTTTCTAAATGGTACTGGTAATTAACTAAATCCTTAAAGTGATTTAAACAGAGGTTTGATTCTTTTTTAGCTTTAAAAATAAACATCTTCCCCAACAAAATAAACATATTTGGCAACATATTTTGGGCATTTTTTGTGACTGACTTCTGTCTCTATTGGCGAGTGTTGTTTGTATGTTTATATATTTTATGTGGAGTGTTGCTGCAGATCCAATTTCCTCTTGTGGGACAATAAAGATACTTTGACTTTGACTTCAACACATACATACACTTTCCATCAAAAACACCTAATATAATGTTCTGTGGTGTTATTTCGAACACTATCCCCATAGACATCAACCGGTTTCGGACACACAGCCAGAATTTTGACACATGTGGACAAAAATAGAACAAATGTATCTGATCCTCCTCTTCTTCCTCACAGAATCTGCAGAATGGACCCCTTTCAATTGTACATTTACTAAGATATCTTTTAGTTGCTGTTATTTTATAAAATATTTTAAGTTGAAATTCTGGAGTATGAATTCATTGTGGTGTTATAAATTATTCTAAAAAGAAGTTTCCATGGAATAGGAAAATTGTATTCATCTTCTCAAAACAAGCAGATGCTGTGAGGAAAAAGGGTGGAACCTGTAGTATTCACATACCAGCTATATATCATTCTGTTCATTTTGACATTTCATAACCATTTTAGGCATCTTACTTGTGGAAGACAAACCAGTTGTTTTGATAATTTTTTTTGTAGTTTTTGTTTCCAATTATAGGGGATGGCTGAAATGAATTGACTAAATCTATAAAAATCTAGACATGTATTATATTGTATTGAGAATTGTTGATATGACATAAAATAACCAGATGTGTTCAAGTCATTTACAAAAATTACCCAATTTTTCAAACAAGAGTCCCACAACAATGGTTTGTCTCCCACAGTAATTTGTGAGTTCATCCCTAGGACCTGGTTTTGTAAACCTGCTGCAGAATCCGGGGGGTAATACTGAAGATTCAACCAGGCTTTAAGGACATCTTTAAAAAAGGGGGTGAGATCGCTTAATTGATTTCTAAATACTTCCTCAATGTTTGATGGTTTTAACTGAAAAAAGGGGAATAGATAATTTTCAAAAAAGAAAAAGGATGAACTTAGTTTTTGACTTGTGAGCCATTGTCTCTGATGATACAATGGCTTGAACAATTCATTGCCTGGAGAATTTTTAAGTCTAATCCCCCATTTTCATATGAATTATATACATATTGCCTTTTAATTTTATCAGGTTTTTTGTTCCATAAAAATTAAAAAATTGTTTGTTCAAAATGTTTAAAAAATATTGTATCAGGTGAGGGAAGGATCATAAGTAAATAAACAAACTAAGGAATTATCAGTGAATTAATAAAAGTAAATTTTCCTTGTAAAGTTAAAGATTTTCCTCTTCAAGGCTGAAAAATTCTATCTACCTTTTCCATCTTTTTATTATAATTATATTTAACAATTTCTTGTAAATTATCTGGTACGTGAATTCCTAAAATATCCACAGAACCATTTCGTCTATTAACTTTGTGTAGTCTGTTCTTGTGAAATCCTTGTCCTCATAAGATTCTGGCACTGACCAGAGTCACGTGACTCGAGTTTTCCACAGTGGAGAGAGGAAAGGTAAAGTCCTATTCACTGACTGTCAGAGCAGTAACCCTTCAAACACAGCCTATAAACTGTAGCAAGTAGCCGTTATGCGTAAATATCATGTAAATATAAAAATTATAAATATTTTTGATGTCCTCTGCTCGTACATTAAACAGCAGCGCAGCCTCGATCCACTGTGAGCAGCTGTCAATCAAACGTCACAACGTGAGGCAATGTGATAAACACAACAGGACTGACTCATCACAAAGGCTTTACACAGACTTTAAAGACTCTTCAGTCTTCATTGTAAGGATTTAAAAGGATGTGGAACAGACTGAAAGCCCAGAGACAGGAGCTGTAAAAGGCTGAAGTTCAGGGAACTAAGAGTGAGAGTCAAGGAAAAAGTGTTGCAGGTAAAGTCTGTCTCTTTGTTTCCTCTGACTTCAAATCAAAACTTTATTGTTCTATCTTTATCTATCTAGGGGGGTTCTCACCTCCCAGCAAGGAGGTTGTGGGTTCGAGCCCTGGGTAGACCAACACACCATCACACGAACTCTCTGGGTGGAGTCTGCATGTCCTCCCTGTGTTACCGTGGGTTCTCTCCAGGTTCTCCGGCTTCCTCCCACCGTCCAAAGACATGCATGTGTTAGGTGAGTTGGTGACTCTAAATTGCCCCTAGTGAATGAATGTGAGAGTGAATGGTTGTCTGTCTGTGTTTGTCTCTGTGTCAGCCCTGCAACAAGCTGGGCCCTGTCCAGGGTGTGCCCCTGGGATAGGAGCCTATCCTAACCCTGGGATAGGCTCCAGTCACCCGCGACTGGGGTAATGGGAATAAGCGATGAATGAAATGAATGAATGAATATTTTATATTTGTAAATAAACCCTGTTAAAGCATTAGAACTTATTTTCAATGCCACATCTGTGCACTTAAAGCTGCACTCTTTCCTCTGCAAAACTTTTGCACCAGCTTCTCAGACATGCTAAATTTTCACGCACTTTTAGCTCCCATTCTTGTGATAAATAAAATAATGACCACAAAGCGATTTCATTTGCATTTTCCACGCCTTAAATTTTGTGCGTTCTGGCAAGAACTCCTTATTTTACAGATTCATTGAGTCACACGAGCACCGTGCTGAATTTGCTCCTGTGAGAGATACAAACCTCAGCTGTGCCTGGTTTTTAGTACAACTTTTTCAGTTAGCATGCATGCAAACCTTTGATAAATCTGTCCCATAATACTGTATGACTGTGGCCTGTCCTACATCTGGACTTCACAGACATTCAACAGTGTTAACAGCTTAAACTAACTGTGGAACATGTTCTAAAAGATCAGCACATTCAAAAGTGGCAAAGTGAAATCAGGGACATGATTTCATGTGATGTCTATGCAGAAGTCAAACAGGAATATAAATTTGAGAAATATTTGTTATGTGAGAATCATAACTATTGGCAGACCATCTGCAGTTTTAGAACAAATAACAGCAGAGTTCCTAAAGTCACTGGTTGGTATAAAGGTCTGGAAAAACATCTGAGAGCTTTTTGTTCTAATTTGTGTTATAATAACTGTGTTGGAGATGAATTTCATGTTTTATTTCAGTGTACAAATCCTCAGGTGATGAAATGTAGAGACAAATATTTGCTAGCATTTTTTAAAGCACCCATCAATGTATAAGCTTATACTGTTACTACAGTCTGAAAAAACTAAATTGTTTGTAAGCTTGGTGCCTTTTTGAAAGGGTTTCTGCCTCTATATCAAAGAATTACTGGTGTCTTCCAGAGTATATTACTCTGTCTGTTATTTATGAATATGTTTGTGCTCCATCCCATGTACATGGTCATGAGCAAATAAATAAATGAAATGAATGAAAAATATTTAATTCTGTAGTTGTTTGTAGGTCTGTGTTCTACTGTGGAAGGTCACTCACAGATAAACAAGTTACTGTAAGAAGATTAATTTATTTTATCACAGACTGTCCAGGAGTTGGTGGATGCTTTAGTCCAGGTCTGGGAGGAGATCCCTCAGGAGACCATCTGCCACCTCATCAGGAGCATGCCCAGGTGTTGTAGGGAGGTCATACAGGCACGAGGAGGCCACACACACTACTGAGCCTCATTTTGACTTGTTTTAAGGACATTACATCAAAGTTGGATCAGCCTGTAGTGTTCCACTTTAATTTTGAGTGCGACTCCAAATCCAGACCTCCATGGGTTAATAAATTTGATTTCCATTCATCATTTTTGTGTGATTTTGTTGTCAGCACATTCAACTATGTAAAGAACAAAGTATTTAATAAGAAATCATTCAGATCTAGGATGTGTTATTTTAGTGTTCCCTTTATTTTCTTGAGCAGTGTATATATATATATATATATATATATAGGAATCTACTGTCCCTCACCCAAAAAGGCATTTAAAAAGCACATTTGTACGATCTTGTACTTGAATGAATTAGTTTTCTTTACTAGTTTAATATCAGTTTTTGTTAAATGTAGTTAAAAAAAAGTCAGTGAACATACATTGAAGTTTTTGCTATTTTTTAATCTACATTTTTTAAATAAATTAAAGTAAAGAAAACATTTACTTATATATTTATGCTTTAATTTTTTGTTCATAAGAGACACATTTTGGCAAATTACCAAAACATTTGGATTAAAGTAGATCTTTGAATAACCTTTACTCTACTAGGGTAAAAGTGGCTCAAGTTCGAATCCAGCTCTCCCCAGTTCATACTGTCATTGTGTCCTTGGGCAAGACATTTCATCCCCCCTTGTCTGTATGAATGTGTTAGTGTGACTGTGTGTTTGGTGGTGATCGGAGAGGCTGTAGGCACAGAACGGCAGCCAATTCTCTGCCAGTCTGCCCCAGGGCTGCTGTGGCTACCTCACCTTTACCAAGTGTTACTGAGGAGTGAAGGAATGATGCTCCTAATTGTAAAGTGACTTTGAGCGTCCAGAAAGGCGCAATACAGGACAAAAGGTTTATTATTATTAAATGCAAGTTTAAAACTGTATAATTTGTAAGTACTGTAGACTGAAACTTGCCGGACAGCAAGTTTGAGTTGAACTTTCCCGTACTTGTTAAAGGTCACCTGAACTTAAACTAATGTCTGTTTTAAAATCTTCAGACTATAATTTCTTAAGTAATAGTTTCTCAGGACAACTGGATGATGGCTGAAGAACCATAACTCACACTAACAGCGGAGGAAATCCATTATCTGTACTTTTTAATTGAGTGGGCTCACGGTGGCTCGGAGTTGGAGTGTTTTTTTATGACTCTTTAGTCTTTTAACGGTGCGGTTACAGTCAGAGGATAATCATTTTCATTCAGAGATCAAACTGACAGATGAGTTCATTAATGAGCTAACGTGGCTAACGTGGAGAGGCTGTAGATCCTGCTGTAGTCAGTTCTACTCAGTGAGTTATGGAGGGAGAGGAGCTGATTACTGAGACACTGATTCATTAACGTGAGCTCTTAATGTGGGCGCTACATGCTAACTGACAATAAATTTCACATTTACATCAGAATGGGTCAGATCAATTTAATATAAAACGCAGTTTGGAAGAGCAAACGGGAGTCATTAATTCTGACACAAGTGAAGTGGTGACGTTTTTATAAAGTCTTTATCAAGCGGTAGACTGTAACAGACCAGGAGTCCCAAAGGTGTTTGAAATGAGTCCTGGGCTGAGAAGTCTGGTCTACTGCAAAGTTACTAAAAAAGATCATTTATGCATACCTGCAAACTTGTCACTTATCAAAGAAATTTGTGGTTTTCACCTCAGTAGAGATCTTTCACATGAATTATGTGAATCTGCAATAAACATTTTTGATGAGGTCGGGGTTGGTGTAAGCAAGTACTCATAAAAGGTTCACTGATACCACAGCACTGATACCATTCATATCAGCGTGGCTGACTGCTAGCAAACCTGTTCCAGCTCCTCTGCAGTGAGCTCTGTTTCTTTAGTGAGAGGTGAGCGAGTGCCACTATTTTCACCATTGATGAGTTTGCAGGTGTGTCTATAACAGTTCAACAATGCCTAATAACATGCATTTGACTTTTCAGTTTACTGAAAGGTCATGGCAACTTCTCAATGCACCAACATTTAAACCTGCTTTTTATTCAACTCTTTTGTTTGCTCCAGATCAAATTGAATGACGTGTACAGATTTTATATGCAATTTTGGTCAACATTATGGTACAATTGTACTTTGTTGTAGGAAATCATCTCTGAAAGATTGCATAATATTTACAATTAATTACTTAGATGAATGAGTGGTTTCTCAAACTGCTGTAAGATCAGTAATGTGATGTTAAGTGAAGCTAGACTGAAATCTTTCTAAAATATTAAAAAATATTTTAACTGAGTTAAAATAAGTGTAAATCTGGATAGTCTGCCTGTCCATCATGGTTTCCTTTTCTTAGTTTTCTAATTTTTTTGGTACCAACTTAATACAAGCCTGTAAACAATGCACTGAGACAATGTTTTGTTTTACTGTATGTATTGAATCACATAAAAATAATAGCTTTCATAAACTAAATGTTTACAAACACAAAGTAGCAAAATACAAAATAAATACTTTGACTGTAAAAACAGCTCAGACTGTTGTTTAGTTGAAGAGTGTTGTCAGGTTAAACAGTGAATTTATTAATTGAGATTATGTGTGATTATCCTGTTTATTCAGAAAAGCCCAAACAGAGGATTATCATAAAGCACCTACACATGACTGAGGCACAGAGTCACAGAAAGGTAAATATTCAAGTATGTAAATATTCTGTGGAGGTCATCAGATTAAAATCTGTTTTTCTGTTTATCTGCAAACTTAAAAATGGTTATTGTCCACTGTACTTGATATATTTTTGCTTAAAGGTTGCTGCTATATTATGCATTTATTTATCATTAAACCAACCTTGGTCACCTCTAGAACAGCAGCAGCTGGTATCAATGAGCTAGGAGGCTAAGGCCTCCCTGTCATTTTCAAAGACTTAGTTTTTATAGTAAATTAATATATCATTTTTTATAATCGTATATGTGTCTTATATGAGACTCCAGCCTTTTATTGTGTTATCTACATGCTTAGGGGCTACATTTATTCAGCCCAGAGTCTTGGATTTGGCCAATCACAGAGCACTCACAGTGACTTCTTTACTTTTGAATGATGGCAGCAGTAATATTGTGACCGAAGTTGTTTATAAATGATAATCTACAGCAGCGCGGAGTTTGCGTTTGAGACACTGAAATGAACTCGGATCACCATTACACCCAGAGCAGAGTGGTGTTTTTGAACACAGGGGAGGATTAGATCATTGTCAGGTTGTTAGATGATACGTATTTGGATAAAACAGTGGGGTAAGGTTTATGATTGTTGAGTAGTACCTTGAAGCAGGGCTGCTGCTAGTCATTTGGGTGCCCTAAGCAGAAACATAGCTTGCTGCCTAAAATAAAACCATACAGTGCAATGTTCTGGCTATGAAATATTGCATGGCTTCCCAGACACGGATAACTTTACTACTCATGAAAAAAGCAACTGAATAAACATACTCATTTTAGCAGAAAAGTGCAAACAACCATTGTAACAGTTACACATACATATAAAATTATAAACTTTAACTTTACAAAGTTCAGCTTAGTACACAGTGTACTGTAAATATAGCAATAGGTGAGAGCAATGATCACACTTCATATCCAGATTGTGTTTGGGGAAAACAGGAAGTTTCACCAGAAATAGCAACACACAACAATAAAGCTTCCACTTTACCTTTACAGCTCTTTACCCTTAAATAAATTCAGGAAAGCACTACTGAATGACATGTTATTATGCTTGTAAGTGTGTGTAGTATTATTAAGCCAAAATGAAGTGTATATTAAAATAAAATATAAGTTTGCCAGTTAATCAATAATAAAATAACTAAAAACAAGGTGATGACATACTTTTTAGCTACACCACATTATCTCCCTGTTCTCTCTGTCCCGGTACAGCTTCAGTTCAGTCATGGCCTCTCCCGTCCCTCTGTCTGACACACACAGTATCAGAGTGGTCCCTGGAGGTCCTTCTGCCTCACTGCTCAGGACATCCATCTCAGAGACCTCATCTCTCTGACATGTCCCACCTGAAGAGGCCCCCGAGCGGGTACACCTTACTCCCCTCCCCCCTGTAACACAGACCACCTCCAGGCAACCTACAGTGGAGACTGATACATCTGTGGACCTACAGAGCTGTTTCTGACACCGGCCCCAGAGAGAGACTGGAGGTGGAAGCATCATTTTGTCTCTAACATCCACTAAATCATTCACTCTAAAGGTTAATGTGACTATTTCACATCTAAATTGTCTCCAGTCCTTTTTCAATCTTAACTGCAATTTGTCAACAGATTTTATCCAGATTTTAACTGTTCTCAGTTTTTTAAATATGAGTTCACATGTGACAGTTTTCCTTAATCCTGTATTTGATATATGATAGTGTCTGCATTCCTTGAGAAGCACTATATACAGCTGGTGTTATATCATTTTAAAGTGGTGATGATACTTATGCATGAAGACTCCATGCCCAAGCTCCCTTAAAAATTTACTCCGATAAAGATCTGTTGCTAAGTCATTAACCCTCTGACACCCTTCAAAAACATACTACACTTTACCATTAGTGTCTACTACTACTACATACATACGTTTTTGTGCATTATTGTGCTTTGAGTAGTGCCTGCATATATGTCAAAAATCACACTTGTACCATTAGTGTCAAAAACAGTCCCCAAACGGTCCCCAAACATGCAAATCCATGAAAATTTTCAACCCAGAAGCTCAGAGTGAGAAGGTATTGATAGGTATCACATTATATTATGTCTAAATTAAAGTAGGACCAATAAATGAAGTTATAATGGAAGTCATTGGGACACTTTTAGTCCTTAATGCTACAAGTGTGCACTTTTTGTGGTACTCAGGGAAGGAAAGGGTGAAGTGAGAGATGAAATAAAAATTGTAAACTTGGATCAAAAATATTAGAATTGGAGATTCTCAAGCCTCTAACATAAAAAAAAAAAACATTGGAATAATTGAAAATGAAATTAAACAGTCTACAAAATGTAATGTTCCCTAATGATATAATTGCACTGCTACATCTACCACTATACTACAAAAACTACTACTTTTTTTGTTTTTGTTTTTTTATTTTGTTTATTCTAAAATGTAATGTTCAGTTTCAGAACAGACTAACCCTTCAATAATAAACAAACAGAAGGGTCCAGCTAGGTACTCCTGACCAAGATCCTGGCTCAGATCTAGAGAAGGGCCCCTGCACTGCACCTGCCAGGTTGCCCCAGCAGGTATTAAAGGATGGGTCAAATGCCATGAAGAAAATATCCCTACAGAGACAATAAAAGTGTATCTAGACTGAACTGAACTGTGTGTCTCCTTTTTGGTTAAGGTCTGTAGCCCGAACAAAAAAAGACATCTTACTCTTCAAAGCACTAATCTCATGTCCAGTGTCTGCAGGCCTTTTGCTTGTCACTGTTAAGATTGTACAAGATAAGCCTGCTTTGCCAGACCCCTGCACTCGGACGCTCTCACACAATGCTTAAAGACATGCTAGAGTTAATCTGTAAAACAAAAAAGAGCAGATTTCCATTCGGGGACTTGTTCAGACACTGATTCCCAATGTAACTTTGGTCACGCCATGGCAGATTACTGCAGATTACTTATAAATGTGGAACTGAGCCAGTGGTACTTAGATACTTTACTTAAGTACAATTTTCATGATTCTGTAGTTTACTTGAGTACATTTTACAAGGGGTACTTTTACTTTTTACTTTTTACTAGGGATGTAACGATTCTTCGTAAATTGGCAAAAAATTGATACAAAAGAAAAACATTTTGAATCGTTGTGGGAAAAAATTAATCGCAATGCTCTTTTAATACAGCGTGCAGACTGGTGTAATCTGGCTCACTTGTTTGGTGCTAGGCATCATTACCTGGCCATTTTACTTAAAAGAAACATGTATTTATATCAAGTTTGAGTTTACAGAACTTGTAGAATCACTAACCCAACGTGCTGGGAACGTGAAAAGGCTGTACTTTTTACTAATTACTCAGGAGCGACTCGGGAGTGTACTTTCTCTCCTCAGTACATCTCACACAGAGGAGGAGCGTGCACAGCGCCCTCAGTCACAGAGGAACAACAACAAGCCCAGTGCGGACAGAGAGACTCCTCTGAAGGTATTATTTAGGCAGCACCTGTTTGCTCCGTTTTCCATCGTTCAGAAAGTAGCTTGTTGTTAGCAGCGAGCTAAAGGAAAGCTAAGTGGCTAACAGCAGCCTAAAGTTTATCTGAAGTTTCAGCTGCCCCTCTCCCGGAGTGTTTCCATGGAGATCGGATTTTTAACTAAGAATGTATCTTCCCTCACTGATATTTTTACAAGACTTGATTTATATTAGGCCTATTTTATATTTCTTGAGGTGTGGATTTATGACCAGCTGCTCCTCTGTGCATTGCTTGCTACTAAAGTGTATCTGTTTTTGGAGGAGAGTAGAAAGATGTTAATAAAAGTCACTAACAAATTATGTTATATATTTTTGTAATTTTTACATGTTATTATTTTAATATCTACTTTTTAAATTACATCTCAGTAATTATGGAATGTACAACAATTTAAGTTTGATAAGGAGACACAAATAGGCTATGTAAAAAAATATTTTGGTCATAATTATACTGCAACTAAGTCTGCTAATAAAAAAAAAATATATCGTGATTGTGAACAGAAAATCGTGAATCGAATCGAATCGTGACTTCAGTGAATTGTTAGATCCCTACTTTTACTGTTACTTTTTTACTTCACTACATTCTAGAGCGTGTATCTGAACTTTTTGCTCCACTATGTTTCTGAGTTGGTTTGAAGTATGAAGTATTTTGAGTTTTGGTTTAAAATCGCGTTTTTGTCATGACCTCATTGTGGCCACACAGTACTTAGATATAACAGATGTAGTAAAGTAGTACTCATTTAGAAACATCAGAATAATAAAGACAGAAGAGCCTCAGAGACAGATTCAGTCTTCTACTGCAGCAGTTTGTTCATTTCATCTGGAATCAGCAAAATCCTTCACATTTAACTCATTCATGAGCTGTCGTGCCTGTGCCAAGTACATTCAAAAGCAAGTACTTTTATACTTTTACTTAAATAGAAATTTGAAGGTGATACTTTTTTTTCACTTGAGTAAATTTTTGCTCCTTTATCTGTACTTTTACTTAAGTAAAGAAATTGAGTACTTCTTCCACCACTGAACTGATCATAAACTGAGACAGGACTGCTCTTTTTCCTGTTCCTTGCAGAAGTGGGAAGCCACCAGGTCCCAGTTGCTCTCAACCACCTGCCAAGTAGCTCCTCAAAGGCTTTATAAATCCTGAGCTTTATTAGTCAATTAGTTTATTAGTTGATTTGGCAAACGACTTCGTAAATGAACTTGCGCATGTTTCCAAGTCAAATTTATAGGTTCTGGCCTCTTCAAGCACAAAATGATTATTTACCAACTAGCTGTTAGCCAAACAGTTGGGCTGCTTTCAAGCTAGATGAGCAAGTGATATGAGATCAGCAGTAGCATCTCCACAGCTAAGAGGCTAAAAACATACTACAGCATTTTCATAAAGTTAAGTTTCAGTGGCCCTAAACCTCTGTCCTGGGAGAGGATCTCTCCTTCAATATGGGCTCCATAAGCTTTCTTCTTTTTTTTCCCACAGCTGTTTTTTTTAGGAGTTTTTCCTTACAGAGAAGAAGGGTCTAATTACAGGAGTGTCCTGGGTCTGTTTAGTTTAGTGTAGTTATTGTTTGTGTTGATTGTGTGTTAAGTCTGATTGTGTGTTTATGTTTGATTCAACTGTTTGTGAAGCCCTTTGAGGCGACTTTTGTTGTGATACTGGGCTATACAAATAAAATCTGAATTGAATTAAACAAGATTTTGCATGTGGCCTCCTAATTCCTGAAAAATCAAACACCAAATAACACACGCTGCTTTAACAGTGGAATGAATTAATCTCATTTGAACAATCTGTGGCCATGATGTATCTATAGCAGACCTATTTTTATTTGGAAAAATATAAAGCAGGCAGATCAAAGGGTCCTCCTCTCAAATTTTGATCAAAACGGATGTCATTTTTTGAATTCCGGTGATGATTAAAAAAATAGTCACCAGCAGTGGCCATAGGATCCTAGAGAGGCTGCTGTGTTGGTAAATCCAGGCCTTAAACTTTTCAGGAAAGCCTGATGTGTCAACTGCTCTCAACCTGGATGCCAGCTCGTGGTCCGCAGATTGGATGGAGGCTACAGCCAAATACTTTGCCCAGATGCCTTACAGGTTCCTCACTGAGTGATGACATAATTCAATTCAATTTTATTTTTGTAGCCCTAATATCACAAAAGCAGTAACCTTTAAAGGGCTTTACAAACAATTAATCACACAACCAAACACAAACAATAACTACACTAAACTAAACAGACCCATGACATCCCCTGTCCTTAGACCCTTCGTCTTGGTAAGACTCCTAAAAAAATCCAGCTGTGGGGGACAAAAAGACCATATTGAAGGAGAAATCCTCTCCCAGGACAGACATGAAGAATGTGTCTAAGTAAAGTTCATTGGCTCATTTATAGGATCATAGTTCAGGTTTGTAAGGATGCAGCAGGTGGGCCTCATCCAGACAGGGGAGTGGGGGTGAGGTAGGGTCTGGGAAGTCCATAAGAGGTGAGGTTAAGAGCCCTCAATCAGGACAGCTGCAGGAGCATAGATGGGGTCAGCTAAGGTCCAGTTGTCACTGAGGCATCTTCCAGCAGCCAGGCATCTTGTAGGTGTGCTGCCTGATGAAAAGTCTTTCTTCTTTTCAACCCCAAGGATCAAGACTTTGCTGGTTTGGAGCTCATGTGGGCCCAGCTGATCAGCTCCTCAAGACCCGCCAGGATCCTTCTGTGTCCTGGGACAGATAATGTTGTCACAGCCATCCACAAATACACTTATTGAAGGTGGCCTTACGATAATTCTCAAGTAAATTTATTATAAAAATCAGCGGCAAATTAGGTAACATGCTTACCTAGCAATGAGAAGGTCCTGGGATTGATCCTGGTATAGTAATAGTAAAAGTACTAGTAGTGATAGATTTAAAAACAGATGGAATAAAAAAAACCTTTCAAAAGTTATTTGTAAAGTCAATACTTTTTTTAGTTTTACTTAGTACTTTTAATTCTACTTCAGTATTATTTTGAACAGTAACTTGAGTGCAGACTTGGAGTACTTTTCCCACTGGTTTATCTGCAGTTTTACTATTTTATTGTATTTTAATTTATGATAACTAATCTGAATTACTGCTGATTCTCTGAGGATTGTCACTCCCACTTTTGAATTACACTGCTATTTAATAAGCTACATTATTTATTAAGTGGCTTATATAATATTTGAAGTACTCTTGATTGTTTTGGCCTGTGGCAGGGATTGATGACTACAACTCAGTTTCACAACCATTTGACGTTATGTTCTGATATCTGTGATAGTTTATCACATGAACATGTTTTTATCAGATTGAGACACATTTATCAAACAGAGCTTCAGGCAGAAATACAGAAATTAAAGTGTCCTCATCAGTCAGACGTCATGTCTCCAGGTCATTTATTTAAGACTATTTTAAGTGATATTAATAAAAACGCCCACAGTAAATTTATGAAGGACGTTCTTAATGGTTTGGTTCAGGGGCTTTGTCTTAATTGAAGTTAATACATGTGTCAATGAGAAACTGATATTTGGTTGACTTCATTTGGTCTACATCAGTCTTGAGCTAAACTCCTGAGACCCTTATCTCCAAGATAAATTCAAGACCTTTGAAAAGTGGTATGGCTGTGCCAAAAATCAAATTTAAAGTTGAATCATGATTTAAGCTGGGGACACACTACACAATTTTTTTGCCTGATTTTATAACGATTCACAGTTGTGCCGAGTCTTTACCAGTCAACACTAGTTGCAGAGAATCATAATCACCAGTTGGCCTTGAAATCCGTTAGTGTGTGATGTTCAAAGACTCGAATTGGCAAGTGTGTGCGGCGCAAAAACCCAGCCTGAAGTCAGATCGCAAGCAATCAAACATGTTTGAATTTGAAAGACTCTACATTAATTCTTCCACTTTCCTATTATAATACAGCTCAAAACCATGATTATGAATTTTTAATTGTAAACATAAAATTGAATAAAAAAATCGAGATTGGCCAATATGTTGGAAAAAAAATCATGATTATTATAATTTTTTGCCCTATCATCAATGCCTAAAAAGTGGTACCATAAAATGTAACTTGTTGGAGCTAGCTTGATAAGACTTTGGAATTAAAGGATTCTACTGATTATAAGCATTCAGGCATAACCTTAATCCAACCATGCTAAATTAATGCCTGTCCTGTTTTGATAAAAGTTATAGTAAAGTGTTTTCTCTTCTAAAGTACATTTAAAATTCTTTGCACTCTGCAGATTGTTTAGTGCAACAGACCAGTCAGATTATCATTCCTGTGATGGGATGAAAACTGAAATTATTTTATTTTAATTTCAAAATATCCATTCAACTCTGCCTCTTTCATCACTAAACTTAGATATAGATATTTTCTGTTGCTAAGATCTTTTCCAATCCTCCCCACACTGGTCTTGGTCTCACAGGTCGCTCCTGACTCCATCTCCTCTGTTACAGTCCACATAGTTAAATGGTGTAATCTGAATATGTAAATCCCTGTCGTTACATGATGTGGTCGTTCATTCCTCATGTCTCTAATTACTGCTCTCCTCGTCTTAACGCGGCGTGTCGTTAATGAGGAGGTGAGTGACGTGTGAAGGACTCAGACTGCAGTTAATTGAAAAAACATCCATCACAGAGGTCCCTTTCACTTACCTCAGCACCTGTCTGTGAGTCCGGCTCCAGCAGTCAGACTCTAATACAGATGGATTAACTCAGGAACAGCCAATCAGAGGACAGGTAACTCACAGTTTCAGCTCATGGGACACAGTAGAAAGTTTTGAAGGGACTGTATTCAGAGCAATCAGCAATGCTAAGATGTTTATGCAATCTTAGAAAACCCTTTCTCTCCTGATTTGGGATTGAAGACTAAATTGGGGTTAATGCAACACTAAACCTGGAACGAACTCAAGATTAAGCCAGGACTAACCAAAATTAAATCATATTCAACAGTATGTAAAAAACCTAAGTTTAAACTGGGATTAAATTAAGATTAAATTGGCCACCTTTTGCTTTATTCAGGCTTTTTGAAATTGCCGCCCTCAGTGAAGCTTGCAACTTATAGGCCTTAAAGGTACTCAAGAAGCATGCATAAAGTAGCATTAGTAGTTATAATACTGTATTAGTTTTACAAGGTCACTTAATTTCTCTACAGGAATCAGTAGATACTATGTAAGTTCCTCTTTTAAGCTATTCCTCTTTTCAGCTGTGTATGTGACTTGTAATATTGTACATTAAGGGGTTTAATGCAGCCAATAAAATGTCAAGAATCACTTCATGCCATGTATGTTTTGAAACCTAGAATAGAAATGTGAGCCAATGAGATCTTAAGAATTTAGTTCTAATACTGTTTATGGCATAAAGCTGAGCAAAATCTAAAGGATAAGGGGGTGTCTTAACCAAGAAGTATAAAAACACACTCCTGAAACTTATCGAGGTGGACTCTGAAGTGGACATCATTGCCAGTCGGAGGAATATGGATCTCTTCAAGAGCAAGTGGATTCTAGCCCCAGAAACCATGAGCAGAATTTGTCCTGGTTTGGAGAGAAATATTCTTTATCCTCCCTGCCTGAGACAAAGCAGGTTTATAACTTACTGTAGATATTTCTGCAACTTCCTAGGACTTTTGGCACAAGTTTAAGGAACTCCAGTCTAACAGTGGATTACAATGTGAAGGATTTTACCAACACTTCTGGATGGTGGTACACTTTTGGACTAAATCGCCTTCTATGTTTTGGCAGTTTTGAGCTGGATTATTTTTGGTGATTTTGGCCTTGTTACCTTATTTGGACTAGCTTTCCAAAGGATTATTACACAATTATTGGACTCCCCAACCTGCTCAGCTCATAAGTATTGATTGAGTTATCTTACTTTAGGATAATTTGGGCATTTAGTAGTTCCTTTTTAGATTAGTTATTAGCTTTTTGAGTTGTGCTTTGCTTTTACTAAATTCCTGCAATAAATATACAAAATTCTAATTTCATCTTGTCATTTTTTTTCAGTAGTACACCAAAGCCTAAGGAAAAGGTTAGGAGTATTGTGTGCATGTGTGCATAACATCAGCTCTTAATGGTTGTTTTAGTTCAGTCCAGCTTACAGGTATGTCCTTAGGGCTTATTCTCTCAGCCTTTAAATTTAACCTAAACAGTAACAAGAGCCAAGATCTAAGAGGTAAGCCACCAATTAACTGACTGGACTGGTATTACATCCACAATAAGTTGCGTCTCCCTAGTCGGCGTATAGTACCAAAGGAAGCAGGGCAAAAGTCAGGAACTAAGGTGGTTAGAATTCAGGCAAGTTTCCGCCACCTCAGCTTAATTTGTGCTTTTAGATTTAGGAGTGGACTGAAGTCCTACTAATCTAGAGCCATGACCCCAGGAGATGGAGAGCTGATTTTTTCAGTAGGGAAACATCTTTTGGGGAGCTGTTACTTTGACTCTGCAGGGAACACTTGGATTAAGTGTGTGCCACTTCCTGCTGGCAACGGTGGGGACTGGACATAGCATAAAATGGCTAATTAGCATGGATATTAGTAACATGATGCTAACAGATAGATAAATGAGCTGAATGTTTTGTAGTGACTGTGGTTTAAGCTCTGAAATGTTCAGAATGAGTCTAGTGACGATGTATGGGCTTTAGAAACGTGCAGGAGCACTTCCAGGTTTCACATGTCTACATAGAGCTGTGAGACCAAGCTGGGATGATTACTGGGATGTCTTCCTGAAGTCTAGGGCCATGTCTTTAGTTTTGTGGACATTCGGCTAGAGGAGATGGCTGTCACACCATTTTACAAAATCTGTAAAACCAGAACTAGCTCCGATACTAAGGTTCATGTATAAACTAAAATATTTGTGTTCTTTTGACTGTTTAATCAGCCAATGACTATGAGGATATTATTTTATAGCATCAAAGTAGTCTTAAGGCGCTTTTAAGTTCCAGCAGGTCCAGAGCAGCTGCAGCAGTCAGACTTTCATACAGACGGAAAGTGGTCCAGATCATACTCTTGAATTTTTGGATTTATTTTTAGAGAGAAAACCCAACATTTCCTTCATGAGCTGCTCTTGGTGAAGGAATAGCTACCTTTTAACAGTAGGCAGAAACCCTGGGCAGACCCCGGCTCTGACCCTCTTTGTGCACAGCTCAGTAGACCGAGGCATTTATTGACTTCAATAATACTAAATATTTCCTCGGTCCATCACTTCCCTGTGCCCATCAGAAGTTTATCCTGAAAACAGTGTGAGTGTGAGTTGAGAGTTGCGTGTGACACTGAACTGCTGTGACAGACTGACAGCTCATCAGAAAGACACCACTCTGCTCTGTACTGTAGTGCAGATCTGAAGTGAGACTCCCAGAGGTCCAGCTCGGTCCTGAACAGATGCTGTGAATGGAAGATGAACACAACTTAGACCACACATATGCTCATGTTTTCATTTATTCATATGAGTGAAATATGGAGAGGTTTTAAGTTCAGATCCTGATGTGTTAGCTCGGTAGGTTAGGTTTATTCTGAATAACAGCTCCATTCTCCTTTCCGGAGAACCCATGGGTCATAAGTGGATACATTACACAGCCACAATTTAAGTGACTAATGATAAGTTATCTTCAAAAAATGTTTGGAATTGTTGGTACCACTTTGAACAGTGAAATACAGTCGCCAAAATTGTACACAAGTACTTCAAAATATTATTCAAGTAGAAGTAAAAAGTAGTAATCCAAATAGTTACTCAAGTAAAAATAAAGAAAATATTTGGTGGAAAAACATACTCAAGTAATGAGTAATTATTTAGACAGAAAGTCTGATTTGAGTTTAAGTTTTACTGTAATAAAACAAAACATCTAAAATATTGTGACAATTCTGGTATTTCCTAACAATAACAACAACAACAATAATAATAATAATACCAGTTGCGTACCAGATGCACAGGGTCGTGTTTTTAAGACTCTGCTCTCCCTGATGCAACAGACTTTCTCAGAAGAGGACTGACTTTATTACAAGTTAGGAAGCCTTTCTACAACAACAGCCTCTGAAAGTTATTCTACTCACCTGGTCAGTCATATCTCCATTTCTGTGCACTTCTGTTAGTTTTCTCCTGTCCCCAGTTTTCCCAGTCCTCTCTTGGTGAATGCTTTGTGTTGTGTAGACTGAGTGTGTCTCGTGATAAACTGCTGTTGTTGTCAGAGCAGGTCTCATCAGTCTGTCTCTGAGGTCAACAGTGAAGGACAGCACAGATGTGGGATCTCCTGAACGCACCAAACACGTCTGTTCACATCTACCATACTTCAGACTCTTCTGACGCTGGGCTGACACTGGAGTCTGCACAGGATCCTTCAAAATACTGCTACTGCTATTACTACTACTGCTGCTGCTGTAGAGGAAAAACTGCTATGAATGCATACAGCAGGACAGGCATTTTTCCTGCTTCTAACACATCAGCTTTGAGAACTGGGGCCTTATCCACAAGGAGACGAGATCAGTCCACAAAGATTTTCTATCATATAAGCATTTTGTCCACATGGATCTGACATTTTGGGAGCCTGATTATGATTTTTGAAACCATGTCCCAGAGTGGAAGGATTTCAAAACGGCATGTACGTGTTTCAGTGTTTACAGGCCATACACATCTTTCCGGAAACTTCTCTGAAATGACAGCAGAGCCCCACCTCTTCCTTAATCTGCATTCACTAAACTCTAACAACATCAACTACAACAATGGTGTCTTACGGTGTTGTGTTCGAGCTGCAGTTGCTATTTAGGTTTTTATGGCCTTTACAGCAAAATATTCTGCACCTCTCACTACAAACTAAGGTCTCCTTTGTAGCTTGCATATTCATATTCACCGCCATGTTCTTACCCAGAATTCATACCAAAATTCACGAGGGCAGCAGCAGGTCGTATTTACCCGCGACTATTCTACTGAGCCCCATACCTTCTACTTCTTCATGTTGTCCTTGTAAAATGGCTGCTTGGCATTGCAAATTACGTTACACTTCTCCCACTCAAGTATCAACTTCTCGATGCACAGTGTTTTCATTACCACTATTTTCAGTGAGCCTTTATTTTGAAAGTGTAGCGGAAGCTTATTTTGACACTTGGATCCTGTTTCCTGTGTTTCCCCAGCTGTAGCTCTGCAGATCGCCACGTAGATGTTCGAAAAATAGAACTCCAACCTAATTTGAGCATAGCGTCGTGATGAGTCTTTCGTGTGGCGCATATGTCGTCCCCAGTGTGAATTGTCAGATTGAATAAAACAGAAAGCAGTTCACACACGTCTGATGTGAATTGGGGGTTAAACAAACAAGTGACAAAATAAAGAATAAAGCTGTGTGTGTAACCTATAATGGAAATCTAGCATCTGTGGTGTGTTTAAGAGTTGGTTGGAGGTGTAATGATACAGTTATTATATTGATGTATAGATTTCCTATCCCTACAATATATATGTATCGACACTCATTACCTTGTATTGCATCATATTGTTTTCTAGGTCATTGGTTCCCAACCTTTTTTTCAAGGGCGGCAGTAGCTCAGTTGGTAGACACGTTCACCCACTAACCTGAAGTTTGGCGATTTGAGTCTCGCTGCCATCATTTTGCATACTGTCGTTGTCTTTGGGCAAGACACTTCACCCACCTTGCCTGTGTGAATGTGTCATTGTGACTGTGTTTGTGGTGGTCAGAGGGGCCGTAGGCGCAAAATGGCAGCCAGACGTCCACCACCGAGTTTGACTGTGGAGTGAATGAATAATGCACCAAAGTAAAGAGTGTCTAGAAAAGCGTTAGATAAGACTAATGCACTTACTATTATTCAAGTGACCCCCATTTTATCAGTTGATATGTTGACGGCCCCGACCCTAATAATGAAGTATTTTGTTGGGTAAATTTCACTGCATAACAAAAACATCACCGAAGTATTATTAATCTATTTGTAACAATTTCTAAACACATTTTCTGTGACCACTGCATGCATTAGCTAATCTTCCTTGCATTTTCATTCAGCCCTAGCTTGGACCTTTTTTTCAAGAGACCCCTGCGACCCACTCTGAATCTTTGGCGACCCCGAGTGGCAATCCTGACCCCCAGGTTGGGAATCACTGCTCTAGGTAGTGTATATCAATATACATGGGGAAAAAAATTATAAAATTGGAAATATTGATTTTTGTAATTAGCATGATAAAATACAATCAGGTACGTCCTTTTTTTAATGTATTTTTTGTGTTTTTAATGACATAAAATGTTATATTTAACTTTTCTTTGCTCGGTCTACTGGACATAATCAACCACAATGCTAGATATAAGAGTATACATTTATGGTTTTAAGCAAAAAGTTGCTGTATTGACTGCATGAATATGAAGTTGTGGAATAAAATTGTATCACTTTTTAAAGGTTCTATGAGCAGTATATATTTTTTATATTTCATAAAAATTACCCACATGTGCCAAGATATGAAGTAAACATGTTTAAATCAAATATTATTTTACTGATAACAATGGTACACCTGATTTACATATTAACATAAAAAATATATTTTACATAATGCCCAAGCATGTGATTGGTTAAACTGTTCCTTCCCTCACTCTAAAAACAAAACCCCTTATAATACAGCCAACAGGTGACCTCAAAGTCTCTTTTTTTCTCAGATGACTTCAGTTATGCTGTACTAATAACTAAACAATTATCTTTGCCAAAATACAAGGAAAAAGAAATCAGGTAGTGCAGCATTAAGTACACTTTTCATGTATCTGTACTTTACTTGAGTACATTTTACAAGAGACACTTTTACTTCACTACATTTTAGAGCAATTATCTGTACTTTTTACTCCACTGCATTTCTGAGTTGGTTTAATGAACAAAGTATTTTGAGATTTGGTTTAAAATCGTGTTTTTGTCATGACCTCATTGTGGACACACAGTACTTAAATATAACAGATGCAGTAAAGTAGTACTCCTGTAGAAACATCAGAATAATAAAGACAGAAGACCTCAGAGACAGATTCTTCTACTGCAGCAGTTTGTTCATTTCATCTGGAATCAGCAAAATCCCTCACATTTAACTCATTCATGAGCTGTTGAGTCTGTGCCAAATACTTTTACTTTTTTACTCGCAAGTAAATGTAAAAGTGAGTGCTTTTATACTTTGTCATGATCCTGTCTGTGTCCTGTTCTGTGTTTTGTTTTCCTTGTGTTTTATTTTTAAGTCTGTGTATCTCCTTGTGTTTTTCTGTTTTACTTCCTGTGTTTCCTGCCTGTTTGATTGCCTGCCCCGCCCTCATGTGTTTCACCTGTGTCTCGATCCTCATGTGTACAGTATATACTGTATTACCTGTGTTCTGTCCTGTCTGTTGCTGGTTCATGTTGTGTCATGTTGTGTCATGCCCTGTCTGAGTCACCTGAGTCTCTTGAGTCCCAAGTAAGTCTGTTATTGCATTTATGGTCTGCCTTTTTGAGTTTGGGATTTTTACATTCTGTCTTTTGGGTCCTTTTTATTATTTTTGGTTATTTATAACATACTTTTACTTGAGTAAATTTTTGCTCTTTAACCATACCACAGTTTGAGAACGACTGCACTTGCACAGCCATAAAGACAATATTTCCAGTTACAGCAGGTTAGACTACAGTAATGATCTGCTCACTGGACTCACTAAACCAGCTGTAAGACAGCTGCAGGACGTCCAGAACGCTGCTGCTCGGGTCCTGACTAAAACCAGGAAGTACGACCATATTAGTCCTGTTCTCAGGTCTCTTCTCTGGCTTCCTGTTGCTCAGAGAATAGACTTTAAAACAGCTCTGCTTGTGTACAAGTCTCTCCATGGCTTAGCACCAAAGTACATCTCTGACCTGTTGGTCCCATATGAACCATGTGGGACTCTGAGAACCTCAGGGACAGGTCTCTGCTGGTGCCCAGAGTCAGGACTGGGTTAGACAGGCCTCTACTCTGACAATGTTCAAGTCCAGATTTAAAACTGTTCTTCTTAGCTGTGCATATGTCAACTGAAACTGCACTCTTCTCTTTTAATTTAATTTTAAATGGATTCTTAATTATAATTTTTAAAATTGATTTTACTGTTTTAATTGTAATTCTTATCTATGTACTTCTACATTGTCTTTTTTATCTGTAAAGCACTTTGAATTACTCAGTGTATGAATTGTGTTATACAAATAAACTTGCCTTGCCTTCCTAATTCCCAAAGAATCTGCGAGCATTAACATGACCCCCTGCTACAGCCTGTATCTAGAGCCATCATGGAGGAGGTCTCTGTGGAGGTAATTGGCACTGAATGAGTTAATTACAGCTCATTTTTATGGATCTGGTCTCTGTGATGCTGACGGTGAATTAGGAGCTGGAGATGACCAGCGATGATTGTAATGACAGGATTCTCTAAGACCCATTTCATCTGCCCACATCGCTTTAGGAGACGTGCCCGACCAGGCGCAGCGTCCTTCCCATCCCCACTCACACTGCCATCCATCCGCTGACATTTACTTAAGTTCGGCCTAATGTATTAATTCCAAAGATAATTGTCCAATATAGTTTTGTCAGTGTTGATCTGGCTCAGTGTTAGCGTTAGCCGCGTGGTGCTACATATGCGAGAGACGCACGAAGGACCACAGCTCATGCAGACAACGGCGGTGTGCAGAGAGGCTAAGATCAAATATGCATGAATGTCAAGCAGCAAAAACATCTGCTGGAACCGCTTTAGAAGCTGCGCTCTGATTGGCTGCATGTTATTGGCACGCTGAACCTCCTGTGACCTGGTGTCAGTCATGCGGCTTCTTGTTATTACACATGGACATCACGGTTACTATGAGGAAATACAGTGAGAGTGTCTCTAGAAGACATGGTACCTCCCCACTCTTCTCTGAGTAGTTTTTCCCAGGGTTAAGGAGACAGAGTGTAGTTTTTTGTCTTCTGGACTGCACGTTTATTAAGCATGTGAGCACCTATGGTAACCCAGAAGAGAAACACTTTTCTTTATAGACATTTTTTTGGAAGTGATCAAAAATGATGCAGCTTGATGAGAAACAACAAACTGGGCTCAGATTGTCCTCACTGGGCACGTGTAGTGGCAGTGCATATGTTGTAACAGCACTTGGCCTCATACCACCAGCTTCTCTCCCACTCGCAGCTGGTTTGTTTTCACCCAAAAGGGGGCGTTAACGTTCTGGCGACAAAAAAGTGACGTATGGCTACTCTTATCTATGTGTGTGTGAGTGGTTGGTACTGTTGTGTCACAGCAAGGTCCCTGGTTTGATTCCTGGTTTGATTAGTGTACAAAGAAACAACTGACAACTGGTGTTCAGCTCTTGTCACCGCTCATGCTTGAGTGCCATAGTGTGCCTGCTCTATAGGTCACACAACACTGATATAACCCGGAAGAGAGAGGACAATTTTGGCATCACGCACCAATGAGCACGGCCACTGAAAACAATAGCAGTCGTGACGTAATTCACTTCACCCTCATCTGAATAATATATCCATGAGCTGGGGTCAGAGGGAGGGTTGTTCCCCAGCTGTGAGCCATTTGCATTACCTGCCCTCTCGGATTTTGTAGGTCTCGCACTAACCTTTTTACTTCTCATACACTGTTTTTATATAGATTTATTTTTGTGCACAGTACCACATCAAATAATCAACTACTGCACAACGTGGGAATGTTTTTCTCGTGTTGTACATTATTTACCTCTTGAAGCCAGTGTGGAAATTGTAAAGAATTTAGAATTTTTTGTAATTTTTCTGAAGTCGTAAGGAGACTACAGAATTTGAGAATAAAAAGCAACGATTCATACCTCTTGCTTAAGGTCGTCTGTCAAACAATAAACTTTATCTTTTGTCAGCTTAATCTCCTAAACATCTGGTTCAGCTTACATAGTGGAAGCAGCTCCAATAGCCTTCATATGATCTGGTTTTCAGCTTATGGCTGTCCTCTGGGAGCAGGTGTAAGTGGGTATAGGATACAGGCAATGAGAGAAAGACTGGCAGAGTTCTGGGTTTGTCTTTGGTGTGTCAAACAGTAATAATGTTAACACTGAATGACAACAGGAACCAGAGACTTGAGGAGCTAACAGGAAAGCGTTTGTAGAAAGATAGGCTTCCCTCTGTTAATTCTGTGATAAAAAACAGTTGGACATACAGTACATTAACAGGCAATGACCACATGTTTGGACATAGTGCAAAGTAAGTTTTTTCTTCTCCGTCAACAACATAATGATGACGGGCTCTTCTTGGAAATTGTGGATTTTTATAGTCTTTTTTCTACTCCTGTTTAAGTCACTGTATATACCATATGCCAAATTGACTTTTTTTTTTTAAACTTTCTCCTATGTTATAATGTTGTCGCCTCATCAGAAACAAACCTGGAGTTGTGTTATGTTTCACTCACACCTGTTTGAGTAATCCTGTTTCTGAGGCCTCAGAACACCTCCTTCTCTCTCACAAACCCTCCAGTCTGCTCTCATTCATTTATCCAAAAAACGTTGTGCAGCTGTTTTTCACTGATTCCTCACAGACATTATTCAATTTGTAGTAAATTGGCATCAAACAAAAAGTCTAAGGAAGTAAAAAGATTTTTTTCTCTCTGATTCTCATTTTTAAAAAGCGTAACAGCTCTGCACTCTGCTGCCCTCTGCTGGTCTTGTCACCATTTTCTTTATGACAGTAGTAAAGTAATCATTAGAAAATGTTTTCTTTAAGTCACATAATGTTTTTAAATGCTGTAAAATGTGCTGCTGTTCTAGAGGTGACCAAGAATATGAATAAAAATATGAATAAAAGCAGAAATATAGTGCGTTTAGAAAAGTTTCTTGCTGTGTTTTAACTTTAATTTTTATAAGAATACTGTATACAACAAAATTTGGGAGCACTAATAGAAAACAGTAAGAGGTAAACATTTAATTGTTTTAAACATGCTGTTGACAAGTTATGTTAATATAAAGACTAACAATGAAATGCCTCTCATTACACTAGAAACATTTCAGATGTTATAACTTTCATTTAACTTCTTATTTTTATCCACTTATTCCACTAATTATAGGTCATAGGCAGGATAGACTCTGGACAGTGGCACAGGGCTGACACAGACAGACAGACAGACAGGCCATTCACTCTCACACATTTCATTCACTTTGGGACATTAAGGTTCTCCAGTTCATCTGTACATGCATGTCAACACACAGTAACACAATTCAAAACATGATGTTAATTCTTTTCAGGATTTTTAAAATCATTTTGGATCCCTTTGCATCAGTATTTCAGCTTTTATAACTTTCTTATAACTAAAAAATACGTGACGGTGACGGTGACGGGCCAGACCAAGAGCGGTTCACAAACCCTTATGACGACAAAAATAACGAGGCCAGTTACGTCGCCCGGTAAGGCGCAGCCGGGGCCCCACCCTGGAGCCAGGCCTGGGGTTGGAGCTCGAACGCGAGCGCCTGGTGGCCGGGTCTCTCCCCACGGGACCCGGCCGGGCCCAGCCCGAAAGGACGACGTGGGGTCATCCTCCCGTGGACCCACCACCCGCAGGAGGAACCGTAAGGGGCCGGTGCAAGGAGGATCGGGCAGTGGTCGAAGGCGGGGGCCTCGGCGTCCCGATCCCTGGACACAGAAACTGGCTCTGGGGACATGGAATGTCACCTCGCTGGGGGGGAAGGAGCCTGAGCTTGTGCGGGAGGTTGAGCGTTACCGACTAGAGATAGTCGGGCTCACCTCCACGCGCAGTTTGGGCTCTGGAACCCGACTCCTTGAGAGGGGCTGGACTCTCTTCTACTCTGGCGTTGCCCGCGGTGAGAGGCGGCGGGCTGGTGTGGGCTTGCTCATAGCTCCCCAGCTCAGCCGCCATGTGTTGGAGTTCTCCCCGTTGAATGAGAGGGTCGTGTCCCTGCGCCTTCGGGTTGGGGACAGGTCTCTCACTGTTGTTTCGGCCTATGGGCCGAACAGCAGTGTAGAGTACTCGGCCTTCTTGGAGTCCCTGGGAGGGGTGCTGGAAAGTGCTCCAACTGGGGACTCCGTCATTCTGCTGGGAGACTTCAACGCTCACGTGGGCGGCGACAGTGACACCTGGAGGGGCGTGATTGGGAGGAACGGCCTCCCTGATCTGAACCCGAGCGGTGTTTTGTTATTGGACTTCTGTGCTAGTCACGGATTGTCCATAACGAACACCATGTTCAAGCACAAGGGTGTCCATCAGTGCACGTGGCACCAGGGCACCCTAGGACGGAGGTCGATGATCGACTTTGTAGTCGTGTCATCTGACCTTCGGCCGTGTGTCTTGGACACTCGGGTGAAGAGAGGGGCTGAGCTGTCAACTGATCACCACCTGGTGGTGAGTTGGATCCGCTGGCGGAGGAGGAGGTTGGACAGACTCGGCAGGCCCAAACGTATTGTGAGGGTCTGTTGGGAACGTCTGGCTGAGCCCTCTGTCAGAGGGGTCTTCAACTCCCACCTCCGGGAGAGCTTCAACCAGATCTCGGGGGAGGTTGGAGACATTGAGTCCGAGTGGACCATGTTCTCCACCTCTATTGTCAATGCAGCCGTCAGGAGCTGTGGCCGTAAGGTCTCTGGTGCCTGTCATGGCGGCAACCCCCGAACCCGGTGGTGGACACCGGAAGTAAGGGATGCCGTCAGGCTGAAGAAGGAGTCCTATCGAGCCTGGCTGGCTTGTGGGACTCCCGAGGCAGCCGACGGGTACCGGCAGGCCAAGCGTGCGGCGGCCCGGGCGGTTGTGGAGGCAAAAACTCGGGTCTGGGAGGAGTTCGGGGAGGCCATGGAGGAGGACTATCGGTCGGCCTCAAAGAGATTCTGGCAAACCGTCCGCCGCCTCAGGAGGGGGAAGCAGTTCTTCACCAACACTGTTTACAGTGGAGGTGGGGAGCTGTTGACCTCGACTGGGGATGTTGTCGGGCGGTGGAAGGAATACTTTGAGGATCTCCTCAATCCCGCCGACACGTCTTCCGTTGAGGAAGCAGAGGTTGGGGACTCGGAGGAGGATTCATCCATTGCCCGGGCTGAAGTCATCGAGGTGGTTAAAAAGCTCCTCGGTGGCAAGGCACCGGGTGTGGATGAGATTCGCCCTGAGTACCTCAAGTCTCTGGATGTTGTGGGGCTGTCGTGGCTGACACGTCTCTGCAACATCGCGTGGCGGTCGGGGACAGTGCCTCTGGACTGGCAGACCGGGGTGGTGGTCCCTCTTTTCAAGAAGGGGGACCGGAGGGTGTGTTCCAACTACAGGGGGATCACACTTCTCAGCCTCCCCGGGAAAGTCTATTCCAGAGTACTGGAGAGGAGAATTCGGCCGATAGTCGAACCTCGGATTCAGGAGGAACAATGCGGTTTTCGTCCTGGCCGTGGAACAGTGGACCAGCTCTATACCCTCTATCGGGTGCTCGAGGGTTCATGGGAGTTCGCCCAACCAGTCCACATGTGCTTTGTGGACCTGGAGAAGGCGTTCGACCGTGTCCCTCGTAGCGTCCTTTGGGGGGTGCTCTGGGAGTATGGGGTCCGGGGCCCTTTGTTAAGGGCTGTCCGGTCCCTGTATGACCGGAGCAGGAGTTTGGTTCGCATTGCCGGTTGTAAGTCAGACCTGTTTCCGGTGCATGTTGGACTCCGGCAGGGCTGCCCTTTGTCACCGGTTCTGTTCATAATTTTTATGGACAGAATTTCTAGGCGCAGCCAGGGGCCGGAGGGAGTCTGGTTTGGGGACCACAGGATTTCATCTCTGCTTTTTGCGGATGATGTTGTCCTGTTGGCTTCATCAAACCAGGACCTTCAGTGTGCACTGGGACGGTTTGCAGCCGAGTGTGAAGCGGCTGGGATGGGAATCAGCACCTCCAAGTCCGAGGCCATGGTTCTCGACCGGAAAAGGGTGGCTTGCCCTCTCCAGGTTGGAGGAGAGTTCCTGCCTCAAGTGGAGGAGTTTAAGTATCTTGGGGTCTTGTTCACGAGTGAGGGAAGGATGGAGCGTGAGATCGACAGGCGGATCGGTGCAGCGTCTGCAGTAATGCGGTCGTTGTATCGGTCTGTTGTGGTGAAGAAAGAGCTGAGTCGAAAGGCGAAGCTCTCGATTTACCGGTCGATCTACGTTCCTACTCTCACCTATGGTCATGAGCTTTGGGTCATGACCGAAAGGACAAGATCCCGGATACAAGCGGCCGAAATGAGTTTCCTCCGCAGGGTGGCTGGGCGCTCCCTTAGAGATAGGGTGAGGAGCTCGGTTACCCGGGAGGAGCTCGGAGTAGAGCCGCTGCTCCTCCACATCGAGAGGAGCCAGCTGAGGTGGCTCGGGCATCTGTTCCGGATGCCTCCTGGACGCCTCCCTGGGGAGGTGTTCCGGGCATGTCCCACCGGAAGGAGGCCCCGGGGAAGACCTAGGACACGCTGGAGGGACTATGTCTCTCGGCTGGCCTGGGAACGCCTTGGGGTTCCTCCTGAGGAGCTGGAGGAAGTGTCCGGGGAGAGGGATGTCTGGGTGTCCCTGCTTAGACTGCTGCCTCCGCGACCCGGCCCCGGATAAAGCGGAAGAAGATGGATGGATGGATGGATATAACTAAAAAATAATGTATATGTGGAAAAGCTCTTCTGCTGTGGAGCTGTTATTTTGACTTTGTAGAGAATGCTTGGATTAGATGGCTGATGCCCCCTGCTGGCAATGGTGGGGAATGGACAGAGCATAGAAATGGCTAATTGGCATAACTATTAGCAACAACGCTAGCAACGACGCTAGCAGAGAGATAAATGAGCTGACTGCATTGTAGTGACAGTGGTTTAAGGCTGAAATGATCAGAATGAGTCCGGTGATGGTTTATAAGCTTTAGAAACACGCAGGAGCACTTCCTGGTTTCACGTGTCTACATAGAGCTGTGAGACCGAGCATTTTCAGCTCTTAAGAAGGGCAGCGCCTCAGTATACAGGATATCTTATGGTGTGAATGAAACAAAATACTACTTCAAAAAGTCAGTGTAGCATAATAGGGGACCTTTAACAAGTATTATTTAACACACCCTGATAACATTAACCTACCAAAACCCTGTATGTGGTGGTCCTGTTGTGTCAGGAAGAAGGATGCAATAGTTTTAGAGCACATTTCATACAAGACGTGTAGTCAACAGAACCAGTCCATCTTTCCTCTCAGCGTGAACTACGTGCACACATCCAGCTGTGTGTCGGTGGCCATCTTGCCCCTGTCTCTCTCTCTGGCCTCTGTGCTGTTGCACTGATGGATTGTGGGAGACGTGAAGGGGGTGGGCCGTGATGTTTCAACAGCTGTTTCCTTACTCCAGCGACAGGACACTTCAGATCAGGCTCATCTGTGCCTCTGCTGAGTGTGTCCAGAGTCAGTGGTGTGCAGCGGTCAACACCCCACTTCTGTCAACACACTACACACAACACACTACACACACAACACACTACACACATGGATCAGAGAGAGACACAAGGACACAGCTCAGTGGGATGGCCATGGAGCAATGAGTTTACTGTGTGTTCAACCAGTCACATGCAGTTCATAAAATAACCGCTTCTGAAGTGACCAAACAGAGCAATGATACCAAGTCTGAAAAAACTTGAATGGATGGTTGGAAAAAATGTACTGCTCCCCATTGAAATCCATTAAAATACCTCCAAAATAAGTGCATCTTAACATAAAACAAGAAGGTTTTTGGACTCGTCACCCTTGTCACAAGATATAGCAGCTGGATGGAAACAAGGGTGAAGTAAAAGAATGGAAGATGATAGCCCTACACATCCAAGCTGGAAGTTGAACCCATGTCCTCTCAGCATAGACCAAAATAGATAGATAGACCAAAATAAAACAAACAAACAAACAAAAAATAAATAGTGTTTATTAGTAACAACAGCAGCTGCCTATTCATTCTACACAGCTCTGTAGATTTGGCAGAATCTACATTGATCAGTCTTTGATGAGGAAGCCCAGGTCCTAAAACCAACAGAACATAGTCCTAAACCTACTGTTAATGTAGCTTGTAGCCTTAGTAACTGAGGTGGATTTTTTTCCAAAAGACTTACAAAACAACAAAAATATTTTTAACATACATAGCTTTTAATGTTTAAATGTATTAAGACAAATATGTTATGATATGATATGTAATTGATTTATTGTGACCGGTTATTCATTAAAACACGATGCCTTGAAAGCTTTCTTTTCCGCCAATTTGGTTTGCAGAAGAAATACAGGGTGTCCATAAAGTCTCTTTGCAATAAAAAAAATATTACAAAAGCAAATGAACAGACAAATATGTGTAAATTATTACAAAATGAAGAGTAGATATTGACGTTTTGTCCCTCATTAAACCCACCTCTATATGGGCAGCATTAGTCGCATGAAGCACATCAAGACAGAACTAGATTTGTTGCGATGTTGGCTGTAGCAGAGCCTCATCAATGGTGATCCCACAGCACACATTCACCTTTGGACTCTCTCAGTGAAGTTCCTGAGTCACATGGGGCTGTTCTGATCCCAGATTCATACATTATGTGTGTTCAGTTTCCCTGAAACTCATCACTAAAACAAACTCAGGTGAGGAACGTTTCATCCTCAGAAATTGGTTCCAGTGTTAACTGCAAACTGTTTTGGCCTTGGTTTATCATTTGGCTCGAGTGCAGGCTGTAAGAGCTGCACTTTGTAAGCGTACAATCATAAGTTCCTCTGTAGGACTTTGTGCACTGTTGAGTGTGATCGCTGTAAGTGTGTGGCAGCAGTATGTTTGTGATTAAAAACTTTGATAACCACTGAGTACATAGAACACATCAGATTAAGATATCTCATCAGTTGCCTTTGTAATATATTTTTTAAATTGTAAAGAGACATTTATGGACACCCTGTATTTCAGCATAACAAATATTAATAGAAAGGATGGTTATACTGAAACAAAGTAAAGGTTTAGAAGATGCACCTCCGCTGGTAATGCAATTAATGTGGTTTAGACTGATGTTTGAATATCTGCGCATAGTGGACACAATGCATGGCAGGATCAGAGAGAGCAGCAGAAAAGTCATTCTCTGATCTTCTCTACCTACTGTGGTTATGCAGAGTTTGTTATTAAATGGCTAATATCCTTTTAGCCACTCACTAATGTTCTACCCGCTCTTTCACTGCACACACAGTTAATCATATAAAATAGGTTATAGGTCATGTAAACCACATTCCTGTCAAACCCCACCCTCCTCAGGTCTACCACCAGCCCACCCTCTTTTATTTCCTCATTTATTTTTCATTTGGATGTGAAAGTGCTGCACCGTGTCCATGAAAGCCCAGATTTTAGCCCTGTCCATTCACAGCGGGACGTGGGCAGAGCGGGATGACAGTGTGTCCTCCCCGCCGTTAGCGTTGATGTTCAGGCAGAGAGACAGGCTGCGACCCGGAGAGCACCAACCCCCAGAATCGGCAGAGCATCTGTGTCTACGAGCAGCAACAGTGCAGGAAACAGCTGCCGTGGATCCAGAGCCATCCACCACCTCCTGCACTACAACATGTGATAAACACACTGGCCCCTGAGCCTGCAACCATAGTCAGGCTTTAGTATTAGAAACATGATGACATAAATATAATATAATATAATATAATATAATATAATATAATATAATATAATATAATATAATATAATATAATATAATATAAATAGAGACTGCATATAACTAAAGATTGTTAGCTTTTAAATCTATAATTTATTGCACTGAGCAGCAACTAAATAAAGCTACTGTATTAGGAAAGAAAATATCACTAAAACCATTATTTCTTACTGTATCTTTTATGACAGTGATATACTGGAGCTAAAAGTTTGGCACTAGTTAAGCTGCAAATGTTTTTGCAGGAGTTTAACCTTTTGTCTCAGTCCCATGATTTCAAATATCATGATACAACCCGAATTCCGAAAATGTTGGGACATTTTTTAAATGTGAATTTGAATAAAATAATAAAAAAAAAAAATTCAAATCATGAGCCAATATTTTATCAACAACAGAACATATATAACATAACAAATGTTTACACTAAGTATTCCTGGCCCATTTAGTAATGTTATTGACACATTCATGCTGATGAGTGATGCAGTGTTGTCTGAGGGCCCCAAGACCACGGGCTCCAATAAAGGTCCTCAGCATTGTTCCTTACACAGAGATTTCGACAGTTTCTCTGAATTTGAAGACGATGTTATGCTCTGTAGATGATGAGATTTGCAAAAGCTTTGCAGTTTGACGTTGAGGAACATTGTTTTTAATCTTTTTACTCTTCACTCTCTCACAGATTGGACAGCCTCTGCCCATCTTTACTTCTGAGAGACTCTGACTCTCTAAGACTTTCCTTTTATAGCTAATCATGTTACAGACCTGAAATCAGTTAACTTCATCAGTTGCTAAATGTTCTCCCAGCTGAACCATTTTAAAATTTCTTGCTTTTTCAGCCATTTGTTGCCCCTGTCCCAACTATTTTGAGACCTGGGTCAGGCATCTCATTTAAAATGAGCTCATTTTGTGCATAAGAGTTAAATTTCTCAGTGTAAACATTTTTTATTGTTTATTATGAATAAAATATTGGCACGTCATTTGAAAGTTTTTTAGTTTGCATTTTAGTCAAATTTTAAAAACATCCCAACATTTCCCGGAATTCGGGTTGTATTATTTGGGTATGCATGGTAGCAGAGGGTTAGCACTCCTGTTTTTAAGCATGGAGATTGTAGGAGCAAGCCCCAGGCCAACTCACAATCTTCTGAGTCAGTGCTACATTGGGTTCTCTCCTATCCCTCCCACCGTCCAAACACTTGCATGTACAGGTGAATGGTTGTCTTTAAGGGTGTGTTCACACATCGTGTTCAGTCCGCTTGAAGTGAACTCTGGTGCACTTCCTGGGCAAGTCCGTTTTGTTTGTGCAGGTGTGACTGTGCCACCGTCCTTTGGTGTGGAACAAACAAGTGAATTCCTGGACTGCTCCTGGACTCGGAGCAGTGCAGTTTGAGCCCTGGTGCGCTCCTGGTGCAGTCCTGGTGAAATACAAACACAATGTGGACCAAACTATGGACTAAAGGCAGGATGGGGACTAAAAATAAAAATGTTGCCAACAAAAGCAGACAAATGTAAAACATTGCCAGAACAAGTCCATTGCTGTATCAGTCCATATCACTGCTCTAAACTTCATACTTCATTAAACAGTCTGCCAAATATATTCAGTTGAGGAAGTAGAATTTTACCAATGGATGAACAGAATTCCTTCTTCTCACGTTTCTTCCATTTTCTCTTCAGTAAATTGCGACAACCTGCCTGCCCTCTTCAGGCAAGGGGTGTTACTGTGCACTAGGTCAGTTCAGTTCATTTGACAGAGCTCAATGAGAACTGGAACCAGACCAATGAGATCATCAATATCAGCTTCATCAACTTTAAGGAAGCTCACCTAGGCAATTATATTGTCAATAATACATTTTAAGAACAGACTTTTTTTCCTCTTTTATTAAGACACAATATGAAAATAATAAAAAAAAAAAGGATTATTTGTCATATATTTTTGTAGACCTTTTTATATGTGGCCAAGGGGATATTATCTTAAAATGAAATAATTTTGTAATGTAAATGTATTTTAGATTTGTATTTTCAAGACCAAACTTTTATCAATGAAGAATGAACTGTAAGTTCTCTTTTAAAATGGACCCTGGAAGAATAACTGGATCTAGGGCACAGCCAATGGGGATTCAAATAAATAAAGAAATAAACAAAGGTGCTGGTCCAGGACCAGCAAGTGCGAAGACCTTAGGTGTCAGCCCTGCGAGTAACTGACCAATGTTCAGAGTGTACCCGCTTCTGGTCCAAGTTAGAATAGACATGTTAATCATCTGAAAGTTGATTCATCAGTGGATTTTAATGTAAATGCAGACTATTAACGTCATTCTGAGCAAATTGATAATCAGTATACACATGTATAGACCTACTTTACAATGCTATAATCCACAGTTGGTCTCTTTCAAACTGTATCAGTCATGCATTGTTTCCACTCTTAGTGCAGCATTTTTTTCTTTTCTTCTGTAGGGCAATTTTATGCATTTTTTTAAGCCTCTCTCTATAGAAGCATGTCTGTGGAAACTCTCTGTCATTCAGGTAGGAAAAAACATCTAGATATATTTTTGATGTACAAGATGTCTCCTATACATCAAAAATATATCTAGATGTTTGTTCCTACCTGAATGACAGAGATTTTCCATAAATTTTTGATGTACAAGATGTCTCCTAGGGTACACGGTGGCAGAGCAGTTAGCGTTTTCACCTCCCAGCAAGGAGATCATGGGTCCGACCAGCACAACATCACATGAACTCTCTGGGTGGAGTCTGCATGTCCTCCCTGTGTTACTGTGTATTTTCTCCGGGTTCTCCGGCTTCCTCCCACCGTCCAAAGACATGCATGTGTTAGGTGAATTGGTGACTCTAAATTGACCCAAGTGAATGTCTGTCTGTGTTTATCTCTGTGTCAGCCCTGCGACAAGCTGGCCCCTGTCCAGGGTGTACCCCGCCTACGGCCCAAAATTACTGGGATAGGCTCCAGTCACCCGCGACCCCTAATGGGAATAAGCGGTAGAAAATTAATGAATGAATGAAGATGTCTCATGTTACTCCCCTTTCAAATCACCTTTCTCTTGTTGTTTCATATCTTGATCCATAAAAGTCTTTATCTTTTCTCTGTCTCTTTGCTCTTTTCTGCTCTTCTCTCCAACCCACTTTGTCTCTATTACTCTCACATATTATCATCCTCTTCCTCCTGATGCCCTCCCCCCTCATGTTCCTGTATCACCTCTTTCTGTATCACCTCTCCTCTCTCTCCTCCTCCTCCACCCAGACCCATCTACCCGCTCCACTGCCCACACTTCCACTTTACTCTCTCCGTATCTCCTCAGAGACACATGCTAATTCACCTCACCTTTAGCCGTAGCAGTATTAGCGTCAGGTTTGGCATTAAAAGGTTGCCCGTGATTCCTAGTGACAAGCTCAAAGTAAAGTCTGAACCTGGCTCTCCACTGGGGCCCAGACCCCCTAGTGTTAGCATTACACGCTCAGATGTCAGCGGCTGGTTTCAAAGGCAAAAGCCTTCCTGAATAATAGATTGGTCAGGGCTAACGCTAGCATCATATCTGCTCGTGTATGTTTATGTTTTTAGCCGTGTTGAAAGCCTCGGTGACAGGTGAACACGGAGCGGCGACAGGACAAAATGGATAAAGTATTGCCGTGGATGTAAACAAGCTTTGCAATGTGGACAGTTAGGTGGATATTAATAATTAAAGAGTGGAAATAATTGCTGGGAGCGGGTGAAGTAGCAGCGCAGGCTTGTAATGACACAGGCAGCTCCACTTTCACTGAGACAATTAGCAACAGGCTAATTACACTCAGAGTCAATTTGTTAAACCAGCCTGGCCTTAATGTGTGTGGAGCTGGAGTCGGTGGCTTGATGTAACAGTCAGTGTGTTTACATGGCACATCATTCTCTGATTAAGGTCCATATTCAGATTAAGCACATACTCTGAATAAGGTGAGCTACTGGAACTGGAATATTCCTGTTTACATGTTAGGAGCATGTTCTGATTGAGCTGGTTAGAGTTTTAAATGTTGTGTTAATACAGGAGATTAAAAAAAACGTATTTATAGCAGAAATTTAAAAGATAAATGCGTTGTCTGTATTTAATTCCAGGAGGAGAGTAAATCCTGGAGTGTAGCGGTGAGGGGCTGGAGGTAAAGCTAACGCTAACACTATGATAGACTTCCTGTTTCCTGTTTAACCCCAGCTTTCTGTGCATTATAATGTCCGTGTTGTGCAGCTGTACTAACTCTACATTTTAACAATTAACTATATACCATCACTAGTTTGACTCATGTTAATTTAAAAGTTAAGAATAAACGCAATGTTTGTTTTATGAAGCAAGAGCCCAGCAGCACCATTTAAAACCAAAAACATTTGTTGCTAATAACTGCTAGCTTGTCTTGCAAAGAATAACGGCACTTTGCTTCTTTTCTCTTATATTAAGAAAGTTTTTATTACTGATGTCACAAAGCCATAACTTAGTGCATGTAAACAGTGATTGTCTGCTGTTAGAGGTTCTTATTTTAAAAGCCCCCTATTCTGCAAAATAGACTTTTCCTCTCTTTTAACCGTGTTATAATGTTGTTTCCTCCTCAAAAACACATGAAGTAGAATTTTGTTTCATTCACACATGTTTGAGTAATGCTGAGCCCGTTGTCTTCTAACGATCTGGAAATGCTTGGTCTCAGCTTGGTAGACACAAGAAATCAGGAAGTTCTCATACGCTTTTCTAATATATACACCATCACTGGATTTATTCTGATAATTTCAGAGCTTAAATTGCCTTGTGGATGCCCGATCCCGTCAGACCTCGGCAGCTAAGCAGGGTAGGGCCTGGTCAGTACCTGGATGGGAGACTGCTGGGGAACACCAGGAAGCCGGTGTGAATGTGAGTGAGTGAGTGGTTGATGGTGGTTGGAGGGTCCGTTGGCGCAGATGTGTGCAGCCGCGCTTCTGTCAGTCTACCCCAGGGGAAACTGTGGCTACAGAATGTACCTTACCACCACTGAGTATGGAGTGAATGAAATACCCCTTCCCTACTGTGTGTAAAGTGACTTGTGTCATAGTAAAAGCGCTATATAAATACCTTTTCCTTCCCTTCCCTTAAAATCACCAGTTCACTTATACACTCACACATCTGAAGCATCTTAGGCATTTTTTATTTTCTCAAAAATGCAAAAACATTTCTTCCAAGCTTGTTCTTTGAGGAGGTGGCCACTCTGATATTAGCCAAGACTTTCCCCATTGTTCTGTGTAGATATGTGGACATTTAGTCTCGCTGACACATCTGGTTAGCTCCCGGTCCATAGTTTACCTGACAAACCATGGCCTACTTACTCCTCCTACCCCCCTATCACCACCACTCACCGCCACCTCCTACCCCCCCTCAGAGCCTTTACACCAGCCCAACACAGCACCATCAGTCCCCTCCTCGCCCCATTTCAGAGGATTAGGAGGGCGGCCATCATTTGTCTGGAGCAGAGATGTTATGGTTTTGACTTCTTGTATTGTGAAAATGGTGTATGTATGTGTGTGTGTGTGTGTGTGTCTGACAAGAAGTAGTTGGAACAAGTTATTTAGCTATTTAAATGTTATAATGGTATTTAACAGAAATTTTACGTCACATGATCAAATAATAAATTGTCAGACAGTGTCAAAGTCGTTACCACAAGAAGGCTCTGGGTGTATTTCCCAGACTGGGCATTGGGCCTTTCTTTGTGGAGTTTGCATGTTCTCCTCGTGTTTGGATGGGTACTGCCCCATTCACCTATAATACAGTATGCACAATAGGCTTATCCTCCAGCTACTGATACTATATATGACCAGGATCTTGGAGAAGGGTCCCCGGGAGCTGCGCCTGACAGGTTTAACCCCAGCGGCATTGAAGGATGGATCAAATTCAGAGAACAAATTTCCCCACAGGAACAAAAAAGTCTATTTCACAAGTAGATTGATTGATTAAAGTAACTGAAAATTTGTATTATCTGTAACATTTCATATAGATTTCATGTCACATAATTGAGCACAAACTTAGTCAAGATTTAGATCACTTTAGCCCAATAAAGAGTTGAAAGCAAAATGTTTTCTGAGGTGCACTTGGTGTAAAATGTTTGAGAACCTACATTCCCACGCTCAGCATCCCGCATTCAGCATCCTACATTCAGCATCCTGAATTCAGCATCCTGAATTCAGCATCCTATATTTAGCATCCTACATTCAGCATTCAGCAATCAGCATCTTACATTCAGCATTCAACATCCTGCATTCAGCATCCTGCATCCTACATTCAGCATTCTGCACTTAGCATCCTACAGTCATCATCCTGTGTTTAGCATTCTACATTCAGCATCCTGCATTTACCATCCAGCATTCAGAATCCTACATTCAGCATTCAACATCCAGCCATCAGCAGCCTGCATTTAACAAACCTATATTCAGCATCCTTCGTTCAGCATCCTGCAGCCTTCATCATCCCTTCATCTTATCCAGTCCATCCTTCAATATTTTTTTCAAATCTACCCTGTTGTTGTTGTAGCGGTGTCCTATAGTGAAAATGTCTTTAATTCAAAGTGACCATGTCTTTGGTCTCTGAGGGACTGTGTATTACCTCAGTAACTTTCATCTCTTCAATTAAAACGAGTAGCTTGTGATTCAACCCATGACCCCCCCAACATCTGCTTTATTTATGTAAAAAGACACTTGCACAGTTCAGAGTGGGGCTCTGGTACAAGGTGACATTATCAGGACTGCATCTCATAGGCTGAGCTCCTCGCTGTAGTATATCAGAATATTTGCTGCTACAGTCTGACACAGAGCAGAGAGGATGTTGTGATGAAATGCCCCTATAGACGCAGCAGGTTTTATTGTATTTAAGGTAAACTAATAGCATGTTGTCATCCCCCTATTATGTTAACCCTGCAGATGGTGATCTGCTTCAGTAAGAGTCATTTACATAGCACATGTGGCCATATGTACAGTAGACCAGTGGTTCTCAAACAGTGGTTCACTGGTGGTACTCGGGAGTCTTTTACATAAATGAGGAATTATTTTGAAGTGCTTAGTCCTTAGACCAAGTTTAGACCTGGATAAGACCTGGCTTAGTTGTGGTTTAGTCCTGATTATGTCCTGGTTCAGTCCTGGTTTTGACCTGGTTTGTTCCTGTTTTAGAGCTGGTTTATCTGATTTAGTTCTAGTTTATTCCAGTTCTGATCTAGTTCTGGTTTGGTCTGGTTTAGTCCCTGTTTTGTCCTTATTTAATATAGTTTGTATAGCCGAGAATTTTCTAAAGTGGTGCTTGGTGTGAAAACTGAGAATCAGCAGCAGACTATATTGCAGAATTAGTGAAGAAATATCATAATAAGCCATTATTAGTCTGTTGTTGGATAAACAATAATAAACTATAAAAAATGAAAAATTAAAATCCAATGAACAACATTTACAAATTAACCCATACTTTTACATTTCCTTTTCATGAATTTTTAAATAATCAATTCATAAATTATTATTATTATCATTATCTTTATTTTCTTTTTCTTCTTCTTCTTCTTCTTCAAGTTCCACAAATCTTAAATAATAATCCCAAATAGAGAAAAACCTGTCCATTTTGGGATATCTTAAATATTCCAGTGGAAGTCCAGTAAGACCTTCTGCCAGCCTTTAACTGTTGGCACTATTTCACTGATCCACTGCAGTAGTACGTATGTTCTTTCTGGCAGCAAAAGTGAGTATTCCGTCTTTTTTCATCTTTTGATATTATATGTTTGCTCAGAACTCTTAAAATGAGGGATCCAAATTTGGGTTTACTCCTAATATATTCTGCATTTATAGTATAGCGGATATAGAGTATATCAGACCAGTAATTATGGGTCATTTTTTTGTATTTCAGGCACAGGGGAGAAAAAGTAGGATTAAAGTTATGTGTGAGATTTGGTGAAAAATGCATTCTTTAATTGTAAGTTATATTGATCTAACTCTGTTACACACTGAAATAAATTCAGCAAATCTACAGATACTCTTCTGTCTCCCATGTGCCTCTCAGCTTGTGTGGTGGATGGGGATACAGATGACAATATTTTATATGAAAATAGCACTTTAATAACATAATAAAACATTCATAACAAAATATTATATACATGAGCTATATGTGCAATTATTTAGTAATATGCTGCCCACTGGTCCACTGTCACACTTTTCCTCTCCCCTCTGCAAAGACAAGGGCCTCATCCCTCTCTCTGATAATTGTTGTGTTTGTATAATTCGTCCTGATGCTGATGCTTCTCTGAAAAGCTGATTATAAAAATGAAAGGGGGATGGGGCTTCCTCTGAAGTTTTCCATGTATGGAAACAGCAGGGCACAGGTCTTACATATGTCCAGGATTAGGCTCAAGTCACACATGGCACGCACCCATCCCCAGGTGTAGTACTCACTCGGGCCAACAGAGGGGGCACCCCTCCTCTACAGGCCGTCGGGGACTGTGCACACACTCGGGCCTTTTAAATGAGGCACAGGGGGGATAAAAGGGGTTAATAGGACAGAGGCGGCTCATGTTGGACACTTTGGAGATAAACTTTCTGGAGATTTCTGGATGTAGTGAAAGAGGACATGAAGTTAGTTGGAGTGAGAGAAGAGGATGCAGAGGAGAGGGTTAGATGGAGGTAGAGGATTCACTGTGACAACACCTAAAAAGGAACAGCAGAAAGGAAAAGAAGAAGAGTATGGCAGGAGATGTTATGTGTCATGTTCAAGCAGAAATAGTCATATGTAAAAGTCTGGGCATCCCTGATAATTATAATTATTTTAATTTATAAGTTGTTGGGCATTTGGATGAGTAACTTCATTTTGATATAAAGTATATAATATTTTATGGATACAACAATATTTCATTAGTAAAATTAGGATTATTGGATTAAAAGAAAGTATGCATCATAAAATTAGACAAGTGCAAAATGTTGCACTGCAAAATGCTGCACTGCAACAGAAAATTTTTTATCAAAATTTGTTGAGCCTTCTTTTGCAAAAATAATAGCCTCTAGACAACTCCTATAGGCTCTGACAAGTATCTCGATTCTGGATGGATGTATTTTGTTTTATAATTTTTCCTTTGACAAAACATCTCCAGTTCAGTTAGATATGATAGCTTCCAAGCATGGACAGCCCTCTTTAAATCAACCCATAGATTTTCAATGATATTCCAGTCTGTGGACTGTGATGGCCACTCCACAACATTAGACTTCTTTCTCTGCACGAATGCCTTTGTGGATTTCAAGCTGTTTTGGGGTACCCAACCCCGGCGTAACTTCAACTTTGTGACTGATGCTTGTACGTTGTCTTCAAGAATCTGTTGAAACTGGGTGGAATCCATCCAACTCTCACCTTAAACAAGGGCTCCAGTAACTGAACTAGCCACACAGCCCCACAGCATGATGGAACCACCACCAAACCTGACAATAGACAGCAAGTGTTTTTGCTTTGTTCTTCTGTCACCATGCATAGTGCTTCTTGTAATGACTAAATTACTCAATTTTTGTCTCATCAGTCCACACCACGTTATTCCAAAATGAATCTGGCTTGTCTAAATGAGCTTTGGCATACCTCAAGTCACTCTGTTGGTGGCATGGCATCACCCTCCCATAGAACTGTTGTGAATTTTTGACCCATGTACAGAAACACCACCTGCAGCAGGATGATGTTGTAGGTCTTTGGAAGTGATCTGTGGGTTATCTCTCTGGTAAATACCTGTTCTCATTATTCAATGCACCTGTCTGTGAAGTTCAAGGCTTTACTAACTAATCTAACAAGTTTTGTGTTGCAGGTAATCCATTTTGAGAAGTTCAAATCAGCAAACTTCTAAGGGTGCCCAAACATTTGCACGGACATTTTTTTCATATTTAATTTAATTTCATCCACCTAAATACTATTACACTAAAAACTGTTGTTAAGGAAAACACCCTAGAACGCAGATGTCATATATACAGATTAATTCCAGTTTTTAGTAACTTTCTGTAATGCATAGGGGTGGGTACTGTTAAAATTTTTTCCAGTACTTAAAAGATACCTGTTTTTTGAGACTGCTACCTGAATGATACTCTTTTTTATACTTATACAATTTAAATTCATCTTCTGTAACCATCAATGTTACAAAACTCTCTCTCTCTCTCTCTCTCTCTCTCTATATATATATATATATATATATATATATATATATATATATATATATATATATATATATATATATATAAAATATCTTAAAAAGTATTGTTTTTTTTTAAATAGTCAGTGTCTGTACTTTGAAAGATCCTTGTGTTGTATTTGTAGTTAGCAATACATGCAGAGTGAGTGCTCAATAGTTCATTTTTGACGTCTTTTTCTCATTTGTACAAAACAAGCTGGTCTTGCCAAGCAGGGCCGGCCCAAGCCTTTATGGAGCCCTAAGCAGAATTTGACTTAGGGGCCCCCACCACATCAGTACCACCAGTGCACTACTGATGATTCACATTCCGCAAATGTGACACAGCTGTGATTAGTTGCATGCACCAGTGCCAACATCAGCCCATGGTCACTCACTCTTTGACAGTATAGAGGCAGGAGTCTGGGGGTCCTCCTCCAGAAAAAATGTAATAGAAGAAACAATATCTCCTGTCCTCTGGTGCATTTTAACAGATGTTCCAGCTGGGCAGACTATGTGTAAAATATGGATTGTATTTGTAGTAATATATTCAGTTTTGGAATATAATCATAATAAATGGTAATATTCTTGTTTTCTGTTTCATATACACA
This sequence comes from Bostrychus sinensis, assembly GCA_020698575.1. NCBI lineage: Eukaryota > Metazoa > Chordata > Actinopteri > Gobiiformes > Eleotridae > Bostrychus > Bostrychus sinensis. The sequence continues at coordinate 36,836,372 of CM036249.1, read as the reverse complement.
ATATACTGTATAGTCATAACTTTTTCATGCCTACATAATTGTAATGTGTTGGCCTTGTGAAAAGAAATGATCTGTGCATCATTCTGTTGATGATACATTTAACTATTACTATTTACTTTGATGCGCAAAAAGTTGATTAAACTGACCACGACCAAGGGCATGCTGAAACCATTTGGAGTGATGGCCACTTTGTACAACCTTTTGACAAACCTTATTCTCAGTAACAACAAGCCTTTAGTAAAGACCAGAGAACATGGACAGTGCACTTTCATCAGTCTGCATGTGTCTGTGTGAGTTCTGCCTGTTAGAGTTGTTAGATTTGAACCTCTCTCTTCAGATATCTGTTCCCTACCTGCTGCCACACAGATTTGATCATGTCCAGTCTAAGCTGAACAGAAATCCCTCTGAAGCCTCTGTCTCTGATCACCAGCCTGATTAATGAGGGGCAGAAGTGGAGATTTAATTGGATGTGGTTACAATTACAAACCCTGAATGCAGGACAGAGCAGAGTGGAGGAAGATATCAGCGAGAAAACTGTCAAAACGCCCCCGCTGTTTCCTCACCAGAGCGGGATGAGGCTGTCACATGACCTCCGATGGGGTGTCACGTGACCCGCCGTGTTGCTCCCCTCTCTACGGTAAATTTGTCACAATGGCCCGCGTGGGAGTGAGTTTAACTGCGTTGAGTGGGAAGGTTTACGACAGGTGACTTTGGAGCTCGATCAGGTGGAAACGCCTACAATATGGCCGCCACAGGAACAACACATTTGTGATGGAAGGGACACAAAATCTTTCAGAAATACACAACACTGTGAAAACATGGAGAAATATTACTGCCTGACCTCAAATGCACAAAGGCAGTATATCACCAAGTATTAACAAGTGCATTGTGTGTTTTTCACAAATGCTGTTTGGTGAAGACATCCATCTTCCCAGATCTACTCCTGACCTGGATCCTGGCTCAGCTTTGTAGAAAGGTGGAGTAGTGCCAGAATAATCCTAAAACCAGTTTGAGTCATTGAGCTCAGCTCAAACAGCTCCTGCCCTGAACAGCTGCCTTCTCTCTCTGTGTGCTCAGCTCAGGGAGGAACAGCTCCTCTCCCCACTCCTCTCATCCTTCTGACCATTCATACTAAGTTTGGGAGGTAAATATCTCTTTTCTGTCCGTTTTTGAGTAAAACCTCAGAGGTACTGTCGCGCATAAACATTGCACATGTTGTCAACAAACACAAACTTAAGGTCTTAAGGTCTTTTCTGGTCAGTGTAAGTTAACTGCATGTGTCCATAGTCTATGTATAAGATTGCACAATGATGATTTGTTGCAGTCACACAGGGTGCTCCCAAATATATTTTAAGGTTGCAATGACTTAATTTTGGTCGCATATGCAACTAAAATGGTTGCAATGTCAAGCCCTGTCTGAAGCTTGGACATTTAAGTATGATACAATCTGAGTGGACCTTGGACCAAAAAGAGCGGGCCAAGTTCTAGTTAATTGCCCGCTAAGCTAACTAGCTGCACATTAAGCTAGCATTAAAAACTGACTTTTTATCAGAGGAAGTAATTGCTGTCAGGGGACAGCAGAAACCAGTCCTCCTATCCAAAATTCGGAAAATCACAAGAGGATTGCAGCTATGGAAAGGAGAGTGATGACTTGGAGCTATATTCTAGAATGAATGAAGTTGTTATCACAGGAATTACCATTAAACCCAGGTCATACGCTCAGGCAGTGACCTCTGACAGTGGGGGCAAGCCTGGGGAGCTGGAGGTGAACTCACAGAGCAACAGGGTGTGGCCATCCTCTCCCTGGGAGGATAAACAACACTGTGCTAAATAACCATTTTATGCCCTGTCTACCATTGCCAGCAGGGGGTTAGAGACACTTAATCCAAGCATTCTCTGCAAGGTCAAAGTAACAGCTCCCCAAAAGAAGAGGTTTCCCACAAAAAAGCCTCTTCAGAAATTGTCACAGCAAATCCTCTGCATTCACCCATCTTCACTGATCGGGTGTCAAAGTCAGAATGCTGATTTTAAAATAAATTTGACAGAGATTTTATGTTCTTCCTTGCTTCCTTTTGCAACCCACTCCAATTAACAAGGCCAACATGTGTATCCAAACTAAATATTACAATTAATTTTGTAATATTAATGCATTTAGTTCAAAAGACAATGGTTTTGTAAAGGAATCTTCATCATCATCATCATCATCATCATCATCACCATCATCTCAATGAGAGGTTTGTCATTAAATAAAGCAGCCCCCAAACCATGTGATCATGTTCATAATCCTAATATAATAATGAAAAGAGAGAGTCTAATCTGGAGTGGGCTGTTATAGTCCAGACAATAACACAAATGAAGAGTCACAGGGAAATACCTTTGTGATAATCCACATGGTGCGTTCAGGGGACATTGGAGCTTTGTGTTGTTTGATTCATGAAACAGCTTATGTTTACATTAAAGTGATGTGTCCTCACACCAGACAATGTGATTTAATCTGATTTAATGAGAGAGATGTAAATAAAAGTGAGAGGTTTATGGTGTTTGTCTGTGTTAATGACCTTGGACAAGTACTGTGCAAGTCTCTGTATGAGGAGGACAATGTTTAAGGACTGAGGTCTTTCTGTGTGGAGTTTGCGTGTTCTCCCTGTGCTCAGGTGGGTTTTCTCTGGTTTCCTCTATTAACCTAAAACACGGACTATAGGCTAATCCTCCAGTAGGTACTCCTGACCAGGATCCTGGCCCACTGCTTCTGACAGGTTTAACCCCTGAGACATTGAAAGATGGCTCAAATGAATGGGTTGATTGTCCCATGGACAATCACGCTGACCGTAACATGACCTAAAAGGTTTACTGTTACTGTTGCTATCACTATTATTGTTGCTATATTTATACTACTACTTCTACTACCACTTTTATTTTCTTAAAAAGATGAACTTGACAGTTCCAATTTGGAAACAGAAGTACAAAAAGTACTCAAAATCCAGACATCTATATAAATAACATGAAATTTAAAAACTTGCAAAAAAAAAAAAAAGAAAAGAAAAGAAAATAAATAAATAAAATTAAATAAAAAAAGTACTCAAGATCCAGTGCTTGAAATGAAAAGATGAAATGGTGACAGACAGCCATCATCAAGTTGATTAAGGCCATATATATTTTATCAGGGCAAACTGCACATTATTCAAATCAGATCCAACCTATTGACCCGGTGCAATAGGTCTGCTGTGTGAGCAGGTTAGACAGCAGTCAGTCAGTAAGCCTGCTCTATAGTGAGACTGGATCAGTTGATTCCGGTCTAAGCCCTTTCAGTCACAGTGGAACACGGATAAACCCTGCAGAACAATGGATCAGGCCCCTGTACACAGCGGATTAACGTGTAAAATATAGGTTATCCTCTGATTGAGGTGACAAGGCGATTTGTGGAAACGTGCACAATGGCAGTGATTTGACTAAGTGACTAAACCTCTGCAGAATTATACTGTTTGTTTCGCTCAGCAATATGTTGGTAGCTCTTAAAAGTAGTCCATAAATAGTCGTGTGTGATTTGGCATGACCTAATGAATCTAAATGTGAAGCAGATTGTGATGTGTGCTGTGACTAATGTTAGACTGCAAAATGTTTTGAGCATGGCGTCTTAGTCATAGCCATGTGCTGAAAATGACTTATGCTAAGGCAAAAATTATTGAAAAAGATGTGCAGTGATACATGAACTAAAAAGGCAACAAGTGCAGCACATGACTCTGTTATAGAATAAAGTTTTTGCCATAAATTTAAATAACATTTATAAACTAATTACAAAATGTATGACTTGAATATATGTTTACATTTGTCCTTAAAAACTCAAGAATATTATTTATAAGAAAAAGGTAAAAAAAAAATATCAACAAATCCCTTAATAAATATGAATTTTATTTGAATAAAACTATACCTATAAAAACATCTGATAGGTATGAAACTATAGACATCTCATGCATGAGCCTAAGGTTCTTCAAATCTTTAGGGCCCATTCTTAAAACACTGGGGCCCCTCATTACCAAGTTACGCCACTGAAAGGCATGCACAATATAGCGTATGGGTTTTATCAGTTTGTGTCAATGCGGTCAACAAAATGCATTCATACCTCTTAACTATCTAAAAAGATGAGTGTACGTGTATGCTGTCAGTAAGTGAGTGGAGAACATCAGTAAGTTGCTCAATATCTAGCAGGTCTGCTCATACAAGCATTTAAACTACAGCAGCTAAAGGCTACAAGCTACAGTTACTGGATGATCCGTATGCTCTGTTGGACAGAATGACAGTATCACTACATGAATGGTCCTCAACAAAGACTGATAAATTGATCTGACTGAAGAGATAGGCACATACATCGTTAAAGCTACAAAAAAAAGAAAAAAAAAAAAGAATGTAATTATTATAGACTTAAAGGTTTCCTATGTCAACTGCATGCACAATAAGCTAATTCTCCAGCTGTGGGTTGAATCCAAAAACCCTTAATTGTCAAGGAACTTCTTAGCTCCTTAAGCTATAACCGGATGTACGTCATCATCCGCTATGATAAGAACTGTCCAGATTGTTTCCTCAATAAGGACGGAGATAGGGAAAAGAGTTTGTTGTTTTTTTTCTTCTTAAATAGCTCCTTTAGCTTAGGAAGCTCCACAAGTTCCTTATGAACCAAAGAGGAGCAAGGAGCTATCCCACAGTCCAGTACGCCATCTCCCAAGTGTTTCCGAACACAGCTGAGTGAGGCCGATCTCTGTGTGATGAGTTTGTGATGAGTCAGAAGTCACTGCCTCAGACTTTATTCTATAAAATGATCCAGATAAACCTCACTTTATAAAAGAGACACTTAGAGCCTCCACAGAGTCTAATGTCTGACTCCTGATAAATGACTTTTCTTTGATGCTGTGAGATAGAGCTGCTCTGTTTACATTATAGAGAAATAAAACTTGAAACCACATTACTCATTAACATAGACCCACAGCAGCATTCACCAAAAGAACAAACCTCTGTGTGGCCTTTCTAATGCTTCTAACTAACCATTTTCTGGGTGTTGTAGTTTTTATTAAACAGCTGTAGGTCCACATGACTTCCCCAGTTGTTTCCGCCACTGGGTTGGGACGGTCAGATCCAAACACCGCTGAAACCTTTGTCCTCACTGCAGTAGGAGTCTTACTGACCTCATGGCGTAGCTCTTAAGGGTTAAGGAACAGGAGGTAGGATCAGAGTTAAGCGCTACAATTTAAGGTATTCGGATTCAGCCATGTACTCCTGACCAGGATCCTGGCTCTGATCTCTAGAAGGGTCCCCGGGTCAGAGGTCACTCACTGCTCCTGACAGGTTGCCTCAGTGATGAAGAATGGATCAAATGCAGAGAAGAAATCTTCCTACAGAGACAATGAAATCTACCATACCATACCATACCATACCATGCCATACCATCTTCTGTAAACTAGTCCAGCCACAAGGCATCACAAGCTACTTTACTCTTTATGCCAGTCCCAAGCCTGGCTAAATGAAGAGTGCATCTGGCGAAAAACCTATGCCAAATTAATATGCAAATCACTGCACACTAGGAGACAGATGATTTGGTGCGGCGACCGCTGAGGGGAAAACCTGAAAGGACAGAGGAAGACTGCTGTTTATTTCTCCCATTTTCAAATATAATGGCAGTTGTTAAAGCCTTCTTCTAATTTTTACAGTGAACATAGTTATGACTTAGATCAAGCCAGGCTTTGTTGATTTTGAAAAAAAACAACTGGCCCTGGACATTAATTCAGACCATTAATGCCTCTATAACTCAGTAAATGTACATATCTTATTAGCTGGGAGTAGTTTTGTTGTTTTATAACCGCAGCTTTAACTCCACATTTGCATTTGTGATGGGGCTAATTAGCATCTATTTATTATTCCCATAATCTCTCATAAAAGCCTAATGAGCGTTTGTTTTGACGACAGTAAAAATGCTACAGAAATCCATTTATATTTGTTAGCGCTCTTGGGTCATTACGGGACGGGGCCATTTGTCAGGGGCGGAGCTTTAGCACAGTTAGGACGGGAGCTAACTCACTCATTTAGGACGAGCGACCGCCCCCCAAAATGTGTCGTCCCACAGGGGGCCATCTGGAGCCGGGACAGGGAGTGATTTTACATGTTTGTTTGATGGCTGGCTTTTGATATTAGGAACACATTATTTTATGGTGATTAGTATCTCTCATTGTATTTTGTCTTTGTCTGGCTTACTATGTCCCTGTTCCTGCCTTATATGGTCATTGTGGGCGTGGCCTTAATGTCTGCACCTATTTCCTGGTATATACACCTGCTGTATATCAATTAACTCTAGCTGGTAACTTACACTATTAAGCATTCATTAAGTATTAGTTAAGAATTTGTAACCATTTATTGATTATTTGCAAAGCATTAGTTCAACAATAATAAATAAACACTATTGAGTTATAAACATTGTTAGTAATAAGTTCATGTAAATCAGTGCAGAATTTATTTATTGCTGAAAATACTATAATTATTTATTGCTAAATGTACAGTATAATGGGTGTTTCTAAATCAAATCAAGAAATCTTGGAATTTTGCTTTTTCAGCCTCCTTTTTCCAACAGCTAGCCCAGAGAAGGAATCCCTCACCCCTCATCCTTCATCCTACATCCCTCATCCTACATACTTCATCCTACATTTGTCAGGCTACATCCCTCATCCCTGATCCCTTTTTCCTCATCCTTCAGCCCTCATCTCTTTTCCTTCATCCTACATCCCTCATCATGCCTCCATCTTATCCAGTCTGTCCCCCAATAAACATTTTAATCTTCCATGTTGTTGTAGCGTTGTCCTTCCTACTGAATGTCAACACAAGATCCAAAGATTTTTTTTTTTCACAAAGCAGAAGCACTAACACAACCTCTATTTAAAACTGTAAACCTATAACTGTACAGTACCCCACTGATATACCCACAGCTGAATAGTTATCAAAGTGTTAAAAAAAAAGCAGTAAAGTACAACACACTTATACAGGACACTTTGTACCCCCCAAAATGTTACCTGTACTGTACCATTCCAATGAAAACAAGCCTTATTTCCAGTATTGTAACAACCTGATGATTGAGGGCTTCTGTGTGATGTTCTCCCCACTGTCCATCACCACATCAGGACTCAGAGGTCAGAGTTGTTTGAACTCTGTAACTCAGTTTCCCAGAATCCCACTGGGTTTTCACCTGTTCCTTGTCTCGCGCCTCACCCCACCCCTCTCTCTGTATCTCTGTGCCCCACAACAGACGTCTTATCAGACGTGACTGATTGCAGTAATCTGGACTCTGGGCAGCCATTAAGCAAATTACCTGAATCACTGCGAGGATTAGTCTCATTAACACATGATTAGCATCGAATTAAAATAATGGTGGCTCAGTATTGGATAAAACAGTTCAATGAAGGATGTTGGCTTGCTTGTATGACCAGAATTTGCAATGCCTGGTTGTTGTTTGGTAAAATATTTTTTGGGTTTGGGAAGTTAAGCAATGTACAGAAGGGCATTACACTCCAAAAACTACAAATGACTACATGGGTTAAACAAGTTTTGGCAAATGGCAACCAGCCGGCTATGTGTGTGCTGTCAGTGGCTTGGTAGAGAACTTTAGCAAGTAGCTCAATATTTAGTGGTTTTAATAAACAGTATTTGGTATCATATAAAGCTGGAAAACTTTGAAAAAAATTGTATCGCAGTATTAGCTTTTATGTAAAGTAATGCACACATGGTTTCAGGGCTATGCTAAAAATGTGAAAAACATTTTGAGTAAGATGCATTATACCAATGTTACCATACACCAGCACATGGTGATTTTCAGTATTTTTTTTATATCTAGTATCAGTATCTATAGTTATGTGAACTGTAACTGTGACTAGTTTTACCCCTACTACATTTTTCAAAATATGTCAGACTGAAGGATTGATGTTTGATTATTGGGTTAGTTTACTATTTGTGTGCTCCACTTTAATTCTCGCCTCGCTCAAATTAGATCTTTTGTTTTAAGTCAAAGTTGTTTGGTTTCTCATCCAGATCTCCAATCTGGACGACTGAGCATATTCACAGATGTAACAAGTAATTCTACAGTTGTTTAGAGTCATGAAGGGACTAGTGGTTTGTCGGAATACATTTTCTGGACACTAAATAAGTTTGTTATAGTTGCTTTCCACTGTTAAGTATGTTAAAACCCAGGCAAATAAAAAAGTATTTTATTAGCATAATAAATAGTTCACAGAGGTTTAGCAGGGGAGATAGAGATCTGATACCAATATTAACATTGTTATCAATACAATCAACTTTTGGACTGATTTTCCCAAATCTATCTTCCTCTTTCTGTTGTTCTGTGGTGTGAGCAGTTGGAGCCAGCGCTGGAATTGATCTCTTTCCAGTTGGACTGCCATTACTCCAGCGTTCAAAGACGAGCACGAGCTTGGACTCGACCAATGAAAGTGTCCCAGATCTGAATGAGACCACCCCTCTTTCTTCTGAGCGTGGGATTGGTCAAAAAACTCAGTACTTGCTCATAGTTCATCATCATACCAGAGATACAGTGGAAAAAATCAAGTAGTGCATCTGTAGCTGTATACTACTCACTTTCACTATTGAATATTTTTCCATTTGTCCGTAGCTGACCCACAATGAGTCCAACGAGTACAGTCATTTCCAAGTGCAACTACACAAATAAGACTGGCTTTCTGCTATTGTCTCTGATCCCAGACTTTAGGAACATCTGTCAGAGTATAATTAATCACTCTTCCAGATGTTACTGTCCTCCAACCTGTTGGCTCTTCACCATCAGAGCTCCCCCCCTTGTCAAACACGCCATTCTATTTATATCTTCTTTACAATGCACCCAGTCCACTCGGAGGCCAGGGCAAATAGGGGCAAGAGTGTACGGCGGCCTTCTGCTTCCATCCCAACAAAAGATTGAGTTTAATTCCACAAATGCACTAAGTGTAGTTAAAATCACTAATGCTAACCTGCTGCTTGGCGATTAGTGACCCTGAATGACATTATAAAATGGGTGTGGGGGGGGCAGGCGGGGGCATGTGTGTGTGTGTGTGTGTGTGTGTGTGTGTGTGTGTGTGTGTGTGTGTGTGTGTGTGTGTGTGTGTGTGTGTGGGTGGGTGTGGGGTATAGATGTCAAGTGAATTGTAATTTAATGCTTTTCTCCACTAATGAAACAATAGCACTAACCACACAGCAGCCCCATTTAATCTTGTGGGGATTATGTTCTTGGTGTAAGACGTGAATATTAAATACATATCCCGTGCAGATGCTCCGACAACAACTGGCGCAGAGATAATGTCAACAGATTTTTTCCCCCTTTCTTCATATGGGGGGAATTACTTGGTGAAGTCGGTCCATTAGTGCCTGTGTAATGTCAGGAGAACAAAGCAGAGGGGTCCTGTGTGTTAATGGCCTTGTGTTACTCTGGATTTGACTGAATTTAAAAGGTATAGGGGCAGCCATCTTGGTTGTAAATGCAGACAGAATAATGGAGGAGACTTATTTAGGTTAGACTTTTTTTCCCAGACATTTTTTTACGGCGATTTTTCAGGAACAGTTCAGGTCAAATGGCAATTTTGAATTTAAAAAAATGAAGTTAATGTGTTAACTTAGGTTCGGGAGCAGGGCCACGCCTCAACTTATCTCACTCACTACCTTCACCTCAATTCCACCTCAGCCACACCTTTACTCCACCTTAACCACACCTCTAATTTTACCAGAAGCCCTTCTTATACCCACCTAGAGTCAGTCAACACTGTTTGTCTCTGCTCTCTTGACCCCACCCACCCTTCCCCTTCATAACTCTTGTGTATTCTTTTGCAGCTTCCTCACTCCAGCAACTAGACCTGGGGGGGGGGGTCCCTATTTGGCTGGGCGTACCGCCTGAGACGGAACCCCCACACTGAGTCTCTTCCAACCCAGCCATCACCTAAAACATTTCATCTAACACACTTTCATTAAACACTTAAATTCTATGTCATTGTTGTGGCGTGGTCCTTGCTAGTGAAATACAAAATAAGGTAAGAAAGGAAACATAAAATGCTAATGCTGATGCAATTTTATGACAGCACAGAGCTGTGTGTAAAATATATATTTGGATATAGTTAATTTTTATTGATACACATTGGGTGTATGTTTTCAAGAGTCCAATCATGTGAATCATGTGAAAATAAGTGTCTGTGCCTTTGTCTTTAAAGGCAAAATGGACATTTACAGTCACAGAGACCAGTGGTTCTCAACCAAGACAAGGCAGGCTCCGCCAGCCCTCACCCCTGTCCACACAAACACATTTCACATTTGAAGAATAAAGTGATTATTTACAAGCAGTTATTTAATAAACAGCAGCCTTTTGTTCCTATTCCCTTCATTTTCAACTGGGTGTGTGGAATTTTTAAGATTCCATATACAGAAATCACCACTGACTGGTTGGGCACCACTGACATAGTGGAGAGGCATTACTTGCTGTTCCTACAGATGCCTAGAGAGGCAAAGTGAGCACTGCTAGAGGAAAAGCACACTCAAGTTTCCTTTTGAATTTAAGGGCATCTATAAAATCATTACATTTTTATGTATAACAGCATGTTCCTGCAGGGCCACCATAGCCATTCACATTTCATATTTCAACCCAACTGTGGTTCTAGTAACCAAATCCAGTTGCTTTGTCAAGTGAGGAAAATGAGTGTGAAAATGGTTATGATGCATAATCTGACCATCTGCTGATTGCTCATATTTTAATTCTTCCCTGCAGGAACACGTTCTTGTCTGGGAACCAACTTAGACAGGAGAAACATTAGACCATTTTCTACCAGGCTGGTAGAAAATGGTCTAATGTTTCCTTCTTTTGAGATTGAAGACTTTGAAAAAACGTTTCCAAAAACCTCTGTGCAGGTTTTTCTGTAAAAATAGAGTGTAATTTCAAGTAAGGTAGACTTTATTGTCCCTGTAGGAAAATTTATTCTCTGCATTTGACCCATCCTTCTGGGACTTGAACCCAGGACCTTCTGGCTGTGAAGTGACAGTGCCACTGTGCCGCTGTTTATTTATTTCAGTTGTGGTCGTTATTATCATTTTATTATTTTTTGTAATATTATTATTATTATTATTATTATTTGTTTTTTGTTTTTGTTCAATTGGCTTGTCCCACACTTCATTTCAAATGTATGCAGTTCATGCAATTTATAACAAAATGTGTGAAATTATTGCAAAATGTGAAATTATTATATAATGAAGTGTTATTACAAAATTTTGAACACACCTGTAACAGGTGTAACATAAGAGTAAGCTGAGGTCTGAGGGCCCGCTCCAGCTTGTCTGCTCGTGGCTCCTAAGACCAGACTTAAAATCAGGGCCAGGGCTTTCTCTGCGGTTGGCCCCAGACTGTGGAACGCAGAACCCCCACCCCCCTCCCCTCTTGTGTCAGAACAAAAGTTTTAAGGTCCATCTTTTATTCTCTGGCTTTTAACTTGGTGTGAGTTACAGTATGTGGTCCTCTGTTGTATTTTATTGTTTTGTTTTTATTTAGTTTATTGTTTTATGCCTCTTTATTTTTATTTTAGTGCATTTCTCTTATTTGGTCTTACAGTTTTTTGTTGGACAGGATAAGATAGGATAGGATGTTGGACTTTCCTGGTTAAATAAAGGTTAAATAAAAATAAATAAAAATAAGTTGTGCCAACCTTTCCGTTACCAAATGGTACACTCAGATATAGATCATTGCATATTGAATGTTCTCCTTTGTACCTCTCTAATCCAGGCTCTCTTGTTCCGCTGACAGAGGCTCACTTCAGCCTCTTCACGACGACAGCAAATAGCCAAGGGCACTCTGTGATAACTAATGTGTGGAATATTGCAATTAGCATGGCCAAGTACTTACAGGGATCAAATTAAAAAATTCATTAAAGGGCACACTTAATTAAGAAACACTTTTGGGCTGTACATGATAAATTATGACATCTATTAAATCTTGCAGCAGCAGCAGCACACGCAGTAATGGTCTGAGTGGCTCCTGGGTGTAACATGGTTCTATGAGGTCTACGGGGCTCTCCCAGGACCGTGGTACTTATGAAGAAGAGAATGTTTCTGTGTGAGGACGACGGCGGAGACAGGTGAGCTGCAGGACTGGAGGGTTTTGGGGGTTTTCAGGATCTTGTTTCATCATGTTGTCGTTAATCGAAACATGGTGAGCTGGATGTTTTGATAAATGATGTTAATAAAGATACATGTAAAAGCTATTAGTATCCTACAGCAACATTGGTTAAGCTTTAATAAATATCATGTTACTACAGGAAACTGCTACAGGCCATACATTCGTATTTTCTTTAGGCAAGACATCACAGGAGAATAAGGGACCTTTATTCTAAAATAAGAGCTCTTTGTAAATATTTTCTGTGGAAAAAAAACGGTTACAATTTTCACAATTAAATCTAAGCACACAACAACTAGATTGATAACCTTCATTGTTAGTGGAAAGTTTATTGGAATTTTGTGACAGTGCATAAAAGAAAGGTCCACAGACTTAGGACCTTCTGTCTCTCCTCCTCCTCCTCATGTTGCTGGCAGCTGGCATCTCTCCTGGCATCTGAACATCACTTTCAAAATCTCCCTGGCTCTCAGTGAACATGGCAGGAAGCTGTGACCATGTGGTGAAGCCTTGACTCCTCCTGTTGGTGCAGGTGAGGTTCTGTCCTGTGGCTTTGGTGTCTGAATCCAGGGCGTATTAAACTTAAGCCACTTTAAAGTCATCCTGCCTCTTCTTTCTTCTCCTCTCTGGTTTTGTTTTATTTGGAGTGGCTTGTATCTTTTCTGCAACATTATGCTTCTTTGCTGAACCATCTTGGACTTCTGTTTGTTGGATGAAAGGCTTTGCAGGGATCTCAAAGTCACCCTGGGCCTCGGTGTCAGTCACGACAGATTCTGCAGGTTCTGTGTGGGACTTGAGATCTTCATCATCTGCTGGTTTGGTGCAGATGAGAACTTCCTGGTCTTTTATGTTGAGGCATTACCATTTCAGCCACCTTATCTCCAGCCTCTGCTGCTGTGTCCTGAGGCTGTACTGAAGACTCTTTGGACCCCTCAACTTCCATAACCTCTTCCTGCTTCTTTCTTCTTTGACCCCTCTTCCTTCTTCCAGTTTTGGTCACCGGTGTTGAACTGGTTACCATCATTTCAGGCATGAGAGGTATTATTAGAAGATCAGGTGATATCTGTCCTGATGTCTCAGGGTTCTGCAGACAGTAGAAAGACTTAAGGCATTCCTTTAAAAAAAAAGCTTACTATTAGCCTTACAAAAGGCTGAGTAGGCTGTTCTTATTTTTGTATATATACTTATACCTGTTTTTATTCTTTTGTTGTAGCACTTTGAGATTTGTTTTTCAAATGTAAAGTGCGCTATAAATTCAAATTATTATTATTATTATTATTATTATTATTATTATTATTATTATTATTATTTATGTGGAATGTTCAGGACCCATGGTGACTGGCCTTGGTAAGTGTTGCTAGGTCACTACTAGAGTTTTATATCTTGATCAAAACTCTACATTTTCTTAATATTATTTAGGCTACTTGATCACACAAAGTTTATGGCAAAAATTGAAACACTCTATGCTGATTTGAGGTTCTTTGCCAAAGCTTATGTATACATAATCCTCATCCCCACCTGCATCAAGCACCGTTTAACACCGTGATAGGTGAGAGCTATGGTTTAAGGTAACCTAATCTTTTATGGTAATTTTATTATTTATTTTATCAAACATATTGATATTTTATTACTCAAAATAAATCCATCCCCAGGGGGACTGGCCCCCTGGTGGATCATTTGTAGGCTATATCAATGGTTCCCACGCGTTTTTGTCTCATGTACTGCTGAGGCTTTTAGCTCATATCATGAGTGCCCCCATAATTCTTCAAAAAGCAGTCACTAAAATACATTTTATACTTTACTGTAAATACTAATGATATTTTTTTTTAACTATTACTCTTCAATTTACAATAATAAAATAAAACCATGCCTTTAAAATAAAAATATACACATTTACAAATTTGACCATATATTTTATATTCATTATAAATTTACTACAAAGAAAAATAACTTCCCTTAGGAACAGACTATTAAACCTAAAGAAATGTAACAAGCAGTTTTGGTCACTGAAACATTTGTTCAACATAAAATGATCGCAAACATTCTTTTATCTTAGAAAAAAAGTCATGCAATAATTCTGGAATATGCTTGTGTACCCTTAGCGGTCCCCCTACCTCTGCTTGGGAAACACTGGGCTATGTAATCCAGAGTAAACTGGGAACTATGACTTTAAAATGATATTTTGCCACTTAAATGTTTTAAACCACTATAGTCATCTACAGTATTACCTTTAAGGTGCTATAAGCAGTATCTATTTTTTTAATACTTCATAAAAATTACCCACATGTCCCTGGATAAGATGTAAACATGTTGAAATTAAATATTAGTTTTACTGATAACAATGGGCTGATTTTTCACAATAAAAAAAAAAAATTTGCATAATGGCCAAGTTGTTTACCGTCAAATTTTGGTTTTGGTTCTAAAACCCTTGCACCGCCAATTATCCAATCAGAGAAGCGGAAATAGCTCCATGCTCTGGAAGCCAATCTGTACAGCAGCAGGACACAGCTCACAGCAGAGCTACAGAACCAGTTGGCCAAAGTCACTGTGACTGGCAACCCACAGAGCATTGTTTTGATTTAGACTGCAGTACTGTTTTAAACCAGTATGAGAGCATGCTGCTTAAACCATCATAAAAACACATATTTATCTGCTTTTTGTCTGTTGTCTGCCCAATGGTCTTAAAGCTACATTTCTTGTCCAAAAACTGTGTGCATTTTTGTTAGTTACCCAAACTGGGTTACTAAATCAGAACCATTGTAAAGGTTAGAGCAACAGCCCTCCTCTGTGCATGTCCCTGAGTTAAACCCACACTCTCCTTATTATTGTAAGGTTGGAGTGCTTACTACTCTGCCACCAACCTTTTGCTTTGCATTTGTGTATCTTGGAAACAAAAATACATTTAAAGCTCTACAAAGGCAGATTATAGGGCTGTATTTGTGACGCAAATTGGGTTAACTTTTGAGGTACATCTCTTTGGAAACTGTTCCTGATAGAGTATACAAATATGGTTCTTCATGGCCTGGTCTGAAGAGCTAAGGCGTGCAGCTCTGACGTGTTTGCTTGGTCTCTTTAATCTATGTTTTACTGACACTGAGGTGATTCTTAATGGACTAATTATTCTCAGGACTCTAACACGTGTCTCCTATCTTTATGATTATGCAGATGTTATTTATGTACGGTAACTCTGTGAGCAGATGTTTTCCTGTGCCTCTGTGGACTGAATACAATGAAGACAATGGAGAAACAGCAACCGAAAAACATACGACCAATTACAGGAAAAAGCAACACATAAAGCCCGCCCCGTTTTAGAAGCAGGTGATTGATTGGTTGGTAGGGATGATTTTAGTGGAAGCAGATTTAGGTTCAGTCAAGCTTTTCTACTCTTTATACTGCATTTTGTAGTGGTGTCTAAATGTTTAGTGGATAAAAAAAAGTGCACACAAAATTTTCCCCAATATATTTTGAAAAGTAATGGACAGTGATCGTCACCCCACAGTCAATATAGACCAGAATGCTTTGCGAGTTCTGGAGAAAAGCTTTGAACACAACACATTTGAATGAAACTAGTTAGAGACACTGTTTTTCCTTTTTGTTATGATGTAATTATAGATACATTTATCTGAAATAAAGTGCTACAGTGTAAAACTGCTGACATTACCTACCTTAGCCTGTACAAAAGAATATAGCTTCCCTCTTAAGGCAAAAAGAGCTGCTAAATGTTTAAATATAATTATATATGAATGTAACATGATTATTAGTTATCTATAAGTACTGAATTATCAGGTTCAGTTGTGCTTTGTTACAGTCCATTAGTCCATCTAGAGCAGGACTATCTGATGGGTTAGGGGCGAGGGATGACATTTGGACACAGCTATAAAAAAAAAAAAGATGTAGTAATTGTAGTAATTTAAAGTTGCCTGACATTGCGTTATTCCTTCACTTCTCAGTCACACTGTGTGGTGGTGAGCTACTTCTGTAGCCACAGCTGCCATGGCAGACTGACAGATGTGTGGCTGCCAATCAGCGCCTATGGCCTCTCCGACCACCACCACACACACTCACACATTCACAAAGTCAGAGTCACAGAATAGTAATTAGTCTCGCAGACTAGTTTTCTAAGTTAGCCTAAAAAATAAAAAGCTTTTTTTTTCTGATGATTTCCTTTTCTTGCATTTCTTTCACAGTTCAATAACTTTTTTTAAAGAAAAAATTTAAGTTTCCATCTTGATTACTTTATCAAGAGCTACCTTTTTAGTTCTGCTGAGCACAGCTATGAGACTATAGGCATGCTATGGAGGGTAGATGTATACTGCCCAATGTGAAAACTAATCATTTAAACAGAACTATAATGGAAGTGCATGGAACACATTGTTTAGTTACATCAATAATGAAAACAGTAAGCATCAATTCAAAGTTATTTTGAAGAGGCATCTCTTCACTGAGCAGCTCTCTGTGTGGCTGCTGAATATTAACTAAGGTGGTATTGTTTTAATCCTTCTGTAATCTGATTTGTATACAATCTGGTTTGTATTATTATATTATATTATATTATATTATATTATATTATAGGTCCTGTGTGTCTTGTTTGTTTTTTACATGTAGTGATTGATTTGGTGTGAATATATGAGAAGCCTGTTTTGTTACAGTTAATGGATATCTAAATAAATGAAATGGAAACAATGTGTGTTTCCCCTTTTTTACCAATAGGCAGCAATCCTGATTTCTTGTATTTTTTCAAAGATAATTAGCTCTCTGTGTATCTGTCTCTGTCAATTTAATTCATATTTTTTAGCACGTTTAAAACAACCCCAATTAACCAAAGTGCTGTACAGAAATAAAACCAAATAAAAACTAGTAGAAATACTAGCGTGGTCAATAAATACAATATATGATAAAATACTAAAATACAATAAAAGAGAAAAAACATTATATAAATATAAAAATGAACATCACATAACATCACATAAAGCCTGTGAAGTTAGCAGATGTTGCTAAATTTTCAATGGGATTGTTAAACTCAGTGCTGGTCCTGTACATTTGGGGGCCCTTAGCAAGATAGGTTTGAGGGCCAATCTTTTTTAGTCATTTTGCACTCGAAGTTATATCAACACATTATACATTTTATTTCTTTTTATATGTTTATTTTTATTTTTGACCCACTTCACTAACTCAGAAGAGGGGCCCCAGGTTGAGGTTGATTGGGGAACTCAGAGCACCCAGAGGAAACCCACCCAGGCACAGGGGAACATTCAAACTACACACAGAAATAGGCCCCATATGGTCCGGAAATCGAACCCAGGACCTTATTCCTTCTTGAAGCCCTAACACATGGCAATACATGGCCAAAAGTACATAAATTACATGGGCAACCAATAATAATAATAATAATAATAATAATAATAATAATGGAGTTGTGGGTAAGTCACTAAAAAATTCTAAAGATTTTGGGGCATTCTAAAGTCTGTGCAGCCACTTATTTTGCCTATAGGAAGGGCCCGCCATGCCTAAACTCTTATATGCAGATAATAAAAGTCCAGAGCATCTATCCCGGTCAAAGAAAGGCCCACCCCTCTCATGTCTAATGCTATCTCCAGCCCTTTGGATTAAGTCCTGAGTAATTGGCAAAGCCTGCGTGTCAAAATGGCTGCCGGTGGATCCGTGATCTCACACACGTGTTCTCCGTGTTGAATCCTCTGGGGCCCCACTTCTGTTTGATTATTTAAAACAAGTGTCCGGAGCCGTGTGCCATGACTAAATTATTAAGTGTGTATTTCATAATGTTACTGACAATATGCTAACGTGTTCCTTCGCCTCCCCCCGCCGAGACCAGATGGCGCCTTTTACTTTATTTTCCACATCAACTATGATTATTTGCCGGTGCCAAAAGCCACCTGCCGTTCCCGGTCTCTCTCGTAATTATTTCTGTTGGTACGGCGCAGCAGGGCTTGTTATCAGTTGGATGGTGTCTTAATAAAGCACGGCACATCAACATATTGACATCATGTTCGCGGGGAGGATTTATCATGGCACAAAGGCGTCCAAAAGGCGGGGTGCGGGCAGAAATCTGGGCAGGCCATGTGCCAACACCTCAGAGTGACCTCCTTTTGTTTTGCGCACCACATCCGAGGAAGCATGCCATGATAATTAGGGAAAAGCCCATTAAAAAGTCAAATAAAGAGAATACATTATCATTGAGAGCTGGGGAGTTCTGTTGTGAGAGAGAAGGAAGGTCGCTGTAGAGTTTTCTACAGCAACGAAGGAAAACTGGAAACACGTTAGACAAAGGTCAACTGTACTTTTGATGTGAGGGTTAAGAGCTTCAAATCTGAACTGAATAAAAGGCAAAGAATAATTGAACATACCCAAACTCAATAAAAGTCATAACTGTCACGTCTTTTACTAATGTGACCTGAGGTACCTCAAACAGTATACACTAATAAAACTGACTCTAAAATGTGTGATTAAAATTTACTGAAAAATATTGATCTTAAAACAAGAGCAAGCAAATTGCAACTTAATGATTATTTAGTTTGTTGGTAAAAGATTGATAAATATTGAAATGGCCAAATTTATTAAAAACACAATTTTAAAAAAGGATCAAACTTGCTGCCCCTGGGTGGAGGAACGCAAAAAGGGAACTCTGGAAAACAAGAGAAAAATGTAAAAAAAAAAAAAACAACAACAACAAGGAATACTTCAGAGGACGTTAGCCCCACCCAAAACCAAAAAAAACAAGTGCTCCTCATATACTCACAGCAACACACTCACACAAAACCCAAAAGAAATACGGGCTAAATCCCTTCCCATATATGACCGAGGAAAACTAAAGCTAATACCTAACCAAAAACCCCAGGGACAGCAGCATGCAATAAAACAAAGTACAGAGTTAAAAACAAGTGTTAGGTTTGAAATACTAAACAAAACTAAACAGAACTAACATAACAATAGTAAACCAAACCAAACAAAAGCAAACAAGATCCAACAAAACAAGACCAAAAAAAAGCTAACCAAAATAGTAGCAGGCCGATCCTTCAATAAAAGGAAGAAAAAAAATATTACAATCTTTAAAAAAACACCCAGGGGAATATTCTGTCACTGGTCACTCGTAAAAGCTCTAAAACCAACATAAAACCAATTAAAGCAGAATAAGACAACTAAAATGAAGAAGAGTTAAAATCAACCTGTCAACAGCCAGAGTTTAGAGAGCTGTGCGTGGGGATGTTTAAAGGCCATATCCACTAATTAGAGGAAGTACAAGTGTAAGGCTTAAAAACAAAGGGGAACCTCTGCTGTCTGCTACATTAAATAATACATTTTGTATGCTAGAAAGGGCTAATGTCTCTTGAAATCTGCTTTTACAGGTTGACTACACTTACTTGACATATAAATACAAGCAAAGTAAGGACAAAGTTGAAAGTTGAAAACTGATTATTACAATTACTGCAGGCCTAAAGTCTGACTGAGGACACACAGTACATTATAATTGCATTTGAAGCACTCAGTATCAAGCATCTCCAGGACTGTTATCAGGCAGATTAAGAGAATTGAAGAATGGGGCCGAGGTAGAAAAAGATTCAAGCAGGTTTATTCTGAGCTCAGGTTCGGACAATCATCTCACAAGCAAGAGACAACTCTCTGACCACGCAGGGTCGGCTCACAAAGGTTTAAATACATTACATTGCTAAGTATAGCACAGTTATAAACCAATCACTATAAAAGAGAACATCTTCTTTACTAAAAAGGCTATATTGGAGCAGTGCCAAGAGACAGTCATTTTGAGGAGATAACTTTAGAACTAACAAAACAAGTTACTAAAAAGGCAAGGTTGGAGCGCTGCCAGAAGCCAATCACAAACAACATGTTAACTTTAGCTTGAATGGGACCTCGAGGTAACCAACGGAGGAGTCCACATATAGCTCAACATGATGGACTCCTACCCGCTCTGTCCTCAAGCTTCAAATTACCATGGAAGTACACAACATGGAGTAAGTGTGAGACTTACAAGCATTACATGATGTCAGCTCTATTGCCTGTGAAGTGAGATTGATATTGCAACATTGCCACACATGATAGTGTCCCCGTGACATAAGACAAAGCTGTTGATGTGCAGTTAGCCAGAGGTTTGCTTGTTCAAGCTTCTCTTCCTGATGTGTTCTTATGTTTTAGTTTATTTAACAGGAATAAAAGAAAAAGCACTGTTACAATATAAAAGAGTAAGTGATGCTTACCTTAGCGATCAAACATTTCAGATGTATGATTTTATTTTAGCAGGTAAGCTGTTCCAAATCTATGGGCATATTTTGACATTTGCTCAAGGAGGGGGGCAGATTTTTTTAAACCAACACACCCAACACAGTTTATCTGTGAAGGCATTGAATATTGTAGCCTACTTGATATACAGCCTTCTGCAGACTTACAGACCAGGGTTCTCGTGAGCCGGCATATTTGTTACCTTTTAAAGAATAAGTGAAGAATATTATCAGAGCTACACTTAGGCCAAAGCCTGGCTCTGTGGGTCAAGGCGACGCACTCTCAGGTTAAACCTTCTTTTGGCATATTCGGCATGTGCCTTGCTGTGTGCCTCAACAATTTTTTGTGGTTAGGAAACAAATATACCTATTGCTCATGGAGCGCTGTGCTGGGTGTGGAATGATGCACCTCCAGTCTCCATTACGCATTTACGCACCACAGCTCACTTGACTTGAGCACTAAAACTAGCACTGATGCAGCTACAGAGTATCCACGCATGCCAGGAGTCTGAACTGTGGCCGCACCTGTTCTCTGTCTTCTTGTGCTGAAACTATCTGGATGTTAGTGTGCTGTAGGCTAATTAACCATCCACCATCAGTATTTATGTCGCCTTGCACTAGTGCCCAGAGCACACAGCTAATTCTCCCCAGAACTAAACAAGTCAAAAAAAAGTAATAAAGTGCCCAAATGAGCAGCAATTATGAGAATACAAATACATATATTGTCCTTGTTGTTGGTGTAACATTATTCAGTTAAAACACTGCACAAACACATGAGATGTCCCGGTGCGCAGACACACAGAGTATTCTAACCAAGGACTATAAAAAGCCTATTCTGACAGCAGTGTTATGCATTAGTCCTACAAACAATTTTTTACTCTTATTAAGATTTATTATTATTAAAGTTAATGAACTCTGAGATAAATTAATTGATGCACAGGTGCTTTTCTCTCCGCCTATGTGCCCCCCTTGTGTTTGGACTCACTCACACACACACACACACACACACACACACACACACACACACACACACACACACACACACACACACACACACACACAGTAACTGATTAGTGAAATGCAAAGAGGCAATAATTACAAGAAATGTAGATATGAGGTGGATAAGTTGATTTAGATTAGGTTTTTCTTTTACGCATTTTTTTTTTAGCATTTTTGGGACTTTTTTAAAATTATTGTTGTAACCTATCTGAGCTGCCGGGGGGCACTGCCCCTTCTGCCACCCCTGCCACCCCTCAACCAGTGTCCAAATCTGTGGACCCTTTACTGAAACAAACTCTGACCAAATGTGTTTTTTTTTTCTGGCTGGCTCTTTGGAGATTTAGGAGTAGGAACTGTCTCTATTAAATTCAGTTTTATTTCTATAGCCCACACAACAACAACAGCAGTCGCCTCAAAGGGTTTCACAAACAGTTAATCAAACATAAACACACAATCAGACTTAACACACAATCAACACAAACAATAACTACACTAAACTAAACAGACCCGGGACTCTCCTGTCCTTAAATCTTTTAAGGAAAAACTCTTTTAAAAAAAACAGCTGTGGGGGAAAAAGAAAAAGCCTTATGGAGCCCATATTGAAGGAGAGATCCTCTCCCAGGACGGACAGGCAACATGTGTCTAGGACTGTTAGTCCATCTATAGTATCATAGTTCTCTAAGGATGCAGCAGGTGGGCCTCATCCAGACAGGGGAGTATTCACATGAATGAGCTGGAGGAAGTGTCTGGGAAGGGTGAAGTCATCTTTACTTCTACTGCTGCCAGCTGATAGGACAGAAGAAGATGAAAAGATGATTGGACACTTTTACATAGGTTGTGATAGAGATAATTTGGGGTGGCAGTAGCTCAGTAGGTAGAGCTGTTCGCCCTCTAACCGGAAGGTTGGTGCCTCAATCCTTGCAACCGGCAGTGCCTTCTGTGTCCTTGCCTATGTATGAATGATGCTTGGTGGTGGTCAGAAAGGCTGTAGGCGCTGAGGGGCAGCCATGACTCTGTCAGGCTGACCCAGGGCAGCTTACCTGTGAAAGTGTAAGGGCCTACACGACAAGGAAAATGCAACATTCATGCTGCATCTGATTTGCATTTACACAAAAACGCTGAGGTGTGAAGAAAACAAGAGTATACTGTAGTAATGTATTTGTCCAGCAAATGGCGCTGTGGGCTCCGCAAATGCTCTACACCACACAGTGAGTAAACAGCAGAGGAAATGACAGCTCAGGTCTGTAACTTTCCAACTACTTTAGGATCTTGTGGTTTTCTGGAGCCGTTCTCATAAAGTCTATCCTGAAAGTAAGTACTTGTACAGATATTACTGACAGTTACTAATTAAATGCGAATGCATGAGACATAAAAGCCTCTTATTTTCAGCCAATCACTGTTCAGATTGTGGCTAGTGCGTCATCGTTTTCAGTGAGTACGGTGTTTTCACAGTTTACACGAATGCGGAGCGGCTCCTGCTGTGAGACCAAAACACCTCCTCCAGAGTTTTCAAAAGATATTCAGAAACAGAAACCCCATCCTTGTGTAAACAAAAGGCAAAACCACGATCAAACCTTTGCGATATTGGCAAAAAGCATTAAGAACAAATCCTCTAAGTGAGGTTTGAGTTAATAATGCACTTCATAATGCCACTGATTGTAAAGCGATTTTCAAAAGTCAAATGGAAAAATGTTCATTCTTCAGCCTCATGGTGTCACATAGGCCACACTACAACAATGACTAGAGAGATTGAACCAAAAAGCTGAAAAAAAAAAGAAGTAGCAATTAAGTGAAGTATTCTGTGCATTTCAGAGCATCCTGTCTCTGCTCACTTTTAATCACCATGTCCTCAAATATAGAACACTTACATTTACAAGCCTTAATCCCCCACAGCGACTGACAGGACAACCCTGCAATGACTATTTCACATGCCAAGCCTTGGAAAGGAGTTCACAAATATGTCATTGATGATGCATTATAATTACATCTTCCTCTATCCTGGTCTAAGCCCGTCCCGGGACAGCTGCTGCATGGGCACTTCCATTATACCCCTGCAGATTTAAAAGGGTTACAAAAGCTTTATCCACCCATTTAAGGACATATAGAGCCGGTGTAGCTGCAGCAGTCGGACAATGGTATAAATCTATAATAGCCTTTAGGATTAGAGAATATGCAGCAGGTTTAATTACATATTGCTGGTGAGGGCTTTATAGCATCCCGGGACGATCTGTGGCACACTGAAGGGGCCGTCCCGGTGAGAGCAGATGAGAGACAGACGGAGCAGAAATTAACACAAGGATTGGGTTAATCTTGAAGTGAAAGTTTGGGGCTTTGATGCTCAACATGGCTGGGAGAGGACAGGAAGACAGAGAGGAAAGTGACCTTTGCAGATGTGACCTTAGGATATATGTATGTAGCCCCCATAATACAGCATCAACAACCCTAACCTACCTCATCCATATAACTACTGTTCCTGCTATTTGTTTTTGCACCTGCCCCATCTGTGAACTCAGCAACCTTTCTGCAATATTCTTTAAAAATGAAAATGAACTATGAATTAATGTGAGAGTGAATGGTTAGTCTGTCTGTGTCATGGATGTGTAATAAGACCTGGATAGGGCACTGCCCCCTCTCCCTTGATGCCAATCTTATTTGTGGCCACTTCGTGGAACTGCAGCAGAAAAATCCCATGCAGCTCAGAAAGGAATTTTCCCATTGAGCACAATATAAAAAGAAACACCTGCTGTTCGGGAGACTGAGAAAATGGTTGAATATATATTTGGCTAAAAACTTACTTTTAAAGGGGCTACATTATGCAAAATTGACTTTTCTAAGCTTTCTACTATGTTATAATCCTCATCAAAAACATACCTGGAGATGTGTTTTGTTTCATTCACGTGTTTGAGTAACCCTCTACTCTTTTACATTGAGTTTGTGAGAGGCCAAAACAGCTTGTTTCACCAGTGTCGGCCTTTTCCACCTGACCACGCACCTCCCCCCTCATGGCCCAGTCCTGTTCAGGAAGCATTGCTACAGCTCACGCCTCTCCTGCAGCAACCAAACAAACACACCCCTGAACTGCAGCGGACAACACTCAAACACTGCATCTGCACCAACGTGTTGTTGTTGTGAGGAGCACTGGAGGGGCATGACAGGAGTGGGACAGAGAGGAGGGAGGGCTCAGGGGACAGAACAAGTCAAATGATGAGTTTCTTCACATAAGGTTTTTTTCAATAATGATTGTGTTTTCTGACCAACAAAACATAAAATGCTGATCTAGATGTGTCCTAAATAAATTTAAAAGACACAGAAAAAGAATAATGGTTTGTGATATCACTGCTCTAGCCCACCATTGCACCCTTGGTCAGGACCAATCATGCAGTACTCGAAACAAGCACATGCTCAAGGGCTGCAGTGTACCACTCTCTGAGCTGCACAACACAGAAATAACATGGAAGTACTTTGTTGACATCATGCACCAATGAGCACGGCTATTGAAAACTGGCACAATGAATATTACTCTCTATAATCCAACTTTTTAAGAAGCAGTCATTATGGGCATAGATGTTTTTCAGCTTTTTTCCTAACACAGTGATCTTTGCCCCTTAGTGGCATGGCAGTGGTCAGCTACATATTCCCATGTGTAGCCAGGTCTCAGGCATCTTGTTTAATAAAGATTCAAGACTTATTACTGATTTCTATCAGTAGCACCAAAACAACATTTTTGTCTGAGAAGGACCTGGCATTAAAGAAGAACAAACTGAATTTAGTAGTGGTTGGTACCAAAAAACAACAAAACAAAAACACTTCAGCTACACTATGTGCCAATCCAAAGCTTGCTTAAACATGTGGTTGTGGAAGGTTTTACAGAGTAAAACCTATGCTGAAGTATGATTGATTCACAGTGGAGACAGCTGGGGAGCAGTTCAATGAACTTGCTTATGGGGTGAGGTGAAATACATCACTGGTGGCCATATATTTTTCAGTATGTGGTCCTCAGTGAAAAAAGTTTGGACACCCCTGGTCTAGTTACTAGGATAGGCTCCAGGGTCCATGACCCCTAACAGGAATGAGAAGAAGATAAATGAATGAGTTTTGATTTTTTCCATGAACAAGATTCAGTGAGTTCTGATAACAATTCAGAGAAATCTTTCCCTGTACGTCTTAAAAAGGTTTGCCAGACTGTCATCCTGAGGTTATTCTATTTGACAGTGCATTTTGTTGGCATCAGTGAAGATGGGTCAGGTGGTTATGTCCACTGAACTAGGTTTTTCAAACAGAAAGCTTAATGATTCATTCATTTTCTACCGCTTATTCCCATTAGGGGTCGCGGGTGACTGGAGCCTATCCCAGTAACTTTGGGCCGTAGGCGGGGTACACCCTGGTATAATGATATTATACCAAATTTGGAAGACCCAGTCTTTTCTGCTGACTCTGATTGAACATTAAACAAGACAATATATTGTGTATTGATTTATCTTTCACAACCATACTTGGTCACAAGAACAGCAGCTTGTTATACAAACTTTAAAAACATTATCTGACTATAATAAAAATTTACTATAAAAATGACTTTACTACTGAAGAGACCAGCAGAGTCAATAATGCAGTCACTGTGACAGCCCTACTGAGCATTAATACAACAAACAACAACAACAACAACAACAACAACAACAATAATAATAATAATAATAATAACAATAATAATAATAATATATTTTATTTATAAAGCACTTTACATTTAATGTAAATCTCAAAGTATTCAAGGAAGTAAAAAACAAACAAAATAACATCAATTACAATACTTAACACTGCTTCAGGTCTAGCTGGAACAGTAGCTGTGATATAGACTTTTCTGAAAAAGGAAAGTTTTATCCAGACGTCCAAAAATAAAGAAGACAGATTGAAATGCCTACTTCTTCTCTCAATACAAGACCCCAATGCACAAAAATACAAATTCATAGTATTAGCTCTTAAATGTTGTTATTTAGCTCTCTTTTTCCAAACTTCTAACCAGGACCATTTCTTCTGCTCCTTTAAGTCGCTGCTCTTACAATGTCACCGGGAGGAGTTCATTAAGTACCGGAGGCCGCGGGGCTGATTTATTGCTGCTCCCCGATCCTTTTCTTTGAATTATAAAGCTGAGCAATTAGCAGATTGAGAGCACATTTAACCCTGCGATGGGAATTATAACGAGCAGCTTTAGGAGCCCAGAAGTTTGAGGAGAGAAGCGCTCCGTCAGCTTAAGTTCCAGTAAGACAATAGAAAGATATGAGAATGGCTGCTATTATGTACACTCTCTGAAGAATATTAGAGCTTCAGATTAATCCTGTGTTTAATTAGTATGCTAATGTATTTCTTTATGATCTTTCTTCATTATAGTTCATGTCTCTATTTATCCGTTTAAAGAAGACATTAGTTGGTCTTGAGGTGGACTTTACTGCGTCATAATTAATTTCTATTGTTATGGTCTGAACCTGAACGTACCTGTCTATTACAGTCTGAGTTTTACAGCGAAGGACAGAGAGGGGACAGTGAGGAGGACAAAGGAGCGTGGGGACAGTGTCTTGTTTTAGAGTGAGGTAAGGCTAAAGTAGGTGGTAAGGTAAATATAGAAATATACAAAGAAAATGTTCAAAAATCCTTCCACAAGCATTAAAAGCTCCACGTTTATTTAGTTAATGCAAGTAAGAGACACTAAACACTACATACTCCATGTCGCGGCTGTGTGGAGCAAGAATGCTAAAAAGCTATTTCCCTGATGTCTTTGATGAGGAAGCACAGGTCCTAAAACCATCTATGTATCACTTTGTCTATGTGTTATTATCATTCTGTAGTTCAACATAACATAGGGTAACACTTTATTTTACACTTGTTACAGTGCATTTGTAGTGTAGTACAAACTGCAATGCCATGTACTTATGTTGTACTCAAGTAATGGAATTTTGTGTACTTACAGTTTGTAGATACAAATGTAATAAAAATGCTTGTTACACTACTGTAGCAAAGTGCATTATGCTTCTGCAAAAACCCACAATGACTACTGCAAGTAGTGTGAGTATTGCTGATATTGATACTGCTATCAGTACTTTGTACATATACAAGCAGTGTATGTGCTTTTATGTAAAGACAAGCAGTGTGACTTCATGTTAAATCTGAATACCTTTTGGACCACTCAAAAAGTTTGATATAGTTGCCTCAGTCTGTTAAGTGCATGTTAAACACAGATCTGATTTTAAACAGTTAGGCAACTTCAAAAATGTATTTATTAAAAAAAAAAAAAAAAAAAATCACTTCTTCCCTCAGAGTTCACAGAGGTTTTGCAGAAGAGGAAGGGGAGCAGCAGAATCCATCTTATCACTATTGATCCGATACCAATGTTGGAACCAATACTATTGATATCTGCCCACCCCTAATGACTTCTTTACTGGGTGGTAATATGCACTTGGGTAATAGTGCAAACACTATTTTATTACATTTGTACCTAGAAACATTAAGTACACACCATGTCCTTAGGTAAGTACAATATAGTTTCATAATATTACAGATTGTTACATTGTGCATTACAGAGTAGTTAAATATTAAATGCATTGTATGAAGTGTACTGTAAAATAAAGTGTTACTGAACATAGTCCTAAACCTTCAGTGATGTTAGCTTGTAGCCTTTAGCTGGACAAGCCTAAATTCAATTAAATTTAATTTATAAGTTCTGGGAGTGCTTACTGGATTTTATCAAGTGGTTTTAGGACAAAGTGTCAACTGCACTTCAAGGCTAGAAGCTGGTTTGAGAAGCAAATACTTCAGAACATAGAGAAAATGTCCAAGGCACTCTTATCTTTGTCAATAAACATCTCTTTATTCAACGCCAACACGCTTCAACTACACAAGTCTTCATCAGAGCATTCAAGGTCCAATATCACAACAGTAGTCACCTAAAAGGTATTAACAAACAATTAGCCACACAATCAAACATACACACACAATGCAAATGCTTGTATTAATTAAACAGATAAATATAGAGGCATCCCTCAATGTTCTGTACCCACTCAGAGACAACAGACATTATGTAGACAGTTGCTTCACTTCCGAGGTGTGCCAATAGCTCTTAATGTTCACACTATACACTATAGGTCACAATAGGCTCTCTTAGTTTTTATTTATTTTTTTATTTAGCTTTATTTTGCCAGGTACAACATTAAGAACAAATTCTTATTTACAGTGTTGTCCTGGAAGTCCTGTTGGTAATCGTATATGCATTTATTTGTATTGGCACGCTTACTCTGTCATAATAAATGACAGAGTAAGTGTTAATAGTCACAGTAACAAATAGCTCAGGAAGAACACTTAGATGTATATATACAGTGCATACAAGTACATAGTTAAACCTAAACCAGTATAAGTATACAAACCATTATTAGGACATCCATACTCGGTCAGCAGGGACAGATGGAGGCAGATGACTTAAATGACGACCTCTGAAGAGACGAGAACAGTCATGTTTAGAACATTGTCATACTCCAAGCAGCAATTCTCAGTTGGGGTCATTTTGAGACCCATCCATCCCACCACCCACCTTTAAATTGTTTAGTCAAGTGTTCCACAATTTTCTTCATTCCACAACCAGCTAAGAACACGTCTGTTAGTTTCTTTTGGGCCTGACCCACCAATTTAGAAGAACCAAATAATATATAATAACATATATATAATAATAATAATATAATATTCAAATAATGTTCATCTCATAAACATATATAAGGGCATATGTACACAGATAATAATTTACTGCAGGTGATATCAGGGAAGGCACAGTACATACTGTACACACAACACTGCTCAGCCAAAACTACTCACACCTCTACTGTCATCACCATTACATTTAATTCCCATAATCCACCTCTTCAGCCTGTGTTCAATTAGCTTGTAGCATCCTTAGCTTAAATGATTCCTCCTGTTGTCACTATAGTACAGATATATGACACTAGATCACACAGTGTGGCTATTGGACCCTTGTTTTTTCGACATGTTGGACTGTGGCCCCTCACCTTCTGTCTGCTCGCTCTGCGCTGATCTACAGTGACGTCTCCAGTCCCCTCCACACATCTCAGAGTCCCCACCACACTCCCCAGTTACAGCCCTGTCCCAGATTTATGCCGTCGTTGAGAAAATTACATTCGCTCGCCGGCCTCACTGTTTGGCATCCATTACACTTCATTATTATCTTCTCAAGCTCTACGGTGCGGTAATAAAACCATGGAAAAAAAAAAAGAAAAGTGGAAGTTTGTGGCGAGATTGAGGTATAAATCGTCCCCGTTGCTGCCGTTGTGACACACCGAGCCGTATCTAATTGTTTTGTGCCGGATACAGTGAAGTGGGCCTCTCCAACAACACACAACAGATCCTGCATGACTTTCATAAGCTCAGAACAACTTTAGATCAGTGAGCTCAGGTTTATTATGGGAAGTGGATGAGTTAGCAACCAGTCTGCTGCAGACATGTGCCCTAGTGGACATTTGAAGAACTGTGAATAAACTATTTAGGTAAGCAGTATTTGTTGCTACTGGCACTTCTACTATTGCTGCTAAGATTATTACTGCTATTACTAGTGCTACTACTACTAGTCTTATTGGTATTAGTACATTACCACTTTAACTCCTCATTGTAGTTCTGCTACTACTAATACTACTACTACAAACTTTGCCTCCAAGGTCAAAAAATACTTTTGCACATATAGAGATTTTTAATAATTTACTTAAAGCAGTGGTGTAAGTGAAAAGCAGTGGTTCCCAACCTTTATTTTTGTCTTGAGTGCCCCCAGAACCTGAATTAGTCCTGGTTTGGACCTGGCATACTCCTGGTTTAGTTCTAGTTTACTCTTAGTTTAGTCCTGGTTTGACTTGGTTTAGACTTGGGGTTAGTCCTGGTTTAGTTCGGGTTTAGAACTGGTTTGTTGCTGGTTTAGTCCTGGTTTAGACCAGGCTTAGTCCTGATTTAGTTTTAATTTTGTTCTGGTTTTAGTTCTAGTTTAGTCTTAGTTTTAGCCATGGTTTGACTTAGTTTAGACTTGGTTTAGACCTATAATTAACTTGGTTTAGACCTATAATAATTCTGGTTTAGTTTAGACCTGGTTGAGTTCTGCTTTTGGTCCTGATTTTGTCCTGGTTTTAGACCTTGTTTAGTCCTAGTTTAGCCCCTGTCCCTTCTTCACTGTCCCATCCCTCTCTATAGTCCTGGGTTAGTCCTTTGAAAGCCAAATATACAATATAAAGGCACTATAGCTCCACATACCCCCTTCACTGTGCTCGCATACCCCTAGGGGTATCCCTGGTTTGGAAACATGGGCCTCAGGTGGGGCGCACCCTGAACAGTAGCCTAGTCACAGAGCTGACACAGAGACGCACACAGAAACAACATTCACTCTCACATTCATTCACTGGGGGACATTTAGATTCACCTGTTCACAATGGGAGGAAGCAGGAGTACCTGAAAAGAACCCATAGTAACACCTAATTTACAGGCAGGGCAGGGTTCGAACCATCAACCTTATGGTTAGTGGACAAATAGCTTTACCGTCTGAGCTAATGACGCCCATGATGTTGGCGCAGGAGGTTAAGCGGGTTGGCCTTGTGACCAGAGGGTTGGTGGATCACTTCCCGCTCGACCCAGTGGATACTGTTGTTGTGTCCATAGGCAAGACACTTCACCCACCATGCCTACTCCAGTTACAGTATGTCTGTGAAGGGCATCCAGCCAAATCACTGTGCAACTGGTTTGTGGTGTCACCTTCGTGAGGCAGCAGCCAAAATGGGGAAAAAAGCTTTATTTGACATGTTCCACAAGTGTATACAACATAGGGGTCAGCAATAAATTTAATTAATTTGCGTTTTTCATTTTGGACAATGTCAAAAATTGTTATATTGTTGAATTGAATTTACCAAAAACTTGTGTTCTTTATGCGCCGCAGTCTTTCCTGTGTTGTGGCTAATGC
The DNA here is from genome assembly GCA_020698575.1 of Bostrychus sinensis. Taxonomy (NCBI): domain Eukaryota; kingdom Metazoa; phylum Chordata; class Actinopteri; order Gobiiformes; family Eleotridae; genus Bostrychus; species Bostrychus sinensis. The sequence continues at coordinate 36,804,958 of CM036249.1, read as the reverse complement.
TACTGCTAGCTCCAGAACAGCTTCAATACTGACTGTGGACACTGGAGGCGCTAGAAACACTAATAATCACAGAGAAAGGAGTCCTTTTATGTCTTTTATGTCATTTACATGGGGCCAAAGTGAACAGCGTAGTGTGATGTGCAACAGCGATAACTTACGTGTCCTTGTTTATGTAGCCTATGCTAATTAGCCACATGCTCTGGAGTTAGCGTCTCTTCACAGGCCTTGTATGGTGGTTAAATTATATCAGACCTGGTCTTTTAGAAACAGAGAAGGCTAAAACTTAAAGACATTTATGTCACTGTTAGAGTTTTTTTTTTTTTTTTTTTTTACATTTAGAATATACTAACTAAATTAAAATAAAACAAAAAATAAAACAAACTATGCCATCTGCTGTCAAATGGCTTACACACCGATACTTCATCCCCAGCTGTGGCATTATTCATAAAAAAAAAAAAACAAACTACATTTAAATAGCTTTTTATGCCAACAAGAGAAAAAAATCAACTAAAATTGTAAATCAGCTGAGAATTAAAAGAAAACTCTACATTTTATTTTTTAGCCATATTGCCCAGCCCTACTACAAAATCATCCATAACTGAACCAGCACCTTCTCTACTCTAACATTATCAGGTGTATCATTTATTACCTTGGAATAATCAGCTGTTCTTTTCAACAATATTTCGTTTACTGTGTTTATTGTAGTGATCATCGTCGAGGGGCCTTAAACAAATGTTAGCATCAGACAGTGGTGTGTATGAGCAGAACAGCTGTCTCTGTCTCTGTATGTGTGTGTGTGTGTGTGTGTGTGTGTGTGTGTGTGGGGGTCAGGTGATCAGGGAGAGATCCACCCCCCCGACACACACTGCACAGCCAGGAGTCTTCATAAATAATCTTCAGCAATCTGCCTCTCCCTCCACGCTCTTATTAATTACTTTTATGGCCAAAATCAAACATCTGTCATGTTAGAATATACAAATTAATTATGCAGCTTCTCCCCATCAGCTCCCATATAACACTGGGCCTCCGAGCACTGGGAATACATTCAAGATGGAGGACACGGCCAACATGTTTCTCTGTTGTCTTGAAATCAGTGACAGTAAAAAGCCATTGGGATAGATCAGTTTCTGTTGTCAAATGGTTTACACACCGATACTTTACCCCCAGCTGTGATTCTAATAAACCTTTACATACATGCACAGACCCTCTCCTGAAAACTTAAGGAGCATCTCGTTATTTGTACACAATCCCCTCACTTTTCACACCCAGAGGTGATCCTTGGACAGCCCTAGTGCTGTGTCTGGAGATCAGATGTTTGTGTGTGAGGAGATGGTTCGGACAGAGCTGTTTCTAGACTCTTCTGTATAGGTACTCTAGGCAACAGGGACAATTGAGGCCCTATATAGGCTATTTTTTTTATTTAATTATTTTTTATTTTTTTTGTAAATTCCACCTCAACAAGAGGCGTTTGATAAAATTTTACTAAGCATTAATATAAGTTCTGCTTTTGCTTTGAGTTGTGGCCTTGTATGCATAGCAGACAGGTGAATATGTGGGACAATACAAGACTTGAGGTCCAGGAGTCCTCCTCCAGGAAAAGGTCAACAAAACATATGTGATTTTCTGTATTCTGGTGCATTTTTGATCAATAATATTTTAAGCTGGCTATATAGATTATGGTTTTTCTTCTCTCCAGATAAAGTTCTTTTGGCGGGATTGTGATGCAGGGTCACTTAAGTGGTTTGTTTTTCGTAGCTGAAACAGTTGTTATGACCTTGGGAGCCCTCCTTTAGCTCAAAACACAACTCCAAGTATGTTTTCGATGAGGCAACAACATTATAAAACGAGAGAAAGAGAGGAAAAGTCGATTTATAAGTTTGCATTATTTGTACAGTGTTGTCAGTCTGCCCCAGGGCAGCTATGGCTACAGAGGTATTTCAGCCCCACTGAGTGTGACTGAGGAGTGAAGGAGGAATGCACCAAATTGTAAAGAGACTTAAGCCCTCTTTGCATGGAATTAGTATTACCTTGGGACCTCCAGTAATTTGTAATAACTGCAGAAGTCATCTGTGATTTTGATCCGGTGTGAATCTGCCATGTCTGTGATTTGTAAAGTAAAAATTCTCCCAAAAATTACCTACCATAATTTGGCCAACACATGGGTCCTCTGATAATACTAGTCTCATGCATGTCTATGTTTTTGTCGGCAGATCATTTCCTAAAGATTGTAATAGTGATCAAAAAAGTATTTTAACGGTCCATTTTTCATCTGTATTTAAACTACATTAATATGAACATGTTTCCATAGGTCCTTATTCCAAAAAAAAAAAAAGGGAGAAAACTTTAGAGTGTCTACAAAAGCACTATATAAGATTAATGCATTATAATCATTACTATTAGAGGAAGGAGAACTGGCCACTAGGTGTCATTTGAAAGCGAGAGTTGGTGCCAGATTATTGACATTGATAATTTAAAATTTGTTCTCGTCTTTGCGGTCATGCTGTCTCACACTCTACTGCCACTGTAGAGCATGCACATAGTTCTTTGTCAAACTAAAAAATCAGCTTTTTATTAGAACTAAAAAGCTAAATCATATGTCAATAAATGAGCAAAAATAACTGAAACTTTCCTGTGCTAACTTCTTCCAAACATCAGTGAACTGCTCCAAGTATAAAAAAACAAACAAACATCAAGCTTACTTAAAGAATACAGAAACTTACAGAATAGTTTTTACATAAATGACCTCAAAAGCTGCAACAACTAACTCCTGACGATCAGAGAAACGCCTCCCTGTGCATCTCAGTACAGAAGAGTCCATCCATCGTCCCATAAACAGCATGTTGTCAGAGAGGGGAGGGGATCACAGAGAGAGGGGTGGGGTGGGGTGGGGGGACGTCCCATCTCAAGGTCACACTGAGGCATGATGGGTAACCGCTGCTGTGCCAGACCCGGACCTCTTCTTCTACCTGACTGAAGGGAGCACAGCGCCCCCCGCAGAGCTGTAACTGCTACCAAATGGTGGCTCCCTCAGAGGTCCTGACCCGGAGCAGGCCCTGTCCTGGGACGCCTTCACACCGAGTGGGAGGACGGGCGGGCGGGCAGCTGTCTCCTGTCAGTGGGACCCCAGACGTCCAAGATCATCATAATCTGCCCCTGCACAGGGAGAGAACAGGTGCATGATGGGGTAGGGAGAAATTTGAGAGGTTTTATATAATATGCAATTAAAACAATGTGTACATTACTAAAGCAGTAATGACAACTGCTATGAACTCGCACAGTCACAACAAACTAGAAATCAAATGAATTTGATTCATTTGTGTTTAAATTTAAAACAATGTCAAAAATAACTATATTGTAAAATCAAATAGAGCGGAAATAGTGTACTAGCTGCTCTGTCCACTGTGTTGTGGCTAATGCTACTGCTAGCCCCCAGAGCAGCTTGACCCTTAGGCCCTGCTATTAAAAAGAAATCACGTTCTTCCTCTTAAAGCCTTTTGAGGTCACTGGCTCACATTTAAAAATATAAAACACAAAGAAAAAAAACGTAACTCCTGTTCTCATCATAGAAAGCAGAAGTGAATTTATTTTCATAAGTGGTTTTTGTTTGTGCAGGGATTACCAGTCCTGGAAAGGTCACTGATTAGTCCTAACACAGATTTTAATAAAGCAGTCATCTGGTTGGTTTTTAAAGACATTTTGCCTCTTATCCACGAGGCTTTCTCAATTCTTAAAAAACAAGTACAGATGACTGCTTTTTAAACCTTTCGTAGCAATTCAATTGGCCTGGATGAGTGAAAGTCTTCACCGGCTTTTAATACATTTTTCCTTTTTGTGCCATTACAGAAAAAGGCAGAAACTCAGGTTCTTCCTCTTAAAGTCCCAAGAGGGCACGTCTACACTCACTGTTATCTACACTGTAAAAAAAAAAATCTGTAAATTTTACAGTAAAAAATTGGCAGCTGTGGTTGCCAGAATTCTACCGTAAAAACTACAAGAGGCCTGTATTTCATTTTACAGTATAATTTTATCACAAATGTTGTTTTTACAGTTTTTGACTTGAGTTTTTATTATTATTTACTGCAAATTAAAGTTATTATCTTTCAAAAAAAAATAGGTTAATGTATATTTTAGTTTGTGACTTAACTTTTAATCAACATTTACTGTAAAATTTAAAGTTATTATCTTTTCAAAAGGTGTTAAACTGTAGTAAACACAGGACTCAATTATTTTAACAGTGCTATACTATATACATTACAAAAAATAAAACTAAAAAATACAATTTTGCCTTATTTTTAATATTACAGTTAATTACCCTAACCAAAACAGTATTTTACCGATATATCAACTACGGTCTTTTACTGTTGAGATTCTACAGATTTTTACCATGAAATCTACAGATATTTTTTACAGTGTAATGGGAATTATAAGGGAATTATTTCCACCAATGCAAAGAAAATATGTTGAATCTGGTGGGGATTTCATTGTTTGTATATTTTTTAGCTTCTGACTGACAGGGTTAGAGAGGAATTAACATGATTTAACATTTCTGTATTGCACAGGCAGTGGAGTGAAAATAAATTATTTTATGAATGTAAGTCATTGGAACCAAAAAGGGCTGTAAGAGGAAGAAGAGCGTGAGTTTTTTTTTTTTTTTTTTTTTTTTTTTTGTCTAGACAGTAGAAAATTCATTTTTTCAGTTGTGGCACTGAAATTCTAAATGTTATTTATTAATGAACAAATATGTCAAATATCATCACGCTAGCTTAAGAAGCGAGAGCAAAATATACATTTGAAAAAACCTAAAAGGGTGCCGGGGGGGCTGAGGGTTAAATGCTGACTGTGGAGACTCTGCAGAGGCTAAAACCATTCATGATTATGAAGAAGTCAGATTACCCCTACAGTGCCTCCGTTTAGCAGGCTGTAAATTAAACCAAATCAGGACTTGAACCGCAAAAGACTTCTGAGGAAGTCCACGCACCACCAGTAGTAGTCATACTACAGCATGAAAACCTCTGCACTATGGGACATCCAGTTCAACTGTACATGCATGTCTTTGGACGGCGGGAGACAGGAGGGAACCCACAGTAATGGGGACTCAACTCAGAGCCCAAGGATCAAACTCACAACCTCAAGAAAGAAACAAGATTTTTTTATAAATGACTTTGACTTCCTCAGTTCACTCTGCACTTTATTCATTTACTGTCTGACTGATAATGTCCCAGTGCCCAGGCCTTTAGTCTCTGCCATCAAAGCCAACCTAAATTCACCAGTCCAGAGCATTAATGCGTGTTAAGCGTGGCAGAGTATATGATGACAAACAGCACATGCTCAGTAGGTCCAGCTGGTACGGTGACGTGCTAATGCCGCTCTCATTAACTCCGCTTCACTTTATGGTGGCCCTTTTACGACCGAATTAATTGATCCACACATGCATTAAACTAAAATAACGGGACGCCGGCCTCTCATCTGTCAACAGCTACTGCCGCAAACAGGACCGGCATTACTCATGTTAACGGCTGGGCAATAAACAAAAACCTCAACTAGTCTTCAAAACACAATAAGTATTTGTGTTTGATTCTTCACTAGATTCTTTTACCATTTTTGCTTTAATAGGCAGAGACAGATAACATCTAATAACTATCTGCTTCTGTTAAGGAGGTGAGTGGCTGGGATTCATCCTGGGGTCCAGCCTACTTCACTGCAGCCCCTCCTACACCTCCTAGGATCAGCTAGGATGTCTTTTTTTTTTTTTTTTTTTTTTTTTTTTGCCTAGAGCTAGCACTTCTATAAATGCTCTAACCACTCGCAAGGCATTTCACTTGAAATATAATGATTTGAAAAAAAAAAGTCGAGGATGTTCAGCAAGCACACTGCGCTCCTGAAGATTGCAGAAGAGGGTCCAAGTAATGGTGCATGTTTGTAAAAGAATTAATTTGAAGATGTTTTTGTTTGTTTTTAAAGCCTTGAATGAACTGGCCCCACAGTACATCATGGCCCTCATATATTTATATTCAGCCACATTCACTGAGGTCCGAGGGCCAGCTCCAGCTCATGGTTCCTATGACAAGACTTAAAACCAGGGACAACCGGGCCTTCTCTGGGGCGGTTGGCCCAAAACTGTGGAACGCTCTGCCTCCCACATCAGAACGGCCCCCACAGTGGAATGTTTTAAGTCTTGCCCTAAGTCCCACATTTATTCTCTGGCTTTTAACTGAGCATGAGTTGTGTGGTCCTCTGTTGTCTTTTATTGTTTTGTTTTTTTATTATTTCATTGTTGTTACTTATTTATTGTTATTTTATTGTTCTGCTCATATTTGGTTTTACTGGTTCTTATTATTTTACTGTGGACTAATGGAGCTAAATAATGTAATAGTTATTTGTGAGTGTGAGTTGAGTTTTATATGCAACACTATGGAAACTGTCTTGTTTGTAAAATGTGCTATACAGTACAAATAATGTGGATTTTTGGGGGGATAAAACAAAAGAGAGACAGGCAACAGGTTAGCCACATTCAAAGAAATTAGTAAAAAAAAATAAGATAAGAAAAAAAGATTTTTACAAAAAACACTGATTAAAAAAGGGTTTACCAACAAACAAACCATTCAACCAATGACTAAATTAGGCCTAAATAAAATGTTCTGAGCACCAAATAAAGAGCTATTTGGGAGCCATAAGAGCCAGCTCTTCTTAAGCAGAGCTGTCACTATAGGGTAGGCTAGGTAAACAATTGCCTAGGACCCAGAGCTGAATGGGGGGCCCCCAAGGACTATCATTTACCCTCAGAATTGGAGCCTATATAGGGCCTCAGTTGTCCCTCTCGCCATGGCCCCTATAGTGTCCTGAAACAGCCCTGCTTCTAAGGGAGCCGAGCTAAAAGAGCCAAAACTTTGAAAAGAGTCAGACTGCCCCTCACTAGAAGTCTGGTCCTGGGACACTCCCACTGGCTGATGTTTACTCTGCTTGTTAACAGTGAAGCAATGGGAGATTATTCTAACTCTAGTTATGTTAAAAAAAACATAACATTTAAAGAGAAAAAAGCAGCAAAGTCAAGTGCGCTCAGGTATTAACAATTGACAAGGACTTTTTTTTTTTCTTGTTGGACAACTCAGAGCTGGAAGTTTAGGTAAGTTCTACAGTATACTGTTTGATGGATGACTACATTTAGTACAGTATTTCACTGTTTGTGTCCCATTTCCAGACACAAAGAAGTGTAAATCTGTCTTCCTTGGCAACATTTTCAAACCAGAAACATTATTATATCAGATCAGATGTTTTATTCCTGATCAGATCTCCTTTTTTTTGGAAAGCCCTGTCTCTCCTCTTCACCCCTCTGAGCAGACAGAGATTTCCTGGAGCATATGTGAGAGTGGAAATCCTACATTTAATCAAGGACACAGCTCAATTCACATCTAAGAAAGAGCTCAAGACTGTGGCCCCGATCACTCGCCTTCCTCGGCCATTACCAGAAATCCCAGCCATATGCTTAAGAATTCCCTGCAATCTCCAGATGAGATGAAGAACGGATTTAGAAGATGATTTTCTTTGTCCATATTGAGGAAATGATTTCATCTGTGGGGCCGACCTTAAAGGTAATTGTGTACAAGCCGTGTCCCGCTGTAGACTGTAATGAAGACCTTAATCTGGATCTCATTGTTATGAACAGTGCAATTACTTCCATCAGGAGGAGTGATCCATCTCCTGCAGAGGGACAGATATTGGTCTGAGGCAGCGCTGGTTTGTTGTAGGGCTGTTACAGAAGAGAATATCTAAATCCACAATACACTTAGCTCAGTTTTAATGGAGATTACAGATGATCACATGACTCACAGGTGAATGACTCTGGATATATACTGAAACATACAAGCCTCTCTTCTCAAAGCATTATGGAGTCCACTGTGTCCTTGGCCTATTGCATTATTTTCACAAAAATGAGATGCAGCTGTAAGGGCTGGAGATGTGCTGTGAGGCTTAGCCTAATTATACTGTTTTGATATAATTTAACAGCTTCATATCGATACAATCAATACATGATTTTTTGCCAAAAATCATAAAAGTTTACTCTCAAATCTAGCATCACAGCCAGGGTTGATTATGTCCAGCAGAAAGAGAGCAAAGAACAGTTGAATGCAACATTTTATTTCTTTAAAAACACAAAATGAGATCTAAAGACGTATCTGGTTTTATTTTAACATGAACATTTCTAATATCAATATTTCCAATATTATAATTTTTTTTTCTATACATAGCAATATACACTACCTAGAAAGCAATACAATCCAATAAAAGGTAATGAGTTAGAATAGTTGTATCTTATGTATAAAAAAATCGATACATCGATATAGTAACTATGTCGTTACACCCCCACTATACACACATGGATATAACACTGAAAAATGATGCACACTTGGATAACAAAGTTATAAATATGGGAAAGTAAAAATTAATAAATGTAATATTTGAATATATTCATATATTGTGATGTTTTTATTATAATATATTTGTAGTGACTGTATGTCTATAAGGCATGCATGCATGCAACCTAGCCATCACTGAGTCCATTTACGATCAATCACACTGAGATGAGCCTGAGACATTTCAGAGACCAATCAAGACTACACTGGGCATATGACAACTAAATGCACTCAGACCCAGCATTTATGTCCTGCATTTTCATTTATACATGAGTTTGTGGTCAGAAAAGTATGCATACATTTTTATTTTTTTTAACTGTGCACCTCAGCTGTCCTCAGAGGGTCAGAACCAAAACAACTTTTCCTATTTATATGCCTGACTGGGAAACTACTCTGTAAATGTTAGAGTTTTCCAGTACACACTGGAACATTACAAAGGCCTCTATAAGATATTAAAGTGATCCTCAGAAGGGAAAATGGCTGTGAACAACAACAGCTTGAGAGCCATAAAGAACAGAATAAAGCTTTTACGAGCCACTGACTTTCCCTTTAACGGAACAGGAATATTTTACACCGCTCTCATTTATGGAGCTCTACCTGCTGTAAATTATTCCACACAGGAAACACCAGAGCGGCGCTGTTGTATTTCATGTTAAAGAGTTTCCAGAGGGAAGGATACACCTGCGACGGCCATCTTTAATGTCACTGTTTTTATGATGTGGGGAACATATGCTGCAGAGGCTACACATGGCAAGACTAGCTACAGGCTAACATTATAATTATGGGATGTCCTGGAGTTTTTATTTTAATAACAAGGTTGGGGAAAGTGTCCCTGACCTCTGTCAAAGTTTGTGTGCTTGCTTAATTAACATGAACATGTTTTACTATCTGAAAATAGAACAGATATACTGTAGATGTTGCACACAAGCTGGAAGTTAAAGGATTTTGTTACCTACCAGCCTGTTTTATACAATCTCTGTGTGTGTACTGAGTGGGTAACATGTGACCCCACACATAAAAAAATCTGTAAAAACAAACAAACAAACAAACAAACAAAACAGCATAATACTGGGATTTTATTTTTCTTTAGTCAGTTATGAGTTAATTGTCATTTAGGGTTTTTTTTTTTTTTTTTTGTAAAATAGGTAACACCACTATTAAGCAGAAACAAAGCATTAGTAAATATGTAATTACGAATACAATTTGATGAATAAACAGTTTATAGATCCTGATTAAAGCTGAAGTTTTTAATTTTGCATTGATTTACATTAGCTTATTACTTAAGAATTAAACAGTAATAACAATGTTTATAACTCAATGGTGTTTATAAATGTTGAAGTGATGCTTTGTAAATAATCAGTTAATTGGTTACTAATCCTTAACAAAACTAATACTTAATGAATGTTTAATAGTATGCGTTATTTTTAAGTGTTACCGTAATATATTAGTTTGATACATTTGCATGTAATTTGCATATTTAGACACCCAAAATTAAAGACCTTCTTTAATAAACACTTTTGACTGGGGTTGTTAGTGACCCTGATACATTTGTGTTTATAAAAAATCTCAATTTATACCAGAATGAAGTCGTAGACAACAAGTAGCCAACAAGTCATAAAAAAATCAGAGATGACAAAAAATACTGGGTCAGGTTTTATGCCACTACATTTAATCAGAAGTTCAATCCAAAGATATATTCAAGAACTTAATTGTGATGATTATGATGACTGATTAAATATATTCTCTCTTTATGAGATTTTTTAATGATAACTACTACAATTAAAATGTAAATAAATGCCTGAAATATTTCTGTATGTACTGATTGAACAATTTCTACTGTGAGTCAGCTCATTCTACATTGGTCCTGCTATTTATGGAGCACAAATCAAAATCACAGAGATGCTTCATAAACATGCAATGATAGGATATCTATAATTAGTCAAGATAAACATTAGAACAAACTTTGTAAGGGGAGAAAATGAAGCTATGGGTGTAGCAACCACCAGTGCACATTTTTTACACTGTGTAAACTAAAAAAGGTCAGAACTCAATCTACAGAAGCTTCAAAGGGTCAAAACTAAAACTCAAGCAACCTCAGGATCAGAGCTCAAACTATAACATGCTCAGAGGGTCAGAACTCAAATTAAAGTGAACTTCCAAAAAATACGGCTTCATTTTTGCTTTTCAATGAGCACAGAAAGTCAACTTTAGATACCTGTCCAAAGTTTAAGGTAAGTAATTAATCATGAGCATCTACTGTACTTAGCATTTTCGAGGGATAGCTCATGTTAGATGTTTTCGAGATTAAGTCAAAGATAGTCTGGACATGTAGAGAGCTGCCGAGGTGAGCGCTGGAGGCCTAGAGGAAGACTAGAGAGGAGATTTCTGGATATAGTGAAAGAGGACATGAAGTTAGTTGGAGTGAGAGAAGAGGATGCAGAGGAGAGGGTTAGATGGAGGCAGAGGATTCACTGTGGACTCCTCTGAAGAGAACAGAAAAATGGAGAAGATTTAGCATTTTGCATAGCATCAGTTCTCCCATAAATCTATCAAAATAACTGACTAACAAATACTAGTTTTCTGCTCCACACATACACAGAGGTTGTAATACTGCAGTGATGTTTTTTGTGTGAATATTTTGCAGGACGCCATGTAGATAACAGTGAGTTAGGGAGTGTGGTCAGTAAACACAGCAGCTGCACTTCGCCCTGGGCTCGTATAAATATGCAAAGCTTCTCATTTTTTTGCCATGTTTCACAGTGAAAAGAGGACATTGTTTGGAAGTGTGGAGCCTGCGGTGGACACAGAGCGCTGAGCTGGGCAGCAGCATATGCCAGCTCGCGTTTTAGCGTGGCTGCCTCTGTTGGCTGGAGTCTGAATGTGTGTTAGTCTGAATGGAAGTGTGTGTTTGTGTGTTTGTGTGTTAGTGTGCAGAGCTGGGTGGTGAAAGCTGGTCACGGGCGACAGATGTGCGCTTCACCACACGCATGAGCTCCCACAGAACGCCAGGTAAGCATAAACACAAGCCACTGTCCCTGCTCTCAGATCAGGTCAGGAGCAGTCTGCAGTCAATACAGTCAGGAATATAAATGTTTCTTTTTCTGTTATTACTGTTCAACATATCAACCTGACAAGTGTATTTGCATATAGTGGGATTCAAATAAGGTTTAAGTCACTGTTAACATTATATATTTAATGTACTTTACTCATTTTATTATTTGACGTGGTCCACAAATAGCTACTTTACGTTTCCTGCTTCCTGCAATGCAAAATTTAAATACATAAAACAGAAATTTACAGCGTAAATTGAAAACATGCTTTTTTTCAGGCTTTTTTAAATAAAATTGGACATGTTTGCATCAGTATTTCTTGTTTTATAATTTAAAATAATTTATATGTAAAATGTCTTCTTTTGGGGAGCTGTTACTTTCACAGGAACCGCTTGGCTTAGGTGCCTGTCTTTTTAAAACCCTGCTGGCCCCGCCCACTTCAGTCCGTCAGCTCTGAGCCACTTTCTGTGACTATTGCCCAGTTTACTCTGATTGCGTTCCATCTTCAACACCTGTCCAGTACAACCTCCATAACAAATAGATGCCTTTCAAGTTAATGCATGATTTCACACCAACTGCAACGCAGTCTGTGTCTGGCGCTCCAGCAAAAATACATAACAAGTCTCTTGAGTATTGCTGCAGCCGTCATGCATAACGTTTAACAGAGGAGATGGACAGGAAGTCAGACCTGGGACCAGCGGAGAGAATCCAGTACATTTCAAAATAAAACACTATGTGCAGACTCTCGCTCACATCGCGGTACCTGGGTCAGGCTTTATGTACATGTGTTGTCCAGTGATAGCAAACGTTTGTCAAACTGCCCTCACAAAAGCGTTTTCAGTAAAAAGTTTGTGCTTAACCCCGCGTCACTCTGCTGATTTTGTTCTCTGTCTCTGTTGGTCCCTGCACACTTCACAGCACACACAAGACCAGCTTTTGAACTAGAATCTGCCTTAAATGAACTCCAGTGTGTGCCAGAACAGGACAGAGAGACACATGCAGCAGTTAGCAAAGCAGCTGCACTGATAAAAGTGATTTTTCAGGCCAGTAAATATTATTTGGATCTTTCACTGAAATTTACAAAGCATCTTTTTGTTGGGGCCTTTTCTCAGGAAATCTATGTAATTTTCAAACTGCTTTTTTGTATGTGTAAGTAATGTTGTATGTGCTATTTCTTCTATTAAATTAACTGTCCTTGCATACTTAACATTTACTTAAGATTCCTCCGCATTAACACCGATAAGCGCAAACGAAAACATAGTAAGTAAAATGCACAGTTCAAGTTTGTCCGATGACGTCACGCGTCCGTTCCTCTGGACGTGTCTCTCGGTCAGAGCTGAGCATGTTGCTGCCGCTGAAACACTTGCACTTTCCATGAATGCGTGAGTATATCTTTCATTGGAACTTACCTGAATGATAACACAGTCTTACTAAAGACACAATTTGGTCCCCTGCTTTGTTATAATTTGCTGGTTTAGCCATTTAGCTCAATCTGTATGTATTAGCATCAGTTAGCAGTCAGGTTGCTAACGTTACGTGTTGGGGTTTGGTGAAATGGGTGTATTTGCTGGGTCTTGCTATTTTCATTTGACTTGCCGATACTAAAGAGCACAAAATAGTGGTTCACGTTGAACAATCGGTCGATGGAGGTGAGTTTTTTTTAACGTTAGCTCAGTGCAAAGTGGGGTTAGCCACAGCTGCAGCAGAGGGAGAGGCTACCAAGTTAACAAAAAGCTAAGCGCTAACAAAGCGTTAGCTTAGCGAAGTGGATTTTGTAGCAATATTGTCGCTCTGAATCCAGCTCATTTCAATTCGACTCCTCATGCAATGTAAATTCCGACCATTTGGAGATGTATACAGATACACGCTATAGAACGTTACATTTAGTAACCACGATACAGCTTTTCTTTTGGACCGATAACTTTAGCTAATGTTGGGCGGTTGAGTCACACACCAAATGTATGCTAACAGCCTCCCGCGTTTTTCCGGACCCAGTCTTATCAAGCACACAGCAGCAGGCTGCTGAATAAAAGTGGTGGAAAAAATAAAAAGCGTCAAATTATATATAATCATGTTTTTGTTGATTGTAAGCTATTGTTGTACTGTGAATTGTTTTAAAGTCGATGTATAGGGCAGGGGTCTCCAACCTTTTTGGGTTTGAGGGCTACCCAAAAGATGAGAATTTGTACTGAGGGCTACTCGTGCAGAATAATCCTCTATATTAAAGTCTTGACATGCCTTTCAAATGACACTAGGATTGTATGATTGTTTGCTTTGCATTAATGATAATGTTTATATAAATAATCATGTAATTAAACATAAAAACAAGTTTAAAAAAATAAATTATGACTAAAACACTGCAGTAGTTACTGTTTATAAATATCCCTCGCAGGCACCTCACAAGCTCCAGAAGGGCTACCTGGTGCTCGCGGGCACCTCGTTGGTGACCCCTGGTATAGGGCATAAAGAGGCAAAGCACCTGTAAATAATGGCCTATTAACAGCACTATGATTTTGAACTTTGATGTATTCTTTGTTGTCTTTAAACATTATTGATTTTATTCTAACCTTTATTGAGGTTTGGTTTGTCCTGGGTTTTAAAATGCTGATTTTTATAGACCGGTTGCCATAATGTTTTTTTTTTTTATCCTCTACAGAGAATTTAAGATAGAAGATTGAAAATTATTATCTGAAATCTGCTATCAGCATACTGGTCTGGTAAGTACATGTTATTCATGCTGCCTGTGACATATTTTGGGAATTTATGGTGTCTAAAGGTTTCAGTATCCTGGGCCTGGACATGTTATTGATAAGAGTAGTTGAATATGTATTAGGCATGGGGCGATATTAAATTTTTGTCTCACAATTATTGTGGCCATAATAATTGGATTAACAACAATATAAATTTTGATAAAGTAATTTTGATTCTGATTCTTATATTTTTAAAGGGCTCCCTGCTTTTACAAGTATAGCAAGAAGAAAGAGAGGAGGAGCCTCGCTGCTCTGATCACCACTCCAGTCCTTACTAACTGCTCCAGAGTTTTAAGCCTAAGTGCCATAACTTCCAGGTGAGAGATGAACACATAGCTGTTGAGAGGCTTTATTTGCAAAGGTCCCATATGCTTTTTTACACCTTTGACAGATTGGAGAAATGGGCTAAACTACGGACTGACATTTTTAAAAAATTATTATTATTATTTTTTTTCATTTTTTTGAGAAAAAAAAAAAAACACTTTTTAGTTCTTCTGGGAAATCAAAAAGCCTTGACTCCCTCACAGCCAAACACATCTTCTTCAATCAGATATGTTGTTGAATGGCAGTGGCAATAAGGCTTCTCTAGGTGCGTTCGATCTCAACCTTGGCCCGCAAAATTTGTGGTCCCCCCATTCTCATATGACATTGAAATGGCTCTTCAAACAGGAAACCAGGCTTACATAAAAGATGGGACTCCCTTGAATGATGCAAGGGTTAAGTCTGCCCTTTTGGAAAAACTTGCCGAAGAAATCTTTAGTTACACAGCTTATCCTACTGGACTGCAGATTCTTACGGTAGCTGAAGCCCTGATTAACAAGTACCCGTGCCTAAAAGAACCCGGATCATTTAATAGATTGTATGGCTGGCAGCAACAAATGAAGTACAAAATAGGCAACTACAGACAAAAATTGTGAAACCACAACACCTGTTGTCCAGAACTGGAGGTTAATTAAAAAAAGCAACGATTAAATGACAAACTCCAACCTCGTGGCTTTAAAAAACCTCAAAAGGCAGAGGTAAACTATCTCCCGCAATTAACACATGGTGACACCAAAGACTTATTGGAGCAGGTCAGAGTTGACTTACACGAGGTCACTGTAAGGTCACATTAAGGAATAACGAGAAGAATATAGAAGAAAAAATGGAGAGGACTTTCCCAATCAGAAAAAATGATGTGGTTAGGGAATGTCCATCTGTGAAACACTTCAAAGAGAGATGGCCAGCGCTTTTCTCAGAAACACAAGTAAGTTCAGATATTTTTGTGTCATTGTGTTGCGTAGTTCATCCATCCAATCTGGGACCAGTCTGATGAGGTTTAATAAGTCTTATTATTTTCTTATTTTCAGACCTCTATTGTATTATACCTTCACAGTTTTAATTGCATTCTGTTGCCTTCCTCAGAAGAGTCACTGGAGGTCTGTTGTATGTCTGGTCAGCTGATTTAAACAGAATTTGGCGGACATGGGAAAATGGGCTTCTAATCCACTGACTAGTCACAGTAGTTTCCAGTTTCACTTCTGAGGAAGGCAACTGAGTGCAACCAAAAATGACCAATAAAATACATTGTCCAAAATCAACTTTTCTTAGCTTTCTACTAGGTTGTAATGCTGAATATGTGGATTGACTGTTGGCCAAATCTTCCTCTCTCTTCATTCAGATCAAACATGAGTTCAGAAGGATAACAACGGTCAATCTTGAGTGAACATTTCTGGAAAAGCTGGACCTCTACACACTGAAACTACTAGATATACTGTCAAGAAAAGGGGGAGTCAGTGGCATAAAAATAAGACCAGTTCTGAATTCCATCAATGAGGTACAGTATACTGTATACTGAATTTATTTTTTAGGCGAATGATTTCCAGTGGTGTATAATTAATATTTATTTTTTTTAAGGACAATGTCGAGAGCAAGAGAGACGCCATAATTCAAGCCTTGATGGAGAATCTTGGTGAGCCAACAGAGGAACTGATCAAGGAATACCAGGTAATTATAAACATTAGTTGAGTTAGTGAGGTTAAATATAAAATATTCCCATAACTTGAGGAGCGCTTAGTGTACTGCGTGCTAAAGTGATACTCTGTAGGTTTAAATCTATTTCAAATTTTCTAAAATGCATGTAATTGACCGTATGGGTCTGCAGCATGTTGTGAGGTAGTCTCAAATATGTATTCAGCAGTGTTTCACTTTGCTTGTGGAAGAACACTTTGACGAATAGCATGAGTTGCCTTAACTGGTCTAATCAGAAGGGGAGACAAAAAAAATAATTTTACTTTCACTTCTGTATTAAATATTGTTCACCTACTTTAACCTACACTACATGATTTTTTGTCAATGAGGCAAACAATGATACAGTAAATTGTACAAACTAAGAAGTCATCAGAGAAAAAAAAGACCCTTTGCCTTGTTTTGTTTTTTTTTTGTTTGTTTTAGAGCCAGGGTCATGTTTTTTTTTAACCAATCACATGCTTTCACAGGACACTTTTAATTCAAAAAATTTAAAACCAACCTTAGACCGGTGTTTGTTTTGTTTATACTCCTGGTCTATGTATGTATGTATGAAACTGTGATAGAGGGAATGGAAGAAGATAGGAGAGCAGAGAATCTTGAACCATAAAGTATACTAACTCTTCTTTTCTTATCTCCATATAGAACATACCCATCAATTTTGACGAAGAGGCGGAATCCTTCATAATGAAGATATGTACCTTCAACCAGACACCCTCAGGAACAAGCAAAGGTTCCATTGTCATCGAAGGAGTGGAAGTGATTGGGAATTGCTACAATTTATCACAGGCTTGTTTTCTGCTCATGGGTGTAATTTATGCAATTAATTTGAGCTACCCCAAACCACTCAAATATGCTTTTGAAGTGTTTTAGAAATTGTTTCTCAAGCTGGATGTGTTAAAAATGTCATGCAAAGTTCAGTCTCTCAAAAGTAAACTATTGTAAAATGTTGACCAACAATGGTTAGGTCCCATCTAAATTAACATTTAGTGGTGTTGTGCCACATACACTTTTTTTTTTTTTTTTTAGTTACATGTTTTGGCAAAATTTAAGTTTTACTTTGATTAAGTAATCAGATTTTTGTTAAATATCAAAATGACAATTCAACGGGGGCACAGTCAGATCTATATTTTTTAAAGTACATTTTACAGTGTGTTTGAAGTCAAGTTCCATATTGCTTTTTTGCCATTATATTTAGGCAAACAAGAATTCAGTCAATAGTATATCACAACAGACAATAGATAATTGTTATAGAGAATGGGGGGACCACAATGTTCCATGTTGCTACACTGATGATAAACCATGGTATTATATTTTTATTTGCAACTACCTTTTTTGTATTTTGTTCATTCAGATTGTTACAATTGGGTGTGGGCGAAATGACAATTGAAACTTGAAAAGGGGTTTATGAAGATATTAATGGCAGTAGTCTCTTGACTTTGATATTGACTTTGATTTTGTATTTTTTGTCTTACATCAAAGTCACAAGAAGTGAATAAATCTTAATCATAATCTTGATCTTAGTAAAATTGTTAGATTTCACCCACCTCTAATGACAATGCAGTCTGGATTGCTGTAAGTGCAAAATGCTACTCATACAAACTTATATCCAGGTTTATAAGAAAAAGATTTGTAATATGATTGGCAAGCAGGGTTGTTCTTAAGGAGCATATTTGAGGCCATTTGGGGGCTTCTAATTGGCCATTACATTAGCAAAAATGTAAGCAAAATGTGCAATTTGCTAATAAAAGTTAGCATGTTAAAAAAAAAAAAATTTGTGTAAGATATTGACATGCATTATTTCAAATTAGTGAGGAAGTAATTTTTAGAGGTTTAAAAAACAATTTATTTAAATAGTACTTGTAACTATAATAGATTTAAAAAGGTAGTTCAGAAATTACTATTAAATTGGGCTTTTTTGGCATACAAAGTGCAAGTAAAAGTAACTTTGAAATTGTTTCCAAAAAAATTTAAAACAGACAGTAAATGTTAATTATTAATGTGGGAAATTTTAATTATGAATGATGTGTAGAATTTACTCAAGTTTACTACACATTTCTTAATTATACTAGTAAGTAAAAGTAAGTAAAATTTACTTATAAACCCTGTTAAGGTATTCAATAATAATTGAAAATTGTTAGTAAATGTTATTTGTAGATGTGTGTAAATTTTACTTTCAAAGTAACCATAAAAAATACTCTTGTTTGATACTTACTAATTCAGTGTATTCTAAAGTCATATTTACATAGATTTTGTGAGGGGAAAAAGTTACTTAAGGTTTATTAAGTAAATGCCACTTCTGACTTTTATCAGTGTGTATTTAACACAAAGTGCTATCCTGAGTGTTGCAGTTTGAGAAATAGGCTACACTTAGACTTCATTGTTCAGTGCCACTATAACATTGATTTTCATAATCTGATGTTTAATGAGCTGTGGAGATATGATCATAAATAGATCAACTTAAATATCAGTCCAGTTATAACACTATGTATACTGTATTATTATCATAAAGCAATATAAAATGTGAGTTAAAGACATTTTGTCTTCTCATCTAAAATCTGTTTTCAAAATTTCAGACCCTCTAACAAACATATACAAGACTTTAGAGCCACATGAACAACTGTCTGCTCTATGAGGTACAGATATTTCCTATGATTATCCAGATACTGAATAAATACATATGGACATGAACATTTAAATTGTGGAAACATGTTTAGGTTGTGACCCCCTTTAACCATGAACCATTTTTACTCCACACTCAAAAAAAAAAAAAAAAAAAAAAAAAGGATTTTAGGTGGTTGTAACACTTACAAAAATACAACATGCAGTTTCTGCTAGAAAATGACACATTTGTAAGGTGAATAAGTGAATAATGTAGTTTGTGCAAGAAATTGTCCAATGTAAAACCAATAAGACATTTTGGTATAACATGATGGCATTTTGTCTGAACAATTAACTGTGAAAGTCACTAAACATATCTCGAGGTTACACAATAATGTGAACTCATTCAGAAGAGAGGACATTCGAGAAAAAGAAAAATATATGAAGCACAGATTTTACAAGCTGTCAATTTAATATTTGATTGTGAAAATTATCCCATTTGACTACGCCACGTTTGATGGATTGTTGCTGGACAAATGTGACGTTCACAACACATCCAGCCAGGTAAAGTTTTGGCAACGATAAGCTAAAGTTAGAACTGAACGTTTTGTAATTCATTTCTACACAAACTCGCACTATACCGCGTGTAACAAAAGCCAAATAATAAAAGGTTTATTTGAAGCACTGTATTTAGTATCCGTTGTCCTCAGCTCCGCCGCGCCCATGAACGAGCAGAGACGGCAGCGCGAGCTACATACGCACGAACACAGACGAGCATGCGGGGTGGTACGCGCTCAGACGCGAGCACCACGCCCACGAAGGAACAGCATGAGGAGCGGAGCAGGGCAGGGACAGGTAGGAAAAGTATAGCTCCATATACATGTGTGATGTATAGGTGCGTTATTGGCGTTTCACAAGCCCCTCTGTGTTCACGCACTCCTCAGAGGCAGGGTTGTACCAAATGTCAATGACACGTCGTGTATTTTTTATTTATTTTTAACTTAGCTCTTGTTTCTCTGACATTTATTTCTACACGAGATTTGTCTAAATTGTCTCACATAGAAAGTAACAAAATGCAGTATGTATCTAGTATCTGGATTTAATATGCAAGTAATGCATCAGAAATATCAAAGATACAGTGTCAAGAAAAAGTATGTACCCCCTTAGCATTTTTCCTTTATTGTTGCCTTACAAACTGGAATTTAGATGGATCATTGAGAGGTTTGTGTCAGTCACTTTACATCACATGACAACAACTATGAAGATGCAAAAACATTTTTATTGTGAAGCAAATTAGAAATATGACAGAAAAACAGAAAACTTGAGTGTGCAAAAGTATGTACCTGCTTTTTTAAAAAGGCCTCTAAATGAGACCCAGTGTTACTCAGCCTCAGAAGTCACAGAAACAGTTAGATAAGGTTGGCCTGACTGCAACTCAACTGTCATTATGCCACAAAACACAATTTAATTCATCATTACAACATGTAAAAGATAAAGAACCTTGTATTGTCTGTTGTCATTATTATTGTGGTACACAGTATTTTACAATAACTAACCACCAGTATTTGCAGAGCATTAGAAGTTTTGGAAGCTCTGAAGCCACTAAGCCTCAACAAAATTGCAGGTTATTGAAAATATTTTTGTGTTTCAGTCCAACTTTTATCCCAGTTTAATCCTAACTTTCTGATATTTTTCTCATATATTTATTTAAATATTTTGTATGTACACTTTTAATCTTTTACTAGTTTGCGCACTAAGTTCTCCTAAAACCCATAGAAACCACTGTAAGTTTTGCTAGTTTAATTGTACTGTGCTAGCTAACATTTTATGAAGCAAAGTCTTTAAATTTATTACAGGCATAGCAAAGTGATAAAGGTGAGTGCTCATGCCACCTTGCCTGGTTCAGCTGCAGCCGACATCAGCAACTACCGCAAGCTGTCAGCTGTCACCTAAAGTTCTTTGGATGAGTCAAAAATGTAAAATTGCATGACCGTTTCCTCATCGGCATAATTGTTCTTTTGTGTTGTAACTGAGTAATTGTATTTTATATTGTGGATGCTGTCTCAGTCCAATGTTTCTATCTATCTAGCCTTGATGATAATGAAGATGACATTTATTATTTTGCTTAATACTGTATATAAATGTCTCTTAAATGTATATATCTATAAATGTATCTTTGGATGGATGGATTAAGCTTTGATGTGTCTTAATATTTGCATATTTGCATTTCATCCTCATCAAGATTTGGATTTGACACTGACATTCTCTCATCTCCTGAGTCCACCTCCTCCAGGTCGCCTGGATCTGACAACAAGAGAGGCTGGATCTTGTCCCAAAAGTCACTGATTATGATGCGTTAGAACACAGTCCTCAGGACAAATGCAGCCCTGCCTATGGAGGCCAAAAACAGCTCACATGAACTACTGTCCCCCCTACCTATCTGATGAAAGTGCTGAGACTTTGGAGAATGAGCGAGAGAGGAGAGTGGATCTCATCTCAGAGGTCAAAAAAGAAAACAATGAGGACAGGATTGCAGAAATGATGGACGTGACCTTCCCCCATAGAAGAGGCAAGAGGTGGTACAAGATAAACCAAGGATGGCTGATTTTAAAACTAGGTGGCCTGGACTCTTCAGTGTGCATGAGGTAAGTACGTGATTATGCAATGAAATACTTTTTTGCTTTATCAAGTCTGCAGTACTTTGAATGTGCGAAATGTTTGAATATGCTGTTAATGTATGTAATGTTGCTTCTAGTCAAATTAAATACAGTGTTGTTTTTGTTTTTGGCTGAAAGCTGAATGCAGAATTGAAGAGAATTGCAACAATCAAACTGCAGCCCAAGTTGTTCTCAGAACTTGCACTATGAAAGTCTGCTGAAGGTTTACAGGAGAAAAGGTGGAGTTCAGGGAAGCCATACCAAGAGCATTGTGGCACCTATAACTCAGGTATTAAAGTGCAAACATTAAGACAAAAACTCTAAACACTTGCACACATTTCTTTGAATATAGCAACACTATAAATAAAGTTAAAAAAATCACTCACCAAAAAAATCTTTGGTAAGTCTAATAATCTTTATTTTTTTAGGTTTGAAATGTAGCATTGTTTACAGTTTGTCCAAAACCTTTAGCTACAAAGTTTACATATTTGTTTAAAAGCTGTGCTCTATGTAACTAATCTATGTATTATTTCTAATGCTGTCAATACTTTTTTATTAGAGTGACAACATCAACACCAGAAGGGAACGCCTCATAAAATCCCTGTGTCTACTTAAATGAGGAGTCAAATAACCTTAGTAAGGAATATATGGTTTGTTTTAAAATAAAAACACTTACACAAAACACATACTTGTTTATTATGCTCTCTGTTTTTCTGTATCATTTTCAGTTCATTTTCATTTACCAGTTTCTGTTATTTAATCTGCCTAATTTAAAGGGTGCTTTTAGCACAAATTGAAACTTTGAGACACTACTTTAGGTTTAGAATTGGCATTGAAAGACATTGCATATTGTTTTTGTGCTCTTTTTGTTGGTGTCCCGGTGTGAAGATGAGACAGCTGAAGAAATGGCAGAGATCATGTTTGGCATCGCTGTGATCCGTCACCGTTGTCCTGAGGCTGGTGACGTATGTGGGATATTTCCAGATGTGTCCTGGGTGTGTTACCAAACGTTCCCTTTGCTGTGACAATGTTACTTGCTCTTGCATATGCTTTCAATTTGAGCTACCTTCAAATAAATATTTGAGGCTCTGTTGAAGATTTTTATGTAACTGGACCCAAACAAAATGTCCATGAAAGTAGAAGTTCTGAAAACTAAACTTTCCAGCCAGGTGTAGATGATGGTTTGTTACAATGGCAGTGTGTTGAGATTAAGCAATCTCTTGCTTTGCATTTTCAGAATGTGTTTTATGCTTTTGTTGTGAAATTGTCAACATTAGAAGTGTTACATGAGGCTATGGTCATATGTGGCCCTATATTTTTTTCAAAAAGCATATTTGTGTTCCACAAAAAGAAAAGGTCCAAAGTGCTCAGGAAGTTTTTATCAATTAGATATTCTGTATTGAAGGTGCTCTTTGGTGTTTGGGAACAAAAAACTTTCAAAAAATAAAGAAAAAACCAAGGCACTTGTCATACACCTGAAGTTTAAAAAGCCTTTATTTCATGTGGCTTTGTGTTTTTAAAATCTTTAAAAACATAGCGTGCTAGCGGCCAACAAACAGCCTTCTTCAGGGAGTCATTTCCATTACTCTTTCCACTGTTTATGTGAGGTAATGCACAGCACCTGAGTGTAAAGGAAATGACATCACAGGCAGCACAGACTGAGACACCTAGAAGTGAAATTTTTGGTGTAAATTTTTTTGGTGCACAAATCACACATTTAAAGATGTACAGCAAAAAATTTTCAAAGTACAAAAAAACACACCTTTATAAAATGCTCCTTTTATACACATGCATCTTACTGAAGTGTTGACAATTATCCTAATTATTTGTAAAATGATCACTCCAGGTGTGTTTTCTTCATTAGTAAAACACTTCCCAGATTTTTGTTTTCATGTCCCAGATTTTGTTTACATACTGTAAGTTGCTCCCATGATTTTTTTTTCTTTTTTCCAAAAAATGTAAAATATCTGTTTGAACACCTGTTAGATTTTTATGTGAATGATATATATTTGTATGTGTTCTGTTGTATTCTGTTTTTAATCACTTTTCATGGTGTTCCAACTTCTTTGGGATTGGGCTTATATATATGCAGTGTTTACAGGCAAGATTCTCCTTTATGACTGTTCTATTCTATTTGACTCCAATTTAAAATGTCAGTTCTGAGGCAGCTGGTTAAGTAATATTTTTCTATTTCTACCCAAATGATGTTTTATTTAGGAGAGGGTGATGTCTAGGTTTGAAGGGTGAGTGACCATCTGATGTAGAACTGCGGAAACCTTCCTGATAATAATATTGTTATAGTACATATCATTAGTTTAATTTGAACTAAAGCTACTTACACTTACACTATTTCTCTGTAGAATAACACAGAGACATATCAGTCTGGATTTTCCAGGCAAATATAAAGATTACAAAGAAATTGACCCAACTTAATAAAATTATGGAAAGTATTTCCTCAGGATTAAATGGCATTATTTCAGCATGAACAATTCTGTCAGTGTAAACCATCAGCAATTAGTGGGACACAACCTTTGCAGATATGTGGAATTGTCCCTATCAAATCATGTTGGTTTAACATGGAATATTTTAGTTCATTGTACGCCAAGTAATCAAGTCTGAACTAAACTAATGTATTATGTTGTTTTGACATGTCAGCATTGAGTGAAAAGTGACAAGATTGCTATAAGCGGAGTGAACGCTACTTTATAGTGTGGAAATACTTTCCATGACTTTTTATGTTGGTTTAACAAGTTATTTTTTTGAGTGCATGCCTTGAATTTTGTTGTAGTTCCCACAATGAAAGGAAATAAAATAGACATAAATCTCTAATTAGAAATGATGACTGAACATACATTTTCTACAAAAAAACAAACAAAACAAAAAACACCCCAAACAAACCCAACACAGATTGACCATGTGTCTTTAAGATTACAACACTAGACACTGTCCAGAGCATATTGAAGCACTTTAACACAGGCCTTATCCCCAAATCCCTGTTTTACCCAAATATCCTCCTCTTTTTATGAATATATGCTGTTATTTTGGGATAGAGGTCACACAGCAGTGCCTTATGAGGTTAAGCTCATATTAAAACATATTGAGAGACATTTTCATCTCAGATTATTGTTTCTTGGAGACGGATGAATTTGGACAATAAATAATCAGGAAAATATGGACCCAGAGACAACAGACTTTAGGACTTTATGAGAATGGCTCAGATCTTAAAGCAGTTGTGAAGTTGCAGATGGAACTACAATTTCACTGTGTGGTGTAGAGCATTTGCAGGGTGCACAGCGCTCTTTACTGGGCAAATATGGGTACTATAATTTGATTACACTAACTCCCCCTTTCTTCACACCTCAGCGTTTTCATATAAATGCGACTCGGAGGCAGAATGACTATTTATATGCTTTCTGGGCCAGTGTTGTTGTATAAACGGGCCCTAAACCACCTTTCAATCCTTCCACCAAGACTGGATTATTTCACTCTGTACAGTTTTAAATGTGAGGTCTGAAGGGGGCGGACAATTTCTCCAGAATACCCTCAATTTAAAAAAATCTACAGGTTTGCACCCCTCTTCCCCATTATGACCCCCCTCCCTCCAGTGTCTCAGCAGGACTCCATGTTTAAACCCTATAGTCTCCACAGAAGCTCGTCTCACTTTCAGAAGATTAAGAGCTTCACTTTAGTTATGGGTCAGTGGCTTACAGCTTAAATATCTGAGCCCTAAACTGCACCATCATGGGGTGGTGGCATACACTAGCCTCAGATAGAGATACTGGGGAGAGACAGGGACAGTGAGTCATGTGCTGCACTAAGTGTAAGTGTGAATTTAAAAGTCACACTCGTTCTGCTGCTCTTTGTCTGCTCCATCTGTAGTGACACTGCTCTCAGCTCTTTCCAACAAGAATACAAGACACAAGAAGTTCAAGTTGGACAACAAAAGTATGTACAACTGCTATCAAAGTATTTAGTTTCAGTAGTTCTGCTGTCTTCACACATAAGACAGAAAAGTCTGTACTAAGATCATTTTAGGAGTTAAAAAGCCAGAACTTCACAGATTGCAGAGAACTCACTCATGCCTGTTATTAAGATAGTATTACTTCAGCTGAGAATAGGTGGTCTTAAAGATGTGAGATGTTCTTTTGAAATTTTGGTGATATCTTGTTGCAAAAGTAATAATAATGGAAGAGTTGACTGTCAGACTGAAAGTTATTTCTTCAATAAACCATCCGTTACACTTCACTCATTCGTCTGTGTTTGTTTTAAGTCTCTACTGGTTCAAATACTGTTAATCTCAGGTCTGGTTCTGGGTAGCCATAACAACAAGGCTGCAATGGCTTTGTTTCTGAGCTGGTGATCATGCCAGAGGAGCCAAAAGGATACAAGAAGGGGAAGGGGTTCACACAGGGGTCAACTGGACTCTTTTACCAAAGTGCTTTATACCAAAATGTATGGGGAGCTCTGTAGAAAAAAAAAGTGTCCAAAACAGCAGAGAAAAGAGAAAAGCTACTGTACATAGTTCCAGTGTAACAGATGGTAAAATACAGTATATCTTGTTATTCATATTTGACATACATTTAAACAAAGGGTCTTGCAGAGTGGGCAATACTTCCATTTTGTAATGCATCTGACTTTGTTTTGAAAGTCAAGCTGTTCACTGTTAATTTAAACAATCTATCCAGCCTGTCTAATAAAGAATAAAATATTGTAAATAGTCTGAAAAATTAGTTTGTTTTAATCAAAATCCCCCTCTGACCTTTAAGGACAGGTATGAGGCGTGACCAGGATGAAGTGTGAAAATGCATCAGTTTTTTTTTTTTTTTCATCAAACACAAATCTCATTTCACTGCAAATAAATCACAGCTTCCCAAAATAGGAAATGAAAGATTGAAGGTTGATTGGATCCACATAGAGGCAGATAATCCAATCCACGCACCACATTGGACCCATATTACTCCAAACAGATACAGGAGATTTTAAAACACACGCTTTCCCAAGGTCAGGGGTCAGAGGTCAAGGCAAGATCAGGTCAGATGCAAAATACAAATCGTTAAAAAGTGAAATGACACAGACAGTAAGAAAACAATGGAGAGGCAGGAGTTATTAAGATGAGTGGGATTATCTTCCATGTTTTCAGATGAAGGTTAGTGTCAGATTAAAGGCTGTATCATGGCACAGAGATGTAACCCAGAGCCATATGCTGGACTCAGAGTTTTAAAAACCTACAAAGATGGATTTGTGAAGCAGATGTCTTTGGAGAAAGTGGACACTAAGGCGCTCACCGTCTGAAGGAAATAGAGAACAGTACAGTATTATAGTAGCGTCAAATATGCTTCAGTTTTCTCATATAAATAAACATAAGTTGCTAAAGTTAAGTTAGCTTTTATAACAGGAAGTGATGACCATATCTGGAAAGAGGAAGAGAATTAGTGAAACACGCAATGACACTACCCATCGAATGACTCACCTTATTAAGCGTTAGTTAAGGATTAGTAATTAGTTAAAAGTACTGTAAGCAGCATGTGCTCATAGTGGTTAAAAAAAAAAAAAAACAGTACTGCAGTCTAAATCAAAACAATGGTCTGGTTCCTGATTAGACATTTGGTAGTGCAGTTTTAAAACCAAAACAAAAAATATAAACAAAAACAACTTAACCATTATGTAAAACATATTTTTAATTGTGAATAACTCAACTGTATCATTGTTATTAAACATTGTTTAACATGTTTACATTATATCTGGGACACATGGGTAATTTTTATGAAATATAAAAAATATATACTGCTCATAGCACCTTTAAATGTCCTGTAACATGCTTTTTTCAATCTTTTTGAAATAGTTTTAGACTCCTTTGCATTAGTATTTTATGTTTTATAACTTTAAAGAAGAAATAACTCCCGCACACTGTTGAACTTGCAAAAAGGAGATTTATTTACAGATGAGGTATGGCAACGTTTTGGCACTGGGCATTCATCAGTGCCAAAACGTTGCCATACCTCGTCTATAAATAAATCTCACTTTTGCAAGTTCAACAGTGTGCAGGAGTTATCTCTTCTTTAATCTTGATGTGCATAACGTGCACCCTCTCCGATGCACCTGTCTCAAGAAAGAGATGTGCGAAGCACTTCCTTGTTAAGTATTATGTTTTATAACTTAAAACAATATATGTATGGAAAAAAAGTCTTTTTTTGTAAGAAGCTGTTACTTACAAACATACAAACAGACAAATAGACTGTCCCAGAGATCCCCTGTCCTTAGACCAGGGGTCTGCAACCTTCTGGATCCAAAGAGCCAAAACTACAAAATTTGAATGTGTGAAGAGCTGCAACCAATTTTAATGAACACAATTGTCTTAGCTTATACTGAAATATGCAAAAATATGCAAAAAGCAAACTAACAAAGAACTGAGAGCTCAGAGAACTAGAGTTTCATTCTGTAACTATTGCTCTAGTCTTTCTGTGTGACACTTTTAATCAGTCCGTGTGCTACTGTGTGGACAACTGAGGCTAAAACTATATATTATAACCGTTAAGTCCACAGCATTAACCAGAAAACAGGCAGAAAGTTTTATTTTAAATGGACGAGATTATGCAGCTGTCAGATGCCAAAGCAGCTGCAAGAGCAGGGCTAAAGAGCCACATGTGGCTCTAAAACCATAGGTTGCAGATGTCTGCTCTCCTTCTCAGTAAGAAAAAAAAACAAAACAAAAAAAAAGTTCTGCTGTTGGACAAAAAGAGAAACCTCCGGGAGAACCACATGAGGGAGGGATCCACTCCCAGGACAGACAGGAGTGATGGGTATGGTACATTTTATGCATTAATATTGTGGGAAAAATCTAAACATGAAGTACCTCATAAAATGCATTACTTCCTCTTCCACATATTCCAGTCAGGGGCCAAAGGTGAGCCTATCCCAGCTACTATGTGCCTTTGGGAAGGGAAATTAAATTCAAATTAAATTTTAAAATTATGGAGTAATTTTGTTGGAGTAATTAGTTTTCTGCATCAGAAGAACCAGGAACAAATCTCTCTCTGTTTGTTTGTGGAGTCTGCTGCATTAGATCAGTGGTTCCCAAACTTTTTGGTTGTGTGCACCCCCAGACCTTCATCTAGTCCTGGTTTAGACCAAGTTTAGTCCTGGTTTAGTCTTAGTTTAGTCTTGGTTTGACCTGGTTTAGACTTGATTTTGACCCAGTTTGTTACTGGTTTAATCCTGGTTAGGAAACGGCTTAGTTTTCGTCTCAGTTTTGATCTGGTTTTAGGCATGGTTTAGTCCAGGTTTAGTCTTAGTCTTTATTTCCTGTTTAGTTCTGGTTTCAGACTGTTTTTTTTTCTTTCCTGGTTTAGACCTGGCTTAGTCCCTGTTTTGTCCTTCCTTAGTGTCCCATCCCTCTCTATAGTTCTGGCTTAGTCCTGATTTAGGTCCACTTTAGTTTATGAAAGTCAAATACTGTATATTACTCAACTTTTTATTGATTGTTAAAGATTTGCAAGCAGAATACAAAACACACAACATGTGCTCGCATACCCCTTGGGGTCCCCGTACCCCTGTTTGGCAAACACTGCATTAGATCGTTAAAATAATCATCAATGTATTTTAACCACAAAAACTTTCCCCTTTTTTTTGTTGTTAGTTCACAGAGTTTGGGCTCGTCCTGGTCTAGGTTTGGACTCGTTAGGACTTCACTCAAAGAGACTGTTGGTGGTCTCCTCGCTGAGAGGCAGTACCAGCGTCCCTTTGCCCTCTTCACACCCACTTCCCCCATCACCTCTGACCCCTGTCCTTGTCCCATCATCATTGCATCTCCATTGAGTCCCATTTAAAACCCTCTTCTGTCACCCAGCTCCCAGAGAAACAGCTGCTTTGCTAACCGACGCGCTAATGTCCAAAAATAACTGCACCCTTAACGTGATGGAGAGCGGGGACAGGGAGATGAGGCACGCCCCGGCCAGATTTATACAGGAGACAAGTGAAGGTCCGGACCCCGACAAGAGTGAATCTTCAGCCACCATTACCCTCTGACGGATGAGGACACCGGAGCTTTCTTATGCTGATTTATGAGCCGTTTTCCTTGAATGTGTCACAGTTATCAGACTATGGGAGTGATCTACGGACCCAGATTCATCTCACTTCTTGGGTAAACACAGAGATGAAGTTTCATTAATATCAGCAAAGGTTGGACAAAAATGAGAAGTTAAGTTTAGCAGTACTTTGCATGTAAATAATGCAGACAGACCAAGGGTAAGAGGAGGAGGAGGTCACTGGGAAATGGACGCCCACATGTCTCAGGGCTTAACTAATGGACCACTAAAATACTGGCTTTGAAGTTTTGGTTAAAAAAAAAAAACTACATTCAAAGAAAGGCAATATTTTTAATTTTAGAAGCCATTTGATTAACTCTTACAGTGACAAGAAATGAACAATCCCTCTTATCAGTGTCGCTTGGGGCAGTTGTGTATGTGTTAGCTGCTCCTGTCTTTCACTTCGCTGTAAAAAGTCTTCGAAGTGTAGCTTACAAAGCGCACCCCACATCACGCAGTGCATGTTGTTCTCCCCTCTCTAATTAACGCAGACACATGACACGCTCAATGATGATCTTAATATGAGTTTTGGAGCATGAATATTATTAGAGCACCACAAAAATCTAATGAAGATCATAATTTATGTCCAACAACTTCCTTACTTCCTACTAATGAGCAGTGATTATGAGTTTATTAAGGGGAATACGGTCACATAGAATAAGGGATTAATAGGTGCATTATAATTACCAATTAAGAGCTAATTAACCACTAACTGACATGCTAATTAGCACTTAGTTAGTGGTTAATAGTGGACCCTAAACTAAACTGTCACCCATTTCTGACCACCTAATAATTTTGTTATTGTTGCTGTCCACTGTTAAATGCAGTTAAAACCCAGTTCTAATGTTAAGCAAAGTTAGGCAAATAAGTATAAAATATTCCTCACACTTGTATGACACAGTGTATAGTTTTAACTGTGGTTTCAGTGAGACGCCATTACCTTATTGTAGTTTGGTCCCTAAAATACTTGAATCAACACTGGGAAAGTTTATTTTATCCAATTTGAGTTAGCAACAATTTTTTAGCAACTAGACTATTATTCATTATAGTCTAGTTGGTAAAAATTTGAGATTTTATTGCAACTTTTTTTTAGTAAAGATCTGATAGTGTTGCCAATCCAGCCAATGGGAGTCACAAGCCAATGTATTCTTTGTGTGGGCCTCCCAAGCCTGGATAAATGTAGGGGGTTGCAACGGGAAGGATATAAAAAAAAAGTACTTTTTAAGCAGAAAAAACTCAAACTCCTCCTTCAATTCATAGAGGGAAGCAAAAGACTTTTGTATTGATACTATCAACATTTCTATGTGTCCACAATTACTTAAAGGGGATATTGCACTAAACTGAGAATTTCTGAGCCTTTAACCATGGTATAATGTAGTTTCAACCTCAAAAACAGACCTCGTACTTTGTTCACTCACACATGTTTGAGTAATCTTGTATGCTGAGGCACTGCCCTTCTCAAGAGCTGAAAATGCTTCTCTTCACTGATACAGGAAACCCTGCCTCCTCCAGAAAGTACTACTGCACTATTTCACTGTGAAGATCAGGTAGCAGTAGTGTCTGTCGAGGGCTTTAGTAAGAGGAAGGCCTCAGCCCTGCAGTACTACACCACATCACCTCTGTTATAAGCAGGGAGAGAGCGGGCTTTAAAGGGACAAGCACCTAATCCAAGCTTTTTCCGCAAAGTACAAAAGTAACAGACGTTTTCAATAAATATGAATACGTTGCATGAAGATTGTCTCTGGTCTCGATGCTCCACTTGCTCTCACTGTCATCTGTCTTCTCTAATGGAGCCTCTGTTGTTCTGCGTCGCTACACAAAGCCATCCCTGACTGTGACCGTCTCTGAATTTACCGTCCGAACCGTGAATGTGACGGTCCACATGCATCAGGCCGGGCCCCCGCTGTGACCCCATCAGCTGTAAATACCACCAGAGTGGGGGGTCCAGGGCCAGCACTAACACAGGACGTCCCGAACAGAAGGTCAACGGTCTGAACTGTGACAGACGCAATGAGATGTGACCAGAGGGAAATATTTGTGTATCAGTGACATATTTGAGCATGAAACACTGATTTATGCAACAGAGACGCACATAACACTGATGCCCTGCATGACAACAAAACAGAATCAATTTCCATGTTTTTTATTTTTTTAATATGACTAGCTCAAAATAGTTTGTGCTGGGAGTTCAACAACCACAAGGGGTAAATATAGGAACAAATGATAAGTTTTAGTGTAACCTTTTGAGAGATATAGATAGAGCATTTAGCCCTGAATTGGTAGAGCTCTGAGTCCAGGTATGGGCCGGTCCCCTATTCTGCTAAACTGACTTTTCTGAGCTTTTAATCTTGTTATAATGTTATTTCCTGTTTAAAAACAGATCTGGAGTAGAATTTTGTTTCATTCACGCATGTTTAAGTAATCCTGTATTCTGCTTCTCAAAAGCTGAAAACGCTCGGTCTCACAGCGCTACATAGACATGTGAAACCAGGAAGTGCTCCAGTGGTTTCTCAAGCCCATACACTATAACCAAACTTGTTCTGATCATTTCAGAGCTTAAGCTGCCATATATGAAGCAGTTAGCTCATTCATCTGTTAGCGTCACGTTACTTATAGCTGTGTTAAAAAGCCATTCCCCACCGTTTCCAGCAGGGGGCGACAGGCACCTAATCCATGTGTTCTCTACAAAGTCAAAGTAAGATGTTTTTCATGCATATACATTTTTTTTTAAGATATAAAACCTGAAATACTACTGCAAAGCTATTTCAGAAATCTTGAAAAAAGCAGAATATAGGACCTGAAAATCAATCATGATCACCTCTAGAACAGCAGCATGTTATACAAACTTTAAAAACCTTAGCTAACTAAAATATAGCGTTTCTAATCATTACTTTACCACTGCCATAAAGAAGAGACCAGCAGAAGGCAGCAAAGTGCAACTCCAAACAGCTTTTTGAATGATGCCATTTTACTCCCAAAGTAAAAATGTCTGTGAGGAATCAGTGGAAACAGAGCTGTACACTGTTTTTTGGATAAATAAATGAGAGCAGACTGGATGTAGAGGGCTTGCTGATTGGTCAGTGCTTCCTGGAGTGGGTGGAGGTTTGTAGAACAGAGCGTTCTGAGGCCTCAGAAACTCAGTGCCAGAGACTACAGGATTACGCAAACAGGCATGAACAAAGCAAAACACAACTCCAGGTATGTTTTTGATGAGGAAACAACATTAGAACATGGGAGAAAGAAAAGAAAATTAGATTTTGCAGAATATAGCCAGTTTAATGTGACTTTATTAAATAGGTTATTTTGTATTTTTATTTTCATGTTTAATTACTACAATAGTAACATTAACCCTGAGGAGCACCCATCACCCTGCGCCCATATTAGAAAGGTAGATCTCCTGGCCTTGGTGATGGCTCATGAGCCGAACAAGTTTGGGCACCCCCGGTCTTGTTGTTTCATTTTGATTTTTATTACAACAGGAGATAAGGTGATTAAACAATTTTCTAATACAGACGACAATAGGACACTGCATGTTTAAATGAACTTGAAATAAACATTTTATTCCTCCTGTGTTCCTCCTTCCTTCATTTTAGTTTTGGAGAATCCTGTTTAGTTCCTTGTCAGAGCAGATTTCCACAGAGCAAACTGCATAAAGTCAAACAGATGAAGAACTCCTATTTACCACAGTCTTCTGCAGACGCCGCCTCACAGATCCAGCCGGAGAATCTGTCCTCTGCACAGAAATATGACTGTGATGAGAATGAGCACATTAACAACGCAGCAAAAAACAGACGGGAGTTTGTTCTCTCTCTCTCTCTCTCTTTCTCTCTCTCTCTCTCTCTCGTCTTTGCGGTGTATGATGTTGGCATCATTGTCTGTGATCTGTGAATCCCTCGGGCAACAAGCAGACAGGCCACGTCAGTCTGCCTCAGGCCCAAAGCAGGAGGAGGAGAGAGGCTGGACAGAGATGTGGGGTGGCGTTACCTGTCAGAGGGAGAGCAGAGGGAGAGGAGAAGCATGCAGAGGGAGGTGTCAGATGGGTCTAGGAGCAGGAAGTGAAGAGGACAGTGGAGAATCAGCGCTTTGTACTGCTTTAGGGTGCAGAGGATTTACTGAGAAAGTGGTTTAGTCTCTGGGCAGAATACAAAGGTGAAGTGTAACATTTAACTAATACTTTTTTTAAAGTAAAAAAAAAAAAAAAAGAATGAATGCAGCTTAAACCACCTCTGAATGTGTTTGAATAGACATATACTGTCAGCGGCAACATGGTCAGGCAATATGGTAGATTAGGGGGTTTGAAAGGGAGAGCTTCCTGACCTACTTCACATTGTCCAGATGGTCTGATAGGGGTTCTACAGAAACCTACACACACCTAAGTTTCCCACAGTGGGGAAACTGCATTGCAGCAGAAGAACAGTAAGAGCATTAAAGGTACTGTAAGCAGCATGAGCACTACTGGTTTAAAACAGTACTGCAATGTTCTGTGGGTGGCCAGTCTTTCCTCTTTTCTGATGGACACTCAGCAATGCAGGGTTTAGAACCAAAACAAAAAATGTAAACATAAACAACTTGGCCTTTATGTAAAATATGTTTTTATTGTTAATAAATTAACTGTACCATTGTTATCAGTAAAACTAATTTTTGTTTTAAACATGTTTACATGTGGGTAATTTTTATAAAATATAATAATTATATACCGCTCATGGCAGAGGTGGGAGACTTGAGTCACATGACTTGACTTAAGTCAGACTTAAGACACAATTCAATTTTTAGGACTTGAGACTGGCTAGACAAATATTCTTAAAAGACTTGACTTGACTTTGACTTGACACTCGTGACTTTAGACTTGACTCTGACTTGAGCTAAATTACTTGAAATGACTTGTTTTTCCAGAAAATCTATAATGAATTTAGGTGTAACATAAATGTAGGAACATGTGTGTTAATGCGGCGCATTTGTGTTTAGAGCCATGTGGGAGACTTTTGCTTTGACGAATGCTGCGCGCTTCGACACAATACAGCAGGAGACCAAGAAAACATCCAGTTCTTACTGATAACTTAAAAACAATTACAGTATGTGTGAGTGATGAGATAAAGAATGTGATATTTAGCAGTTTACTGAGGCAACGCTGACTTTTCTGAGGTCATAACAAATAGGTATCTTTGTCTGTGCATTGTAATTGAATCACTTTATATGGAGAGAGTATGTTAATTTACTGTTTGTAATTCCACATACAGTATGCATGTGTTCAGTCTTAAGGTCTGTGTCAGAATTTTGAATGTGTGAAATGGTCAAGCAAAGATGACAGGACTCAATTTTGTTATTTTAAAACCCTCAGCTCTGTGTGCCCTACAGATTGTTTGTTGCCTGAGACTGTATGTGATAACTACTGTCTTTACATTTTAAATGTGTAAAAACAGTTAGGCCTAACTCACACATGTGCATGACTTGACATGACTTGGTGACTAAAAACAATGACTCGACTTGACTTGTTTTACAAAGAGCAGGGACTCGACTTGACTTGCTTGATTCTCATCAAGATAGTCTTGGACTTGCTTGTAACTTGAAGGTTAAGACTCAATAATTACTTGTGACTTGCACATGAATGACTTCCTCTCACCTCTGGTTCATAGCACCTTTAAACAGTAGTAGTAGTAAGTGATATCAGACAAAAGCACTTAGTGCTTAGATACTTTTAATTATTTTGAAATCACAATTATTTCAAACAATTGAATAAACTGAAAACATGTTTAATTTTTTTATGGCAAAATTATTCATGCCAAAATACTAACCTGTAGGGGAATGGTATAGTTTTATCATTAACGCTGTCCCACTCACCACAGTCATGTGTTGGGATGGGGCCGTTTGAATGCACAGCTGATCAAGGAATCATCTGATCTTAATAAGTGAGTGTGGCCTCTCCTCACATGCACGTCATTCAAAGCACAATTGAATTAATATTTTTTTTCTGTTATATATTTTTTGTCATTGGAAGACAAATTCATAATAATGATTAAAATACAGTTCATTTCACAACCCCAGTTTCCATGACAGTCTAGATGATTTCCTAGATACTGACATTTTGTCATTTTGCAGGTGATTATTCTGAATAGAAAAGTACATTCAGTGATCAGTGTTAGGTGGAATATTGTTGGAAATGTCACAGACCTCAATTCCTCAGTCAGCCTGTGAGCATCTACAGCAGCCCTGCAGGGACTGATCCTTTGTTGAAATGACAAGTCAGGTTATGAGTTTGTATATAAACAGACATACTCTTCCTGATTTCAACCTTCTGTAAGTGCTACAAGGGGTTTAAAAATTGTGTGCTTCTCCCTCAGCAGTGCTCAGTTTGTACTCTGTGCAGCTGTAAAAACTGGAAATACAACTCTCAACAGCATTTGTGTTTTTTATTTTATTTATTTGCTGTAATACAGTGCATTTTGCTTTTATGAACCTTAAATCATCAAAATCAAGATAAACCTTACTGTCCCTTAAAGGGAAAGTTGTCTCGGGCATACAGTGCAACACGGCTGTGTATAAACACAAAACAAAGACACTACAACCCTCTGTACCCTGTAACAATGAAAACATGTACTGCTGGATCATGTATCCCCATGACTGGCAGTCAAAGAGTGAAAAACATAACTTTTGTATTTACTCTGGTTATCTTTGTCTAATATTTACTAAAAGTGTTTGATGATCAGAAACATTTAACCCTCAGGCCCCCTGGCACCCTTTTAGGTTTTTTCAAATGTATATTTTGCTCTAATTTCTTACGCTAGGGTGATGATATTTGACAAAAAAACTCACTCTCTTCCTCTTAAAGCCTTTTTTGGTCCCTGTGACTTACGTTAAAATCACTTATATTCACTCTACTGCCATTACAATACAGAAATGTTAAATCATGTTAATTCCTCGCTAACAAAAAACTTAGTATCTATAAATATGAAATAATTCATGTTTTATTTACAAATATATGAGAATTGTGTGAACAAACTGGCTTTTAGAGGGTTAAAATATAAAAATGTATTCACTGCTGCTCTCTGTAATGAGGACAGGGGTTAATATTAAAAAAAATTAGAAAAACAAACGCTTTTCTTTATGTTATATATTTTTAAATGTGACCCAGTGACCTAAAAGGGCTTTAAGAGGAAAAAGATGATTTTTTTTTTAAGGAGGCCTGGGGGTTAAGTGTAAATGTAAAAATATAAGAGAGGATGTACTTAATTTTGCTTAACACTGTCCACTTGTCCGCAGATCTGGATTTTGCAGTACACATTAAACAATACCAAATGCTCTCTCCATGGATTCTGTCCTTACCTCATTTGCCCTCTTACATTAGTTAATATTAAAATGTCAAACATCATTTTTGGCTGCCCTTAAGTCCCTCCGAGCAGGTTGTTCCAGTCCAAACACTAAACCCCGTGTATGTAAGTTTCGTGTAGCGCAGGTTAATCCACTGTACCACACTCAATATCTAACCTGCCCATTCTGAGTAATCCATTCATGTCGACTTTCCTCCCGCTCTCGTCCATAAAAAACAATATTCATAATGGGAGTATGTCTCTGGTGCTCACAGATGGGCAGCTCAGTCTTTTAATAATGAAATCTGCTTCTGTGTTATTTAAAATATTACAAAAACCTTTCCTCTAATCCCCGACTTATGACCTCGTACACCTGGATTTGAAGCAGTGTCCGCTCGAAATCCCCCCAGCTCTCGGTAACATATTAGGATTAGACTTCTTGAATAAATAGTTTAGACGAGCATATCTCTTTAATTTTGTGGGACGGGGGATTAGCGTGAATGGTTTGGGAGCATGCAAACATCTGTACAGCCCTCCATCACCGAGACTTATTTATGTATTTGGCAGAGAGGGAGCAGAGCTGGGGGTAATTCATGTCCCCAGTGGTAAATATGAGCCACAGTCAGTGGTTTATATAAACATGTGCTGTATGTACTCACAGTACAGTGGCTCTGCTAACACTCTGCTATAGGGTTATAGTGAAGAATACACAATAAGGCATTACTGAACAGGAACAAAAGAGGGACATTACAAGGACTAAACCAGGTCCAAACAAAGACTAAACCATGGCTAAATGAGGACTAAACAAGGGCTAGACCAGGACGAACCAGGGCTAAACCAGGATTAAACCAAAACTAAATCAGGGCTAGATCAGAACTAAACCAGGGCTAATCCAGGACTAAAACAGGACTGAAACAGGGCTAAACTAGGACTAAACCAGATTTAAACCAGAACTAAACAAAGGCTAAACCTGGGTTAAATCAGGACCAAACCAGGACTAAACCAGGACTTTACAGGATGAAACAGTGTAATGAGAATAAAACTGTCTCTAAATGAAACTAAATCAGAGCTTGAATTGCAAAAGGGTCCAACAGTCAGTACTACCAGAGGAAGTCTGCGCACTACCAGTGGTACCTGTACCACAGTATGAGAACCACTAGTATATGGTGTTTTTAAATAATTCAGCAGTTCTCTTGAGGTCTGTCCTGCTGTGTACAGTGAGAGGTTAGAGTCAGGTGGAGGAGTTTCCTTTTCTACTGTACAGTCTTACATCAGTGTCTCTTTGTGATATTCTATTTATTTGTTGCAGGACTTTATTTGTTTAAACTCTTAAACTAACCCTATAGCCTGATTAGCCTTTTATAAAGTGAGGGCTGCAGCATGAGGCCTAAAAAGAAACAACAACAGCTGTTAATAACATCCTCCTTTAATCTGGTCCAGACATCTGCAACATATGTTTTTAGAGCTGCATGTGGCTCTTTAGCCCTGCTCTGGTGGCTCCTTGGGCATCTGACATTCTGGTTATGTAAAGTCAATAAAGGAATAAGTAGACAACTATCAACCTGCATCTGCATCATCATGTCAATTTAAAATAACTTTCTCCCTATTTTCAGGTATATGCTGCGGATTGAACTGTTAAACTGCTTTAGCCTCAAAAGTCCACACAGTTGAACAGACAGACTGATTAGAAGAGCCACATACGAGCGCCAAGAAAGAGTTAAAGGAAGTAACTCGAGTTCTCTGAGTGAGATAGTCAGTGCAGTATTTCACACAGTTCTTTGTTAGTTTGCATTAGCTATATTTCAGCTGTATATATTAAAACTGGCCGCAGCTCTTTACTGATTCAAATGTTTGTATTTTGAGGAACATTTGGTTCTTTGGATCCAGAAGGCAGACCGCTGCTCTGGTCCAAACCCTTCAGAATCTACCTCCATCTGACCCTCTCCTTTGCACCAACTAACTTCATCCATACTACTACATCCATAAATCTCATCTGTGGTCTTCCTCTAGGCCTCCAGCTCTGACCCCAGCTTCATCCTTCTACCCATATATTCACTGTCCCTCCTCTGTACATGTCCAAATCATCTCCAACTTTATCTCCAAAACATCTCACATGAGCTGTCCCTCTGATGGTCTCATGAACTAATCCAACCCAGCTTCGTCATGAACAACAAAGAACCTAGTTAAAATGTGATAAAGCTCAGAGTATGTCAGTGGAGTTGCTGTTGTGTGAGTCTCTGGTGAGGAGTGTGGCACCTGCCTGAGTCCTCTGTGTCTCTGCTCAGACAGATGGTCCTCTCTCTTCACTGAGCAGCTCGCACCTGAGACGTGAGGGAATACTGTCACACAAGCACTGGCATGCTCTTCAGAATCACATGCTTGTTCACACACACGTGCATTACCCTGTGCAAGCATGCAACATGGAGAAGAGATATAACATGGTCTCTGCAAGGTTTAATAAGTTCAATTTAAGACTTTTTTATACCTTTTTTACTGATTGTTCAAGAAAATTAAGACCTATTTCATAAGCACACGGCCTATAAGAAATATACAAAAGATGTGCAAAACAGTGACTGCCACAAAGCATTTTGGTCTTGGTAAAAAAGGATCTGAGCTCTCATATCAGCCCTGGTAACATTTCTTCAAGGAGGGTCTTGAAGAAATGTTGTCCTGGGCCCAGTTTCACAACAAAAGTCACCTCAAAGGGTTTCACAAACAGTTGATCAAACATAAACACACAATCAGACTTAACACACAATCAACACAAACAA
Organism: Bostrychus sinensis; assembly: GCA_020698575.1. NCBI lineage: Eukaryota > Metazoa > Chordata > Actinopteri > Gobiiformes > Eleotridae > Bostrychus > Bostrychus sinensis. Next base: position 36,765,323 of record CM036249.1, on the reverse strand, counting down.
TAACTAAACTAAACAGACCCAGGACACTCCTGTCCTTAGACCCTCCTTCTCGGTAAGGAAAAACTCCTAAAAAAAAAAAACAGTTGTGGGAAAAAAAGAAGAAACCTTATGGAGCCCAAATTGAAGGAGAGATCCTCTCCCAGGACGGACAGGCAACATGTGTCTAGGACTTAGTCCATTAGCTCATCTATAGGATCATAGATCAGCTCTGTAAGGATTCATCCAGACGGGAGTGGGTTGAGGTAGATCTTGGAAATCCTTAGAGGTGAGGTTGAGGGCCCACAGCTCGGGACAGGAGCACAGATGGGGTCAGTTAAGATCCAGTCATCACTGGGACATCTGCCAGCAGACAGGCATCTGAAACAGTCCCCACACAGAGAAACAGAGATTATTTTTTCAGTTACTGCAGGAGTCATGTGTGTCACTGCACACCATGACTGATGTGGACAGGACCATGTTATAATTCAAGTTTAAATATAACTCAAAGCTTTTTTGTTCAATCTTTTTTTTTTTTTTTAAAGACACAATGTTTTATTTATTTATTTATTTATTTATTTATTTATTTATTTATTTATTTATTTATTTATTTATTTATTTATTTATTTATTTCACTTTGGATCAATCAGTGTTTACAATTACCTCAACAATGCAAAAATTACTAACATAACACTCAAGAAGTAACTGTTTCAACCACTGCCCATTCAATGATGGGAGTGAGAGCTTTAACATACTGCTCTTTTTATTTCTTTTTAACAAAACATTTTTACTTTATATCAATGACACAGAGGTTTCACTTTTTTCAGTGTAGGTTATGTTCACACTACAGACCTAAAGTTCAATTCTGATTTTTTACTGAAATCCGTTTTGTAGTTATTGTATTTTTATTTTTATTATTTTAATTTTTTTTTGTTTGTGCCCATTATACAACTGCTATCACTCTCTTGTGGAAACGTCTATGGCCCTGAAGTGATGCACATGTTCACATCAGCATGTGTGTATCGATTTAAATGATGCTGTGCTTTCAGAGTCTACAAAATGCTAACCAAACAATAAAAAGGAGATTAAGGAAAAACAGACCACAATTTTTAAGTAAGGCCTTTTGTGGAGCAGTGGCTGCTACCTGTGTTCAGTTCAGCTTGAACCAAATTCTCACACCAAAAACTAATTAAGTCCAAAACCTCATTTTTTCCCCCACTGACCAGCTCCATCAGCGCACTCTGGTATGCTTGTTATCATTAGATCCTGTCAGGTCTCACTTTCTCCAGCGCAGAATTTTGACGCATTGTGACACATTTCAGTGACACAAAAGTCAGATGAGATGTGACTTGGCCATTCAGACTAAAATCACATTGTTAAAGATCAATCAAATAATCAGTCTTTATTTCCATAGCACCTTAAAACAGCCGAAGTTGACCAAAGAACTATACAATATTTAAAAGAAAATAAAAATCACTTAACATAATATAAATAGGTTGACAAAACACATTACAGCATAAAAATAGAACAGTGTCACATCACATACATGTCCGCTTTGGGAGCACGTATGAAAGTAGACTGGGTCTGATGTGAAAAAATCTGATATGTGCTGTTCAGACTCATAAAGAAATCAGATATGGGTCATTTTTTTCCTGCATTATGAACATAGCCTTATTCATACCACACTGAGAAATGCTATGAGTAATATATATTTTTTATATTTCACATTACCCACAACATTACCCACATGTGTGCCAAGATATGATGTAAACATGTTTAAGTCAAATATTAGTTTTACTGATAACAATGGTACAGTTGAGTTATTAACAACTGAAAATATGTTTTACATAATGGCCAAGTTGTTTTTGTTTACAATTTTGGTTTTGGTTCTAAAACTGCATTGCCAATCGTCCAATCAGAAAAGAGACCATTGTTTTGATTTAGACTGCAGTAGTTTTCAAACCATTATGAGCGCATGCTGCTTATAGTACCTTTAAAATATATAAAAAAAAATGAAACAAACTAGCATTAGGAAAGCACAGACCTCCACTAAGGCGTTATAGTTTCACCCTGGATCCAGACAGTGATTCTGATCCACACAAAAACACATCCATTTGTTCTTCACATATCCACCCTCAGCCTGGTTTGTGCTGCACAGAAGGCCTCTTTAATTAAATCAGTGGAAGTCCTCATCAGGCTCACGCTGGTCCATACATCCACCCCCCTGCAGCCCCCCCATCCCCCAGAGCCCCCAGCCCACAGCCCAGCTTAGGGTAGCCTGTCCTGCTGAGCGCCTCTGGGCATAACTCTGCACCAGGCTCCAGGACAAACAGCTCCTCACCATCACAAACCATCTGAACTCAGCCCACTGTTGGAAAGCATGATTTTCTGTGAAAGGACTATTTTACACACAACAAGGCTATTGTCTTCATACACCACATAACACAAACCAGTGGCTGGTTCTTTAAACAGGGGAAGCTCATTTCTCCTGCTCTGCCCTGCTTTTTAATCCTTAGTCTTTCCTTATAAGAAAGATGGCTTTGCCAAAATCAGGTGAACAACACTGCCTGCCATCAGGCTGGGCTGACTGGCACGCTAGTTTCCTTCAACGTTAATACATGATATTGAGTAAACAAACTAACAAAACTAAAACTGGAGAAAACTCAATAACACTAATATTATGTTGTTAATTTGTAATATAGTGCTTTCATTTAAAAATAATACACTCTCAACAGCCTACACAACTGCTCTCCAGTGCTTCTCACACACAGTACACAGCTCCTTTGTCAGTGTATGTCAGTTTATTGTGTCAAAAGCAGTTCCTCCAATCATCATCCATCAGTCAGCATCATGGCCCGCCCACTGCTCTATTGACTCCCATTGACACTCAGTATACGCCATATAAAAGTTCATGCTCTCCCATAGAGGCTCATTGAAACTTAGCGTCTGTAAGGATTTATACAGCATTTGAGCTGCTGTGACGTCAAAGGAGGATTGTGTCTAAGAACAAGCCTTAAACAGCTGATTAATGGTCAATGACATAGTCATTAAAGTATGCATTCTAACATAGTTTTAATGTTATGTAAATTCTAATTTTAATCAATTCAACCATGCATATTTGACCATTTTCTCAAAGGGACTATACCCATCAGTCCTGGACACATCTACAGCCTGTCTGTCCTGGAAGTGGTCTCTCCTCCTTTTCCCAGTAGTAGAGTTTTTCCTGACTGAGAACCTTCTGGTGTCGCCACAGTAAATCCTCCCCCTCCTCCTGTGCAGTGAGTAACATATTGATTTGGAATCAGATCCAGGCTTAGGGCAAGCACAAAAGGTACACTGGAATTATCAAGCCCTAGTTAAGCTCTTAGTCCTGGTTTAGTTTAGACTTAGCTCAGCCTTGGGCTACTCTTTTACAGTAAGTCAGTGGCCATCCATGTATTCATACATTTTGTCAGCAGTCTTAGAAAGAGACCCAGAGACTTCCCACTCCCCAGACAGTTCCTCTGGAAGGACAAATACTCGCTCCTAGATCTAGTCTTGAGTCCTCCACTCCAGACTTCTACCCAGACTTATGCTGCTCTCTGTCCCAGGGCTGAATTAAGATCTCCTCCACCCAGCCTTCACTTCCCATCTACCTTTGTCCAAGTGAACAGCCGCAGCCAGTGCCCTGAGTTTTTAGCGCTAATTAAAAGCTCTCCGATGCTAATGTGATGTCGGTCTGAGCCGAAGTCAGACCGCTGCACCGCATTTACCGCACGGAGCATAAATCGCTTTTGTCAAGAGCAGCGCCGCTGATGAGGAGGAGGAAGGCTGGTCTGGTTTGAGGCTATGAGTAAGGCTGTAAGACTGGACTCTGCTCACAACAGGCTGCTTCAGAGACTGACAACGGAAAATACCACCATGAGGAAAGAGCAGTCATGTACATCTGCACACATTCTATTTTTGGTCCTGTTAGATAGAGTAAAAGTACTTAGTTACTTTACTAAAGTACAATTTTCATGTATCTGTACTTTAAAATTTACAAAGGGTACTTTTACTTCATTACAGTTTAGAGCAAGTACTGTATCTGTACTTTTTACTCCACTACTTTTTTGAATTTGTTTGAAGTAAAAAATATTTTGAGTTTGATTTAAAATGATTTGGTTTTTTTGTGTCGTCGTTGTAGACACAGCATAAGTATAAAAGATGCAGTAAAGTAGTACTCTTCAGAAAAACCTCACCTACAGATTCAGTTCCTTCTGTTGCACTGTTAACCTTTAGTTTTAAGCACAGCAAAATCCCTCACATTTAATTTAATTTAATTTAATTTAATTTAATTCATTGGTTCTTGAATTTGTAAGAAATACTTTTACTTTTTTACTCATAAGTACATTTGAAAGTACGTACTTTTATACTTCTACTTAAGTAGAAATTTTTATGTGATACTTTTAGTTTTACTTGAGTACATTTTTGCTATTTTATCTATACATATAAATAAGTAAAAAAAATGAAGTACTTCTTCTACTACTGCTTTTATCAGTCTTTTTGAAATAGTGTTTGCACCTTTGCATTAGTATTGCAGGTTTTATAACTTCTGTGGAAACCCTCTTCTATTGGGGAGCTGTTACTGTGACTTTGCAGAGAACGTTTGGATTAGGTGTCTGTCGCCTCCTGATGGCAACGGTGGGCTTTTAGCAGGGCTGTTAGCAAGAACAGATTGTCATGTCCTACCCTGTCGGTTTGGTTTATTTTTTTATTATCAGCATTTTGTTTGTTTCCTGTTTTATTTTGAAGTTACTTACCCTGTGTCTCATTTCATATTTACTTCCTGCCCTCGTCTGTTTTCTCGCCTTTGAGATTATCTGCCACGCCCTAATGTGCCGCACCTGTGTCTCCCCTGTATAGTCTGTGGGTTTTTCCCATCCATTGCCAGATTGTCTCTACCCTTGCCTTTTTCCTCGTGTGATCTGTGTTAGTAGTTTCTTGTGTTTTTGGACCTTGCCTGTTTTTTTACCTTGGATTTTGGATTGAGATTTTGATACTTTTGCCTTGGATTATTAAACACATTTTCACATTTACCACGTTTGGGATCTGCTTTGTGAGCCATTTTGTCTGTACCTGACACAGATACATAAGCTGACTGCTTCATAGTGAGAGCAATTTAATTTCATGTCTCTACGTAGAGCCATGAGACCGAGCGTATTCAGCTCTGGCAAAATATCCATCTACCGTCCAAATACAAGTACTGTATCAGCCAATTAGTGACCGAATGGTTTAAATGGTTTAGTTTTCAGTGGCTGTCTATGAGTGTATACCCCACCTAAGACTCATAGTTACGGGCTCCACCCGCAAGCCCTAATGGGACTAAGGGAAAAAGAAGAATGCATGTGCTTTAAAGGTCAAAGTAAAACACCTTAAAGGGGTTATAATATGCAAATTATTAAGCTTTCTCCCATGTTATAATGTTGTTCCGTCATCAAAAACAAACGTGGAGTAGAGTTTTGTTTTATTCACGTCTCTTTGAGTAATCCAGTATTCTCTGGCGCTGGGTTTCTGAGGCCTCAGAATGCTCAGTTCCACTGGCCTTCACCTCTCCCACAAACCTCCACCCACTCCAGGAAGCACTGACCAATCAACAAGTCCTCTACATCCAGTCTGCTCTCATTCATTTATCCAAAAAAATGGTGTACAGCTGTTTCCACTGATTTCTCACAAATATTTTTACTTTTGGAATAAAATGGCATCAGTCAAAAAGTTTAAGGATGTAAAAAGTTTTTTTTTCTCTCCGATTCTGTTTAAAATAATGTAATGTGCTGCCTTCTTTAAAAATATGAATAAAACAAAATATAGCTTGTTTAAGAAAGTAACTTTGGTTCTGCTGTGATTAAAGGATTAGATATAAATGTGGGTCCCATAATCAGGCCAGATGAGCACTACTGACATAATGTTAAATATATACAGACACACTCTACCTCTAGCTGATCTAAATCCACTAGGTACTGTATTATTTCCCCTGGGTCCTGATTGGCTGGAGCTGGCGTAGAGAAGCACTGATGAAGAGTGTCAGGACGCACCTGTCTGTTCACTGTCCTGGGCCAACTCTGTCCAGGTTCATCAGGTCTCAGCAAATAACATACTCACTACAACACAATAACACACACAACACACTAACATGCTCACCACAACACACTAACATGCTCACCACAACACACTAACATGCTCACCACAACACACTAACATGCTCACCACAACATGTCTCCACACAGCACTGATATGTATGCTTTATATTAAGTCTGCAAACTGTTACCTTACCCCATACCACAGTCTGAGAACCACTGCTTTAACTCCGGGCCTCACTGCTCAGTAGTGAGAGTCTATGTCCTGAATACCATGTCATTCATTTACAACCCAAATTCTGGAAATGTTGGGATGTTTTTAAAATTTGAATAAAATGAAAAGAGACAAGACCCTTATTGGAGCCCGTGGTCTTGGGGCCCTCAGACAACACTGCATCACTCATCAGAATGACTGTGTTTATGACATTACTAAACAGGCCCAGGAATACTTCCAGAAACCACTGTGGGTAAACACAATCCGCTGTCCCATCTGCAGAGGCCAACTAAAGCTCTATCATGCAAAAAGGAAGCCATGTGAACATGGTCCAGAATCGCCGTCGTGTCCTGGGACAAGGCTCATTTAAAATGGACTGGTTCAAAGTGGGACAGTGTTCTATGGCCAGACCAGTCCAAATTTGACATTCTTTTTGGAAATCACAGTCCTCTGGGCTAAAGAGGAGGAGACCTCCAGCGAGTTCTCAGCATTCAGTTTAAAAGCCACATCTCTGATGGTATGGGGGGCACAAGTGCATACAGTATGAGCAGCTTGTGTGTTTTGGAAGGAACTATGAATGCTGAAAGGTTTATAAAGGTTATAGAGCAAAATATGCTCCAAAACCCAGCTGCTCTTCAGCTGGAAACCTATATCAGGCAAGAATGGGACCAAATTCCAACCAAGACTCCAAAAACTCATAACCTCAATGCCCAGACGTCTTCAAACTGTTTTGAAAATGAGAGGAGATGCTACTTCAAGGTAAACCTGCCCCTGTCCCAACTATTGTGAGACCTGTAGCAGGCATCAAATTTGAAATGAGCTCATTTTGTGCATAAAATGTAACATTTCTCAGTGTAAACATTTGTTATGTTATCTCTGTTCTATTGTGAATAAAATATTGGCTCATGTGATTTGAAAGTCATTAAGCTTTCGTTTTATTCTAATTTAAAAATGTCCCAACATTTCCGAAATTTGTGTTGTATATACTGTATGTCCCCATATTTTTCAAAACATTGCTTCACAGACCTCTATCACAGTCTGAAATCTCACTGTGTGAATATGAGATTCTTTCTTCAGTGTGGGGTGGTCTCCCAGGCGCGTAATTTCCGGGGGGGTTAAGGGGGTTATGTCCCCACCAAAAATCAGGTCGAGCCAATATAACCAACTAAATGCCAGTGTGAGGTAAAGCTAAGGAGGCTGCTACGGAATATGTGCTGTGTGCAGGACTAACGTCAATAGGCGGAGAGTTTAACCCCCCCCCCCCCAATATTACACCCAAAGTTACGCCCTTGGCGGGACCTCTCTGTCCTGGTCCAGTCCTGGTCCTGTGCTATTCACTACTCCATCAGATCCAGGTTGATGTCCCTTCAGATCCAGGTTGATGTCCCATGAAAACCATTGAAAGGAGAGAGTTACACTGTCATATTGTAAGCATTATTAGTCTGAGTCATCAGTGGAGATATAAAACAGCTCTGTGGACACAGCCAGGCTAAGTGCTTCACTGCAGCAGACCACAGATCAGCACAAGAAATGAGGAGATGTGGCTCTTTTAGATACCTTTGTGTGAGCTAATTTATTCTAGTTTGGAGAAGCCAACAAGAGCATAAAACAGAAACTAAACCATGTACAGCCATTAATGGGGCCAGTGAAAGTCTGACACTCTAAAACTACTTCCACAATATCTGCTGCAGAGAAATGTACTACTACTAGGAAGTTTTTACTGGAAAGTAAACTACTACTACTTCCACTACTACTACTACTACTACCACTAATTTAAGCACCACCGATTTGAACAACTTTAGACCGATCTCAAAGCTTCCCTTTTTATCCAAAGTTTTAGAGAAAGTTGTTTCTAATCAGATTTTATGTTTTATGAATGAAAATTACATCTTTGAGAAATTTCAATCTGGTTTTAAAGCACTACACAGCACTGAAACAGCTCTCCTCAAAGTCTCTAATGACCTTCTTTTAGCCTCAGATAGAGGAGAGAGCATAATTTTAATTCTTTTAGATTTGAGTGCTGCATTTGATACTGTTGATAACTGCTATTTTAATTGATCGTCTTAGAACCTGGGTTGGCATCACAGACACTGCACTTGATTGGTTTTATTCTTATCTTTTAGACAGAACCTTTGCAGTCACCATTGGCAATTTTACGTCCTCCTCTGCCCCCATTGCCTGTGGTGTTCCGCAAGGTTCTATTTTAGGTCCTATTTTATTCTCTATTTATATGCTCCCCCTAGGAGATGTTATAGCCCGCCATAATGTGTCCTTCCACTGTTATGCGGACGACACACAGATATACCTCCTGCTGAGACCAAAGGACACTGGAAGCCTAGCTGATGTGTTACAGTGTTTCAACAAAGTGAACAGCTGGATGGCACAAAACTTTTTACAACTCAACAGTTCAAAATCAGAAATTATCTTAATCAACGCTCCTCACTCCACCGCCCATATTGAGTCTTGGTCCTCTTTCCTCTAACATCATCCCCGCTGCCAGAAACTTAGGTGTTATATTTGATTCCAATTTAAATTTTCATCTTCACATCAAAAAAGTCACCCAGTTCTTTTTCCTTCAGCTCCACACCATCAGTAAAATCAAACCAGTCCTCTCCCGGCCCGATTTGGAAAAAGTTATCAATGCTCTCATTTTTTCCAGACTCGACTACTGCAACTCTCTCCTCTCCGGTCTTGACAATAAATCCCTCTCTCGCTCCAACTTGTTCAAAATGCAGCAGCTCGGCTTTTCTCTGGTTTCAACAGACACCAACACATTACCCCTGATTTAGCCTCGCTGCACTGGCTCCCTGTGCGTTTTAGAATTGATTTTAAGATTTTACTGATTACTTTTAAAGCTTGTTTAGGTCTGGCACCCAGCTACATTACTAACACCATACAAGCCTTAGATCCTCAGGCAGGTGCCTTTTAGCTGTTCCAGGGTCGGGACTCAAGACAAGAGGTGACCGAGCTTTTTCGGTCTGAGCCCCTCGACTCTGGAACGACCTGCCTGAGGAGATAAGGCTGGCACCATCGGTGTCATCTTTTAAATCACTTCTTAAAACACACTTTTATCAACTGGCATTTTTATAACCTATTTATTTATTTATATATTCATTTATTTTATTATGACTTATTTATTGTCGTACTTGAGTCTGTCTGTCTAAATGTACTTATGCATGTGTCTTTTCTTTATTAATTTTATTGCCTTACCTTGCTGTGTACTGTTCAGCACTTTGTACACCTTGTTTTTTAAAAGTGCTATACAAATAAAGACTTATTATTATTATTATTACTACTACTACTACTACTACTACTACTACTACTACTACTACTACTACTACTACTACCACCACTACTACTACTACTACCACTACTACTACTACTACCACCACCACTACTTTTACTACTACTACTACTGCTACTACTACTACTACTACTACTACTACTACATTATTTCAATTTGAAAATGATTTTTCTAATAATATATCCTGTACCTACAGAATATGTAGGCCACTTCTCTTCCTAACCTCTAAAACAGAGGATTGTGGGTAATTGAAGATGGCTGAAGGTGACCCATGCTGCCATGGGACAGCATGGACAGGATGTTGGCAGAGGGCGCGGGTGCGGACAGCTCTGATGGTGACCAGGTGGGACGTGTTATGCTAACCGCCTGTAACTGCGCTGACTTATTTCTGATAGATATAAACAGCTGTTATTCTTGGTAATGGAAAGCAATTAGTAACATCTGCATACTTGGCCGTGAGCAATGCCTGCACACACCACCGAGCTCCCAGGTGCATGCTGGGAAATAATGACATCATGCACTGATGTGTGAAGAGCAAGGAAACAAGACCGGGATATGAATTTATTACTACTATAGATTTAGGGATATATTCTGTTTTCATTTATATTTTTAAACTAATATTGGTCACCTCTTGAACAAAAGCATGTTTTATAACCAACTGGTGGAATAAAGAAACAGGTAGAGAGACCAGCAGCAGAGGGCAGAGTGTTGCTATCTTTTGTACATAGAAATCAAAGAAAAAGAGCACTTCACTTCCTTTAACTTTTTGTATGATGTCATTTTACTCCAACAGTAAAAATGTCTGTGAGGAATCAGTGGAAACAGAGCAGACTGGATGTTGAGGGCTTGTTGATTGGTCAGTGCTTCCTGGAGTGGGGTTAGGGTTTGTGGAACTGAGCCTCTTGAGGCCTCAGAAACTCAGTGCCAGAGACTACAGGATTACTCACACAGGTGTGATGAGGGAACCACTGTACTGTTATTACAGTCAGCATTATTATTGTTATTACTGATGTTATTATTACTAGTATCATTACTATTATTAGGTATTGTTGCTGCAGTTGCAATGCTTTTTTGTTCCATAAACACAACCAAACAGTACACACACATACTCAGCACCACTGTCAATATACTGCAAGTCCCATATTTTTATTGTATTCTGTCATGTGTTTGTCTTGTTTGGTTTATTGTATATGCACACCTCACCTTCCTGTGTTAACAGATGCCAATGTCATGCCTTGTTTGTATAGGACTAAAAGAATAAAAAAAAAAAAAAAACAACATTAGTAGTATAGTATAGTATAGTTGGTGGTTTTCAATTTTCAGATTTTTCAAGTCTGCTTCTTTTACCAAATGATTTGACCTGAGTTAGTTGTATCATACTGATTATATGGTATATGCTATTGCAAAATGTGCGTCTGTAAATTTGTTAAGGCTTGATTGGATCATGGCTTGACTGTAACAAAATTCAGTGGCGCTAGCATTAGCATTAGCATTAGCTTGGCTTTACGAGCTCAAGCCAGACTAGTCTTTATGAGGCAGCTAAGCCTTTATTTACAATAACTCCAGGTAGAAGTCAGGCCACAGGCCACGCTTTTCTGACAGAGTTTTATGGTCCAGCCCTCAGACTCAGACAGAAGAATATATTTGTCACATCAGCCCATTCAGTCTTTAAAAATACAGAACACAATCTATTTAATTTTCTAATGTGGCGTTCTCATGTCATAACAACATTAAGGGCTCTGAGTAAGAGAGGACCTGTTTTAAGATTTGTTACTGTTTATTTTGCAAATAGTGCTCCAGAAAAAAGTCTGAAAAGAATGAAAAAGTAGTGTTTCTGAGCAAGTGAAAGTTTGTTTTCCCCACTCCAGACCACGCCCCCAACTATGACGTGATGCTGACTGTATCTATAGGTTTTGAATCATGCAAAGACACGCATGTGCAGGTGAACTGGAGAATCTGAATGTCCCATAGTGACTGAGTAACTAGCCGCTGTTCAGAGTGTACCTTGTCTGGGGCCCAAAGTTGCTAGGATAGTCTCCACCCATGACTCCTGAGTGGAAGAAGAATGTTTCATTCAACACACAATACATTTAAGCCTGTGGCTCCCAGTACAAACCCAGCTGACACATGGCTATTTACATTACAATGGGATTACACTATAAAATGTTGTGAAAACTCAAAAACTTAAGCCAACTCAAAATCTTAGGTTTTCAACAACTAATATGTTTTGTTCACCTAATTTGACGTTCATATGTCTAAAAACTTAACATTTTTAAGTATTAAATTAAAGCTATTAAGTATTAAGTTTTTATTGTTATTAATAATAATACATTTTCTGAAAAATGGATAGTAAGTTGGCTAAGATGAGATGTAAGATGAGTTTAAAAATATATAAGTAAAAAAAGTATGAGTAAAACTTAAAATTTTAAGTTTTTGGACATATGAATGTCAAAGTAGTAGTTGTTTTTTTTGTTTTTTTTACAGGGCACAAACCAAACACTGTAAAATATCATCTAGTATTGGGTTGATTTCTAATGCCCAGCTGACCACGCCGCTCTCTATACCATACAGCAGTCTATAGAAATAATTCTTAACAACTTACCCCAAGATGTTTATGCAAAATTGGTAGTTATTTGTGAGTTTTTTGTTTTTTTTTCTTCCAAACTTTACCTCCACAAATTGAAATTGCAATGTAATGGACACAATACACTGATTTAAACCAGAACTAACAGAAATGATCCAGGGCTAATTCAGAACTAAGCCAGGATCAACCTACTGTTAAACCATGGCCAAGACTTAACTAGAATGCAATCTTAATATTAGTAAGTACTGTTGTCATCATTTTCAGTAACACTTAAAACTCACACTATAAAGCATTAGTCAAGTATTAGTTAAGGATTAGTAACCAGTTATTTTATTATTTACAAAGCATTACTTCAACATTTACAAACACCATTTAGTTATAAACATTGTTATTACTGTTTTATCTTTTTGTAAAAAGCTCATGTAAATCAGTACAAAATTATAACCCATCCATCTTCTGCTGCTTTATCCGGGGCCAGGCAGCAGTCTAAGCAGAGATGCCCAGACTTCCCACTCCACAGACACTTCCTCCAGCTCTACCGGGGGGACCCCAAGGCATTCCCAGGCCAGCCGAGAGACATAGTCCCTCCAGTGCGTCCTAGGTCTTCCCCGGAGTCAAAGATTCAAGAAGGGGGACTGGAGGGTATGTTCCAACTACAGAATTATAACCATCAGTTGTAATTCAGGATCTATAAACTCCTTATTCGGTAAACTTTTGTTAATTACATATTTATTAATGCTTTATTACTGCTTAATAGTGGTGAGTTCTTTGAACGTGTTACCCAATTTTCTCTGTTCAACCTAACCCAAATAAGAAATATCAGAATAACTCACACTATTAAGCATTAGTTAAGGATTAGCAACCAGTTAATTAATCATTTTCAAAGCTTTACGACAACATTAATAAACACTACTGAGTTATAAACATTGTTATTAATGTAAATCAGTGCAAAATTACAAACTTCAGTGTTAATTCAGTGTTTGTAAACTGTTTCATTTATTTATTCATTCATTTTCCTCCGCTTATTCCTATCCGGGGTTGCAGGTGACTGGAGCCCATCCTAGCAACTGTGGGCCTAAGGCGGGGTACACCCTGGACGGTGGACAGTTAGTCACAGGAAGGGATGCACCGATACCACTTTTGTTTCAAACTGATACGAGTACGACTACCTTCACTTAAGTACTTGCTGATACCAAGTATTGATACAAGTACTTATAAAGGAATTACTTTATACAGTTACACTATAAACTACTATATCTCATTCATCCCATACCATGTCATCTTTTTGCCGTCTATCCCTGCCCTGCGTTACAACAGTTGTTTGGACACAACTAACCACAGCTAAACTTTGCTCAGCATGGACATGTTATACCTCATATGAAAGCTTAGATTCTCTACTATTCAGTCGCTAAAATCATTTTAAAACAGATTGAGCATCTGAGCATAACCAGCGGAGATTTGCCTGGATTCACAGCAGCTAACACAATTAGCAACAGTACTCCTTATGTTTTATCAGACAACAACTGCTTCAGTCTCTGTGCTAGCATCATTTTCGGAACAATTAGGACAACAGAAGGACAACTCCTTAAGTTTTAGGGCTTATGTATGATTTGGGATGTCTGTATGAGCAGAATGTAGAGTCAGCTTTGTTTTTATCTCTATACACTTCACTTTAAAATCCTTCTATAGGTTTCTCACTGCTCAGCTGAGAGGTGAAGGTCACGTGACAGCACTGTAAACTATTTATTGAAATATACTGCATATAATTGATCACTTTACCTGGTGTAGTTGCTGAAGGGGCACAAAAGCATTGCACTGGGCTTTATTTAACAGTCCTAGACACATTTATAGCCTGTCCACTTCTTCAATGTGCCATCCAAAAACCTTTTGCTGTTAACTTAAAATAAAATGCATATTTGTCCATTCAATAAAATAACCATCATGAGTTTTCAGTGTACATTATACACACATTCAATGTACACTTTACAGTACACAACATTTCCCAGTGCTATGGGCTATTGTACAAGTAATACAATCAGTTAAGATAAAAGCTCTTAAGTAAGTAAGTTATATCAAAATTACCTTTTTAATATTTGAACTTTGTCACAACAAGAATGAAGGGAGGGACATATTTTGACCTCCAGCTGTTGGTCTCACTTATTGGTCCCTGCACACTGCCATATTTTCTAATTCAACTGAAGTTTACAGCATACAATAGTTAATTACATGTTTGTTAAAGCTTTATTACTGCATGAGTTATTCTAAAGCATTATCTATGAATACATGCAACATTCCCCTCTCTGCTTCACATCATCCCCTGTTGCAGACCCAGTCCATATTCCTCCTCTCGTGGCTCTGTATGCGGTGCTGCTGGTGTGGAAGTTGGTCTGGAGCCATGAGCCGGAGCAGCTCTGCCAACAAGAGCAGAATGTCATTATGGGCCCAGGCCGCTGCGGCGCCTCCATCACAGGGACCTCATCTCCACAAGTGATCATGATAATAGACTGCGCCGCAAATGAGTCCGGACCAGGCGGCGCGTTGGCACACACGGAACAAGGGGGGGCTGCCAAGGGGAGGGGGTTCTCCTCCTACCTCCGAAACAGAAGAAGAAGAAGAAAGAGGCCGGCTCTGAGTCCCAGGTGGTCTGCATTTTAGAGAAGGGATGGTGTGAAAATATGTAAGGTTTGAGTTTGAATAGAAAAATGGCAGAGTAGTTAGAGTCCTGGGTAAATGGGTGAATCTAAATGTCCCATAGTGAATGAATGAGAGTGAATGGTTGTGTGTCTCTGTGTCAGCCCTGTGACTAACTGGCTTTTGTCCAAAGACATGCATGTGTTAGGTGAGTTGGTGACTCTAAATGTCCCATAGTGAATGAATGAGAGTGAATGGTTGTCTGTCGGTGTGTGTCTCTGTGTCAGCCCTGTGACTAACTGGCTTTTGTCCAAAGTGGATTTAAATGGATATGTTTACACAGAAAAACATGAATCAAAAGAAAGGGGGAAGAAAAGTGAAACACAAATATTTCCAGATGCTGAAGTTCACCTCGGTCCAAGGTTAACAGTAAGGCCCCCAGCTCAGCAGATTAGAGCAGCTATACATTGTCGCATGGGCCGCAAGGCTCCAGCTACAGCTGAAATGTCTCTCCAACTAGAATACATTGAAAATATGCATTATTATTCAACAACGATCTGATGCATCTTTTAAAAAGGCTTGCGGTTGTAATGTCTAGTCTATAAGACTACAAACACAAACCTATTCAGTTAAATATAGTCACCATAGGTCTGTTATATGGGGCTGTACTCTCATACTGACTGTTGCATGGCTTTTCTGTAGAGAAGGATGTGAAAAACCTAATTTCTCTGCAGCGCGGTTCTGAAGTGGAGTGGCAAATGTGCCCGACACATCCAGTGTGTTTGAGGCCTTGTGTGTTTTGCCAAATGCTCAATGATACGGTTGTGGATTGGTCTTTTGGACTAGACAAGAGAGTTCCAAAATTGCCTCTAAAGCTAAACTAGGTCAGCTACAAACTTCGGTTTGATGTCATATATTAGTATTTTATGATGGGATGGCAAAGGGCTGCAGTTGTTGGGAACACTGGGTCACAGACTTATCTCCAAGTGGGACAAAACCGTACTGGTAACTGTTGTGTTTATGGGTAACATATCTTTGTTTTTCTTCACCAAAATGATATCCTTTAACCTTGTTGACCATGTTTTTGTTTAGTTTCCAAATGACCCTACTGCTATAAAACTTGGACTATCTAACTGGTGGCGTGTATTTTGCCTTCAGATAAAAATAGATTAAATGAGCAATTGCATTTAGTGTATGGAAATGTAATCTGTGGTATTTTGCCATTTTGGGGCTCACTAACAGTCCCACTGTACAGACATTAGAACATTCACATTTGTCTGAATAATTTCAACATGATCATTTTTGATGATGGTATTTTGACCTTAAAGACATTGCCAGTAGCTCCCTTGTGCATTCATAAACACTGGCCATCGCCCGCCTCCAGACATTTCCCACATCACAAATATTTTAATAATTCATAATTGAGCTTAGTCCCTCTTGTTCCGGCCCAGGGATTCAAAAATAATTGTCCAACTTTGCCGGAGCGAATAACTCATCAATTAGAAAATGCATTGACTCCACAGGATGCAGGGCTGAAAGTGCAAATAATGGCAGCTCGTCTAGTTCAGACTGAGGTGGTTTTAGAGCGAGATCTGGCCTCATTAAAGCAGGACATTTCAAAGCTGCACAATCTGACGTGGGATCAAACTACTGTGGTGGTGGGGGGTTGTTGAATTAAACCACAACAGGCAGACCTACCCTGTTGACCACATAATTAGCAGAGTTTTTATGTTCGCAACATTTCTGACATGAATTTTCAGATAGGCCTTCATTGAGGCAGTGTTATTTCATTTGTTGTGTTTTTTTTATCTTTTGACTGCTCCCTTTATTTATTTGAGGTTGCCACAGTGAACCAGTCATACAGTGATATGGCAGATTTTTACGCCAGATGCCTTGTGAGTGGTTGTTTTAGTGTATGGTTAAAGGTCCCCTATGCTATTTGGACTTGTTAAGCTTTTAACAATGCTATAATGTTGTTTGCATCCCAAAAACAGACCTGGAGTAGTATTTTGTTTCATTCACACGTTTGAGTAATCCTGTATCCTGAGGGCATCCACTTCTCAAGAGCTGAAAACGCTCAGCCTCAAGGCTTTATGTATTATCATTCTATGTCAAAAAGCCTGAAGAAAGATGAATATGGGAATATGGAATATGACCTATAAGAAAATGGATGTTAAAACTATGATGAAAAAGGTGTTTGGGTTTATCAAGATCATAGTCTTTGTGTTTGAATCTTGAAGACTAAATCTTCATACATTTATGGAGGAGTGGTTTGCTAAAGTTTGAGGACTTTTATAAACAAATGTTGCCAAAACCAAAAAATGCTGCCTTTAAAGAGATTGTTTGGATATTAGATCAAATGTTATAGCCTTGTCTAAAAAAGCTGTGCTTTAGTTTATTAAAAACCTTGCAGCCACTAAATCTTAACGCAATAGCCCTCAGGAAACCTACTTACACAAACATTTTAACTTGTAAGTTAATTTTGTTTTTTTCTTGACAAAAGTTTTTTTTTGTTTTTTTTTTTCTGGAAGAACAAATCCCTATAACAGGTTTGAGCACTCTTATGCACTGAAATAATGCCATTTTTTTAATAACATCTGACTCTGATATTGCAACAAAATATGTTAATTAAAGTCTGATTGCAAATTACATTTTTTTTTTACAAATTATTACTATCAAAAATAATACTGTTTAAGGGAAGAGCAGTTATTAGTGGTAGTATGGACCAGGTATAAGCATGACTCATTTTCTGGTTAATGCCTTGAGTTAACTAACGTAGCTGTCAGGAGCTGACAATATTTTTTATCATTTAAAATGCACCAGAATACAGGAAATTGCATCTGTTTTGTTCAAAATATCCTGGGTGAGGACCCCCAGACCCCCCGGGTTTATACTGTCCCTACAAAAAAATAATCTGCTTTTGATACAACAGAGGCAGAGATCAGGAAGCAACATAAATATAACTGCACTTTTAATGGTGTTCATTTGCCATTGTAGACCTGCCTCAGATGGGGTTAATTAATTTATCCTATTATATGTGTGTCAGTGTGCGTGTTAGTTGGGGCTTGCACTTGCAGTAATTAAGGGGCCACAGGCAAAATCTTGTTTAGGGCCACTAAAACCCTAGAGCTGGCCCTGGGTGAGAATTTTGTAGCAAAGACACTCACCAGCTTAGTTTTAATCATCTTAATGCTCCCTGCAGCTCTAGTGCCCACCACTGTTTTACCACCTTTCTTCTGGCCAGGTGGATGGTGTCGAGCCGCCGGTTTAGTAGCAAGCGCAGGCTGCCTTAGCTGCTCCTGTTGTCCCCGTTTAACAACCTTGCTCCACGTTGGAGATTTGGATAAATGTGGCATTGATCCTCCGGTATACTCCACAGGTCTTTCCATCCGTGGGAGCGATTGCTCCTCGGTGTCTTCAGCGCTGCAGCCCGAATTCATTGTGTTTGTTTGGTCCTCCATGTTGTTAGCGTAGTTAGCCCCTGCTGCGCCCAAGGGATTCTCCACTAGAGGCAGGCGACCTGCTCCTTGGCCCGTGCGCAATTCCAGGGCGCACACCCGGTTGCTCACATTCACAGTGATAGCCCGCAGACCTTCACTGGCTTCGGATTGCAGGTTCAATGCATGCTGCATGGCAGACACTTCAGCATGAAGTTGCTCCATTTTGCAGAGTTAGCCGCACACATCCATGCTGGTAAAAGTTACCGGTGGCAGTTCATCCAAGCAGTGAGATACAAATCTTAGGATGTTGACCCCGCATTCATTCAATACTTTAAGACATGTCTTGATGTTATTCACATCTTTATTTGCTCCTTTGTGTGAGACATTACGCTGCGTAGTGGCGCAAAGATCAAACAGCGTCTTCTTTGACATCTCAATCCATTCTGAGTCAAAAGTGTTTGCTGCCAACAAGACAATTTCATCCATCTTGTTTCAAAACAGTTATTCACCTGATTTCCTTCTATATATATATTTACAAATAAAGTATTACGCAAAGATCCACCATGATTTCCTGTCACGTCTCCATTGTCTCGTCTGACAAAATACATTAAAAAGGGTAACAGACAGATTATTTTAATGATTTTCTATCTATGGACATTAATATTGTGTTGTTGGAATGCCATGACAACAGAGGAGTTTCATGATGACTCCTCGAAGTTCAGTTCCAATTGTCACCTTTATTGCATTTCTCATCTGTCTTCCCAAGGGAAAGCACACACTTTTGAGCTCAGAGAAATTTTACTTAACAAACTTCAACAGACCTACACAAGTCAACCAGTTACTCTGCACAGAGTGGAAAAACAGTAGAACCTATCTGTTTTGATGAGTTAAAGATGGCGACTGCTCAAACCAACAGCATGTCTTCAACCAACGATATCTACAAGAACAATATGACTCTGGTATTTCAATTTATTTATCTAAAAGTAATAAAGGGTCCAGTGAAAATACATTTTAATAACAACAAGATTTAGAGTTTAATAATTTGCTATTATTGCAAGGTTAAAAGCATTTTTATAACTACTTTACCTGTTAAAACCTGAACAAGTGCCTATGTGTGAGGCTTTTTAAATTAACATTTCAGTAAAACTTATTAAAATAGTGTCTCAGGAACCCACTTTAAAGTTTACAGAGAAATAGCTTGGCATTTTAAATGTGAAGTCTTTCAAATCAAATTCTCACTGCTCCCATTTACAGCAGTAGGTTACCTGGTTAAACCTCTATGGTGTAGCTCCTGTCTGCTTCTCCAAACTGGGGCAGTGCTCACAGCAATGTCAGATAGATAAATCAGCTATTAGAAAATAATCATTACATTTTCTTTTATAACTAACTAGTATTGTAAATAAAGGGGTACCTAAGATGTTAAAAACACAAAATGCTTAAAAATGTCTAATATGTCAGTACTGTAATGTTAAAGTCCTCTTCAACTGATCCGAGTTAAGGGACTCTTTGAGGGACATTGAAGACATTTACTCAAATATAGTATTTCTTAACCTGGGTACAGGTACCACTGCTTTAGTCCTGATTAAGTCCTGGTTTACACCTGGTTTAGTCCATGTTTAGACCTGGTTTAGACCTGGTTTAGGTCTGCTTTAGTCCTGGTTTAGACCTGGTTTAGGTCTGCTTTAGTCCTGGTTTAGACCTGGTTTAGGTCTGCTTTAGTCCTGGTTTAGACCTGGTTTAGGTCTGCTTTAGTCCTGGTTTAGACCTGGTTTAGACCTGGTTTAGACCTAGTTTAGACCTGATTTAGTCCTTGTTTAGACTTGGTTTAGACCTGGTTTAGACCTGGTTTAGACCTAGTTTAGACCTGATTTAGTCCTTGTTTAGACTTGGTTTAGACCTGGTTTAGACTTGGTTTAGACCTGGTTTAGACCTGGTTTAGGCCTGGTTTAGACACCAGATGTGCAGATGTATGAACTGGCCGCAAAACACAACCTCAGTGTTGTTTTTGATGAGTCACAGACAGGCATCCAGACGAGGACCTGTACCATGACCGTTCGAGTGGGTGAGTTCACGGCTGTGGGACGAGCCCGAAACAAAAAGGAGGCCAAAGCCAGGGCTGCCACCAATGTCCTGGGACACCTTAGGTGCCTGCCTGTAATAAGAACAAAACAAAAGAAAGGGAGCTCCAACACCACCGCCGTCCTGGAGCCAACATCCTATCCTGTGGATGAACACGGCCTAATCCAGGTCTTCAAAGACAGTAGTGACCCCTGCTGCTGCCTGTCTGAGGTTGTCCAGGCCCGGAGGATAAAATACCCGGTCTACTCTCTGCTGGACTCAAGACGTCACCCCAATACAACCCACTCCTTAAAGTCCAGGACCTCCCAACAAATCAGGTACTATTTATTCAACTGAGGGAGCATTGATAGCATTGATAGATTCTTGATCTAAATAATAATTTTGACTCAATTTAATTCAGGTCAACCAGGTCACCAAGGTGGACAAGGTGGACGTGCAGCTGCTCCCTGGAGATGTGCTGCCCCTGCTGTCCCAGAAGGGGATGATTGAGGATGGAACAGTCCGTAAAGCCAATCCTGAACCAACCACGGATCAGGTTAAAGTCCAAGAGTCTCCATATGTCATCATTGAGGAGATTATTATATAAAATTATATATATATATATATATATATATATATATATATATATATATATATATATATATATATATATATATATATGATTATTATATATAACTGTGAACCAAAAGATGGTGAAGGTCAGGAAACAATACTTTTTTAAACAAAATACTTAATTGTGCTATGAAAAGTCCAGTATTAAGTATAAGACATATCTCTTATAGTGAAAAAAAGTCCAGTCCAGTCGCCACTCTACTGGAAGCATCCAACAAAGTGGACTTCACTGGTGAGGCCACTCCTGCTCCGGACACTGAGGATCAAAGTGGGAGTCAACCAGGATCTGAGACTGGATCAGAAATGGAGGCCACCAACAGGGCAGACCTGAAAACTGGACCAGGAACTTCTGTTAAGTGTGAGACTGTTATTGTCCCGGATACTGAGTCTCAAGAGGACCAGACTGAGAGTGAGCCAGACTGTCCAACACTCTCCCTCAACACTGGACCAGAAAGCACCAGTGAAGATGAGGCTTCACCTGTACAAGAAGCCAACAGGTAAAATGTCATTAAATAAAAATAATGATTTAAAAAAATGTATTATTATTAATAAATGAATGACAGTAAAGTTTATGTATTTACCACTTACAGTGAAGCAGAGATTGTCACTGGCCCTGAAACCTCTGGTCAAGAAGCTGAGTACTTGGATGAACCTGAGATCCTCAGGTAAAATGCTCTAAACATTATTCTCTCAAACATAGTCTCCTTTGTTTTAAATAACTCACACACAAGGTGCTATGGTAAAAAGTTAACTTATTTGTCATTTACAGTCAAAAGAAGACCATCGGTGAAGAAGACACCATGGGAACTGAGGACATCCATTTGGATAATCCTGGTTTATCAGCAACAGTAGAGTTTAGCAAGACCAATCTGGAGGAACATGTCCCTTCACCTCAGGTACATGTTTTGGTTTCAAGCATTTAAGTCAAGATCAAAGTCGTCATATAAAGATTGTTCTGTTTAAAATTTTGAATGTGTTTCTGAAATGTACATTTTGATGAATTCAGATGGACCAAATGGATGTGCAGATGCCTTCTCCAGAGACGCTGCCTCTGCTGTCCCAGATGGGGATGGTCCAGAATGGGACATTCCAGGGTTCTGAATCCAAGACAACCATGGATCAGGTCAATGGACAGGAGGAAGCCTCCGAGTCCCCTGAAGACATTACTGAGGAACCCGAGAGCTTCATCGTCCATGAAGCTTCAATCTGTGAGCCGATAACGACTGACGAGCTGAACGTTATCAGAGACGACTTTATTCACAGCGAACCTGAGGACTGTGAAGCAGTGGCAACCAGGTCAGGAAATATTTTTATTGTTTAAAAACAATGCATGTCTTAATATTAAACAGTACATTGAATTGTGCTATGGAACATAAACTAGACTTACAAGTTTACTTATTTACCTCTTACAGTGAAGCAGAGACTGAGCCTGAACCTGCCACCTTCAGTCAGGAAGCTGAAGACGTCGCTGAACCTGAGGTCTCCAGGTAAAATGTCCTAAACAATATTTTATTTACAATTAGTTCCAGTTAATAAAACAATAGTTCTCTTTGAACCACTTAAAACAATGTGCTAACAATAAAAAATGAACTTATTTGTTCCTCACAGTGAAAAGGAGACCCTCTGTGAGGAAGACATTACTGGACCGGAAGAGATCCAGTTGGACAAGAAGGAACTAGAGACCTCGACTGTTCTGCTGATGGCCGACACCCCAGTACAGTGTGAGACCGCTCCTGCCCCGGACACTGACAGTCTGTGGGAGCAGAGCGAGACTCCACCAGACTCTCCAACAGGACCTGACACTGTTAGTCTGTCAGAGATCCTGATCGAAATGGACACCGGATCAGACGAACAAGAGACTGACCAACCACAGACCTCCAGGTGAATTTTTGCATAATTTATTTTTATATTTAACAACCCCACAACCCACTTTTGGGACCTGAACCACCAGTTGAGCATCAGTGCCCTAACACATCTGATTTTTGTTGACATCATGGCAAGGTTTATGACATTAAAGTTGACTTTTTTATCCCTCACAGTCAAAAGGAGACCCTCGGCGAAGTAGACGTCACTCAGCTGGAAACATCCACAAAAGAGGAAATGAAGACTGGATCAGATGAACCTCAGACCTCCAGGTTAATGTTTACACTATTGTATTTTATTAGTTTTACCTAAAATTGCAAACTTTCAGAAGATTGTTGCAGCACTAAAGAACATGTTGTCCTTTAAGTTGATAGTTAGAAGCAAAAAATGGGTAAAAGATTTGAGTGGGTTTGAGAAGAGTCAAATTGTGAAGGCTAGACGACTGGGTCAGAGCAGCTCCTTTGGGGGATTCGAAGTCTGCGGTCAGTATCAAAAATAGCCCAAGGAAGGAGCCGTGCTAAACCAGAGACAGGTGATGCACAATCCAACAGACGAGTTACTGTAGCTCAAATTGCTGAATGCTCATGTTGTTATGGAGCTGCACATTAGACTTGTGGTTACACATGACAATGTGACCAACAATAATAGGCCAGTGGTTATAATGTTATACCTGATGTGTATATTATTAAATACTCTTACAATATTATTAAGTTTTCTTCCTCTCTTCTTCACAGCCAAAGCCAGATCGATGGACCCCCAGTGGCCTGCTTCCTGATTAGAGCTCTGGTTAAGAAGCTGATGAAAAAGACCTCCTTCTGCAAACACGAAGACCAAATGGAAGTAGTTACATTGCTAGGAGAGAAAATCAAAGACAGGATCGTCATCGACAAAGAAGTCTTCATCACCCTCAAGGACATGAGGACAATGGCCAAGGCTGCAGTGAAGGACCTGCTCAACGACTATAAAAACCAGGGGATGCCAGATGTACCGCTTCATTCACACGCCGAAGAAGACTGCACTGGCTCGGTTCACCTCAACTGTGGCCAGATTCCTTGGATCATGGAGAAAATACATATAAATCCAGCCCCAGAAAGTAACAAGCCAGGGCATGTTTTGTGCCAGTCCCAAGCCCGGATAAAATAATCATAAGATTTGTAAATTATAAACAGTCATCAAGGAACCATTCACCCATTCATACTGACAAGCACTCACACATTCATGTAAATTCAGGGATAAAGGAATAAAATAAAAACACACATATAAGTGTCACGGCAATATTGTGTCAATTTAAATCACAAAAATATTACAATAGGTATGTTTATGTAGTTTGTTTAAAGAAAAAAAGATTCTGGAAGCAATTGGTTTCATTTATTTGTGTTGCAGTAAATTTTCAGAACAGTTTTAATGATGCCGATCTACATAGGAAGTATAGGCACTGTGTAAAAATGCCAGAGATACCGGTTTGCATTCCAAAACAAAGCTGACTTCAGGTGAAACGGTTCACTTGAGTTCATCTGCATCTCTGGTTGAGGTTAAAGGAAGAAAGGAAGTGGTCACAATTTAAATTTACACAATAATTACATGCATCTGCTAGAAACTATGTAGAGGGACAGAAAAAAGCAAATGGTCTTGAGCCAGAATTTGAACCCAGATTATTAAACATTATTCTGTTACACACTCAATGAAGAGTCACAAAGAAGAAAATCTGCATTTGTTTATTCCTAATGCCTGGTTCACACGGCAAGATCTTAAAATTGTCGGAAGATTTTCAAAACCTGAGAGACCCCACACATGGCGATAAAAAAATCAAAGCTCTCACAGGTTTGGTCCTACAGTGTGTGGTGTGCAGCCACACGGCAAAGACAACACACCACATACCAACAGATTTCACTCACGAACATTCCCAGGTCAGACGGAAAATCTCACAAAACCTCATGAGATTAAACGTGACTTCGGCGTACACAAACATGACGTACACAAACATGACGTACACAAACATGACGTACACAAACATGGCAATTGCTATAGTTTGTGGACTATTTCTAACAGAGAAAAAAACAATACACAAAGAAAAGGCGTTGGTTAAAGGAGTGGAGACAACGCGAACATGCGCCATGACAGCTGTTTTGATTTTGGATTCCCCTCCGTGCTTCCATCACCTCGCTTTCTGATTGGCTACACGTCACATTCAACAGGGTGCATGCTCGTTTGTCCTCGGGATGCACCACACACGCTGTGATATCGGGCCAAGACAATCCAACATGTTGAATGTCCCCGATTTGAGATCAGAGCGGTCCCAACGTCTTTCCGAGCAGACCAGAGCTCTCTTAATATACACACGGCAGGAATATCTGATAAGATTATCTTTAGTGCCATTACGATAATCGGGGCGTCCTTAAGGTTGTCGGAAGGGGAGAATCAGGTCAAAAATCGGCACAATTATCTTGCGAGAACCAGGCTTAAGATAGATAGATAGATAGATAGATAGATTGCAGACTCATGATAAAAATAATCATAATAAAAAATAAACAAACAGACAAACAACAGTGTACAACATGGGCATAAAAGTACCAATAAAAGACCCTTAATCTCTTAAAAGGCAAGTGTAACCAGGTTGGGCTAGGACTAATTATCAGAAGGTTGTTCTGTGTGGGAGCCTGAGAGCGTGAATGAAACACAGAACCCGTATGTACATTTTTTTATGTTATTGAAATGTATTAAACAATAATAGACAGTATTTGTTCCAACAATCCCGAGACAAAAGTACTCTAGTGCACTCTAGAGTGTGTGGCAACGGTCCATAATCCATGATCTGATGTATATTCCAAAGAAGAAAAAAGAAAAAAAAAAAAAATATATCCTATGTCCACGCATAAACGATGAGTAGGAGTAGCACAGAGAGTCAGTGTGTCCTACCACATAGGTAATGTTGAATAGCTTGCCATCTTGTGGAAGAGTTGAATGATCCAATGTCCAAATCTCCAAAAAAAAACAGAATTGGGGACAGCAAACTTCCTTGTCTCACGCCATTACTAATGAGAAAGGGCTCAGACACACAGTTGTCCCATTTGACATGCAAGGTCTGATGTGCATACCAATAGGACAAACAGCGAATGAGATATTTCGGTACTTTTGCTCGACTCAGTTTGTGAAATAATTTTTTGTGGTTTACATGATCAAAAGGTGTCTAAAAGACACATGAATACAGTAGAGTGCTTCTTTTTGTAATTACTTAGTAGCTCCTTTAAAGTATAAATACACATGTCAGTGCCGTGGTTGGGTTTAAAACCAAATTGATTATCTGTAGATTCAATGTGATGATTAAACCTCCGCGCAACCAGCGCAACTTTACTTTCACTTTCAAACACACTGCTTCAAGTCGCGCTCATCGTCTCTCCAACGATCACAGCTGACTGACGACACAGGAGACAGCAGTCCATTGGGTTCAGAGGCGAAGGACAGAGAGGACAGGTCCATGCGGAGGTCACACGCAGAGCACAGGAGGGGAGACGGGAGAGAGGCGCGCCACGCGTTACCACGTGCACGGGAGGTGGAGATTGAAGCACAAACGCTGATTACTGCCCTGTTTGACTGCGGTGTTAGTTTGAAATCAAGTTAAAATACACCAGAACATACAAATAAGCTCCCATATATTATTTCTGACATACAAATATTGCTATTTGATAAAAATACAATTAATCGCGATTAATTAATTACAAAGCTTGTAATTAATTAGATACATTTTTTTAATCGAGTCCCACCACTAAAAAAAAATAAATCCAATGCTATCCTCTGCATCTAAGGCTATCCTAAACTACTAAACTTTCTAGAGTTGTCTCTGAGCAGGTTTTATTGATTTTGTTGAATTTTAAATCATAGCACATTAGCCATAATTAATTTTAAAACTATAGTTATTAATAAAGTGAATAGTTTATTAACTATTCACGTATATTAAAGACATATACATACAACTGTCCTATAAAACGTCTCCTATTAAATAATATTGTTTTGTTCAGGGATTTTCCCCAGTTCAGGGGCTGAGCACCTCTGATGCTGAAACTCTGCAGTTATATAATTTTGGAGAGAAGTAAAACTATATCATTCTTTACAATAATGTAGTAGGAGCTGACAATATTTTTTATCTTTAAAATGCACCAGAATACAGGAAATTGCATCTGTTTTGTTCAAAATTTCCTGGGTGAGGACCCCCAGACCCCCCGGGTTTTTATTATCCCTGCAAAAAGATAATTTGCTTTTGATACAACAGAGGCAGAGATCAGGAAGCAACATAAATATAACTGCACTTTTAATGGTGTTCATTTGCCATTGTAGACCTGCCTCAGATGGGGTTAATTAATTTATCCTATTATATGTGTGTCAGTGTGCGTGTTAGTTGGGGTTTGCACTTGCAGTAATTAAGGGGCCACAGGCAAAATCTTGTTAGATTAGGGCCACTAAAAGCCTAGAGCCGGCCCTGTTATCTCCACTACAACACCAGTGATTGAGCGACACACACAGCAAACAGCGAATGCTCAGGACAGTAGATTGGGCCATACCAAGTATTCTGCATGGGGAGGGGGGTTGAATAAACTAATTACTATTTTGCTGGCAAATGAAATGAATACAGAAAATCGACGAGTTATCCATGCAACATAATTCATATTTGTATTCATCGCGATGTTGTGATTATTGGGGGGGGTTGTATTGCCCCCCGCCCAGAAATTACGCACCTGGCTGATTTGATTCAACTATATTTAATGAAGTGGGTCTATCTGTGTTATAGTTAGTGGTTTCCTGGGCCCCCTTGGAGAGCTTGCAAGTCAAAATGTATCAACACATTCATCCCTCTACAAAAACAGTCAGTCAGTGTTCTAGAGAAAAAAAAGTTATAAAAGTAAAATTTAACAAGTCTAAAAAATGACTGAGAGGCTTGGCCCCCCAAACCTTATCCTGCTTAGGGCCCCCAAATGTACAGGACTGGGCCTGCTGAGGAGATTCATCTGAGCCATAATCAGTGATGTATGAAAAAGAGGCATCTTGACTTGACTGGTAAAACTCTTCATTTAAGGGATTTTGTTTTGGTTTTGTTTATTTTAGAAATGCTACATGACTTATAATAACTGACTTATAATGACTTAAAATAATAACTAATTCTCAGTTTTTCCTGTGAGTGTAGCATTTTACATCATGTTAAAGTAATGGACAATTGCATATATTGCTATTCTACTGCCAAACTCCCATTTACCACAATTGAGACAAGACACTCAATTAACTTCATTGTCTGGTTCTCCATTCGGCAACAGTCTGTCATGCATATTCAAGAAGGCCCTGCTCTGCCACGTCTTAATTGCTTAAAGAGCTTTTTTCTGACATCAGAGAAAGATATGGCCTTGTCTCCATCAGTCTGTCTGTCATGCCAATCTTCTGGGATTTTGTTTAACATCGGGCCGCTGACGTGACAGCTTCACTCTGGGTCTCCCGACATGTGGACATGTTGTTTTGGAGGGAAAGCGGGAGGATGGTACCCAACTTATCCGATTAGAGAGGCTGTAGATCAGGCGTCCCGGGCCGTCAGAGGGGAGCGGGGTGAGGAGGAAGTCAGTAAAGTTGTAAACAAGCACTTGAGTGATGTGTGGAGAGACTGTTAGTGAGGCACAGCTGAAGATCCGTGCCACAGAGATGTCACTGAACGCATCGTGTCAAGGCAGAGGCGGAGATTGGAGCAGACAGTGGTCAGATCCAACAGCAGATGACACCAGATTAACAGAGTCAAGGCATTGTTTCAGACAGACACTCTTAAAGAGAAACTATGCAATTTTGTGTATTTGAGGAAAAGGTAAACTCACATAATACTGATTTGTAACAAGAAAAACGGTCTAGAGTCTAGACTATGGAACAGCTGCATCATAAAAAGTAAGTAATTATTTGTTCCTGAGTGAACACTTCTGACTTGTTTTTTCTCTTGGTGGGAGCTGCTTTACTGACTGAGCTATACCAATCCCTAATTACAGTATATGCATTGGTATAACACAGTGGTTCCCAACCTTTTTTGTGTGTGTGTTGCCTACTAGTAATGGGAATTTCGGATAATTTCAGCTAGCCAGATCATTTGGTTGGGCTCACCAAATGGCTCTTCTTTTTACGACCTATATCTTTTATATTTCAGACAAATTTAGCACAGTTTTGACAGATGAGTTGTATTGTGTACTCATATATAACTCAAATTTAATTCAGTTCAATTCAGTTTTATTTGTATAGCCCAGTATCACAACAAAAGTCACCTCAAAGGGTTTCACAAACAGTTGATCAAACACAAACACACAATCAGACTTAACACACAATCAGCACAAACAATAACTACACTAAACTAAACAGACCCAGGAGACTCCTGTCCTTAGACCCTCCTTCTCAATAAGGAAAAACTCCTAAAAAAAAAAAACAGCTGTGGGAAAAAAAGAAGAAACCTTATGGAGTCCATATTGAAGGAGAGATCCTCTCCCAGGACGGACAGGCAACATGTGTCTAGGACTGTTAGTCCATTAGCTCATCTATAGGATCATAGATCAGCTCTGTAAGGATTCATCCAGGCAGGTGAGTGGGTTGAGGTAGATCCGGGAAATCCATAGAGGTGAGGTTGAGGGCCCACAGGTCGGGACAAGAGCACAGATGGGGTCAGCTAAGTCAACTTGTGAATAACATTGAACTGATTGGAGATATAGAATATTTGATTTATTAATTACAGATGGACTAAAAACACATTGGACTGTGATGAAGTATTCAAATGTTATGTTGCTTTGGAACTACCCAATAAACTGACTTACTTACAGTACCACTCTACTACATATGGCATATAAAAACACCTATTATTAAGACAAAAATAAAATAAAATAAAAAAAAGGACAGATGTTGACTTATTTGTATATTTATTTAAACCTACATACACTCTTAACAGTATTAAAAACTAAAAACAACATCAACAGCTGACCTCAAAACTCAGAAACCCTTAATATATACACTCTAATAAAAATTAAATAAGAGAAATATATTGCAATGTGCATTGTGCAAAAACAGCAGCACCAAACTTTGAACTAACCACCATCAACTACTGTATCTAACTGTAACTTTTAACTTTTTTTTTTCAGGGCAGCTTGGCATTGAGGAAGACTGAGTGTCTCAGTTTAGAGTGGGCTGATCCTTCTTCTCTCTGTTATAATCGGCACTGGTTTTGAAAAGATCCTTTCAGGAAAAAACTGGGCTTTTTCATATCATGAGTACCCCCTTGTTTAATTTTTCAGAAAGTAGTTATAGAGTGGTCATCAGTGTTAATTAGTATTAGTAAAGATATTTTATACTTACTGTATTGTAAATGCAAATTTTCCTGCATTTTTTGCTTATAAGATATAAATAAAATCCCTTTAAAATAACAATACATATAAAAAAAATAACAATACAAACGTCTATTACATTTACTTATTTTACTATATTTTTCAACTGAAAAACTAAAACTCATTATAAGTTCACAAGAAAAAGTTATGAAAAATAACCATTTAAATAACTCTACTTTGAAACTATGGAGGACCGTGAGCGCCACGCGAAAAGGAATAATACTTTTATTAAAAGAGTTTTTAAAAGTTTATTTAATGAAGAGATTACTAAATACTTTTATTAAAAGAGTTTTTATAAGAGCATTTAATAATTGGATTACTAAATGCTTTTATTAAATGAGTTTTTAAAAGAGGATTTAATAAATTGATTACTAAATGGTTTTAATAAAAGAAGGATTAATTCCGTTATTCATTAATCCATTTAGGAAACTGATTTCTAAATGTATTTACAAAACCTTTTTGGAAAAGCATTTGCAAAATGTATTAGCTTCTACGATTAGCTTCTCCTTTTAGCTTTTCCGTGGCGTTCCTGGTCCTCCTGGCTAAAGTTAAATAAAATAAAAAGAAAAGCGATGTAACGAGCTCTGTGATTGGTCAGAGCTACTCGAGCTCTGATTGGCCAGACAATAGGGGTTATGCGATAACTACTTCCGCATTCGGCTAGACGGAACAAGCAGCCGGACAAGGGCAGCTTCAACAAACATATTTATGTCGTACACATCGCAAAATAAAATCACCAAACTAACGCTGCTATGGACTAACGCAGTTTTATCCTTCAAACAAGGGTTTTAGCATTTGTGTGTTAAATATTTCACTAATCGCTGAGTGCGGATGCGGGATATTGTTGTGTCAATTAACTAAAGCCGTCACCCGGCGCACGTTATTTCAGCGGATATAAAGCACACAGGAACATTTCACTAAAATATGTGACCAGCCACAGTGTGCACAAAAACATCTGAAAACACCACAGAAGAGCTGTGAAAGTGGCTTCAAAACATCGGTTGTAGCCTCGGAGTGTAGAAATTAATAAATACGTCAAAGTACTTTAATAGGTGTATAATAAATTAAGACTGTGCTAAAATGGGCAGTTAAGTTGTTATTGAGTATCACGTAATTTAACTTGCTGTGTGCTTTATATCCGCTGAAATAAAGTGCGCCGGGTGACGGCTTTAGTTAATTGACACAACAATATCCCGCATCCGCGTTCAGCGATTAGTGAATTATTGAATAATAAAACTGTGTTAGTCCATTGCAGCGTTAGTTTGGTGATTTTATTTTGCGATGTGTAAGACATAAATATGTTTTTTGACGCTGTCCTTGTCCAGCTGCTCGCTTACAAGCTGTGACCGGAAGTGGATCATTCTCTTTAGCCGAATGCAGAAGTAGTTAGCGCATAACCCCTATTGTCACCGGGCCGGCTAAGGATGACGAGCAAATTGTCTGGCCAATCAGAGCTCGAGTAGCTCTGACCAATCACAGAGCTCGTTACATCGCTTTGCTTTTTATTTTATTTAACTTTAGCCAGGAGGACCAGGGACGCCATGGAAAAGCTAAAAGGAGAAGCTAATCGGAGAAGCTAATACGTTTTGCAAATGCTTTTTCGAAAAGGTTTTGTAAATACATTTAGAAATCGGTTTCCTAAATGGATTAATGAATAACGCTATTAATCCTTCTTTTATTAAAACCATTTAGTAATCAATTTATTAAATCCTCTTTTAAAAACTAATTTAATAAAACCATTTAGTAATCCATTTATTAAAGGCTCTTTTAAAAACTCTTTTAATAAAAGCATTTAGTAATCCAAGTATTAAATGCTCTTTTAAAAACTCTTTTAATAAAAGTATTTAGTAATCTCTTTATTAAATAAACTTTTAAAAACTCTTTTAATAAAAGCATTATTCCTTTTCGCGTGGCGCTCACGGTCCTCCATATGAAACAGCATTAAGGCTTTATAATAGGTCTATTCAAACAATATTTCTAGTAGTTTCACCTCATTTTAACCAATACTTTTTAATCAATCCATTGTCAATGGAACACTTGAGCTTGTCTTCCTCAAGATTCAGTAGTTTAATATGAAAATATCATTATTAATATAACAAAAAAAGTGTATTTTCCAACACTGTTATGTCTGCTTACACAAACAAACAGCAGTACTAAGTGCTCATTTGTAAAGAGGAACACGCCACTGCAACATGGAAGGTTTGAAATGAGGAGTGAGGGACGCAGGATGAGGTAAGAGGGATGTAGGATTAGAGATGCAGGAAAAGGAATGAGGCATGATGGATGTAGGATGCAGGATGTACAATGAGAGGGGCTGTGGGATGCAGGATGAGGGAGGATGAGGGATGCAGGATGAAGAAAAGAGGCATAAGGAATGTAGGATGAGGGACATATGATGTAGGAATGTAACAATATCCAAATCTCACAGTACAATATTATCACAATATTAACCTCACGATATGATGTTTATTGCAATATTGTGGAAATGCTCACCATAACAACATTTATTATATAAAAAGTGCCCTGCCACATCCTTGGTGCAATAATTATTGTCATATTTCATTTTTTATCTACTCTAAAATGTCACAAAGAACTAAATTTTCATCTGGATCACATTAGTCCTGTCAGACAGCTTTAAACAGCAGCTCACAAACAGGAGCCATGAGCAATGACCATATAAGGAACTTCCCCTTCTTGTACATCATGGACACAAGGCTCTTGTAAACAAACAGCAGTCTCTGAGACAGCACTGCTCAGGAGTCAGCACAGAGGCAAGAGTTCACTGTTTGCTTTTATCCATAAACTCCTGCTCACAGCCCTCTTCTGCTGGACACTAGAGTAAGTTTATATGGTTTTCAGCACGAGTCCAGTTCATAGTCCACTCTTCTTAGTGCTCACGGAGGGTGCAGAGACCGGGAGAGAGAGGAAATGAAGGAGCGAAGCAATGCTGTGCCGCGGGTGAAAAAGCTGCATGTTTTTTTAGTGTATTCTTTACTAATGGATGTACGATCAGTGATGCAGGATGAGGAATGAGGGTTGAGGAATGGTGAATGATAGATGTAGATGTGCGAGATGCCTCATCTTGCATGAGAGATGTGAGGAAGATACCATGCACTATACTCAGTGTGGGGGTTCCTTCTCTGCAGTTCACCTGGCAGAGTAGGGACCCTCTCTAGTCTAGTTGTTGGAAAGAGGAGAATGAAATAAAAGGTAAACTAATAATTTAACTCTTAACCTGTTGGCCTTTGAATACCTAAAAATTCCCAACCAAACCATAGCATGACCTGGGTAAACATATTTGACACAATCACATAGAAAAAGTCCTTTTTACAAACCATGATTTGTGAATGAAAATGACTATGCCTATATTTCCTATCACAGTGCAGTTTCTCCTCCTGACTCGTCCCCAGTGCTGTGTGTAGTACCTGAGCCGTTTAAGTGTTTGACAGCAGTACCGTAAGCCTTTGTGAAGACGAGCCATATGGAGCTGTGGTCT
Source organism: Bostrychus sinensis (assembly GCA_020698575.1). NCBI lineage: Eukaryota > Metazoa > Chordata > Actinopteri > Gobiiformes > Eleotridae > Bostrychus > Bostrychus sinensis. The sequence continues at coordinate 36,731,644 of CM036249.1, read as the reverse complement.
GCTCTCACACCTGGTGTTCAGGTAAAACCAACGATAAACATGTAAACAAACACACAGCTCAATCCACACAGGCTACAGCAGCAGATGTACCTCCGCTAACATATGCTCTGTACTACTACTACTACTACTGCGTTTATTCAGCTAAGTCCATCAGTTGGGTGCTGCTTGATGTCTCTGTAAATTGATAGATTTGTAGAATGATTATACAGCTACACAAGAAACATTGTGCCAGTGGATTTAACATAGTAGGAATGTCCTTAATTTAGTCACAACTTAGCCTTGTTTTATTCTTGGTTTAGTCTGTGTTTTGATTTTGACACTGTTTTGACTTTTGAATACAGGGACTTACTTTTTTGTTTTAAGTGAATTTTACTTTATTTTCTTTTTGCAATATTCAACATAATTATCAAATATCACAATGTGCATTGTGCAGCCCTGCTGTGTTTTAATTGGTTCAAATACACAGTGTTTTTCACAGTGCACTTTTAGGGTCCCAGTCATGAACTTGAAGTGGCTAGTGTCCTCATAATCATTTAGGTTTTGAAGTTAACAATCTTCAAACTGATCTGAAAATTGGAATATGGTTTAGGTGTCGTTTTTTAATGCTATAAAAATATTTTGTTGCATCTCGGTTTCTTCCAGTGACTTTCAGGTTGGCCATGTCTCATGTCTCTACCTGAGACATAAAGCTTTAACCCAGGACATTTTTCAGGATATGTGCGGTCTCCATGAGGGTGATCTTCTGCATCTCTTGGAGTCAGAGCCTTTTTGATAGTGCTGAGAGCTCCAACTACCACTGGGACAGTTCTGGCTTTGGTGTTCCATATACTGCTGATTTTGCTCTCGAGGTCCATGATTGCCATGATTTTTGGTAATTTGTTATTATTACTATTATTATATTTTTTTTATGTTATTGTGTTCATTATTTATGGCGATGAGCAGAAATACATTTCTTTTGTATATCCATTCCTAATGCACTAACCACTGATAAGAGAACTGTTCTGTGCTTTCACTTTGTGCGCAAGAAAGAAAGTCAACTCTTTATCCGGTCTTGGGACTGGTGCCACAATGGGGAACTAAGCACTCGGTGACAAAAGTCCGCACCTGTGTTGATGATGTCATTGGTCTGGTTCGAATTCACACTGAGCCCTATCAAACAAACTGAACTGACTGAGTGAGCAGTGACAAACCTCACCTGTAGGGGGCAGCACGTCAGTATTTACTGAGAGAAACTTAGGAAGAAGAAACCCTGCTCGTCTATTGGTCACAAGTCCACCTCTTTAGCTCCATATTCCAATAACACCATACAGTGCACTTTCATTAATATTTAATGAAGTGTTAAGTTTAGAGCAGTGATATCAGCTGAACACAGCTGTGGACTCTCTTTGTGATTAATATGAAATCTATATCTTTAGGACTTGTTTCACATTTGTTTGCTAATGTTAGCAACGTTTTAAATACACTTTATTTAGTTAGTAGTTTAGTATATTTACATTTTTTTCTTATATTCACATTAGATGCATGTATGTTTCTATGCCCTTTGTGAACAGTGCTTTAGTCCACTCCCTAGTGTTAGTCTGTAGTTTGGGCCGTGGTGCGTTCGCACTTCACCAGGACCAGCCCAGGACCAGACCAGGACCAGACCAGGACCAGCCCAGGACCAGACCAGGACCAGCCCAGGACCAGCCCAGGACCAGACCAGGACCAGCCCAGGACCAGACCAGGACCAGCCCAGGACCAGACCAGGACCAGACCAGGACCAGACCAGGACCAGACCAGGACCGCTCCAGGGCTCAAAGCGCACCACACAGAGACCTCTGATTCCAGGAGGACCAGAGTTCACCTGCTTAGTGTGCACCTGAGTCTGATTGTGTGTTCACACCTGCTCAGATAAACTGAACTTTGCCAGGAAGGGCACCAGGGTTCAATTGAAGCAAACCAAACACAGCAAGTATAAACACACCCTTACTAGTATTGAGTGTTCCTGCACAATGCTTAGTAAGAGTGATGTGCGATACCAGCTTTCTCACCTTTGATTCGATACCAGTCGATACCAAGCCTGGAATTGTTGATACCAATACTGATTACCCCTTACAGTCACAACCATTGTTCATTCTTCTGTATTCATTTAATTTGTATTAATTATAAAAGTCTATATGCATACACATGTTACTAATAATGGCTTCTTTATGCCACTGGAGCAGCAGAACACAGTGGATTGGGTTGGACCTGTCACTGTAGAGCACACATGAAGGATCCAGTGGAATTTGTATTCTACTAATACCATTGTTTGTCATTACTACTAAAGTATAAATACTTTCAGATTGGTAACAATACAACAAATAAATCACAGGACTCAAAGGTATTAATACTTTTGGTATCGATTTGCACATCCCTACTTAGTAAGTCTATAGTACAGCCAGAGTCATAATATAATGATTTTATATAATGTTTTAATTCAGCCACAAGGGGTCAGTGTGTTAGGAAGGGCAGTCCGTCAAAACCAATGCAAAATTGATATTCAAATTGCTGCACACAAGGAGGCAGATGATTTGCTCCAAAGATAATTTTCCTGCAACATATACTCATGTTCTGACAGACTAACTTCATTTGCACAGCTTTTCTCTGTTTTCCTGGTTTAAAAATAACCTCTTTCTGTCCACAGCATTTTTAATAACCGTCAGACTGTCAAGTGTTGTCTTAACCCCAGTCGAGCCAACTCTCAAGACGACTTCATTCTCCTCATTTCTGTGACATCCCTGATCGACCACATTAAAAAACATATTAATGACGTCTCAAGGGGAGCGTATATTTTTTTGCAGTACGGTGGACTTTCTGTCGCCGATTTAAACCGGAGCCTTCATCCGCGAGGGCCAAAGATGCTCGCTCCATCTGTCGGCGCTCGGCCTTGTCCAAAGCAGCATGTTTTCTTCGGAGATGGACAGGCCGGCCACTGCGATGTGTGAAGAGGACGCCTGCTCAACCCAAGTGTTGATAAGAGGCTCGAAAACATACCACGTGCGAGTTAACACCAGAAAAAAAACACGAGTTCAACCGGGAACTACGCCAAGATCCACCGGACGCCATATGCACCCAAGGGAGAATTTAAACTAAAGACTTCATCAGAAAGAATATATCTGGCTTGGTGTTTTAGAGTGTTTCTTCTTTCCTTTTGCCTTTTGTGTGTTCTATTAGATACTGTTGCGCTAATATATTCTCTACAGTTAATAGTTGTCCCAGTTCGGAGAAGCAGACAGGAGCAATTCAACATAGACTAAACCATGAATTCCTAAATACAGACCTACTTTATACTTTATCTTATGTTTTCTAAGTAATTGTTCCATATTTTGTTTCAGAGCCATATTGAGGAGCTAAGTTCTGGGCTTGTACTACTACTGTTACTACTACTACTACTACACTAAGGAGCTTGTACTAAGTAGTGCTAAGTTCTGGTGTTGTTATACTACAAACTTATGGGCTTGTACTGCTACTACTACTACTACACTAAGGAGCTTGTACTAAGTAGTGCTAAGTTCTGGTGTTGTAATACTACTAGTACTACTACTACAACCACAATGAAGAGCTTGAGTGCTATGTTCTGGGGTTGTACTACTACTACTACTACTACTACTACTACTACTACTACTACTATTACTACTACTACAATCAGAAATAATCTTCACCTCTGCACCATCAGTAAACTCAAACCTGTCTCCTTGTATGTCTTAGAATTGATTTTAAGATTTTACTGATCACTTTTAAAGCTCATTCAGGCCTGGCAGGTTGCCTGTGAGTCCTAACAGTAATAAAGCAAAACTGATGAACGAATGAGTTTTATAAATGCATTCTGAATTAAATGTTTCTGCTCCTTCCTAAAGAGAAAATAACAATAAGACTTGTTTGTTTTTGATAATGTGATGTTGTGGCTGCTAATCGCCTCAAATTGGCTCTGATTAGAAAAACATACACATTAATTACACAAATCAGGGCAGTTGTGGGCTTCTGTGGAAAAAGATGATTTGTGGATGTAGCAGCAGCAGCAGTGATGCTAATTGCAGTGGTTGTAATTAGGAAGACCTTAGCATATTTACACCAATTAGGCAGTGAGACTAGCTTCTAAACCAGGCTATAGAAATGTGTTTTTTTGGAGTCCAGATAGCTGTAGTTTGAGTTTTGGCCCTCTGAGGCTGCTGTAGTTTGAGTTTTGACCCTCTGATGCTATTTTACTTTGAGTTTTGGCCCTCTGAGGCTGCTGTAGTTTGAGTTTTGACCCTCTGATGCTATTTTACTTTGAGTTTTGGCCCTCTGAGGCTGCTGTAGTTTGAGTTTTGACCCTCTGATGCTATTTTACTTTGAGTTTTGGCCCTCTGAGGCTGCTGTAGTTTGAGTTTTGACCCTCTGATGCTATTTTACTTTGAGTTTTGGCCCTCTGAGGCCGCTGTAGTTTGAGTTTTGACCCTCTGATGCTGTTTTACTTTGAGTTTTGGCCCTCTGAGGCTGCTGTAGTTTGAGTTTTGACTGTCTGATGCTATTTTACTTTGTGTTTTGACCCTCTGAGGCGGCTGTAGTTTATCACGTGAACAAAGACCAACATGAACATAAATTGGTTGTTTTCAGATTCTAGAATGTGATGATGTCACGCTCTCAGATGGGTTGCAGGAGTCAGTTTTCCTGTATAAGTTATATGGTATTTTCATAACAAGTAAAAAATAACATTCCAAAATGTTGAACCTGATAATTTATATTAGTGATAAGGTCCATAATCTTGCTATATGTACCCGCCCACTCCTAAAAATCTGCATAAGAATTATACAGATTTTGCCTGCCCCAGCAATAGATGAGGGCAGCCATACGTCATTTTCTTGTCGCCAGAACGTTAACGTCCCCTTTTGAGTGAAAACAAACCAGCCGCGAACAGGAGAGAAGTCGGTGGAGTCAGGCCAAGCGCTGCTACGATCGGTTTTGTACCTCCAATAATAAAAGTAAAACACAATTCAAGATTTTCATTGCTTCCTCACAAAACCTCAAGAAACCAAAAGAAGAGATTTGTGGCCTCAGACGAGCCACAGAGAGAAGGGAAAGGTTAAACTGACCAACTAGACCCCCAGTTTACTGTATGAGTACAAATTTATGTGGTAAGTCACTTTGTTAATGTTTATATCTGACTTAATATTCCTACCACCGAAAACATTTATTTACTTAACTTTAGTTAGTTTCAAGATTTAAGATGGCTCTTTGATACAATGGTTTTATATGTTAGCTATGTAAGCTTTTCTGCTGTTAGGACAATCATCTTTTTCATTTAAATGTTGATGTTATTTCAGGCCAAACCTAAATGAACACTTAACTCATTTAAGTAGGCCAACATTTTACTGATGGCTGGTATTTGTCATGAATTATGTTAAATGAGGTATACTGTTGTTGTACTAAAATACGTCCACTACATGGGGTCGTTCCCCCGTGACAGAGGCAGCTAAGTTAGCAATCAGCTCCTATTTCACAAAGTTTCTTCAACAAAACAACACTGATCTTTCTTTGTCAGTGAGGGAATAGAACCATTAGCATTTTCTCCTGATTCTGGGAGCTAGAGTTTAGTTTTTTAGGTCCCAAACGACAAAAGATTTGATCATTTGTATTTGCCGCCATTAGAGATGTTTTCACGAAAAAGGGTGTGGGGTTTTGGCGCAACGGTAAAGTACCCGGGTGGTTGCTCTCATCTATAGGCCTATGGAATGTTGTGATGTCATCTGAAACCCGGCAATAGCAAGAATAATTTATTTAGTGTGTTGACTAATATTAAGATTTTTTTTAAGGTGGAAAAATATTTTTATTCCAGTAGTCGTCAAAACTAATATGACTATATATATATATATATATATATATATATATATATATATATATATATATATATATATATATATATATATATATAATGTATCTATATATGACTATATATAGATACATTTGATTTATATTGTGCTTTGTTGGTTCTCATGTAATCTGACTCCTTATGTGCAGTGTCCAGTCTCCTTAGACCCAGGAGCCTCCCTTTCATTCACTTTGATGGACATTTGTTAATTTGTCTGCTCTGAGAGAAATGATCCACAGTTAACCACAAATAGTGCGACTGGATAATGAAAGAATGATTACTGGAGACTGAACTCTGACACCTCATCATGAAAACAGTCTGACAATGGCACCGAGGGTTAGCTGTGCCGCTGTCAGTTAGTGTGTGCATTAGTATCTGCTGCACAACAAGACACAGTGTGTTAGATGAGCAAATGTGATAACTATAACAGGCTTAGCAACAAGCTTCAAGTGTTTCTGCATTATTATTTTGGAGTCAAATGTTTTATGTCTCAACATTCCTAAAAAATAAGGAGCAAGTCATTTTTATGCTCTTGAGCAAGACAGGTAGCAGTGAAGCTATCACACTGAAATAAGTAAAATGTTAAATCTACTAATTAAGGCGTTTACTTCATTGTATTTAGTCACCTGTGTCCATAGATTTCTATCTGAAACAAAGGCTGTTTTCTCAAAATGAGTTTTCTTCACACTCTGAGTCAGATAGCTCCACTTCAGTAGCTCCTACCAGCACCAAATCTTCCAGTCATGTACTGAAAAATATCTTGAAAATAATATAATATAATATAATATAATATAATATAATATAATATAATATAATATAATATAATGTAGTATATAAATAGTTTTTACAGAGGGATATATTGATGTTGTCCTTGGGGTCATTCTGACCCACAAATGTTATCTTTTGCCATTGTATTCATCAAATATTTTGAGGTCTTTTGACTCTAATTTCTAAAATTAAGGGAAAATTTTGTTTAGTGGGTTGGACTAAAGGTATAACACAACTGAATGCTATGTTCTTTAAATAACAATGAAACCAGGTAGGGTATGTTTGATCCCAGAGGACAAAGGGTGTATGACAACTGTGACGACATAACAAGGGATTTAATACCTTGTCTGAATCACTGGGCATTTTATTTCTAAAAACAAGGCACAATTTGATTTCTTTAAGAACATTGGCACTAATATCTAGTTTACTTAAAGATTTTCAGACTTTTTGAAATAGTTTTTGGGCTCCTTTGCTTTAGTATTTCAAATTTTCTAACTTAAAATAATGTCTATGTGGAAAACATTTTCTGTTGGGGAGCTGTTACTTTCAATTTGCAAAGAACACTTTTAGAACGGAACAAAAAAAACATTAGCCGCCCCCTGCTGGCAATGGTGGGGACTGGAGAGAGCTTAAAATGGCTAATTAGAAACATGAAGCTAACAGATAGATAAACGAGCTGACTGCTTTGTAGTGCCGGAGGTTTAAGGCTGAAATGATCAAAATGAGTGTTGATGGTGTATGGGCTTTAGAAACACACAGGAGCACTTCGTGGTTTCACATGTCTATGTAGAGCTGTGAGACCGAGCATTTTCAGCTCTTAAGAATGTCTCAGCATATAGGATTACTCAAACATGTAAATAAAACAAAATACTACTCCAGGTCTGTTTTTGAGGAGGAAACAACATTAAAACATGTTGAAAGCTCAAAAAAGGTTTGCATTATAGGGGACCCTCAAAGACAAAGACATCCATAATTCCTTCTGTAAAATTCCTTTTATCTGACATATCGACCAAATAAATCAAATTTTAAACATGGCTCTTTTCAATATTCAGATATTGCTTTTTGAAACGTATGCAAGTTTGCAAAACATTATTTACATAAAACTTGCAATACATTATTTTCTTATGTTTATGTCAGTACTGGTGATGTTTCACAGTGGTATGTGGTCAACTTTCAAGATAATAACTTTGGCTTGGGTTTTTCTGATGTCCATGGTAGCTCCACACCGTAGTAGTGACTGATAAGTAACAAGGTGAGTAATTAACAATAGAAGGTTTGTTTTTTTGGCTGATTTGATCCAGCCATGAGTAACAATCCAGTGTATTTCTTGTTCAGGTCTCAGTTCCAAGATAAAATGAGTTTAATGTGCAAACCACTGGAAGCTATGATTTGCCTTTGTAATAGAACTCTCTGAGCAAAGAGTAGATGAAATTTTTTATCCCAGTGAGGAGGCAGCATTGTTTGTTGCCAGCAATGACATTTTAGAGGCTATTATTGGTACAGTGGATCTATATTTTTTTGCATTAGTACTTTTAAAAGACTGTGTGGATATGAGTTTTAAATGTTTGGTTAATTTTTTCCTTTAATTCTATGTAAAGCACTAGTTATTTGAACATATTCAACGAGACATCATGTGAACTCCTGTTTAAAAGGTTGGAGGGACAGACAGCGGCAGAAGCAGGGAGCAGTGAGGCTGTTAAATTCACTCTGCAGTTTCACATCTGTCTGGACTCATTGTTATGTATTAAGCCTGGAGCCTGCTTTAGTGTTTTTATACTGTGGGCCACAGCTCCACTCTGACAGATACTGCCTTAAACTACAGTTCATCCAGCCAACCGGAGCAGGCTGCGAGCAACAGCTGTCCTTTAGCATCGCTAATACTGCCCTCCCTTTGATGAAGAGCAAACGAGAACGGGTGTCAACAATGCTAACACTAACATCTAGTGTGGTAGACTCCAGACTATCAAACACAAATTCATTTTTACACAGAGATACAGTGTAGAGATCTCCTGAAAGAGTAAAAAACACAGCGATAATAACGTGAACTCTTTCATAGTTAGTTTAACAAGAGCCAGAGTTACTAAAATGAGATTAGAGTAAAAAATTCCTCTCAGTGTTGGTGTAAATATCCAGAGTTAACATTAGCAGTGTAAATAAACAGTGTAATAACAGGAATACACTGTAAGAGTTACTACAGTACCAAGAGTACCAAGTACAGCTTCACTAGTGCGGAGTACTCCAGACATGACTCTGTCCTCTGTAGCTCCGCCCAGTGTTAAACCAGTTCAAGCCAAACAGATGAAGTTTTTCTCCTGCTGCTTTTGATGAAAGACATGTGGTAAGTTCATCTTTATACCATAAAATCACTTAGTACTATAGTTTTGTTGTTGTTCAACATAGATGTAGGTGTTTTGTCTCTTTAGTCTCAGTTCTTTGAGTTTGCTGCTGTACTGTAGCTTATTTTAAGCTCTCAGTAGCCTGTAACTAGTAATTACAGATCTATATTCAAAATTGAACATTTTATTTTATTTTCTGCCTGATCATACGTACTAGTAGAAGCACTTAACGCAGAGTCTTCTTTAACGACACTATAAAGAGTTGGTTTCATCAAAGTGTAAAACCCTAGTTACACAGTTAGTGTCAGTGTAGTGTAAAATACTAACTCTTGCCAGTGTTGGATAACTCTCAAAATGTAACTATCACAATAGTAAACTTGACTCTTTCTGTGAAAGGCAAAAATTGCAACAAAAGGTTTAAAAAGTCATGCTGACTGTGTTTTAAACCTTTTGTTGTGATTCAGTTAGCCTGGATGAGTGAGAATCTTCACAGACATGTAAGGCAAATCTGTTCACTCAAACAGTGTGAAACTAACTCTTCACCTGTTGTATATACACTGTCCATCCATCTTCTTCCGCTTATCAGGGACCGGGTCACAGAGGCAGGAGTCTAAGATGCCCAAAGATGCCCAGACTTCCCTCTCCACAGACACTTCCTCCGGCTCTACCAGGGGGACCCCAAGGCGTTCCCAGGCCAGCTGAGAGACATAGTCCCTCCAGCGTGTCCTAGGTCTTCCCCGAGGCCTCCTCCCAGTGGGACATGCCCGGAACACCTCCCCAGGGAGACGTCCAGGAGGCATCTGGAACAGATGCCCAAGCCACCTCAACTGGCTCAACAACATCATTCACAAAAAGCAGAGATAAAATCCTGTGGTTCCCAAACCAGACTCCCTCCGGCCCCTGGCTGCGCCTAGAAATTCTAGGTTCTATTCTAGATTTGGGTTGTATACACTGTATACAACCTAAAAAACACATATAATTTATTAATCCACCACATTCCTGTGGCAGAGGGGAAACAGTTACCAAGGATTTATGTTGTCAAGTACAAAAATGACATATAGGTTTTATTAAAATAGATTTTAATAGATAAGAATGTTTGGCTAATGCTGGCCAGTTTGAACCAATAACATTCTAAAATAAAGTTCTCAGGTTTAGATCGATCTCATCCTAATCTTCTATTTTGGGTTTTGAGCCAAATGATCTATGTTTTTTTCTTGTCTGTCAGTGTCAGTGCAGATGTGATGTATATGTTAATGTCTCTGTTGTTACCTGCTTTACTGATGAGAAACTGTGTCAATGACGCTCTTGAACTGCTGTTTTCTGGCTGCAATGCAAATGAGTCTGGGTGAGAGGAAAGCAAACAAATGTGCTAATTGACACATGCTGTTAGCGGAGGGCCCGGGGGATTACCTAAAGAGCTGAGAGCAGCTCTGAGAGGCTCTACCTGAGAGAGCTGGAGCTGAGTACGACAGGCATTTAAACTGTGAGAAGTGGCGTGCTTCTGAGGAGGTCAAAGGGCAGCTAATGGCAAAGTTAGCGTCTGTTCTCTGTTATAATGTTGTCAGCACCAGGGCGTTGGCACACAAATGGGTTGTTTTTTGTTGGTTTGTTTCTGTGGCTATAAAACTTTATCATATTTATGGAAAATGGGTTTAGAGTACAATACGCTGTGTGAGGTCGAATGCTGTTGCTGCCCAGAACTTAACTCTTTCACCACCAGTATGAGTATGTTAGGTTATTACTATGCTCTTTTTGAGATGTAATCACTGAAAAAAATGGTATAGAGTAAAATGTAAAGTGTTCCTCCAACAATATAGCTCGTTTTATTATTAAATCTGCTTAGAATAAGTTGTAATAGAAGGAATGTCTTGAAACAAGTCAAATAATCTAAAGAGGTTTAGACTTAATAAGTAAACTAGTCCAAAAAATGATCTATCAAGAAAAATATTCCTAATTCAAGTCAGTTTAACTAAGACAGATATTCCTTTTTAGCAGTGTACATTCGTGACATCAGGCTTCACTGTCAATGATGGGTATGTGCCGTCAATTCATGTGTTCATTGGTACCAGATTTGGGGGGTTGTTATGCACTCAGAACAGTACTAGCTACATGAAAATCAAGCGAAGAAGAAGCTTCTGGCAACAGGATAGAATGCAACATTTTACTTTTTTTTTTTTTACAAGAATGCATTTTTCTTAGCTTTTTTGTCTGAAAATGTCCATCTTTCAACCGTCAATCATCTTTCAACTGTTGACAAAAAGAACGAATAAAATGCTTTTTTTATTAATGAAAGAAGTTGGTATTTAAACTTTAAATAAAAATATAGCAACATTTTCTGTGGGACAGCAAAGAGTGTTGAAAATGACCAAAAACGCTGGCACTGGGCAGAAACTTTTTGAGAAAATGCTGACAGGGAAAGAGTAGTGACCCCATAGAAAACTAATAATCACCGCAAAACTTTGCAGTACTAAAATAATTGAATAAAAACACAATAAATTGACAATTTAGGGCCATACAAGAAGTGAAAAAATCTTCATAAAAATGCTGGTACATTTTAAGTTGAAAGTCAGGTCTGCTGTAGGCAAGTTTTTACAACAGAAGTGCTGTGTTGTACAGCAGCGTGTGTTTCTACAGCAATTTGTGCAGGAGTACTGTATAATTTACATGTAAAAAAGAAAGAAAAAGACATTTTGCATGAAAGAAAGAACATTAATTCTGTATGGATGACCAAAACTGCCAAATCAATCAATAAATAATCTAATGAATAAATGCTTTCATTGACAAATATTTAATTAAACAGGCCAACAAATGCTGAAATAAACATATGTTGTTTTTAATGAAGTTGTAAGTTTTGGTTAAACTAAATAAATCTTGGCCTTTAATTATTCTGTATTCATCTCTATGTGTATTCATTTGTGCTTTAATTAATTTTTGCTTTATTTAATTTTTTATTTATCCTATTTTATTTATTCCCACATTTATCTATTTTTTGATTTCTGTCACCAAAATGCAAATTAAGGGTGTGTGTTAGACAAAAGCAATCAAAGCAACAGATAATCTGCAGAGATTCCACTCAGCGATCACTCGCCCAGATCAACCAATGACACCGTCAGGACACGCCCCCTTCATTTGCATTTAAATAAATGTGGGGTTAAATAAAAGAGAAGAAGAAAAAATTAATACTTAAAGGTAAAGGTGTATACATTCTTTAAATTTCATAAAATGACCTACATGTGTCCCCAGATATGATGTAAACGTGTTTCAATCAAATATTAGTTATATCGTCCAATCAGAAAAGAGACCATTGTTTTAGACTGACGCACTGTTTTCAAAGCAGTACAAGCGCATGCTGCGTACAGTAACTTTAATAATGAATGTGTTTTGTTCTGGTTTAGACTAGGTTTAGTCCTGGTTTAGTCCTAGATAAGTTCTTGTAGAGACCTGATTTAGAGTTGGTTTAGTCTTATTTTAGCCCTTGTTGAATCCTAGTTTAGACTTTGTTTGGTTCTAGATTAGTTCTTGTTGAGGTTAGTCCCAGGTTAGTTCTGGGTTAGACTTAGTTCAATCTTTGTTTAGTCCTGACTTAGCCTTGATTTAGTCCTTATGAGATCCTGGTTTAGACCTGGTTTAGACCTGGTTTAGCTAAAAATAACAAAGAGTAGGATCCACACAACAATGCTTTTTAGCTCCAATTTAAATTTTTCACCACGAGTGACGTTTCGGGCACCTGCCCTTCATCAGAAACTTAGACCTGGATTAGTCATAGTTGAGACCTGGTTTAGACCTGGTTTAAATAAAGCAAAAATAAAATAAATAAAGTAAAAGCAGAAATAAATACAAAAAGAGAATAATTATAGGCCTTTATTTATTTATTTCAATCAAAACTTACGTCTTCATTTATTTATTTATTTTTTATTTCTGCATTTGTTGCCTTGTTTAAATAATTATTTGTCAATGAGAGCATTTACTTATTATTTATTTATTGATTAATTTGAATTATTGATTGATTTCCATAATTCCGAGCCATTCTGCTAACCTGTAATTATTATTTTTAATCATCAACTAAACAGAGGCGATGAAGTATGATTTTCTTCTAGGGTTTTTATCTAGGAGGCCTTCAGAGTCAAAAGTGTCTACACAAGTACATCTAATACACTCATTAACACTCATCCCCTTAACCGCCGCTAATGCCCACCATTTTGTTATCGCCACAACTGTCGAGGGCCACACATTCAGATCGACCTGCGCGACCTCTGTGGCCCCTGACGCACAAGTTCAACGGTCTCTCTAGAAAAAGCCAACGTGCAGCAAGAAGGCACTAATTACCCAGGCGCGCTGAGAGTGGCCCCGGTGTAAGCGTATACTGAACCTCATCATGTAGGTCACCGTGGAGCTTTTATGTGGGATATGCATATTAATGTGTGTGTGGGGGATGGGGGAGGGCTGTGTACTGACTGTGGGGCGCGCTTCTCAAACATATGCATTGCAAATTGAGATTACGGCTGGTTACTGTTAGCGCAGGTCCCTGTGGCGCAATTTAGACCTGGATATAAACAAACAACACAAGAGGAAGCCATTAAACTCTGGAATTAAATGTGAGTGCTAAGTTGGAAACAATGTAAAATAGCATCTACCATCCAGTTTTGGGCATAGGTAGCATAGTTTTTTTAGGGTAATTTATGAATATGCTTGTTGTAAATAATGATGTGAAATATACAATAGAAACATGAGAATGGCATGCAAAGAAACTCTAATGGCTCTGTGTTTGTGAAGTGGTTCATTTCCATTTTTGGTTCGAGATGTCTGGGGTACACTTCCCTAATTGTCAAAGCAGGATAAATGAAGAGGGTTGGGTTAGGGGCAACATGCAGTGAAAAACCCTCTGTCACAACATCCATGTGGAGGATTTATTGTGACAACCTTTTATAAAAGAGTAGCAGCCCAAAGAGACTTTCTATGGTCGCCCAGTGCAACACATACTAACAAAATGATGTGTTACTTCAACATTAATAAATACCATTGAGTTATAAGCATTGCTAATAACGATCCAATATTATGCTTTTTTTCAGGCTTTTTGACATAGTTTTGTACACCTTTGCATTAGTATTTCACCTTTTATAACTTAAACTAATGTATGTGGGGCGATGGTGGCGCAGTGGGTTAAGCATTCGCCCAGCAATCGGAGGGTAGCCGGTTCGAATCCCATCTGAAGCGCATACTGTCGTTGTGTCCCTGGGCAAGACACTTCACCCACCTTGCCTGTGTGAATGTGTTAGTGTGGCTGTGTTTGGTGGTGGTCGGAGGGGCCGTTGGCGCAGATTGGCAGCCACGCTTCCGTCAGTCTGCCCCAGGGCAGCTGTGGCTACAGAAGTAGCTCACCACCACCAAGTGTGACTGAGGAGTGAATGAATAATTGATCAATTGTAAAGCGTCTTTGAGTGTCCAAAAAAGCGCTATATAAATTCGATGAATTATTATTATTATTATTATGTGTGGAAAACCTCTTCTGTTGGGGAGCTGTTACTTTGACTTTACAGAGAACTCTTGAATTAGGGGTCTGTCACCCCCCACTGGCAACGGTGGGGACTGGACAGAGGATAAAATGGGTAATTAGCACAGCAGGGGACCTTTACTGTTTAAGTCTTTACTAATAAGCTCATGTCAGTGCAAAATTAAAAAGTAATTAAGTATCTATAAACTCTTTGTTCATTAAAATATTTTTAATCCCATTATCAAGTATTCACATAGTACTTGGTAACACTTGTAAAGTAATCCAAAAGTACAGTAAAAAAAGTATTATCAAGAGTATCAAGTAATCTGTAACTAGTTACGTTTTTTAAAAAATAACTAATCCAACACTTGTAATATCTACATTTGACAGTCATCATTAATGTCCCCATTGTCCCAGTATTATTATATATTAAATATGACAGTAAAGCAAATTCCTCTTGAGCTGACTTTGACAAAAAAATGCATTAAATTCTTTTAAGAGAGCTAGTACAATAGTAAGACATTTACAGACACATTTTTTGGCATTTTGCAAGATATCGTCTAATAATTGTAATGAGAAAAAAAATAGAGCTATTAATTTTTGTCAATATTGCCCACCCCTATGTTTGCTTTTATTGCCATTTTACTGCCCACTTTTATTTATTTATTTTTTTACTTAAAATCTGATAGCAGTATTCTTTTATAATGGCCCTAAAATTACAATAAATATTTGTTACAGTCATTCTTTGGCTGTACAACTGACTGTCTCTAATCACAGAACTGCTAAATCAGTTTAAATTGCCCATATTTGGGCATTACTAATAGATCATTTGGCTGGGCTCACCCAAAAGAGCTGGCTCATTATACCACCTATATCATTTATATTTCATCCAAATCTAGCATACTTTTGACAGATGACATATATAGATATATATAACTCAAATACATGGACTGTGGTGAAGTATTGATAAAGTACTGATGCTTTGAAACTACCCAATGAACTGACTTGCTTAGAGACCCCATCCATCCAAGCTCGGGTCCTCTACCAGAGGCCTGGGAGCTTGAGGGTTCTGCGCAGTATCTTTGCTGTTCCTAGGACTGCGCTCTTCTGGACTGAGATGTCTGATGTTTTTCCTGGAATCTGCTGTAGCCACTCTTCCAGTTTATATATATATATATATATATATATATATATATATATATATATATATATATATATATATATATATGTGCGTGTAAAATCACTGCTCATGGATCGGAGCCAGTGCTCACAATACACTTTAATTAACCTCGTAATGTGGGATTTATTAAAAAATTTGGATTCAGTTGTCATGCACAGAATGTCTTTATAGTTATTTAAGCACCTCACTGCACCCACAGTGCCTTGTTTGTGTTGTCCCTGAACAACACAAACTAAAAGCACATGTTGTAGCAGACAGTAGGTGTGTTGGCATTCAGCAGGCGAGGAAAACGCTGCTAACAATGCGACTAATGAGGAGTCATGATGAAGTAGTATCCTGCCTCGCTCCAGCAGATGGATGTAAACCGCCATTACAACCAATTAACTCTCCCCGGATCTAAATAACTTTCTGTCATTAATGCACATATTTTACAGCTCATTAGGGGCAGCCTGATTGGAGGTAGAGAAAGAGAAAAAAAGGAAGGAAAACAGGAAAGAGGGGGTATCATTTGCATTTTAGATTTACAATATGCTCCCAAACGTGCAGCAGAAGACAGAAGAGATGAAAAATGGGTTAAAACACTTCAGGCCACATCTGTGAATAACGAGGGATGAGTGATTAGCACAGAGTGGCCACAGTCTGGGCTCGACTACATGTAGTAGTACTTTCAAATAACTCAAATATAAGTAAGAGTACTCTGCAGTATGGGTCCAAGAGAGTCAGGTACAGCATAGTTTAAGGGCATTACACATTGCAATAAATACAGCACAGTTAAAAGTACTTTAGAATAATTCACACTATAAAAATGAGTTAATAGTTTTAGTTTTAAGTAGGATTAGTAAGTAGTTAATTTGTCATTTACAAAGCATTACTTGTTAACATTTTTTTGTTTTAACAATTCACACTATTAAGCATTAATTATTAGTTAAGAATTGGTAATCAAGTGATTATTTAAAAGATTTTTTTTCTATTTTAATAAACACCACTGAATTATCAATTATTAATAAACAGGTTTATGGAAGCATGTGGCCAGTTGGTTAGAGTTAATGTCAGGCTCGATAGTTATCAACGCTTTATTACTGCTTAATAGTCATGAGTTATTCTAAAGTGTTACCCATTACTTCAACATGAAAAAACAACTTTGAGTAATATACTTTCTTAATAATGTTTAATTCATTAGAAATAACCTCAAACTTACAAAGTAACTGAGGCTCTATAAACTGTTTATTGTGAAATTATTGTTAATTACACATTTACTAACTGGTGATTTATTCTAAAGTGTTAAATATGCTTGAAACTCTTTGACTGTTCCAGAGTTAAACATGACTGTCTGTTCCTTATTTAAGTGAATATTAGGCCTGAACAGGAAGAGGTTAGGAGTGGCAGGATGAGGTGGTAAGATACTGAGGGACAGGGGCTGTCTCGTCTGAGCAAGTGTATAGAACAAAGATAAATAATATTTATTTTATTTAATCCTAGAACACTATTGCACTATTACACACTCACTAACGCTAGGACCTTTTACAAATGCTGAAAAATTTGTAAAAAATTTGGGAACTGTTAAAATGTTTGAAAAAATAATAATGGAGCTCAAAAACTTCTTTGGTCCTGATTTAGTACAACATTAGTACACCATTACCACCAATGAAATGAATTCACCTAAAAGATTATACTCTTTATGACTAACGCCAGCTGAAGTCCACCTGAACATGTACCTCTAGAAAAAAAACAGGATAACACGCCTACCTTCAGTGACGACAGTGAGAACCTGAAGCTGCCCAAGGGCCCATGTAACCCAGACAACAGCAACACAACCACACAGGTGAGGGTCACCCAGTGGTAGTATAGCATTAATGTGCATTAATACATTTTGTTAACCTGTTCAAATTTTACATTTACATCACTTTATTGTTACTGCTGCAGTAAAATACTCTACAGTCCAGTGTATATACCCATGATAAGACATTCCTTATATTCTATATTTTTATCATTATTATATTATATATATTTATTTTATATTATTATTTGCTGTGCCATCTGCTATTGTACCATTTTATTTTATTTTATTCATACTGGATGCAGGTACAAAAATACTTTTCACTGTACATTGTACTATGTATAACTATGCATGTGACAAATATAACTTTACTTATCTGTACCAAGAAAAGTTAAGTTTCCCTTTTATTCTAAGGTTAAACTTGATTCTGTTTCACATAAGCAAAATGTATATTTAAAGTTTAGTTGTGTGTGCTCTATCAAATGCTCATAACACAATTCATTTATATCTCAAATGTATTTTACAGAATTACCAACAAGTTATAAACTCATTATGAGTTAGCTAGAAGTGTGCTAGCACTGATGTCAACAATGGCATTTAGGAGTTTCCTCTGTATTCAGTTCTAATATTCCTATAACCTCATATGATTTATTTAGCTTAACCCATTTTGCTAAACAGAGCTTCATTTTTTTCTAAACTCTGAACTTAAATTACATTAAAGGTACTATAAGCAGCATGTGCTCCTACTGGTTTGAAAACAGTACTGCAGTCTAAATCAAAACAGCAATGATCAGCAAAGCAGTTTTAGAACCAAAACAAAAAATGTAAACAAAAACAACTTGGCCATTATGTAAAATATATTTTTAATTGTTAATAAATCAGCTGTAGCATTGTTATCAGTAAAATAATATTTGATTTGACCATGTTTACATCATATCTTGACACACATGTGGGTCATTTTTATGAAATATAAAAATACTGCTGATAGCAACTTTAAAGCTTTTGTAGCGACCAGGCCAGAGTGTTTGTTGTGGTTCATGTATTTGCCTTCATGGCTCCCAGGAAGCAGCAGAAAGACAACAGATTTATAATGTCACTGTCACATTATTTTGGTCTGTTTTATTATCTTTGTCCTTTTATTGACAGACTTTTAATTAACCATGACATTGTGTGTTCATTTTGTCGTACAACCTCTACCACTCCCTCCCTCCCTCCCTCCCTCCTTCTCCCCCCTTCCCCCCTTGCACTGCGCTGCTCAAATGTGCATCGTGGGGTGAAACAGGCAAGATGTTAACTCATTTTATTTTTAATCTTCCCTTTTGCCGCCGAGCGTGGCCGTCTTCAGACATTTCCTCGCCTCTTTCATGGAAACATATTGGGGCAGAATTCGCCAGCTGTCTCGCCCCTCTCCTTCTGTTGTCATTATCCGCCGGCCCCGCCCCCCCGTCTGTCCGAGCAGCCTGCCAGCCAACCGGCCCCCCCCAAAAAAAGAAAAAATCTAAAGGTGCCTCGTTGCTATTCAGGCCACAGCATCACCCCCGCAGCCCGTGTACAACCTTCAGAGGCACGCCATCCGGGTTTGTTGAGATGCGTATCATAGACTCGTGATAGGGGCTTCTCATGTGACCATATGCCACACTCTGCACCACTCCTTCCCTCCCCACCCCCGCCTCCCAGTGTTGGTGCATCAGTGGTACATCTCGAACAACCTCATCACCCTTCGACACGGCTCTGTCGGCGTTAACATGCACAGGAAGGCAGTCTGCTGGAAATGATGGTGAGAGGGAGAGGCCTGCAGTTTGAAGCCTATAGAACACATTATGTACAATATCACTACAGATGGCAGAAAGCAGGAGAATTCAGCATCTACTAACCCAACTGGGGAAATGTGTAAATAGTAAATCAAAAACCAATGGTTTACTCTCATATAACATATTAATCAAAGGCTTTTAAGCAAAGGGGCATAAGTGCCATTTTACCCATTTTACAGGAGAGCCAAAACTAATTTTCATCTAAATTGAATCAGATGCTGCTGCCTCAAACCAAACACAATATTTTATATTTCTGAGTTATCAAGTTGAGAATCTCTTTGAAATTCATACCACTACAGTTTAAGTTGGAGTTTATTAAACTTTTTAAAAATGGCAAAAAAGTGAGATACGCCCTTTTAACACTAACATTTTCCCTATAAACGTATGGATTAAAGATATGGAACTGGGGCATATGTGAGTACACAACCACAGAAAGAATGGGGATTTTCATCTTTAATAAACAGCAACTTTCACAAGGCTCTTTATATTCTAGAGGGGAAAGTAATGTATCAAATAAACTGATGCTATTTTTTTTTTCACTCAGTGAATTAGTCGCTTATTCCCATTGCAGGTGACTGACGCCTATCCCAGTGACTATGGGCCTTAGGCGGGGTACACTCTGGACAGGGGGCAGTTTGTCAAAGGGCTGACACAGAGATACACACAGACACACAGCCATTCACTCTCACATTCATTCACTAGGGGCAATTTAGAGTCACCAATTACCCCAACACATGTATGTGTTTGGATGGTGGGAGGAAGCTGGAGAACTTAGAGAGAACCAATAGTAACACAGTGAGGACATGCAGACTCCACCCAGAGAGATCATGTGTTGGCTGGCTGAGGATCGAACCCCTGATATACTTGCTGGACACTGACACTGACAAAACTCTATATACAGTATAACATAACCCAGTCATGGCCCAACCATGACTCAGAGGAACAGTGACACCCATGACTCCGGCATCTTACTTATTTCTTTTAATACTAAAACTTCCCTATCTGTAATAATATTTTTTTTTTTTTTTTTTTTTTACATAAACTTATTTTTCTATAAAGATGACATCAGCTCCTCCAGTCACAGAGTAAAATGTGCATTTGCTGAAGGTGTCAACCTATAAAGTGAGGAATACAATTTGTATTTCTATTACTGAAAGAATATAGACTGCATCCCCAGTGTCATTATGTTGATGTCCCTCATCGTCTCTGATTCTCTCAACTAAAATTTTGACCCTAAAGAGCTAGGAAATTTAACAGCATACTGTAGATAAGGACTATATACGTTCTGACATTTACTGAAATTTACTGTTGAATTTTGACTGTGTATAACTGCCATAACTACACCACTCCAAAAAATTGCTATTTCTACTACCACTATCGCCACCTCTTTGTCACAGGGGTTTAAAAAATATATTTACTCATTTAGAAACTTAAAATTTAAATAACAGTAAAATTGACAAAGTGTGTCTTTTTCTTTTTCACCACTGGCTGTTGTTCATAGGCAGGCCACATGACTGCAGCGATGGTCCCATGAGCAGGGCATTATGTGAGGCTGAGCTCTCCTCTACCCTCAGGCTCTGTGTCATATGCTGCTGCAGGACCAGGGGGACCAAAGGGACACTAAAGGGGGCACCAGAACAGTGCCGTGGGGGGGTGGAGTGGGGGACTGAAGAGAAACCAGTGGGACGTCCCGGTGGTTCTCTAATGGAATCTGACTCAGACTCAAACGTTAGCGCTTGCCATAGCAGGGCCTTGTCTTGAATCAGAAATGTGCTGTCAGGGCGTGAGTGTAATCCACAACAGGATATGTCAAAATGTGGGACAGACAAATCCAAAAGGGCTTCAAGTGACTCCAGGGGTAATGGATACTGTCAGAGGGGCACATTACTAGATTTAAACAGAAATAAAAATTTAAATGTATAAAGAATGTAACCTAGTTGAGTAAAAAATCGCTAAATAAAAACCCACTGGTGTTGCAGCTGGGACAGAACATGGCTGGCACCTCTTCATTAGTGTCTTAGTTAGCCTCATTTTAGCGCTGTCAGGGCTAATCTGTGCTACACCCCTCTGTATAGACCTTGATCTTCTCACAGACAAATGGCCAGAAGAACACATCTGCATATCTTACCTTTATTGGATGAATGAGGAAGTGTTCAGCTGGGCTCAGGTGGCTGGACAGGTTGTAAATAACCCTTAATATGGCATTTATGTAACAAATAAAATCCAGATTCTTTGGTAGTTTTGTAGCCAGACCAACCAGACCTATTCACTTGGGTCTGGATTCCCTCCCATCTAACATGTCTTCCACTTTTATCTCAAATACAAGCTTTTATGTAATGTTTTGTTTCCCCATGCACCAATTACATGCATTCTGTGTATCTTACATGCATTCATATGGAGCTATATTTGTCTCAAATTTTTTTTATTGATACAGAAATAAAATGTATTGATGCAGGTCGAGTGATTTATTCAAAATCTCTATAAATAAATATGCTAATAAATTTTAATTTGCAAATATGCTTAATTATTTCCAAAATAAATCATATTTGTCATTTATAAATTGCAGTTTTTCAGGTGAATTATTGTCTTTGTAGATCGCCTATTCAGGCATTCATCACTTACGCGTATTTGGGTCTGAAAAATTACTTATACATTTTGAGACTCACTGCCACCAAGTGGTTGAACAGGATTTGTTTTGAAATAATCCAAAGTCTCAAAATGAAGAATGAAGGTTGTATTATGTAATGATCCAAATGGACAGATGTAATAAATGCACGAATGGAGCAATCAACAGATGCAGATTCAACAATTCACATAAAAAACTGCAGATTAATAAATGACAAACATAATTCATTTTTGAAATAAGTACAAATAATATACTTGCAAATTAGAATTTATTTCCAAAAATTGTTGCATCACAAATAAGGGATTTTTAATAAATCTTACCACGTGCATTAATACATTTACTGTTGATAAGTATAGCTCCATACACTCATTCTTTCTTCTTCTTTCACTTATTCCTACTAGGGGTCATGAGTGGCTGAGAGGAAAAGGAGAGAACCCACCACTTCCTTGCTGTGAGGCAGGCAGAAGTGCTAACCACTCTGTTACCGCGCACCACCCAATTTCAGATTAGAGGTAAACCGAAATGGGTTTTTCTATGGCTGATGCCAATACCACTTCTTAAAATTCAGAGCAGCCGATGGCTGATAAGCACTGCCAATTTTCTAGACCAATATGTAGATCCTTAATTTTATGAAAAAACATTTATTTAACATAGCCCCTTTGTTTTAGTAATGCTTATTAAAATGGCAACAAATGTGTTAGAATTGGACAGTGAGAACAATTAAAAGGTGCTATGAGCAGTATATATATATTTTTATATTTCATAAAAATTGTCCCCAGGTATGATGTAAACATGTTTAAATCAAATATTACTTTACTGAAAATAATGGTACGTCTGATTTATTAACAATAAAAAATATATTTCACATAATGGCCAAGTTGTTTTTGTTTATATTTTTTGTTTTGGTTCTAAAACTGCATCACCGATCATCCAACCAGAAAAGAGACCGTTGTTTTGTGTTTTGGTTTAGACTGCTGTACCCTGTACCGCTGTCAAACCAGTACCAGTAGTTGTTTTTTTTTTTTTTGTTTTTTTTTTTTAGAAAACCAATGAAGCAATCTCCAGCAAACTCTCTGTGCGCGTCGAGTTTGGGGAAAGTTACAAAATGCATTTGGATTTTTTGTTCTACCAGGTTCTATGCCAGAGAAACAAGCAAAATCTTTTTTATTAACATTCTGAGCTTTTCAGGCTGAGATAAAGCAATTTTGGATGTTTCCTATGAACTGCAGTGTAAGAACCCAAACTGATACAAGATGGCTGGGGAAGCTTGGTCGTGGTCGACCTCTATCTCACATACAAGTATAATTAATTTTTACTTTTAAAATGCATGCATCAGTGTAACAGTATCAAATGCCAAGTCTCTAAGCACACAGGTTACTAAAAGTAGGATGTTCAAAACCTGGCATAACAATACATTATTATAATCCTAAATCCCTCTTTGTCTCGTTTTTACTGTGTATCCCAAAACAAATGCATTGCCTCTGCACCATCACCTATTTTGGGAGTTCATTTGGTCTAACGAAGCTCCCATTAGTTTAAATAAATCCACTGAATTTTCCTTGTTCCGCTGGAGTCTGACCTTTTGCAGCGGGTCCAATCTCCGTCTCGGATTTTCACCGTTTGATGCCTCCGTTAATTGGGAATGATTGTGCTTTTGTTGCTGGTTCAATTCAGCATGGAGCTAATGGCAAATGTCACTCTGAATTGGCCACTGCATTAGCTGGAAAAACGTAGCGTTGTTTGCTTTTTTTTTTTTTTTTTAAACCTTAAATATATGTAAAATCTAGACTAATTGGGGGCTAGCTTTCAAAAAGGAGCCACGCAACAGTTGTGTGCATCTTGCGGAAACGTCAAGAAACAAACCGGATTATTTCAACCTCACTAGTTCATGTCATTAGCCTGTGCCCTCCACATCTTAACGCCGCTAATGAACCACAGTGATACATGAGGCAGACATAGAAAAAATAAATAAAAAAAATGGCCGAGTAAAGATTAGAAAGCTACAAGACGATCGGATCTAATTATGTTTGTACACCTCAAACATGGCATTTGGCTCAAAGGTCAAGAGAAATCCCCAGTCTTAATCCTCGGAACCTGTGGCTCCGAGCCCTTTGGACAGCAGCTAATGGTGCCCGCCGAGGAATCAGAGCAAACTTCTCTTAACTTTGCGTCTATGGAAAAACTAGAGATTTTAAAGTTGAAATAAATTAATTTCAAAGAGGCAACAGGAAGGTCTTTTTGGAACAGGATTCCTCAAGATTTTTGGGGCCAACTCAAACTGAAAACTGGGGCCCTCAAAAACTTGAGAAATCCTGTTTTTGAGTTTTCACACATTTTATTCACAATATTGTTAAAAGCCATTTAATCACTTAAATATTTTTAAGAATGATCTGTAAAACATGACATGTTATCTAGGTTTCATTTTTAAAGGTATTAATGAATGAGAATGTTTAGCTTTAGCCATAAAAAAAAAAAGACCTGCTCATATTAGTTGTTGGTGTACAAGGTTTGTTATTATTGAATCAATGATGGAAAAAGTGTATCCCAGCACTAAGTCTATTTTCCGAGCCTTAGTGTTTATATATTTTTTGATATATCGTATATGTAGGGCCCTATACAGCACGTCTTTTAGGAGATACCAGGTAACATAATGCATGTAACAACAACAAAAATGTTTTATTTGAAATAGAACTAGGCAGAGACATTAAAAAGTAAGAAATATTAAAAATGAAAAACATGTTACCATTTGATAAAAATACGTACCACTGTCCAGAACCTTCTTCCCTGGCAGCTGTAGAAACAGTAAGGTTACAAATTTCTAATTTTCCAGTATGCTAATTGTTGTGTTCTTATTTTGTTAAACCTCCAGTGTTGCCAGATTGGGCTGGTTTCCACACAATTGGGCTTCTTTTGAAAACCTTTGGCTGGGAAAAAAATAGCATTGAGCTGGTTTATAAAATTTGAGCTGCTTTTCACAAGATTTGGTGTTTTTTTAGTAAATATTCTGGAGAAAATACAGACAATATAGTTGTTATCTTATGGCAAACAAAGTAGAGATACACATTTCAGTAAATCGCTGTGTCCTCCCACTCATATCATCAGTTCATGTTTCATAATGAGTAATATATGTGTTTAATTGCTCACATTTGATGTTGGTATTTCATATGTTTTTTGTGGTTTCTATGACGCCCTGACCAGGAAGGCTTTGGTTGTCTGTGTGCACTCTTTGTAGAGAACCTGTTTGTGTAACTTTTTTGGTGCTGCTGTTAAGTTTAGTGTTCCTTCTTACATATAACAGTTTTAACATTTAGAGTGGTTGTGATTTGGGCTGTTTTTTATTGTGTTGGGAGGATTTTAAGTTCTGTCTGGGCTGGAATCTGTCAGTGAGCTCTGGCAACCTTGTCAACTACTTATACATTTTACAATGCATTATTTATTCCCAGTGTCATGACATGATAACTTTATATGTAGAAGCGGCTCTGAATTTCCTTTGGATAAATAAATTATCTATCTAGTCTCAGCAAATCTAGATGTTGATACAAGTCAGACATTTTAAAGTTGATTTGAAAAAAGCTGTTCCATTTTCTTCTGCTAGCCAAGGCCATTGTGAACCCTGGCGTCCCATCCTCGCCCCCACACTTTCCCACATCTCTGCCACACGTCTTCTCTCGAACCGCGTTTTTTTGGGAGAAGTGCATCTGCTCGCGTCCAGCTGCTGCCTGCTCTAAGTGCCCTGGTGCTGCCCCGATCCCCGATGTGCACTGCACCATCCAAACCGGATCAAGCCATGCCTAAACGCCTCCCCCTATTACTGCGGTGACTCACGCTAAACAAGACGAGACCGCGAGGAGACACCCAGCGCCGTCACGCCACACTCTGTCAGACAAGCACATTTTAGCTCTCCCCTCAGAGCAAACCCGGGACGCAACAGATTTAGCTCTACGTATTTATAGAAGTCAAGCAGAAAGTCAGTTTGGTGAAGCAACAACAACAGCAAGCTAATGGTAACAAGCTAATGGTAAAGGCTGTTTAATTCTGTAAGACAAGCTCATTTTATTACTAATTTTTAGCAAACCTGGGGCTACAACAGATTTAGCGCTATGTATTCAAGCGGAACGTCAGTTTGGTGAAGCATTAATGAGCAACAATGGCAAGCTAACGGTAATAAGCTAACAATAACAAGATGGAAAGAAAAAGCTAAAAGGCTATTTATTGTATGCAACATACTGTATGTAGCACAACATTTTTAGTTTGGTGAAGAATTAGCAAGCCAACAACAACAAGCTAACAGTAAACTACATTTATTTAGTCAAACAAAACTGTACACAAGTAACATTTCTATCTAATAATAATAATAATCTAATAATATTAGTCACATAGAAGCTAATTTACCTACAGGTATGAAAAAAGAAAGACAAACCTGTACCTGAAGACAAAACAAAAATATTACTTGAATAAAAAAGGATTAAATGCAACGTTTACTTGCGTATTCATGACTTGTGTTTTTCTAACTGTCCAGCAAAAATGTGCTTCTGTTGCTGGTGCTACTTCCTGTATTATTATTATTATTATTATTATTATTATTATTATTATTATTATTATTATAGGCCAGGAGCCAGGCCTACCCCAAGTTGTGTTTTTGCTACCTTTTTCTCACTATTATTTTTGATTAGTCTATACCTTGGGCCATTACAAGTTCGAAATTGTTTGTCTCAACTCGGCCCCGTTTGGTCCCAGGACACCAAACAACACTTTTTTTCGACAAGTCTCAGACGGAATTTTGTGAGTGTGTAAAGAGTAGTGCTATAGTTGCACACAGTGTCACAGAGTCAGGAAATTTTGGAACAAAACAATGGATGCTGACCTAATGCAGAACATAGCAAAAAAAAAAAAAAAAAAGAAAGAAAAAAAAAGTGAGCTCTGTATCTTAAACAGGTCCACAATATGTTCACATTCTCAGACTGAGGTGAAGAACCCTCATTCATTTGCCCACAGAATCCCTGTGAGACAATTCTATGGGAAAATTACAGATTTCAAGAAAAAAAAAATCCCACTTAACCTTAGATTTGCTCAAACTTGGCACGGCCAAGAAAATAAACCAAACATTTGTAGCATATATCTTTTTAGTTTATGAAATTTAAAAGGGTTAAAAATAGCCAAAATCAGGCCAGGCTGTAAATTTTAAGTTCCATCAGTCATATTACAGCTATACTCACTGCTGCTACTACTACTACTATTACTACTACTACTACTGAAGTAAACAAGAAGCATTAATGTGTAGCAAAGACAAGCTAACGGTAACAAGCTAACATTAAAATCTGCTAACAGGCCATTTACTCATGCCCAGTTTTGATATATATTTTCTGATTCATGAAGACGGCACACTTTAATCAAGGTTCTCCGTATCAGCCCACTGCATTACCCCCATTTGTAATTTATTTTTTACCCTACAATGCACATTAACGGCGCAAAACGTAATCAGTTTTGTGACAGACTGTGTTCTTAGCACTTGATGGGTGAGAAGAGGATTCAGAAAATGGCCTTCTATCCAGACATCTTTAAATCGGATCAGCGGGACGGAAGGCGGTATCAGCCGAGAGGACACAGTCTGAAGGGTGAGTGGGATGGATGTTTCTGGAGCATACAGTTTGTCATGTTTGTTAGTTACACACACTCACAGCGGAGCCGTGCGCCAACAAATATGTCAGGGTTTGATTTGACGGAAACGCTGATGAACTTGAAGTGAATTTGTTTTTGCCTCAATGCCACCTGATAACAAGTCAAGTGTTGAATTTTGATTGTAGCGCTAACGCCATATTTGCAAATTATACACAGGCTTCAGAGACATTTTCTTTGTCTAAAATCTGTCTATCAAGTTTGATTGTTTAAATATTCTGTGACATTTTACTCTTAAAAATTAGTCAAGACAAGATGTAGCTTAATTATGGGGAAACAAGCAAAAAGATTTATACCAGATTTATAATACATATATTTAAAAAAAAAAAAAATTCTAAAAATATGTTTGGTAAACTAAGTCCTTCTTGTCATACTGTATAGTGGCATAATACAATGGTTAAGAGTAATACATAAATATTGGTACTAAGTTTGAAGTCAACTTATTGTATATCATTTTCAAATCAAAGTTATTCTGGATTAGATTTTTGGTTCATACATATTTTTTCTAAAATATATGTTGTAAATATTCTGAGACATTGTACAAATTAGTCAGATTACAAATTAGCCTAAAAGTGAGGCAAAACAAACAAACAAACAAACAAAAATAATAAAAAAATAAGGCCAGGTATGTCTGGTTATTTTTAGAAAATAAAAGAAAACATTTAAAAATGTTAAATGAACTTAGCCTTACTTGTCATAAACTAGTGTCCCAAAATTCCTATTTAAGAGCAACAATACAATATTGGAGCTGAAAAACATTTTATGGATA
Source organism: Bostrychus sinensis (assembly GCA_020698575.1). Lineage (NCBI taxonomy): Eukaryota > Metazoa > Chordata > Actinopteri > Gobiiformes > Eleotridae > Bostrychus > Bostrychus sinensis. The sequence continues at coordinate 36,703,341 of CM036249.1, read as the reverse complement.
AGTTAGGCTTTTTGGCATCTATTAGTTAGGTTGAAAATCAGTGTATCAGTTAAAACTAAATTTAGATATATTTTCTAGACTATAAGTTCAGTGATTGCTGTCTGCTCAAATGTTCATATCTGTTCATCTGTTTTTGGAAATGCTTATCATATGAAAAACTTGATGCACAGCAGTGTATCATTAAAGGGTTTATATTCTGCAAAATTAACTTGTCCTCTCTTTTTCCCATGTTATAATGTCCTCTCATCTAAAACATACCTGAGGTTGTGTTCTATTTCATTCACACTCCTGTATTCTCTGGCGCTGATTTTCTGAGGACTCGGTCCCACAAACCTCTACCTCTGCCATGAACCTTGCCCACTCCAGGAAGCACTGACCAATCAGCAAGCCCTCTACATCCAGTCTGCTCTCATTCATTAATACAAAAAACAGTGTACAGCTCTGTTTCCACTGATTCCTCACAGACATTTTTACTTTGGGAGTAAAATGGCATCATACAAAAAGTTTAAGGAAAAAATGTTTCTGTTCAAAGGAATGCAAGCCTAAAGTAGATCAGTCAAATAATGTATGTTTTATGATTTTTGTACTTGGAATTTTCTAAGCTGAGAAAGAAGAGGAAACAACATTCGCTCACTCTTTCTTCGACCCGTACACACTAACAAGCCTCACACTGGATGGGGCCAGTGCACATCGGGCATGGAGCAGCATCTGGACTGTAGCATCTCTGTGTATAAAAATGGCTTAAGAGAAGACATGTGGCAGTAATGTGTTGCACTGGGGGTGAGGCCGTGATGCTCGGGGTTGGCTCTGCTTGTCTGCTCGTGTATCGCGTCGCTCTGAGGCGGAGCGTGTGGCGTTTTGTACAGGGAGCAGCTGAGCCAGTCGCACCCCGCTCCGGTCCCATGCAGCGGCCGCGGGACTGACATTTCCAGAGGTGCTAAGTCAACTGGCATCTTGTTACTGCCTCTGACAAGTCGGCCTGCGTCACTGCAAACGCCAGCGGAGGTTGGCCCCGTTCACACTGAAGCCTTATAAGTGGGGTTTTGACATTTCGCCAGACAAGGGTTTTATTTTTTGACAGTTGACTTTAGTTGAGTTGAATCAGGCTCTAGTAGAAACTCAGCACAGTCCTGCAGTTCCAGAAAACAGGGCGCTACACATGCACTACATCAAAACCAAAATACCCCCACCACTGCCTCCACCAACAAGAGCAGTGTCTCCTTTAGGCTAAATGAACATGCATCCTAAAAACACAAAAGTAAGGCATTTAGAAGTGGCTAAACTTGTTATATGCATGTTAAAGGAAACAAATCATTTAATTTAAAATATTTTATTTTCTTCGGGATAAATAAAGTATATCTATCTATCTATCTATCTGTTTATCAGGAAATAGGACTTTTTGGACATTTTTTAATTATACAAAATATAATATATAAATATAAACATAAGGTTTTTATTTTTCAACAGTTGACCTGAGTTGAATCATACTTCATATAATACTTAATATAATATATTTTAAATCCTACAATGCCACAAAACAGAACACTATACACAGGCCCATCAACAAATGGTGGCAAAGGGGTCTGTTGCCACTGGGTCAGAGGGGCCCAGAAATGGTACCTTTTTATATATTTTCTTTTATAATGGGCCAATGTGAAGCCCTCTTGCCCTGGGCCCCAGCAAGACTGTCAGCAGGTCTGACTACACTCTCTGTACCAATAGATAGTGGTGATTTGAAGGTCTCAAAAGTCATACTTAAGTAAAAGTACTGTTACTTCAAAAATAATATTAATAAAGTAGTAGTAAAAGTACCCAACAAAAATGTAGCTTTGGTAAAAGCAAAAATGTATTGAGTATAAAACTGACTTAAGTTGAAAGTACATATGAATGTTGATGCAAAATCTTTCAATTTCAATTTCATTTTACTTTAAGTAATTATGCTCTTCAAAATGTACTCAGCAAGTACTTTTCCTTTAAAAAATGTACTTAAGTAAACTATTTGAGTAAAATCAATCAATCAATCAATCAACCTTATTTACATAGCGCTTTACAGCAACCAGCGTTGCCCAAAGTGCTTTACATTATTTAAAACTGTAAAAAGAATCCATAAGTGCATAGAAATAAAAAGTACATTAAAATACACAAGTACATGTAGACAGACCTTAATACAGAAAATGTCACAACACTACGTGTTGAAAGCCAGCCTGTACAAATAGGTTTTAAGTTAAGCCTTGAACAGAGTCAGGTCTGTGATGGTAAAGTGTTCCAGAGTTTAGGACCTGCCACTGCAAAAGAGCGATCACCCACTGTTTACACCTGGAGCGTGGGACTTCAAGCAGATGTTGTCCAGCAGAACGCAGGGCCCTGCTGGGTTGACAAAAGCTTAAACTCTCACATAAATACACAGGTGCATAGCCATTAATTACATTAAAAACAAACAACAGAAGCTTAAACTGAATTCTGAACAGAACTGGGAGCCAGTGGAGAGAGCTGAGGACGGGTGTGATGTGGTCGTGTTTGCGAGTGTTAGTAAGGAGGCGAGCAGCAGCATTTTGCACAAGTTGAAGACGGTGCAGAGAGGCCTGGTTAATTCCAACGTAGAGAGCATTACAGTAGTAGAGTAAAAGTATCTAGTTACTTTTACTCTACTACTCTACTTTTACCAGTACAAATAAACTCACAAACAAAAAACACGGGCGACTAAAGTCGCAGCTTCTGGGATTGCCACAGCAAATCATCTGCCTCCTAATGTGCAGTGGTTTACATATTGATTTGGCACAGGTTTTATGCTGGATGCCCTTCCTGATGCAATCCTCTCCATTTATTCAGGCTTGGGGGAGGCACAAAGAGTACACTGTCTTGTGTCCCCCTGTGACTGGATTATAAGATTCAAATCAGGAACATGGACTTTAACCAACTTGGCAACTGTCTGCCAGGAGTGTAACACAAAATACTATCTACCATCTTGGTGGGCCCCCATGCTCACTTGATCAATATCTCTCTTTCTGACAATCAGTTAACAAGTGGCCTGATAGTTAGCTGCTCTCTTTACACTAGCATTGCAGCTAAAGCTACACTGGGTGGTTAGGACAAAGTTTATATGGACATGTCAACTGTAGAAGAATCAGTAACATACCATATTTAAGATTTTTTGGTAGGATATCAGTAAAATATAAAAGATTGGTGTGTTAAACAGAACCATCAGGGAGGTCCTTCACAGAACACCTTCACCAATGGACAGGTACTTCAGATAAAACCTGCAGCTGACTGGATGAACCTCATAGGTTCTTTTAATCCAATCAGATCAAGCTAAAAAAAAAAAAAGTGTAACTGCCAGTACTGCCACAGCATGGATCCATACCACTGTCAGATTTATAACATTGTAAACTTACAAATCTTTGAAAAACATGAATGTGCTTAATTTCCAGGAGTGTTCAGTTTGTCTGCTTCATTCCTAAAAATGAGAACAGAATATATATATATATATATATATATATATATATATTAGGGCTGTCAACGTTAACGCGTTAACGCATGCGATTAATAAAAAAAATGTACGCATTAAAATTTATTAATGCAAAATAATCACACAATGTGTTTTGCCGTACACCAGCGCTTCTCAAAGCACTTTGGAGGGCATGAAGCCGTGTGGGTGGGCGCGTGACCATCTTGGAAATGTGCATATATCACAACATTGACTTGCTTTCACGGTGAACAACGCGCGTCCAGTCTCGTGTACAACTTTTTACTAATACATTTTACGTGTGCTTTTTATATCGCTTCCTTTCACTGCCTCTGTGAATACCGTTCCTGGGAGCTGTGCTTTCTGTGCGTCCTGGACCCGTGGTGAGAGCGGGGGGAGATCCATGGCCATCCCTGAACTTGCCTCAAATTCCTACAAACCATTCATTGGCGTTTTTTGTTTTTGTTTTGTTTTTTTGTTTTTTTCCATAAAGCATCAGTTCTCAGAGCAGAGCGGCAGCCTCACTGCGGACAGGTGACCGTGTCCCACCCCTGTCTGCGGCGCTGAGAGGAGCAGAGGAGAGGCGTATGAAGGCTGATTTATACTTCTGCGTCTTCTTGACGGCATACAAACACCGTTGTCGCGACGGCGTTGTAAACCCTTCAGACTTCTACGTTGCTCCTCTGCGTCGTTTCATGCAGTGCCAGTTCACCGCGAGACCAAGCAACCAATCATAACGCTTGCAGTCCACGTCGCCTCGACGCGTAGTTATATTTTTGACCAGGTGCACATCAGAGCTACGGCGTAGGTTTTGAGAGGTTTCGCAGTGCTGCAAAGGGGTCTGTGGAGCTATGCTGTCGATTTGACGTGGAAGTATAAATCAGCCTTGAGTCTGAGATATATTTAATGCAGAGCACAGTTCAACAGACACTGTTATCTCAAAACGGTTGGCCAGTTACTACACAGACTTATTAAAGGCTTTCTCACAATATTCAGAAGTTGTTTCTGAGATGTATTTTTAATTTATTTATGTATTTATTTATTTCTTATCCAAGTAAAAACACACTCCTCAACCTCTCTGGACTTTTTTTTTTAAATTTAAACACTGCATATTGTCTCCCCCCTTGAACTGCCACCTTATCGTGGTGGGGGAGTTTGAGTGCCTGAATGATCCTAGGAGCTATGTTGCCTGGGGCATTATGCCCCTGATAGGGTCTCCCATGGCAAACAGGTCCTAGGTGACGGGCCAGACTAAGAGCAGTTCACAAAACCTCTATGAGAAGTATTTTATCAGGGACCGTGACGTCGCCCGGTATGGCCCAGCCGGGGCCCCACCCTGGAGCTAGGCCTGGGGTTGGGGCTCAAATGCGAGCACCTGATGGCCGGGCCTATGCCCATGGGGCCTGGCCGGGTAAAACCCAAATGAGTGACGTGGGCCCGACCTCCACTCTGGCGTTGCCCGTGGTGAGAGGCGGCGGGCTGGTGTGGGCTTGCTCATAGCCCCCCAGCTCAGCCGCCATGTGTTGGAGTTTACCCCAGAAAACGAAAGGGTCGCGTCCCTGCGCCTTCAGGCTGGGGACAGGTCTCTTACTGTTGTATGTGCCTATGGGCCAAATAGCAGTACAGAGTACCCGGCCTTCTTGGAGTCCCAGGGAGGGGTACTGGAAGGTGCACCGACTGGGGACTCCATTGTTTTGCTGGGAGACTTCAATGCCCATGTGGGTAGCTAAGCGACACCTGGAGGGGTGTGACTGGGAGGAACGGCCTCCCCGATCTGAACCCGAGTGGTGTTTTGTTATTGGACTTCTGTGCTAGTCACAGTTTGTCCATAACAAACACCATGTTCAGGCACAAGGGTGTCCATAAGTGCACGTGGCACCAGGACACCCTTGGCCGGAGGTCGATAATCGACTTTGTTGTCATGTCATCGGACCTTCGGTCGTGTGTCTTGGACACTCGGGTGAAGAGAGGGGCTGAGCTGTCAACTGATCACCACCTGGTGGTGAGTTGGATCTGCTGGCAGAGGAGGATGCAGGACAGACTTGGCAGGCCTAAACGTGTTGTGAGGGTCTGTTGGGAATGTCTGGCTGAGCCCTCTGTCAGAGGGGTCTTCAACTCCCACCTCCAGGAGAGCTTTGACCAGATCCCGTGGGAGGCTGGAGACATGGAGTCCAAGTGGACCATGTTCTCCACCTCTATTGTCAATGCGGCCGTTCGGAGCTGTGGCCGTAAGGTCTCTGGTGCTTGTCGTGGCGGAAACCCCCGAACCCGGTGGTGGACATTGTTAGTAAGGGATGCCGTCAGGCTGAAGAAGGAGTCCTATCGAGCCTGGCTGGCTTGTGGGACTCCTGAGGCAGCTGATGGGTACCGGCAGGCCAAGCATGCGGCGGCCTGGGCGGTTGTGGAGGCAAAAACTCGGGTCTGGGAAGAGTTCGGGGAGGCTATGGAGGAGGACTATTGGTCGGCCTCAAAGAAATTCTGGCAAACCGTCCGCCGCCTCAGGAGGGGGAAGCAGGCACCAACACTGTTTACAGTGGAGGTAGGGAGCTGTTGACCTCGACTGGGGATATTGTCAGGCGGTGGAAGGAATACTTTGAGGATCTCCTCAATCCCAGTGACATGCCTTCCATTGAGGAATCAGGGGCTGGGGATTCAGAGGTGGACTCATCCATCACTCAAGCTGAAGTCACTGAGGTGGCAAGGCACCGGGAGTGGATGAGATCCGTCCTGAGTACCTCAAGTCCCTGGATGTTGTGGGGCTGTCATGGCTGACACGTCTCTGCAGCATCGCATGGCGGTCGGGGACAGTACCTCTGAACTGGCAGACTGGGGTGGTGGTCCCTCTCTTTAAGAAGGGGGCCCGGAGGGTGTGTTCCAACTACAAGGGGATCACACTCCTCAGCCTCCCCAGGAAAGTCTATTCCAGGGTACTGGAGAGGAGAATTCGGCCGATAGTCGAACCTCGGATTCAGGAGGAACAATGCAGTTTTCGTCCCAGTCATGGAACGGTGGACCAGCTCTACACCCTCTATCGGGTGCTTGGGGGTTCATGGGAGTTCGCCCATCCAGTCCACATGTGTTTTGTAGATTTGGAGAAAGCGTTCAACCGTGTCCCTCGTAGTGTCCTGTGGGGGGTGCTCTGGGAGTACGGGATCCAGGGGCCCTTTGCTAAGGGCTGTCCAGTCCCTGTACAACCGGAGCAGGAGCTTGGTCCGCATTGCCGGTTGTAAGTCAGACCTGTTCCCAGTGCATGTTGGAGTCTGGTTTGGGAACCACAGGATTTCATCTCTGCTTTTTGCGGATGATGTTGTCCTGTTGGCTTCCTCAAGCCAGGACCTACAGTGTGCACTGGGGCGGTTTGCAGCCGAGTGTGAAGCGGCTGGGATGAGAATCAGCACTTCCAAGTCCGAGGCCATGGTTCTCGACCACAAAAGGGTGGCTTGCCCTCTCCAGGTCGGGGGAGAGCTCCTGCCTCAAGTGGAGGAGTTTAAGTATCTCGAGGTCTTGTTCACAAGTGAGGGAAGGATGGAGCGTGAGATCGACAGGCAGATCGGTGCAGTGTCTGCAGTAATGCGGTTGTTGTATCGGTCTGTTGTGGTGCAGAAGGATATATATATATATATATATATATATATATATATATATATATATATATATATATATATATATATATATATATATATTAGTGCTATATATACATGGTAAATACAAATACTGTTTTTATTGTTTTGAGTGTGTTAGTTATGGCTGCGAAATATGTCTGGCTTGTACAGCACTTTGGTCACCTGACAAACAGCCTGGGGGATACACAACACAAAAAAGTTTGGGAACCACTGTCTTAAAGCACCACATTACGTTTAATACATATGGTCAATTCTGCTTTTGTGCAGATCTAAAAATGTAGCTCATACTGACTAATACTTGCCCCTATATTTAGTTCCTACTGGTCTACTTTTCTTCCATCTTACCCACTACCCCCATTGCTCTAAGGAGTCTCCAGTCTCACCCAGCCCCTGATGGTGTGCTGATCTCCAGGTGTGTGTCCAGCGCATAGCCCCAGGGCTGGTCAGGTGCGAGTGGCAGAGGGGTAGAGTGGGGGGAGTCGCTGACATGTGGAGACAGTGGAGAAGGTTATCTTAGTGACAGCTCGGTGGTGTCGACTCTCGGATCGCCCAAACACACTTCACGGCAGATCTGGGTCTTGGCTGTGGCTCTGATGATGGCGGGGTCTGTCACGGCGAGCCCCTGGAGGGACGCAGGCAGTTGTCATTTTGCAGCGCAGTGCAAAGTCTGATCGCACCGTGAAGGAGTCCAGTCCATGTCGGCTCATTCGAACTGTCAGAGCGGGACTTATGGAGGCGCTGGAGAAAAGGTCACTCGCTGGGGAACTGACTTCAGGCTCTGAGATAAAGAGGAGCTGCAGTCATTAGAGCCATGTGTCACACTGCTGCTGCTGCTAATGAACATAGTACATACTGTGTTTAAAAATAGGTGCAACAACAAGTTCACTATAAACGTTTTAAAGGTCTAGGCCTCTTTATCTAGTTCAGATAACCAACCAGAGAAATGTTCTGCTGTGATTGGTTGTTGCAGTGTGTCTATTATTGTAGTCCAAAATATTGCTTTTCTGAGCCTTTCTGGCATCTAGTGGCGGCGTGGCAGATTGCAGTTCCACATGCAACAATTCTCCATTTTACATGAGCAACTATGGTATATATATATATATATATATATATATATATATATATATATATATATATATATATATATATATATATATATATATATATTTTTTTTTTTTTTTTTTTTTTTTTTTTTTTTTTTTTTGCTGTTTCTTTGTGTAAACAGACAAAGCCAGTACAGGAAAAGGCACATTTATTTGTCACCATTTTGTAATGTTGACAGTCAGAGTGTGTTCCTTTTAACTTGTCTGTGAGCATGTGAGTATTCAAAACTTCTTATCCAATATTATATTAGGCAAAAAAAAAAATGTTCTCAAACACCTGAAAATAAATGTTGCATAAATAAATCTAAATACTTCCCTTTCTGCTTTTCCTGGCTTTGCCACATTAAATCTTCTGAATCCTAGTATGCAGTATTTTTTATTTTTTTTTTTGTAGTATTTTTTTTTTTTTTTTTTCTTCTTCTTCTTTGGATGCCCTTTCTAATGCAACGCTTTTCATTTAGTGGGACTTGGGACCAGCACAAAGATTACACTGGCTTGCTAACCCCTATAACTTTACACTTTTCAAAGGTTGATTAATTGATAGAAAACTGTTTCCATTTCTTTTCCATTATGTTGCCTTTTGGTTGGAGCGACAGTGGAACAGTGGGTTAACCCTGGATTTCCACTGCAAGCGTGAGTGCCATGCTTTGTAGCACCAGTGACTGACGGTGCTGACCCTCGCCCACTGAAAGCATTTTATAAAAGCAGTGCCACAGAGCTCTGAGCAGTTTGGGAGGCATGGGGAAAATGGTGAGGTCGCACAATAAAAGCTATTGATAAAGACAGCAACAGTTTAACTTGAGATCGCTTTATTGTTGTTGTCATTTGCATCACTTCACAGACTTTTCCTCTACAGCGGGTGAGTTTATTGAGTTTGTTAAAGTTTTGTTTTTGCAGAGTTGAATTGCGTGTGAATATAAAACATTTTAATGAGAAATATACATGCAAAAAATATTTAAACAAACTCGTATGCAAATATAGAGCCTGTTATAATAATAATGTGATACTTCATGTACAGTTTTGGTTTGGTGTAATCTGATCTGTGTAGATCAGGAGTCTCCAACCTTTTTTCCCCTGAGACCTACTTTAACAAAATAAAAATTCCAGAGAGCTAATTGTGCTTTGTAACATTCATTGTAACTTCTTCCACCTCTTTCCGTTAGGAGTTGTGGGTACTGGAGCCTATCCCAGTAATTATGGGCCTTAGGCAGGGTACACACTGGACAGTGGCCAGTTAGTCACAGAGCTGATATTTTTAACTGAAAAAATAAATTATTTTGTTTTCCCTTCACATTTACCTTAACATTTACAAAATATTGGTGTCCCCACATTTTGCATTAAAACAACAAAAATATTTAGTTCACAATGTATTTTGTGTGTCTGCAGTAACTTGCTTGAACTACAGGTTTGACGCACACACTTATTGTTAAAACATGTGTCTTCCATTGCCTTGACTTAATAAAAAATCTTTAGAAAAATAATAGTTCTTCATAAAAAGTCACGCAAATTTGACTTATCAAGCTTATGTATGATTCATAAAATACTCGGGGAGCTACTTAGAAAGTGGTAGAAAGCTAAGGTAGCTCATGAGCTACTGGTTGGAGACCCCTGGTGTAGGTTGACGAGAACTGTGAGCACTGTTGCATGAAAATAGAACTGCTGTGTATCTCCAACGAAGCCAGAACAGCGGCACAAAAAAAAAATAAAAAAAATAAAAAATTGCCTATTGGTTTAACACCATATTACAAACATTTTCTCATTGTATCTAAAAATGAACAAACTTGTGTCCACTACCCCTGCCTTTCACCCCATCACTAACATGACAAGCCCCACTTCTACTTTAAACACTGTTGAGAGAACTGAACCAGCAGATGTGCGCTGACGGCTGCATTGTTAATTCCTTTGAAGAGAGTCGGCGGTTGAAGCTCTGCTGTATTATGCATGTGTTTCCATTAGACTCTGAAGGGCTGAGGTTGACGAGGTGGAGCCTCCCATCAACAATTAATCACCTCCATCCACCTGAGGTCACTTTGAAATATAGACAGATTTTAGGGGAGATTGGGGAGGTTATCATTTATTCAAGTTGCAGTTTAAACAATGCGTTATCAGTTATGTCTGTCTGTCTAAAAACGAATGTACACTCGCAGCCACTCTGCTAGGTACACCTAGGACCCAGTCAGGAGAGTCTTAACTGAGATCTGTGGTTCTCAAACGTTTCACATAGGTACCACCACAGAAAACATTTGGCTTTCAAAGTACAATTTTTAATGGTAACTAAAATAAGTATTACTAAATAACACAACAGGGACTAAACCAAGATTAAAAGTGGACTAAACCTAAACCAGGTCTAAGCCAGGACTAAAACTGGACTAAACTTAGACTAGGACTAAGCTATGTCTAACTTACCTAAAACCTAAATAAGCCTAGACCAGGACTAAACCAGAGTTAAGCCAGGACTAAAACTGAACAAAGCTTAAATCAGATCTAAACCATATCTAAGCCTCGACTAAAACTGAACTAAGCCTAGACTAAGACTAAGCCAGGACTAAAACTGACCAAAGCCTAGACCCAGATTGAGCCATGTCTAAACTAGGACTAAAACAGGAGTAAAACTAGACTAAGACTAAACCATGTCTAAGTCTGGACTCCAACTAAACTAAGCCTTGACCGGGACTAAACCAGGACTAAACTGAACAAAGCATAAACCAGAAAATAATCATATCTAAGCCTGGACTAAAAGTGAACTAAGCCTAGACCAGGAATAAACCAGAGCTAAGCCAGGACTAAGACTGGACTAAACCTAAACCAGGACTAAACCATCTAAGCTAGGTTTAAAGCTGGACTAAACATTGGCCAGGACTAAGCCAGAACTAAAAACAGAAATAAAGCTAGAACAGGACTAAACCATGTCTATGTCCGGACTAAAACTGAATAAAGCCTAGACTAGGACTGAACAATGTCTAAGCCAGGACTAAAACAGGATTAAACCTAGACTAGGACTACACCAGGTCTGGAATAAACCTGGCTCTAACATAAACTAAATCAGAACTGCCTCTGGAGCGGCTAGAGTCAGGATCTTTGTGGCAGCTCAGATAGCCCTATCTGACAATGGTACAGAATCTTTTTTTTTTTTTTTTATACATTTTCTTGCTAACAGACCAAAAACTAACAAACAAAGCAACCAACAAACCCACACTGGCAAAAATATGACCTCTCTTCCAGAGCTAATAAAATGAATTGGACACAAGTTAAAATGTCCGTTTTTATTCTCGCCTTTTTTTCCAAGTGGTTAGGTTTCATTCAGACATACTGGCGGACATTTTTACTGATTATTTAAACATCCTTTTTACTCAGGGCTATCGGAGCCCAGGACGAGAGAGGCCCGGAGATAAGATGCACTCTTAAATTAATCTGTTGGAAAAAAAGAGGAGCGTTTGACGATCAGCTCTAATTGTAACATGTTCCACAGGCTGATAGCAGGCGCATGGTGCAGACTGCTAATTAGGACCAGGCCAGACAAAAAGGAAACAGCACAATGAGAGAGAGCGAGAGAGAGACAGGGAAATGTGAACAGGGAAAAGAAGGGTTTTGTGGAGGAAATGTATCTCATATTAGTTGGATGTAGTTATTTAAGGCAAGACACTGCAGGTGAAGAGGAAACCATTTTTAACTAACAGATCTACAGTAGAATAGTGGCATCAACATGTGTAAATAAATGTTTTAATATGCAAATCAGGTATTATCGAACAACTATTTTTGAAATTAATATTTTATATCTAGACACAAAATTAGGTGTTTGGACATGTTCTTTATTTTAGTTTAAAAGCTACATGGGAGCAAACTAAAATCTCAAAATTGCAGTGTCTCTTCTTAAAGGAACAAGAAATAAATGGTGATGAAAAATGTTTATCATTGTATGATGATATTCATAATAAATAATCTAATTATACTTGACATGAGGATCGTCCCAATAAATCTCTTGGCTGTTTAAGTTGTTTCATAGGCCTGCTGGCATCTTTGCCTGGAAAATCCAGACTGATATATCTCTGTGTTATTCTACAGAGAAATATCAGTCTGGTCACCACGCCGTCCGCAGCGGTTTACTCAAATCCAAACCGTACCGTGCATTTTGATTGGTTTATTTAAGTCACGTGTTCTTCGCGAGCAGCGTCACTCGTACACGTCTCCTCACCGACAACAATCAAGATGGCGCACCGAGGAGCTGAGAGTGTGTTTCATTCAGCTGGTATGGTACAGGTAATGTTGAAATAACTCCCTCGTTCCTCCCTCGTGGCTTCACCACTCCGTTTGTTTACTTTCTCACTTTCTTGTCGCTTTGGTAACATCACATCCGCCATTTTCTGATTGGCTAACTCCGCTGTCCGTTAACTCGGGTTTGCTCCGCCCTAGAAATCGAATTGATTCTAAGGAATCTCCAGGCAACTGGCATCTTAGAATAGTTTTAATGTGTTTATTGTATATAGCTCTGTTTCTGGAAAGACCCATCTCCTTTGTCACTTTCACACCAGCTCACTGTTAGTCCTGCTCACTATTAGTTCTCTTACAGTTCTCTAACAGTGCACAAAACTGTTCATATATCATAAAACTAGTTTCACTTGTATCATTAAACTAGATAGTCTTTCTTTTAAAGCACACATTGAACAACTGATTAAGAAGCTAAGACTGAAAATTGGCTTTTATTTTAGGAACAAGTTATGTTTCTCTCTTAAAGAAGAGACTTGTTGTAGCAACATTTTTACCCATTCTAGATTATTATTATTATTATATGAACGCCCCAACCCAAGCATTAAAATTGCTGGACTCCGTTTACCATGCCTCTCTGCGATTTATCACAAACGGTAAGCCTTGGACACACCACTGTGAACTGTACGGACGTGTTGGTTGGGCAGCACTGGACACTCGCAGGCTAAGTCACTGGTACATGTTCATTTACAAAGGGATTATGGGTCTGCTCCCTCCATACCTATGTACATATATTCAACATAAAACAGATGGACATTATGCTTTGCGATCACAAACTGCATGCTTCTTTCTGTCCCAAGTGTCCGCACAGAGACTGGTAAAGTGGCATTTCAATATTCTGCGCCTTCAACTTGGAATAATTTACAAAAAGTCTTGAAATTACATGAACTGACTTCAATAGTTCAGTTTAAATCTATGTTGAAAGGTTTGGAAATTAAGTCTATGATTTGTAATTGCTTTTAAGAATCCATTTTGTGATGTGTTGAAATGTCTGTGTGTAATGTAACTGTGCTGCTGTCTTGGCCAGGACTCCCTTGAAAGAGAGATTAGTAATCTCAATGGGCCTTTCCTGGTTAAATAAAGGTTAAATAAAAAAAACTTAAAAAAAAAAAAAAAACTAAAGAGAGTCTTAAAGGAAATATATTGTGCTGTTTTTCAGGTTTTTTAAAATACCTTTTTGTCCACCTTTGCATTAGCATTTCATGTTTTATAACTAAAAATAATCTACAGTATATGTATTGAAAACGTCTTCTTTTGGAGAGCTGTTACTTTCACTTTGCTGAAAACTCCTGGATTAGCTGTCTGTCCCTTCAAGGTCCTGCTGGCCCCACCACCTCTCTCTGTCAGCCCATGTGCTGCAAACCTTGGAAAGTAGTAGCAAGTTACAGTAGAAAGAGAGCAGCTGCCTTAGCACTGGTGAAGCCTTACAGACACTACTGCCTCTCCTTTGAGTTCACAGTGAATAAAGTTGGGAGGTGTAATGGAAATTTAACAAACTGATTTTGATGCTGTTTTATTTTGTAACATTTGGTCACCTCACCTACTGTTTCCCTTTCTTTAAAATGTATCCAGTTGTTCACCTCACCCACTGTTTTTTTTTTTTTTTTTGTCCTCTCATTCTGTTGTAAAACCTGCTTAAAAACCATATTTCCCCAAGGCTCAAGGTCAGACCCGCTAGATTCTTGCAGTCACTCTGTTGGAATGCTGTCTAACCTTTCTTTGACGATTGTCGATCCAAATCCACGTTTCATGATTTATCAGTGCTGCAAAGTTACCAAAAATTTCCACAGCGAGGATTTGAGTTCAGACGTGAGCGGAGAGTCTCAAAGTTGCTGCTGAATAAGAAATGTTCGGAAAAGTCTTGTCTGTACTTTCATGCAAAATGTTTCTAAATTTGGAAGACATGTTGACATGGCATCTCCACACAATGTTTAACCGTCCAAATACATCGTTTTGCTAGTTACCATTTGGTTCTGTAGAATGTTATATTTCTTGTGCTGCCCTCTAGTGAAAACTGAGATTTTATTACAGCTTGAAAAAAAAAAAAAAAAAAAACAGTTTGCTTCCACCCCTGATGTCGAGTCACTCCCTCCTGGACCAGACTGGAGTATTTGCAGAATGAATCGTCCTGAATGGGACAGTCTAGGTGCCCGTTTTGGATGGGGGGGGGTCTGGGAGGAACAGCTGGGGCCCATCACTTCTCATTGGGGGCCGCACAGACAGAGTGATGCACCGAGGCTGTCCCTGCTAATGACGCCGCCATTCTCCGCCATTATCCACATCATTAGGAAATTAGGGGACAGAAGGTATTTACTGTAAAGCTGCCACCGCCCAAGGAGAGATAAATAGCATCTGATGAATGTGACGCTGTCTGTCTCCTCACCTTCCCTTCTCTGCTCCAGAACATACAACATCACTCATACGCTCTAATTGGGAACGGTTTTGGAAAGAAAAGTCTTGTCACTGGCACCAAAAGTGCAACCTTACAAACAAAATACCTCCTGTTTTACAAATGAATGAAACCAAGCCACTGTCCAGGTGACTGTTTTTGCAAGTTGGATTATAAGGAGGTAATACAAACAGATCTGGAACAAACTGCTCTGATGCAAGTGGATAAAGCCTGCCCCATTATGATTGGCTGCAAAGATTCTGAATGGAAATCAATAGATATCACTGTTAACTAGTGAGTGGCTTGATATTTGGCTGTGTTAGCAATTACATAAGCTAAATGCTACATGCTAACTTTCTTAATTCCTCTGCTATGATGAAGTACCCTACTTTATTTTTAGTTTTCAATACATATTTTACTAGTGCCATAAAGAAACAGGATGAAGAGAACAGCAGACTGAAATATAGAAGAAAATTTTGTACTTCCTTAAACTTTTTGTATGATGCCATTTTACTCCAAAATGAAAAATGTCTGAGAGGAATCAGTGGAAACAGAGCTGCACCAGGGTTCCTGCAAAGCATTGAAAAGCTTTGAAAAATTAAATGGATTTTGCAAAAATGAAGGCCTTAAATGCATTAAAAAGCATTAAATTGATTGCAATATGCATTAAAAAATGTAAATAGTTTTGAAGTAAAATCTATGACATTATTAATTTTATTCATGAATATAAATATGTGTATATAGATAATATTTTACCAGTTTTTGTGACAGACAGGCAGAGAAAATTTGCTTCCAGCGGAACTAAATTACCCAAACCTCAGGATTTTTGACTTTCAACACATTTTTGGTACTTTATTAAAGTATTTTACTATTTTGACATATTAAGCTACGATGACTGCATGTTTGTGGCAATAAAAATGTTAAAAATGGCATTTAAAAGCAATAAATTGGACTAGCTGATACCTATAGGAACCCTGCATGTAGAGGGCTTGTTGATTGGTCAGTTCTTCCTGGACTGAGCGGGTGTTTATGGAAGAGGCTTAGGTTCATGAAACCAAGGGTTCTGAGGCCTTAGAAACTCAGCATCAGAGAATACAGGTTTACTCAAACAGGTGTGAGTGAAACACAACACACCTTCAGGTATGTTTTTGAGGAGGAAACAACATTATAACATAATAGAAAAAGAAGAAAAGTCAATTTTATGAAACATAGTCCCTTAAAATTTTAACATTAGATGCCCTTTCCTGATGCAACCCCCTCCATTTGTCCGGGCTTTGGATTGGCAGAAAAGGTGCCTTGTGACCCTCTGCGGATGGATTGTTGTAAAGGCAAACCTAAAAATAGCTAGCCAATTTTAACTAAGAATACCTGAAAAGAAAATGTGAATATTATTCCACTTTGCCTGGAAAATAAAATCTCGAATTATTTATTTATTTAATTTTTTTCAATTCGTCAGACGATTTACAATTTTTTCTCTTCTTGGCTCACATAAAAAATACATAAATCATGGTTTATTGTTTTTAAATAAAATTATTGCATAATTATATATTTTTATTTTAGCTATATATTCTAAATGTCCAAAAAAGCAACAAAGGAGCTGCAACGTGCATTACTCTAACAGTGATATTAGAAAAGACATGTCTTTTGGCTTTATCTTCTCTCTGCTTCTAAAGACCACATCTATTATATTATACAACATAAAGGCCTGTCAGGCCCAGCCCTACCTGGAGCCTATCCTGACTGCTTTGGGTTTGAGGCAGGATATATCCTGATCTATGGCCAGTTAGCTGTAGGGCTAACACTTTGAGATATACACTGACCACTCACTCTCTCCAGCTTTATATACAGTAAATACCTGTAAGTGCACATCTTGGACAGTGGGAGAACAAGGACAGAACCCTCAGTATCCCGTGGAGGACATGCAGACTCCAGTCCAGACAGAACGCACTAAGTCCTAAGTACATAACCATTGTTCATGTATTATGTAGTTTTATGACTGTTCACGTCTGTACTCATCTTTTGGTTGGATCATTATTTCTTTTAAAGCATCCCAAAGCTTTCATCGCTTCTGCTCCACTAACACAGACCAAGCAAATTTGAGCTTTTAGTGCCTTGTGTAGGGAAGAAGAAGCATAACACACATTTGAAGGACAGAATGACAGAACATAGTTAGTCCCATTGCACTTGTGTCACATATATCTGTCTACATTGTGGTGTCTGTCAGAGAGTAGAAAAGATGCTTATTGTTTTAAACAGAGACAGACTGTGCTGGAGGGAAGGAGACTGTGTCCACTCCAGGGTTCATGACGGGGGATCACCTTCAGCTTGTCACTGCTGCTATTGTTAACCTAACTGACATATTATTTTGTTTTTGATTGTTTGTTTGTTTGTTTGTTGTGTATCATGCCATTCCTGTCTCCTTACTGCAGCTCAGTAGAGATTATTTGTGATTAGTGAGTGGCTTAATATTTGGTTGTATTGCTTATAAGAAGCAATTACATAAGCTAAATGCTACGTGCTAACTTTATCAAATCCTATGCTAAGCTGGACAAGTATTTTCAGAACCATGGCAGAAGGCAGGGCAAGGCAAGTTTATTTGTATAGCACAATTCATACACAAAGTAATTTGAAGTGCTTTACAGAAAAAAGGACAAGTTTAAAAGTACAAGGACAAGATTTACAATTAAAACAATAAAATCAAATTTAAAAATAATAAGAATAATAATTAAGAATTCATTTGAAATTAAATTAAATTAGAAGAGTGCAGATAAAACACACAGTCGTCATATCCACAGCTAAAAAGAACAGTTTTAAGTCTGGACTTGAACATTGTCAGAGTAGAGGTCTGTCTAACATCGTCAGGAAGACTGTTCCAGAGTTTAGCTGCATAAAACTGAAACACTGCTTCACTGAGTTTAGTCCTGACTCTGGGCACCAGCAGAGACCTGTCCCTGAGGTTCTCAGAGTCCCACATGGTTCATATGGGACCAACAGGTCAGAGATGTACTTTGGTGCTAAGCCATGGAGAGACTTGTACACAGCAGAGCTGTTTTAAAGTCTATTCTCTGAGCAACAGGAAGCCTGAGAACAGGACTAATATGGTCGTACTTCCTGGTTTTAGTCAGGACCTGAGCAGCAGCGTTCTGGATGTACTGCAGCTGTCTTACAGTTCGCTTAGTGAGTCCAGTGAGCAGACCATTACAGTAGTCTAACCTGCTGGAGATGAACGCATGAATAAGTCTCTCTAGGTCAGGTTTAGACAGTAAACCTTTGATTCTGGCAATGTTTTTGTCCAAGATTACCCCTAGATTTCTAACCTGACTTGTAAGTTTTAGTGAAAGAGACTTGAGGTTACTACAGACACTTTCTCTTTGTTTCTGTGGGCCAAAGATGATTATTTCAGTCTTGTCTGTGTTTAGCTGGAGAAAGTTGTTTCTCATCCACTCATTGATCTGTTGGATGCAGTGACAGAGTGAATCCACAGGTCCATATTCACCTGCTGTCATTGAGATGTAAATCTGAGTGTCATCTGCATAATTGTGATAGGAAATGTTATTGCTTTGTATTAACTGGCCTAAAGGGAGCATGTAAATATTGAACAAAAGAAGTCCCAGGATGGACCCCTGGGGCACCCCACAGGTCAGGGCCATTTGGTCTGAGACACAGTTACTGATTTCAACAAAGTACTTCCTGTCTTCAAGATAGGACTTACACCATTTAAGGGCAGTACCAGAAATACCTACCCAGTCCTCTAATCTTTGTAACAGGATCACATGGTCAACTGTATCAAAAGCAGCACTCAGATCCAGCAGAACTAAGACAGAGACTCTGTCTGTGTCGGTGTTCAGGCGGATGTCATTAGTCACCTTGATAAGAGCAGTCTCAGTGCTGTGATGGGGCCTAAAACCTGAGTGAAAATCATCAAAGCAGTTGTTCCGCAGAAGAAAGTCAGTAAGTTGTTGGTATACAACTTTCTCAAGGACTTTACCTAAAAACGGCAGGTTTGATATGGGCCGATAGTTGTTCAGTACTGTGGCATCAAGACTGCTCTTCTTTAGGAGAGGTTTGATGACAGCAGTTTTCAAGGCCCTTGGAAAAGTCCCAGACTGTAGTGAGATGTTAACTAAATGAGAAAATTGTGGTAACAAAGAAATTTTAGAAATCTAGTGGGTGCCAAGGGACTTCCGCTACCGATGTAGAGAACACGCTGGAAACTACACTCTAAGTTTGTACAATTAAAGGAGATAATTTTTAGACCTAAGCTGAAATTTCAACCATACAATCTAGCCATATGAAACATTATGAGTAACACCAAACAGAAGAGTTCTATAATCCCAGGTGCTACAACAACAAGAGCAACAGCGGCGGCTAATATGCTAGCTAGCATAACCCCAGCTACAGGTATCAGCAAAGAAGACAATGCTATCCAAACGGCTGGTGAGGACAGCTTCTCTATGGCACTACTTATGACTGAATTAGATAAACATCAAGCCAATATAAAAATGGACATGACTATATTAATCCAGGACTCTATCAAACCTCTTCAAGCTTCGGTGCATGCTCTACACAAAAGTATTACCGCGTTTCAAACGCGCTTAACTTTAGCAGAGTCTGGGAAAACTTCGAGAGGCTCACAATGGCTGAAAATAAGATTCAAATTTTGGAAAAACAAAATGAGATATTGGTAAACCGAGTTGAAGACCTCAAAAACCGCTCACGGAGAGCTAACCTTCGCATACTTAACATCCCGGAAAAAAGTGAGGAGGGCAAAGACAACACTGTCTTCATATCTGAGTTGCTAAAAGACATTATGGGACCAGACGTCTTTCCCTCGCCACCTCAACTGGAGAGAGCACATCGCACAGGACAACCCTTTAATGGGAAATCACCTAGACCATTCATTGTATGCTTTCATTGTTACCGGGACCGGGAGGCAGTACTGCGATGGTCCAGATACCACCAAATGAAGTACGAGGGTCATCTATTAAGAGTCTATCAGGATACAAGCGTTGCCCTAGCCAGGAGATGGGCTGAGTTCAAGCCTATCAAGGCAATGCTTTATGAGAAGGGAGTGCAGTTTCGTCTCCTCTATCCAGCTCGGTTGAAGATTGTGTTCCACAGAGAAAACTACATGTTCAATTCACATAAGGATGCCATGGTCTTTTACGAGCAGCATATGGCTAATAGCTGAGGACAGCAATAGGTATAAGAGTATCTTTGATCATTTAGATATGAATCTCACATTTATTGAAAATACTGTAAAAATGGGAAGGGTTTTTTCTCTCAGCATAGGGATATAAGAGAGGAAGAAGCGGATTAGTGGCAGTATAAGGATGGTGTGGGGTCTTGCCCTGGTGGTAAGAATAAATGGGAAGGGTTAATGGGTTTCACTGATCATACGTCTCCTAAATATTATATATACTTTTTTTCCTTTCAATTAGTGTTTTGCCTTGTTTCAATTTTTGTCAGTTTATCTCTTTATAAATTAAGTAAAGTAATAAAGCTTGACTTGCAAAGATGAAGTTTATCTCATGGAATATCTCAGGATGTAATCATCCTATTAAATGTAAGAAAATTAAGTTTCTGAAACAAAATCAAACAGATTGCAATGTTACAAGAGACACACCTTGACAAAAAAGAATCAGAAAAATTTAAACAAGGCTTGATAGGTCAGGTGTTTTCGAGTGTTTATAATACAAGAAGTAGGGGAGTATCTATTCTTATCAAAAAGAAATCTGATTTACAAGTCTTGAAAAGTTACACAGATTTAGAAGGTAGATGGGTGGCCCTGGATGCACAGCTTGATAACCAGAAATTGACGATTATGAACATTTATGGTCCTAATACTTTATCACCGGCTTTCTTTAGTGACATATGTAAGACACTGAAAAATATTGGTAATCAGAACATCATACTTGGAGGGGATTTCAACCAGGTTAGAGATCCTTTTTTTGATAAATCTGGTGATAAAAAAAACATCAAAAACCTGTAATGTAATAGATATACTGATAGATGAACTTAGTTTAGTTGATATATGGCGTATACTTCACCCCTCTGAAAAAGATTTTTTTTTTTCTCATCCGCACCAGTCATTTTTCAGAATAGACTATATACTAATATCTAAAAGAATGGCGAATCAAATCTTTAGCGCTTCAATTGGAAACATATCACTTTCTGACCATGCACCAGTAGATATTATATTAAAGAATCTCAATATAGAAAGAAAAAATATGCATTGGTGTTTTAATAATTCGTTCTTGCAAGATGATGTCTCATGCCAGCTTATTAAATGTTATTGATGAATATTGGACATATAACAAAGATCATCCTGACCCTAGTATCTCCTGGGAGGCATTTAAAGTGGTTCTAAGGGGGAGACTTATTCAACATTGTTCAATTCTTAAGAAAAAGGAGCAGGAACAACTCTGCAACTTTAAACAACAATTAAAAGAATTGACATTGCAGTATTCTAAAAAGCAGGATTCAGTTATTTGGAATAATATCAATCTATTAAAATATAAAATAAACTGCATTATTCAAAACTCCTAACAGCAATATTATGAACAAGGGGAGAGAGCGGGCAAACTGCTTGCGCAAAGAGTGAAACAGCTGGCCTCACAAAATATTATTCCATCAATATTTAACTCCAAAAAAATACTAGTCACAGGGAAAAAAGAGATTAACGGGGTATTTCACGATTTTATAAAGAACTGTATACATCACAAGGTGAGATGGAAATGGATCAGTATGAACATTTTTTCTCATTATTAAATATACCACAGATATCTAAATTACATAGAGATTTAATGGATATGGAAATTACACTTGAGGAGGTTAAAAGTGCCATGCATGGGTTAAGATTAGGTCATTCTCCTGGAGAGGATGGCTTTTTATAAAAAGTTTTGTCTAATTCTTGCTCCTTACTAGTCTTTAGAAATGCAATTAAAAAGGGTACACTACCACTTACTATGAGCAAAAACCTGATTACAGTAATGCATAAAAAAGGTAAAGACCCCCAACAGTGTGGAAGTTATAGACCTATCTCACTGGGCAATTGATGGTAAGAAACTTACAAAAATTTTGTCCAATAGATTAGAGAAAGTACTTCCTACCATCATACACTCTGATCAGGTGGGTTTCGTTAAGGGGCGATCATCAGCAGATAACTTAAGAAGGCTTCTGCATCCATCCATCCATTCATCTTCTTCCGCTTTATCTGGGACCGGGTCGCGGGGGCAGCAGTCTAATCAGAGATGCCCAGACTTCCCTCTCCACAGACACCTCCTCCAGCTCTACCGGGGACCAGACCAGCCGAGAGACGTAGTCCCTCCAGCGTGTCCTGGGTCTTCCCCGGGGCCTCCTCCTGGTGGGACATGCCCGGAACACCTCCCCAGGAAGGCGACCAGGAGGCATCCGGAACAGATGCCCGAGTCACCTCAGCTGACTCCTCTCGATGTGGATCGAGGGGCTTCTGCATATTATATTAAAAGGTAAAAATAACCCTAATCTGTCATGGCCTTCTCTCTTGATGCAGAGAAGGCCTTTGACAGGGTGGAATGGGCTCATCTACTTTATACCCTGAAGAAAAATTGGGTTTGGACCCTCATTTCTAGCTTGGGTAAATCTGTTATACAACAACATTACAGCATCTGTACTATGTAATGGTATAATCTCTCCCTCCTTTCACCTTCACAGAGGCACAAAACAGAGCTGCCCGCTCTCTCCCTTTATCTTTGCTTTAGCTTTGGAAACACTAGCAATTGCCATTCGGAGCAACTCTAACATTAAAGGGGTTCAGGCAGGCTATGAGGAACACAAAATATTCCTCTATGCAGATGACTTACTTCTGATTTCTCAAGACCCTATTACTACTATACCATCTTTAATATCAGTAATTAATACCTTTTCATCCATTTCAGGGTATCAGATCAATTGGTCTAAATCAGAGGTTATGCCTATTTCTGAAATGTCTATTAATATGTCCAATATTCAGTGGCCTTTTAAATGGGTGCCTAATGGCATGCTGTACCTGGGAATCAAACTCACAAGAAATATAGACAGAATGATGCATATTAATTTAGAGCCTGTGGTACAAAACATTAAATTACTTCTAGGCAACTGGAAAAACTTACATATTTCCTTAATTGGCAGAATTAACTTGATTAAAATGATTATTATTCCAAAGATAAATTATTTAACATATATGATACCACTCCCTGCCCCAAACTCATTGTTGAAAGATTATAATTTATGTGTGGAATCATTTGTTTGGTGGGAGAAAAACCCTTAGTTAATCGTGTCAAGTTAAATTCTGCCAAAGAACATGATGGGCTTTCACTGCCTAATTTAGAATGGTATCAGTGCTCTTTTTCACTCACTCAATTATCAAAATGTAACTTGCCCTCAATTAAAGCCCCTGCCTGGGTCCATATTGAAAAAGAAATACCTAAACCGTTTTGTACAGATACATTTGTATCACAGTCAGGTAGATCCTCTCCCACCTATAATCCTATATTAGACTTTACCAAACAATGCTGGTTAAAAGCACATAGCTATATGAAAAAAAAACACACAAAAAAACACACTAATGTTAGACTCCTCAATATGGTTTAATTCTAAGATTAAAATAGCTAAGAAACCAGTAAGTTGGCTACAGTGGGTAGAAGCGGGGATTCTTCATCTTCAAGATTTATATAAAAACGGTTACATGGTTGATTTTGAGCATCTGAAAGAGCATTATAAATTACCAAATCAAAACCTTTGGAAATATTTACAGCTTAGACATTGTCTCCATTCTCCTTTCAAATCCGGTCCTGATAACATAAGTGATATACAAAAACTATTGAAAACTGTACTTATAAGGAAGAATATATAATATATATAAGGAAGAATAAGAAATGCCAATGCTCCCAACCTTAATGGTCTTAAAACTGCTTGGGAGAGAGACTTGGGAGTCTCTATAGAACAACAGCAATGGCAAACAGTTATCTCTAACTGTTATAACACATCCTGAGAAATTCAGACACAATTGATAATTGTCTTGACAATTACAAGATTTTAAATCGGTGTTACTGGACTTCAAGCAGAATGGCTAGACTTAATTTAATGACTAACGATAAATGCTGGCGATGTAATAAAACTGTAGGCACAATGATACATATGTTATATGAATGTGACATGGTTAAAGGTCTATGGGATAAGCTTATCTTGTTTATAAATGAATTGTTTAATATTACTTTTATAAAAATCCTGGACTTTGTTTGTTGGGAATCTTCCCTAAGGAATTGTTGTCACATGAAAAAACAATATGGTGCAGACTTGCTTTTCTAACAGGATGCCGGATAATAACACGGGATTGGAAATCTATTAATCAATCATCTTTTGAAAACTGGTTGGAGTGGATGTCCAAAATTGCAAATTATGAGCGTGTGACATATAGACATTCACAAAGACACAAAGAAAAATATTTTTTTGAAGCTGAGGACGCTATTTTTGGACTACTTAGAGGATCATTAAACTGGTTAGTTAAGGATAGCGTTTGTTTATAAATCTCATTTACTTTATTATTTTTTATGTATTTATTTATTTTCTATTTATTTATTTACCTATTTAATTGTTGTTCTGTATTTATTTTATTTTTTAACTTTATTATATTTTCAATGTTATTGTTTAGTTTATCACTTTACTTTCTAGGAGACGTATGCGGGGGGATGGGGGGAGGTATGGGGAAAGGGGGTATATAAATATACACAAAAAAAGTCAAATGTTAAGAGAAATTGAGAAATTTAATTGTGAAATGATGACTGATTAAACATGTTGACATAAAAAAAAAAAGAAATCTAGTGGGTGCCACATCAAGGCAGCAGTGGATGAACTCTTGGACTGTTTTGTCAGTGACAGGGGTGAAGTGTGTCAGCTCTGAGTCTGGATGGCTGCAGATTTGTTATCTGTGTTGTGGAGACTAATGCATGTTTAATACTCCTAAAAATGTTGCAAAGTCATTGCACTTAGATGAGGAAATAAGTTCTGAAGGCAATGGAGCTGGGGGTTTGTAAATCTATTTACTGCAAACAGGTCATGTGAGTTTTTACTGCAGTTTGTAATGATTTCAAAAAAATACCTTTCCCTTGTTCTATGCAGAATTTGATCGAAAACATAATGAACCTGGAGTTTGACTTACGCCAATTTTTTGGGGCCTCCGTCACTCCCTTTTCTGTGCCCTGACTGTGTCCTCATTCCTCCATGGCACTTTCTGCCTATTTCTAACCATTTAAACCTTAATAGGAGCAATATTGTCCGGAACATTAAGAACACTAGAAGTATAGAAGTTCAACAACTGATCAACATTAGAACATGCAGTATTTTCAAACCTAATTATTTCCATAAACACAGTCCCTATGCTATCATTTATGTGTCTCCTCTGGACAACTGCAGGTCCAGCCGCAGGTTTGGGAATAACAGACAGGTCAAAGAAGACACAAAAATGATCAGACAAAATAACGTCAGCCACAGTTGCATTTATAATATGAACAGGTTTAGTAATAAGCAGGTCCAGAGTGTGGCCTCTGTTGTGAGTGGGCTCAGTCACTGCTGAGAAAGGCCAAAGGTTTCAAGGACAATTCTTTAGCATTTCTGTCACAGACGTTATCCACATGTACATTAAAATCACCTGTAATAACTATACAGTCAAAGTCTGTGCAGACAACTGAAAGCATCTGAGTAAAATCATCAATAAAACTTTGACAGTGTTGGGGTGGCTTGCATATGATTATAAAGATTATGGATGGAGATACTTTTAGCTCCATTTTGAAAGATACATACTCAAATGATGGAAACACCCAAAATGACATCCTGTGGGTAACTATGTCATCCTTAAGTAAGGCACACACACCACCTCCCTTTTTGTTTTCCTGTGTTTCTGATATAAAAGTGAAGTTAGGTGGAGTGGATTCAATAAGAACTGCTTTACCCGTCTTGCTGTCTAACCATGTCTCTGTTAAAAACATCAAATCCAGGTTATAAGAGGAGATAAAATTATTGATTAAAAATTATTTGTTGCATAAAGATCCGACATTGAGCGGACAGGGGTGCAGTGAGGGGTAACAACTCTAGATGTTGGTCGTGGGGGTGGAGCTGGTGGTGTTTTGGTGGATGGAGCAGGAGAGGTGGAACTCCTGGGGGGCACAGGGGTAGTGTTTGGTGGGGGGCAGAATTCAGCATTGTTGATGATAGTACCCGTGATCTTGCCATGTTTGGAGTAAGGGGTACCATTTTAATTCCTGATTTCACCAGGCTTTCAAGGTGGTTGGGAAAGACCATTGGTGAAGCTGGTGATAGGATGGAAAGTGAAGAGTCTGCAGAGGCTGTGGATGTAGCAGGTGGGGCCCAGGGCTGTGGTGAGGGTGAGGTTGTCAGATGTGCTGCTGGAGCTGAAGCCCTTGCTGTGTCCATGGCTGGAGGAGTGCTTCTGTCATTCCTCTCTTCCCTCAGTGGCTGCGTAGGACCCCGTCCAGGCCCTTTCTGATGCCTCAGAGCGTGGAGGAGGTTATCCGTCAGTCGTCTCACTCCACCTCTGCACAGTTGTGGGCCCTTTCCTTTAAACAGGTCCTCCAGTTGCTAAAACAGATTGAAGTTGTCAATGAAGTGCACTCTTCTGGACTCACAGACCCTGGACAGTCAAGTGTTCAGTTGAAGCAACCTACTGAATTTATTCATCCTCCTGTCGTTCAGGAGAGGTCCACTGATAAATGACTAGATTGCCACCTTAATTAAGTTTCTCAAAGTATAGTGAACACAATAGTTTGCCCAGATGCTATGAGTTATCATCAAAGACACAATTCCCAATATCCAAGGGGATATGTTATTATTTTATTCATATTTTTAAACCAATCTTGGTCACCTCTAGAACAGCAGGATGTTTTACAGATTTTAAAAACATTATGTGACAAAAGATGTTTCTAATAATTACTTTACCATTGCCGTACAGAAACAGGTGGCGAGACCAACAAAGTGCAGCCTTGTTTCTCCTGTGAAGTTGGCGGCAAAAAAAGCTTTTACTTTCTTAAATATTATTTTGAATGTCCGCACTAGGACAGTTGGGGCATTTAAGGTCCATCTTGGAAATGTGTCTCTTTGTACAATCAACAATTAACCATGCAATGTCTTTGCAATCTTCCATCTCCATCAAAGTGATTCAAAACACATTTATTTTACACAAACAAAATCAGAGCTCCTCAAATCAGCTTCTTTTGTTGTGAGCGCAGCTGATGAAATTAGATAACGCCAGGTGTAATTTTATAATGAAAAACAAAAACACAGTGCGCACGTTCCTCACAGCAATTAGGGGCCTTCCTAATGATGATAATTTGAGTTTTAATTCTGAACCCACTAGTGACTGGCAGAGTCTATCAATTAGTGCATTAGAGCGGGCCCAGCTGTGCATCCAAACGGCTGTCGTCCTCGTTCCCATTGCGCAGCGGCACAATTATGACTTCAGCGCTTCATCATAATCACTCACAGCTCGGCGTGGCTCTACAGATGGCTGCCGCAGACAAATCCAGACTTTAATCGCGCTCAGAGTGGCGCATTAGCCGCTCTGTCAAATGCTACAGTCAATAGTTCTCATGTAATGTGTGAAGGGAATTTGAAAACAAAACTTTGGAACAAACAAGCAAAATATAAAAATGCACTTTTGAAGAAATATAAACTGACTGAATCCGAGAGTAAAATAAAAGACATATTACAAACAGTAGTACAACATGATTAAGTGTGTGTGCTGTCAATGAAGGGGTACAGAACATTATTGAGTGACCATAACTGTCAGTACTGCTGCACCATTAGTCCTATAACTATTAGTACTTCCACACCATTGGTCCCTAACTGTCAGTACTACCACATTATTGGTCCATAACTGTCTGTACAGCCACACCATTGGTCTATATATATATCATGTCTCTTTCACTACATCCATAAATCACGTCTTTGCTTTTCCTCTAGGCCTCCTGCCTGGCAGCTCAAACTTCAGCATCCCATATATTCACTATTTATGACCATTTTAGAGTTAAGTTGCACTAGATTTATTGTACCATACAGTCCACTACATTAATATGTGTTCTCCTTAAACAACTAACCATATTTCTGCCCCTTTCTCTGTTTTGTTTTTCTCCGAGCAGTGATTTTGGCAACTCCGTCCAAAAAGAAAAAGAAAAAAAAATGTGCCGAAGAGCAGAGGAAGAAAGGAGTGTGGAGCGGGATCAGCTGGCCTGCGATCTCCGGTGCGAGCCAAGCTGTCTGATTGGCTGCGGGCTGGAGGGGCCATCTTGCCTCGCTGGCAGGCAAGTGGCTGGAGCCGTGTGTGGAGAGGGGAGAGTGGAGCTGGAGGGGCGAGATCTCAGGAGGAGGACAGGGGCAGGAGCGAGTGGGCGTCCGAGTGTGAGAGAGAAAGGGAGAGAAAGGAGGGGGAGGGCATCCAAATGTGTGAGAGAGGGGTGGAAGAGGGGTGACGAGGGGCAAGAGAAGGAGCTGTGAGTGCTTTCGTGTGCAACGGAGCATATGGGTTCAGGGTACAGCGCAAACCAGTCCACACAGTCAAATACTATAATATTAGCAAGGACCAGGCCTCCACAACATGGAAGGAATGATGAGGAATGCAGGATGAAGGATGCGTGGTGCAGGAAGAGGGATTCAGGATGAGAGATGTAAAAGAGATGGCCTGTGGAAGATGATGCGGGATGAGGGATGCAGGATGTGAGAAGAGGGATGCAAAAGTGATGGTCTGTGGAAGATGATGTGGGATGAGGGATATAGGATGAGGGATACAACAGGGATGGCATGTGGGAGATGATGCGGGATGAGGGATGCAGGATGTGAGAAGAGGGATGCAAAAGTGATGGTCTGTGGAAGATGATGTGGGATGAGGGTTGCAGGATGATGGATGAGGGATATAGGATGAGGGATACAACAGGGATGGCATGTGGGAGATGATGCGGGATGAGGGATGCAGGATGTGAGCAGAGGGATGCAAAAGTGATGGTATGTGGGAGATGATGCGGGATGAGGGATGCAGGTTGAGGAATGTGAAAGAGATGGCATGTGGAGTATGATGCATGATGAGCGATGCAGGATGTGGGATGAGGGATGCAAAAGAGATGTCATGTGGGAGATGAAGGCTGGATGCGTTGAGACTCACTAATGAGATATATGAAGGGGGAAGGGAGAGTGAACAGAGACAAACAGTTTTGGATTAATTGTGTGTTAAATGGGGTTGCTGGGAAAATGATGCTAGTGAGGTTGAGGAGTGGATGAGGAGTGCTGCAGTTGGGATGTACCATGGTTGAGGCATGACCTTGCTCCCGAATCTAAAATAAGAGATTTTTTTTGTTTTGAAGTACTAATGTATTAATTGGTGCCTATAGAAAATCAGGGGAAGACCAAAAAAGGAGATTTATGGATGTAGTGAAAGATATGAAGTTAGTTGGTGTGGGAGAAGAGGATGCAGAGGAGAGGGTTAGATGGAGGCAGGTGAAAAAAACACCTCTAGGTACCACAGTATATGGTCATCTAATATATATTTTTACTCTTTCCTGACTCTTCTGGAGAAAAAAATTAGAAATGTGAAGAACTCATCTCTCACACTCTTCATTCGTGCATCTACGGTATATTAGCCATGATAGAAACAAGATGTTGTCTATATACTTTAAAAACACACAA
This sequence comes from Bostrychus sinensis, assembly GCA_020698575.1. Lineage (NCBI taxonomy): Eukaryota > Metazoa > Chordata > Actinopteri > Gobiiformes > Eleotridae > Bostrychus > Bostrychus sinensis. The sequence continues at coordinate 36,673,791 of CM036249.1, read as the reverse complement.
AAAAACACCATTTATTCAGTTTGTATGCTTGCATTCTCAGAGCTCAGTTTGTCTTCTATGAGCAGTTGTAGAAAAAGGAAGTGATAGAAGTTTCACTTTAGCACTTTGTACTATTTTACTATGATCTTTATGGCACTTTATATATTAAAATTTGTTTGCATATTTCATTAAGTTACAACAATGTATTGGCTTCCAATAAGCTGAATAATACAACTGTATCCAGCCTCCCAGCAACGTATGTATCCTGACCCCACATTTGAGAAACTCTGCTTTATACAATGCTTTCTGTCTTACATGTGCTATATTTTTCTACAGTAACTCTCTGTTGTTTGCACATTGACCACATTGCCCTGCTCAGAACACAGATATGTGGGCATTCAACTGCTGCTCCCATCTTCTGCCATTTACAGTTTCAAAGATATCCGACCAAGCTTCAGTTTACTAACCACAAACAATATGAACATTCAAAGATGTGCTTTAGTTCAAATTCTCTCTGACACTCTCGCCCTGTTTGTCCTCCTGCATCATGGTTAGTGGCATGTTGCTGAGATGCACAAATCCACGCTCCAGTACTTACTGAATTCTGCTCTTTCAAATAGAAAAAGCAATAGGCGGTAGAAAGAAATGTTTTCCATTTGAGAAGATACAGAAGCTGCTTCCATGTGAACGCAGCAGTCAAAGCACTGTCCATTTTGTTCTAAAGACATCTTTCTTTTGACATATGAATACATGCAACAATGGTTTATAGAATCCATTATACAATTCAAGACAAAATTATTGTCTAGTTTATTATGAACTATAGAATCAGGTCAAAAGTCATGTTTTAATAGTTGGTTCAGCACTGTTCAACTCCCAGAGGGAGAGGCTTTTGTTTTACCAGGTTGCAAAGGTTTATTGCTACATTTATAAACTTTAAATTAAGAAAGCTGCAGTTTCTTACTTTTTCAATTAAATGGTATTCAATTCAATTCAATTCAGGTTTATTTGTATAGCCCAATATCACAACAAAAGTTGCCTCAAAGGGCTTCACAAACATTTGTTCAAACATAAACACACAATCAGCACAAACAATAACTACACTAAACTAAACAGACCCAGGACACTCCGGTCCTTAGACCCTCCTTCTCGGTAAGGAAAAACTCCCAAAAAAAAACAGCTACAGGAAAAAAGAAGAAACCTTATGGAGCCCATATTGAAGGAGAGATCCTCTCCCAGGACGAACAGGCAATGCATCTAGGACTGTTAGTTCATTAGCTCATCTATAGGATCATAGCTCTGTAAGGATTCATCCAGGGAGTGGGGTGAGGTAGGTTGAGGAAGTCCATAGGATGCAGCAGGTGGCCTCATCCAGACAGGTGAGTGGGCGAGATAGGTCCGGGAGATCCAGGCTGCAGCAGGGACCTCATCCTATCATACATATTCTGTTTTAGTTAAAGAGCCCAAAGTCACAATAGAAGTTGCTTCAAATTGCTTTACAGAAATACAGGTAGACAAAGAAGAAAACTGTACAAGACAGCGTTTAACATCTATTAAATAAGGACATACCACTTTTTTATCTGATGAGAATGACAAGTACAAGTAAATGCTGTAGCGTTAACTAAAGCATATCCAAAACTGTACGTGCTGCCACACCTAAGCTGCTTTGGTTCAGATGCAAACACACTGCCTTGGAACACATTTATTGTAAAGGTCCTATAATGTGCTATTTTGTAGGCCTTTTGAAATAGTGTTGGACACCTTGCTTTACATTTTATAACTTAAAATAATATGCGGAAAATGTCTTCTTTTGTGGAGCTGTTACTTTGACTCTGCAGAGAAAACTTGGATTAAGTGTCTGTCGCCTCCTGCTGGCAATGGTGGGCACTGGACAGAGAATAAAATGGTTATTTAGCACGACTATTAGCAACATGAGGCTAACAGATAGATAAATGAGCTGTTTCGTAGTGACAGTGGTTTAAGCTCTGAAATGATCAGAACGAGTTTGGTGATGGTGTATGGGCTTTAGAAACACACTATCTCTCACACTTTCTGGTTTCATGTGTCTATGTAGAGCTGTGAAACTGAGCGTTTTCAGATCTTGAGAAGTGATAGGCTCAGCATACAGAGTAATCCTGTATGCTGAGCCTATCACTTCTCAAACATGTGTGAATGTAACAAAACACTACTCCAGGTCTGTTTTTGAGGTGGAAACATTATAACATTGTTAAAAGTTAAAATATTTAGCAGAAAAGAGGACCTTTAAAGTTTTGTGAACTTTAAGTTTAAGTTAAGTATTTCTGTTGTTTCTAGACTTATTACTGTCACTAGTTTATTCAAAGTAGACAGAGAGGGTAAAATTCTTAGTTTAAAACTCATAAGAACAAGATATTGTTTGTATTCCCAAGACTCACTGTTGACCAATTGACAACAACTTTACCAAACACTAGTAACTGTGCTAAACTGATGAATCACTAAAGACCAGAGTTGCTCAGTTTTCTTATTTTAGACTCTTTGTATCCATTTTGATGATTAAAACTGATGATTTGATTTAGCCAAGTCCTGTGTTTGTCCCATTTAGTGAGTGCAATTACATGCACCTGAGTATCCCAGTTATGAGACTTATCGCAGTTATAATAATATTCTGAATATGACATTTACACCCAGTGTATCACATAGAGTGTGGTGTGGGTGATTCTGTCACATTCAGCAGTGTATGAAGTGCTGTGGAGAAGTGGCTAACATACATGCCTTATTTATCACATTTTCAACAACAAAGGGACAAGAAAAAGCCAAATAAGCACATTCTTTGACTGTAGTGAGCTTTCACTGCTGCTGTGTGTGACAAGTAGTAAAGAGTGAACAAATTACATTGAATACTCTGGTGGTCTCCCTCAGCGGCTGTACTGTAGCCAGAGTTTAGACTGAGAGTAGCAGAGACACAGCCACTGTAACCAGCACTGAATACATCATTGAATAGACTGTGCTCGGTGTTGGTTAAGTGCTAAAGTTTAGCTTTTTGTTTCACACCCCTGCTCTCGACACATGTTAAACCCATATTTTGTCTGCAGTAACCTTTAAACCACTCTGTTGTCATTTAGCGGCTGTCTGTTGTGTGTGCTATGTTATGATGGTGCAGACTGGGGTGCGGGGCATGATGTCTCTGGCCTATGGGACCCAGACACCTCCCACTGGGCCCAGAGGAACCTGTCTCCTCCGTCTACAGTCCACTCTGACAAACACACGGATAGCATTAGGGTTACTGCAGGTATATGGACAAACATTCTAAATACTACCTTTAACTACAAGGAGAATGGCCATACCACTGCTCTGTCCTGAAGCACTCAATCACCACTACTGGGTATTCTCTTGTCATATTTGTGAAGAACAACATGATAGACTAGACTTTTGTGGTTTAGAGCAGCACCGTTAAACAGACCTGTCCTGCAGCTGAGTCAGTGCAACCATTTCTTTTGGTTGCCTGCATCAGGGGTAACCATAGCAAATCATTGAGTGGTTCCCATATTCAGTCAGATAAGTTTACACACCAGCTATATTTTTCCCTCTGCAGTTATCCGGGCTGCAGACCAGCACAAGAGTCCCAGTTTTGGTACTTATCTCTTCATCAGAAGGGGCTAATCAAATCTTATGATAAAAACAAAGAAAAGGGAATTCTTGTAGTTTAAAAGTCCAGTAATCTACTGAATTGATTTTTCTGAGCTTTTATCATGTTATAATGTTTCCTCCTCAAAAACAGACCTGGAGTAGTATTTTGATTCATATAATTTATATGTTTGAGTAATCCTGTATGCTGAAGCCGTCACCTTCTCAAAATTTCAAAACGCTGGGCTTCACAGCCCTACGTAGACATGACATGAAACCAGGAAGTGCTCCAATGCATTACTAAAGCCCACTGTCACCAGACTCACTCTGAATAATTTCAGCACTTAAACCATGGCCGCTATGAAGCAGTCAGCTCATTTATCTATCTGTTAGCTTCCTGTTGCTAATAGCCATGCTAAATAGCCATTTTATCATGGTCTGTCTATCTCCACCATTCACTACAAGCTCTCAGAGAGTTCCTGTTCCTCTCATGTCTGAACTCAAATCCTCCCAACTTTATTCACTGTAAACTCAAAGGAGAAGATCAGAGGCAGTAGTTTCTGTAGAGGGCTTTAGTCAGAGGAAGGCCTCAGCCCTGCAGTCCTGTACTGGTGTTTGCAGCTATATACTACAGTGTTGGCAATGATTTTGAGCAAAGTCAAAGTAACAGCTTACCAAAGGAAGACTCAGAATTATTTTAAGTTGTAAAATGTGAAAAGTTAATGCAAAGGTTCAGATTAAACAGCAGCATAATATGTCCCTTTTGAACAAAATGTTGAACAAAAAAAAAAAGCTCTTAGCTACAAATCCAGAGGTTTCAAACATTGGAACTCACCTGTAACCCAGTAAAACATGTTTCACACATAGAAATGGTACACAGCCCATCTACTATGGGCTTCTGTACCATTGTCCAGAGCAGTAGCCTGGCAGTCTGACAGTCTGGTTCCTCACTCGCAGCGAACCATTTCTCCTTGGTCAATTTGGAACTGGCCTATTACAGCCATTTATCAGCAGCGTGTCTAACGAATACGGAAGCTAAATTTTTCAACCCTAGCCAAGATGGCACCAGAGCTAATTTAATAACTTCTCTGACCTGATGGCATTTAGTGCTTTCTTTCATCACCTGTTGGTTCTGCTGAAGTCCTTATTGTTGTTCAGGATGTTTTGCTTTGTCCTGTTTCCATTTTAACAACAGTAAAGTCCTGCTGACGTCCAACATAACGACCACATTCAAACAACTGTCCTTGTTCACAAATAAATACAGAGCTGCTCAGAATATGCCATATTCTGGTGTTTTATGGCAAAAATGACAAGAATCCCCCATGTTTAGAATACAGGTCAGTTCTCCTTATCTGCCACCCTTCATTTCTCTGATTGGTTAGTCCGTCTGTCCATAATAGTTCCGCCCATAGAAATAAAATTTAAGCGAAGGGACTAACTTCTGTGTACAGAATATTGGCCGGTTAGGCTACCAGAGCAGCACTCTGAAGCTCAGTTTTAGGGTGCAGGTCCACTAAGAATATAATGTACATTCACAAAATATGTCTCACACTTCCATACATTCAAATATTGTAGCCTGTTATTGTATGCCATGATGTTGTTTGTATAGACACAGTCGAAATGGCAGACAGCAGTGGCCAACACAAAGCATGTCAACAAGTCCCTGTGTGTTTCCTTCTTTTATAGGTCACCCTCCTGGAGCCCACTGGACGAATATGTGAGCAGGCAGCTTCGAGCTTTACATGATCAAGTTGATTTCACAGCCCCTCACATGGATTTAAGCCTCTGCGGGTGAACGGGCCGCAGTCTGGCCAGCGGCTGGAGCCTCCCGCTGGGGCCACGTTCTGTCCTCTCTGCCCCTGAGATGTGTGTCTCGTGGCAGGTGATGAAGTGGGAAATGCCAGGCCGGGGCTGGAGGAGCAGGTGTGGAAGAAAAGACAGAGAGAGAGAGAGAGGCTGAGTCTATGGAGACGCTGTGACAAATCTGAGCACCACCACACAACCCCAGCTCACACACACACGGGTAACCTTCAGAGCACTCAGGAGTCTAGCTTTTTACCATTTTTAAAATAGAGAATTAAAAAAATCCAAGTAATAAGTCATCAAGTAAATGCAGAATTTTCAGCCCATTGTGTCATTGGCATTGGCCACTAAGGGTATTTCAAATAAAGTATGATCTCATTGGCTGCTGGTCTACACAGGTTGTCAGCGTTGAAACAATGGCAGCAGGAAAGTGTCTAGAAATGGCAGAAATAGAGAATAAAGAAAACGGAACCAAATGTGCAGATAAATACTGGTGATACTTTCACAAGATGAATACCAAGACAATGAGAAATAGCAGCATCATGACTCATTCAGATTCTAGAATGATATAGATTTATAGAATGATCTCTGGATTTATTGAGTGTTTATGAAGAGCTTATTTACCTCAATATAATAATAATAATAATAATAATAATAATAATAATAATAATAATATCGATGGGAGGCAGGTTCAAAACACTGCGTGATGATGAGAGTGTGTGCACCAAAACATCAGATGGACCTGAACAGAGCAGATATTGACAAAAGATTACTAAATACATTGGATATGAGCCTTACAATTTACAGAAAAGGTTCCTATCTCACAACTTGGACAATTTACCCAGCAATGATTTCGTGGGTGATCGATATCACCCACTACCTACTCCTTCAGACCCTGTAATATACTGTTACTCAAATGAATGCTTACTAAGTTTAGAAGATTGCAACTGCTTTGCGGATGGATGATCAATGAACTTGGATTAACAACGGCACTAAACGGCCACCGTCTTGTTTTTACCCAAGTGAGTACATTTGTTTTTAAAGTGTAATTTAATATCAATGGATGCACATCAGCTCTACCTACTGAGCTACTGCCAACAATGACTTCTTTTTAACTTGATTGTGACAGCGTGGATGAATCCCCACACACTCAAAATTCATTCTATGTGTGCAAGAAGCCTTACCTTTTGAAAAAAGACATTTTGGAAAAATTTGCAATTTGTGTACAGCACATAACAAATGTGCCTTTTGTATGTAAATTAAAAAAAACACATAAAGTTTCCTTTATTAAAGTATTGGTATTGGTGATACTGGTTTAGTCCTGGTTTTGTTCTTTCATTTGATTTAACCCGGTCTTGTGTCCCATTTACTGTTAGTTTAATACTAAATTTCTTGTGTAAGAACTTTAAAATCATTGATAATAAAGCCTGGGTGACATGGGGTGACAGTGGCTCAGGAAGTAGAACGGTCGGCGGTTTAAATCCACCTCTTGCCAGTGCATAGTGTTGTTTTGTTGTTTTGCCCTTGGGCAAGACATTTCAGCCACCCTGTATGAATGTGTTAAGTGTGATTGTGTGTCTGATGCTGGTCGGAGAGGCCACAGGCGCACAATGGCAGCCATGCTTCTGTCAGTCTGCCCCAGGACAGCTGTGGCTACAGAAGTAGCTCACCACCACTGAGTGTGACTGACAGTGAATAATGGACCTAACTTTAAAGCAACTTTGAGTGTCCAGAAAAGCGCTGTATAAGACCGAAGCATTATTATTATTAATTATAAAAATGAATGAGCGATGTGTTACTCTGTGTCTCTGTTAGCTCTGGCACAGCTCAGAGCGGTTTGTCTGACCTTTGCTTGGCAAAGCTGTGAACATGTAACAGTAGTTTGACTGTAAATCACATCATTACGTAACTGTTGCTCTTATTAATAAAGCCAATTAATATTAAGCTAATTGCTAATGTTCTCTACCCAGGCACTGACTTTACACACGTCGTTGGTTGCCATTTGCTAAAACCATTTTCTTTTTGCACATCTTCTGTTTTTGGTGGCTAGTGCTAATTCATCTTCCTAACAGTGCTAATGTGTGCCGCTGAGATGCAACATAAACCACAGCATGTCTTAAGTGTCTCCTCTTCGGCCCTAAGTCCCTCTCTGGTCTGAAACCCTGGCCCCTGCAGTCTCCTCCATCACTCCGAGCCTGTGTGCTCTCTCTGCATGAGTGACGGTAGAGGACAGACTCACCCACACCAGTTCACTTCCCCAAAAACACATTATTACCCCCAGCAGAAGAGCAGCTACGGCGCGGTGCTTCGGCGGGACACCCCAAAACAGATGGCCCTCCTCACCGAGACATTAGCGGAGAAGAGGAGAAAACATCTTGAAGCCTCACTCACCGAGCGGGAGAGTTATAATGGTAGTAAGTGGAGGATGACGAGACAACGGCCAAATGAGAAACGGTGTAAGAACAACAGCTGTGTCTGAGCGTAGCCTGGTTAGAGAGGGCTAAAGAGGGACCACTGTCAGAGAAGAACATGGCCAAACGGCTGTAAAGGGCTTATGCAGCGTTCATGTGCTTCTCAGAAACTCAGGAAAATGTTTTTCTGAGTTGAAAAATGCAGATGAACATCTGCTCAAGTCAGAAAAATAACTCGGTAACCTAACTACATGACAGTTCAATTAATTTGCATCAGCTCTTTGACTAAACGTTGCTCATAAGTGTCCTAGTAACACCGTTAGTGGCAAAGTTCTTCTAAAGCCCCAGTAGCTCAGTAACAAAGTTGGAAAAATGACCTCTCATCTCAGAATGTTTTCTGAAATTAGTAAAAAAAAAAAAAAAAAAAAAAAACTGTTGTCAAAGTAACACTGAGACGCAAAAAAACCCAGTTATATCTCAAAAAATATAATAAATATTTATGCAAACAAATCTCTCAAAGGCCTTTACAGAGCTTGTATCAGTCTATACCAACTGCCTAATGCTTTGACTATGAATATTTCTGACGTCATCTTCGGCACCGCTCAGTCACATAACTTCACTGATCCATCACTTTATCATTGGACCAAAGTCAGGACCGGCTCTCTCGGCTCCCTCTTCCCACTTCCTGTGAAATGTGCTGATTTGGACACGACGCCATTACGAGGGGTGACTCCGGCCGTAGATCAGGGTAATTGTGGCATTAGGCGGCAAATTGGAGCTAAAATAACCAGATGCGGGGGGCAGATAGCCACAGAACCCATAAGTTCAAGGAGAGTTCAAGCATAGTGTAACGCCAACGGGACAGCGGAATTATCTTCACAAATATACGCTTTCCGAAGGGTGTAATTGTCTTCACGCTTATGGTCACCCTCGGCTCATTTCATCTTCCATAAGTCTATATTTTCCTTGGACTATTACAAGGGTATGTTGCACCTAAGGCTGGAGCTGAAGATACGGTCGTTCCGTTTTGCTTCTTTTCTTGCGATTTTCTCTCCGATCCCCTGTCAATATGGATTGTAAGGAACGGCGCTGGTGTAAACTTTTATGGAGGTCATAAAATGGCGGCAGCGGCAGAGCAGAGCAGCCTCTCAGTGGAGGTATAACGGCCTGGAGGAGGAGGAGGAGGAGGAGGAGGAGGACATTGGACGTGACATTGGACACATTAGAGAGAAAGACATTTTAACCTGCGATGGGGCTCTGAACCTGACCTGGGACAAGGAGATACTGGAGGAGGTAGCAGAGGAGTGGTTTTGTAAATAATCTTTAAATAACCCTCAAATGTCTCTTTGACTCAGCCTTTATTTCCATTACTTCCTAATAACAATTTTTTATTTGTTTTAGAGGAATAATTCTATTTTTACAGAGACCTGAGTGCAGTAGGTATTCTGTTCTTCATGGCTCCTTTATGGAATGACAATAAAGAATCCTTGAATCCCTCCTGTTTTTGTTTCTACAGGTGCCTAGAGAAGACAAACTGTTGGAGGAAAAGCAGTGAGCTTGAAGACATAAGATAGGCTTTATTATCAATGATTTTAAAAAAATGTCACCAAGGAAAAGTCAACAAAACATAAATAAATGAACATGGCAAATGTCCCCTGATAAAATGTAATAAAAATGCATTCATGAGACTATAGACTGGACCAGTGGTTCCCAAAGTGGGGTCCGAGGCCGCGTGGGAGGCTGTGAAGTTACTGCAGGGGGCTGTCTATATTAAGTACATAAAAAGAAAACCAGTTTGAAATGAATTACAGTTATATACTTGTTTAAAAATATTATATTTAAATTATCCATTTAAATAAATTTTAGCCAATAGTCAATGCTTTTTGTAAGGTATTTATAGAAAAACATGACAAAAAACTAAACTTTTAAATAGTGGTAAGTTCTGCAGTTCGAGGTCAGCATGGGATTTTCTGAATATAAAGGAGGCTGTTACTTTGACTTTGCAGAGAATGCTTGCATTATGTGTCTGACAACTCCTACTTTCAACAGTGGGGAATGGACAGAGCATAAAATGGCTATTAGCAACATACAGCTAACAGATAGATAAATGAGCTGACTGCTTTGTAGTGACGGCGCTTTATCAGAGTGAGTCTGGTGATGGTGTGTGGGCTTTTAAACACACAGGAGCACTTCCTGGTTTCATGTGTCTATGAAGAGTTGTGAGACCGAGCGTTTTCAGCTCTTGAGAAGGGCAGCGCCTCAGCATACAGGATTACTCAAACATGCAAATGAAACAAAATACTACTGCAGGTTTGTCTTTGAGGTGAAAGCAATATTATAACATGTTTAAAAGCTTGAAAACATTGAACTAGCAGAATAGGACACCTTCAAAGCAGAACTCAGTAACTTACTTAAATAAACAGTTTCAGAGTCTGTGTGCTGGTTAAATGAGTTGTTGTGGGGTGAATAAAGCGTCCTGCGTCTCCCCCTGCCGTCTCTGTGCCAAAAACCACACTTGCAAGCCTGAGCATTACTGACCCAATCTCATGGAAGTCTCCAGTCTCACAAGAAAGCGGCACATCACGGTTAGCAAAACAACACGTTAGCAATGATTTTATTTCTCGATTGGGATTGTGTCAGAAAAAACTTTGCACAAATAAGAGGAGAAAACCAAAATAATGCTGAGCAAGGGGTCACTCAGGAGTCAACTGGACTTGGGAGAATTTATGACAGTGCTTTACTCCGAACTGTAGGGGGCGTTCCAGAGTGGGAGATGAGGCCCTAACAGTGAAGAAATGAGAAAAGTTACTTAATTCCACTTTAAAGGTGCTATGAGCAGTATATAGTTTTCATACTTTTATACTACTAGTTTTTTTTATAACAATGATACAGTTGAGTTATCAACAATTAAAAATGTGTTTTACATAATGGCCAAGTTGTTTTTGTTTACTTTTTTTTTTATCTCTAAAACTGCATTGCCGATTATCCAATCAGAAAAGAGATCATTGTTTTGATTTAGACTGCAGTACTGTTTTCAGTACGAGCACATGCTGCTTACAGTACCTTTAAGGCAGGCTCTAACTCCTCCACCAATATTCAGCTAGGTATCCAACCTGGCATCACTACACACCAGGATAGACTCTTTATTTTAAATAAGGTGTGTTTTGAAAGTAACGTCTACTTTCTGTGATATTCTTACTGTAGATGGAGACTTATTTTGTTTAGTCCTGTCATGACATCACTGTCTCTTGGAACTTCTCTGGACATAAACTGACACATGTCCTGCACAATTTCCATTATATGCAGCATGTATATGAATATAATTGTACAAACTGCCTTTAAGATACCACTATGATGAAGCTTTTGCTCTAATTGATCACCGGTCGTTAATTTGCATCATGCACTGCTAATTTCACATTAAATTGATTACACACACTCACTTAACAATAACCTAATGTTGTTTTCTAACATGCCACACCATTATCTCTGCTCCTTTTAAATATCACACTACGAGCTGCTGAATTAGGTTTAAGACAATCTCATACTCTCATCCTTTCAATTGCATCACTTCATTAGCTCCTACAATGAGTCCAATTACCCACAATCCTCGGCGCGTCTGCGGGGGTTTGGCATGGGGCCAGGGTGCATTCAGCGTGCTCTGATTGGCCGTAATTATCTCAAATGTTCATTATTTTGTCATTTATTCCGATGGTGTGACAGTGGTTAAGTTTTGCCCAGTTTTGTCCCATTCAGAGAGGCCCGGGGCACAGTGAATAAATGAGGAATTAGACTCATGTGGAAATTTGGCGGCAATTAAAAGATATGGAGTAGTCGGGAAGGACAGGGACAAGGGTCTTCATTTAGACTCTGCAGAAGAAGAGAAATACAGAAACTTTTTACACACTCTCAGAGATGTGTAGAGTATAACCAAAAACTATACTCAACTAAGAGTATTGTTACTTCAAAATAATATAAGTAAAAATAGTCATCCAAATAATTACTCTGAAGTAAAAGTAACAAAGTACTGTGGTAACACTTAAGAAAAAAAATCACTCTATTAAGCAGTAATAAAGCATTAATAAATATGTAATTAATACAATGTAATAAATAAACAGTTTATAGAGCCTGAATTACCATTGATGTTTTTAATTAAGCTCTGATTTACATGAGCGTATTACTAAACAGTGATAACAATGTTTTTAACACAATGGTGTTTATAAATGTTGAAGTAATGCATTGTAAATAATCAGTTAAATGGTTACTAACCCTCAACTAACACTTAATTAATGTTTAAAGGGGTATATTCTGTATCTCTTTCTTATAAAGTTATCTCCTGTGTTTTGTTTCATTTACACCTGTTTGAGTAATCGTGTATTCTCTGGCACTGAATTTCTGAGGTCTCAGAATGCTCGGTTGCACAAACCCCCGCCCAATCCATGAAGCACCAACCACCAAACAAGCCCTCTACATCCAGTCTGCTCTCATTCATTTATCCAAAATTTGGTGTACAGCTCTGTTTCCACTGATTCCTAACAGAAATTTTTACTTTTATAGTAAGATAGCATCATAAAAAAAGTTTAAGGAAATAAAAATCTTTTTTATGTTTCTGTTCAAAAGACTGTAACAACTCTGCCTTCTGCTGGTCTCTTCACCTGTTTCTTTTTGGCAGTAGTAAAGTAATGATTGAAAACAATCTCTTTTAGTCACATAATGTTTTTAAAGATTGGAAAACATGTTGGTGTCAGGATTGGTAAAAAAAAAAAAAAAAAAAAAAACATATAAAAGGATAATATAGCTTCTTTAATGGTATGACTTATTCTGAAGCATTATCAAAGTATTTGGTGAAAGAGTACCAAGAAACTGCTTAGAAGTAATGTCTGATTTATATTTTAATGCTGATGTAATCAGACAGATAAATTCTGGTATTGCCAAATAGTAAAAAATAAAAATGTGTAAAATAAATTACAAAAGAACAAAGTGCGGCACAAGAAACACACATTTCCAAATCTTCTCACTTTTCACAGCATAAAGTTTTTGAAACCATCACAGGTAGCATATAGACTTGGGTAGAGTCACACAAAAATGTAATAGTACTGTTACTGCAGAATAATATTACTTAAGTAGAAGTAAAAAAAAAAGTTTGTTGTGATAAAACTACTGTCAGTTGTACATTTTATTCAAAATGTAACTCACTACCCACCTCTGCACAGTACTATCACTGTTACTGTTACAGTAGCTAAAAAAATGTTTCTTCATAGCCTTATAGACTGATTTTAGCCATAGATCTTAATTTGAATAGGAGCAGATTCCTGTGTTAGCATGTGATTGAATGATTGATTGATTGAAATGAATGATTCAATGCATGCTGTCCGAGGCTGAACATTAGTTACACTCTTAATAGACATTAAAACATTTTTCAGTTTTTTAAATTTTCTATTTTTTACTTTCACTTTTTACTATTCTGATGTTGAAGCAGCCATGTTACAGGAAAAAATGTGTTTGCAAAGTTTGCTTCATTCATTAAGTATGCTTTTTAGGAAATGCAACTTTTTGTCTTTTTGCACTTATTATACACCTTTATATTAAGCATGATTTTCAATACAATAGAATAATCACCAGAAACAAAAAGAGGGCCTTAGCCTGGATAAGCAAGCTAATCTAATTCATTTATAATTTGTATGTCTGTGCTGTCTGTGAGTGGGTAGACAGCATTTAGAGTGGCTTAATATTTCACTTTTAGGCTTGAGAATCTACAAACTACAAGTCACTGCAGGTTTGAGATTGTGTGCAGACAGACGTGTAGAACAATAATAGCACATGGAAGAAACAGATTTATTCAACAGTGGTTTTAGGACTTTCGCTTCCTCATCAAAGACTGATAAAGTAAAAGAACAGAGTGATGAGCATATAAAACCATATAAATGTAAATGATTCTGGCCGTTGTCATGATTACCATATTTTTCCAAAGGTATTTTCTTTCTGAAGTGATAGACAGAGCGCTGGGGGAGGGGCTGCAGCTCCCGGGGCCTCTTCAGTATCCCCCCCAATTAAAGTGATCCAGAGCGTCACAGGCCAGTGCACACGTCTGATGCTCTAATGGTCCACCGCTATAGCCCCTCCCCCTCCTGTTACAGCCCCGCCCACTCTGAGATCACGAAGCAGAGCGCGACCCCACAGTCTAATCCACATTTGACCTTAAACATGGCCTCCACATGTCGCCCTTGTCTCACAAACACAAACAGGGCGGTTTAGAGCAGAGCTAGGCTGACAGAATCTCCTGCCAGCCGGTCACATGATGGTGCACATGTCCATTAGTGGGGTAAAATCAATTGTATTTAAGCAGAAATCCAGGTTTCTGTATTTACAGGTCAAAACGGTGTCAAAATTCAAACTGACACAAAGTAGTGATGGGAGTATCAATATATCGATTCTCACAGAATACTCATTTGTGTATCAATAACAATTAATACATGTAAAATAATGCATCATTTGGGGGTAACTTACTCCAGTGTTTTGTGCCAAAACTCCCCCAAACAGCAGCAAGTTAGCAGTTTTCACTATACAGTCACACTTAAGTTATTCATTCGATACTGTGTACATTAAAAATGTTAACTGACCAGTATTAGTCATGGGATTTGTCTTCAAGGGTAACAATTTTTAAATGAAAAAATTTTACTCATGAGAAATGATGAGAATCGGTATAAGCATCGTCTAAATTTCCCCCAAATCCAAATATCAAATCAAAAAAGTGTGGTATTGCCCATCAGTAGCTGCTAACTAAACCAGGAAATAAATAAGGAATCACAACTAAATCTGGTCTTTTTGGTCACAATGTGGTTTTATCCTATGGCATAATGTCAGGCAGTGCATTCGCACAGGGCCCTGGGATTTCAAGGGGCCCGACTAGACAAGCCACCATCTCTTCCCATGGGCCCCTTTAACTATGATCAAATTATTATTGATATGTCAAAGATACTTCACCATGTAAGCTGATCACAATGTAAACCCCTGTTTTTCAGCATACTGTTCTCTGTCATGGTTTTATCCTCTATCTACTAACAACTGTGAATGTGATCATGTGACCCAAGCCTGAAGCTAGGTCACTTTAAAACAACATATAACATAGTAAGAGTTAGCTTGTTAGTGCATGACTTTTTATTATGGCAGATATTTGAGAAAAGAGCAAAGAGGAAAGACTAACTTCAGACTGGATAAACAAGAAAAAGGTTAGCACTAAAGACTTTAAGAAGTTTATAGGCTACAACAGCTCAGAGCACTATGAACAGGGGCTCGTGAGGTTGCACTTCTTTGGAGTTAAATTGTTTATTGTGACAGCATATTTTCCATTGCAGTTGGTTGTGCTTGTTGTAGAGAAGTTGAAATGATGTGTTGTGCACAGGAGTGTGTGGGTTACAGGTGTGTTGGTGTAAATGAGCGTTTCACAGAGGAATGTGCGGTGGCTAAATGGTTTAAAGATCAATGGACATGTTACAAATTTGGTCTAGCCTACCTACTGTTAGTTTTATTTTTATTTTACGTATATATATATTGATCTCTAACTGGTGTCTGGATACTTATTTTCTCACATAGAGGCAAATTATTTTTATTCATGTTTCTTCACTAGTGTGTCAAATGTTGCAGTGTAGGTGCTTGTTTGAGTGTGCATGTACGTCCATGTTCACTGAGTCATATTCATTAGGGCCTGGCATAAAAGTTTGCACTGTGGGCCCATCGCCACTACCTTTCACTATGAGTTTAACTGAAAGCAATGACAGGACAATTATTTTAAATTTAAATAAAATACTTTTAATAGTTTTTGTTGGAAACATTTTTGGGTTTATAGGAGCAGGAGCCATAACTCAACTGGACCACAGTCTGCAGTCTACCTCCACCTGAAGGAGACAGGTCCCTCCTTTGAGGATAAAAATGTCCTTCATTACTGGCCAAAGAGAGTGGTTACAAACGTGGTATTAGAGAGGCAATGTATGAAAAAAAAAAAAAAAACCTCTGTAAACAGGGGAGACGACCTAAGATTTCATCTTACTTCAGTCTACACCTCTACTAAAACTACTCAGTTTCAGTTCAAGTTTAATTCTAACAATAGACCATCAGCTTCGAAGGCATCTTAATGGCTCAGGTTTTCTTTTAAGGCCTTAGATATTTTTTAGGCCTTTTTTGGCTTTATTGTATAGTGCAGTCGAGAAGTGACAGGAAATCATGGGGTAGAGAGCAGGGAGAGACATTCGGCAAAGTGTCGTCGGAGTCTGGACTCAAAACCACAATGCCATTTATATGCACTGCAGCTCTACCAACTGAGCTATACCACAGCACTAATGGTTCGCAGGTATTGACTCTACCTCGGACTCCAGTCCTGGTCAGTCCTGGAAACATCTGCAGCAGGATGATGTTGTAGATCTTTGGAGGTGATCTGTGGGTTGTCTTTAACAATTCTCACCATTCTTTGCCTGTGTCTCTCTGGTATTTTTATTTTTTTTTTGGCCTGCCACATCTGGCCTTAACATCAACTTTGCCTGTGTCCTTCCATTTCCTGATTACCACCTTAAATACCTTTTGTCATTATTGAATGAACCCAGCGATGAAGTTCTTTTAGCATTATATTTTTATTTATGTAAAAATAAAAATATACATTATATATAATTTTATATTTAGCATCATACTTTATTTTATAGCTATACAGCACATTTCAAAAACAAGGTTCACAAGGTGCTGAACAGCAAACAATGTAAATAAGATAAGTAAAATCAACAAAGAAATGACACAAGCATATAGACATTTACAAAGGCAGACAGTCAGAGATAGCAATAAGTCATACATAAACATAAATAAGTTATTAAAAGGCCAGTGTATAAAAGTGGGGTTTAAGAAGTGATTTAAAAGATGATAGTGATGGTGCCAGCTTTATCTCCTCAGGCAGGTTCATGTAATGGCTAACAGGGACCTGCCTGAGGATCTAAGGCTGCGGGAGGCTTGTAGGGTGTCAGTAACTGTTAGTACTGCTGTAGATGGGTGAAAGACCTAATTAACACTTTAAGTATGCAAACAACTGCACACTAAGAGCTGTATCATTTGCTGTGGCAAACACAGAAAAGCTGAAAGGAAAGAAGAAGTGAGGCAAGACATGAGGAAGACTTCAGTCCAACTGAAGCTGGGGCTCAAATCAAATGAACAGAACTTCACTCTGTCCATCTGCAAAGTACAGCCTCTCATCTGATTCTCATTTGGTTGCCTTATCCGTCACCTGAACTGAATTATGGTCATTCAAAACACAGATATTTCAAAAGATGCACAGGTTTATACAGCAAACACTGGCCTCCGCGGACTTAATTAAAGTTCCTCATCCCCAAAAGTGGCTAGAAGACAAGACAAACGGGACAGACGCCACGACAAACACAGCTAAGGCTAAATTTAAAGGTAGGTAAAGACATTCTCTGAAGACAGACTCGTGGGCAGACGGGAAAACAAAAGGAGCGGCAGAAGGACAGGCCCAGATTAAAAATAAATAGTAAGAAATGAACTTCGAGGCCTCCAAGAATGACAGAAACTCAAACGGAGCAGCGCCGAGGGGGAATCAAAGACAAACACAAAGAGACACACAGAGGAGGCACAGTCAACAGAACAGGAGCAGGCTGTGTTTGGTCAACGGGAAAACGCCTCAAATTTGGACCGTGCTGCTCTTAACCCACATGTCTGTACTCCTCAGTGTGTTAGAGAGGACATATACATCATGTTACAGCAGGTTACCTACTCTTTTATTAAAGCTGCAAACCAAAAACTCATAAAGTTTTGCCTGTTTCTTCTTTGATTTTGGCCAAATTATAAGCACTATTGTAAAAACTCCTGAGTCCAGGTGACCCTTGTGTGGCCCTTGTCTGGCCCTTGTGTGGCCCCTGTCTCAGCTTGACTCTGGTTTTCTCTTACTCATATCTGTTCAAAGGTTTCCTCTGCCTTTTGGTCACTATGCAATGACCAACATCTGAGAAAAAAGCTGGTTTATTGTTATGGCTAACTGGGATGAGACCACAGATATCAGGGACATTGGGTCACTGCTCCCATTCTTCATTCTTCAAAGGCAAAGCTGAGTTGACCTTAAACGTCTAACTCTCACTTCAGTGTTAGACCAGTGTGATCCTGCAGTTAGCTCCCTCACATAAATCTATGTGTGCGTGAGCAGCTATCATTTACAGCTGTATGTGCTGTTTTCTCAAGAGATACTCAAGCAATATTTTGAATGCAAAAAATAATAATTAAATGATCAAAAACTAAATCACATCTAAATAATGAAATTGTTATACTTTATCTCAGCCATTCCCAAAGTCAAGAGTGTCACGACCCCCTAGCAAATCTAAAAATTCCACGCAGACCCCAAACAATAAACTATTCCATTTATTCAAATGATAATACTATGTCAAGTTTTTCCCCAGCACCCTAACCTAAAAAGTGCTATAAAACTTAAATAAATTCATATTTTTTTCTACTTTCAAAACTTCAAATCTTTTATCCACCTCTCTCCTGATCAGAACTATGATTGTTTTATTCATACATTTAATATTTTTTTACTACTAGGGCCATTTTTATTGCAATAATACCCCATATTTAGTGAGTAAAACACAAAATGAACTGCAAATTTATTTGGGTTGATGTTATTAGAGCATATGTCTAGCATATGTCAATAATATATAACAAAATTAATTTTGGTATGTTATTGTATAGTGTTTTAAGCAGTGCCCTTGTATCAATATCACACTTGCACTAAAACCCCTATATGAAAAAGACATGGTGCCTCTGAGGCTTAAAACATGTAAATCCATGAAAAATCAAATTATCAAATTATTCAATTTTCAACCCAGAAGCTCAGAGTGAGAAGGCATTTATAGGTATCACATTATATTGTGTCAAAATTATAACAGGACCAGAAAATTACGTTATAATGGAAGTCAATGCGACTCTTTTAGTTCTTAATGGTAAAGGGTGAAGTGAGAGTTCAAGTTAAAATTGTAAACTTGGCTCAAAAACATTAGTATTTGGAGATTTCCATACCTCTAACATTAAAACTACATAAGAATAATTGACCATGGAATTTAAAAAGTTCACAAAATGTACACAAAATAGAGTTCTGCTTTAACTTGATCTACTTTTGTGTAAGTTTGGTGGCTACAACACTGTTCTTTCTATGAATTTTGAACACACATTTTATTACATTTATATCCAGATAAGGTTTCAACTCAGAAATACAAGGAGGTTAACAATCTTTTTATTAATATAACGGTGAATAGAAAATGTAAATAACAGTCACACATAGTCATGTACCAATGCATTAAAGGGTCATCATAAATTAAAGAGGCTTAAGTTGAACTGATTCTTAACATATGCAGGATATTGAATAAAGAAAACTGCCCAGAGTACACAATGATAAGTTATTGCCCACTATAAAATACTGATTATGTGTAGTTTTAATACTCATATGGCCTGGTGTATGCAGCAAACACAAGCACTCACAGCAGAGAACCAGAGTCTTGCCAAACCCCAAAATGAAGTGGTCAGCAGACAGCTTGGCTTGTCACAGGAAAACAGTGGGCAGCCGAACACATGGAGTTCACGGGACAACTGCTCACGGGACGGGCCAACGGGGTGAGGGAGGAGGGGTGAGGGGGGTGGGGGGTGGGGGGTGGGGTCAGGGAGGAGAGATATCAGGAAGTGGGCTGTGAAGAAGCATCCTGGAGGAGGCCATGGAAGAGGTCAAACTAAAGTCTGTTTTAATGCAATAACATAGACATACAATACAAAACAGGTTTAAATCTCTACTGATGCTAAAGGACTTTTAATCAAGAAATGTTTTATCAAATAACACTGCATTTCTTTTCTTTCAGCTTTTCCAACTTATAGTGTGTGATTTTAATACTGATTTTCCTGATGGAGCTACCCTCTCCATTTATCCAGGCTTGGGACCGGCACAAAACATACACTGGCATGTGATCTTTTGTGGCTGGATAATTACGCAATACTACTCACCCATCAAAAATACTCAACTTCTTAATTAAAAAAAGAAAAGTAGCCTCAATTGATTTTGTTCCTGGAAAAAAAAAAAAAAAAAGCTCACCAGATTCTTCACTGTGTATACCTCCTAATCAGTGTTGGGCATCTTACTTCAAAAAAGTTATTAGTTATAGTTACAAGATACTTATCCCAAAAAGTACTTATCCCAAAAAGAGTTACTAACTCTGTTACTGCATTATAAAAGTAACTAGTTGCTAGGCAAAGGCTCAATGAATCTGTAAAATAAGAGCGCAAAATTCTAGTCAGAGAAAAGAGCTAATGAACTCGATTTCTCATATTAGATTTTTCACTGCATGAGCTAAAACTGTGTAAATTTAACACGTTGGAGGAGCAGGTGCAGACTTTTGTGGAGGAAAGACTGTTTCTGTTTGTGCTCAGTTGGGGCATTGAAAATAAAACATTAATGCTTTAAAAGAGCTCATTTACAAAGAAACTACAATAATGTGTTGATTTAAAGGGAGGTTCAACCTAAGAGACAGACTGGGCTTCCACGAGTCAGTTCCAAGTCCTTTTTCAGTCCCTATAGTGAGGAATGAGGACTCTTTAAACATGGCGTATACGTAATGACAAGACGTGTGACCAGACACAAATCCCACAAGACAAGACAAGACATGAGTTGTCTCTCCAATGTATGCTGAGTGACCTGTCCTGACGCACCTCTGGCCCTAAAACTTGCATTGTCCCAGTTCAGACTGCATAGCTTCTAAAGGAAACACAAGGTGCTCTTTTTCCCTTTGTCCTTCCCCTGATACGGCACAGCTCACTGTTAAAACAGTGTTTTTCTGAAGTTTCTAACACATCCACCTCTGCTGCAGGTGATTGACAGGCTGGACCAGATCGAAGCCCTGCGTTAGCTCAGGCTAATTTCTCATTTACATCTCAGATTTGCTGCAGCAGTTATCTGTGCTGTTAATAGTAAATCACATGCAATACGCCCAAAAGTAACAGGCACTACTGCACTCACAATTCAACACCCTTCTTCGTAAACCTGGCCCTTAAATTATTAAAACTGATAGAAATGCATCTACACAGTGCTTAAGCCTATTTCTTGCCATTAAGTCACAATGTTTTCTGAATAAAATGACACATTTGTGCCCAGGTGTATTAATGTTGCATCATGTGTTCTAGACAGAGCATAATAGAGTTTCTCTTTGACCACTTTACCTCCACACAGACAGTGACAGGACCAGACCAGAGCCGGGTCCTGATCCCATCCCACACATCTGCTCAGTCTGAACCCAGAGTCTGCACCAGGACCAAGGTCTGTCCAGGGTCTGTCCGGTCTCTGCCCTCGTCTCAGTTTGATGGGACTAACAGCTTTGTGTTTAACATCAGAGTTTTACACTGAATAAATTGTGTTCGTCAGATCACCGGCTCTAACCCCAACTCTCAGTCTGCATTTATAATCACCCAAGAGTTTGACTTTGGAAACTCCACCAGGGTTATTACTTTAGGACATAGTTATGTTTTTATGCACATACAGGTGGTGCTTTTGAATGGGTTACACATCACAGCTCTGCAGACATGCCAGTGGGATCATTTAGGATATTTTTCATTCAGGTCTACTTCCATCTGTTTGGTGAGTAGTAGTTTTTGCAGTAGTTGTGACTTCCATCACAGTGTGTTATGTAGCTGCCACCAAGCAGTGACCGGACCAGACTGCAGCAGACCTGCAGCTCTACACCTCCAGGGCCAAGAAGAAAAGTACACCTCCAAAACCAATAATAATAATAATAATAATAATAATCTTTATTTCAATAGCACTTTTCTGAAGTTCCAAAGTGCTTTCCAGTGCAAAAATACATAAAATCTCCAACAAAGACCTATGAACATACAATTCAATACAAAACATAAAAGCAAAAAGTCAAACACATATTACAACTACAGTAAAAAAATAAAACAGTAATAAAACATCAATATCAAGGAATATCAAATGCTTTTCTGAAAAGAAATGTTTTTAAATGTTTCTTAAAAGTGCAGAGACATCTGATATGCCTGAGGTCATGGGGCAGGGAGTTCCACAGGGACGGAGCATGTATGGAAAATGCTCAGTCCCCTTTAGTGGCCTGCTGGGTTCTGGGGACAACAAGTAAGGTTCCTCGGAGTGGAGTGACTGAATAAAAGCATGCATAACTGTTTAGAAAATTTAATTTTGTTGTTGTTTGTTTGGAATTTTGTTCCATCATGTTGCCAGAAGCTTCTTCTTCACTTGATTTTCATGTAGCTAGTACTGTACACACAACATGCACAACAACTTCCGCATCCAATAACAATAAAAACACATAAAGCCGGAAATGCCCGTGATTGGCGGTGAAGTGTAAAGTCACGAATAATTGGCGGTCAAAGAGTTTGAGTGAATACTGAATTTGAGACTCTGAAGGGTACATAATGCATCACCATGCCATTGTCTGAAGAATACCCTGCTTAAGGCCCATAGTTGCTTGGCAAGGCTCTATCCACCTGTGACTCTTAACAGGAATGAGAAGAAGAGAAATGAATAAATAGTATTAAGGACCTGTGCTTCTTCATCAAAGGCTGATAAACTATTTGCATTCTGCCAAAAGCTGCAATACCTAGAAAATATATGTCCAGATTCTAATGCCAGGTCTGAAGGCGTCCTCTGTTCCAGGTGCATTCAGACTGCTGTAAATGAGGAGACAAAGGCAGACGAGCTTTAACAGTCGTCCCTGAGCCATGAAACAATGAGGTGAAACACCACTGATTTATACGACATCCAGAGGAGCCAGGAATTATCCCGAGAGGTCATCCTCAATTTCAGCCCAGAAATGATCTTTTCCCACTGCGTAATAAACATTTATCTGATCCCTTTATTGGCCTGATTAGATGTGACAGTTTAGTTAAGCCATTTGCAGCCGCCGCCGTAGGTCGTGACAGCCAACGTCCCGCAAAAAAGCATTCCATCGAGGAGAGGTGTGTTCGGGGGGCCAGAGGGGAAGGACAGCAGGCGAAGGTGGGGAGGTTATACTGAGATGAGCAGGCCTAGGAACTCAGCGGGTGAAAAGAAAAAATACAGGGGGAAAGGTTTTGTGAAAATGACATGGATTAAAAGGAACACAAAGACAGTTAAAGGGATCAATGTTATGAGACACAGAGTAACAGAGAGAGCTGGAGATGTTTCTGTTCTCTTTGTTCCTGAAGAGGATGGACAGGTTTAGAAATTAGTTCATCAGAGGGACAGCTCATGTGAGAATGTTTAGGAGATAAAGTCAGATTTTCCAGATTGAGATGGTTTGGACAGGAACAGAGGAGGGATAGTTACAGTTTTTTTCTCATTTGCTTTCACTCATTTACTGAAACCTGGTTCAAGTCTATCTTTTTTTTTTTCAAACCTATATTTCAACAGGATTGTCTGTTTGCAAATAATTTAGAACATTTTTCATAATTTCACACAGTTTTCAAACTTTGTTTCCAAACACTTCACACAGCTTCACTGAATTCACTTTGGCCAATACAGTAATCCTTAAATATAGAAACTTACACGTAGCTGGTAAAATCTAACATTTATGAGCACTCGGTATCTGATTAGCAGGAAATGACTTCTGTTTCGTTGTTTTCACACAGGAATCAAAGAGAAAAGGGTCTGGGCAGAGAGTGGAATGACACAATATACAGTATTGTTACAGAAAACAATGTAATTTTTCATTGTTTTTTATAAAAATAAATAAATCATGAGGAAACCTGTTTACTGTGAGGTTGGATCTGTCACTCAAGAGGGTTTTTCCAGCAGCCATCAAATAAAGAAAAAATATACATACTTTTTGTTTGTTTGTTTGTTTGTTTGTTTGTTTGTTTGTTTGTTTGTTTGTTTGTCAGAGTAAAGATTGCGCTGACAGTGCTAAAAATGTCAGCAGAAAATATAAAGCTGTTCCTTGCATCAGTTTGCTGTTCTTTGCTGTGATGGTCATTTGTGACAGACTGTGTACAGACTGCACATCATAGTAACCATAGACTGTTGTAAAATATAATAATAATAATCTAATTCTATATTTCTATTTCTGGTTTCTTTACAGCAACACTATTTAACATTCATAAGTGGTATTAAGTATTAAGTGAGTTAATGCCAAACTTTGTATCTCTTTTTAAACATTTTAGTTAAGAAGAAGAAGATGTAAAGAAGAGCTGACAGTTCCATGATGTAAAGCACTTTGAAGCCCATGGAGGTAGAAAAGTGCTGTATAAATATAAACATTTACCATTTATTTTTATTTATGTTATGTTGTCTCTCCCTCTGCACCACAGGTTCCCGTGTACACAAAGAATGACTGTGATACATTTTTACACTTCTTTGTGAATAAGGTGGACACTATCAGAGCTAGCATAACGCCAGCACTTGAGGTCAGCTCTTGTGATTCAAAGGCAATGTGCTCCTGGTGCTCCTTTCCTTTTCTTCTGTCACCTTGGAAGAAGGTTTTAATGAAAAAGATAAAACCATTTTCATGCCCTAGATGTTCTGCCAACTTCTTTGTTTCTAAAGGCATTTGATCTGTTTGGTCCACATGTGTTTAACCTGATGAATCTCTCTCTGTTAACTGCCTCTGTCCTGGCTTTTTTAAACAAGCTGTTCTTAACATCACAACAAAAGGTTAAAATGCAGTCATCTGGACTTGGTTTTTAAAGTTGAAGACATTTCACCTCTCATCCAAGAGGCTTTTGCAATTCTGAAATTGAACTGGTAAGAGAGCTGGTTTATATGCTCCTAGGAAGGAGGAGTTCAGATTCTGACCAACAAACAACATAACTCCAGTGACAGGCTCAGCCAGAGGAAGAATAAAAAACACACAGAACCAGAGAGAGGTGGGTTAACAATCTTTCCAACTGCGAACTAACACAAACAGAGAAAGAGGTATTATCCAAAGGAACCAGTTTTTCAGTAACACCTAAACAGATCCCTACGGTAGACCTCATCACAGCCACAGAAACAGCCATAAAGAAAAACAAGTTGGCCGAATCAGAATCTGAAGAAGTAAGGCTCAGAGTCTCAGCTGCCCTGTCCACTGCTAAACCACCTCCTTCTAATCTTACCTCAGAAGAAAGGAAGGCTTTAACAGCGCTGGAGAAAGACCACAGCATTAACATTCTGCCAGCAGACAAAGGTAGATGCACAGTGATCCTGAATGCAGTGGACTATGAGGCCAAAGTGAAGCTTACTCAGTGATGCTACCACCTATGAGACACTGAGGAGAGATCCGACCAGTGGCTACAAGAAGAAGGTTATAGACTGTTTACAGAAGCTGGAGAAAGATCAAGTCATTGACAAGCAACTGTATTACAGACTATACCCGGGGGACGCCATTCCCTGCATTTATGGCCTCCCTAAAATTCACAAGGAGGGAATACCACTTAGACCCATCATCAGCAGCACAGACTCTATCACTTACAACTTAGCTAAACACCTGGCTTTAATCCTAGCCCCTCTTGTTGGCAACACAGAGCATCACGTCAGGAATTCACAAGACTTTGCCAACAAAGTCAAACATCTCCAGCTGGATTCTGATGAGACTATTGTGTCTTATGATGTGACATCGCTGTTCACCTGTATCCCCACCACAGAGGCAGTAACTGCTGTGAGGATGAGACTGCTTCAAGATGGAGCACTGCAGGAGAGGACAAACCTGACACCGGACCACATCTGCCAACTACTGGAGGTGTGTCTCAACACCACATATTTCCAGTTGAGAGGAAACTTCTACAGCAAAAACACAGCTGTGCCATGGGCTCCCCAGTCTCCCCCATTGTGGCTAATCTGTACATGGAGGAAGTTGAGAGGAGAGCTCTTGACTCATTTCCAGGTACGACCCCTAGCCACTGGTTCAGATATGTGGACGACACCTGGGTGAAGATCAAAATCCAGGAAGTGGAAGCTTTCAGAGGGCATATTAATGCTGTGCACCAGAACATCAAGTTCACCCATGAGGATGCCACGGAGAACCGCCTAGCCTTCTTAGACTGTGCAGTTATCATTGGAGAAGACAGGCGGCTCCATGTGGAAGTGTACAGGAAGCCCACTCACACAGACCAGTACCTGTTATTTGATTCAAACCACCCGCTACAGCGCAAACTCGGTATGATCAGGACACTGCAGCACAAAGCCCAAGAGGTTCCCACAAGCTCGGAGGGAAGGAGGAAAGAAGAGCAACGTCCGCCAAGCCCTCAGAACCTGTGGATATCCCAACTGGGCCTTCTCCAAATCCCAAAGGACAAGAAAACAGGACAGGAAAGAACAAGAGCCAAAAGGGAGCAACATAGTCATTCCTTACCTCTCTGGCCTGCCTGAGAAACTTAAAAGGATTTTTAGCCAACACAACATCCCGGTTTATTTCAAACCTGTTAATACTCTCAGACAAAAACTGGTTCACCCCAAGGACAAAATTCCCAGTTACAAACAGAGCAATGTTGTGTTCTCCATCCACTGCAGTGAGAACTGTAATGAACAGTACATTGGAGAAACCAAAAAACCTCTGCACAATCGGTTATACCAACACCACAGAGCCAACTCCAGTGGACCAGAATCTGCAGTACACCTCCACCTGAAGGCCACAAACCACTCCTTTGAGGACAGTGAGGTCCAAATCTTAGCCAGAGAGAAAGGATGGTTTGAGCGAGGAGTGAAAAAAGCAATCTTTGTCAAAAAAGATAAACCTTCTTTAAACAGAAATGGTGGGCTCAGATACAACCTTCCTTCTGTCTACAACAGGCTCCTGAAACCCAAACAAAACAAACCAGTTTCACTCAGGTCATTAACATCTGAAGGAGCTGCCCAGGCCCAGGAGGGTTAACCACTCTCACTCCAGCTGAGGACAAAGGACTCCTAACGACCCGAAACCATGCAGTCTCCTGAACCAATAGAATTTAGTTTCAGGCCTAAACTCCTCCTTCCTAGGAGAATATAAACCAGCTCTTACCAGTTCAATTTCAGAATTGAGAAAGCCTCTTAAGAGTTGAAACGTCTTCAACTTTAAAAACCAAGTCCAGATGACTGCCTTTGAACCTTTTGTTGTGATGCAATTACCCTGGATGAGTGAGAGTCTTCACAGACAAGCTGTTCTTAGCCTTATTTTGAAGAAGCTCACTTTGGATCAGTCTGAACCTAAACGCTACAGGCTAATATCTAAATTGCCTCTTTTTCTTAAAATCCTTGAGAGGGTGGTAGCATGGCAGCTGACAGATTTTTTGCAAGAACATTTTTTGCTAGATAAGTTTCAGTCGGGTTTCTGGAAACTGCATTCCACTGAAACTGCCCTTTTAAAGGTTTAAAGTGACATTTTAATGGCTGCAGACTCTGGAAAGTATGCTGCTTTGATTTTATTGGACTTAATGTCAGCATTTGACACTGTGAACCATAAAATGTTGTTGCATCAGCTACAGAAAGGATTTGGAATGTCTGGGACAGTTCTAAACTGGTTCTCCTCCTACTTAAGTGAAAGAAAATTTACAGTCTTTATTAATAACAGCATGTCTGATGTGTGCCCTTTGTTTTGTGGTGTTCCTCAGGGCTCAGTCCTAGGTCCACTGCTATTCCTAATGTACATCAGCTCTCTTGGTCATATTATAAGTGGTTTTAAAAAAAATTCATATCATTTGTATGCAGATGACATTCAGGTGTATTGTTCATTCAGAGACACAGAGTTTGAAATATAAATTAATAAATAACTGATGAAATGCCTTTCCTGTATTAAATAGTGGCTAGCCCAAAACTGTCTACAACTTAATGCCGATAAAATGGAAACTCTTATTATGGCTCTAGATGAGAAAATCATGGTGATAAACCAACACCTTGGTTCTCTGGGCTCCTCCGTCCAGTCAAGCTTTAGAAATCTTGTTGTTTTGTTTGACAAATCCATGCCCCTGGATGGACATTCAAGACAACTGATAAAAAAAAAAAAACTTTTATCATCTTTGAAATATTTCACAACGTAGAACATTGTTGTCAAATGCAGATTTGGAGATATCCATGCTTTTATTTCTTCTCGTTTAGACTATTGTAATTCACGTTTTATTTTAACAAATCTACTCTCTAACAACTTCAAATGGTACAGAATACTACAGCAAGATTTTTAACAGGATCCAACAGCAGGGCTCACATCACTCCGATTTTATCCTCTTTACAAGGGCTTCCCGTCAAATTTAGAACTGATTTTAAATTATTAGTTTCAACTACAGAGAACTGAATACATCATAGACCTTTTTTCTCCTTATGTTTCTGGTCGCAGTTTTCAGTCTTCGGGCCAGAACCTCCTTAAGGTCCCAAAACTCCTTTTAAACTCGAGGAGACCTGTCTTTTCAGGCAGTAGCACCCAGATTGTGGCATGCTCTGCCCCTGTCCCTCCGTGTGGCCAACTCTGTTGATTCTTTTAAAAAGCAGCTAAAGATGCTTTTATTTACACAAGCTTTTAGTTGATTGGGTTTTATGTTTTACTGTTGTGTTTTTAATATTGTTTTATATTTGTAGTTTAAATGTTTTCTTCTATTTCATATTGCTGCACTTTGTAAAGCACTTTGCAATCTTTATCTGTGAAAGGTGCAATATAAATAAAGTTTACTCACTCACTCATTCACTCACTCACTCACTTACTTACAAATACAACAGAATTTTTCTACACTGCAGTTATGTTCAGACCTCCAGACTCTCAGACCACAAATTTAGTCTGAAACTGGTCAACAATAAGTTTGCCAAGTTTAAATACAGGTCCAAGAGAGCAATGTTATAGGCTTATCCTGTAATCCTAAAGAACATGTCTCTTACTGATTTTAGTCTAAGGTGAAGATTTGAAAGTCAGGTCTTAAACTGGACTCGGCTGCAGTTAGAGTGTCTCTGTGGTGTGGGTTAACGACAGTCCCCACCGTTTTATCTCTCACATAAATGTGTTTTAAGATGGGAATTCAAATATATGTGGTGCATTAGAACAGGATTTTGAACATTTAGGAGCTGCTCTATAATAGAGGTGAACTCTAAAGACAGTGGTTTATGTTTTTATTTGTGGCTGAAACCTTCCTCTATACTTTTTGCAGTATTATTGTTTTTCCAATAGTTTGGACACAGTCTTTTTGCTCTTCTCTGCCTCTGCAAAGTAGGCTTGTGGCTGCTATTGCATTAATCTTTCACACCTCATGCAACCACATATAGAACTGTATAGAGAACAGATTCTAAATGTGTGCATGTTCTTACAGCCTTTGTAGACTTTGACTTTGTAGACTATGTGTTATGTTTTGCTGTGGTATTTGTCAACTAGACAGAGGAAAAAGCATAAAAGTATCATAAAACTATTTCAACCATGACAGACTTAAACAGAAACAGACAAGAGAATGAGATGCAATGAATGATTTTTGAGGAATAGTTTTTGGTGTTTAGACCCCGGCAGGTAGAGTGTGCAATGTGATGAAAGGAGAGTATGTTAGGTTGTTAGGAAGAAAACTCTCTCCCCAGGGCCTAGACACTGGTGGTGGTGAAGAGGAGTTGGCAGAAAGGCTGGAGAGGTTGATGCTCTGCTGCTGGGGAGGCAACGGGGAGGAGACAGAGAGCACATTTAAATGAATGGTTTGAGAGGTGACTGGTTGAGATGCGCAGGTGGCAGGCTGTGATTGGCCAGGTGGAGGGTTAGGGTTGTTATAATGTTGTTTCCCCATCAAAAACAGACCTGCAGTAGTATTTTATTTCAGTCACATGTTTGAGTAATCCTGTATGCTGAGGCCGTCACCTTCTCAAGAGCTGCAAATGCTTGGACTCACAGCTCTACGTAGACATGTGAAACCAGCAAGTGCTCTTACACGTTTCTAAAGCCCATACACCCTCACTGGACTTGTTCTGATCATTTCAGCCTTAAACCTCCATCACTATAAAGCAGTCAACTCATTTATCTGTCTGTTAACATCATGTTGCTCCTAGCTGTGCTAATTAGCTGTATTATGCTCTGTTCAGTTCCCACTGTTGCCAGCAGCGGGTGTCAGACACCTAATCCAAGTGTTAGTGTCAGTCAAAGTAACAAGCTCAAAGTAACAGCTTCCAACAGAAGAAGTTTTCCACAGATACATTATTTCAAGTTATAAAACCTAACAAGGAAGTGCTTCACACGTCTCTTTCTTGAGACAGGTGCGTCAGACAGGTGTCTTAAATAATATTGATTGCTGTACTTTTCAGTTAAATCATGCTCTCTGAAGAAGGTTTATAGTGGACTGATTAAGGACTAAGAACCAAGGTGCTCCCACCTCATCACAGGAAAGTCTGGCCTAAATGGTTCCAGCTGTACTCAGATTAGTCCTCCTTCTTGTTTGTAATTGTACCCACCCCACACTGAACAGCCATCTTTCCCCAATAAACTCCTATGTCCTGTGCGCCACACTGTCACTGTGTGAGCAAAGTGTTTCTTATTACGGAGATTTATGTGGCCTCCCTGTTGTGGTATAGCGCCCCTCCACCTCCACATCCTCATCCCAAGGTTAATTAGGTTGATGGTGTCTTTAAATAGCAGCTCATCATGATCGCTCTTCGCACCGTCCCCTCTCCCCGCTCTCCCCCCGCACCCCGCTCCTACTCGGCTCCCATTCAAATCCTGTCACTTCTTTGGTGTTTTTTTTTCCACTGGCTGCCTATGTGGGGCAGGAGGGCTAAATTAGTGCGAAAGAGAAGATGTCAGTCAGACACAGGGAGGTGCACCAGAGCAGAGAGGGTACGGGGGAAGAGATGCCTTAGAGGTGGGTTGTGTAAGGTGTAGCTGAATAAATTAGGACAGAATTAAATCTTTAATTGAATAAATATTTTTACATTTTCCTCTTCAAAAAAAAAAAAAGCCATTAAAGCATCAAAACCACTTCTTCCTGGTTCTGTTTTTACAAATCCACAGTGAGAACAAACTGAGCACTGCTGGATGGGAAGCACATTATATTTCTTGGATGAAGGGTTATGAACTATATACTTTTTTTTTACTTTTAAGCAATAAATAAAGATTAGTTAAAAATTATCAACCAGGTAAATTATTATTTTCAAAGCATTACTTTAAACAGCATTGAGTTTTAAACATTGTTATTAATACTGAATAATAATAAGCTCATGTAAAACAATGCAAAATTATGAACATTTGTGTAAATACAGTACCTATAAACTATGTATTCATTATAATTTGTGTAGTTACATTAATTAATTCTTTATTAGTGCTTAATAGTGGTAAGCTATTCTAAGGTGTTACCATTTTTAATTATTTTTTCTCAAGAGAAGTAACAAAGTTTTACTGGCTTAGTATACACAGCAGCATGTCCCTGTGGGGCTACCATAGATGATTAAAAGCTGTGGGCCTTCTAAGGTCCTTCCTATAACAGAGAGATCAGACTTCACACTATTTTATGGGAAAATGCAAACACCAACAATTAGCATAGTTAACAGTGACTACGAATATGCTCCATTTTAGTCAACATATTAAATATTAATGGGAATGAGTAACCATTTATTAATAATTAGCAAGTAGTTCGCTGCCTTTTTGTCTTCATGAAAAATGCTTTAATTGTTAAATCCTTAAAATTGTTGGGGGGTTGAATATGAATGCCACCGTATATAATGATAATTTGAATATTGCCAACAATAAATTGGACTGCTCCCACAACATCGACACTCAGTACAAGAAGGGTCAAAGGCTGTATTCAAACTTGTTGTGTTTGGTTCGCATCAATCAAACTCTGGTGCGTTTCCTGGCAAAGCCCGGTTCGTTTGAGCAGGTGTGAACGCACGCTCAGACTCTGGTGCGCACTAACCAGGTGAACTCAGGTCCTCCTGAAATCAGAGATCTGGTCCTGGTGTGGTCCTGGTGTGGTCCTGGTGTGGTCCTGGGCTGGTCCTGGTGTGGTCCTGGTGTGGTCCTGGTGTGGTCCTGGGCTGGTCCTGGTGTGGTCCTGGTGAAGTGGTAACGTAATGTGGACGAAACTACGGACTAACACACGAGAGCATGATATTAAGCAGTCATAAATATATAGTTAACAATAATTTATTCGATAAACAGTTATAGATACTGAATTAACACTGATGTTTATAATTTTGCACTGATTAACATGATCTCATTACTAAAGGATTAAACATTAATAACTGTTTATAATTCAATGGTGTTTATAAAAGTTGAAGTAATGCTTTGTAAATAATCATTTCACTGGTTACTAATGCTTAACTAATATTTAGTTACTTAGTTATGTTTTTCTACAGTGTTACCAATATGTGCTACTGTAACATATCTCATACACCAGACTAATAGTACTTGTAGTTGATGGACAGAGGAGGTGGGTGTGCACACGGCCGGAGCAGCGAGCGTTTCTGAGCCTGCCTTGAATCCAGACCATCTGTGGCCCCAGCTGGAGTGCTAGCGCCGGTCTGGCACTTGTACCGCGCCATATTTACTGATCTAAACACAAATGGCTACTGCCTGATTGTTTCACGATTCATTAGTCAGACAAGGCCGGCTCGAGCGCCAGGCCAGCTGTTACAGACCAAACCTTTGTCACTTAATCGGCCGCCGCGCCGACTCCATCAAACGGATCGATCTGAGGAGCGCTCGTTTCGAGGAGAAGCACGGCCCGGGACACGGGGAGGTCAACAGGACACAAGGAGGTTTATTAAAACATCAAATACCAGGAGAGATGAGAGGTGATGAGGAACGGTGCAGCCATTAGGAGGGAGCACAAGTCACATGACCAGATACGGTCAGCCTTTTAACGGCAGGAGGCTCTGTTAGGATATTTATTAACAGTGGCGTATTCCCACATGGCCCTAAACATGGACTCAACATGTAGACATTGGACAAGCATTCTGTCACATCCAGCAATGACAAGACATACATACATACATACATACATACATACATACATACATACACATGCATACATACATACATACACATGCATACATACATACATACATACATACACATGCATACATACATACATACATACACATGCATACATACATACATACACATGCATACATACATACATACATACACATGCATACATACATACATACACATGCATACATACATACATACACATACATGCATGCACATACATACACACACATGCATATGTGTGTATATATATATATATATATATATATATATATATATATATATATATATATATATATATATATACGTGCATATGTACATACATATACACATATGTATGTACATACATACAAACATACACACATACGTACATACATACAAACATACATTCATACATACATAGATTTTTGGCAGGAAATTTCCATTTCTTTTTTATTGATTTATTATTATGAGTTATTAAATACATTAAAACAGGAGGAAGTATGAATGACAACTGGCAGAAGCAGGCGAGTGTGTTCTCCACAGAACGGCTTTTGTGACCACCACAGACAAACAGGAGGGTAACTTTACTCCTCTGCCATGGGGCAGCCTAATATAAGCGCGCACAGAGCAATCTAATGGTGAGTAATTATTAACCCTTGATCATGCCAGTGTGACTGAATGACGTTGTTTTTGCACAGCTGTATACAAAACTCAAATAGAGATATAATTTGAACTCATTCTGATAGAGAAGATTTTAAGCTTTCTGACAGTTTCACAAATGTACGTGCAGGGATCGCGGAGATATCATTTGTTATTGCTTTAAAAAGTTACTGATAAAAGATGCTCTGCACATGCTTCTAATTAACGGCAGTGTTGGCGAAAGCCCATCTTTTTCAGATCGTATCTCTAATAATTTACTTATAAACAATCAGAAAAGACATATTTACCTATTTAGAACTGACTTTTAATGGTGGGATGAAGGATGAGAAGGCAATAGGAGAGGAGCTGCTTCAGTGTCTCAGAGAGGAGGCAGTGGCTCACATGTGAGAGGTTCAGGGGCATTAGACTTTTATATATTAAAAAATCCCAATCATGAATGATAATGATGGAAATATTTCTTGAACATACACATTTCTTGAAAGTAATAGGCTTCTCTACAGTGGCGTAATTTTGTAATGTGGGGCCCCAGGGCAGGTTTTCACAATGGTCCCCAAAGTTATGAAGCACATCCAACATTCAAATTCTTCAGATTATGAGAGTTTGATGCCAAAGTCTTGTGCTTACAGTTTACATATTATTTAAATTACTAAAAATAGGATTTTTGTAAAGTAATTAATTTTCAGTTTTTTTGTGAAATTAGTTCACACATTTGTTGTTTCTGTGGCTATTTTAAACTCATACTTGACCATAAAAGAAAAAGAGGTCTCATGGACCCCTAAACCTCCTGGGCCCCAGAACACTAGCACTGGCTGCATTGCCTGATGCTGCACCCCTGACAGTTTTTGATAGCCTTTTGCTTAGGGCACCCAGGTGGCTGCAGTGGCTCTGTCTTGTTGATACAGATGTGTTGTTCTTAAAAACACAGGAAAAGCTGCTTTGAGGTAAATCAAGGAGCAGATCAATGTGACAGGATTTGGGGCAGCAGCTCCCTCATACTGCAGGAAAATGTATTTTAAACATAAATATGTTGAATATGAGACTGTGAAACAAAGATTAGTATCTAATAAGTAAGATTAGTATAAACTGAATCTGTAAGTTCAGTGGTGTGTACAGTAGAGTGCACTGTAGCACTATTATACACAAGTCAAACTGAAATGTAAATTATACATTTTTATATAACATACAGCACAATAAATGTAAGGCAGTAGAGTTGATGCAGGTTTCATGTCTAAAAAGCACCAGAATACATGAAATTACATCTGTTTAGTTAAAATTTCTCCAGGCTCCCCCAAATAATGTCTCCCAAACCACTTTTGCATGATTTTACACTTTGGTCTCAGAGGACCAAGATCATTTCACTTACTTCCTTATATAATTTGATATTATGTCTACCCATTTTTGAGTACCTACCTTGAAATAAAAAAAGCATAATAATTCTCTTTAAAATGTTATAATTATAATTGTATGTGTATGTATGTATGTATGTATGTATGTATGTATGTATGTATGTATGTAGGTATGTATGTATGTATGTAGGTAGGTATGTATGTATGTATGTATGTATGTATGTATGTATGTATGTATGTATGTATGTATGTATGTGTAATTAGTCATTTCTCTCAACGCTTCAAACGGCTTTGTTGGACCTCGGTATTTTGAAAATCCTGTGTACGGCCCTGCTTACACTGACTGCAGCATTGGGCATAGCGACTAGAGCCGACTTAACATATCAGTAGGCCCAGGGGCTGAGAGCTTCTAGAGGCCCCTGGTACATGTTTCAAATATACATGTACACAGAAAGCACCCCAGTACTCATGTCCATTTTAATGTTTCACAATTTCTTTTAATCAAATAAAGTTTAGTCTTTAAATAAGCTGAGTAATGAAGCTCTTCAACTTCACAGCTGTGTATAGCAGACAAGATTTTATTAGAGATAATATAAAGCAGGGGGTCTGGGGGCCCTCCCCAAGAAACTTTGGAACAAAATAGATTTGTATTGTAATTTCCTGTAGTCTAGTAATTTTAGGTAATGCAAACAATTTTCAGCAGCTTACTACATTGTAGTAAAATATACAATTCATGGTTTTATTTTCCTCCAAAATATATTATATATCATATATTGTAAACATGAGCTGTTTCTCTGCACACACCGAAGCTTAAATCAAACTATTTGGGCACCAAATTTTTTGTGAGTAATTGCCTGACAAAGTATCTAGTGGTTCTCCAATGCCCATGGAGCCCCAGCCCCAGCCCTGATACTGCTCTGCTCCAGCTTAATAACGCAGAGTCTATGAGCCGTCAGTCTCATCACACTGGGAAAGGACAAAAAAAATAATTTTTGGTGCAGTCATCTTTTTACAGGTGAATCATGGAGTGTCCCCGTCTTATGCTTCAGTGTCTAACCTGCAGGACACAGTTTTATAAACAATCTGAAGTCAGAGAGTTAATAGCCATGTTAAAGACACTGGTTTGCTGTGGGACTTACACATCTTGAGTTGACAGTGGTTCTAAATCCATCTGAGCAGTTTAACTAGCTTTTGTGTCCAGGACTTTTTAATGCATTATTTGTTCAACTTTTTAAAAAATCTTGTTATTGGACAATTTAAATAAATGTGCAATATTGCAGTGTTGTTGTGACAATGAAAAGTACAATTTGATGAAAACTTCCATTAGTAGATCAGTGGCTTTGAAGTAAAATGGGTTATTTCTTTTTACAGTTTAACATTTACTCATAATCATCCATTATGGGCCCCTTGAGTCTCAGTCAAGTCAATTTGTCATGTTATTCCATCTGCCTCTGTTGATGTAAACCAAATACTTACATTGAAAAGCCAGAAATGCCCATGCACAGAGATTAAAGTAAACCCTGCTGTTACCTTCACAGACAAACTGAGGAGAAAACTCCTCCAGGATCGATGGAAACACAGGTCAAGTGCTCCGCAGCGATTAGAGAACACTGCAGTATTGATTTCCCATTAGGACCAGTGTCTGCTACAGCTGTGGGTATTGGATTTGTGCCACCTCCCATCATGCTTTGCAGCGTCTCCCCTCCACTGCTCTCCACTGTGTGTTCTTTCATCACAATGGGAGTGAATCAGACTTATTAAGAGGTCACAGGTCGTCTCGTGTAAAGAGATATCCTCCACGGGCCACACTGACATTTGCATTGATTTGACCACATCGCCACAATACGGTACAATAAGCATTACACGGCCCACAACTTTAAACCCAACTGATTTAATTATGGTGTTATTAGCTAATTAGCACATGGTTAATTCTCCTCAGACCTGGCGGAGCCTCGACGCTGGAGCGGACATTAAAGTGCAAACAGAATAATGAGCTGCAAAAAGAGGTGGCCATTTTCACAATGTTCATTTTACTGTGACCTGGTTTAATTATATGTAATGAACTCAGGTCAGGATTGACTTTAAACAGGGGCTTTTACATTTGTCTGATGTACTGGTGTTAGGTGCTGGGACTGGCTGTTCTGTTTTTGCTTTTCTTTTGCTTACAGTTTAGTTTGAAGGTTGTTTTGTGTTAGGGTAGGGGTAGCGGTGCAGTGGAAGCGTCTCCCTGTACACGGTTGGCCTGACCACCCCATTGTTCTTAACTCCTGTTTGGCCTGCTCATCATGGTTTTTTTCTTTTGCTACATGTGGGACAGGTGGTCACTCTAGTAGGAAATTTCAAAAACTAAAGAACTAAAAACAGGTCAATAAAAACTATTGGACTTTAAACCTTTATCTCCAGTGTCCTACTTAAATATGATTGACCTTCGAGTCATATCATATTTAACATTGTTAGAAAGAGAGAGGGAGAAGCGGCCATTACTTTATCTTCAGGTGTTTACGGTGCACAAACTGAGCACTACTTTAGAAGAAGCATAGTCACGTTTTCTTTTTTGAGAATGCATTCTTGTATGAAGGTTCAGTTGTTCTAAATTTTAGTGCAACTTTTGGTCTGTGTAGTATATGGCCTTGATGTCATTTTGATGGTTCTTGACATGAAAAAGCCCAATAGTCCCATATTACTAAGTTAAAATGAGCAACATTTTGACTAGCATTAGCAGTATTTTTTTATAATCCAGCCACAGAAGGTACTCTTTGTGCCAGTCTCAGACCTGGATAAATGGGGAGAGTTCTATTTGGGAAGAGCATGCAACATAAAAACCTATGTGAGATCAATATGTGCATCCATGCATGCTTTGAGGTGCAGGAGATCAGTGTTTCCCAACCAGGGGTACAGGGACCGCCAAGGTACACAAGCACTTTGCAGGGCGTACTTGGAATTATTTCATCCATTTCAACTAATACTGTATTTCAAGCTTAGTTGTCTCACTGATAGGGCTGGGTATTGTCAACAACCTCATGATATGATACATATCAATACATTTTGAGCAAAGCACAGGGTCAAACAAGTTGACTAAATGGATGTTTTATAGTCTGTATATTGGCCCCCGGATAAAATCTAACCAACATGGCAATCTTGTCATGTTTTTATGAAGAAACAAATGTATCTATATGTAGATCTGAGCTGTAATGTCCCCAGCAGTGGAGCATACCCTCTCTGCTGCTGCACTTGTACCCAGGATGCAGTGATTATGTCAGGCCAAGTCAGACACAAGAGGATCAGTAACTTTGCTCTCCCTCCACTCAGTGACACAGGTTGGCTCTGTGTTGTGCTAACGTTACCTGTTGCTAGTGGCAGATCAGCGTACTGTCTTGTTCTGGAAAGACAGAGATCTGTAGAGTTGCAGCAGTAACGTTACTTCACTGCAGAGTAATGTTACTTAACTGCGGTACAAACTGCATGATCCATGTCTAACTCCTGACTCCAGCTGTTTTCAAAGTTCAAAATTGATAATTCCCCTCAAATTTGGCAAAAAAAAACAAAAACAAAAAACACCACGTTCCTCCATATTTGTTTACTATGAAGAGACACATGCTGCTGCTTTGTGCTGTGGTGCTGCCACCTATGGCAGAAATGTGTACTGCATTGTAGGAACAGCTTTAAAACTGCCCTTCCAGCTGTTTATAACATATTAGCATTATTTAAACGTATCAATACAGTAGTCTTCTAGAAATACTTCACGATATATTCCCATATCAATTTTTTAAGCACAGCCTTACTCACTGACTACTAAAACTGCTAAGAAATATTATTTGAATATATTTTGTTACATATTTTCAGGTTTAATAGCTTATTTCAAAGGGAAAATAATTAAATAATTTTTTGTAGTATTATGTAGTTTGATTATTTGTTTTAGCTTAATATTACGGTTTTTATTTACTCTGAACATAAAATATATAGTACAATAAGTAAATTATATTGTTATATTTTTATTATATATTTTTGTTTTAAAGGTGATTTTTTTATCCTGTGTTTGAGTTTAGAGAAAAAAAATGCAAGAGAATTTGTATCTACAGTAAATTAAGTAATAATAAGCACATATGTTTTATATGACCACTTTCTGAAGAATAATCAACACAGATGAGTAAGGGGGTACTCAAGGTAAAACAAATACCAGGGGGTACATGAGAGGTTGGGAACCACTGCGTTAGATGATTTGATTTGTTGTGACCCCCAATAAATTCGTACTTAAATTTACATAATATACTTTTTTAATTTCACTCAAGCAGTGTTTTTTAACACATTACTTGAGAAAAAAATGTTATTTCATTTATGCCATTACACCTGTTTTCACTTGTTCACCTATGAATGTAATGTGTAAGGTCTTGTACCATCATGCTAATCATGCTAATCATGCTCCCACATATAGGAGAGTTATTAAAGGGATGGTCCCACTGGCTGTTTGTTCTCTGCAAAGTCAAAGTAACAGCTCCCCAAAAGAATATGTGTTCCATGCATGTAAATTATTTTAAGTTATACAACATGAAATACTAATGGTATACATTAACACATAGACAATACAATATATTAAACAATATTTACACAATTTGAATATTTGGCTATGTGTTGGAACAAGGAAATGGAGTGAGTTGCATCAGGAAGGGAGTCCAATGTGAAACCTATGCCAAACCAAATAGTGCTGTGGCAAACCCAAGAAGAAAAGCAGCAGTAGTAAATTTTGCTGTTCAATTAATTTAAAAAAACTGCTTTTAACAAGAAGTGATTTTGTTGATTAAAGTTACCTGTTCTTGAAAGTTTTTATTTTGCAGTAACTAATAATAATGTGCCTCTTTGAAGTACTTCTTCCTCTACTATGGTTTTATAAAGAGCTCATAAATGGTCATATTGGTTGTTGATTTACACCGCTTGTCAATACTGAATCAAGCTTCTCAAACTTTTTGCATCAAATACCACCAAATATTTGACTTTCCAATACCATCTTTAATGGACTAAAATGAGCCTAAACCACATTAAACTAGGATTAAACCAGGTCTAAACTGCCCATAATAAACTAAAACATGACTTGAACTGCATAGACTCCTGAGTACCACTAAATGAGGTCAGTGTACCACCTGAGGTACCCGTACCACAGATTGAGAACCACTGATCTACAGAATTTGAATCCCTAAAAGAGCAGAGGAGGACAGCTCTGAATGATTCAGTGTGAGGCTTCATATGTTTGTCGCTCCTCAATATGCTGTGTGAACCTGGAGGATGCTGTGTGTGGATGTGTGGAGTCTGAGGGGGCGGGGCCACTCACTCCGGACCATCCATCACTGCCTGCGGGCCCCTCACTGTTCCTCTGAGCTCCACAGTATGGCTGCTT
The DNA here is from genome assembly GCA_020698575.1 of Bostrychus sinensis. Taxonomy (NCBI): domain Eukaryota; kingdom Metazoa; phylum Chordata; class Actinopteri; order Gobiiformes; family Eleotridae; genus Bostrychus; species Bostrychus sinensis. The sequence continues at coordinate 36,633,710 of CM036249.1, read as the reverse complement.
AGGCCTTTATTGATGGGGCTGTCTGCGGTTTTGTAAGGAGCGCAGTGTTCAGCAGCAGCCCAGACACTGGCTCTCTGAATGGGACGCCTCAGTCACTCCTTCATGGGCCATAAAGCTTCTGTAAAAGATAAACAGCAATGAACTAGAACAAGTGTTGAAGAAATTGGGTTTCCTGCCTTCCATTTAAATATCTACTGTAGACATTGATGAAGTGTGGTATTTCTCAATTCAAGTTGGATTTGCAGATGTTGAAGTAAGTAGACGTAGATGAATGTGTACTGTAATCTGTCAGATGGACTTTTCCTCTCTTTCTCCCATGTTATAATGTTCCCTCATTAAAAACATACCTGGAGTTGTCTTTTGTTTCATTCACACATGTTTGAGTAATCCTGTATTCTCTGGTGCTGAGCTTCTACCTTTGTGGTTATATCTGGTGGAAAACAAATTTCACAAATTTTCTTCAATATGAAATGCTGAAATCACAGCTGTAGTGATTATCCCTTATGCTCCCCTGTGCACATTTTTGTACATTTTGCTTGACATTTTTTTTATTTGGTGACCATTTTGGCCATGTTAGAGCTTGGGGCATGAATTTTGAAAAAAAAAATATATATATATATATATTTTTAGACAAATTTTTTAAATTGTATGTACGAGCTCAAAAACTGCTATAAAATCATAAATCAATATTTAATTTTTTTTATTTTATTTTTTGCATAAATCTCTTGAACCACTTAAAATCTGCTCATTCTACCAAACATTAAATAATGATTAATTATGATGACTGATTGAATGATTATTTTATTAGGATTTTAACCCTTTAAATGCAAGTTTAAATATATGAATGTTGAAAAATCACAAAAAAATACAACAAACAAAAACTTAATTATTTTCCAAATAATAAATATTAAAGGATTGGTAGTGATTAGAGCTTTGGATGTGTCAAAGATGAGCAGAAAAATGTATTTGACTGCATTAATATTTTTATGTAGTGACAGATACTCTCAAAATCTTAGGAGCAAAAAAGGGCCACACTGACTTCCATTAAAACTTTTTTTTTTAATCCCTTTTTTTTTATCAGAATGAAACCATGCATTCTGCAATGTCAGAACTTTATTTTGAAGAAAAGTAGTGAAAGTTAACATTTCTATTATATTTGATCAGATTCAACCTTTTTCCCATTGTTGGTCGATGCAAGCAATTCTTGTATTTTTCCCATAGAATATAAGGTGGCCAAGTGATTATCAAGAGACATGACTTCCATTAAATCCACATTTTTGGCAGGCTTCCTGGAGTGGGCAGGGGTTCGTAGGAGAGGTGGAGGTGCAGCCAAGAGTTTTGAGGGCTCCAAAATGCCATGCCACATAATGGGATTACTTAAATATACACAACAAACAAACACAACTTCAAAAAGTATTATAAGGGAAAAACATTATAGCATCAGAGAAAGAAAAAAAGGTGATTTTGCCAAAAGTGATTCCTTGCCAATTTCATTTCACCCTCTAATAAAGTAAATTATTCTGTCTGGACAGGGTACCACAGCACTGCAGTGGTATCGCACATATATCTTTGTTGCTATCTAGGTTCATTATTCATTACAGTCAATATGGAATTAAGCTTAAGGTAAACTCACTGTAGGGAAATTCATACTCTGCATTTGACAGCACAAACATTGACGCAATTCATCACAGTAACATTCTTTTTGCTCTATTTGTGAATGTTGGTGACTAATGCCTCAAGTATAATCCTTTGCTTCACTTATACATCACTAAAATCTGCACACAGCTCGTGTTTCTTACTTTTCTTATGTCTTTGAATTGAAGTTGTTTTGACGTGAACTTGAAAAAGCTTCTCCCAAATCCTTGTCTGGTGATAGGAGACTTGTAGGAGACTAGTATAGGAGCGGAGGAAACAGCACTAAGGAAGCAGAGAGGAGCTTGTTGCGTAACATTTTAGCGCTCACCCACTCCAGTGTGATCAATGGCTCTGGCAGCCTCCCACTGCCCCTCCATCTGTCTGCACTGTCCATATACCAGCCGTCAACTCAAACGCTCACTGACTCATCCAGAGCTGCCGAGGGGCTCCCGGCACAATTATCATTTTTCTGAATACATTTCCATGCATATATTACTGTTTTCTCTCTCTCTCTCTCTCGCTCTCTCTCTCTCTCTCTTTTCTGCTCCTTTCTGTATCACATGCACGCACATTTGGTGGAGTGTGGCTTCTCACAGTCCGTCCCTGGCCAGATAAAGTGGAGGCCATATTCGCGGTCCATCTGTTAAAGTACGGACAAGCACCATCCACATAATTCAAACTCGCCGGACAATAACAGGAAGTGGAGGGACAGCGGCCATTTTGTACAGTTTAAAACCTCACATTTGAAATGTACTGTACTGACTCTAACTGATCAGTAGTGTGTTAAGATTAGCTCATTTATTCATCTTCTTCTGCTTATTCTCGTTAGGGGTTGTGATTGGATGGAGCCTATCCTAGCAACTATGGGCTTTAGGCGGGGTACACCCTGGACAATGGTCAGTTAGTGGCAGGGCTGACATAGAGACATGCACATGTACACTGACATTCATTCTCTGTGGGCATATTAAATTCTATAGTTCACCTATACATGAACGTCAACAGTAATTAAGGAAAATAGTTTATTGGCCAAGTAGCATGTTGTAATAAGAATGATCTGAAAAGGATAAAACTACTTTAAAACTGCTCTATTCTGCTAAAGGAACTTTTTTTTTTTTAGCTTTTAACCATGTTATAATGTTGTTTCCCCCTCAAAAACAGACCTGCAGTAGTATTTGGTTTCATTCAGTAATCTTGTATGCTGAGGCACTGCCCTTCTCAAAGGCTGAAAACGCTTGGTCTCACAGCTCTAAGTAGACATGTGAAACCAGGAAGTGCTCCTGCGCATTTCTAAAATCCATACACCATCACCAGACTCATTCTGATCATTTCAGCCTTAAATCACTGTCACTATCTGTTATTGTCATGTTACTAATAGCTGTACTAATTAGCCATTTTATGCACTTACACTGCTCTTTTTTATATACATTTTGTAAATTCACATGGTAATTTATATTATGTGCAAAATAAATTAACAAAAAAGAAGATGCTATTTAAGCTTTATATAAAATGATTAAACAAACCAATCAAATGCTCACATCCATTTGAGTTAACTGTGTTTATGCCATTGAATGGACTGTTTTTAGCACTTACCAGTCCCATAGATATAGACGAGCAATTTGGTTCAGTTTTATTTACATAGCCCAATAGTGCAAGGAAAAGACATACATAAACAAACAGGCAAATGGACTGTGCCAGGACACCTCTTGTCTTTAGACCCTCCTTTTCGGTAAGGAAAAATAAAAACCCAGGTGTGAGAAAAAGAAGAAAGATATAATGTAATGAAGTACAGTATGTATAAAAAACATGACAATGCTCCTCAAAAACTAAACAGCAATAAAAAACAACAGCAATATTTTGAGCGCACCTCAAAAAAAGTTCGCTCAAATATGGGACAGCTGCTCTAAGAGACAGGTCTACCTTATCTATATTTTTCCATGACTAGGATTCCTGAAGAACTTGTGTGTATATCAAATTTCATAATTATCATGGTGTTATTATGTCAGCTGCTTATATCTACGAGAGGAACAGCTCGGACTCTTAACAGGACTCCAATGTCCAAGTCCTTTTACACTTCACACCTAAATGCTCTTGTCCCGCTCTGAGAGAAGCAGGTGTTTAGCCAAATTCACAGTAACAGTTATGAATTCATACCGACTGGTGATACAGCACATAAAAGACATATTCTGACTGGACGCTTTAACAGGGGAACGGGGGGCTATGGTTCCACATGTTTATCCGTACACAGCGGCCTATACAACACCTGCACTTTTCTAAACATTTAAAGGTTTACTATGAAAGAAATATATGCCTGTAAATCAGAGGAATAAAACAACCCCCCGAAAACATGGTGTAAATAAATGGTAAACATGGCGGACAGTACTCCTTCTTAATGGCTGAGCGCCTGTTGTGGAGTTGGCAGCTCAGACTGGTCAGAAGGGGGGTGGGGGTGGTGAGGGGGCGGGGGGGGGGGGGGGGCAGAGGGGCATATTGAAGCTAATGATGCTTCTCCAACAGTTTGCTGAGTGTTGGGAACGAGGCACAGACATCACCAGACCACACCAGGGCCTACTCCCAAACTCTGCAAGGATCAACTTCAAATACCGCTGCTTTATACAGGGTGGACTGGACTCTTACATGTGGAATAAAAGTCATACGCCTCACACCCCTCTCTTTTAGAGCGTGTGAACAGCTATGGTAGCCCTGCAGGGACATGCCTGTGAACCCACTTAAGTGGTTATGGTTAAAGTTAGACCCACTTATCTAATGCTACTCACATTTCCAGGTCTGGTCAGATCATGGTTAGGAGTACCTAGCTGGAGGATTAGTCAATAGTGCATGCTTTAGGTTGATGGGTGGAGCTGGAGAAAACCCACCTGAGTACTGGGAGAACATCCTCATCCAATCCAGGAACTGAACCCACAACAGTGCTGCAGAGAGGCAACAATCCTAACTTTGCTACTGAGGCACCAAAATGAGGTCTGAGGATGATTTGTCTTAGAAACAGTTTAGATCTCAGAGGGATATGGTTTATTTCAGTCTATTTGTCTCTTCAACTGTCTCTTCTAAATGTCTAAGTGTTTTTCTGAATGGACTAATGTGAAACTGTCTGACCCAAGAGACTCTGAGCTGTCATTTAGTGAACTAATACTTCATTAATTTCTCATGTCTCCATCTCCATTACAGATACAGTACAAACATTATGATATTCCCCATTCAGATCAGTCCGGCTCTATCAACATAATTAATGTAATCCATTAGCAAAGAGCAGCTAATGTGAATAATTAATACCACACTTAAAGATGAAATATTCATATTTGCTCCTGTGAGACAGGGTCGCTGTGCAAACCCATGTTAACAGATGTATCGTAAAAGAATCATTTTAGTTCCATAACATGTTGTTGATGCTTCAACAGGTGCCCAGAGAGGACAAACTGAGCACAGACAGAAAAGAAGCACAATCATGGTTCTCTATTAAACACACATCAAGATCTAGGGTGTTCATTCATTCATTTTCCTCCACTTCTCCACTAACTCTTGGCTAAAAAGCAGAATCACAAACAACTCTGCAACCATCTACCTGGGGGAGTCAGGTCTATGTTCCCACTGCATTTCAAAATTAAGCTGTATCCTCCTGTATGTTGCCCACTGTGGAACATAGATACCTTTGCATTCATGAAAGTACCTATGTTCCCCTGTTCATTGAACCTGGGTAACCTGGGGAAGGGTACCTGCACATTCTGAAAGGTCTTGAAGTTCCCTAACCTTAATGTTATCCGCGGAACATAGGTACCGGGGAACGTAAGTATTGGGGAACATATGTCCCGGGGAACATAGGGTTGACCACAGCATGAACATGGTTAATTACACCCTGTTTTGTCTCTTTACAGTCCTGCTCTTGTTAGGTCATTAAAGATGGTTCTTGTAAATTACAATCATGTCCTGAAGTGTTTCTTGGTGTGAAGTGTCTGAGGATCTCTGGTCTAGTCCATGTTCCCTCTCAGACCCTGCCATTGGTCTAGTCCATGTTCCCTCTCAGACCCTGCCATTGGTCTAGTCCATGTTCCCTCTCAGACTGTCCCATCCATCTCTCTGGTCTGCAGCTCCTCTCCGCTCCTCTCTCCTCCGTCAGCCTCCTCCTGCCTTTCTATAAAATCACATTACATTGGCCCATGAAGTATAAATTTTCGGGGCTGATTTTCTCATCAGCGGCCCCTGCTCGGCATGGCCCCTGCTCTGACTGATACTGGCTCATCATACTTAATCTAGGGTGAAATTTCCTGCTCTGTGCTAAATGACTTGCAGCCTTCAGATATTTATTTTTGCGGGGGCTAATGGCCTGTCCCCTGGTCCCTCCCACTGATGGTTATTTACTAGGGCGCAGATGCTCGGGCTCAAAATGACTGGTAATGTCAGCGGCGGCCATCTTTCAACCCAGGCCCGCCCCTGATCCAATCGTGGTGATCCCATTGACATTGACTCGGTGACTCTTAAGGCCATTACGACGCGGCGCCCCCCAGTGATCACCTCATCAGCGGCGCGCGGTGACAGCTGATTAGCAACAAATTACTGAGAGAGAGAACCCTGACACCGGAGCAGAGTCAGGAGCCTCCTCCCTGCACACGGCTCACAGCACCACCAGGACAAGGACGACGGGGGGGGGGGGGGGGTCTCAGAGTGGGGACATAAATGAGGCTCATCCCAGGTTGGACAGTTTATGGATATGATGTAGGTTTACATGTAACTTACAACCTGGATTGCGGAAATGTTGGGATGTTTTTAAAATGTGAATAAAATAAAACATAAATTACTTTCAAATCAAACAAGTCAATATTTTATTCCCTATAGAAAAGAACTGAGAAATGTTATATTTTATGCACAAAATTTGCTTCAGGTCTCACAATAGTTGGGGCAGGGCCAACAAATGGCTGAAAAAGCATGAAATTTCAAAAAAGATTCAGCCGAGAGAACATCTAGCAACTAATGACATTAATTGATTTCAGGTCTGTAACATGATTAGTTTAAAAAGAGAAGTCTTAGAGAAGTCTCTAAGAAGTAAAGGTTTGCAAATTTATGGTTATCGCAATATCAGCAAATGCAATATTCATTTTGCAAGAAATGAATTTCACGATGTTATAGTCTGACAGAGACCTACACTGAAGAACAGACCCTGAAAAAAAGTGTTGGATCCAAATAAAAACATGAAAATAAGTCCAGATTTAGTGGTAATTTAGACCTTGTTTTGCCTGGTTTAGTCCTGGTTTAGCCCTGGTTTAGTCCTGGTTTAGTCCTGGTTTAGTCCTGGTTTAGTCCTGGTTTAGTCCTGGTTTAGTCCTGGTTTAGTCCTGGTTAAGTCTTTTGTTAAGTTTTGATTTTGACTTTTTTTTTGACGTTTTGCTGAGTGCAGGCACTTACATTTCTGCTTTAAGTTAATTGCAGTTATATGTCAGAATAGTCCAATATTTGGAATAGTCCAAATATTGCCAATTGGCCACTGACCAGCCCTATGTTCCCAAGTACCTATGTTCCCCAGAGATTAAAGGGGTTAAGGTTAGGATTATAGTTGGGTCAAGGGTTAGTAATCTGCACTTACCTATACTCCGCAGTACTTATGTTACCTGGTTTCTATGGATTGTTCCCCTATACTTATGTTCCCTACAGGGATCATAGGTACACACCTTTGCCAATCATATCATTATCGCAATATTCAGCATAGTTATTGCAAATTGCATGACATTCTAACATTTTGCAACATTTTATTTATCTTTAGCCTTCTATATATTTTTTTAATTTTTTTATTTGATCTTTGTTTAAAGTGGATATATTATTCATCTTGATCACCTCTAGAACAGCACCACATTTTACCACCTTTAAAAACATTATGTGACTAAAAGAAGAGAGCTTTTTACTTTTGTATGGTGCCATTTTACTCCAAATGAAAAATGTTTGTGAGAAATCAGTGGAAACAGAGCTGTAGACAGTTTTTTTTTTCTTTTCTTTTTTTTTTGAAAAATGAATGAGAGCAGACTCATGTAGCAGAGCATGTGGAGGGCTCGTTGATTAATCAGTGCTTCCTGGAGTGGGTGGGGCTTTGTGGAACTGTGCATTCTGAGACCTCAGAAAGGCAGCGCAAGAGTCTACAGGATTATTTAAATAGGCGTGAATGAAACAAAACACAACTCCAGGTATGTTTTTGATGAGGGAACAACATTATAACATGGAAGAAAAAGAGGAGAAAAACATTTTGCAGAATAGAGCTGCTTTAAGATCTGTAGGAGCCAAAATGTATCTTTTCTCCCAGCCAGTAGGCTGGCAGTAGGCAACAGTTTAACTCCTCATCCATGGCTCTTGTGACCTGAACTGTTGGCCTCTGGTGCGACAGGAAGGGTCGCAAGTGCGAAAGGATGTGACTTGATTTAAGAACATGTGCATGTGTATATATAACAGATGTTATTAATAATAAATTTACATGTATTGTACATTTTTACAACCACATAAGCATATATATATATTGATATTGTAATTAAAAGTTTTGTACTCCATGTATGGCGTAGTTTGTTTTTTTTTACATTTATTGTGAAATCCGGAAGTTACACTAGTTCAGTATCCAGTTTGGTGCGATCTGATCTGTGTAAATTGACGTGGACTGGGAGCGCCGTCGCAGGAAAATAGAACTGTGGCATATCTCCGCCTAAGCGTTGCACACTCTCAAGCCCGAGCCGCTGCGTGGGCAGTGGAAATGCTCTCATTCACTAGAGAGGAATTGTATTTGAAGCGCAGTGCCGCACGGCACTCACGCTTGCAGTGGAATTTAGGGGTTAGTGTGTCAATGGACTGTATTGTGTACAACTTGTAGCATTTATGTCAAATATAGCAGTGTTTCCCCACCTGGGGTACGAGTACCCCTAGGGGTACGCATGCACTTTGCATGAGGTATGTGGAATTATTTCATCATTTACTTCCTATTAAAAAGGAGGCAAAACTACTAAAATATTATTTTATTTTGTTACATTGATAATAATAGATTGTTTCAAAGAAAAAAATTATTATTATTCTAATTTTTTATTTATTTGTCGTAAATTCAATGTGAGTTTAAGAATATAATAATGGATGGGATTTTTTTTTAGCTTTACAAGCTTCTTAAACTTCTCAACGCACTTCACATTTGTCCATTCCTCATTCTCTCCTCAGTCACACTCAGCTGTGAGCTACTTCTGTAGCCACAGCTGCCCTGGGGCAGACTAACAGAAGCATAGCGGCCATTCTGTGCCTACAGCCCCTCCGACCACCACCAAACAAACTCACACTAACACATTCTTACATAGACAGGGTGGGTGAAGTGTCTTGCCCAAGGAGACAACAACAGTAGGCAATGCCAGTAGTGGGGATTGAACCGCCAACCTTCAGGTTAGTGGGTGAACTTCTCTATGGACTGAGCTACTGCCGGGAAAGGGAAAGCCCAGCAGTATAGGACCGCCTCATATTTGGGTTGAGTTCTTTGTCCACCATTGAATATGTTTTCAGTGTCAATGTCATTTCAGATAAGGCCAGGTTCGTGCCAGTCCATTTCAGTCTGATGCCCGTCTGTGCCTCAGTGCTTGTTTTATCTGGGACACTTTTCTCCACTGTTCATTCCCACTCTGTCTCCTGCCAGACTCCGACCACTTCCCTTTCCCTGTGGACCCTTCTGTGGCTTTAACTTCACACAAAAACCCATGTGTTGAGGTCACCTGTCAACTCCAGCATCTCACTCCAGTCCCCAGACCCAAACCTAGACCAGGGGGCCAGTCCACCGAAAATCTGAATAATCAAATACGTACCTCAGACTGGAACTCCTGGGACCCATGTGTAATTAAAAGGGGCTTTAAGTTTGCCTCCCGGCGTTAAAAAATGCATCCTGTTGGCAGCAAATGGAGCATCTCGCCCTCGTCTGTCGTATCCAGTGCATAGTGTGGTCCTAGAGGCTGAAGCTAACAGATGCCGGTCCATGGTGAGGAGAAAAACATGTCCAAAAATGGCCCCGGGCTCCAGGATTCTCACTACAGTCTGTCTCAGGATTGTGGCTTGAATTAAAAACAGATGCTGGAGAATATAAGGGAAAACATATGGCAGTTTATTATTTTGCTTCTGTAGTCAATATATTGTTTTTAATCAAGCCTCAAGGAGTCCCAATGCAGTGTGCCAGTCCCAAGCCTGGATAAATGGAAAGGGTTGTGTCAGGAGGAAGAAATCTGACATAAAGGGAAAAAAAAGTTGAAAGGAAAGGTGAAGTGAATATATATATATGTGTGTGTGTGTGTGTGTGTGTGTGTGTGTGTGTGTGTGTGTGTGTGTGTGTGTGTGTGTTTGGCTTATATATTTCTATGGCTAACCCCTAATTTCCACTGCAAGTGGGGGCATCAGTGCTTTGTTGGAGATATTCCCCAGTTCACATCAATCAACACAGAGCGGATCGCACCAAACTCGATACTGAACAAGTACAACATATAGATTTTCAGAGTAAAAACTGTACATAGAGTAGTGAATTTTTATGATAATGCATATATGTTTGTTAAAATATGTTATGTATGTATATTTCTCATTTGAAATGTATTAACTACACACAATACAACTCTACAAAAACACAACCTTTTCAAACTCAGTGAACTCACCCACTGTAGAGGAAAAGTCCGTGTCTGTCATTCTTGTGAATAAAAATTGTTTAGCTCTCACTCCTGTCTTTATTGATGGCTTTTTTCATGCAATCTCACCATTTCTGCAGGTGCTTTCCCCAGCTGCTCGGAGCTCCACAGTGATTTCCACTGCAAGTGTGAGCGCCACGCCATGTAGCACCTGCAACTAGCAGCGCTGTGAAAGCAGCATGAAAGGCCACTGCCATCGGTCACTGGCGCTACGCGGCGTGGCACTCACGCCTCCAGTGGAAATAGGGAGTTAGACCCTGTTGTATTACAATTAGTAGCCAGTCAGGCCCACTCACTTTTCTTAGTGATGTGAAGTGGATCTGGACCCCTCCCCCATTCAAACCTAACTTGGGGTATAGCCTAATTCTTTATATAGAAAGGAAAAATAATAGGTATGTCTGGCAAGATACAAATAGTGCTCTGGAAAATGTATACGTTTTGAGTCATCTTAGACAGTCAAACCATCTAACCAACAAATAATAATACAAGCCGTTTGAATAAGCAGCTATTGAATATATACTATACATATTTCATCACGTCATACCAGAGGGGTGTAGTAATGAGTTACATTTACTTGAGTAACTTTGTGAATCAATTGTACTTTTAAGAGTAGTTTTATCAACATCTTCTACTACTTCTACTCGAGTAATATTATTTTGTAATAACTCTTTTGGGTAATTCTTTAGAATAACTGAACTGTTAAGCAGAATCTTTTAATAACTATTAAGCAGTAATAAAGCAGTAATAAATATGTAATTAGCAATAATTTAATCAATAAATTCTATGTAATTAATTTTTATTCCTACAGCCCAGTATTGCAACAAAAGTCACCTGAAAGGGTTTAATCAAACATAAACACACAATCAGACTTAACACACAATCAACACAAACAATAACTACACTAAACTAAACAGACCCAGGACACTCCTGTCCTTAGACCCTCATTCTCGGTAAGGAAAAACTCCCAAAAAAACCCAGCTACGGGAAAAAAGAAGAAACCTTATGGAGCCCATATTGAAGGAGAGATCCTCTCCCAGGACAAACAGGCTATAAATGTGTCTAGGACTGTTAGTCCATTAGGACATCTATTGGACCATAGTCTGCATGTTACTTACACCTTCTTTCCATGCTGTAATATTTGACTCTAACCTGTCTATCACTCCCCAGCCTCTGTCTCATCTGTCACACTGACACTGGAGGGGTCCCACTAAAAGACCATCCCATTGAAACTCCATTTACCGTCCCTCATTGAGCCCCCTGGCTGCTGTATCTTATCCCCCTGTCCTATCACTGTCACCTCAACTCGACCGGGACAGGCCCATAAAACATCAAAACCACTTCTGCTCTGAAAACACCATAGGAATGGGGATGGGGGTTGACACTCATCATGTATCTTTTATACCCCCGTCCTGAACAGCCATTGTGACAGTGACACGTCCAAATGTGTGAGGCTCCACAGAAAGAAGCTGTCCACCCTGACTTTATGATGTTTATGGTAATGTGGGGCCAACACTATGGGCTGTGGTATTATGTATTCAGAGTTTGGTTTTAGAGACTGACAGGGCATCAAGCTAAAGTGACACAAGTTTGATTCCCATCTATTACTAAATACAAAGTGAATATATGAATTTTTGACCTATTGCTTAACCTTTACTTGAGTGTCACCAGTCAGTCATATTGTTGAAAGCTTCTCTTATAACTCCATATAATAATAGTTCATTTTCAAAATATTTCATTGTTATTGTTGGACCCCTTCACAGCTGTTCCACTTTAAAGGTGCTATGAGCAGTATGTATTTTTTATATTTCATAAAAATTACCCACATGTGTCTCAAGATATGAGGTAAACATGTTTAAACCAAATATTAGTTTTACTTAAAACAATGCTACAGCTGATTTATTCACAATTAAAAAAAATATGTTACATAATGCCCAAGTTGTTTTTGTTTACACTTTTAGTTTTGATTCTAAAACTGCTTTGCCGATCGTCCAATCAGAAAGAGACCACTGTTTTGATTTAGACTGCAGTACTGTTTTCAAACCAGTATGAGCACATGCTGCTTACAGTACCTTTAAACTTAAGGACACAGACAAGTACTGTGATGAACTGTGTGATGAGATGTGTGGATGGTACTGGAAATGTATAACCAAGTTGCCTTTTTTAGCATTATTATTGTTTTATTTTGTTTAATGTTTGTTGTTGTTTGTTTTGGTGTTTTTGTTGTATCGTTTTGTTTTTGCTATCTCTGATCACTGGTGGTCTTACTTAAGGGGCCTCATGATGTATAAAATCAATAAAATACAAATTACACATAATAGTTTCAGTGGTTTTATGAAGATTTGTGAGTACATGTTTTGGGCCGCCGCTCCTTAATTTGTAGATATTTAAATATGGATGATAGAACTATAACTATAGCATCTTTTACACTTAGTCACTTGCTTACCCACACCCAAAGACAGAAGGAAGTTTAACCTAACACATTCAAAGTTGGAAAAGAGCAGTATACAAAATATACAAAAGTTTCTAAAAAGGAGTCTGCACCTGACTCTGCAACCACAGAAAAATCTTACTGTTGAGAAATATTTAACATACGACAAAGCTCTGGATTTACCGGACTGCGCTCCTACTCTCGTCTGTGAGTCTGAGCTGTGGGTCATGACTCAAGATCTTGGATACAAGCAGCTGAAATGAGTTTCCTCTGCAGGGTGGCTGGGCGCTCCCTTAGAGATAAGGTGAGGAGCTTGGTAACCATGGAGGAGCTCGGAGTAGAGCCACTGCTCCTTCACATAGAGGGGAGCCAGCTGAGGCATCTGTTTCAGAGCCTCCTGGACACCTCTCTGGGGAGGTGTTCCAGGCATGTCCCACCTGGAGGAGGCTGTGGGAAGTGTCTGGGGAGAGGAATTTCTGGGCATCATTGCTGAGACTGCTGCCTCTGTGACCTGGTCCCAGATAAGCAGTAGAAGATGGATGGATTTAAAGTACATTTAGGTTATTATATTAAACACTAGAGTGCACTGCCTAAAACAAGAAATATAACCCAAAAAATGATCATACCTGTTTCTGTTAAAGGTCCCCTATTCTGCTAAATCAACTTTTCTGAGCTTTTATCTGTATTATAATGTGTCCTCCTCAAAATCATGCCAGATTCATCTGGATCGGTGGATTGGCCAGTCCATGGCAAACAAGTCCTGTCCCTGAGGAGATGCAGCTTCACTTTCAAAGGAGGATAACACTTAAAATCCCATTAGTAAAGCGACTAACATCTCAAACAGAGCCATTGTCTTGAGTCTAACCCATCGCTGTCTGAAAGATGAGTTATTATTTTATAACATGAGTCTTATCTAAACTAAACCTGCTGTGGTTTGGTGGTTTAGTCCAATGTTTGTTCTAGTTCTTTGCCACAGCCACAGACGGTAAAGACCATGTGTATCCCAAAGTACAGGTCATGGTCTTGTTACATACTCAATATGATTTAGAGGTAAAAATAAATAAAATAAAAACTTTTGTGCTCAACTTCAACAGCAGACATATTGTAGCACTAAACTAACTAATGTGGATAAGAACAGAAATTTCTGGGTCTGGTACTGGATCATTTACCATTTGGTACCAGGTATCAGATGATACTGAAAGCGCTGGTATTGATATTGGGACTTAAAAAGTCAGACTGGTGCATCCTCAGGTAGGAAGGGCATAAATATGTAAATTACTGCATGCAGGAAGTAGATTATTTGCTTTGTCGTTCCCAGAAGAGAAAAGCCTAAAAGAAGATTTTATTCAGACTTTATTCAATATAAATTCACTTGATGTTATACAGACACCAAACTACTGCCTTTATGGTGCAAGCTGCATAAAATACACCAGTAGAAGATATAAATTTACATTTGTCCATATTATTTAATGTCCCCTTCAGACACAATAACCTCATACTAAACATGCAGAAATATTCCTATTCTCAGATATCTGCCCCCTGTACTCACTCACACACACACGCACACACACACACACACACACACTCACATATATGAGAGCTGTGTGCATTACGTCCGCGCTGACACCTGGAGAGGCCCTTAGATTAACGGCCCCCCGCTCACAGCACACACACTCACACACATTTGCATAAACAGATAATCCTTGATAAAAATTTCCATTAGACAAAGGTGAAATGGATCAATTTCACCGCTGCCAAGATAAATCTGCGCTTTTTACACCGCCGGGGTCATTACACACACCACACTCCTGCGCTAACGCCTTTAAAAGGAGTCGGCCGTTTCCCTGCTTTCCAATTACCTTTAAGAAAAGCTTATTCTGTGGACAATAAAGCACATTACGGCACAATATGATACAGGCCATAAAGATCGGGGGGGAGAGGTGAGAGACTCAGCACATTTGGGATGGGACGGGGTGGAGGGGGGTGCACTCAGAGATCCGTGGTTATCGCTGACACCGAGCGACGCTGCGGACGCAATGCTAATGTGCTATTACTAACCGTCCCAACAGATTAAGAGGGAAGGAGAGTGTTTGTGTTGTCTTGGAGAGGGAGGTGGAGGAGGAGAGGACAGAGGAGACAGGAGGGGACAAAATAAGGTATAGGGGAGGTAAAGACAAAATAGCAAAAACATATTCAAAATTCATGAGTTGATAAAAGGCGGTCTATAGATACATGAGGTTTGCACCTTTGTTTTTTTTGAGTGGGAGGTGGGACAGGAGGAGAGGACAGAGGAGGTAAAGACAAAAACATATTTAGACATATTCATATGGTGAAATGCATAGTCCAGTATTATTATTTTTATTCACATTCAATCAGAAAATACCAGTACACACATGACATTACCATTTCAATGAGCCGTCCCAACCTCTACATCTCTTAACAATCTCTTCAAAATCAATCAGGAAAAATATCAACACAAACAACAAAATGATTCATTTGAGTGAGCATTAAGTGAGATAATATGTATAATCCTATCCCCTTATATATTTGAATATTATGATTCAGTGTTTTCTAGCCTAAACGCTGTTTTCAAATAATACACATCCTTCAGTGTACAACATGTGTATGTTTGGTACTAAGTGCATTTTGCAGTCTAAATGTTGGAATGGAAGATTTCTTTTATTTCTAAAGTGAACTAGTGTTGCTCACTGGAAATGCTGGTAATTTGTCAATAAATAGCTTAATATGGAGAGAAGTAATTAACTTTTTATTTATTTGATGGAACAGGAGTTTTTTTTTTTTTTTATAAGAAATCAAGGGGCAGAGCCATTTGGCAAACTGTCGGAGTGCGGACTCAAACCCACAATGCCAAGGCAGGCTTCCCTGAATATGCAGCCCGACCAACTGAGTTATTCCATGGTTTGGACTTTTTTTGTTTGTTTTTTTAAGTTCATGGGATTTAAGGGATACAAGGCTCAGGGTCAAATGTTTGAATGGGACAGAAAAGTTTGGGAACCACTGTTATAATGCATACTGAAGCAAAGAGCTTTTCATTCTTTGATGTTTACTTCCATTTTAAATAACAGTATTTGATAAAAGGTGAATCTGTCTTGGTTTTGTCCTTTTGTCCTATTTTATACTAGTTACGTCCTAGTTTGGTTTAGTCTAGTCTGGTTTAGACCTAGTTTACACCTGGTTTAGTCCAAATTTAGGCTAACTCAGCAGCAATGTTTAAAGCTCATAGTGATACAGCCACATTTAACTCATTTAAGCCCCCCTTTTTTTTCTGAACATAAAAATATCAAAACCATATCATATTAGTGTCCCAATAATACAATCAATTATATTTTTAAAACCTGTGAATCACATGTTGTATATTGAATATTAACACTTTTCAGGTATTCAGTCAACAATTTCTTAACATGTTTGAGCACAGGAATTACCTAAAGTGTTTTAGCTGTCTGACAGAAGGTGTAGTAATAAAAGTCATAATCTTGTATTCTATAACAATAGCCCACAGTTTCCTATATGTTTCAATGCAAACATCTGATACTTTTGCCTTTGAAATGTAATAATATATTCTGTCAAAGACTTGTAATAAAATATGCATAAATACAAGCTGGTGCACTAGGTCACTCACAACAAACATGTTCACAATCTGACTCATGGTTAGACTTCTGCAAACAGTAGAAACATACATATAACACAATACATGGCTATTTGTTAGGTTATAATACAAAGACCTATGTACAAGGTGTGATCCTATTGGTCACTATTGTTGCCGCTCACTTTTCCTCTCCTGCTCTGACCAAACCAAACAAAGCAGAGAAATTACAGCTACATATCTGAACACTAGAGACCTTAAAGATGGTGTGTACCAAAAACCATCCTCCTACCTCCATGCTAACATAATTTAATAAGTTTTGTTTGAGACTTAAGGGGAGGCTGAGCTCCTCTCCAGGTGTACCTTGTGAGTAAACACCTGTGGTCAGGGGCATAACATCAGACAGTGCAGCCAGCACAACTGCACTGGGGCCCATTAGAGTGGGCCCTTGTTCATCTATGGTCAAGTTTGTGTTTTAAATATTCATAATAATAAGGAGCAGCACATAACATTTAACATAAACTAAATTTTAAATCCTGTTAAATCTGGTAAACTCATAAACATCTGTAAACATGTTAAAATGTATACAGATGTAGAGCCTTAGAAGTGAGGACTATTTTTTCAGTCTCTATAGTGACCAATGATGTGAAATGGGTTAATAAAGTCCTTTCATACTTCAGATAAAGGAAGACTAATTTGTTTTTTCCTTTTCCTTTTTGCAAGTCTAAAGAGCACCTTCAGTACAGAGAGATTATTCAACAAAAACCTCAGGAGCTTGAGTGGTTAAATAAAGGTTCACTTAATAATTAGAATTCATTATTGCGCACTGTTACATGAACACATCTACACATGTGTTATACTGACATCTGAGCAGAGGGTTCCTCTAATGCCTCCCCCAGCGTTTATGGCTGTGTTCACACTGCAGAACTTAATGCTCAATTCAGATTTTTTGCTGAAATCAGATGTTTTTTAGAGTAGCGGTTCATATTACATTTTGCATGTGACTTCCATCAGTCTTGTGTGTGACCTGTCTACAGCAGTGGTCATCAACTGGTCTGGCTCCAGGACCCACCATCACCCTATATTTCAACTGATCAAATGTACTGAACCTGAGACAGAATAATGTCAGAATATTACACTGCAAAGGCTTGCAACCCACTGAAAATTGTTCTGCTACCCACCTTTGGGTCCCAACCCACCAGTTGAGAATTACTGGTTAACAGCCCTGAAGTGACCCACATGTGCAAAAGAAGACATGACGGAGCCAGGAGTTGAGGGATTGTGACTGAGAATTGATCCATCATTTTAGAATATCAAGACAGATATTAATACATCTGTCAGTGCCACTATTCAAAATTTTATTTCTGAATATTCAAAATTTTTATTTGATTTTTTACCAAAAATACTAATTAAGCTCAAAAGCTCACTTTTCCTCTGACCAGCTCCTCCACTGTCTGCCTGACTTGTTACTGTTTGATCTGTCCAGTTCCCATCTCGCCCAGAGCAGAACCGTGGCATCTGTTGCAGTACGATGTAGTAAAAGTCAGATTAAATGCGACTTGGTTGTTTAGACTACAGTTGCATTGTAAAAGATCAGATACATGACTGATTTATGAGCACATATGAAAGTGGCCTGGGCCGCATTTGAAAAAATCTAATTTCACAAAAGTCACAAAAACAGGTCACATATGGGTAAAAAAGTCAGATTTGGGCCACTTTTACCTGCAGTCTGAATGTAGCCTTTTAGATCTCAACATATACATTTTGTTTTTTGCTTTAGAAGTATAAATGTATATTGTCTATAACTATAGGAGAATAATAACCAGACACGAGTTAATCCTGCTTACTGCTTACTGTTGTTAATACTTTTAGCATAATCCAAATGTTTGTAAATCTAAGATGTTTACATGTTTAGGTCTAGTTGGACTAACACAATGCTGTCTCCTCCAGGGGTGTCTAAACTATGGCCCGGGGGCCAAATGTGACCCGCCAGCATCATTTTCTGTCCGCCCTAATTGCCACACTTAGTACCTCATATTTGTGTGAGATGGACTCAGTGTTAAGGTAGGAAAATTTGAAATTCTTGTTGATAAATAAAAAAAAAAAATATGTTATGTTCTTGTCCCAAGCCTGGAAAGTTACAGGTTGTGCAAGGGCATCTGGAGTAAAAACTATGCCACCCATGCTGAGCTTGACATGTACTTTTTTGCTCACTGGCCACCAGAGTTAGTCTTTGTCAAAACCTGTTAGTCAAGGAGTGTTTGTACCAGCCACAATTTAATTAGTTCAGTTATTGTGTATTTTTATTTCAATAAGAAAATTAAAGTGTGTTTTATGTATAGATAAGGATTAATAAAATCTTAAAAAGACATGATTACCTAGGCAGAATAAATTGTATCTCTGCGCATGTGGCATCTTTTGAAAAATGTTATTTTGATTAAATTCATATTTTTCTTGCTTTAATTATGATGACTTATTCTATACTAAATAGTGTACACTCAAGCAGAGCAACATAAATTCAGGCCTAACCTCCTCTGAAGTTCAGATATAGCCAGGGAGGCCAGTGCAGAAAATCTAACCGGCCAAAGTGGCAGTGGGAGTATTTGTGTTAAACCTATTCACATTGGCTGGTTGGTGAGTGTTAATGTCAAACCCTGCGCCCGTGTGAAGGAGTCACTGTGGAGAGGCCCCTGGAAAAAAAAAAGGGGGGGCAGCTGAATAGGACTTTAAAATAAAAAAAAAGTACATCATCTCTAGTGAGTGGCCCTCCTCTGCATGTATTTTCAAGTATGTGGCCCTCAATGGAAAACAGTCCCCTGGTCCACTCAGGTTGACACAACTGGGAAAAAGACAACTTGTATTAGTAAAACACCCCTCAAAAAAGTGCAGATGTAAATACAAAAAAAAGAATGACATATGCACCTGTACGTTTTTAATGTCTGACTCTGGACAGAAGCTGCTGTTTTGCTTAATGATTCATTTAACCTGCTCAAGGAAAACATGATTATTACATTACTGTTATTTTTACTGTTATTTTTTTCCAAATGTAAACCTTTGTTTTTATTACTTATTTACTTCTTTCTTTATTACTTCTTTATTACTTTTGCTGAATAAAATTAAGTAATAAATATTTAATTCTTTGCATAATATATAATTATGTACATTTTGAAATAAATAAATTAAATAATGTGAATATACAATCCTATATGGGTAACAGAACACTATTAAGCATTAATTAAGTTAAGTATTAATAAACAGTAACCTGATTATTTACAAAGCATTACTTCAACATTTATAAACCTCATTGAGTTATAAACACTGTTATTAATGTTTAATTCTTTAGTCATAAGCTGTGAATTTGTATAAAATTATAAACATCAGTGGTATAATTCAGGATCTCTGAACTATGTATTTATTAAATTATTGTTAATTAAAAATGTATGAATGCTTTATTACTCCTTAATAATGGTGAGCTATTTTTGTGTGTTACCAAAAATAAAACTGAATTGACAGTAACACTTAGGAATAACTCCTGACTATCAAACATTGGTTGTGTTAATTAATTACATATTTAGTAATGCTTTATTACTGTGCTTTATTATTAATAGCTGTGATCTGTTACTGTCTTTATTTATCTCCCTCTGTTAGACCATATTACATATACATATTACATATCACAGTCTAAGGCCACAAAGTGTAGGCCAAAAAGCACCTGTGACAGGCTTCAACAAGAATAAGCTATAAAGATAAAAATAAAAATAATACAAATAAAATAATACAGGTTTTGATCTGATGAACACAATAATGAACACAGTGATATGAACCGGTTACTGTCCTGGTCAGTCTTGAATTCAAATCCAAACATCTCAAAGTCCAAGACCGAGTCAAGACTAAAATTGGTTAAATAAAATTGGTATTAGTCTTTATACAGTAGTATCAGGGGCCAGTACCAGCACTACCCCGGTGTCTGTATCTGATGTGATGCCCCTTCCCTCCTCTCCTCCACAGGCTGATATCTCAATCTGTGCTGGTTCAGAGGAGCCATAGCGCCCCCTGCTGCCCCTGTGTCAAACCACAGTCTGGTCCATGTTTGTTGTACAGATGTGGAGGTCTTTGTTCAGACAGAAACATGGACCCAGTCTTAACAGCTGGCTCCACATATTCAATGGGTTATACTGTTATTCTTATTGTAGAACATTAAATGGACAGAGTTACATTGCTGTGTGTATACAAGTTTAAAAGGGTAAAAAAAAAGGGGGGGGGGGGGGGGGGGGTAAAATATTATTAATAAATAATTTTAGGTAGGTACTTTAAATATTTTACTTTTACTTTAACACTGTTCCAAAATATGTATAAGTGATAACATGAAAATAATAAAAAGTAAAAGGTTGCTGCCAAGTGACCAATAACTGGTCACTAATATTGTTGGTGCTATAACCATAGGTGAATCACCCAAAAAATGTATGTATATTAATAACAATACTTACTAAATTAATAATAAAATAATATTTCTCAAGTAGAAGTCAAAAGTACTCATCCAAATAATCAGGTGCAATATAATAATGATAATATTCTCTGGGCTGACATTTGTTCAGTAATAATCAACTCTGAACCTGTTAATGTCCACAGCAGGCTCAGAGTGACCTCTACAGGCCAACTGCTGAACTGCACCCACCAGCACTACAGAGCTCTCATGTGGAGTTAAATCAATGTGATTTTCTACAACGGCAGATTCCATATCAATACAAATGGCTTTCAAAGATAGACTAAAATAAGCATTACTACAAAAAATTGTACTAGGTCTAAAGGTTTAAAGGTCTGCAAAGGTCCAGGTCTAAACTACAACATAATCTCATCTCATGAGGCCTTCCAGAAACACAAGCTGTTGAAGAAGGCCCAGTCACAGAGCTTTGGCTGTGGATTAGATATACTTTATTCAGGGCTTGACATTAACATTAGCCAACCAGCCAAATGCAGGTAGATTTCCATTTTGGCTAGTAATAAATTGTCTTCCACTCGCCACTTTGGCTGGTTAGGTTTTATTTATATTTTTATGACAAATTTAGGCCTGAATTTTAGAGGTTATCTAATATATAGTAAATCATTACGCTAAGGGAAATGCAGCATTTAATGACATAGCCCACAGGAAATAAATAAGACGTTTCACTATGTGCAAAAATATACTTTTTATTATATGTATTTAACTAGGAGATGACTGTAAAATGATGTAAAACTAAACATTTCTTTTAGCTTATCATTTACAAAAACATCAAAATTTTTATTAATCAAACCATGGCTAGTGAAAACCTTAACCTGAAAACCTGGTAACTTTTGGGGGGAAAAAAGCCTTTTCATCTACAGTGGCCAGTGGGTGAAAAGGTTAAAGCACTGTATATAAGGATATATACATTAATGGTATTTATTCATCAAAACTGTGCCAAATTTAAAATTAAAAAAGAGTAAAGAAAAATCACAATATCACAACACATTTTTATTTAAAGGAGCTATATTCTGCAAAATTGACTTTTTCCCTCTTTCTCCCATGTTATAATGTTATTACCTCATCAAAAACATACCTGGAGTTGTGCTTAGTTTCACTCACACTTGTTTGAGTAATCCTGTATTCCCTGGTGCTGAGTTTCTGAACCTCCATTTCTCCAGAAAGCACTGATCAATCATAAGCCCTCTACTTTCAGTCAGCTCTCATTCATTTATCCAAAAAACAGTGTACAGCTCTGTTTCCACTGATTCCTCACAAAAACTTTAACTTTTGATGTAAAAAAAAAAAGCATCATACAAAAAGTTTGAGGAGGTAAACAGTTTTTTGTTTTGTTTTTTTCCAAAAGAGCACAACAGAGCTCCTATGTACCATATCTTGTACCTATATCCTAGGGAAATTTGTTCTCTGCATTTGAAACATAATTTAATGCCGCTGGGGCAATCTGTCAGGAGCAGCAACTGGTGTCCCTTCTCCAGATCTTGAGCCAGGATCCTGGTCAGGAGTACCTAGCTGGAGGATTTGCATACTATTGTGCATATTTTCGGTTAATGGGGGAAACTGGAGCAGGACCTTCTTGCTGTGACGTGGGAGTGAACTAACTAAAGATGAAGAATGGGTCAAACCATTTTGATGGCGTATAACATCCAAAGAGCCACCACACAGACTCTGAGCACCATCCTACCTGAAGACTTCCAGGGCATGTTGTGTACACTCACATGGTGCAGACTTTGAGACAATTTGTAATCTGTAAAATGATTCAATAAAACAACAACATTTTGGACAATGTCAGAAATCTCCTAAAGAGTTGCCTCTCTTCTAAACTGCTCTTTTCAAATTCCCAAACCAAAGTAATTCCTCTAATAATCCTCAATGCAACATGCACCAATCAGAGAAATCGCCCATTGTCTGACAAATGTACCTAAATGAGATTGTTGTATATGTCTAAATCTGTTCAGGAAAGTCGAGACCAACCAATTCTGTCCCATGTCAGAAAGAGGACCTCAGCACATATGCAACAGCATAATCTTTAGCAGTTTTTATAATAAGGCTTTCTCTTCCATTAAGGATTAACGTGAAGTTTGGACCGGCTGTGAATGCACAGCATGTCTGCGGTGTTGGACTTCCTAAAGGCACTAATCTCATTCCCCGGAGCAGCAGCCAAGTGAGTGTCCTAAAACGAGCAATACAAGCAAATTAATCCCAACTTAACTTGTAACGCAAATTGTTTTCTTTCCTCCATCTGGAATTACAAGATGCATGTCCAGATGTGAGTTCAAAGAAAGTAAAAGGAGGCGCGGGATTAGGGCTAATGCTTTTCAATATGAGATTAAAGTTTGGGTGAAAAAAATAGAGAAAGTATAAAAGACAATAGATTTGATTGAGCTAAAGAGCTCAGTGGAAAGACAGAGGAACAGTGAGGGGAGACATGTTTTGGAGATAAAGTCAGATGTGTCCAGACTGAGATGATATGGACATGTACAGAGGAGGGATAGTGGATGTATGGGTAGAAGGATGAGGCTGAGCAGTGGTAGAAATTTACTTAAGTACTTTTTTTTTTTTTTTTGTAAATTTTGGATGAAAATGTTATACATTTACTAGCTAGAACAACAACAGGGTAGATCAAGGATGACCAATGACTAGGATGACTTTTTTTTTTTTATGACATTCACTGAGCACCAATGAAAAGAAACATAATCCTAATAAGTGGGACGGAGGGACAGGGGGCTCAATGGCTATGCAGTACAACCAAAAGTGGGACCGGTGGTCACCCTAGGTAGATATGAAATACAGGGTCTGTTATTGGCTGGACTGGATGAGATGAAGGGATGATGAGGGATGCAGCAAGCAGGATGCGGGCTGCTGAATGTAGGATGCGGAATCCAGGATGGATGCAGGATGACTGATCTGGGTGAGGGCTGCAGGGAGAGAGATAAGTGATTCAAGCTGATGGATGAGGGATGCAGGGTGAGGGATCAAGGATGCACAGTGAGGGATGGGGGATGAAGGGTGAGTAATGAGGATCCAGGGTGAGGGACGAGAATGCAGAGTGAGGAATGAGGATGCAGGGTGAGGGACGAGAATGCAGGGTGAGGAATGAGGATGCAGGGTGAGGGATGTGGATGCAGGGTAAGGGGTGGGAGATGCAGGGTGAGGGACGAGAATGCAGGGTGAGGGACGGGAGATGCAGGGTGAGGGACGGGAGATGCAGGATGAGGGACGAGAACGCAGGGTGAGGGATGGGAGATGCAGGGTGAGGGACGAGGATGCAGGGTGAGGGATGTGGATGCAGGGTAAGGGGTGGGAGATGCAGCGTGAGGGACGAGAATGCAGTGTGAGGGATGGGAGATGCAGGGTGAGGAATGGGAGATGCAGGATGAGGGACGAGAATGCAGGGTGAGGGATGGGAGATGCAGGGTGAGGGACGAGAATGCAGGGTGAGGGACGAGAGATCCAGGATGAGGGATGCAAAGGAGATGCTGTGCAGGAGGTGATTGCTAAGTGAGTTGAGACTTAGTGTGGGGGTTTCGTCTCAGGTGAAATGGTTGAGGAGTAGGTTAACACATTAACTTGTTGCCGGGTTGTTGGGGTTAGGGCTACTAAACTAGAACTAAACCAGGGCTTTATTAAGCTAGGTCGAGATCAGGACTAAACCCAGGCTAAAACAGGTCTAGCACCAAACAATGCTAGACTAAAACATGAATAAAAGGAATAAAAAAGGAATAAAAGTGTAGCACTAAATCAGGACTTGAAGTGCACTCCTGTCCTGACCATCACCAGAAGAAGCCTGTGTACCACCAGTCGTACGTATACCACAGTTTGAGAACCACTGCTACAGAACACATTTGGGATTTAATAGATTGATGGCACAAAGAAGACAATGCAAATAGTCTTTTGATTATGTGTAATATCAGTTTTTGTTTAAAACTTTTCTGGAAAGATTTCTAAAATATCTTCTTTTTTGTATGGCTGGTTTTCTAATAAAATGGTCAAACACTGTGTGCGTTTTAACTATCTTGCTATCTACTACTTATTTATTGCACTTAGTCTCAACAGAAATAAATAAAATCAGCCCAAATCTATTCCGATTGGCAGCACTGTCCTTTTATCCCACCCCTTGCCTCAGAATCTGTTGTAGTTGTTTTGACTCAGGCGGTGGGTGGCCAGCCTCGCGGGGTCCTTCAGTGATGACGTCAGCGGTGATTTGGAAGATGATGTTGTAGCCGAAGTTGTGTAAAACATTTTACTTCATATTTATCTCTCATGGTTTATACAAATGCGGAGCCCGTATTATAAGCCACATAATGGCACTCACTGCACATACACCAAACTGAAAGGTAAGTGCTTGGTTTAAATTTTGCTGAGTTAAACTAAGTCGCGGGCTAGGTAGTTAGCATTAGCGGTTAGCCTCAAATCAGAGTGGACTTACTTTGTTTGGACAGTATCAATTATAACAATTTTTTAAAATTATTTTTATGTTTTAAAGTCCAGTCCCCGCTTAAAGTATAAAGTATGGCCTTGTAAATGAGTTTTAAAGCGAGTCAAATACTAGTACAGTTTTGTAAAAAGGTCTTAATTAAAAGAGGTCATGGGACATTAGTGAGACCAAGACATAACAGTGTTGTGAGTAATGAACAGTTTCTGCTAAAATGTCTTTTTTTATTATTATTATTATGGTGTAATTTAGTTAGGAGTGGGCCCATTTTATTATTTAGTTGCCTCTCTACTGACTGCAGATCACTGTTTTCATGTGCTCACTTGTTTATGCTCATGGTTGTGTAGTTAAAGTTTGAAGTGAGTATAAGTATATATAAGACAAATGCATTATTGAGTATTTTAGTATATTTTTACTGTGTTGGTAAAGTAGTTAGTACTGGTAATATTAATTGTAGTAGCAGTAGTAGTAATGCTGGTAGTAGTAATTGTAGTAGCAGTAAGCACTTTATACAGTACTTCTACCTCTACTTGAGTAATAGGTACTTCTTCCACTTTGATATATTAATCAATACCTGTAGTAATAGTAATAATATTAATAATAATAATAATAATAATAATAATAATAATAATAATAATAATAATGGGTTTGATTTAAATTGCACTTTCTGTGCATTTTTCAAACAATTGAACAATTAATTGAAATTGAATTGAAATTGCAATTTAAATTGTTGCAATTAGCAAATTGCAAAGGCTGCAATTATTTAGGTGAGTCCTCTGTATCCAGTCTCCACAGGGTCCTATTGTGTATAAACTGTATCCTATTAAGTAAACTGTATTTAATACCTCTACAGACATGATCTGAAAGACATGTGATTCCTTGTATTAGATTAGCAGTAAATATTTCAGTCTTCTCTCGAGTGTCAGTGCTCCATTACATGCTTAAAATGTACTTTGAACTGAACATTGATTTTTAAATTATATCGCAGGTCTAATTGCAACCACAATATCTGTCAGAAAAATTGCAATTAGATATTTTTTCAAAAGCGTTCAGCCCTACACAACGGCAGAATCGCCAACCTTCTGCCTGGTGTGTGAATAGCTCTACCTACTGAGCTCTTCCGCTTCTCAATGTGATCTAATGCTTTAAAATACTATATTGATACAGCCCACATGAACATTGCACATTGGAGCATATATTTTTCTTTTACTATTTTTACTGTTGTTAAATAGTTCATTTCCATGCTGTTTCTACAGCCTCCAGTCCCTCTGCAGCAGCCTCCTCTGGTTCAACAGCAATGCCTCTGAAACTGCAGAAGCCCGCTCAGACGGCCCACTACATCGAACTGGGAGGATACCAATACTGGCCTGTCCTGGTGCCCAGAGGGATCCGGCTTTACACCTATGAACAGATCCCAGTGTTTCTGAGGGACAACCCCTACATCACAGATGGCTACAGGGCCTACCTGCCCTCCAGACTCTGCATCAAGAGGTCAGGCTCACTCATCAGAATGTACAAGAGCAGGAAGTCAGGTTTATACGCATGGAAATTAACCGAAGGACTAAACCAGTACAATCAAAGCAGGACTAAAACAGACATAGAACTGTCTCTACATTAAACTCTAGGGCTGTAACAACTAATCAGATTAATTGAATAATCGTCAACTAATTTAATAATTGTTTAATCGTTAACTGGACTACTGATAGACTTTGAAACATGCCATGTGCTGAGAGAGGAGGGTTTATTACTAACACAGAGCAGTAAAGCAACAAAAACAGTTAAACAATGTACATTTTGTGTTTTTGATTAAAAATATCTTTATGTGTATATGCTCTATCCAAACGTCCTCCAGTGACAGTTGTAGCTTCGCCTGGTTCCAATTTTGTAAAAATGAAGTGATTTTTGATTGAATATTCAAAATTTTTAACGGGAACTATAAAACACCTCAAGTTTTTAACCAATTAAACCGCTCATGCTTCACTGTCTGATTAATCGATTAATCGAAACAGTAATCGACTAGTTATTGATTAATTGATTATCAAAATAATCATTAGTTGCTGCCCTATTTAACTCAGAGCTGTCTTGAACTGTAAAAGACATATAGCACCAGAAGAAGCCCATGCACCACCACTGGTAACTGGACCACTGTTTGAGAACCACTGGCTGAGACCATATTCTTGAATTTGCTGATCATTAATTAAAACAAAACTAAGTAGTAGTAGTTTCTACAGTAACTAGACCAGGGTGACTACATTAGGTCCTTGTTTAAAAGTAAACTAGGACTATGTTAACTGTACCACACTGTACCACAGTTACAGTGTCAGGCAAAAGGCAACTGTCTGACAGAAGCCCAAAACTTTAAGCAGTTACAGTGACAACGATAAGCCAAAGTTATTGTGGTGGAGTGTGGGGTGTGGGGTGTGATGATGGATGAGGGGTGGAGTGTGGGCAGACAGACCGTGTAGCAGCCTCACAGCCAGTTTTGTTGTTCTGGTGTAGATAGACTGGTACCTTCTACCTGAGGGCAGCAGGTGGAACAGGTGATGTGCAGGTTGGTGCTGGTGGTCAGGAGGTTGTGCACTCGTCTCAGGCAGCGAGCGGTGTTGATGGTACTGATCTCTGCTGATTTTCCCCGCTGTTTTGACCACTCGCTGGAGTGCCTTAGTTCAGCTGGAAAATTACACTAAGAATCCACATATCAATTCACTGCTAAAGGCACAACTGTAAAAGTTCTTCATGAGCTGGTACGGAGTTTTGGCACAGTTTTTGCAGTATTTTAAAATCGGACCTACTTTTTTGACACAGTAAGATAAATTCACTTAAAACTAAAATGTAAGTACCTGTCTTCACAAGTCAAAACAGCATCAGAATCAAAACTTAACACAGACTAAACCAGGAATAAAACAAGGATAAATTGTGAGTAAATTAAAGAAATTACCACTAAAACTGGACTTTTTAAAACATTTTTATTTAGTGACAACACATTTTTTTAAGGCTCTGGTAGGAAAATGATTCTTCAGTGTAAATCTCTGTCAGATGGAAGTCCATAGTGTTATTCTGATATATTTAGATTTTTGAGATATGAATATTGCGTTTGCTGATATTGAGATAACAATAATTTTGCGATATATTGTGCCGCCCTAGTTTCATTTGAAAATTAAAGAGACGTTGTTGTTCCTTCTACAGCTGAGGCGGTGGTTATGCCTCAGCACAGGTCCTCTGTCAAAGTCACTCCCAGGAATGGAAATTTTGTGAATTTCTTCATTCTTGTTGTCACATAATGTAAACTAAACTGTGATGGAACTTTAGGACAAACGCACATTATTATACACTGTAATTGAAACGCTAAACAAAGACAAAACCTGTGTTTGTTTCTCTTGTTGTAATGACCTGACTCGTATGTTTTGTCTCCATACAGTCTGTTCATTTTGTCCAATGAGACAGTGAACATGTGGAGCCATGTTCTGGGCTTTCTGCTGTTTTTCTTCCTGGGAGTTTACAACATGGCGTCTGTCCTTCCTGCTGTGGGTGCTTCCAGAGAAGACTACGTCATCTACTCTGTTACACTCTTCTGCTTTCAGGTACAAATGCATTTCCAGTTTGGAATAGAGGACAGGAGCAATAACAAAGGCTTTGTGTTATGTATGTCTGCTAATGTGTTCAGAGCTTCTCCAATCTGTGAAAGAGTGAAGAGTAAAAAGATTTAAAAAACTCTTTTTCTCAACATCAAACAAGGTTTTGCAAATCTCATCATCTACAGAGCATAACATCATCTTCAGATTCAGAGAAACTGGAGAAATCTCTGTGTAAGGGACAAGGCCAAAGACCTTTATTGGAGCCTGTGGTCTTGGGGCCCTCAGACGAGACGCCCTCTGCATCATTCATCGGCATGATGGTGCCAGTGACATTACTAAATGGGCCCAGGAATACTTCCAGAAACGACTGTGGGTAAACACAATCTGCTGTCCCATCTGCAGAGGCCAACTAAAGCTTTATCATGCAAAAAGGAAGCCATATGTGAACATGGTCCAGAAGCACCGTTGTGCCCTGGGACAAGGCTCATTTAAAATGGGACAGTATTCTATGGTTAGACCAGTCCTACGTTAACATTCTTTTTGGAAATCACGGACGTACTCTGGGCTAAAGAGGATTAGACCTTTCAGCAAGTTCTCAGCTTTCAGTTCAAAAGTAGAATCTCTGATGGGACAGGGGCATAAGGTCAGATGGGATGGGCAGGAACTATGAGTGCTGAAGGGTTTATAAACGTTTTAGAGAAACCTCTGCTCTTAAACCCAGCTGCTCTTCCACTGGAAACCTATATTAGGCAAGAATGGGACCAAATTCCGACACCAAAACTCCAGAAAATCAAAACCTTAATGCCCAGACATCTTTAAACTGTTCTGAAAAGAAGAGGAGATGCTACCCCATGGTAAACATGCCCCTGTCCCAACTATTGTGAGACCTGTAGCAGGCATCAAATTTGAAATGACCTAATTTTGTGCATAAAAGTGTAACATTTTGCAGTGTAAACATTTGTTATGTTATCTGTGTTCTATTGTGAAATATTGGCTCATGTGATTTGAAAGTCTTTTAGCTTTCATTTTATTCAAATTTTAAAAATGTCTCAAGATTTCCAGAATTCGGGTTGAACAACCCCAGAATTTAGCAGTCCTCAGTGCAAGACAATTCTTTGGCTCTGAACCAATATATGGAACATGTCTGAGCAGCAGATATTGTGGAAGTATTTTCTATGAACCACATGTTTGAATGTAAATTGAAGTCAGTTTACAGAATGGTTACATGGTTTCATCTCTTTGTCATTGCTTCTGTCTGCTTCTCCTAACTAGATGTGGGTGTTTTGGATGGAAATGTGTGTAAATTTGATTAAAATTTAAAAACACTAAGTTATAGTTTGTGCCTTTTTAGCTGTGTATGCTGTGCTCGGTGGGCTTCCATGTTTTCTGCTGCCATCGCTCAGAGAAAACCAGTCGCCGCTGGATGGCGCTGGACTACGCAGGCCTCTCCATTGGGATTTTAGGATGTTATGTTCCCGGGGTCTTCTACACTTTCTACTGCAATAACGTAAGTCAAGTACTACTTTTTTACACTGAAGAAGCAAAAAAAACAAAAAGTAAACTAAGGTTAACAGAGCAATCTTGTAAATGTAAAGGTCTAAAAGGCAATTAAACATGTCTAGGACAGTTTGAATTATTTGTGGGACATGTGCTATAACCCCATCACATTTTTTGGC
This sequence comes from Bostrychus sinensis, assembly GCA_020698575.1. Taxonomy (NCBI): domain Eukaryota; kingdom Metazoa; phylum Chordata; class Actinopteri; order Gobiiformes; family Eleotridae; genus Bostrychus; species Bostrychus sinensis. The sequence continues at coordinate 36,603,181 of CM036249.1, read as the reverse complement.
CAAGTCAAGTACCCTCTACTCCCGTGCATGATACAACAGTGCCTGTGAAACTCTGATATTAGATAGATTCAGTACACACAGAGTAAAATATTTATTATATTTATTTAGCATATTTGTGATAATTATGGTTTGCACTTAAAGGATAAACCAAAATCAGGGAATACATTTTGTATTATTTATGTAAATGTGCACAGCACTACTTCTGGATTGTTATCTCAAAGATACAAGCATAGCATTGAAAACATTTCATTTAAAAAAACTCAAACACCTCACACAACAATGTGAAAAACAACAAAAGCAATTTTTCTTTATAACAACAATGCAAAAATAATAAAGGCAAAGACAGAGAGGCAGAGGCAGTACCTGGCTCAGTTTACCTAATTACCACCATCTTTGATAAATCAAGCTATCTAGTTTATTTGGAATAAAATTCTCTATTTATATTATTTTATACCTTGCCAAATGACCAACCTGCTCTAAATTATTTTTGGGCCTAAATAAAATGGCTTATATTTAAATAATAATTTTAGCGAACATGCCATAATTTTACTTTGAGTAGGAACAATTTGTTGTTCATAGCAGCACATAGTGCTTATTTCCTCTCTAATTAAGCTTTTTTAGTTTTTGCTGAAAGGATGTTTGCCTAAAGTCACATGACAATAAAAATGTATAACTTCCAAGATTCAACTTACCCAGTGGCTTTAACTAATTCCCCTCTTCCCTATATAATGTTATATATTCATCATAATTAAAGGGGCTATATTGTGCTTTTATACATTTTTTTTAACCAGTCTTGGATGCTTCTATGACAGCAGGAAGTTTCATAACTTTGAAAAACATTGTGACTAAAAGAAAGCACCTGAAATTACTTTACAAAAGAAATGGGTGAAGTGACCAGTAGAGGGCAAAGCTTTTGAACAATCAATTAACTTAATAAATTTAACATTATTAAGCTTTTTGTATGATACCATTTTACTTCAAAGTAAAAGGGAACAGAGCTGTACACTGTTTTTTGGGTAAATGAATGAGAGAAGACTGAATGTAGAGAGCTTGTTGATTGGTCAGTGCTTCCTGGAGTGGGCGGGGGTTTGTGTAGAGGCTGAAGTTTTTGGACCTAAGCGCTTTGAGGCCTCAGAAACTCAGCGCCAGAGAATACAGAATTACTTAAACAGGCGTGACTAAAGCAAAACACAACTCCAGTTATATTTCTGATGAGAGAACAACATTATAACATGGGAGAAAGCCCAGAAAAATCAATTTTGCAGAATATAGACACTTGCTTGAAATATTTCACTTTATGTACTGAGTCTAATATATGAGTTTCAGTTTTTCATTTGAACTACTGAAATAAGTTCACTTTTCCATGATATATTTTAAAATTATCAATGTGTTTGTATGATTTTCTGTAAAGATAAGAAGTTGCAGTATTTTGCGTTAACTTTTTTTTTGCTTTGCTTCAACTTTACACAAGTACCTCATAGCCCCTCTTCAAAACCCAGCGCTGTCCCTTTAATTGAATAATCCTGAAGCTGTCAGTCTGTGATTGAGTCACTGTTCCGGTGAATAAACGTCCCCACACCTTTTCGATCTGACGACACATTTCCCTTCAGCTCCAAACGCCCACAACCTCTACCACCATTTTTTTTTTCTCTCCCTTTAACCACTTTTTCCTCCTGTGCAGTTTGCTTGGCTGCCTTCTCTTGGCTTCTCCTCCGAACATTGGAAGCACCGCGTTATTTTGCCCTAGCTAAAATCTGCTGCGGCTCAAACCAGATGGCAACGGCAAAAAAAAAAAAAAAAAAAAGCATAAAAAAATTAAACTCTCCTTTCATTATCTGCCAACGCTGGTCCATGCCGCTGTTCCCTACACTCCCCAAAGGCACGTATTATTATTATTTTGCATAAATAATTTGTGGTCAGTGCGTTTAGTGGAGGAGAGATTTAGAGATTTTTTGGCTGTTGGGACACGGTGTAAATTTATGCGGCGTGAGTTTCAGCAGGAAGAGTGCGGCTGGACCACATCCACTCAGATGGACAGAAGGACAGAGCGGCACAAACTGGTGAAGTGAGATTTGGGGAGGTTTTGAAGTGTGGCTGTATGTTAGACTTATGGATACAGTCGTTTATTTCAACTACTACACATTTTGCCCTCAAAGTTGATGTGTGAATCAGGAAAAATGGGTAAGTGTAAAGATTTGAGCAAGTTTGACAAGGGCCAAATGAGTGACGGCTACAGACAACTGGGTCAGAGCGTCTCCAAAACTCCAGCTCTTGTGGGCTGCAGTGGTCAGGATCTAAGAGAAAAATGGTTCAAGGAAAGAACAGAGGTGAACTGGTGACAGGTGATGCAGGTGGGGAGTGTAGGCTCACTGTTTTAACGCTCATGGGCTGTATTATTCAGCACTTAAAGCTACTGTCAGCAGCATGCGCTCATACTGGTTTAAAAACAGTACTGCAGTCTAAATCAAAGCAATGGTCTCTTTTCTGATTGGACGATTGGCAATGCAGGGTTTAGAACCCCCAAAAAATGTAAAAAAAACAAACACAATTTGGCCATTATTTAAAACATATTTTTTATTGTGAATAAATCAGCTGTACCATTGTTTTCAGTAAAACTAATATTTGATTTAAACATGTTTACATCATATCTTGGCACACATGTGGGTCATTTTTATGATATATAAAAAAATATATACTGCTCATAGCACCTTTAACTTCTAATTAGGGCTGCAGCAACTAATCCATTATAATCACTTATTGAAATAATCGTCAACTAATTTAGTAATTGATTAGTTGCTATCTAGGGTATTCATAGACTCTGAAACATGTTGTGTGCTGACAGAAATGGTTTTATTACCAAAATAGAGCAGAAAACCAATTACAGTTTTGTGTTTTTAAATAAAAACATCCTTGAGTATATATGCTGCATCTAAAAGTTTTCAAATATCACACTTGAACTTTTGTCTGGTAAAATTTTGTAAAATATTAAGTGAATTTTTGTAGTATTATTACCAATTTGTTACGGGAAGAATAAAACCACAACAACTTGACATTCTTACTGCACCAGCTTGTAACAAATTTACCCACGCTTCACTGTCTGATTATCAACCAGTTAATTGTTAAAATAATCCATTGATTAATCGATTATCAAAATAATTGTTAGTTGCAGCCCTAATTCTAACAGCCATTTTGGGTCACCGTTAACAAGCTTCTTCCACCTCTGAACTGGAGTCTTTGCCTATTCTTCACCTGCATTCTTCACCAGTCTAGCTCAGTGATGTTTGATGGCTTCTGTGCTGCTACTGCCTTCTTTAAGTCCCACCAAAGATTGGGAGTGGGATTTAAATCTGGAGACGAAAGCATGGTCCAGGATCTTTTTTGAAAAATCTTTGAGAAATCCTTAAAGGTCTCCTATTCTGCTAATTTTTTAACAATGTAATAATGTTGTTTCATCCACTAAACAGACCTGCAGTAGTATTTTGTTTCATTTACATGTTTGAGTAATCCTGTTTGCTGAGGCTGTTCCCTTCTCAAGATCTGAAAACACTCAGTCTCACAGCTCTACGTAAACATGTGAAACCAGGAAGAGCTCCTGCACATTTCTAAAGCCCATACACCATCACCGGACTCAATCTGAATTTCCGCCTTAAACCGCCGTCACTACGAAGCAGTCTGCTCAGAAATCTATCTGTTAGCGTCATGTTGCTTATAGTTGTGCTAAATAGCCATTGTATGCTCTTTCCTTTCCTCATTGTTACCAGCAGGGGGTGACAGACACTTAATCCAAGCATTCTCTGCAAAGTCAAAAAAGAGGTTTACCACATATACATTATTTTAATTAAAATCTGAACTACTAATGCAAACTTGTCTAACACGATTTCAGAAAGCCTGTAAAAAGCATCATATACAGTTAGGTCCATAAGTATTTGGACACTGACTCAAGTTTTGATATTTTAGCTGTTTTACCAAAACTGTTCAAAATACAGTTATATCATTAAAATGTGCTTAAAGTGCAGACTCTTAGCTGTAATTATGTATATTAATGTAAAAGTAGGTCTATCAGTGTCTTGGTCCACCATAACCAGAAGACTTTATGAGAGAAAATACAGAGGGTTCACCATAAGGTGCAGACCTCAACAACAGAAAGGCTTGGCCAAAAACACCTGTGGACAGATGAGACTCAGACCAACCTGTACCAGAATGATGGGCAGAGAAAAGTCTGGAGAAGGCTTGGAACGGCTCATGATCCAAAGCACAGCACATCTTCTGTAAAACCTGGTGGAGCAGCGTGATGCATGAGCTGCAGAACTTCCAGTGGTGCTGGGTCACTGGTGTTTACTGATAATGTGAAAGAGACAGAACAGTTGGACAGTGACCCAAAACATAACGCAAAAGCAACCCAGAAGTTTTTTAAGGCAAATAAATGAAATATTAGGCAATGGCAGGGGCAGTCAACAAATCTTGGCCCGATCAAGCATGTTTAATGTTGTTTAAGACAAAACTTAAGGCAGAAAGATGCCCAAATGACCAATGACTGAAGACCGCTGCAGTAAAGGCCTGGCAAAGCAACATAAAACAGGAAACCCAGTGTTTGGTGATGTCCATGGGCTCCAGCCATCAGGCAGTCATTGTCTGCAGAGGATATTCCACAAAGTATAAAGAAAGAACAATTTATTCATGGTAATGTTCATCTTTCCAATTACTTATGAGACCCTGAAAAAGAGGCAGCTTCACATTAAAGTACTGTAATTCCTAAACCCTTTTTCCAATTTGGATGTGTGAATACTCTCAAATTCCAGCTGAGAGTCTGCACTTTAAGCTCATATTAATTATAAAACTATATTTTGAGTATGTTTTGGTTAACAGCTAAAATAACAAAACTTGTGTCAGTGTCCAAATACTTAAAGATCTAACTGTAGGGCCTTTAAAATCTGTGGGGGGTCGAATATTTCTGATTGCAACTGTAAATCCCCAAGTACATACTGTATATTATGAATATACAGATAGAAATACAATAGAAAAGCCTGTCTGAGTTATTAATGAAAACCCAAATGTTCTATAAAGTTGTGTCTTATGACTAAGAACCCTTATATTAACCTCCCCATATGCAGTCTATCCTTGTCTAACCTCTCCCCCCGTCCCTCCTCAGTACTGGAGACAGGTGTACCTGGTGGCGGTCCTGGCCATGATCCTGGCTGTGTTTTTCGCTCAGATCCACCCTCTGTACCTCAGTAAACAGTGGAAGCAGATGCGCTCCCTGATCTTCTGCTGCGTGGCTGGGTACGGCCTGGTGCCCACGTTCCACTGGGTCTGGCTCAGCGGGGGCTTCAGCTCTGAGCTTGTACAGGTAATTACTGCAGACTTACTGACTTCCATCAATAACATACGGCTGTAGTGTGAAATGCTCGGATATTGCTGACTGCTGCTGCCAACAGTGTGAAGTTAACACAGTGGTTCCCAGACTTATTTATCTCGTGTCCCCCCTGGGCTTTTTGTCATACCATGAGTACCATCTCTCACTTATACTTGATGATTCTTTAGAAGTCTTATAAAATGTATGACAACTGATTATTAAGTCAATGAAAATAATAAAAATTTGTAATTAGTACAAAGACATTTTATACTTTGGGTACATTATTGTAAGTAAGTACACTGTAAAAAAAATATTCCAAAAACTCAAGGCAACAGGATCCCTCAAGGTCTGTCTGTCTGTATGTATATATGTATGTATGTATGTATGCAAGTAATTTTACATTGTAGAATTTTTTTCTGGCATGCATAAATAACTGCCAAACAAGTTCCATATACTGTAATATTATTATTAATAATAATTTTATTTATATAGCACACACAGAAAAATAAATAAAATCACCAGCAATACATTTAAAAAAGAATAAATCACAGGTCTAAAAACAAAAAACTACAAATAAAAATAAGAATGAAATCAGCCATAAACTTGAGAGAATAAGAATGTTTTAAGTCTAGATTCAAAAATAAGCACAGTGTCAGCATTTTTTATGATAGGGGATGAAGAGTTCCAGAGTATTGGGGTGTAGTGAGGAAAAGCTGCCTCACCAGATCTGGGCTTTCTGTGGAACTGATAAAAGTTCCTGAGTGGACGAGTCAAGAGGTCTGATGGGGGTGGAATCTGTGAGCATGTCAGAAATCTAAGCAGGGCCAAGCCATGTAGAGATTTAAAACAACATTTAACATTTTAAAATCAATACGTTGTTTTACAGGCAGCCAGGGAAGTGAAGATAAAATTGGTGTAATGTGTTCAAATTGTTCTCGCTGCAGTGTTTTGGATTAGCTGGAGCTTATTTAGTGACTGTTTGGTGAGTCCAGCATAAGGTGCACTGCAGTAATCGAGATGACTAGAAATAAACACATGCCCAAATTTCTCTGCGTCAGGTTTGGACAAGAGGCTTCTGATCTTGGCAATGTTTCTAAGATGAATAAAAGCAATTTTTGAAATGTTTAAAATATATTTATGAATGTTAAGATTGGAGTTGATACCTCCCTAGATTTTTGCCCTAGATGTTCACAAGAATAAAAAGACATTGATTCCAATTCCAATAAGGACAACATTTTTACCTAAGCACCTTCAGACCAACCACTAAAATGTTAGTCTGGTGAGCCAGCCTGTCCTACTTCCTTTTCTCAAGCAGGACAGTCTGGTTCCCCTCTCAGAGTGGAGTATTTCTTTGGTTCAATTTGGAAATGGTTAATCACTGTTGTTTATCTGCAGCACGTCTTACGAAAGCGGAAGAGCTAACCAAGGTAGCACTAGCTACTGAGCTAATTTAATAACTTCTCTGACCTGATTAACGGCATTGGTAGCTTTCCTTCATCACCTGTTGGTTCTGCTGAAGTCCTTGTTGTCCAGTCCTCCGTTATTTTTTTCTTCATCTTGTTGCCATTTTAACAACATTTAGGTCCAGTTTACATCTGATAATTAACAAATGCATTAAAAAAAATAACTTTTTCCACCAAGTCTTTGTACAACTCGCTTCTGCTGCTGTTCCCGTTCAGAAATAAGTACAGAGCTGCTCATAATAAGCTGTATTCTGGTGTTTTATGAAAAAAAACAAGAAGAATCCACGTTTGTTTGGGTCAGAGGTGCACAGCTTATGTCCCACCCTTTGTTTTTCTGATTGGTTACTCCGCCTGTCATTGTTCTGCCTCAAACAAAACTTATGGGAAGAGGAACCAGACTAACTTCTTTGTATAGAATAGGAAAAGAGTTTGTCTGGCAGGCCAGGATACTAAAATGTCAGTTTTATTATTATTTAGCTGTAGCTGTGAAGACTCTCACTCGTCCAGGGTAAATGCATCGCAACAAAAGTTTTAAAAAGCAGTCATCTGGATTAGATTTTTCAAGTAGAAGACGTTTCACCTCTTATCCAAGAGGCTTTCTCAATTCTGAAATGAACTGGTAAGAGAGCTGGTTTATATTCTTCTAGGAAGGAGGAGTCCTGAAACTAAATTCTATTGGTCAATGTGACCATGAATAGCCTAGTGGTTTCGGGTCATTAGGAGTCCTTTGTCCTCAGCTGGAGTGAGAGTGGTTAACCCTCCTGGGCCTGGGCAGCTCCTTCAGATGTAAATGACCTGAGTGAAACTGGTTTGTTTTGTTTGGGTTTCAGGAGCCTGTTGTAGACAGAAGGAAGGTTGTATCTGAGACCACCATTTCTGTTAAGAGAAGGTTTATCTTTTTTGACAAAGATTGCTTCTTTCACTCCTCGCTCAAACCATCCTTTCTCTCTGGCTAAGATTTGGACCTCACTGTCCTCAAAGGAGTGGTTAGTGGCCTTCAGGTGGAGGTGTACTGCAGATTCAGGTCCACTGGAGTTGGCCCTGCGGTGTTGGTATAACCGCTTGTGCAGAGGTTGTTTGGTTACCAAACCAAACCTCTGCAATAGAATTTAGTTTCAGGACTCCTCCTTCCTAGAAGAATATAAACCAGCTCTCTTACCAGTTCATTTCAGAATTGAGAAAGCCTCTTGGATAAGAGGTGAAACGTCCTCTACTTGAAAAATCTAATCCAGATGACTGCTTTTTAAAACTTTTGTTGCGATATTTAGCTGTAGGAATATTAGGGATATTAGGCATGTACCTTCATCCTTTCAGTTGTCTGTAACATGTATTTGCTAACCTCATCATGGGAAGTGGATAGAGTAGATCAAATACCAAGGCCCAGACCTCCTCACTGGCTGCAGCACAAAAGCATTAAAAACCCATTGTTAATGTGATTGTTCTCTCCAGGCGTTTGTCCCTCGTGTTTTGGGGATGTACTTGCTCGCTGCCCTGGCTCTGGTGTTCTACGTCTCCAAGGTTCCTGAGAGATACTTCCCAGGTAAGGACACCTCTCAAAGACAAGTCATTTTTACAGTATTGAAATATGTATTTGACACAAATGAAAAATGTAATTTATTCACCTGAAAATCACAAACCCCAAACTATTTAGGGGCATTTTTAAAATCCACTTGTAATGAATTGTATTTACTTCTATAATTATAATACACTGCCTGGCCAAAAAAAAAGTCACCACCTGGATTTAACTAAGTAACCAGGTAAGATCCTCCCTGCAGTTGGTCAGGTCTGGGTTCAGCAACGTTATGTGCCCAGAGAATGACATCAGCTGACTGCCTGAATATACTGAATGACCAGGTTACTTCATCAATGGATTTTATCTTCACTGATGGCACTGGGCTTATTCCAAGATGACTATGCCAGGATTCATCGAGTTCAAATTGTCAAAGAGTGGTTCAGGAAGCACGAGACATCATTTTCACACATGGACTGACCACCACAGAGTCCAGACCTTAACCCCACTGGTCATTCAGTAAATGCAGGTTGTCAGCTGACTTCATTCTCTGGGCACATAACGTTGCTAAACCCAGATCTGACCAACTGCAGGGAGGCTCTTACCTATTTACTTAGTTAAATCCAGGTGGTGACTTTTTTTTTGGCAGTGTATATGTTCTACTGTTGCATATACACTGCCAAATGTTTTGCCACAAACTCAGCAGACTCACTTCTCTGTTGTAAAAAAGTGCAAACAGAATCCGATCCTGAGATTATGAGACTGATTTTTACCATCACGAGAATCTTGTGACATTTTGATCTTGCAAGATCTTGTCACCCTAAAGTTGATGTGATGACAGTGGGAAAACTGAAATGCGCTGAGACTAAAATCTTTAGACAGGGAAAGACATACCCTAGTTTGTCAGACATTTTGGAATATAAGAAATATCAATCTTCTGATCGCATCGTCTATATGCAACTGCAAATGTTATTTCAGCAAGTTATTTATGATCATTTCTCTGCAAATATAAGGTTGATTGTCATCAAACAAAGACTGATTTGAAGCTTAAGGAGTGTAGAACATATGTATGGACTGGAAACTGTTCCTACTGTCCATGATTTATTGTTTTTATTTACTGTGATTGACCAGGCTCATCATGCCAGCAGCTTAAGGCCTCCATACACTAAGGCGACGATCGCCTATCTGAAGCCGTCTTAACAGTATGCGCCGTCAGCCCCCATCGCTCCAGGACGGAGGCCGTCTGACTAGTTTCCTGCCGATTGGCCTTGTTGTTGAATCGGCGTCTTTGGTCTTTGGCACGAAGCGCTCTGATAGGCCTAGCACTACAGCTGCCGCGCCAATCAGCTCACGGGAATTTTAGCAGAAGTGACGGAGTGATGAGAGGTGAAAACCGCTGTGGCAGCATACTGTCACCACTTTTGCATTTTTCGCAATTCCGTGCAGAAAGTTATCTTCTTCCAGTAACAGAGCAGCGGCACCTAATCCACACAAAACAATGTCCAAACCGGCCATTATCACGCTTCTGTAATGTTCAAACAAGCTGAGAACAGTGGCAGACCAAGGCGCGCTACATGCATATGTACTCTGCAAACATTCTGTCACTTTCGTTTATCTTTATTCACTGGCTAGCGCCATCTGCCGCTTTGGGGGGGGTAATTACATCAGGCGCCTGCGCAAGACACAGTCTTTAGGTCGGTTGTCGCTTCGGTGTATGAAGAGGGAAAAAGGTCATGCGACGTGAGGAAACGGGAGGGAACGAGAGGAGACGAGAAGAGACGAGCTGTCGCTCCGTCTTTTCAGTGGCAGTCTGGGAGTCGCCTTGGTGTATCGAGGCCTTTACAGTATCGCTGACTGCAACAACGGCTAGCGCCCCCTAGCCACTGGTGCCCTAGCCGGCTGCCTATATCACCTATGCCAAGAGCCGCTCTGCTCAAAAGTTACAGTAAAATGCTGATTGACATGAAATACAGTAGCAATCAGAAATGTTCACCCCCCTCACCTGAAAGACATTATTCTGATGTGTAGGAAAGATAGTGAGAACAAATGACCACACTCTTTAATGTTCCATATCTGAGTTATTTTGACTTAACTTTGAAGATCAAATAAAAAATGTGTCTCTTGTAACACAGGCCCATGGGCAGTATAACTCAGCCCTTAGCTTCAGGACTTTGTGGACGTCTTTTCGTTTTTATAAATTCTAACAAATGGGTCAGTGCTAACAAGCTTCTTCCACCTCTCGACTGGAATCTTTGCTCATTCTTCACCTGCATTCTTCACCAGTCTAGCTCAGTGATGTTTCATGGCCTCTGTGCTGCTACTGCCTTCTTTAAAGATTTTCAATGGGGTTTAAATCAGGAGACTGAGAAGGCCAGTCCAGGATCTGTTTGAAAAACCTTTTATCCATAAATCCATAAAATCTTTTGAATATTTCTGATTGCAGCTGTATCCTGTACTGTATGTAGTTTAGTATGATAGCACCTAAATAGATGAGTGGGAGACGCGTAGCAGTGGTTAGTACTGAGCAAGGAGGTCGTGAGACTGACCGTAAGTTCTATGTTCAGCTCTTTGCAAATGGAGCAAAGCTTTTTTTAATTCCCATCCCACAGATTCCACTGGTGTTAAAGCTGCCAGGTCAAGATGACCACACCCCTCTGCTGCGTGTAAACATTTATTTTCCTCCCGTAGGCCAGCTAAACTACGTGGGCTCCAGTCACCAGCTCTGGCACCTCCTCCTGGTGCTGATGTTTTATTGGTGGCACCAGTCTTCAGGATTCATCATGGCCTACAGACACAGTCAGCCCTGTCCAGACACTACCACACCGGCTTAAATACTACAGGGACTCACTGAGGACAGGCCCGAGGTGAGAAAGACCGTCCCTTCAGTGTCTGTGTGCTTTGGTGGAGCAGTGTGTGGGGACTATCAAAGAACCGCAAGATGCTTTTGTGGTGCAGTGTATACCTTCACTTTTTGAGGCGTTCAGGTGTTATGTTAGGTAAACACAGTGTGTAAAAGACATTCATTTGGAGGTACACGGGTTGGCTACTATCTTAACTGTCAAATTTTCTGCTGGAAACACTGTATCAATACGCTATGTGCTATTTATGGTCCATATAAAAGTGCTTAAATAATTCATAATTAAATGTTTCATTAACCTTTACACAGCCATTTAAAAAACTTGCACTTGCACCTTTAGTACCAAAAAACTCACCTCCTAAAATGTTATTAAAATGTTTTTTGTTTTGTTTTTGTGCATTGAATGACTTGGTTTCTCTAATTGACTGAATTTATATAAAAAATATTATATTTTATTTTATTTAAATATATTTTTGAATATTTTTAACCCTTTAAACGCCAATTTGCTACTATAAACCTCAATCAGAAAAACAAAAAATGTAAACATTTTCAACATACTAAGTAATTATGGTCATTAATTGACACCAATTCTGATTTGAATGAATGAATTCTTATTTTTTGGACCATTTTATTGAAAAATATGACATTGTTGCCTTTAGAACTAAAAGTGTTTAGCCCTTAAAAGTAGATTATTGATGATATTTTTTCCACATTCAATTACACCCCTCCTCTCCAACCCCAGACCATTTTTATTAGTCATTTTTGTCTTGGCCCTACAGCAGTTGACAATGCAAGACAAACCGCCATTTTAAGCTCTCTGGTGAAAAATCATGAAAAAAATGTAAATTTTAGACCAGAAGCTTATTTTGAAATGGTCGTCACCTGTTAAGTACAATTTTATTGTGCTACAGTTCAATCAGAAATAACGTTTTAATGGTATTTAATGGGACCATAATGGTAAAGACCATGAGTGTAACACACGAGTGTTTGTACAGTGTATTATAGACCTAAACAGACAAATGAGACTGCAGTTTTAAACCTCCCATAAAAACTGTAACCCTGGCCAAATTCAATTTTTTTATTAACACAGACAAAATTGTTTAACATTTTCAATGACAAAGTACAAAAAGGTACCAAAGGATTCATTTGTTTAAAAACAATTAATTTATGTGAATAATATTATTATTTCTTGTGGAAATTTTTTTTTCATGGTCCTGTGCTGCAATGCATGAATTAATTTTATCTGTCAACTTCACCAATCAAAGCCAATGGGCGGGGCTAATGCTGAGCCAGTCAAATCTGGGATTGATCTGTGTTAACTTCCTGTGCAGTGTAACAATAATATTCACACTCTCTGTAAACCTGAATAACTTTGAGCTCATACAGAAGAGAGTGAGTATGCTCTTGATAATCAACCTTATAAATAACACGTATGGCCCTTTTTAGAGAACCATGAGAGGGTTTAATGAACTCATGAAGTTATTGCCCCCGGTCTCTGTGCAGTAACTAACAAACTATGGGACAGTAAAGCATATGAAGCCATTTATTACTTACATTATCCAGTACCTGTTTTTCTTTGTTAAAAACTGAAATTCTTTTTGTGTATGTTTGATGTGATTTCCAACTGTTACGACCCAAAGGAAACGTATTTAAAAAGAACATAGAAGTCAAGGCTTATGAATCAAAAGATGTTTTTTTTATTTGATTTATTTATTTGGTCCCATTTATATGGTGCTTTTCTGCCTCACTGAGCACTCTTTACATCAAGGAACCATTCACCCATTCACACTCACAATTACAAATGAATTCCTAAGCAAAAGAAAAGTGAAAACAGGACAGCTGGTCCCACCAGGTCAAACAAAAGGCTAGGTGCTAACAAAAAGCTGATGAGGGCTCAGGCTCCTCTATACAGAAAGCAAAAAATACACAATAGACCCATAGTATATAAAAGGTGAGAATTACATGGAAAAATAATATAAAAGTGGAAAAGTAGTTGGCAACTAACACCAGCTAATTCTCTCATTAGGGCCTGAGCATGAATGTGCAAGAGCCTTATTGTAACTGTATATATTTTATTATAACTAGTGCTGTCAATTGATGAAAAAAGTTAATCAGATTAATCACAAGAATGTACAACTTGGTAGATTTTCCATGACAATATGCAGTGTTAAATAAAAAAAAGTCCAGAGAGGTTCAGGAGTGTGTTTTTACTTGGATAAAAAAAAATATATCTCAGAAATAACTGAATATCACTGAAATCACTGAATATTGTGAGAGTCTTTAATAAGTCTGTGTAGAAACTGAGATAACAGTGTCTGCATTAAATCTACTGCAGACACCTGAGCCTCTCCTCTGCTCCTGTCAGTGCCGCGGACATGGGGTGGGGCGGGGCGCGGTCACCTGTCAGGGGCGGGGCGCGGTCACCTGTCAGGGGCGGGGCGCGGTCACCTGTCCGCAGTGAGGCTGCCACTCTGAGTCGAGAACTGATGCCTTATGAAGGAAAAAAAAAACACCTCAAATGAATGGTTTGTAGGAGTTTGCGGCTTGTGGCTCCATAAGTTCAGGGATGGCCATGGATCGCCCCCCGCTCTCACCACAGGTCCAGGACGCACAGAAAGCCCAGCTCCCAGGAACGTGCACGGACAGAGGCAGTGAAAGGAAGCGATATAAAAAGCACACGTATTAGTAAAAAGTTTTACATGAGACTCGTGAGGGGAGGGAAAGGAGAGGGCTGTAGTGCAGCGGCCAAAGCAGTGGACTTCTCCTGAAATGGAACCAAGGACAAACGTGAGTGAGGCAGCTGCTCTCTCTTCTCGTTCACTGTGAAAGCAAGTCAATGTTGTGACATATGCACATTTCCAAGACGGTCACGGCTTCACGCCCTCCAAAGTGCTTTGAGAAGCGCTGGTGTACAGCAAAACAGATCGTGTGATTAATTTGCGTTAATAAATTTTAACGTGTTAATTTTTTTTAATTAATCGCATGCGCTAACGTTGACAGCCCTAATTATAACTCCTAAGAATTTGTTCTCTTAAACTAAACTCTTCAAACTGTACACTATTTGTAGCTGTACCTGTTCTGTCATTTTCAGTCATCACAATTAAAATAAGTGCTTGAAATATTTCACACTTTATGTTAGAGGTCGGCTGATATATTGGGACAATTTTTGCATTTTTTTAGTCAGTTGGCAATTGGACGATTCTTGCACTTTAATGCAGATTTTTGGTCAGGCACATGTCCAAACAAACATGTGACTGAAAGACCCCAGCTTCCTCATCTATCTTGAAGCAGTTTGTGCTCTTACTCTGCAGTTCATAGGAAACATCCAAAATCAATTTATCTGGGCTGAAAAGCTCAAAACGGCAATAAAAAGATTTTGCTAATTTCTCTGGCATAGAACCTCAGAGAACAAAAAAATCCAAAAGCCTTTTGTAGCTCTCCCCAAGCTCCACTCACACGACAAGTTTGCTTGAGAATGCCTTACTGATTTTCTCAAAAAACCCATCTTTAACTGTTCTCATTGTCCAATTCTAACACAGTTGTTTGCATTTTAGTAATCATTCCTAAAATAAATGGCTATATTTATTTCTTTCAAATCAGCTCTACATATCAGTCAAAAACAAAAAAATCTGCAGTGTTTATCGGCCATTGGCTGCTCTGAATTTTAAAAATTCAGCATCAGACATAGAAAAACCTGTATCGGTCGACCTCTACTGCATGTGCTGAGCCTATATGCTGAGTCTGTGTGTTTCACATTTTAAATGGAACTTTTCCCCTCTATATAACAATAAAATGTAATTTACTGAGGTGGGCCTGGTAGAAAACCTTTGACCACCTTGGGGACTAAATGCCACCTCTTGAAATGGCCTGATTTTCTCTCATACACTGTCTTTATATGTTTGAACAGGGCTTGTTTCCACACTGTTCCCTAACCTGTTTGTGTTGTGTTTTGTAGTTTGACTGACAGCTGCTGGGTCAGATCCTGTCTTCACCGGATTCACAGAGAAACCTGCAGCAGATGGAAAAAACACCACTTTTCCAGGATTTAAAAATAGAGCAGGAACTCTACACCAACACAGCCCACTTTACGTGAATGTACCCAGAAAGAGTCTGACAAATGTTTCAAAGCATTAAGCTGCAAAAATATGGTTCAGTCAGGTAGCATTATAAAAGTGCCTGTGAATAATGTAGAAGCAAATTGTCTTTTTTAAATGGTGAGAAAGCAAGCCCTGCAAAAAAAGTCATTCATACTGAAAATAACTCATCTTAAAGGTAAAGTGGGTATTTTTATCTGCCAAATGTAGCTTCCCATTTGCAACACTGTTAGAGGCATGGTCCTGTATTTAGTAAAAGTGGCTGTATGATACTCAGTGATGGCTCCACCCTACAGTAGGTAACTGCCAGCCCTGTTTGGAGAAGCAGCAGACAGGAGCAGTGACACAGGCTTTGGATGTCTGCTAATGACGCCTTTGGAGCACATATTTAAATGACACAGTGCCCCATTTCCAGCATTACAAAGTTTAGTCTCTATACTGTTGCTCCTGTCTGCTTCTCCAAAATCTGAGTGTGCTATCTGCTGTAGGATCCTGACCTGACGAGGATTCCCCTTTTCTATGAAGTGTCTGTAAATTTGAATTATTAGAAATTCACCCAAAACTGAATGAAATGTAGAAATCAAAAGCAAAATTACATGTGCCCACTATGTAAGGTCTAAAATCTTTATTGTAATTTGACTAGACTTTTAAAAGATGTTATCAGTTGGCACATTTTGAACTCTTTTGGCTTTTTTTTTTTTAAAGCTCTTAACTGTATCACATAAGGAATAACTGTTGTAGCTAAACTTGTTTTTAAGAAGTCTGTTGGCGGCAGCTCCAAGCTACATCAAGCCACTCAAGTCCTCATTCACACACTAATTCATCACTTGGCCAATAGTATTAAGTTTTTTTTTCTTTAAATTCATATAGGATAGTTTCCTTACTCGGCCTTCTGCACTTTCTAAGTAAAAAGTTCAGCAAAATGTCCTTAAAAGGGAAACTAATCCATTTGCACAGGGCACAGGACTGTAGTCTTTTCTATATGGAGTATGCATGTGTACAGAAGCCAGATTTGTCAAACCAAAGACTCAAATGTCTTACCTTTTTGTAGTTTAAAGTGGTATTTTTTGTAGCCGAACGGATCAAGAAAGTTTTCAGATGTACAAGCAAATGTGGTAACACTTTAGAATAACTCACACTATCAAGCATTAGTTAAGGAAGTTAACTGATTATTTATAAAGCATTACTTCAACATTTATAAACACCACTGAGTTATAAACTTAATTCTTTAGTAGGAAGCTCAGGTAAATGAATGCAAAATTATAAACATTACTGTTGTTATCTATAAATGGTTTTCATAAAGTTATTCATTACATATTTAGGAATGCTTAATTGTGGTGAGTTATTCTAAAATGTTACCACACATTTTAATGTAAAAATGACACATAATGTAACTACTGGAGTTGTATGGGTTTTTTCTTTATTTTCAGCTGTGGTGCTTTTGATATGTCAGTAGTTGTTAGGGTTTGTGTATCTTAGAGAGCCTAACGCACTCCACTGTGGGCTCCCAGGTCAGAAAAAATAGTTTCATTGACAGTTTCATAGTCTAGAGAGTAAGTATTTTATTGTCAGTTTGATGTTACATGGAACAAATATACGTTGTATTATTTTAGGTTATGTCCACATGTCCATAGGTAGGTATGCCTAACATGGGTCGCACTCATAAATGGTTTCACATTTCTGTTCATATATAGACTAAAGACCAAACTATTTTCATATTAAATTGAATACAGATTTTGTGATGCTGTTCACTGTTTAAAAGCTGTTTTTCAGGATTTTTTTCAAGGAAGAAAAAACATTGTCAGTGCCTATCTTTGTAGCAGGGCTAAGGGGAAGACAGGCTTCATGGATTTTAAAATACCCATGTACATGTGGACAAAGTATTATGGTAAAGGACTACTTTTTGACATATTCCTACACCCAAGCTCCATTGTTGTCAGTGGCTTGGACGCTGATTGGAGCGGGAATGCACTTCTCTAAAGTAACTAAAGCTACAGCCTGTAACTATGGCCATACTGAGGTCATATTTTAGACAATGGCAGTGTTCTCTACTTGTTCTGTGTGTAACTTATTGTATGTGTGTAAGATTTTCTCAACAGTGTGGTTGTGTTAAGTCGTCAGCTGCAGACTCCTTTTGTACAGCAGGACTTTTGTATTATGGAGTTTTTAATGTTTAAACTTGGCTCTAAATAAAGTATCAATCAATGTTAAGTTTTGTTGTGTCCTGTCAGCATTTTTGTTTAAAATGACCTTTTAAAGAAACTAAGCATAAAGCAAATTTCTACCATGTGTAAAGGGTTGTTAAAAGGGATTCTAGACCCACTGTGCAGAGAAGTGAATGGGCCTTGCTTATTCACATTTGGGGTCGCTGGTGGCTGAAGCCCATCCCAGCAACTATAGGCCTTAGGCGGGGTACAGCCTGGACAATGACCAGAGAGTCACAGGGCTGACACAAAGACAGACGATTCACTCTTTCATTCATTCAGAATGGGACTTTCAGAGTCACCAATTCACCTATACATTGTGGCTGAGGTAGCTTAGTAGGTAAAGCCGTTCGCCTACTAACCAAAAGGTTGGCAGTTCAGTCCTGGCTGCCAGCATTGCATATTGTCATTGTGTCTTTGGGCGAGACGCTTCACCCACCTTGCCTGTATAAACCTGTTGACTGTGGCGGTGTGTTTGGGGGTGGGTGGAGAGGCCATAAGCGCAGAATGGCAGCCACATCTGTTAGTCTGCCCCAGGGCAGCTGTGGCTACAGCACCATTGAGTTATACTGAGGAGTGAAAGAAGAATTCACCTAATTGTAAAGCGTCTAGAAAAGCACTATAAGAACAATGCATTAATATTATTACATACATTTCTTAGATTGTTGGATTAAGCCAGGGAGGTCGTCCAGAGTCCAATTTGTTAGAAGGCCGATGATTGAACCCATCACCTCCTTACTGGGCAGGCAGGAGCACAAACCACTCTGTGTCCCTCCAGTGGGTTATTCCCCTAAACTGTCATTTAATGCCCTTTTGATTGTCACCCCAGCTCAATACGTTAGCTAAAGGAAAAGTATTTTTTTATTTGACAAATGTCCATGGTTACCCTAAAGAGTAATTGAACATATGTTATTACTCCAGCAAACAGTTTGTAGAGTGGAAGACATCATCTAAGCTCAAGTAAAGTTAAAAAGACCAGTCATTTCTGTGCCTTTGAGTTTTATTTCTCTCTCGTGTCTAACAATGTGTTGAGTTGGAACTTCATGGAAAAATCAACAGTACTTACAGGTTCACGGCTAGAAAAACACGTTGAGAGCCTAACTCCAAACCGAGAGAAGCACATAGGATAATCCCTTCTAGATCAATAATATTAAAACACAGGTCTGAAAAATAATGCATAGAGAAAAGTCCCATACAACAAGAAGTGGTTATAGTCGACTCCCAAACGTCCATTCCATTTGTGGTTTGTTTCTTTCATTTCGAGGTACGTTGCTGTAAGGCATTACGGTGCGAAAAACAAACGGGGACAAGGCAAGAGCTTTGAAGAAAAAAACTCGAAATACAAGGGTTAGTTCAGACTGTTTTGTGCATTTCCAAGTATATTTAGTTTATTATACATTACTATAGTTCATTATGTTGTAGCATGAGTATAAAGTATCCTGATGCTAGTACTGTGAACTCTACTATAAGTCACTGTAGTTAGCGAGATGGCTATTCACATAAACTTGACTTCAACTTTTAGCATACTAATAGCATATGATAATAGGAATGATTAGTGATTTAGGCATTATTATTAAGAATTCAGGCACTGACAGCTAGCTTCAGCCAATCACAGGCTTACATTCAAAAGTATCTGCCTCCATTCAAGTAAAGAACACTCTCATTGGCTGTTTCAAGGTGTCTTTTTGTCAGATAGGAGTGTTTGTGCGGCTTTATGTTTTGACTACTTCTGGCAGTCTTCATCAGTCTTCATCTGCTGTGTGTGCTTGTAGGCTGCTTAAGTAGTTTTCTCAGGGGCCATTTAGACAACAGGTTTTGCTGAAAATGCAATGACTTGATTGCAGTTTGGCCTTTCATTTACATGAGAACAGGATTTCTGTTTTACGAGTACACAATCGTTTGAAAATGCTGGAAGAAGTGTTTTGGTCTCACAGCGGGGGACACTCTGCACTTGTGTAAACTGGGAAAATGAGTCCTCACTGAAATCAATGACACAACAGCTTTGTCCACTGCTGCAACAATCACAAGATATAGTAATTTCACATATTTATATTTTTGACTTACTGATAGTAGCATAAAAATCCTTAATAGTGCTCTAGAGTTTATCAGTTCTGCCCAAGAGGACAACACAATGTAAAACTGAAAGTATTAAGCTGTGGCTTCTTCAGCAGTGGTGATTTTGTCAGCAGGGTGAACAGCGCAGTCTGCGGGCCTTTAGGGCTTACTACAGATTTTCACTCCTGTTTCTTCACATCTCAAACTTTTCTGTGTAAACGCAAATCAATGTTGCGATTCCTGGCCTGCGTTGTCGTTAAAACAGCCCCTCAGATAACAGGGAAAGCCTCAGGTCTCAGGTGTGGGTTAAGGTGTATGCTCCCTCGTCCTGGTTCATGGTCCTCGGTGCAAGTTTCTCAATCTCGATGGCCTTCCTGATCCAGTGGTGATACATGTTACTTTTTTATCCCACACCTGGAATGCGGTCCTGAGGAAACCGCCCGACAGTAGGGGGCGTAAGCTTTCCTACATAAGCAGCCTACAAACACCTCACAGCAACAGCAGATGATGCTTCTGACAAAGCCCACAGGAAGTAGTCGAAACATGTAAAGAGGGTCAACAAACATTCCTGTCTGACTAGAAGAAACTTTTTAACAATTAAAATATCAAGGAGACAGTTTTAAACTTTAACTGAAGACTCTCACAAAAGACCTACGCACCTTGTCAACAGTCAATCCAGTGAGAAGGTGTCAACTCTGGCACCGGCTACATCTGCAGTCACAGAGAAACAGCACACAAAAAAAAACTAAATGGAAGCAAAATTCTGTGTAAATACTGGTAAAAAATCTCAAAATTAAATCGATAATATTTGCAGGATCACTGGTCTAATTCCACCCTTAGAACTATAAGTATAAGGTCAGCTTTAAACTCCAATGATTAAGTATAGTGAGTACAGTTAATACTATTTCTTATTAGAGTATATAGCCTACAAAATGGTAATATGGTAAGAGTTAAGAATATTTTGACTTGGGTAGTACTAAGGTAGAACTTGCTAGCTAGTGATCAAAGAGGTTTCCAGTATGTATAGTAATGTAACGCTGCAATGGCTTTTGTACAAGTGCTGTTTCAAACTGCAATGCTAAAAAAAAACCTTTAAACCAAAACAGTTCGAACTAACCCTTTACAATCTTGTGACCACAGTCCAATTAATCAATAATTTCCATTTTTACAAGCGTTAAATGCAGCAAGAAAGGCAGCCAAAGTTGTCCATATTTTAAGATTAGAAAGCTCGCCCATCGACGCCCCAGGATGAATGTTCCTTAAAAAAGCAAACTGATTCTTAAAGTCTGGTAGAAAAACACTGAAAGAAGGGAAGACTTTTTTTTTTAATGTAAAATTCATGGTTTTGAGGGAAACGGCGCAGCTCCGAATGGGTCTAGCTCTACGGACTGCTGTTGTGGTGGCACTAGTTCTGTGAAAGGGACTGCCCCGAAATCATCGATTATGCGCGTTTCTCCGCTCCACGATTTCCCGTTCGTTCCCATTTCTGATTTACCGTCGCCGAGACTCGGGTGGAACGGCTTGGCTCCAAAAGGATCTAAAATGGCGTCGTCGGTGGGCAGCGTTGCAGCCTTCTCGTCTCCCTCCGCCATTGTGATATCTACGCTAATGTTTTCCTTTGAGTCCGACGTGCTCAGGAACTCGTTGCTACTTTGTGAATCTCTACGACCGACTTTTTTGTGCCTCCTGACTTTTTCAGGTGTTCTGTAAGTCGGTTTGTTGGTTTTCCTTGCTCCCGTCGGCGTACCGTGATGTCTTTTCCCGTTACTTCCCCCGTTATTCGACTCTTGTTTCGTTTTTCTCTGTCTTGACGATAACTTTTGAAGACTACGTTGCTTTAACCTTTGCTGTTGCGGACTTGATTCATCGCAAGACGGGCGGAAAATATCCTCGGCGCTTCTAGATGTCGTCGGGAGCGTTGCGTTGGATCCCGGTTGGAAAGGAGAAAATCCGAAAATATCTATACCACCTTCTGGAGATATGGGCGGAGTCTGTCCCATTGGAAGGCTCCCAGATTTGGAAAGGTTGCGACTGAATGGCGCTTTGGTGAAAACATCAAAATCGTCCGGTTGTTCGTGGCTTGCTTGTCGGAAAGGCGCTTGGGAGAAAATATCCGAGGTGCTTTGAGTAATCCCAACAGGAAACGGCACAGCTCCAAAAACATCCACACTTCCGGAAACCATCTTGAAATTTCCGGCTTGTTCTTCTGGAGACTGAGGCGGCGTTATCAAACTCATCCCAGGTTCACCTTGATCCGAGACAGTGGCAGTTTTCCCATTTGAACTTTTCTTAGAGCGACTTTTGACTTTGCTAGTGTCACAGTCCGAATCTGAGCTGTGTTTGTCCTCGTCTTCGTCCTCGGAGTCCATCAGCAGAGGGTGCTGTCCCAGATTTTCCGGTTCGGTGTCTTCCCCGTGTTCACTGTTCAGAGCCTCCTCTTCCTCGCCATCCTCGTCCTCGCTGCTTTTGGGTGAAGGAGGGTCGGATTCGAAGTCGCTGTCCGATTCGTCACCGGCCTTAGAGTTGCTTTTTCGGCTGGGTTTGTGCTCTTTAGCGCCATCAGGAGGGTGGAGGGGTTCAGGTAGAGCTGAGGGGATAGCAGGAGCAGTGGCGTCTTCAGTGAGTGGCTCAGGATTCACCACAGCAGCACCTGCAAAAACAAAACAAGGTGTTATAGTACCGCCATATAACAAGCTCTCCTCCTCTCTTTTATATATGTGTGTTTTATTCTGTTTAGTGAGAGATGTGTGCTTTTTCCCCTTTTTTCTGTCTTTTTTTTCTGTTTCGTGGTGAGAGCATTTGGAGCCAGCCCTCGAATTTGTATCTTTCCAGTTGGACTTGCCACCATCATTACTCCAGTTTATAAAAATGTGCACGACTTTGGACTCGAAACAATAAAAGTGTCCCTAATCTGAATGTGACTATCCCTATTTGTGTGTGATTGGTCAGAAAAATCAGTTCCTGCTCTAGTTCCCCCTCTGTCAAAAACGCTTTATAATAATACCCAGATGAGGTCTCATACTCTCATTTTTTTCAGAGATGACTTCTATTATGCTGCTGAATGAATAATGAGTTTAAGTTTAACTACAATGGAAGTACAGGGGAAAAAATCGGATAAAGCATCTTTAAATGAGGTACAGAAAACTGCAGGATCACATTAGCTTTAAAATTTCCTCTGTGTTTACCCAAACCAAAGGCAAGGAACTAACCACTTCACTAACTGGAGTCTAAACCAATACACCAGCACATTATGGACCAAATCAGTACACCCAAGCTTGCATATGCCAAAGCCATGCAAGTTTAGTGATTTATCAATATGGACGTGCTCAGAGCCATGGTCACCGTGCACTCCAGTCACACAGACTCAGACGGGGAGCAGCAGCAGCCTGCAGGAGTGAGCTCCATGATGGTCCTGGACAGAGAGGCAGGACGAAGTTATGTCACAAGGACCACTGGCTACTTTTTTATCGGCTAACGTTTGAGCAAACTTTGGATGCAGATAGAATCCTGGACTCCTCTTAGAAACACAACACACGTGCCCAGGCATCCATGTCGGACCACAGCTATCGGAATAAACCTTTACTTTTTTTAATTTGTTAAAACACAATTTTTATTCCTTATTTTTGTGATTTTGTGATTTCTTGAAGAAGAGAAATCGTCCCCTTAGAATTATAGGGTTCTATCTGACATTTTTGTCAAATTTGAGTTAGACATATACTCTTGTTCCTGGATACCTTATCTACACTATACCAAAGGTTTTTCACAATTTTATTTATTTATTTATTTTTTATTTTATTTGGGAAAATAAAAAGTTCTATCTTTAATGTCAAACCTTAATTTGGAGGTCAGAGGCAACTTTAGAACAGACACCAAAAAAGTTAGTTTTATTGATCTGTAGAATGAGAGCTGAAAATATAAAAAGTGTAGAGTATAAAATAACTGTAGTCTATGTATTATTTTTACATTGGAAAAGTATAAATATAGTATAAAAAAGTATAACGTGTCAAACATTATAGAGGCCAACAAATTCCATGCTAAATAAAGTGTATGCATTTTACTTTCAAATGTGTGATGTAGTCTCAAAAAAATCTGTCAACTGCCAAAATAAAGCTTATTGATTTTTGTATGTTTTGTAAGATAGAACCTTATAATTCTGACTGAATTTCAGGTGCTCAGAATTAGAAGGTTCTATCTGCGAATGACTAGTTTTTAAAAGTCCCTCTTCAAAAGTTTCCAAAATTTTGAAATTATGTATTAACAATCTCTTTAAAGGTGCATTTAATTCTCATGCATTAAAGAAAAGTGTTCTTCATATCAGTTTTGCCATTTTTAGGGTCAAAACTTTAAACCTAAATATCTCAAAACTACTCAGAACGGAGATAGAGCCCTATAATTCTAAGGGGACGAAATGCCTGCCTAACACCTGCCTAATATTGATGGTCATAATGTTATGCTATGACCACCTGCCTATTATACAGTCCCACACTGCCACAAACCTAATGCACTGTATATCCTGACACTTTCCTATCAGAACCAGCACTAGCCTTCACTCCCCTTGTGCATCACCTGTCACCAGTTCACCATTGTCCCTTCCTTGGATCACTTTAGATCGATCCTGACCACTGCAGACCGAGAACCATTTTGAAGACACTCTGACCCAGTTGTCACAGTTTTGGCTCTTATCAAACTCACTCAAATCCTTACACTTGCCCATTTTTTTCTGCTTCCAACACATCAACTTAAAGGATAAAATATTGACTTGCTGCCTGATATATCCCACCCACTAACAGGAGCCATGATGAAGAGAGAATCTGTGTAATGCACCACTGTCTTTAATATCTTATGTGATAAGTTTAAGATATAATAATACACAGACTAGCTGCCCTTTTGTCTCCTCTGACCATGTGTAGAGTGAAATCTGGATTATAAAGTATTACAGTAGAGTTTCATTTCTCTGATAATCCCAGCAGTTTGTTTGAGATTGAAGCAGAAGGAGCCGTCAAGAAACTCAATATGGTCCAAAGACATCTGCTAATACTCAAGACCTACAACCAACAGATTAAGGCTTTTCAAGAAACAGGGCTTTGGTTTTCAAATTTCATAATCTGTCACTTTCACTAAAATAATGCCAAGATTTAAGACCTAATCTTTCTTCTCATATGTTAAAATGTGACCTGTTTCTGGGCTGCAGAAGTGGAAAAAGTACTGCTACTCAAATGTACTTTTAATTAAAATAACATTTCTCAAGAAGTAGTATAAGTAGTCAGCAAAGTTATTAACTGAGTAAAGGAATTATTGAGTGTAAAATTGGTTTTCATTGCACAACAAAATCTACCACTACAAATATTACTATGACCTCAGGACCAGGACCTTTTAATGGCAAGGATGAGCATGCTATTTATTTTGCCACTAAGAAAAAAGACTTTTATTCAGAGAGGATTTAAATGTTTATATTTTGGTCTTTAAAAATCTGCTCAAGTAAAAGTACAAAGACATTCTAGAAAATCTATGTGGAAAGTACTTTTTTTAAATCTAGTAAATGACTTTAGTAAATGTAGTTACTCTCTACCTTTGGTGTTTTAAATAAAGAACAAGTGGACAGTCTCCAATTATAATCAAAACTACATGAGCCTTAACAATGATAAAACTATGTTGTTGAACTAGTTTTAAATTGGAGATGGGACCCCTGCTGTGAGCTGGGATTATGTGTCCAAATTGGCAGACTGACTAAATGGAGCAGGCAAATTATTACAGTTAATAAAATAATCTTCCTCAGGACTGGTGCTATATTGAGTACTAGCTTCCATCTGTTTAAAAGATAGTATAGGATTAAGTAAAAGCACGTCCAAGTGCTATATTTTACTATTACTTTACTACATTTTATAGCAAATCTCTGTACTTTCTACTTCACTACATTTTAAATTGGTTTGAAGTAAAAAGTACTTTGCGCTTTGGTTTGAAATCAGTTGTTTTTGTTGGACCCTCCTTGTAAATACTAAATACTCAAATATCAGGCAGGCTATAAAGCAGAACTCTTTAGAAACATGACTGGTTTACTAAAATTCATTTTATAATCAGCCAGATTGTGAATAATGATCCCTCATATTTAATACATTCCTTAGTTGTCAAATTAGTTTGAAATACTTTTTTTTTTTTTTTACTTACTTTGCTCTTTTAGTAATCTAAGCAGAAATGTTGTGACACCTTTACTTCAGTACATTTTTGCCCCTTTCTCTGTACCTTTACTTAGTTCAGAAACTGAATACTTCTCCACTACTGAGTACAAGTCAATAACTTCTTCCTTCCAGTAAATACCGTCAGCAAACACAGTTAGTGTTACATATTTTGACATATAACTACTTTTTTGTTCTGTTACTCATTTATACAACCACAGTACAAGCGCCTCAATGTGGCTCTGGGCCAAAAAAAAAACTTTTTTTTTTTTTTTATCTGTTTCTCCAAACTGTAGGAAACAAGTTTCCAATCAGACTGTGTCTTTGTATTCATGTGATTCTGATTGGTGATCTATTCAATATACTGATAATGATTTAGTGACTCTGTCTCATTGTGGATGTGCCTATCTCGGCTGCTTTGGGCCTTAGGTGGGGTACACCCTGGACAATGGCCAGCTAGTGCATGCATGTTTTATGAAACAAACAGTAGTCCAGAGAAGTGGTTAAATTTAGGTCTAAAATCACGTTAATTATGCCCACACTTTCAGCCCTTTTTCCTCATTTCACTGCCATGATTGACCAAGTCCATTTGTTTTATATGGACTGATACTGAGTAGTTTCACACAAAGACAGCCATCTCAAACATCTTGCTCATTGTGTTTTGGTGGAAAACCTCCCAGAAAATGGTATATTTAAAAATAAAAATCAATCCGTGTAAATTCATTTGAAAGGCGTTTTTATTCATCAACAACATTCGATAAGAAATACATTCACACTCATATGATACAAGGCTTTTGTACAGTCTGCTGCAAAGACACAAGACAGAGTATTGACCTACAGTTACCAAAGGGGGAAGAAAAAAAAAAAAAAATCAAATAAAACTGAAACGGCTCTGTTCTAATTCCTCAAAGTTAACAAAAAGCTTTCAGAAAAATGGTAGAAAACCCACAGACTACAAAAAAGTGGATGTTGCAAATATAAACAGGAAACGATTGGGTTGGGTACGTCCAAAATCCTTGTTTAGTCGGCTCTGGTTTAAATAACACTTCCATTGGCCGTTGGTTAACATGACTTGTCAAAATTAAACATGAAGGAAAGTGAAAGGTACATGTACAGTATATTGGTAATGTATTCACAAGAAGCCAGGCTCTTAACTTCTTAACTTTCTTGTAATTTAAATTAATTTGTTTTTTTAATTTGATTACTTCTTTTAATTGTAACTCTTGTCTATGTTCTTTTTCTGTAAAGCACTTTGAATTGCCCTGTGTATGAATTGTGACATACTAATAAACTTACTATTACTAATAAAGCCTTATCAATCTGAGACAATGCCTCAGAATAGAACAAAAAAGGCCTTATTTTGCCCTCATTTCATTTTGATGATCAAGGCTGTTACATTCTTATTTTACAAACTCTGGTATTGCAACATCCAATTTTTGTCAGTCTATGGGAAATGCCATCTTAGAACAAATCAGCTGAAAAACAGACAACGTTTAAATGTAAACAACAAATAAAAACATGGAAGGTCTTATTTTTCCCCCACAAACCCTTGGTCCAACATTTTACATCTCGCACTTTCACTTAAGAAATAAAGTGCATTCATTTGGCCTAAAAATCCCTTTAACATATAATCATATTTGGCACAAAAAATTCTGAAAGATCCATCCACCAGTACACATGAACAAGATGTTTATGGCTGTCTCACTAAATGAAGCAAATCAGAAAAAAAATGAAGCATATTTTTTATAAAGCAGGCAGTGAAATGAGCAAAATATGGCAAAAACAAACTTACCTTGGTCTATTATTATTATTAACAATATTACTTTTACATTTGTACAAAACAAGTGTGATTTTATGAAAGATGGTTCGTCTCTATTGTTGCTTTAAGGCGGAAGCAGCAACAATGACCTCCTTCAGACCTCACGTTAAAATCCAGTAAAAAATCTATGCGGTATTAAACTTTGAGTAACAATGCTATTTATTAACCTGACTGGTCACATGGTCTGTCAAGGTGAACCAGCAATGCAATTTTGTTTATTAATTGTAATGGCACAGCAAACATGTTATTGTAACACACTTCAAGCCCATAAAGTGATAGCTGTGTACCTTTAAATAGTACCAGTGAATTATACAAAGAGAAAGGCTCTCTCTCTCAGTATGATCAAAGTCATAGTAGTAAACAGTCACAGCAGGACTTATCTAATGTGTACAGAAGCTGGATGCAAAACATGTGTACATTGGGAGCAGACGGATTTAAACGCAGGGTCTGAAAGAGGCCAGAGTGAGTGTCGTTGAACATACAGCCCTTCAGGATTGTATGAAGCATGTACAAACAGGAATAAAACTTATTTTACAATAAACAATGTGTCATCAGTCAGTGGGGTTCAGCGTAAAAAATAAACGATAGCTGGTCGTATCTTGGTTACAGCAGCAGTCTATCACTACGTTTACATGCAGGCTGAAAAAACATACAGTGTATTTCCAATAACAGGAGTTTAAAACTGCAGGGACACCAATTTGTTAGATACATTTATGCTTTGTGAGACGCTGTTTTCTCTGTATATAGAGTGATACGTAAGTGGTTTGACCAGTTCTATCTAGTCAGAGTATGCCCTGCACGTAAACGCAGTGTATGTGGCAGATAAACTATTTACTTTTTTTTCAGGTGACCTAACAAAAAAAACATATTTATATATTTGGTCAAAAAGAGAAAAAGCTGGAGTACGACACCAAAAGCAAATGAGGCATAAGCTACGCTGCAAACAATGCAGCCAAGTTTAGTTTTACAATTTTTTTATTTATTTATTTTTTACAAATGATCTATGTAAAAACTAGTGGAATAGCAACAGTCAAATAACTAAATACTTAAACTTTAAACTGAACTCCACTGACACTGATGACAAAGAGGAAAGCGGCTGATCAAAAATTCTCTGATAATTTTTTCATACCAGCCCAAAGCATCGACTGCCACAAAAGGAATTCACTTTGATACAAAACTCTTAAAATCAGTTTGGCTTTAGACATTTTGGTTTGTACACTTTCAACTAATTTAACTCAAATCTTCCAATACCACTTACATTCAAAAGCTATGAGGCTCATATTGCATGGGTCCTGTTCTCATCTGTATTAAGCCTTTACGCAAGAGATGATCCTATCACTAAAAACGCCTAAGTACGGTTTGTCGTTAAATAGAGTCTATGAGATACAAAGAGTGCCCTATAAAACGGTTCACATTGAAGGAGCAGGAAGAGTACAGAGGCACGAAGCTTATTGCTGCCAAAAACGAGACATTTTACAAAGAAACACTGTTTTATTCACAATGAGAGAAAATAAAGGTCCTCTATTCTGCTTATTTGTACAGGTTATAGTAGACTAGGTTGGCATTGGTGTTTAGTTAATATTGGTTGGCTGAGTAAGAAGAGGCATCTTTATAGTACTTGGTGTCAAAAGTATTATTTTAGAAAAAGTATGAGTCAAAGGTATTTTTCTTTTCCAACTAAAATGATAAATAAATGAAATGCACTGTAAATTAATTCATAAGATGGCGGGAATGCAGCTGCAGCACATAGTAAAACTAAAACTACCTTTTGTTGCACAAAGACAGTAGGCAGTTTTTCATAAAAGAACAAATGTTTTCATCGGCGATAGCTAAGCTGAATCCTAGAATTACACTGCCGAAAGTGAGCCAAGATGGCTGACGTGTTGGTGATGTGGCATTGGCACAATACAATTTTCTGTTTATAAATAATCAAATTTAACTTTGACATTCTGGTCTGGTCTGGCCTGACATCGGTGGCTCAGGTGGTAGAGCGCTTACTTCAAACAAAAACAGCCCTGGTTTGTATCCCAACTTGGGTGAGTTTGCGCCATGTCTTCCGTGTCTATCCACTGTCTCGAGCAAATAAAAAAGGGCTAAAATGCCAACAAATCTCTCTCCAATCTTTTGGAACATCCTGCTACTGCAATAAAATCCTAGCAACAAGGTCAAGGGGTCAGACCTAAAAATCTCTTTGATTACTTTCATTTCCAGCTTACGTAAAAGAGTAATGTGGCGTTATGAACTTAATAATAGTAAAAAATGAAGCATCTAACCCCACACCTGAACAGCAGAATAAAAGACCTTCAATCATCGCACAGTTTGAGATGAGCCACTGAACATCCCTGTGATGTGACTGTAACATTGGCCTCCACAGTAAAGTGCACACAGAGGATTTGAGGCTTTGTCCCATAATAAATAAGTTTGCATTGCAGTTTTTTTGGATGGTAAACAAGATTTTGGAAGTTCAAGTCTTTAAAATGGATCTGAACCGTTCCAAGGCTGAGTGATGACATTCACACAAGGAACAATAAAGTATGTTGCTTAGGGGCAAGGCTTATGGTAAGATTTTACTGCCTTTTACATAAAATCCAGATTTTATGGTTTTAGCTTCAAAAGTATTGTCCAGTATTTTGTAAAATGGCATCTAGAAGATACCTACAGCAGGTAATTGTCAGCACAGTTTGGAGAAGCAGACAGGAGCAATGACACTGGCTTTGTGTATGGCTGATAGCTGCTAATGGGGCCAAAATAGAAGGGATTTAGATGCATTTGTTTTGACATAGTTATTATTATTTTACTATTTAACTACAATGCAATATTAATATTTCCAGGTTTTAAATGTTTAAAATCAAATGTAAGCAGGCCAGTGTTATGTTTTAGTACCTTGTCCTCTCTCTTCTGTAGAAAACAAATGTTCCTGTCTGCTACTGCAAAATGAACTACAATACCCAAAATGGCGTCTGTCTCCTAAAATGACCAACTTAAAAAATGTGTAGCCATGACCATAATTTAAAAAAAAATGTTGTTTAAAAAATATTTAAATAAAAAAAAAATGTAAAAACAAATGTAATAATCTAAAGTTTTAACACTGACTTCTCTGAGACCTTTTATTGAATAAGTATCATTAGTTAAAGGGCCACTGTTATGCTAACTTGAGATTTGAAAATGCTCGGTCTCACAGCTCTAAAGTAGATACGTGAAACCAGGAAGAACTCCTGAGTTTCTAAAGCCCATCCTGTTAGCGTGATGCTGCTAACAGCCATGCTAAATAGCCATTTTATGCTTTGCTCATTCTCCACTGTTGCCACCAGAGTCAAAGTAACAGTTCCCCAAAAGAAGACAGTTTTACATATACATATCTATATAAACTAAGGTATAAAATGTGAAATACTAATGCTGTGGTGTCAAACACGATTTCAAAAAGCCTGGAAAAAGCATAATATGGGACCTTTAAAATGTCACCACTCAGCCCATATCAGTACCATATATTTTGTTACACTTATCAACCGTCAGAGTCCTATTGCTTTTCACTCTGCTCCTTCTTCCTCTATGTTTTTGCTGTTATGGCACTAAAAAAGGGCCACAGACTTGGACCTCGCTTCACCTAAATTTGTTTTAGAGACATTTGCATAAGAGATTCTTAAGCACACTTTCTGCAAGGCGGTTAATAGGAATAGCCTCACTAAATATTTTACACAAGTCTGATTGTAATGAATGGAGAAGCAAGTTTTAGCTGTTCCTACTGGTTTAACCTTTCTGTTACAAAGTAGAATGGTTCAGTTTTCCTTGTTGAAAAAAATTATTGAAAATCAAAATAAATGTACAGTATGGCAGTTGGTATGTTTATATTTGTGGTATGGCAGAGTAACTAAAACAAAAGTTTCCACTGGAGATGTGCGTGTGTGTGTGTGTGTGTGTCAAAAATTAGGATGTGTTTTACTCAAAGTATGGCAGAACTACTAAAAAGTGGGGATCAGGACTGCTAGTGTGTTGATTAGACAACAGAGAAAGCCAAGCAGTTATATTCCAATAAAAAAGAGCTTGATGAAAACATGTCTTTGTTTTTTTTGTTGTTTTAACAAATCACATATAGCATCTCTTATCAGAAGCTGTTCCTTGTAGTTCAAAAAATTGTTAAAGGCTCACTACCCAGGGGTTTTTGAAAATGTGAAAAAAGTTTTTTTTAAAAGCTCTCCTACTCTCTCTTACATATTTGTGTTTATTTTGCTTCTCTTTTTTTCTGCTGTTTGTGGTGTGAGCAGTTGGAGCCAGTGTTGGACTTGGGATGTTTCCAGTTGGACTTGCCACCGCTATTACTCCAGTGTATAAAGACGTGCACAAGCTCAGACTTAACTGATGAAAGTGTCCCTGATCTAAATCTAAATCTGAATGAGACCCCCGTGTTCTGAGCGTGTGATTGGTCCAAAAATTCAGTCCATGGCCTGGTTCCCGCTGTGTCAAAAACACTTTAGATGAGGT
Source organism: Bostrychus sinensis (assembly GCA_020698575.1). Taxonomy (NCBI): domain Eukaryota; kingdom Metazoa; phylum Chordata; class Actinopteri; order Gobiiformes; family Eleotridae; genus Bostrychus; species Bostrychus sinensis. The sequence goes on along the minus strand of CM036249.1, from coordinate 36,571,174 downwards.
CTCAGAGTCTCATTGATGCTTTATTATGCTGCTGTTGACTGAATAATTTGCTTTCCTCAAATACAAAAAAGTTTTTTCCTTTTATGTGAGGAAAACTTTTTAATCTTCTAATAGAATCTAGTGATATCTTTCTTTGATCCTAAGTTGTTGATTAGGTTTTATTATTATAGATGATTTTTTTTTTTTTTTTAAAGGAATCTCCTGGGCATATGGAAGCCAATCTCACACATGAATAAAGGCACATTCTTATTAGCTGTTGTCTGCCTATAATACAGAGTGACTTTTTTCAGTGCTGACCACCAGACAGTTATGGGAAGCTCAACATTTGTTTGATTTTATGTATTTAGTATTTTGCAATCGTTGGTCAGATTTGATGTTTTTAATTAAAAAAAAAGAAATGGTAGCCATGCTGTTTGTGATGTAGGGTTGGTTTTGGCACCAGAACAAATAAAAAATTAAAATAAAAATAAAAATTGGGGTAGTGCACTTTTAAGAGTAAACTGCTAGGTAAAAGAAAAGGTTTACATTGGCGGAGGAAAGAATTGAACAAGGGGGCACCAAGACATTTCAAAAGATACCCAACTGAACCATACTGCTTGGTAAAAGCAAAGTCTTCCAGGTCTAACTCACAGAGAAAACCAAACTTTGGACTGATAACCGCTTTAACTCTGTCTGGTGTGATGGGGAAACTGAGGGGAGGGGGTCAGGAGCTCCACAGTGCTGGTCCTCAGAGCAGACTAAGACTTGCCTGCACTGGCCACAAAGGGGACAGAGCCGAAGAGATCCTCAGGAGGGAGAGGCTTAGAGGAAACTGGGACAGGGACAGGGGGCTGCTGCTGCTGCTGAGGGGGGGTCTCCAGGCTCGCGGTTCGCTCCACTGGTTTCTCTGGAAGAGAGAGAGAGTTAGTTAAAGAGATAGTTAAATATTCTGTTTCCATCTACTTTGTTGTACTTTGTGAGTACATCAGAGGGATGGGACAGCTCATGTAAGATGCTCTGGACATGAAGTCAGATGTGTCCAGACTGAGATGGTTTGGACATGTACAGAGGAGGGATAGTGAATATATGGATACAAAAATAAGGCTGTGGCTAGAGCTGCCAGGAAACAGGAGGCCTAGAGAATGACCACAGAGGAGATTTATGGATGTAGTGAAAGAGGACATGAAGTTAGTTTATGTGAGAAAAGGGGATGCAGAAGAGAAGGTGAGATAAAGGCAGAGGATTCACTGTGGACATCTCTGAAAGGACAGACCAAAAAATACACTATTGGACTAAAAAAAATTAGATACTGCATAAAAATACAACATTTTTTCAAAGTAATTTTATGGAATTAATGTATATGTACTGGTACTTGGTATGGACAAGTACTCAAATGTACTGATATTCATTTGAAAAATGTGGTATCAGTGCATCCTTAATTGCGTTTTCATATACCGCTGTTTCTGGGAATGATACTACTTTTTTCAAGGGGCTATATTATGCACAATCAACTTGAGCTTGTGACCATGTTATAATATTGCTCCCTCATCAAAAACATACCAGGAGTTGTATTTTGCTTCATTCATAACTGTTTAAGAAATCCTGTATTCTCTGCTACAGCCCTTCTGAGGCCTCAAAACACTTGGTTCCATGAACTCTTGCCCACTTCAGAAAGCACTGACCAAAATGGTGTACAGCTCCATTTCCAATGATTCCTCACAGACATTTTTCATTTTGTATTAAAATGGCAGAGCTGCCCTCTGCTGCCCATTTTCACCTGATTCTTTTAGTCAGATAATGTTTTTAAAGTTTGTAAAACGTGCAATGCTGTTTTAGAACTGACCAATATTGGTTTAAAAAAATGAAAAAAGCCCTTTTAAGAAGAAGAAAAACAAAACACTATTTCTATGTATTTCTAAGGATTTCTAAGCTCAGAATATGCAATATGTCTTGAGTAGCAGCCAGGAAATGTGATTGGCTGTTGGCATTTGAGGGCATAGCACGTCTACTGGTAGACGTTCAGTGTAAAAATATCCTGCCATATGATATACAGACAGGGAGTATTGGATCACTTACTTGCTCTAAGCAAGTCAAACTCCCGGTCGATGAGTTCCTCCTCTGTGAGTTTGGAGAAGTTGTCCTCTCCGAAGGGGTTCCAGCGGGACATGTCAGGGGGGTGGCTGACCGTAGCGGTACTGGTCTGGGAGGGGATCCCATCTGAGGACAGCAGTGGGTTCCTACTCATGGGACAAGACAAATAAGACAATTGTGGTCTTAGAGTCAGTTTGCGACATAAAATCACTTGGATGTATTTGAAATGGGGGGTGTATGAGTTACTTAGTGATGGTAACTTATTCCCTATAGTAGGTAACTGTCAACACACTCCCAGTTTGGAGAAGCAGACAGGTGCAATTGGACCAATGTGTTACATAGAAAGAATGTTCAGTCAGTTTCAGCACATGGTTTATCCCCTGTATTACTGGTAATTGTGTGCTGACAAATATTAATACTGTATTAATACAGTAGCTTCAATAGTATCTAGAACCACATTTACAAAATACTAAAGGGAGGTGATTTTTACCTTGTATTAGCAAACGTATCAACAGGAGACAGCCCTCCTCCCATTTGCACTGGTGCTGTAGCGGTCATGGCTGTTGGTGTTGTGGCATTGTATGAACCAAGGGGCATCTGAAACTCCAGGGGCGAAGGGGTCATGAATGGGACGCTCTGCTGTCCTGCATGGGCCTGTCCTGTATGAGGATGGTGAGCTTGCTGTTGTTGGTGTTGATGTTGATGTTGTTGGACAAAAGCCTGTTGATACTGGTGCAACTGTTAGGGCAAAGGGAAAAGGGGTAAAGGGGTGAGGGATGGACCACAGTGATTTGATGATTTCGTGATTTTGTGATTTGATGATGAATGTGGTTAGATTTTACAGCTGGATTTGGAAAACTGGTGGTATTAAGGAAGAAAGGGTTGAGGGAATGACAGTCAAATAACTATAGTTGTTCCAGAACACAGGCAACAAAAGCAGCATGAGTTTTCGGGTCAGGACCACATTAAAGCAGTGGTTCTCAAACTGTGGTACATGGGCTTCTTTCGGTGGCACTCAGTCTTGGTTCAGTCTTGGTTCAGCCCTGGCTAAGTCCTGGCTTAGTCCTGGTTTAGTCCACATTTTGTCCTGGTTTAGTCCCTATTTTGTCCTTTTTTAGTAATGGTCATCTGAGGTGGTACTTGGTACTAGAACCACTGCACTAGAGGGGCAATGGAAGGCTCTTCCCAGAGTGGTTAGAGTTGTCTAAAAATATTTAACAGGAGCTGTACTTCAGCCTGTTTTTGTGGGAAGAGTCCCCACAAAAACCAGGCTGAAGTACGGTTTCTTCTCAGAGACTTAACCCTTTGGGCGCCAGGTTTTTTTTCTCTAAAATACAGTTTTTTGACATCCAAAATTCAAGGCTGTGGCTTAAAAAAAATTAGAGATAGGGTCTTACTGTAAATGGGAAAAATGTCAGTTATGAACCAAAGTTTATGAATATAGTAATTAGAGGCATCTAATCTGCATATATTTTGCATATTGTGACGTCATTATCAGGGGGACGTGCTGAATTATGTATTTTTGTCTTTTTCTCCAATGAATAAATGAGTAGAAACCAGGTAAACTCTAAACCAACATTAGTAAACTATAACTATAATCTCTAATGTCCCATAACTAGTAAAATGTGAGGAAAGAGAAGAGACTTGCATCTGCAAGTTTGTCATGGCCTGGCAGCAGGTTCATCAAACTGCTGTATCCACATCTGATAAAGTTCCTCCTCTCTCAGGTGATCCCAGCCTCATCAGTGCTGTTGCTAGTCCTGTTTATGTTCGCCACGTTGCTCCCACCGCGCCCTTGGCAACACCTGCCTCTCCCCACACCTCTCTCTTCTCCCTCCTTGGCCTCTTCTACAGGGAAAAGTGCGTGAATGAACGGGGGGGTGCTTGGTGTACATTTATTCACTCAAAACCGCCGAGTTCACTCTCGGTACTGCGGCTGTGGAGACTCCATGCTGCGCCGCCTCTGCGGGATGAACTACAGGCTCGCGCGCACATCTCCATCTCAAAACTGCATTATTCCCGACCTCACGTTCACTCCCGGAGCCAGAGTAACTAAGTGCACGCCTGCCTCTGTCACCTACAGGACGCAGAGTGATGGAGAAACGTCGTGTGCAGGGACTGTGAGCATAGCTCGCGCACCGCCACTAGGAAACCACTCCTCGCTTGTACATTCACTTTCGCGGCTCTCTTCACTCTCACTCGGTTCAAAAAGTAGATGTTCTCCCTCAAAATCAGAGTCAGCAGTTATCAAAGCTACTGCTTCTTCAGTGCTGTATATTTTATTAGCTACTTTCGCCTTTTCCTCTCAAAAACCTTGCAGGGTTTGCCAAATCAAATCACTGACATAGGTGCTTTGTCAGATTTTTCACACAGGGTGCTCTTCCTTCAAAGACATTGATAATGAGGCCAAAACTCACCTGTGTCCTCCTGTGCTACACTGCAACCCTTTAGGACAGGCCTATTCCATTACAAACTCTACTGGGCCAGATTTTAAAAACAAACGTTTCGGGGCCAAACATTTTATTTCACAGCAAGATGAAATATTAATAAATATTAGGCCAGTGATAAAGGCACTACTAATTACTTTGGCAATACAAATCATTTGTCACCATAACCATAAACCCCCCTTAATAGCTGGAGACCCCTTAATAACAGGGGTCTCCAACTAAAATTGCTCTTTTTTTAAACATTGTACATGTTTACCTGGAGTTAAATGTGTACAATGCTTATTTCTGTTACAGGAAAAAGAAAAAAATCCTCATCTCCACTCTAACAGCAGCTGATGTTTTAACTTGGTTAAGACTCAGGTCATACTAGAGATGGATTTATAAGAGTATAAATCCATCTCTAGTATGACCTGGCCCCCCTCCTCCAGGCAGCAGTATTTGGTGACACCGTTTTAACTTCATTCACTTTCACTCTTAGGTGCCTTAGCCCCAATCTGAACAGTGATTGAATGAGTGCACGCCATATGTCAGCTGACCCACGAGCGCAAAATATGAGGCTTTTAGGTTTCATCTCATATTTAGTCCAGTAACTGTCAGTAATATCTGTACAAGTACTTACTTTTAGGATAGACTTTTGAAAATGGCTCCGGAAAACCACAAGATCCTAAAGTAGCTGGAAAGTTTCAGAGAGGAGCAATCATTTCTTCTGCAGATACTCTCTATGTGTGTAGAGCATTTGCGGGGCCCACAGCGCCTTTTGCTGGACAAACACGGGTACTACAGTTTACAGTTGTTTTCAGGCAAAACAAGCGTTGTCGTATAAATGCAAATCACAGGCGGCAGGACAACACTGTCGTGTAAACAGGCCCTTAATGCAAACAATGCAGGGGAGTGCAGCTTCATAATACAGGCTAAACGCGCTAATTAGTGGCTAATTAATATGCGTGTGAAGCCTACTTGGTCCATTCACGCCTTGTTCACACCTCATTCATCTGTCTGACCAGTGTCTAAAGAGGACCAGTAAACGTGAGATGAGAGAACTGATGTGTTTATGTCCTGAAGAATTCAGTTTTATTTTAGGAAGAGGTGCAATGTGTAGGACTAAACCAGGTCTAAACTTAGAGATTTAAGTCTGATTTAGAACTAAATCAGGCTTAAACTACAACTAAACCAGGTCTAATCCATGTCTTAACTAGAAGTAAACTAGGTCTAACCAAGGACTAAACTAGGACTGAACCAGAACTGAACTAGAAGTAAACCAGGATTAAACTAGGTCTGACCCAGGACTACATTTTTGACTGATCAGAGATGAAATCAGGACCTTCTGTCCCAACACAGTCTCTACTTGGGTGAATATTTTAGTCATTGGGAGAGTTTTGGTCAGATTAAAGACAATCATCTGTGTGAATTATTTAGTTCTTATTTATTCTTATTATCTTATTTATTTAGCAATATGGATATTGTATTGATATGGATATTGTATTGTAAACACCATCACCATTGGAAATAATGTAACTACTATATACACAACACAGATGAATGCATTTCAAAGCCTTAAAACCTCAAAGCATCACAAACAGGATCCGATCTAAGTTCATGCCTGTCTCTTTCTGAACAAGTCTAGTGGGAATAAGCACATTTTCATATGTCTTCACCCTGTGTTCGATCCCCTCGTGGCGGCTCTCAGACCAGATTGCCTTCCAAACAAAAACAGATGGTAGCGTTTCAGTGGGAACAGCCTATAAATTCCTCCGCCCCAGCAGAGCGCATTCGGAGCACCCGTCTAGGCTGTGTTTTGGTGCCTCTGAGCGGCGTAAATACGAGTTTTATAAAGATTTGGATGGAGACTGTTGTAGGAAGTTTGAGCGTCTGTTTCAATCAGTGTTTTGGCACCAAACTGGAAACATTTTTGACAGAAAAGAAAGACTATGCCAGTGTTATTGAAGAGAGCACATTGAAGTAAAATTTAGTAACCGACGCTTGTTACTTCACGCTGCGTCTCCATGTGCTTCGCTGTCATTTGCTAATTATTTTGGATAAAGTCCTTTCCTGGTAAATCTCTAGATCACATGTATCATAAACCAAAACAAAGTTTGCTTTAAAATACTTTTTAAACCTGCTTGTAGTCAGGTTTAGTGGGAACCATAAATAATTTACCATTATTGGTTGGTGTGGGCTCAGTCATAAAAAACATTCTTGCATTGAAGCTGGATATCTAGCCACCATATTTTTGTGACTTGATCATCTCTTCGGTCAAGGTTAAGGGCTACCATAGAGACTCACCATAGCTGCGTACTGGGCCTGGGCCACCTGCTGTTGGTACATGGGCTGCATCATCATCTGCTGCTGCAGTAACATCTGCTGCTGCTGCATGGCCTGTTGGTACTAGACACACAAAATTTAACGTATATTAAATGTAAAGGAAGTAAAATTACTAAATTGCTACATTCATGAGAAACACACAGAATATATAATACATACATATTTTAGAAGCAAAATATCTATTGCAAATCTAAGTTTCAGTTTGGGCAAATTCAATACTATCCAGTCATTAAAGCAGCACAATATATTTATTTTAGTGGTAGTTAAAATTTTAACAGAATTAACTGCCCCTCCCCTAACTCCTGAGCAACTCTCGTCCTCTATCACTATGTAACTCAGGGAGCAGGAAGGTCACTCTGCAAGCTTACCTTCAGTGGAGCTAGCCAGCGCCTAACTAAACAGCAGTCTGCAATCTTCTGGAACCAAAGGACTAATTATTGCAAAAACTATTAAATTAATGCACCAGTTTTAATGCACAAAAGTCATTAGTGTGGTTATTAATTATTGCAAACTAGCAGAACAGTGGTAAATAATCAATGCACTGATTATCTTTTAATAGACCATAAAACAGCAGTGTAATATACAGGAGCCATGCGCACTCTGAAAAGAGGAGTTACATCCAGTAACTATTTGTTGGTATTGTTTATTTAACTTGTATGTTGCATGCACTGCATAGCCAGTAAAGGCTAAAAACTGTGTGGTAGAGCAGCATAGATCTAAAAAAAAAAAAAGCATAGGTTGCAGATGTCAGTTTTTAGATTGTATATGCTTTGTCTCTTTCTTTCCTTCTCTTCCTGTGACAAAACCCCATTGTCTTTCTTTGCTGGTTTGAAAACCCAAGAAATGCTTCCTATAGTTAGCTGCTGGCTAGCATCACCAAGAAAAGCTCCTTATAAAATGAGAAGCACACAGAGGTCAGAGTTGATCTACCACCAAAATAATTTTCAAAACAATATTATTCAAATATGACATAGTGTCACTCTAAGGGGACAAAACCAGACATTTTCTTGGTCTGTTCCCTCCTTCAAAGGTGTAATTCAAATGTAGTGATCAAACCTGGAGGTATTGCAGTTGCTGGGCGTTGGCCTGCTGCTGTTGCACTGACTGTTGTTGATGCTGAAGTGTCTGTTGATGGTGTATAGTCTGTTGTGGATGATGGTGATGCTGTACTGTCTGTTGTTGTTGATGTAGCTGTTGCAGTCTCAGGTCTCCAGGCTGCAGCTGCTGCAGAACTCTGTGCTGTTGGCTGTTGTTGGTCTGAGGCTGGGAGGTAAGAGAGGGCTGCATCGAACCTGGGGTTGGGGCTAACAGACAATAAAAACATTTCTTAAATATATATTTAAAATGCCATGTCTCGCTTCTTGTGTGGTGTTTAAATATACCATTAATTATAATCACATAAAAAAAAAAACAGTTAACAGCATACTCATTAAAAAAGTCTGCTCCCCATAGTTGTTGGTCTGAACAGCTTGTAAACTATGTCTAACACAAACAGCGGAGGAAATGTTAAAATATTAATAATTAAAAATACAAAAATATATAAATTATCCAGGCTTGGGACAGGCACATGCTGTGGCTGAAGTTATCAGGGACCTGTCATGAACTCAGACCACTGACTTCCCATGCCAATGGCAGGTCAGGGAACTAACCACTTCACCAATGAGAAGCCTGTTATATTGAGGTAACTCAATCCTTTTTTAATAAAGTATAAAGCAGTCACACATCTTTGCAAAAATATATAGCCTTCACTGTGAGTTCAGCTGCTTTTTCAACTGAAAGAACAGTAGCTAACAGTATGTCAGTTTAAGTTATGCTCCTGTGATAATCCTCATACATCCCTGTGCTGTCTGTCAGAGATATAAATAAGTAACCTTTCTGTCCGTTGGTGGCGGCAGCAGAAGGCACACTCATCTTCACAGGAGTGACAGTGTTAGTGAGAGGAAGCACGTTACTGTTGGCTGCCTTTGGTCTCTGTCTCGGCGCTATAGATGTCTCGGTCGGACCCACTGAATCAGTTATCCTGCAAGGAACAAAATATTATTAGTAAAATAGCTATGTTTTAACAAGACAAGACTAGGGCTAGGACTAAGATGCAATAACTATTTTAATAATAATAATAAGGGTTTTAAATATTTAGAATATAAAGAAATATATAAAGCTATAGACTAACTCACTGGTAAAAACTATGTTGTTTGACAAACAGTATTGTATTTGTTTAGGGTAAATGAGCTATTCACAGAGATTATGTTTACCAAGAATTTTCTGCCACTGACAGATTTTTTTAAAGCTGTGTTGGAAATTTCTGAAGTCCACCTGTCATTTTGACAGGATAAAAACAAAGAAGGTGGAGCTGCATTACCCAGTTCTGTCCAGGAGATGGCAACATTGTAAGTTAATTAAATAGCTATCTGCCATAATTTTGTCTTTATCTTAGCTTCATATACTTCTTCGACTGGACTTATCCATGTGCGGCACAGCGCTGAAACTTGCTAAAACTAAAACACTGTGGACAAAGTACAGACTGTGCAGAGTGCTGTGCCTGTGACCTGCAAAGTCTGCAAATGGGCACAAAACAGAGATGTGGTCAGCTTTAAGGTTCTAATAAACATATTTCCCTTTCCTTTTGCCCCTTTTTTAGTGACTGCCCTGGAGCGTGCAGTCTTCTCTGCGTAATACCAGCGCTTCACAAGCTCCTGGCTCTCAATCTGTGACCCTTAGCACATTAGCTGTAACTTCAACACGCATTTGAGTAAAAGAACAAACTGTTGTGGCTTGTGTCCCATGCGCTCTGGGGACACAATGGGGAAATAAAGCGGCACATTCAGAGCACGTCACGAAGGGTCCTCTCTGCATAACCAAAATCTATTATAATAATTAAAAATATTAATATGCGCATATACAATGACGGACAAAAATAGCTCACGACAAAATTTTTTCAACCTTGTCTGAGAGTAATTATCTCTAGTAAAACCACTGTATTCATCTCAATTCCAGGCAGCTTTACAGACAATTAAAATGTTCGTCATATGATGGGTGATATAGTATTAAAAGTCATACCTTGCTTTCGTCATGCTCTTCTTAGCAGCGACTTCACTGGCCGTTAGTGGCTCTGGTAAAGATGTGGGGATGGGTGAGTTCTGTGTAAGACAAAAGTATTTACAGCAGAGGTACTTTTTTGATGGCTGAAAAACATAGTGGTAACTTACAAATAGGTTGGGCACTGGACAGTCTTTCCCAGCCAACTTGAAGGCAAAGTACGACACTTGGTAAATGTCCGGTCTCTTCTCCTGGTCTGGTTCAAGCATGTATCCTGGAAAATTAATAAAGAAAATCTGAGTAAATTAGGCTGTAAAAGATGTAGAGCTGTATGCTATGGCTAGAAAGCAAAATATGCCATTACATGCAAGAAAAACAATTGTTATGAACTTGCTGCTTTTAGTTTGGTGCTGAAAAGTGCATACACAGCAGCATCAACATGTTTATTTTTATTGTGCAGGTTATTTCTTTAGCCGCTAGATGGAGCTATTGGACAAATAATGTCACCACAAAACAGTTCAGGGAAGTGAAACAATTTACTGAACAAACAGACTTGGACTGGTTTAAACAAGCCCAAGTCTGTCGAACAAGAGACTAAAACTGCCTCAACACTGAACAACATGTTTTTATTCATGGTAGTCACTGCATTTATCACTCCCAGGGTTTGGACTATCTGATTGTAAAAAATAAACTGTTAAAGTGTTTCACTAAACAAAAATCTTGATGAAAAAAATAAACACTCTAAAATGGTACAGTGTTTATGTAGAACTAGATTTCTGATTGGTTGTACATTTTTCAAACCGCATCAGTTCTAAAGAAGCTAATTCTACTACCCAGAGGTGGAAGAAGTAGTCAAAGTCTGTACTAAGTGAAAGTACTGTATGTTCAAAATAATATTACTCAAGCAGAAGTAAAATAACTCAACAAATTACTTTTTTATTACCTAAGGAAAGTAAAGAGGTCTTGAATTAAAAGTTAAACAGTAAATTCTACAACTCCTGCTGCTAATACTTGTTCTACTACTACTACCACTACTACTACAACCACAACCATCCTCTTGGATGTGATGCGAGCATTATCCACCGCCACAAGACAAAAAATACTACTCATTTAGAGGCTTGTTACTTGAATGTACTTGGGTAACGGAAACAAATGATCCCTTAAAGTTTACTCTAGGAATATAAATGCACGCAGTTATGTTCATAGATGCAACCTGGCATCAGAGTGATCTCTCTCTCTCGTAGTTGCACAGCAGTTGCAGTCAGGTCTTAGGCCTATTCACTAATTATGATGAGTTAGGAGCTATTTTCAGGCATTAATTATTTAATAAATCATCTGTTTGAGATAGACCTGCATTAAGGGGGGAAATCTGTGATTGGTGGCACCAAAAAATGTATTTCAGCCATAGAATGTGCCGGTCCAAAACCTGGATAAATGTGAGATTGTGGAAGGGCATCCATAATAAACTATGTTAAAGTAACCAGAGAATCACTGTGGAGACCTCTGAATGAATGGATGCAGGTGAAAGGGATGTTTTTTTAATAATGAAGATAATACATCACCCCTAGTGAGAGGCCCTCCTCAGCATATATTTTTTATAATGTGGTCCTAAATAAAGAAAGTTTGGATATCCCTGCTTTAGAATATGCGCACATTCAAAAAGGTACTTGAGTAAAATATCTAGTTACTTTTTTTTAATTGATCATCAGACTAACTGTACTGAAAAGCAGTTTGATCAGTGCCCACAGATGAGCTACCCAAGCGGCAAAGTCTCTAAATAAATAACTAAAAAAACGACATACAGCTCTTGATGGATTACTCACTGATTAACCGGTGTAGCTTGAAGGAGTATTTGGAGTTATCAGGAATGATAAAGGTCCCATCACAAATGGCGACTTGACTCTCCCCAAAAGGAAGTGTGAAGAAACACAGCTTGTACAACAAGCATCCGAGCGCCTGAGGAGAAAATCAACAAGCGACAGTCAATAACAGTCTGGTGAATCAGCTGTGGTTACTGTCAACCCGCTCCCAATTTGGAGAAGCAGACAGGAGCAATGACACAGACTCTGTGTTATGTACAGTTTAGCTTTTAATAAGGATTTGCAGTCATATTTTGACACAAGACTGCTTTTTATTCTGTTCCTCATATACACAAGCCCAGAACTTAGCACTCCCCAGTACAACCTCCTCAATGTAGCTCTAGGCTAAAATACGGGCAATTTCTTAGTAGCAGATATTGGAACACACAATTAAATTAACACTGAAATAGCCCAATGTTTTAATGTTGAATACTTCAAAAGGCTCACCATTTTTATAGCAATATACAGTTTAGACTCCCAACCTGGAAGTGTGCTGTAGGGAATAAAATGGCTGCAAAACTATCTAACATAAAACATCAAAAGCTCTCTCCACCCAAATACTACATGTGTCTGGAGGAGCTATATCTGGCTCTGGTATTTTGTGCTGATGCTGCAGTAAAATAAAGATTACAGAGACTGGGGAATTAACTCTACCATTTTAGGGAGTGTTTCCTTTAAGAGAAGACATGAGCCTGTAAATCTACTAATTCATGCTGCGCCCACTTCAATAATAGGACATTAAAATAAGACACAATGTAAAGATATTATGGACAGATAGATGACAAATGAAAAGTAATGTCACCACTATAAAAACTCATATTGTAAAGTCTGCATTAGTTGCTTGTTAACTCCTTAACTACAGTGATGCTCTAAAGTGTTTGCACCCTTCTGGACTTTTTCTAAATGGTCATACTTAAATGTTTCGATTCCACAAACACGTTTTAATATTGGACAAAAATAATCAGCTACAAAATGCATTGAGGTGGTACTTGGTGTAAAAAATTTGATAATCACTGGTATAGTCAAATCTTTTTTTATATTTACGCTACAATCTATGGTAGTAGCAGCTGCGTTTCACTTCTTCCTCAGGGCTAAACCCAGAACAGGAAGTGAGAAGGCAGGGGGCAACAGCAGGAAACTCGGCACTAATTGTCTCTGGCCTATTTAAAGTCTGACAACATATATCATAAAGGGAAGACATAAACAACTAAAGCTTGTACTACATACACTACAGGATGTGTGCCATGTTAGTTCTTCCTTGTTTGCAGCCTGTGCCCACTGTCCACATCTGAAACATAGTGTTCGCTGGAAAACTCATCATTTTCTCATAGCAACAAGCTGTAAAACCATAAAACTAGAGAAATGAAACTAGGGACAGAAAAGGTTTTCTCTCTGTTAAAGTGACATTACCAGTTGGGGTGATGGTGGCGCCCAGCAACCGGAAGGGTAGCCGGTTCGAATCCCATCTGAAGTGCATACTGTCGTGTCCTTGGGCAAGACACTTCACCCACCTTGCCTGTGTGAATGTGTCAGTGTGGCTGTGTTTGGTGGTGGTCAGAGAGGCCATTGGCGCAGAATGGCAGCCACGCTTCTGTCAGTCTGCCCCAGGGCAGCTGTGGCTACAGAAGTAGCTCAGCACCACCGCATGTGACTGAGGAGTGAATGAATAATGGACCAAATTGTAAGGCGCTTTGAGAAACTTGTCAAGCTTGTAAATGCGCAATATAAATCCAATCTATTATTATTAGTAGAAGAGTCTCTCGGAAGAAAAGTGCATAAGAAAGAATACTTTTAAAAGAATGTTCCTCAACGTCAAACTGCAAAGGCAAATCTCATCATCTACAGAGCATAACATCGTCTTCAGATTCAGAGAAACTGAAAAAATCTCTGTGTAAGGGACAAGGCCAAGACCTTTATTGGAGTGGTCTTGAGGCCCTCAGACAACACTGCATCACTCATCAGAATGACTGTGTTTATGACATTACTAAACAGGCCCAGGAATACTTCCAGAAACCACTGTGGGTAAACACAATCCGCTGTGCCATCTGCCGAGGCCAACTAAAGCTCTATCATGCAAAAAGGAAGCCATATGTGAACATGGTCCAGAATCGGCGTCGTGTCCTGGGACAAGGCTCATTTAAAATGGACTGTTTCAAAGTGGGACAGTGTTCTATGGTTAGACCAGTCCCAATCTGACATTCTTTTTGGAACTCACAGTCCTCCGGGCTAAAGAAGAGGAGACCTTCCAGCGAGTTATCAACGTTCAGTTCAAAAGCAGCATCTCTGATGGTATGGGGGGCATAAGTGCAGACAGGATGGGCAGCTGTGTGTTTTGGAAGGAACTATGAATGCTGCAAGGTATATAAAGGTTTTAGAGCAACATTTGTTCTAAAATCCAGCTGCTCTTCAGATGGAAACCTATATCAGGCAAGAATGGGACCAAATTTCAACACCAAAACTCCAGAAAATCATAACCTCGATGCCAAGACATCTTCAAACTGTTTTGAAAAGAAGAGATGCTATAACATGGTAAACCGTGCCCCTGTCCCAACTATTGTGAGACCTGTAGCAGGCATCAAATTTGAAATGAGCTCATTTTGTGTGAAGTAGTGTTGTCACGATACTAAAATTGCAACTCGATTTCAATACAAAAAAAACATTTTGATTCCAAGGTGACAAAAATGACCACTTTTCATTGAATGTTTGAGGTAGTACATAGGTTATAACTGGCCCCTTTACCGTCACCACATTATTTCGTATAGAATATTATTAGGCTATTACTATATATGTAGCATACTTGTACATTTTTTCAAACTTATATTTTCTATGCAAGCAGTGGTTATATGTTTATCCTCCAACAGAACACTCTGATGCCTCTGTAGTCCACAGCTATGTAGCTACATGATGATCTTTTATTCAACACAATGCTAAATAATACAGTAAGTAGTTTGAATATGTGATCCAAAATTACTTCAGATTATGATAAGTGATTCCTCAAAGGTAAAGTTTAATTAGAGTTTATCTGTTTCCATTTAGGCTGCAGTAGCCATGGTTCATATTTATATTGTGACTGTGTGATTTACTGGACTGAATTTGGCCCCTGGACCTTGGGTTTAAAATGTGATCCACTGTCTGTGGCTGCAGTCATTGACAGTGATGGGTCAGACACGACAGAGTCAGGACCACAGCAGTGGGCCTTTAAATATGGCCGCTTTGCTAACACTAACAGCTCACTCTCTTCTTGCTCCGCTGGTAACAAGACATTTGCAGATACATTTAGGCTGTTTTATGTCTGTTTGGAATGATGCCTCTGAGCAGTGACTCCCATATTACAGCGCGCACAGTCCGTTGGGGAAGTCCCACAGAAACTCCAAGGAAAGCCCGCTCCGCTCGAGCAGCGGCAGGTCTTTGCGCAGTGGTGATAGAAGCAAGGAAGTGAACAACTTTTAGTAAATTGTATTTAAAGAGCTGTTTTGATGAAGGAAAGTTTTCTGCTGAGCTGACTGAGCCTGTCCTCCTTCTGTACTCATTCACTGGAGGGGAGGCGCTGTGCCTTGTGTTTCTGCAGTGCAGGTAAAGACTTTGCATTATCGATACTTTTCCAAATGAATATCTAATTTAGATACTCGGTTTAGTATCGATTATTATCTTATCAATTTTTTTGACAACCCTAGTGTAAAGTGTAAAATTTCTCATTGTAAACATTTGTTATGTTATCTATGTTCTATTGTAAATAAAATATTGGCTCATGTGATTTGAAAGTCATTTTATTCAAAAACGTCCTTACATTTCCGGAATTCGGGTTGTATGATTCGTATTGCGATTTTGATATATTGCGCTTTTCACATTTAAAATCAAGTTCACTTATAGATTTCATTATACAAGAAAAGTCAAGTTTAATTAATGTAAAAGTTTTTACTTTCTTTTCTTGTTAAAAGGCATAGACCCTGTAAAAAATTAAAATGAGCACTCACCCATATGTCTGCCTTTGTGGTGATAGCTTTCCCCGCGTACAGGTTAATCATCTCTGGAGCTCGATATGAAAGAGTAGTGTATCTGAGGATCACAAGGAGCAAGAGTTGGTCAGTGCAAACCTAGGTTCTCTCCTCTTCCTCCCACTGTCCAAAGACAAACGTGTGGGTGAACTGGAGAATCTAAATGACCAATAGTGAATGAACGTGAGAGTGAATGATTGTCTATCAGTGTTTCTGTGTCTCTCTATGTCAGCTCTGTCTATTGTCCAGGGTGTGCCCCATCTGATGCCCATAGTTCCTGGGATAGGCTCAGGCCACCCTTGAATCCTAACAATAATAAGCGGAAAAAGAAAAATGAATGAAATCAATGATAGGGCAATGGACTATTACTGGACAATAAGGAAAGGTATCCATATGTTGATAGGAAAATGAGTGTAATAAGTGTAAACAAGACTAAACATGGCTTTTCAGGAGAGACTAGTCAAATACTACATTTCACAGAAAATAGTCATTTAAATTGTAAAAGTATGCAAGTAGTAGTAGTGGTGTATAAATGTGACTAAGAAACCAGTATAGATGTTTTTATGCTTATTATGTCCATAAAACATGAAGCCGAATTTTGTTAATTACTAAGATGTCATAAGACAATGGTGCTTTATTTCTTCATTCACGCATTTTTAAGTATAAACACTAGTAGGTTAGTGGAAATATGACCCCACTACCACTAAAGGAATGATTTAACTGAAACAAAACAAAGTCTTTCCTTCAAAATCTGAATTGGTGTTTATAGATAAAACTTGGTAAAAAGCCAAAGTAATTAGTAAGGGGTCAAAGACGCAGTCTTTGAACAGAAAGGGTGGTTTAAGATGTAACCTTCCATCTGTTTACAACAGTGTCTTAAAACCTAAATCCAAACAGTTTCACTCAGTTTAACTCTAAATACCAAGCCCAGATGACTTCTTTTTAAACCTTGTTTGTTGTGATTCAGCCTGAATGACAGGGGGTCTTTACAGACAAGTTTTATCAATAGTCCGACACGGAATAAACAATATGGTGGGGGTGTGACAAGACACAAATCCCACCAGATGAGACGAGACACGAGATCAGGCTCATGAGAGCAAGACGAGATTTACACTATTTTTAATAAATTGCAGAATTTTTTTTTTCATTCAAACATTTTATCTTTATTTTAAATAAATGAAATTTACAAAATGTTAAACATTTTTGGTGTATTTTGATAGCAATAGCTTAATTTTTTATAAATTATATGCAGTAAAAGAACATACTATACTGCTAATGGTTTTACCACAAACGTTTTTTTAATAGCCTATATAAAAGTCTAATGTCCCTGATCCTCTCAGATGTCATGTGCTGTCTCCTCTCTCCCCCTTCTCATCCTTCAACTCATCCCACCATTAAAGGTTAGTACTAAGTATGTCTTTTCTGATTGTTTTTGGGTAAAACATTAGAGATACAATCTGAAAAAGTCGAGCAGGTTTCGTTGTTAAGTAGATGCACATGCAAACCATCTTTTACTAAAACCTCTTAAACAGTTTTAGAGCTTTAAAAAAGGATATCTCTGCGAACCCTGCACCAGAAAGTCAGAAAGCTTAAAACCTTCTCTATCACCACAATATCTCTGTTGTAAGTTCTGTAAATACAGCTGTGCAAAGACACAATGTCATTCCAGCAGTTGGTGCCCTATGATGCGCGTAATAAAAACAACTGATTTAAAAGTGGCAGGGGCACTCCATGTTTGCCAACTCCTCCTTGTGATGTTTTCTGCACTCTTTCCCAACTCAGTCTGAGGGAATAATAACCTACATATTGGTCTGAGATTTTTTATTTATTTTATTTGACCTTTATTTAACCAGGAAAGCCCCACTGAGACTTTTACAGGAGTCTTGGTCCCATGGGGGACCCATTTATAAATTTTGATCTTGCAAGATCTCGTCACACCCCTACTGATCAGTTAACCTCAACACGTTTCAGCAGATTTAGTGCATCATTTAGAGAAATAGAAATCAACCTAAGACCATAAAATGTTACTGTTAGGCATCTGTAACTTTCTCTAGGAAGTGTGACTTTTCTGAACTAATTCCCTGTTATTGCCTTTGATGGTCTAACGTTCTGGCTCATTCAATGCAAATTTTATACTGTTGCTGCTTCTAAACTCGTTTTTGTATGTTTTGTTTACATGTCAGGTGCTAAAGGTCTCAATTAAAGAGACCAGTGCTGGGTTCAGAGCTTAATAGTTTTGTGTGTGGAGTTTACACAGGGTCATGTACAGCCGATAAGAGCCTCATATCACTGTTTATTGCTGCTATAAATGTGGGAAAGTCAACAACCTCATGTAACTAAACATGATAGTCAAACTAGACCTGATTTCAGAGAGTACTGTGTAATGATGCCTGGACACAGAGGAATTAATGAGTGTCAAACTTTACAGGGAAAGTGTAGCAGAACTGCCTAAAATAAGTAAATAAAATAGCATACAGAATTATTTGCAATACATTTAAGCCATCAGTTCTGAGACATAATCGTACAATCAATTCGTCAGGTCATGTAAATCTGCCTTAGTGCCTCTGGAGTCATTATACAAATGTTCTCTCAAGATTCATGACAAGAAAACACATCTGTTTCACCACTGCCATATTCCTACCAAACCTAATATTTTACATTTCGAAAATGTAATCATGTTACACTACCATACTGTATGTCTGTTGTTTAAGATCATCCATAATGCTGCTGCTCCTCCTATAAAAAAAGTTCTTTGAGCTCCGAAACTGTTCGAGGTGAGTGCAGAGTTCCCAAATGTAGGACATTGTTTGGCAAATCAGCATTCTCATCTGTGACCATAAGACTGTGGAATACATTACCAACAAAGCTAATGTAACATGTACTAACTGTCACAAATTCTCACATTTGGCAAAACAATGGCTTCTTTCAAACCAAACCCTGTTCTCATAATGTGAGCTGATGTCTATATGAATGTATTCAGAGGGTCTCCATTGTTGAATGGTCTGGTCTGGAGCAGAAAGGTAAAACGAATAATTGGGTGTGAAGTGATGTTTGCATTTTGCTGGGAAGTATAGTACGTAGGTTAATGTTATTATTACAAATTGTATCAATGTCTGTATCATACATTTTAACAGCCTGTCCAGGGACTACAGGTGGAAATTAGCAATAGTGCTATAATCCTGGTGCAATCCATCTCTCCTCCTTGAGCTTACTGTATATTGTGCACTGTCCTTTCTAAATACAGTAAATCAACAAACTAGGGGTGAATTTTTTTTCCTATGATACAACTACATCGATACACATGACCTTGTATTGAATCAAATCGTTTTCTAGGAAGTGAATATCAATACACGTGAAGTATTGATTGATAATATCGGAAATATCGAAATTAGAAATTTGTATGTTAAAATAAAACCAGATATGGCTTTTTGGAGATAAATTTTGTGTTTTTAATTAAATAAAATGTTATATTTAACTTTTCTTCAAACTCTGTCTGCTGGACATAATCAACCCCGGCCGCAGTGCTACATTTGAGAGTAAACTTTTATGATTTTTGGCAAAAAGTTGCTGTATCGATTATCGATACAAAGGTGTTGAATCGTATTGAATCATATTGTTCCAAATTAGCTAATATCATTCTTGAATTCTATCGAAAACAATTCCTAATCAATACATATCGTATCGTTGCAAAAACATATTGCTACACCCCTACAACAAACAAAACACAACAGTCTGAAGTTGGAGCTAACACTTTAAGCCTGGGACACACCAACCCAACACCCGAAAACTGTCAGCAGAGGTGGGGCAACTGCTTGTCTCCTCGTGTCTCTCCTTGTCACCACTGAAAGTTGCTGCAGACACACCGGAGCAATTAATAACTATTTACAACAGCAGGCGGCGCTAGTCACTAAACTCTAAGTAAATATAACTCCTCAACACACATTTTTAACTCAAGTATTTATCAGTCAAAAATAATTATACGCACTAGATTAAACTGGTCCGATCACAGTAATGAATAAAAGGGACTGGATTATTGCAGCTGAGAGGGAGGATTATATTTTTATCGGCACAAGGCCACAAGCTAAGGTAAGCTAACTGCAGCACATTACTGTCATAGATGTGGGAAACATAATGAAGTAGTTGTAGAACAGAAAGTTCCTTTTATTTTGATGTTAAACTCGAGGTGTTTGACAAATTGTGATCGGGACACACAGCCAATCAAAGCGCTCGTTGAGCACGACGGCCTGACGCCGATTTGACATGTTCAATCGGCCAGAACTATGCCCAACTGTGTCCCACTATGTCCCTAACCCTACGATGGTGCGGAATAAACCAAACAGACTCACATCGCTGACCGCGTCAAACCGATGTGTCCCGGCCTTTAGGCTCAACTTCAGTTTGATTTTTTATTATTTATGTTTTTTATAAATATGCGGGCTGCTATGATGCTACATTTGGCCACAATGGTGAAACCTGACATATAAAGTTCATTTATTTTTAAGTAAAATATTTCCCCTGTGTTAGTTGCCAGTTGGGTGTCCTTCTCTCACACCAAACTAACTTCATGTCCTCTTTTACTACATCCATAAATCTCCTCTCTGGTCTTCCTCTAGGCTTCCTGTTTCCTGGCAGCTCTAACATCAGCCTCATCCTTCTACTCATACAGTTAGGTCCACAAGTATTTGGACACTGATACAAGTTTTGTTATTTTAGCTGTAAACCAAAACATATTCACTCTCTCAGCTGTAATTTGACAGTATTCACATCCAAATCGGATGAAGCATTTAGGAGTTACAGCTCCGATTACTTATGAGCCCCTGAAAAAGAGGCTCCTACGCTTTAAAGAGTAATTCCTAAACCCTTTTTCCAATTTGGACGCGGATACTCTCAAATTACAACTGAGAGTCTGCACTTTCAGCACATATGAATTATACAGCTTATTTTTAACATGTTTTGATTTAAATAACAAAACTTGTGTCAGTGTCCAAATACTTATGGACCTAACAGTATATTCACTATCCCTCCTCTGTAGATGTCCAAACCATCTCAGTCTGGAAAATCTGACTTTCTCCAAAACATCTCACATGGTTTGTTGACATGGTTAAGGTTTCAAAAACTCACTTCTGACCTGAAAGCACTGTATCAGTTAAAGCCCAAATCCTGAACTCGGCAACTTGGCCTTTCTCGGCACTCGCAATTTTATTTTATTTTTTTATTGTGTAACTCATCTCATTGTCTTGCTACTATTGTGTCTTTAACTTTAACTTGACTTAATTTATTTAAATTATGATACTAACGCATAGAAGTGTTTTTATACTTAACGTGTGTGTGACTATGAAATGTGTATGGTGCAAGAAAAAGACACATTTGTCCTTTTTGTTGTAAATGGGAGACAATAAAGTACTACTCTATTCTGATTGCCAGTGTAGCATTTGGCTTAAGAAGCACTCATCTCAACAGACAAAACAACGCAGATTCAGAGGACAACATTTTATGGATTTAACTGGTTTTATGATCCAGTTTAATGGCTTACTTTTTGATCTCGTCCTCCACCGCGGTCACTCCTTCTTTCTGAGGCAGTAAAACTTTGTGAGTGGCACTGCCAAAGTCACACAGCACATAGTGTCCCTGGTCGTTCAAAAGGATGTTCTCAACCTGCAAAAGACCAGAAACAAAATTATTTTAGTGCATACTAAGTGATGGTCAGCACACTCCCAGTTTGGAGAGGCAGACAGGAGCAATGACTTTCTTATGTATATCTGCCAATAGGGCAAATGGAAACCCATTTAGAACAATCTAACTTCAGCCTTTACAACTTCCTAAACTCCTTTCAGTGCAAGTGTGTGTTCCACAGAAGGAATTCACAGTCATTTATTTTGATCTATGACTGATTTCTATTCTGTTCATAGCACTCCCGAGTAAAAGCTCCTCAATGTGGTATAAGCAGTAGTAGTAGTAGTAATATAAAAACCCCAGAACTTAGCACTCCCTAGTCAGGCTCTTAAATTTAGCTCTGACCCAAAATAGGGGACATTTCTCAGCAGCAGACAATAATATCCTCTATGGCACACATATTTAAATGGACACTGAATAATTATGGTGTTGTAAATCAATTACTCACAGCAGTACATTGCCTCATGTCCAGTATCATTATGTATCAGTATCCAGTATCATGACCAATATCACTGCTCCTGTCCACTCCAACTGACAGTGTGCTAACAACTATCTATGCTAAGAAATACAGCATCAAGTATAACATTAGGAGCACTGACAGGTGAAATATACACACTCTCTTTATCATGGAACCTGTTAGTGGGTGGGATGTGTTGTATTGGGAAGGAAGTGAACATTTTATCCTCAAAATTAATGTGTTAGAAGCAGGAAAAATGGGGAAGTGTAAGGTAGGGCTGCTCGATTATGGCAAAATTCATAATCATGATTATTTAGGTCATAATTGCCATCACAATTATTTAAAATGATTTTTCATGTACTGCCAAAATAATAACCTGAAGAGGAAGAGTAATTTTATCATTTGTGTTAATTGATTCAGAGCCTTGTACAAGACTTCGTTCTTCGACAACATTCTGAACAAAGACAAGTGTGCATCTAGCCTTCACAGCACTGTAAAGTCTCTGCGTATAGACATAAAGAGCATGTGCGTCATTCAGAGACCAACTAAATTAATCGTTTTTTTCTTCAGTGTAAATACTTAGGTTAGAAGCTCTCTTCTCCCTGTCCCCCTCTTCTTTTGTGTGGTTACATAATGTGAGTGGGTCGAACACTGATGGGTTTGTGGAACTGAAGAGACGGCTCTGTTTTTGAAATCTGTTCAAACAGCACCGAAACAGGGCGACAGCCCATTGACAGAGCACTCAGGCTGGGAAACATGAGGGGTCCTGAGGTCAAATCCAAGCTACTTTTAAGTTGCTATAGTGCCTTGAAGTGACATAAGCACTAAAAAGGGCTGTTTAAAAAGTTGTCTAGATTTATTTTACATTTACTCCCATATAGTTATTTTCTATAGTTCAGTTTTTTCTTCTTTCCTTTCGGCCTTTCTCTTCTGCTTTTCATCTGCCTCCTGGTGGCAAGTCATATCCATATTGGTTTGGCATAGCTTTTACACAAGATGCCCTTTCTGATGCAACCCTCCTGGTTGATGAAGATTGGCTTGTGACCTATAGTGGCTGGCATTAATGCTCCACTCTTACATAAATATAAAAATCGGTCAGTAAAAAAGAAATACACGTGTTGGTGCTGTTACATTTTCAAACACTTTTCAGGATCAGTGGGAAGCCTGTCAAACAACTATGACTTTCCAAGGGTCAGCAGAATAACACATGGCTCCCGACTCATGATTTGAATTAGTTGCAAGAAATTTCTAGATGAACTGTGGCCTGTGTTTGTCATTAGAGAAACAAGGAAACACAAAATAAATTCTGAGAGCAAACTCCGGAGTCCTCCGGGTTTTTTTCTGAAGAAATACTTAAACTTTCCTGTTGTTTATTTGCAGAGCCATATAAGACTAATTCTAATAGCCCACATAGCTCACTGCTTTGGTCGCATTTTTCATGACAGAGCTCGCTCTACATTAT
Organism: Bostrychus sinensis; assembly: GCA_020698575.1. NCBI lineage: Eukaryota > Metazoa > Chordata > Actinopteri > Gobiiformes > Eleotridae > Bostrychus > Bostrychus sinensis. The sequence goes on along the minus strand of CM036249.1, from coordinate 36,547,853 downwards.
GAAGTAAAGCACTACAATAAAAACCCAGAAGTCCAATTGACTCCCTGGCTTGGTTTGCCTATCCTTTTCTCCCTCTTGTATTTGTACAACAGATTCCTCTGCCTTTTGAATGCTCTGCCATGATGAACAACTAAGAAGTAAAGCCATTGCTGGCTTAGCATATAAAGCCTACATGTTATGTCCCTTATATAAAAAGGGCATTTTATTTAATCCCGTTTTTAAAAATGTCCCTCCAACTAAGCCCAACTTTCACTGTCAAAATTTTTACAGTGTAGTGAGGACTGACAAGGGTGCTGTAGGTGAGAATGGGCTCTGTCACAGAATGCCGTGATCAGTACTAACAGGCGACTACAACACAAAGTCTGTAGTCTGTTGACTTTTACATACATAACCAAATAGCGCAGTAGTAAAAGGGATGCAAAAGGTGTGTTACCTTGAGATCCCGGTGGATGACTGGAGTTTTACACTGATGCAGACGAGCCACAGCTTCACACGTGTCACAGAAGATATTGAGGACTTCCACTTCACTGAAGCCCACATTCAGACGCTGGTTCATCTGCTTCACCACCTGACCCGCTACAAACACACAGAGAGCAACAGGTTAAGGTTAGAACAGTTAGAGCAGTGGTTCTCAAAGTGTGGTAAAGGTACCACTTGTGGTACACAGGATTCTTCTGGTGGTTCTAATTTAGCTTAAGTTTTATTCCTGTTTTAGTTCTGCTTTAGCTGGCTTACATTTGTTTAGTTGTTTGCTTTAATTTTATTTCATATAAACTAGTAACATTTTAACACTATGGCAATTTTAGGTAAGACAGGAAGAAAAAAAAATCAAGACTGACTGTGTAGTTATTATGTACGTTTAAAAAGGTTTTGTGTTGTACCTTTACAGTACTCCATGAGAATGAGCACCTCCCAGACACTCTCTGACACAGCGTTTATGGTCGAGTCTAAATAAGCCACGATGTTCTTGTGTCCGGACAGTTCTTTCTGTAAAACAACAGGGAACAACATGAGAGAAAAATATCAGATAAGATAATAAATGGTTGGTATAATTTGGGACTAGGTCAGCAAGATCCCAAAAATGACACCACCTAAGACCAGTTACACTTGACACCCAAAACCTACAAGTGTGACCTGCTAGTATTATACCCCAAAAAAGCACAAATCTGACATTAAACCTAATAAAACGCAAAAATATATGAGAAGATGAGTCTTTTTTCACATTCTCAAACTCCGGTAGTGGGCCTTAAATGTGAAATGTTATATTGCAATTGCTCCTGGTCCTGGATTGCTTTAGTTTTGACATTGTAAATTAAGGAAGCAGCTTTGATTAATGTAAAACCTATATCTAAATTATTTATTTCATTTAGTTCATATAGCAAGAAAAAAAGAAAAACTGTAACAACTGGAAATGCAGACAGTATTGCACTATATTAGTCCAACCTTTCCAATACTTATGCACACACTATGGCTACTAGAGTTGGGCGATACCCATTTTTTCATACTGTCTTACTGTCCCCAAATTATACCGGGGTATACGGTATAAACGTTGACCCACTTAATTCAAGCTAAACTTGCCTTTAAATCTGAGTTAAAACAGTACTTTGAAAATGTAGGGACATATACTGTTTTTTGGGCAAAAAGGAGGTGTAATAATTTGAAACTGGTCACAACCCAGTGCAACAGTTTATTCTCCATCAGGTCTGCATCCCTCTCCTCTGCGTCCTCCTGCACCCCTCTGCATTTTAGGGCTCTCTCTCTCCTCGGCTTTGTTTACCCCTTTGAACATCTGTAAGCACGCAAAAATGTGTTAAAATGTGGCAGTACAACGTGCTTGAGGGTTGTGGACGTCATAGTTCAAATAGCTAATAGTCCCAAGAAGTTCTTTTTTTTCCATTTTGCGGGACACGGCAGGGCTTTAGCCACGCGCTCTCCACTGTGCTTTTGTGGCCATGCTGACTATAGCAGGGACAGTCACAGCAGAAAACTACTATGGATCCTGTAAACCACTGTTTGAGGACTTACTTGGCCTGTCAGGGGCGGTGCGTGCGTCATGCCGCATAGTTGGAGAATCTTTCCAAGTTTTTCACGCTTAACAGAGCTATATTCCTCTTTTCTTGAGAGAGCGCGGCCTTCTTTTTGCTAAAGTTATACTTATATACTGTGTGTCCTGCTTGAGTAGTTTGACAGATCGTGGAAAGAGAATGCCATGCAGTAACTGCACAATGACGCATTTTGGTGCACTGCGTAATTTTTTTAATGTGACGGTAAACAATGTTCCTAAGTTTTTATGGCACACTTATTTATTCAGCTTTGAGATCAGTGCTTTAGACAACAAGACAGTGGATCAAAGATAAGAGAATGTGTTTTTTGGAGACCAACTCAGATAGGCTGGCTGCTCGATCAAGACGTCGTCTGCACGTGGTGCATCAGGTCTGTAACATGACGTTGGCTCAAGTGAGCTAATTAAAGTAATATTATGCTGTTGCTGTTAATTTGAAAAGACAGGCTTATATTACACAAAAAGATTTACCCTAATCCCCTTTATATTGACATAAACATTGATACACATCTTAGGTATTTAATACAAACTACTTCGCAATTCCCCAGGGGATTTAAACCAGGGTATTAGTAGCGATACGTGGGGATTTTTACATACCCGGGTATACGGTAATATCGTTATACCGCCCAACTCTAATGGCTACACAAAACATTAACAATTTCTTGTTACCACAATATCAGCAATCAATACCTTTGTCTATCCTACAAATTTTGCATTAAAATAACTGTCAATACATTTTGATGTATTTAAAACTGAAGAATTATAAATACTTTTTTTAAACAACATTCTACATCTTTCAGCTATTCCCTATGCTTTGCATGCTCTTCTCTCACACCAACTAACCTCAACCCTCTTTAACTATATCCATAAATCTCCTCTTTGGTCTCCCAGGCCTCTACATATTTACTACTTTTTACATAATACATGCATTTGCAATTATAGATATTCACATCTCAAAGTTAAGTCAAAATAACTCTGATATGGAAAATTAACATTTCTTAAACATCATTATAATGTCTTTGGAAGTGAGGGGATTGAACATTTCGAATTGTCCAGACTAAAATCCCCACACTTACATCCCAGTACCTCGACCCTACTACCAAACATTTCACTGACTCCCTTTTACCCATATCCTGTATTGATCGGTTCATCCATTTAGCTTAGTGGCAGTGTTGTGCAACCCTTTAATTGAAGGCCAGCCCTGCACATTGATCTTTTAAAGCCTCTAATCTCTGTGTATTACTGTATATCTGAACCACTGGCTAGGATTAACTTGTCTAATGCAGTGTTGGCAGAGTGGCTGTATGTTGTGGAAACCGTGTCAGTCTATAGGGGTCACTGGTGAATGTGGGTGACTGGTGCACATTGTTCACTGTGATGAAGCTGCAAACAACACGGACGCTGGCAAAACACATAGGACCGACATAATGGGGTCAGACCAGGGCTGGGAAAGAGGCTTTCCTCAACAGCCTTTACTCAGCTAAATATTATTTAAGAGAAAATCAATTTGATTAGAGTTTATGCACTTTATGGCCCTCAGATTACATATCCTAGGGGGCTGCACAATGGAGCCCAGTTACTGCCCTTCTTTAAAGGTTTGATAGTCAATGAAGAAAAGTAAATGTACTTCCTTAACCAGAAGGGGATTGCAGTTTCACTGCAGTTTTAACATGAGGGAATGCTTTGACGTCACTTCAGATGCAGCAGATGATCCACTCACCAGCAGAGTGGAAGGGGAGGGTAAAGTCGCACACTTTGGTGGGCATAGGCAATTTTTTTAAAACACAATTTAGCTTGGTATTATTTTACCATCTCTGCGAAAGTAATGTTCAGGACCACCACCACAAACCTCTCATGATCACACTACAAGGGCTACATCCCTGTGTGTTAGGCCAATGATTCACTAACTTTTCACAGTCCCGTACCCCTTCAGACATTTGGGCCGCAGCCATGTACCCCCTACTCACACACATTTTAAAAAGTATCAGTAAGTGCAGCACACATCAAACAGAATATCCCACGGTTGGGTTATTTGTCACCAGATTTTAATTAATAAACTACCAGTGATTTCAGTGAGCAACACCAGTTCACTTTTAAAAATAAAGACATGACAACATGCAGCCTGTAGAATGAACACATTACCAAACATTAAGGGTATACATACACATAGATAAAATCACGTACCCACTACATCTTTCTGCTTACCCCTGGGAGTACCCATACCACAGTTTGGGAACCACTGTGGGAGGCTAACTTTCTAATATTTTAACATCTTGAACAGACCTTTCAGGCTCTGTGATTGGAGGTGCCGAGCTGACAACACAGCCCTCTGTGAAATTTTTGTTTTGTTTTTTTCAGTGTGCCACCCAGCTGGGCATCAGTGCGCCACCCAGCTGAGTAGGCACATTGAAGAGCTTGTACTGGGAAGTGCTAAGCTCTGAGGCTGTACTACAACCACTAGTACTGGCACATTAAGGACTTTGTATTGAGGAGTGCTAAAATCTGGGGTTGTATAAATGAGGAACAGAATAAAAAGCAATCATATATCTGTGCTCACAGTGTACTGTAGGGCAGTGATTCTCAACTGGTGGGTTGCGGACCTTTTCATGGGTAAAAAAAGTGGAATGTGCAGTAGGTTGTCCCCAAGAACTGATGCTCTCTGAGAAAAGCGTGGAGCGAGGTGCATGCGGGCACTAGTCACTGTCACTTTTCCTGTCCCCACTTTAGTTAAAATCATTTCTCTTTCATCACTTTTATGCTCAGCTCTCCTCTCTGTTACAGACTGTAGGGACTGGGGAGGTGAGTTTAAATCCAGGGCTACTTTCTGTAAACCTGCAGCATCCTCATGCGTCTGCGTCCCATTGTTCACCCTCCGCTGAAGCGAGGAGCCCGGCCGAAGCTCCAGTGAGAATAGCGGGCCCTTGACAGAACTGGGGCTGAGGAGTGCGGAGGGCGGCAGGAGGATGTACACGCACCCAGGTTGTAGCCTGACATTATCGGCTGATGAATGGTCCCAAAGCCAGACCAGTTGAGAAACTCTGCTGTAGGGAATACAATCACCAAGTATCTTTTAGACTTTTACAAAGCACTGTCTCTTTAAGACCAGATGTCTGCTGTTATATGGTACGCTGTGGGACAAAAAGAGGATTAGGAAATATAAAACCTAAATCATAGGCCTTATCACATCAAAGAAATTCATCAAAAGACCAGGTGCTATACCACAATGTCACTAAAACGCTGACAAAAATCACTGCCAAAGACAAACAGGAACAGAATGAGGTTTGGTTTATGAGGCTCGTGTCACATTTCAAACCAGAAATACTGCTTCAATAAAATGCCACAATACAACGTACAGTTTAAAAGTCCCCTATGCTGCTAAACTGAATTTTAGAGCTTTTAACCATGTTATAATGCTGCTTCCTCCTCAAAAATATACCTGGAGTAGTATTTTGTTTCACTCACACATGTATGAGTAATCCTGTATGCTGAGGCGCTGCCCTTCTCAAGAGCTAAAAACGCTTGGGCTCACGGCTCTATGTAGATACAGTGAAACCAGGAAGTGCTCCTGCGCGTTTCTAAAGCCCATACACCGTCACTGGACTCGTTCTGATAACTTCAGTGCTTAAATCATCATCACTACAAAGCAGTCAGCTTATCTATTAGTCAGCATCATGTTGCCAACAGCCGTGCTAATTAGCCCTTTTATGCTCTGTCCATTCCCCACTGTTGAGAGCAGGGGGCGACAGACACATAATCCACTTGTTCTCTACATATTGAAAGTAAAAGCTCCCCCAAAAGAAGAAGTTTCAGACATGTATATATGAAACTTTATTTTGTACAATATTTTGAGTTATGAAACATGAAATTCTAATGCCAAGGTGCCCAAAACTATTTCAAAAAGCCAGAAAAAAGCATAATATATGATTTTTAATGAATACACTGGAATAGAGGCGTTTCTCTATAACAGGTGTGTCAAACTCAATCGGAGCTGGGGCCAAAATTAGAAAACCAGTCTTGGTCGTGGGCCGAATAAGAATATTATATAAATAATAAAACCAGCCTACTGTATTTTTGTTCTCAGTTAGGCTACAATAGGCTTTTTAACATAGAATAATACTTCCCCACAGAACTACAGGTGTAGATTTGTGGTTTTAATAACTGATAAAAAAAAAAAAAAAAAAAAAACAGGTTTCAAAACTAGCCTTGTGAAATATTAGAAAAACATGAGATGATGATGAAAACTATTTTGAATACTGTATTCCATCCATCCTCTACTACACTTATCTGGGAAGGGGTCACAAAGGCAACAATCTATAAAGACCATGCTCAGACTTTTTGACCTGCACTATTTGAACGCTCCTTTTGACACAGCACAAGTTTATCTATAACCAAATGCTCTGGACTAAGTTCCTGTGGTAAAATCTAGGACATACAGTGAACATTTAAGCTTTCTGCTCTTACCATGATAGTGATCTCTCTCTTGTAGACGTTGAGGTCCGGGAGGTTGTTGACGTACATCCGTTTGAGGGCACATCGTACGCCGCTGTGAGTCCGGGCCAAAAACACCACAGAAAATCCTCCTGCAATACAGCACACAAGGGCCACATACATAAGTTTAAACTGTAAATTACATCTAAATGCACTGAAGACTTGTGAGAAAACAGATTTAGCTTTGCTTCTAGTCCCAATTCCACGCTGTAGTTAGAGGATGAACCTACATAATTACTAGATAATAATCTTAATAAAGGGGCTCATTTTGTCATGCATAAATTTCCCATGCACTAGCTGAAATACTGTAAATGTTGTAAATGTTGTCAACTAAGATTTAGGGATGTCCTGATCCCAAGCAAGAGATTGGTATCAGGTGCCGATCAAGGAATTTTTAATTGATCAAATTAAGTCACGTGATCAAGCCAATCTAATAACAATAACATGCAGATTTCTAATTTCAATATTTCTGATATTATCAATAGATTTTCCATGAATATAGATATACACTTCCTAGAAAACAATAAGATTTGATACACTGTGATGCATATCAATATAGTTGTATCGTAGAAATAAAAAAATCGATACATCGTTACTGTATTGTTACACCCCTATAAAATATAGATTTTTCTAAATTTTCAGACGATTTACAATCATAAATTTGTTCTCTTTTTGGCATAAAAAGCTATTTAGTCATTATTTTTAAATAGGATTATTGCATAGTTATATATTTATAATAAATGTACAAATAAGCAGCAAGACATTACTCTCACAGTGACATTACTGAAGACAAATGTATTTCAGTGTTAACCCTCTCCATGTCTATTATAATTTATACAGCAATTGAAGTCTTGTAAAAAGATTTTGAACATATGGCTAATTTGCATAAACAAAGTACACAAGTTAGCGCTGCACACCACACTGTTGGTTTTTCACAAACTGCTGCCACATCTTACAGGTAAAAGGACTCCTTTGCCCGTGATTATTAGTGTTTTTAGATTAGATTGAACTGTATTAATCTCACAGTGGAAAATTCACTTAGCGTCTGCAGAGTCTCCACAGTCAGTATTTAAGCTGGTCTTGGCACTAGCAGTAACATTAGCCACAACACAGGAAACAGTCCTGCACTTTGAGGACACTAATTTCTACTAAATTCAATTGCACAATTTGGCTATTTCTGACAATGTTCATAATTAAAAGTGCAAATTAATTTGATTAATATTATATTTGTATTTATCACATATCATATGTTGCTCTTATATCTAGCAGCCCTAATAACTTTTACACAAACTAGCACAAGTGCAATACAGCCTTGTGAAAAAATTTTCCTCAAAGTCAAAATAGTTGACTTTGAACACAAATTGTTGATATTAAAATTTGAATTCAGAATTGGTGTCAGTATTAAAACTTAGGCAATATTACAAACATGTTGTATATTGTCCAACTAACCAACAAGCTAAACCTCGTAGTATCCAGCAACATAAACAGAAAAGTAGGCACAGCAAACCCAAACAAAGCCTCTGTGTTTACCCCGAACACACAGGGCCTAGAGTAGCTTTTAGGATCAGATAATCTTCACTGACTCAGCAGAATGGGGATTAAACAGTGCTTCATTTAGTTAATGCTGCCTGTATCTAGGGCTGTGCAATTAATAAAATTTCGATTACAATTACGATTATTACACCCTACGATAACGAAAATGATGTAATCGAGAAAACGATTAATAATACTAACTTTGAAGTGTGTTTTGAATGCGCACTCTCCATCCGCCCGTCCCCTCTCAAAGCCTGCGCTCTGATAGTTACAAGCTAGGCTACATGAGGAAAGTTGTTAGCAGAAACATGGCAGAAAGAAAACAGAAGAACCGCTTAGTTAGCAGAGAAGACAAGGCAGATTCTGTTTTTTGTGAGCACTCTGGATTTGAAGAGGAAGACGTCGAGCCAAGACGCACTGTGTGCAAGGTGTGGAAACTATTTCTATCCCCTACTGGACAGGAGAGGATGATTGTCTAATAACACAGTTGCTGTGCTGTGGCTTTATGTTTACTTAGCATTTTGGCTCTGGTTGTACGCGCACAAGTTGTACATGTACAGTTTAGCCCGAGGCGCTTGACTTTACCAGCTGCCAATGCGCACCTGAGCGCTGTGGGTGTGTCTAATTTTCCAGTTCATGGCTAAACCATGCCCAGTATCTGTTTACAGTTATTATTATGGTGTAGGGCTGGTGTGGCCGCAGAGGACAGCCAGTGGTCAACAGGCAGAGAAATAAAACGGGATTGCGCTGGTCTCCGCCAAGGTGCACTGGTGTCCGCCTCCGTCAACCCGTTCAATGCGCCCCGGTGCCGCGGGCTTAAATGCACATTGTAACAGTTAAAAGCAGTTGAAAACCATGTTAAGGCTGATTTATACTTTTGCGTCAAATCAACGGCGAAGCTCCGCGGACTCCTTTGCGGTGCCGCGAACCCTCGACGTGTATTTAATTTTTGGCCAGGTGCACGTCAGGGCAACGGCGTAGGTTTTGAGAGGTTTCGCGGCACCGCAAAGAGCTTCGCCGTCAATTTGACGCAGAAGTATAAATCAGCCTTTAAACTGAACAGATCGACGGGGCATGTGCGCGTCTGTGCACCGAGGGTCCTAGCGGTGTCTCAGCGGCAAGTCTGCCCAGTCTCAGAGTACTTAAGTCGGTCTTGGACACAGGGAAAGGGCTGATAACAGTGTGTATGTGTTGATAACAGTGTGTATGTGTTGATAACAGTGTGTATGTGTTGATAACAGTGTGTATGTGTTCATAACAGTGTGTATGTGTTCATAACAGTGTGTATGTGTTGATAACAGTGTGTATGTGTTCATAACAGTGTGTATGTGTTGATAACAGAGTGTATGTGTGTGCATGCTTGCAGTTAAAGAGGGTAACGCATGCTTCAAATGCAGTTACGAACCGCGTTTAGGACATTAAAGAGGCGAACTAACTGTTTGCGGTCATCACTCAAGCCAGATCATGTTAAGAGGCTGGTGTTCCTGGCAAAAAACCCTTTAAAGCATTAGTCTAGTTATGTTCAGCCCTAAACCTAATGTTTTCATGCTATGACGATGGACCAGCACTTTTTATTTACGTTAATGACAATAATAATACACATAATAATAATAATGCATGTACCTGGAATTTAAATAATATAGGCTACTTACTAGACTTGAAACGAGGAACAATTTTATTTGTTAAATAATTGCTTTAGTTCTATGTTCATAACAGGTTATAACAGTTCACTCCATTTGGTTACAAAAGAGAACAAACTTGGTTTATTTAATTATTTTGCACGTTTTTATTTATGTGCAAAAAATATATTTTTTACATTGTTTTAAGGTTAATGAATAATTCTTTGAATAATCGTGATTTCAATTATGTCTAAATTAATTGTGATTATTATTTTTTCCATAATCGAGCAGCCCTACCTGTATCAGAGTTGTACTTATTGTGATAAATAGTTGTGAAGCATGCAGCAGTGAAGGCCGGAATCACTCTGAAGATCTGAGATTAAAACAAAACAGAGCGTCTCAGACCTGAATCAAGACACAGCGTTACTTCTGGTTTAGTACATTTTAGACAAGGACTAGATAATGCTACAATTATCTACACTTAATCGCCAGATAACACAAGTGCAAATGTTGCACAACTTCAAAGACTAGATATTGTAATAGTAAAATTTACACAATCACCACACAAAATGAATATTCTCACATGCATTTCTTAGTAAGAATATTCGATTAAATATACTGTAGAGTCTAAACCCAAGATTAACCCTCCTACACCCCTAACTTTTTAGTCACACCTTTCGCCCTAAGCACAAAAAAATGTACCAATAAAGAAAATAAAAATTATCTAATGGACAATAAGTCCTTTTTTTTATGGTTACAATGATTGACTTCAGTCCTCATCATACCTAACAAAATTTCATATTGTTTATGAAATTTAACCCCTTAAATTTGAGTTTTTGTGATTAAAAGTTGATTTCAAATTATGGCGAAAATCACAAAAAAAATTATTTTTTTTTGTTTCTGTAAATGCAAATCAGAATTTTTTTGTGGTGGATTATCAGAGCTTGGGAGTGTCAAAAATTGGGATCATGATTGATTTTATTAGACTTAAAATTTTTGTGTAGTGGCGGATGAAACATTTTTAGTCACGCATTTCGTCCTAAGGTGCAAAAAAATGCACTGTCATAGAAAAATTATATAATAATGTAATATATAATAATTCAAAAAAAAATTTTTTGAATTTCATGATTAACTTCAGCCTTCACCATACAGAGCAAAAATTCATTCTGTTTATGAAATTTAACCCCTTAAATTCCAGTTTATGTGGCGCATACACACATCCAGCACAAACAGTGGCCTCTGCTCAGTCTGGGCACTTTTCTACTTTGCCCTGATGTGCACATCTCTGTAAGAACTACATTTTGGATGTGTGCTCATACAAACACAAACAAACTCATTTCTCAACAAACACTTTCACAACCAATTTATGACAACCCTAAAACACACCCAAATCATTTTAGTTCAAAAAATGTTTTTTATTTGCCTTGTAGGCTTGATCATTTATACAAACACTAATGGGGCCATTCCCCAGTTTGTACCTCTATCTACCATATATGGAAATGGCGCCACCGAGTAAAAAAAAAAAAAAAAATTCCTATCCCTCACCATCATGAATCCATGAAATACTTGATAGAAATGTGAAATTATATTGCCGTGACAGTGTATAAAAATGTTGTTTTAATGGGAGTCAATGGCACAAAAAATGTCTTAGGGGTAAAGGTGTGACTATTTTTAGACACCTTTTTAAGAGAATTTTTCAAAAAAAAATTATGAAATCTGAAATTTCATCCAAAAATACACACCTGAGGCAAAATGCCATTTGAATCAACACAGCAAAAGTTATCCACAAAAAACATGCAAAACATAAAAAAATGCAGAGCAAATCTTTCTCTTTCCATTTGACAAAAAATTAGAGGACATTTTGAAGACAAAAGGATGTGGGATTAGTATAACCTGTACTAAAGATTTTACTGCAGAAAATCTATTTGTTGAAGACACAAAGAGCAGGGCCAGTGAAACAGCAACTAACATTCAACTTACTTTTATTATACACCCCAATGTCACAAAAGCAATTGTCTTTACAGATATGGACAAACCTTGACAGTAAGGCAAAAAAACTCCCAAGTGTTACATGTTACATCTTTTCCAGTGTCTTTTTCTGTTTTTGTAAAATTGAGTTATGCATGTTGTAAAACGTTTCCTAAATATGTCCCAGACCTCCTTGAAAAGAACACTGTCTCAAAAGTGCCCTTTAAAACTAAATCTCAACAGCCAACTGGAAATGTAATAAGTTGCCTCAAATAAGCACAGGAGTGAGGGGAGTGGGACAACAAATATAAGTATGTAGAACTCAGAAAACGAACTTAGTATATGTTTGGTTAGAGCTTAATTGGAAAAACATTTAAATGGTATACCATCTACAAATGTCTGTTAACACTACTGACATTAACCTTAACTAGCCAAACAATAAATGTTTCGATAGGACAGGGGTAGGCAACCCCTGGCCCGTGGGCCAAACTTGGCCCCTGTCAACTTTTTAGTTCTTTATTTGCCAGCATACAGCTCTCTGTCATGGTTTCATAGTTTTAGCTGCCTCCAACCAATAAAGCAAGCATTCTATCATGTGACCTCCTTCTGTCATGGCTACCTTTGCCTCTATCCAATAAGTATCCAATGTTTATCTAATTTGCAGCGTAAAAATGTAGCAAAACAGGGGGTGGTGCTGTTGGGGTGAGGATTTTTATTTATTTATTTTTAAAGTATTTATTTATTGATCTATATATTTTGTATATGTAACTGAACATGCTATGTTCATATATATGTTCATTTAAAGCTGCCAAGGAACCATGACAGAGAACTGCATGTCCGTTCATGTGGCCCGCCACCTGGCGGTTCAAAATTCATTTGGCCAACAGGAACTGTTGTATATAAGAAGTTATTGCAGGGTGAATAAAGTCCCCTGCACCTCCCCCAGTTGAATCTTCGCAAAAAACAGCCTTTTTAAGAATGGAAGGTCTTCCTGATGTCTCAAGTCTGGTCCTGAATAGCCACAATAACAAGCCAATGATGGCTTTATTTTGGGAGACATTAGTCATGGCAGAGTGGCCAAACCTATGTACAGATATAAAAACAGAGTCAAGCCAAGCCAGGGGTCACACAAGGGTCAACCGGACTCATGAGATTTTAGTGCTTTAGTGAGCCCAAAACAGCAAAGAAATGAGCAATGTTACACTTTAACGCTTTATGGTTCTAACTCCAGTAACAGTAGTTTCTTGAGTTGAATTTAGCCATAGAACCCAGTCCTATTTGACTTAACCTATCACTAAAACCACCAGCTGCTACACACCTCTTTAAACTCCAGTATTTCTCAGATGGAACAGAAGTGAAAGTGTCCCCTGTCTGCTCTGGAAAAGGGCCATATGCCTCAGTATTTGAAATACTGCGTGGTCCTTTTATATGGAACACACTGCCCACTGCCAGAGGAGGAAGTCATGGGCCATTCAGGCTTTGTCTTCCTGAGTGGATCTGTGGGAGGCATGTGTTATACAGCGCCTTTGTGCCCAGAATGCCAACGTCCCGAACTGAAGAGGGTCTCCTGACGCAACACAAATCACTGTACAGCAAGTGGGATTCACTGAAAAATGGACAATGACAAATTGGTTGGTACTTCCTCTTAGCTAAAGTAGACAAGTTGTTGCAGGGGTTGATTGGATTAAATAGTCTAATGTAGAGAGCTGTTTCCCAAATTGGATCACAGGGAGGTTGAATATAGTAATAATGTTCAGCTTATTTGAAACCTAAATATTTTTTAATGACATGAAATGGTGAAATGTATTTTAAAACAAATTTGCCATGAATGACCAGGGATAAAATTAAATATCACAATCAGACCAGTTGAGAACCACTGTATATGTCTGTGTTTACAGGAATGGGGTGCTTTGAAATGTTGTAGCATTAAAATAAGATTCAACAGTTTAATCAAGCAGCTCAAAGAGCTAATAGAAACTACCAAGATCTATTTAAAAGTATTGGCAATAGAGAATATTTTCACCAAGCATATTGACAATAGAAGGTCAGTTCTTTGGTTCAGACACAGAGCAAATAAAAATATATACATAATAAAAACATAAGCAAAATAGGGGACATTAAAAGCCTTGTTTTGTTTGGATCTGTTGACTTAGATGTAATGTATATGAAAGCAAGGAGCATGACATCAGCAAAAAGCAGGACTGAGCCTGTACAGCCTGCATTTCAACAACAGCAGCGACAGATACAGAAACCGATCTGAGCAGTCTGACAGAGAGACGGGAGATTATTGTGAAATCAAACTTCTGAAGTGGTAAACTATGGAGGACAGTGAGCCCCACGCGAAAAGGAATAATGCTTTTATTAAAAGAGTTTTTAAAAGAGCCTTTAATAAATGAATTACTAAATGCTTTTATTAAAAGAGTTTTTAAAAGTTTATTTAAGAAAGAGATTACTAAATACTTTTATTAAAAGAGTTTTTAAAAGAGCATTAATTGGATTACTAAACAGTCCCTCCAGGATTTCGCGGGCAATTTTTGTGATTGTTGCAAGTGCCTGATTTTGCGGGGGATTTTCTTAAAAGTTGCGCTAAAAGTTGCAATTTTTTTTTACTATAATTCACAGGTAATAAGTACCAGAGGTGATAAAAATACACTGTTACTTGTTGTTACTTATTAGCTACTAACTATAAAAACTTGCAAATTCTGTTTTTTAAACATGTGAGGTGGTAATAATCTAATTAAAAATACCTGGCTATTACACTGCAGCTGATTCTGATTCTGTTCCTCTCAGATCTTCTCTGGTGATTCCTGTTATGTGCTGTAGAACATCCAGTCATTAAAAACAGAGGACGTTTGCTGTGCTATAGGTTTTTAGGAAGATTATTAGCCTGCAACATTAACGTTTAAAGAACAATGACCTCTAACTGTTGTCTAAATACGCTACCCATTCAACTTTTTAGACAACTATATCACCATGGCAACGCAGACAGTTTTTCAGAGCGACACCAGACAAAACTAGAAAGTACCACGTTCGTCTCCTCTTTCAGTCCCATCCACACCGCTGCTGCTGCTGAGCTCCTGCGACCTCAGGTGTGCTCAACCTCTGCGCGATAGCTCTGCGCTGCGCCTCCTGCCGCTCTGTGAGTACGCCCTCCCCACTGCTCCTCCTGCCGCTCTGTGAGTACGCCCTCCCCGCTGCTCCTCCTGCCGCTCTGTGAGTACGCCCTCCCCGCTGCTCCTCCTGCCGCTCTGGCTGCTCCTCCTGCCGCTCTGTGAGTACGCCCTCCCCGCTGCTCCTCCTGCCGCTCTGTGAGTACGCCCTCCCCGCTGCTCCTCCTGCCGCTCTGTGAGTACGCCCTCCGCGCTGCTCCTCCTGCCGCTCTGTGAGTACGCCCTCCCCGCTGCTCCTCCTGCCGCTCTGTGAGTACGCCCTCCCCGCTGCTCCTCCTGCCGCTCTGTGAGTACGCCCTCCGCGCTGCTCCTCCTGCCACTCTGTGAGTACACCCTCCACGCTGCTCCTCCTGCCGCTCTGTGAGTATGCCCTCCGCGCTGCCCCTCCTGCCACTCTGTGAGTACGCCCACCCCGCTGCTCCTCCTGCCGCTCTGTGAGTACGCCCTCCGCGCTGCTCCTCCTGCCACTCTGTGAGTACGCCCACCCCGCTGCTCCTCCTGCCGCTCTGTGAGTACGCCCTCCGCGCTGCTCCTCCTGCCGCTCTGTGAGTACGCCCTCCGCGCTGCGCCTCCAGCCGCTCTGGACAAAGTTGCAGGGTCGCGCTGAATTCGCGGGGTTTGCTTGATTTTGCGTTAATAGTTGCGATCGCAACATCGCGAAATCCTGGAGGGAATGACTAAATGCTTTTATTAAAAGAGTTTTTAAAAGAGCCTTTAATAAACGCATTACTAAATGGTTTTATTAAATGAGTTTTTAAAAGAGGATTTAATAAATGGATTACTAAATGGTTTTAATAAAAGAAGGATTAATAGCGTTATTCATTAATCCATTTAGGAAACCGATTTCTAAATGTATTTACAAAACCTTTTCAGAAAAGCATTTGCAAAACGTATTAGCTTCTCCGATTAGCTTCTCCTTTTAGCTTTTCCGTGGCGTTCCTGGTCCTCCTGGCTAAAGTGAAATAAAAATAAAAAACAAAGTGATGTAATGAGCTCTGTGATTGGTCAGAGCTACTCGCGCTCTGATTGGCCAGAGATTTGGTCGTCATCCTTAGCCGGCCCGGTGACAATAGGGGTTAAGCGCCAACTACTTCTGCTGCATTCGGCTAAACTAGGGCTGGGCGATAAAACGATTTTTTCGATTAATTCAAATTTGTAGGGCAGGTTGACTTGTTTCAATAAAAATCGATTTAAAAAAAACGTCCACCACCGGCGCTCTGGGCTCTCGTAGTTTATAGTGGGTAGGCCCGCCCTCCCTCCACGCGCTAGAGGTACACAAACACCATGGCAGCGAGGGCACAGTGTCATCAGTTGTGTGGAATTGGTTCGGGTTTGCGGCCGTCAGACGGAGCACAAACAGCACCCCGCTCCAAAGTCAGTCCCTACAGGATTTCACAATGTTGTGATTGCAACTATTAACGCAAAATCAAGCAAACCCCGCAAATTCAGCGCAACCCTGCAACTGTGTCCAAACTCCGCAACTTTTCCGCAACGTTCATCAATTATCGCCGAGATTTTCCTTTAAAACTTGTGGGCCGTCCACTGTTCCGAGCAGAGCAGCGCTCTGGTAATGTGCACCGGAGGTCGGGCTGAGCCACAGACAAAGCGGCGCGGAGGACAGAGGTGCGGTGCCGAAGTTGGGCGCACACATAAACAGTGCGGCATGGAGGAGCACATGAGGTCGCAGGTGCTCAGCAGCAGCAGCGGTGTGGATGGGAGGAGGAGACGAATGCAGTACTTTCTAGTTTTGTTTGGTGTCGCTCTGAAAAGCCCTTAAAGCCTGTTCAAATACAGGTATTTTTAATTAGATTATTACCACCTCACATATGTTTAAAAACAGATTTTGTTAGTTTTTACAGTTCTAGCTAATATTTTTAAAAAGAATTATAGACAAAAAAATTGCAACTTTTAGCGCAACTTTTAAGAAAATCCCCCGCAAAATTACAGGGCATTCTCTTCTATTTGTCTTGACTGATTGCACTTTAACCTCAAGAGTAGGGCTGTGCAATTAATCGAATTTCGATTACAATTTTGATTATTACACCCTACGATTAAAAAAATTATGTAATCGAGAAAAAACGATTAATAACACTAACTTTGAAGTGTGTTTTGAATGCGCAGTCATGCTCCGCCCCTCACTTCTCAAAGCTTGCGCTCTGATAGCTACAAGCTAGGCTAAATGTGGAAAGATGTTGGCAGAACGAAAACAGTAGACGCTTTGGTTAGCAGAAAAGACAAGACAAATTCTGTTGTTTGTAAGCACTTTGGGTTTGAAGAGAAAGACATTGAGCCAAGACACACTGTGTGCAAGGCGTGCTTTGAGCTGTGGATACTTTTTCTATCCCCTACTGGACAGGAGAGGATGGTTGTCTAATAACACGGTGAGTGCAGTGGTTTCATGTTTACTTGGTGTTTTGGCTCTGGTTGTAAAGTTGTGCATGTATTTTGTAGTCTGTGGCGCTTGACTTTCTCAGCTACTATTTTGCACCTGAGTGCTGTGGGTGTGTCTAATTCTCCAGTTCATTGCTAAACCATGCCCCATGACTGTTTACAGTTGGGTTTTGTTGTTATGGTGTTGGGGCTGGTGAGGCTGCGAAGGCAATAAAACAGGACCGCGTGCGCTGGTCTCCGCCTTCGACAGCCCGTTCAACGCGCCCCGATGCCGTGAGCTTAAATGCGCATTGTATCATAGTTAAAAGCAATTTAAAACCGTGTTAAACTACCGGGGGTCCTAGCGGTGTCTCAGCGGCAAGTCTGCCCAGCCTCAGAGCACTGGAGTCGGGCGTGGGCATAGAGGAAGTGCGCTGTCTCATCCAGCTCAAACAGCGCTGGTGTTGTAAGCTCCATGAGACAGAGCTGATAACAGTGTGTATGTGTTGATAACAGTGTGTATGTGTTTGCATGCGTGCAGTCAAAGAGGGGGAACGCGTGCTTCAAATGCAGTTAGAACCGCATTAGTTTAGGACAATAAAAGGTGAACTAACTTCTATTTGCGTCATCATCATCACTTAAGCAAGATCATGTAAACAGACTGGTGTTGCTGGCAAAAAACCTTTAAAACATTAGTCTATGTTCAGCTTTTATGCTATGAAGGTGGACCAGCATGTTTTATTTATGTTACTGACAATAATAATACACATAATAATAATAATAATAATTATAATAATAATAATAATGCATGTAACTGGAATTTAAATAATATAGGCTACTTACTAGACTTAAAATGAGAAATAATTTTATTTGTTAAATAATTGCTTTAGTTCTATGTTCATAATAAGGCTATAACAGTTCTATAGCAGTTCACTCCATTTGGTTACAAAAGAGAACAAACTTGGTTTATTTAATATTTTGCACGTTTTTATTTATGTGCAAAAAATCGTTTGAATAATTGTGATTTCAATTATGTCTAAATTAATCGTGATTATAATTTTTTCCATAATCGAGCAGCCCTACTCAAGAGGAAATCAAAGCAATAAAGCTAAACTTGTTTTGGACAATTTCTCAGTTGTCTTCAGTTTGATTAAGTGGGGGGAAAAAATCGTTTTTAAATCGTAAATCGAATTTTTTGTGAAAAAATCTGAGATTTTTTTTAGGATAAATTACCCAGCTCTAGGCTAAACGGAATGATCCACTTCTGGTCACAGCTTGTAAGTGAGCAGCCGGACAAGGGCAGCTTCAAAAAACATATTTATGTCGTACCCATCGCAAAATAAAATCAGCAAACTAACGCTGCAATGGTCTAACGCAGTTTTATCCTTCAAACAAGGGTTTTAGCATTTGTGTGTTAAATAATTCACTAATCGCTGAGCGCAGATGCGGGATATTGTTGTGTCAATTAACTAAAGCCATCACCTGGCGCATATAAAGCACACAGCAAGTTAAATTATGTGATACTCAATAACAAACAACACAACTGCCCATTTTAGCACAGTTTTAATTTATTATACACCTATTAAGGCACTTTGACGTATTTATTAATTTCTACACTCCGAGGCTACAACCGTTGTTTTGAAGCCGGTTTCACAGCTCTTCTGTGGCGTTTTCAGATGTTTTTGTGCACACGGTGGCTGTTTTTGGTCGCAGACTTTAGTGAAATGTTCCTGTGTGCTTTATATCCGCTGAAATAAAGTGCGCCAGGGTGACGGCTTTGGTTAATTGACACAACAACGTTTAGCCGAATGCAGCAGAAGTAGTTAGCGCTTAACCGAGCAAATTGTCTGGCCAATCAGAGCGCGAGTAGCTCTGACCAATCACAGAGCTCGTTACATCGCTATGCTTTTTATTTTATTTCACTTTAGCAAGGAGGACCAGGAACGCCACGGAAAAGCTAAAAGGAGAAGCTAATCGAAGAAGCTAATACATTTTGCAAATGCTTTTCCGAAAAGGTTTTGTAAATACATTTAGAAATCGGTTTCCTTAATGGATTAATGAATAACGCTATTAATCCTTTTATTAAAACCATTTAGTAATCCATTTATTAAATGTTCTTTTAAAAACTCTTTTAATAAAAGTATTTAGTAATCTCTTTATTAAATAAACCTTTAAAAACTCTTAATAAAAGCATTTAGTAATCCATTTATTAAAGGCTCTTTTAAAAACTCTTTTAATAAAAGCATTATTCCTTTCCGCGTGGCGCTCACAGTCCTCCATAGGTAAAGGGGTGTCTTAAAAAAAAGGATTCAAGGTTTTGTCACACACGACAGAGATGATAGTGCTTGAGCAAAAGGCAACATGTTAAGTTCCAGGTAGGCATGTTCGTTTATGCTGTTGCTTTAAAGGAGGCGCGCTGTTGCCGTTTATTTTGCATGACTTTAGTATTGTTTTATGTCTTCATGCCAGTATTTCTGCTCAGTCCCTAAAAGTCTCGTCTTTACTACACACTCCACTAAACTCTTCACTCACAGATGTTTTTCCTCTGATGCATGAGCTCATTTATGATAACAGGCTTTTCAGACCAAACCCTCTCCACTGATGCTACTCTCACAACACATTTGTAATTAACCATGAAGGCTTGTCTTTTTGACTGTTAAAAACCTACAAAGAAAGAAGGGACTTGCACTCAGAACTTCCTCTTGAGTTGGGAAAGGGAAGAATGGTAGAGAACATTTAGAGAAGGCTTAGGCATTTCCTTCAGGAGGCCCCTAACCCCCCAAAACCTGGACTTAACACTTCTCTGACCTATAATTTCTGAGAGCTGGAGGTAAGACTGACAAACTAACTCATAAAGCAGAATTAATGGACCTCGCCCCATTAAAAATGCAATATGCCATAAAAAGTGTAGTTTTATGGGACAAAAAGTGATTGCCATATTTGGAAAAAGGTTCAGGACCAAAAAGCATTGTGGCTACAATGTTGACAAAGAAGCTGAAATCGTATCGACAAAAGTACTACAATGGTTAGCGATTAGCAAAACATTAGACCAGTCGCAATTTTTTTTCTCTATCACTACTCACAACTTAAATCTTCATACAACAGCTTGCTCTTAATAATATTACTTTTGTGAATTTTAGATCTACCTGGATTTGAGCCACCTGTTACTAGTCTGACTATCACCAGGTCATATTATCCAATCAGAGCAATGCTATGTTGATAAAGACAAGGCAAAAGTCATTTCAGTCTAGGGCTGCAACTAACGATTAACAATCGATTAATCTATTGATTATTTTTACTATTAATCAAATAATAATTGGAAAGTGAAATGCAGGTAAATGCACAAATATCTGCTGGCCTAGCTGGATTTTTACAAAATTCTAACAAGTCAAAGCTACAAAATATGAGGTTGTTTTTTTTGTCATAGAAAAACAAATTTACATTCTGTTTTACTGTTTTTGTGGCTTTACTGCTCTGCCTTGCTAATAAAACCTCCTCTCTCGACACATGGCATGTTCCAGATACTATGTCTACTCCAGATAGCGATTACTGAATTAGTTGACGATTATTTTATTAATTGATTAATTTGATTAGTTAGCCCTACTTCAATCATTCACTCATTCATAAATATCCCCATAACTGACAGTACTGCCACAGCATTGGTTAGACGAAGCCGAAGTTTGGTGAGTTTCAGTTCTACATAAGTTATTGCCAATGTTTTATTATCTAAAGTTCTACTGCCAACTTACTCTAATTAAAACACATTTTGAGCATGTATAATGTAGATGTTATATTTTACTTGGTAAGGAACTTCTTTCCTTTCGTTTTTACTCTTCCAAGGTCGCCACAGCAAATCATCTGCCTCCTAGCATGTAGTGATTCATATTCATGTTATACATGTAAGTTTTAAGCTAGATGCCCTTCTTCCATTTAACCAGGTTGGGACTGGCTTAAAGACTACACTGGCTTGTAACCGCTGTGGCTGGACTGGAACACAACTGCTGGTAATACTGTCAAATATTAAGGGTTCCGGTTAGTAACTGAGTTTTCCATTCAGTCTGTGGACAAACAGGTGAACTTTTCCCTCTGAAAACCTTACCAATTAACTCCCATTAACTGACCTTAAGCTCTTTGGCAGTTTGCAGCATTAGACCAGCTGTTCCTGCTAATTACCCATAATGACTTTTTGATCCCCATCAATTGGCTAAATCCTTTGAGACCTGCAATAATACTAGATAATGTTCTTTGGCCTCTCATGTAACACCTAACAGGAGCTAATGCTGAGTGTAAGAAAACTTAGGGGCTGACAGACCAATGATTTTGCAAACACGGCGCCCAGCTAACCCACTTTAGGCTGTGAATGTGTGTTAAGAATACAACATAACTCATTTCTCTACAGCCTTGTAAAAGTTGCACTACACTGCCATTCACACAACTTCAGCAGCGGAGTCTAAACTTAGAAATGAACTTGGTTTTCTCAGACTCACAACAGATTCTACACTTCAGGCGATCTCCTGTGTGAGGACATCTTTTTAAATCAAAGTCAGTGTCATTCCCATACATTTTTAACAGTTTTGTGTGTCTGTGTTTCTTTTTAGAATTGCAAAATGATTGTATATGTCAGGGGGACGGTGGCAGAGCAGTTAGTGCTCTTGCCTTCCAGCAAAGCAGTTGTGACATAAATTCTCAGGTCAGCCGTCACACACTCACTTTGTAGCGCTTTATAAACAGTGCCTCTGGACCATCTCAGTCCTGATCTTCTCCTGATCTGTGCGTAGCTACATCAGGATGAAGTCTGTAGAATGTCAGTAGGATATGAGTACACACAAGAGGAGCGGGGTGTGACACTTAATTAGCAGGGCTGATAGCAACACAAAGCTAATAGATAAATGAGCCGTGTCCTTCACAGTGACAGCAGTTTAAGTGCTGATATTATCACTACATTTAGTCGAGCTAAGTCAACTTAACTATACAGAGAAAGGTAAAGCACACACAAGTGGTGGAACGCATGAGAAACAGCACACTGAGAAAATCATGGCATACGCGTCAAAGACATGCGCATATAGCACTAATTATGGTCACATTTAAGATGGGGTTTGACAATAAACTGACTATATTAGATTCTCTAAAATTATTTAAGTTTTTGATTTTGAATAGTGTAAAAATATTGCAAAAATCAAATCTATCATTCATGCAAAACCAATACAAATACATAGTAAGTGACAGTGTAAGTAATGCACCATTATTGTTCAGAATCAAGCAGGTTTGGGGGAAAATTGGCCCAGTGTTGTCAATTACTCTCACTATTGTGCATTCAATGTAAGAGACTAAGTACTTAATACAAGGCACTGTGTAAGTCCACTCTAAATTTAATTACTGCAAACGTCATTTTCATGGTTTAACTGTTCGTATTCTCGATAACTTTTCCAACTCGTAAAAAGGAAACAGTGTCTTTCTCAGACCAGTCCTCCCTCTGTTCAGCAGCTCCACATTGATGCAGTGAATTAGAGGAGAATTATTCATCACAGTTTGACAAAAAAAGAACCGAGGAGGGGATGGACACAGAAGGCTCAATGAACAAGCACAAAGGCAGCACTGCTCATGTCGGGACGGGGGCAGAATCGTACCAGCATTCCTCCTATGTTGCTCCAAATGGGACGTCAGGGCTCCACAATGTGCCCATTCATCACCAGTACAGTATGCTAATAATGTGATGGATGCACTCTCACCACACACTCACACTGGGAGCAGCTGGGTCATTCAAGAATAATATGGAAAAATAACTAGGATATGTAGTCGTTTTAACCCCACAGGGCAGAATACATTATCGGAAATCCTGTCTCCTTTTATGCAATCAGAAGAGAGAAGTTTGACAATAAGTGTAGCATGCAAATTTCTGTTTGTAGTCAACACTGCAATTCATTGCAGTTATAGGCAATAAATTCAAATAATTATAACCAGACGTCTGTCATTATAATGGTCAGATTATAGCTACATATATAGAGCTTGCCTACTTTAGGTAGCCGGACAGAGGCGCAAAGTTACACATGTAAACAAAAAAGCAAAAACATGAGTTTAGCCATACGTATTTTTTTGCTAGGTGATACATCTAATTATTTCAATTAATTGAGTTTTGAATATAATGGAAATATCACCCTACAAGTTATAAGTGGCATTGCATCACACTACTCCACCATGCTTTGCAAAAGATGTGGTGTGCTTCATCTCATGAGCCGTTCCAAGCCTTCTCCAGACTTTTCTCTGCCCATCATTCTGGTACAGGTTGGTCTGAGTCTCATCTGTCCACAGAATGCTGTTCCAGACCGGGTCTGGCTTCTTCAGGTGTTTTTTTGGCATAGTCTAATGTAGCCTTTCTATTGTTGTGGCTGATGAATGGTTTGCAACATTTGGTGAACCCTCTGTATTTGCTCTCAGGAAGACTTCTCTTTATGGTAGAATTACATACTGATAGACCTACTTCCTGGAGAGTGTTCCACACTTTTGATTCCTTAAAAGAGGTGGCTACACATTAAAGAGCTGTAATTCCTAAACCCTTCCTCCCATTTGGATGAGAATAGCCTCAAATTAAAGCAGAGACTCGGCACGTTTAGCACAAATTAATTATGTAACTATATTTTGAATATGTCTGGGTAAACAGCTAAAATAACAAAATGTGTGACAGTATCCAACTACCTCTGGGGTGCGGTTAATTGGGAATAGTCTCCCAAAAGTTTGTCAATAACACTGGTCTACAAATTTTTGGACTCGATCTGCTTCTGAGATAAAAGTGGCTAAATCTCATTTCTTTTGATAAGATGAACTGAAAATCAATTGATAACTGTGCTGGTTAGCTAATGTATTCAAGATATTTAATAATATTGTTTCACATCAAAATCGCATCTGTTTATACAATAGATTTAGGCATTTTTGCTTAAAAATAATATTTATATTTTGAAAATATTAATTAATTTCTCTACATGCATACATTTTGTCCACTTCCAAGAGAGACATTTCTGCAAATAAAAACAAAACATTTTATGTCAAAACTTTGGACATATTAAAATGAATGTATTGAATGTGCAGACAGGCTTTCAGATAGAACTGGTTGCTTGTAGACACACTGTACCTTCTGATAAACTACCGTTTTTGCCTTATTTTGCATAAATTTCCTATTTTGACCCAATACTGTCTCTTGGAAACTATAGCCAATCTGCACTTCTCACTTACTTTTTCTTTATTAGTGACCTAATCCAAGAAAAATTTCACTACTTTTGTTCCAGAAGCATTTTACTTGTAGACCAGTGTAATTGCCTAAATCTTCTTGCCTCTTATGCATATATAAAAAAGCTACAAAGCTATGCAAGTACACACACATTTAATATATGTGCTTTACCATACACTTCTACAACTATTAGTTTTGCTAATGTTTACCAATTAATTATAAAATTCACTCTATATATTAGCCTTCAGCTTCACTAGCTAGTAACAGCTAACTTGATGGGTCATGCACAGAATGACTTCAGTTTGAGTAACTTAAATAGAAGAAGAATTTTTTTTTCCTATGCATTACGTTCTGTACATTTCTCCTCACTGTTTTGAACAGAGCCACCGTGACGAATCAGAGTGAGTGGAACAGTTCACAGATGCATCCTGTTACAACTTGTCAAGTGTGTTCCTCTTTGAGACGCCATGAGGAGATAAGTTCACGAGAAACACAAACAAAGAAAAACAGAGGGAAGTGGACTGGTTCCTGAGAAATGGGTGAACTCTAACACTTTTGCTCATATGCCTATAGAGAGACACTGTCCAGATGGGTTTTACAAATGTTGATATTTTTATTGTTTATACAGTAAATTAAATTGTGTATGCTTTGCCAGTAAAGCAGTTCATAATAGTTAATAGATAATAGACAAATTGGCATCAGCTACATTATGCAGCAATAGGTTTTGGCAAATGGCAATCAACCAGTCACATTTTTTTAATGTGCATGGGTAGAGAACATTAGCTACACGCTCATTAATTATCATTTTATATATATGAGCAATTAGTGCTACATACACAAAAGGCTTCATGCTAACAGTCACTTAAGGAATATGTTTTACAGCATAGTATTTACAGAATAATGAGTGAACACAGTTTGTCAGTGTTGGTTCAGAGTTATTCAAAGAAACAAATCCAACTTTAATTAGTTAACTTTGGCAAAAGAAACTGACTTCTATTTAGTTTGTTCCTTTGTCAAAATGGATGGGAGAGACCTCTCCATTAGGAATTATAATGCACACAAAATCATTTATAACTAATTAATAATAACCCTCTTATTTAAATCTTTATAAAGATTACAAAACTATGTGAAATCACAAGACCCAATGCAATTCAGGTGCTGTTACAATCCCACTTCCTCTTTAAAAAGTCATATGATGAAATGAAACAGCGCATGCATAGCACAAAGAGAGACTCAAACTACAGCAGCCTCAGAAGGTCAGAACTCAAACTATGTCAGCCTTAGAGGGTCAGGACTCAAACTACAGCAGCCTCAGAGATTTAGAACCCAAACTACAGCAGCCTCAGAGGGTCAGAACTCAAACTACAGCAGCCTAAGAGGGTCAAAACTCAAACTACAGTGGCCTCAGATGGTCAGAACTCAAACTACAGCAGCTTCAGAGGGCCAGAACTCAATCTACAGCAGCCTCAGAGGGCCAAAACTCAAACTACAGCAGTCAAAACTAGCACAACTAGTAGTAATAAAAGTGGTGGTAGTAGCAGCAACAGCGGCAATTGTACTATTGGTAATAATACTAGTAGTAGTGACTTTCAAAGGTAAGTTGTTCAGTGAGAGGCCAAACAGTGTCAATCAACCCCAGGCCAAATAGTATTTGGTCAGCATTAGTACTAATAATAAGTAGTTTGTACAGTGATAATTTAGTCAGCGCAGTCCTGAGCATGAGGTTGTAGCAGATGATCCGTTCACATGACCACACATAGACACAGACTCATGACTCTGGCTGAGGGACTGTTTTCTCTTTAGAAAATGAGATCAGGTTAACACACAGCAAAATTATAACCTGTTAATGAGTGGGGGACGTGAAGAGACAGGTTTGTCCTGTACAACTGTTTACTCACCTCTATGAGCTATATTTAGAATCTACTTTAGAGCAGCTGTCAGAGTGATTGCAGAATGAAAGACAAATTTATTGATCTTCCCAACTGCAATATTCATATACCCATGCAATGCAATGAGTAGTTGCATAGGTAAATTGGGCATAGGGTTTTGCCAGATGCAGGGTCTGACACAACCCTAACGCTTGTGAGATTGTTGAAGGCTGGGTCTTAATATTACTGCTAAGTCCACTTTGCTTTAATTGGTCTGCCTCGTGCAAGTATGACATCACAAGCACATTCTCATCTATTAAAACCTTTGTTAAAATAATTTACTTAAAATAATATATATTTTCATATTTGTGTGATAAATCTAATAGCCTATAATAGGCTATTAGATGAATTAACATTTTTCTGCATTCTATGTGAGTAAGGTACTAACTCACAAATTCATTCACTCATAAAATTCAAATATACAGTATGACAAGCAGTAAGACAGGCAGTAAGGTATGATATAGGTAAGGTATACTTAATTGTGTCCGTAAGGAAATTTGTTCTCGGGCACTTTTCCAGATCCAAGCCAGAATCCTGGTCAGGAGTACATAGCTGGAGGATTAGCCTGTTGTGCATGTTTTTTGGTTAATAGAGGAAACCGGAGCACCCAGAGGAATCCCATCTGGACACAGTGGGAGCATGCAAACTACACACAAAAAGTCCCCACAAACCCCGGGAATCAAACTCTGGACCTTCTAGCTGTGAGGCGAGAGTGCTAACCACTTTATCTAATACCACCAATAATTAGTAGAAGTAGTAGTAGTAACAGTAAGATAAAAGAAAAGAAACACATAGTAACAATGGATCCAAGTATAAATTATCTTCTACTATCACTGTAAAGCTTCTAAAATGACAAGCAAAAAACAACTCACCAAACCTGTAACAACCAGTTTACTATTGTATGCCCAAGAAATAGGCTGCTCAAATCATATTTCATGAAACATGACGTTCATTGTGAATCAGCTGTTTAGTGAAATACTTCCTCATTTTTAGATCTGTTGACTATAGCATCTGTAATTTCAGCATTTTAAACAAAGGCTATTTACAGACAGTATTAAGGAAATTCCTCCAGTTTCTTGTAAGTCCTAATCAGTTTATCTAGAATGGAAGACAATGTATTTGTGCATACAAGACACTGGCAAAAAAAATGCAAAGTTGGACAGTCAGTTGGTAAATGAAGTTTAAGTTTGTAAACTGGGAAAGTGCATTGTCAGCTCTGGCTGTCAGCTTTTAACATAGACTTTGAACTATAAAAGTAACAAGGAAATACACTTATTTAATAATTTAATATTATGGTGAAAAATGTTTGTATGAGAACATCAAAAGCTGTGTGACTAAGTTAAAAATTAAGTTTTTAACAAGTCATTTTAGATCAGACTTGGGAGGGAGGGGGCATACAACCACCAACCATAACCTCAGCCACTGCCTGTGTAATAGCAAATTTGATTATACTAAAAATTAAAGCACAAAAGACATTTTCTGTTTAGCCACATTAGATTAATTTTGTTTTTAGCCATTTCATTGATTAGTGACGCCACTTAACTGTTGTTATACGGTTTATGCCTCCCATGCTGGCCTAATTTGAAGGTCTCCTATCCTACTAAATCAGCTTTTTTGAGGTTAGATGTTGTAATGTTATTTGCACTTTAAAAACATGTTTTAGTAATTCTGTATGCTGAGGCCGTCCCCTTCTCAAGAGTTGAAAACACTTGGTCTCACTGCTCTACGTAGACTCATGAAACCAGGAAGTGCTCCTGCGTGTTTCTAAAGCCCATACACTTTAAGAGGACTGGTTCTGATCATTCCATCGCTTAAATTGCCGTCACAACAAAGCAGTCAGCACAACAAAGCAACAAGAAAGTGAGCGACGCGAAAACATGTTTTTTTTTTTTAATAAAGGCTTCTAGTGCTGTAAGCTGCTGTGGTTTTAATGACTCAATATGTTTTTGGTCATTTGAAATGGAATTTACCGCTTGATTGTTGTTGTTGAGGTAAGAGTGCACGAGTGATGCTGCTTGCGAAGAACACGTGACTTAAATAAACAAGTCAAAATGAACTGTACGGTTGGAATTTTAATCCAACCATGGCAGAGGGCATGGTGACCAGACTGATATTTCTCGGTATAATAATACAGAGACATATCATTCTGGATTTTCCAGGCAAAGGCAGCTGAGGCTACAGAAGTAGCTCACCACCACAGAGTGTGACTGAGTAGAGAAGGAAGAATGCACCTAACTGTAAAGTGACTTTGAGTGTCTAGAACAGTGATTCTCAACTGGTGGGTCAGGACCCAAAAGTGGGTTGTAGAACCGTATTCAATGGGTTGCGGGCCTTTTCCAGGGCAAATCAAACTGTTTAAAAATAATAAATAAAACAATATAGCGTCATTGATTTACACTCCTTAATAGTAGGTGGCAGTATGGGACATTACGTGTATAGATGAAACCCAACAAGAGCAAAAAATCCAGTTCTAAATTGTGACCATTCCACCTAAGGTTGAAGTGAGTCTTAAAAGGGCTTAAGTTACTGACAAAGTGTTGTGATTTTTAAATTAAAATGCAGCTAAGTAAGTGTAGAAGGGAATAGTTCCCCCTTTAATGTCACCTCTTGCATGGTTTATCTTTAAGTTTGTCATTTTTTTTGTTGCTTACAATAATATTCTGATATACTATCAAAATCATGTGCAAAACACTTTCTCCTTTTGCTGAGTTCTACAAGAAGCCTAACTCTAAACTTTAACCTAAAGTTTTTAAACTATCAAGAGAGTACTAAGGCCATTTCTGATAGAAACTCCAACCATGAACAGTGACTGGCCCCTGAACTAGACTTTGGACATGTCTGCGGCTCTAAAGAGTTAAGTGAGACTGTTATGCTCAGGGTAAACCCCCAATGGAGACCTTTAACTAAAGCAAGATGTCAAGTACAGCTGTAAAATGACAGTTACAAATTCATTCCAGCCATTCTTCCCAGATGTCCCAGATTTTAAAATACCAAAGCCAGGAGGAAGAGCAGTTCGACCTATTTTTTTTTTTTACTTACTCGGGAAAGATGCAGCTGGTTTTGGAGGGGGGAAGTTAAACAGTGGAAAGCGAGGCATTTAAAAGTGGTACAGCTCTGGGACCTGTTGTGCGAGTTGCTCTGGGGTGTGTCCCAGAATATTACTACTTAATGCAAGCTTGGTAAACAGATATCGCAACGGACGGTGTTAAGCTGCCGTACCTTCTGCTATGAGCTCCTCCACAGTGACCTGATAGCGGCCGATTGCGAAGACTTTCCCGAAGTAGCTGCTCACTCCGGAGCTGGACCCGGACCCGGACGCTCCCCCGAGACCTCCACTCTCAGACTTGGGCATCCTAGAAAACTTCTTCATCTTCTTTCTCCCCGTCTCGATTTGGGCCACCCGATGGGACCCCCCTCCTGTTCAAATGAAAACCACCACAGAGTCCAATATAGCTCGACTGAATCCGAAGTCTCCTATCTACTTATCTGATATCTTGTCTTCTTCTGCATGCTCCACACTTTATGAACATTTAATTACAGTCAATGTGATTACTCCTTGTTTTCTTTTTCAATGCAGAATCAACCGTTACAATCCAAAAAAACATAAAAACATGGGTTGTTATCGGCGTTGTTGGCTAATATGACTAGCATAAACGAGCCCAGGCAGCTTGGATTTAATAATTTTCTCCAAAAAATAGCGTCAAATGAAATGTTGGAGTGATTAACACCAGTCTGTGTGATATGAAACGCCTTCACTGGTTGTATTATCCCGTTCTGTTTGGAGCAGGCGACGCCGCGGTTAGCTCCACACACGCCGCCCAGAGCAGACGGGACTTGTGCGTTCACTCCTCTCGGGGGCTAAGAGCTAAGTTGCTAATCAGCGGCTAACGACATTCGCGTTGCATCCGCCGCAAAACTGGAGAGTGTGCTCCGGGTGAATAAAAAAAATATTTAAAAAAGGGGGTAACTCGTCCCCGTGTAGCTCAAAAAGCCTCCGCTGAAGTTTGGTGTAACCGTGTCCTTATTTTCAGCTCAAACTTCTGGTGACTCTTCCCCACAGCGCGAGCACTGAGGGAGAGGTGGTTGGTTTGTTATTTACCCAATGAGCGTGACAACCTAACCTGACGTGGCGCCGCCCCCCGTCCGGTTCCTGGGTTGTGATTGGTGGAAACGGGGGTATTGCGGAAGTCGGTTGCTGGCTACCGTTGACCTGCGAGGGTTGTCAGCAAACAAAAAATTAATTAGGTGACCAGATTTCTAGACCCAAAAACTGGGACACGTATTTTTTTAGAGATCGTGGTGCATTTGAACTAAAACGCTTCTTAAATCCATACAGTTTTCTGTCATGTAATTCAAAGTACATGAAGCTAGGGCTTAAAGGTGCTCTGAGCATTATACTGTATATTTTTTTACACTTCATAAAAATTACCCACGTGTCCCAAGATATGAGGTAAACATTCATTCATTCATCTGCTTCAGCTTATGCTGGTCCCAGGAACTTTGGGCCTTAGGCAAGGTACACTCTGGAAAGGGGCCAGCTTGTTACAGGGGTGACACAGAGATAGACAATCATTTACTCTTACATTTATTCACAAGGGGCAATTTGGAGACACCAATTTACCTAACACATGCACACCATTGGACGGTGGGAGGAAGCCGGAGCCCGAGGATCAAACCCACGATCTCCTTACTGGGAGGCGAGAGCACTAACCGCTCCATGCCTCATACTCTTGTACACTCACACCCATGGCCTAACTCAATCCAATAGACATACTAGAAAATAAAAAGAAACACAACAAAACAGATCTAAAGTGCGAAACCCCAATTCAATAATATGAAAAGTAAACAAACATAAACATGCAGTATTGTAAATAACATAGAATAAGCAACATAGAATAAGCAAGAATAAACTTAATCTGAATACTAATCAGAGTATCAGTGGGACAGACACAATACATTTCAGTTGGCAGTTATGTCACCAATTTTTGATCTCACTTTTATCTAACCCAAATTTTATAATTTGTAAATGTTATAAAATCATTAAGTTTTAATTTCCAACAATTTCCTGTAGCAGTTACCAAAAGTTACTCTTCAAATTTTACCTTTTCTGAATAAACTAACCTATATTTTAAATCCCATACTTTTTGCAAATATGGGGTCACTACAAAGACATTGAACTTGTGTTTATGTGTTTTATCCAAGTTAAGGTTTTTAAATGAATAGTTGGTTTCATGAAGTTGTCCTAATTAAGTTGTCCCTCGCCCCTAACCCATGTTCTTTTACAGTGTTAGACCTATCCTAATATTTGGACATATAAGGTGAAATTCTCAAAAACATTTTCACCTCCGAGCACCTCCATATTGAGAGGAGCCACAGCTTTAGCCTCTCTTCTGAATCGCACCACTTAGATCCATCCCTACATGCCTGGGGAGGTGCTCTATAGGCCTAGATGTCACACTAGGAACAGGACAGTCTCTCAGATGACCTACAAAGACCTTGGTATTCCCTTGGATAAGCTGCAGAGAGAACAGACTGCTGTCTGCGGAGAGAACAGACTGCTGCCCCGGCAACTTATTCCCATACCAGTGAAAGGATGGATCAAGTGCAACATAACTTGGTAGAAGGGTGAACAAGAAAGCTGTAGGAACAAGAGTCAGAGCTAGAGGTAGCAGAGCTGAAAATGTTTCTGTTCTTTTTCTTCATGATGAGGATGAGGAGGAGTCAGATTGTTCCAGACTGAGATGGTTTGGACATGTACAGAGGAGGGATAGTGAATATGTGAGTAGAAGGATGAGGCTGAGGTTAGAGCTGCCAGGAAACAGGAGCCTGAAGGAAGACCAAAGAGGAGATTTATGGATGTACTGAAAGAGGACATGACGTACTGGCTAAGTCTTTCTTTTGTCATTTGATTGGAGCCATATACATATTAATATTCTATACAAAAATGTTGCATTTAATTCATTGCACACATTGAAAAACTAGTATTTGTGTTAAAACAAGTGAGGTAACACCAAATTAAACAATGGTCTAAGACACTTTGTCAAACCAACATATTTACACTGCATTAAAACACTTTTATTGACTTTTACACCACCTTCCTGGTGTAAGGCTGTGTATCTGACACAGACAGTGCTGACCGGAAAATACAGTGAAATCTATCATCTGATTCGTTCATTATTAAATCTCCCTGCTTCATTTGTTGTTTTAAAGACCAGGAAACGGCTACTACTTCCTTGCAGAGGAAAGTACCTAGAAACTTTGCCTAAGTAAATCCAGTATATTTCTGTACTTTCCGAATGCAATTTATAAAATTTTATTTTTCTTATGAGGAAAAAAACTTTTACTTAAAGGTTCCCTATTCTGCTAAATCAACTTTTTTGAGCTTTTAACCATGTTATAATGTTTCCTCCTCAAAAACAGACCTGGAGTAGTATTTTGTCTCATTCACACATGTTTGAGTAATCCTGTATGCCCTTCTCTGTAAACGCTCAGTCTCACAGCTCTACATATACACGTGAAACCAGGAAGTGCTCCTGTGTGTTTCTAAAGCCCATACACCATCACTGGACTCGTTCTGATCATTTCAATGCTTAAACCACTGTCACTACAAAGCAGTCAGCTCATTTATCTATCTGTTAGTGTCATGTTGCTAATAGCTGTGCTAATTAGCCATGTTATACTCTGTCCATTCCCCACCGTTGCCAGCAGGGGGCAACAGACACTTAATCCAAACATTCTCTGCAAAGTCACAGTAACAGCTCCCCAACAGAAGAGGGTTTCCACAGATACATTATTTTAAGTTATAAAATGTGAAATACTAATGCAAAGGAGTCCAAACAATTTCAAAAAGCATCAAAAACATAATATACCTTTAAGTACCTTTTGTCTCTAAATCAGGAAAAAGTAATGGTTTTTCTTAAGTCTCCTCAGTGGCAAGGTGGGCACTAATTGAAGTAGTAACACTAGTAAGTAGGAATATTAGTAACAATTTTGTGGAGTACTCCTATATAAAGAAATTGTACTTTTTACTAAAGCTAAACTTTTTCCACCTCTGGTAATGAATGAAAAGAAAACAAAACAAACAAAAAAACAAACAAACAAGGAAAGTATTCTAAAGTCTGAATAGTGACCTGAGTGCATTACACTGACCGATGCATAACTCCAGGACTGATGTGGTCTGTGGGGTCTGTTCTCCACCAGTAACAGTTTAAAGCTCGGTTGCACAATAGACATGAAGGAGCACATGGCACAGGGCATTACATAAGAGACAGGAGGAGACTGGGGTCACGTGACACAGAAAAAAAAAACAACAAAAAAAAAACACTGTGTCTGGGCACATCCTGTTTCTGCAGAAGGGGAATCTCTCCTTTGACACACTTTTGTTTCCCCCATCAGGTTCAGGTCTACACTGTCATCTGCTGGTGAGCGGAGGGAAAAAGAATGTGCAGTGTTCCATGTCATATCATTTTGGAAGACAATAATTCTACTAAAGGGCCATAAATGAGTGGAACAATTATAATAAATATATCAATAAGATTTATATAAATTGAAAGCTTGTATATAGAGATTGGGAGCCTACATCATAAAACGAACCGTTGAGTGATGAATCTGTCATTTTGGTCACAGACAGAAATGCCATAGAGTTGCATTAGAAACAGGGGTATAAACAGTAAACAAATGAGCCTTGAAACAACTCTTTTAACTGCTTTGTTACTCTTGGTGAATATTTATCACACACTAAAGTATCAAAATACTGTAGCGTTAATGCTAATTTGAGTAATTTACATCTTAAATTGCTCCATTATTTTGCTGTAGAAAATTTCTTGTGTGACCACTGATGTGATGTTACAATCCTGGTCTCAGCTGTTTTTTTAGCTTCTGTCTTGTGTCCTATTTGAGTGGTTAGTGCTTAGTTCCCTGCTCATTAGGCACGAAGAGGAAACGGTCCAGTTCTCTGACATGATGCCAAAAACACCTGTCACTAATTGATGCTGGTCCCAAGCCTGTATAAAGTGAAGGATTTTACAGTACACTTGATACATTGTAGATACGCTGTAACCTACTATGTAACACATGCTGTAACAATCTGTAATACTGTCATTGTGTCCTTAAGCAAGACACTTCACCCACCTTGCCTGTATAAATGTGTTAGTGTGATTGTGTTTGGTGGTGGTCAGAGAGGCCGTAGGTGCAGAAGGGCAGCCATGTCTCTGTCAGTCTGCCCCAGGGCAGCTGTGGCTAGAAGTAGTTTGCTACCCCCGATTGTGACTGAAGAGTGAACCAATAATGGACTCGTGTAATGCGCTTTGAGAAGCTTTAGTGCAATATAAATCTAATCCATTATTATTACTTACATAGGGATGTTTTGTGTACAAAGTTTGTGTACAGTTTCTAGTACAAATACAATAAAAAAAAATACTTGTTGCACAACCCTACCAAAATGCATATTGCTTCCACAAAACAGTACGACTACTGAAGTGTTTATTAGATTTGTACGTAGAAACTGTAAGTACACAAAATTATGTGAATTATGCAAGTACAACATACATGACATACGTACATGTAAATTTGTTACACTGTAATTACCAAGGATTGTGCCAGGAGGGGCATCTGACATTCATGTCATTTCATTTATTAACAGGAAAGAATTAAAAGCAACAGTTATGTTACAATTAATTGGGCCTGATTCAGTTAAAATCTGGTTTACAGCAGGTTCCTGTTCTGCAGCACACAAAGGGAAAACCTACAATCACAACAAGAGACACAAAAGACAACAAAGCATCAGAAACATCTCTTCTAAATCAGATCCACACAGAAAGAGAAGCCTGATTCAGAACCAGGTCTGTCAGTCATACATACATTAAAAAAAACAATGCTAATCTACTTATAATAATGATGGGTCACAGTACTGTCAATAAGTGTCAGTCTTTTAGAAACTCTGAATTAAAATCCTGAGCAGCTTCCGTACAGTCTTTTTAATGGCTTGTTTGAGAGATTTGTGTCCTGTGAGCATCTGGCAGGTCGTAGTACACTCTTTTTGGGTCCAGCTGTTTCCTGTACTGAATCAGATCCTCCATTTTAAAGTGGTCGCTCTGCCCCGTCCATACTGTCAGACTGTACCTGTGCACAACAGAGAAACACTGTCACTCACTGATTATAAGATAGTCCAGTTTATATTAGTGGATACTGGATAAAATAACTTTTTAAGAACCACAAGAGGCCACACAATGAAAAAAATTATAGATTTGGTCGTGCTTGCAGTGAAATGACACCACACAGTCTACAAATCTTTAAGGATATCTCACATTAAATAAATGTTATAAGTCTAAACAACGTTTGTGGGAAGAGTCTTTTGTTATCAGGATTGCCAGGTCTGAAAGTCAAAACCTGCCCAACAGTGTATGAAAATAGCCCAAAACAGCCCAATCCAAAGTCTGTAGACTTGTATTATTGAAAACCCTAAAACATTGCTGTTTTTGCATTACATGCAAGGCCTGACACTTATTTATTTACTCACTGACCACTATGGCTTGTCTTCGTCAAAATTTACCAGCCAATTAGTGTTTGCACTAGCCATGATTTAATCAGTAAATTTTTTGTCTATATTATATATTATACAATAAGCTTACATTATTGTTAAATTTATATTATACAATAAGCTTACAGTAATGTTACATTTGTTTTTTTGGCAATGACTTCACAGTTCATTTTCAGGTATAGCCAATTCAAGATGAGCTTTTCTGTCCTTCCCTTTCTACATAACACTACAATTAGTTTGCAGTATTTAAATATTCCTTTATATACTGTTCCTGTTGCAGATGCCAAGTTAACTGTTAAGACGTCCCAGTGATAAGTGACCTTATCTAGCCTCATTTGTTCGTGTCCCAGCCCATGAACTCCCCTGCCCCCTCAGTGACCTATCTGTATGAACAGGGATATATCAAATATTAAAAAACAGGTTTACCACAGCAGAAAAAAAAGTATCTCAGTGTATGTGGTGTCACGGATTTTAAAACATTTTAAAAACATAATTTGGTTTTAATTAATATTTGACAAATTACTATATACTAAATGACATGTACTCAAAGCATCGTAAATTCAGGACCAACCTCTGAAGTTAAAATAAAGAAATGCATAAAATTCAACCGGCCAAAGTGGCTAGTGGGTATATTTGTTATTAGCCAAAATTTAAATCTACCCACATTTGGCTAGTGTTACTGTCAAGCCCTGATTATATGAGTAAAATTACATTTATCCAACTTATAGGTCCTCAAATATGATATTTAATTACATCAGCTTGTTGGCTACTCACCACAACTTTGCTGCACTTTACTTTTGACTCTTAATCAGTCCCTACAGGATTCTGCATGACTGCATTTTCCACTGTACTCAGCCTGTTTCTGTGCTACTGCGCCGAAAAAATGCGCCCTCCTCTGGTGAGCCGGACCAGCCCACCTCTCATCTCTCACAAACACAGCAGCTCCACAGAGACATGTTGATTTGGCCAGGCTTCAGTGTGATTGGATTTGAGTGTAAAGATTTCTAAATATGGATCTTTATTTAGAAATAGCACATAAGCCTATTCACATAATCTGCATGCAAAAATAGCTCTGGCCAGCTCGCTGATAATTTGTTTCGGTCTTTGAAACCCTGCTGGTTACTAGCTTTATTTATTATTCACAAGCTATTCTATAAAATTTGCATGTATGGTAAAAAGGTAGATAGCGTTTAAATTCAGTTTTAGACTATGGGGAAAAATATAATTTGGGGGGCAGTCATAGTCTTTGCAATTAATGGAAAACTCTGCATCAAACGAGCAAAGTAATTACAAAAATGCAATTCTTAGCACAAGAGCTCCAAGAAATGTGGCGGCCACTGAGCCATTTTTTTTATTAAGGAAAAAGTAACAATACAAAATATAACTTAGAAGCATGGACATTAATAGGAATAATAGTATTGAATGAAAGATAGTTTCATTATATGATTTAATTTATTTTTGAAAAATTGAAAATAGTGGTTTTCTGTTACAGAATTTGCTTTTATGTATATGAAATTTTGCCAGAATTATTAACAGACAGATAATAATATAAAATATAGATTTAATATTGATTGTTTCTAGATGTCATTGAGCCCCTTTACTTGATTCCAGTTTACCTGTGTGACTGCTGCAGGAGCCACATGAGCTGGGGAACAGACTTGCCCATCAGAGCTGCTTGGACTGGGAATGTGACTGGGTTTTTAAGGCTTCTGCAAATCTGCTCCATCTCACGCACATTGTCCCAGCTATAACCTGCAAATAACACAGAGAAGTTACACCGTTAAAACCAAGACAAGAGACTTAACTAGAGCTCTTCCAATTTTTTGGGGCAGCAGTAGCTCAGGTGGTAAAGCAAGGTCGCCCACTAAACAGCAGTGTGTGTTTCCCTCAGAAAATTAATCAGTTAATGTGGTAGTACCAAATTGTGAACCTACAAATTTATGTTCTTTATACACCCCACTTAGAACTCCTAAATGCTACGAAGAGTAATTTAACATAAACACTGCATCAGAAAGGCATTCAAATTGGGTTTTGGGGGAATAAACTAAATTTAAATATTACTTTATATGGCCTATATTGAATAGTAGTCAAGGTGGTAGATGCTTATAGCCAAGGTGGCCACATTAACTAATAAGTGCTGGGGGAAACACTGAACAGAGGGTTGGAGGTTTGAATCCCACTCCCCCCAGTTGTTGTGTTTGTAGGCGAGACATTTCACCCCACCTTTACTGCTAGTTTCGCCTCATTCTCTTGGCTCTTTTTCAATAAATGTGGTGGAAAAAAAACGCTGCCAGGACTGCCATGTTTATTTACTGTTGCCCTTTTTCTTCTGGATAAAATTACTGACTGTCGCCGATCGCCCCCTACTTGCTATAAAATAATGTGTTTGTATAGAAAATGGTTGAAAGTATAAATGCTGTGACACCTGGACAGATGGAATGGACAGATTGATTTACGTATGAAATGGGAGTATAAACAAGCCTTTAGTTGCCGCAATATGGCAGACAAGTCTCTGTCAGTTTGCCCCTGGGCAGCTGTGTCTACAGAAGTAGAACTCACTGACCTTGCGTAGAGTGTAGAATTCAAGGGAACGTCTGTACCTGGGTTTTCCGCTCCCTCGGTCCACCAGGTTGTCCAGCCCAGGGATAGAACAGTGTCCACGGGCAGAGCTCCCACAGCGGAGAGGAAACTCTGAGGGGCTAGAGGAGTGGCCCGACTTCCAGGACCAGGCAGGATGTCCGCATTCACCCAAACGGGAAGATGGTGCTGCCCCAAAACCTGCTCCAACAACAGCATGGAGGGGGCCACAGCGTCCAGACTGGAGGAGAGAGCACAGCTTACAGCAACATAAATGTGCACTGTGTAAAAAGAATAGTAGTAGTAGTAGTAGAAGTAGTAGTAGTATACAGTTGGACAAAGTACACATCTTAACCCACCAAATAATTTGGCTTGAAATAAGTAAAAAACAGCTTGAAAAAGGGAAAAATAACTTGAAACAAGTCAAATAATCTAGTGTAATAAGTAAATAAATCCAATGTAGTGAAAATTGCTCAAATCAAGATTAAAAATCTCATTTCAAGTACTTGAAGATAATTGTAGATATTGATTTTTTGCAGTGTATAGCAATGGCAATGACTTCACAGTTCATTTTCAGGTATAGCCAATTCAAGATGAGCTTTTCTGTCGTTCCCTTTCTACATAACACTACAATTAGTTTGCAGTATTTAAATATTCCTTTATATACTGTTCCTGTTGCAGATGCCAAGTTAACTGTTAAGACGTCCCAGTGATAAGTGACCTTATCTAGCCTCATTTGTTCGTGTCCCAGCCCATGAACTCCCCTGACCCCTCAGTGACCCATCTGGATAAACTGTTCCTATTTTAATTTTATTTTAAAAATATGGTGAACTATCCTGTGAAGTCCTTTGAGGCAACAGCTGTCGTGATTAGGGATGTTATCCGATCACTATCATTTGAGATTATAAACGCCACAGTAGGATAACTATGATATGTTTAGAAGCTACTGTATTTTGTGGGGAATAGCTAGTTGCTATGGGAGTCACAGCCTGTCTGTATGTAGTCAGACTGTGTCTAGCATGTCACCTGCCTTTAACTCAACTGGTAAGCTGGAACGAGGAAATGGCAGAGAGAGTTATATGCACCAAAGAAAAGCACCAGCGTTGCTTCCCTCATCCTCCCTCTCTCTCTCAGCTGCTCCTTTACAGGCTCATTACAAGTGCACGCATCACTAAACATGAATAGAAAATGATTTAAACTAACTGCATACTTCAGAGCAGCTTAAATACTCTCTGTGGAGAATCCGCAGATGCTAAAAGCTATATAAATAAAACTGAATTGAATCAAAAATACGAACACACTTTTTAAAGCAGTCTATTTTCCTCACCAGAAGCATAGATTTGTTACAGCGCTCTTGTTAAAACTTAAGACCATTTTCCCTGGGGCCAAGTCAAGACCAAGACCAGTCTATGATATATTAAAAATGATTTAAGGGAACAGTTATAAAATTGAAAGAGTCCAAACCTATTTGTCTTTTACATGGGACACAGCACCTTTTAAAGTCCAGTTTGATCCCCTTGTTGTGAGCTTTGACTTCCTGAAGCCATTCTTTCAGAGTTATGTCACTGTCCGTCTCTGGAGGGTGGGCCATGACAGGTTCCTTTGGGTCGTGACCTCTGATTAAGATGTCAGCTTCCAGCATCAGAGTCTGGCCTAAAGGAGACACATAGTAAACAGTGAGTCAAAAGAAAACTAGAAAGAAATGTCAATTCAAATAAACATATTACAATGAGCAGCAATGGTGAGTAGTAACAGGACCAACCAAGGGCATCAATGACAATAATGAGAATAATTTCACAGCCCATAAACTCATGTATGAGTTTGTATGAAGAGTTGTATTAGAAAAACTGGCAATCATTGTTTGTAACATCATGTTTTGTTTTTTTTGTTTTTTTCAAAATATGATAAATGTAATTCTTAAATGTCCCCTATTTTTTTAAGCTTTTAGCCATGTTATAATGTTGTCACCCCCTCAAAAACCTGGAGTAGTGTTTTGTTTCATTCACACATTTGAGTAACCCTGTATGCTGAGGCACTGTCCTTCTCAAGAGCTGAAAACGCTTGGTCTCATGGCTTTACGTAGACACGTAAAACCAGGAAGTGCCCCTTAATTTCCTGCCACTACAAAGCAGTCAGCTCATTTATTAGCATCATGTTGCCAATAGCCGTGCTGATTAGCTATTTTATGCTCTGTCCATTTTCCACTACATACACTGTCTGGCTGATAAAAAAGTCACCACCTGGAATTAACTAACCAAATAGGTAAGAGCCTCCCTGCAGATGGTCAGGTCTGGGTTCAGCAACGTTACCCAAAGAATGAGGTCTGCTGACTATCTGAATATACTGAATGACCAGGTTACTGCATCAATGGATTTTCTCTTTCCTGATGGCACTGGGCTTATGCCAAGATGACAATGCCAGGATTCATCTAGCTCAAATTGTGAAAGAGTGGTTCAGGGAGCAAGAGACATCATCATTTTCACACATGGACTGACCACCACAGAGTCCAGACCTTAACCCATTGAGAATCTTTGGGATGTGCTATGTGCTGGAGAAGACCTTTCCATCATCAGTACAAGATCTTGGCAATGCTGGATG
Organism: Bostrychus sinensis; assembly: GCA_020698575.1. NCBI lineage: Eukaryota > Metazoa > Chordata > Actinopteri > Gobiiformes > Eleotridae > Bostrychus > Bostrychus sinensis. The sequence continues at coordinate 36,506,780 of CM036249.1, read as the reverse complement.
AAAATAAATGTTGTGACATTGCAGAAGGTTATTGTAAAGATGCCACAGCAAATGGAAGCCACACTCAAAGCCAAAGGCGGTCCAAAGAAATATTAGTGTGTGACTTTTTTTTGGCCAGGCAGTGTACATTATTTTAAGTTATAAAACATAAAGTACTAGGGGTGTAACAATACAGTAACTATATCGATGTATCAATTTTTTTCCCTAAGATACAACTACACTGATACATTACCTTGTATCAAATCATATCGTTTTCTAGGTAGTGTATATCATTATACGTGGAAAAAAACAATAACATCAAAACTATCAATATTAGAAATTTGCATGTTAAAATAAAACCAGATACATGTTTGGCGGGTGTAATTTATGTGATTTTAATTAAATAAAATGTTAAATTCAACTTTTTTGTTCAAATCTCTGTCTGCTGGACATAATCAACCCCGGCCAAAGTGACATTTAACAGAAAACTTTTATGAGTTTTTGTTGAAGTGTATCAAACCATATTGTTCCAAATAAGCCAATAGTGTTCTTGAATTGGATCGAAACAATTCTAATCAATACGTATCTCATCATTGCAAAAATATATTGTTACACCTGTATGAAATACTAATGCAGCGAGGTCCAAAAGTACTTCAAAAAGCTTGAAAAAGCAGAATATGAGTGCATATCCTTTTCCTTTTTGGGAAAAACCAAAAGAAATGAATCCTCTGCCTCCGTCTAACACTCTCCTCTGCATCCTTTTCTCTCACACCAACTATATATACACTAATTATATATATATATATATATATATATACCTATATATATATATATATATATATATATATATATATATAAAATAAATTGTCCTCTCGCCCTTCACGGGCGGTTTCATCCATCCAAGCTCGGGTCCTCTACCAGAGGCCTGGGAGCTTGAGGGTTCTGCGCAGTATCTTTGCTGTTCCTAGGACTGCGCTCTTCTGGACTGAGATGTCTGATGTTTTTCCTGGGATCTGCTGTAGCCACTCTTCCAGTTTGGGGGTTACTGCCCCGAGTGCTCCGATGACCACGGGCACCACTGTTGCCTTCACTTTCCAGGCCTTCTCAAGTTCTTCTTTGAGGCCTTGGTACTTCTCCAGTTTCTCGTGTTCCTTTTTCCTGATGTTACAATCGCTTGGTATTGCGATGTCAACCACAACGGCTTTCCTCTGCTGTTTGTCCATCACCACAATGTCCGGTTGGTTCGCCACTACCATTTTGTCTGTCTGGATCTGGAAGTCCCACAGGATCTTAGCTCGGTCATTCTCTATCACCTTTGGAGGTGTTTCCCATCTTGACCTCGGGACTTCCAGACTGTACTCTGCACAGATGTTCCTGTACACTATACCAGCCACTTGGTTATGACGCTCCATGTATGCTTTCCCTGCCAGCATCTTACAGCCTGCAGTTTTGTGCTGGATTGTCTCAGGGGCCTCTTTGCACAGTCTGCACCTGGGGTCTTGTCTTGTATGGTAGATCAGCCATATTGAGGATAAAGTGAATGTAAACAAATGCCAACTCTGGTAGAAAGCAGTACTGAACAGTGCGTATATCCTACATTCTCTAGCTTTACTGTTAGAGCTAAAGTGACAACAAGACTCTGTGCTAAGTGCTATGCATGCACTGTTATTCAGGTCAGGTGTCTCCTCTCTGACCCTGTTGCAAATAAACCATTCACACTCACTCTGTAGGTCAGTGGTACTACTTTAACTCAGCTGCTGATGCTTTCATAATAAGCTGTTTACACAGTTCACGCTGTATTCTGTGGGCCATTACTAGGTTTTATATATATATATATCAACAGTCTGATCCTTAAGTTGCTAAAGTATCTTAATGTAGCTTCTTAGGTCCGAACCAGCTAATAGCCTCCGTCTTAAAGCAGCTGCATTAATCCAGAGCGTTTTGATCGTGTGAAGTAGCTTAAAGTATTTATTAATATAACACAATGTTTTTAACGTATCTATAAATAGCCTAGTCAAACAGCACCCGTTTATGACAGAAGTCAAACTCCGTAGAATTTATTAAACTTTTTTTTTTTTTAACCTACAAATACGCCAACATCACGTGATTAAAAGCATCGGAAAAATAGCGGCAGTGTCCAAACCTTTCAGTACACAGTGCACAGTGCACTGGTGCTGAAGTAAAAAGTAACTGAGAGTTTAGAGACTGATTAAGGGAGATTTGGAGCTGAGGCCATTGACAGTCTTTGTCCGTTAAACGCTCGGGGAAAACTGTCACCTGGTATTAACCGATTCAGTAATACTTTGTTAGGCCCGAGCCCCAAGGATGGCGTAGGGCCTATTGTAACTGAAGAGCAGTGCGCGAAGCGCACTGCCCAAAAGTGCGCGAAGCGCACCAAAACAGAGCGCGAAGCGCTCACCATTAATCAAACAGTAATAGCCACACTCATGAGGTCATGCCGGATCCGGTGATATAGGTGTGTGCCGCGAACGCGGCATATTTGTAATTGTTGGGACAAAATTTCGGCAATGGGCACACGTCCTTCGACAAGGTCAATGACGAGCGCGTTGCGCTCGTCATTGACTAAGGACCCCACAAACAGATTGGTCGTGTCACGCCCTTTCTAAAAATATATAGATGCGTCGCCTATGGCGACGCTATATTGAAATTGTATGAATTCTTCATTATTATTATTATTATTATTAGGCCCGAGCGCCAGGAGTGGCGAGGGCCTATAGTGACTGTTCAGCAGTGCGCAAAGCGCACTGCCCAAAAGTGCGCGAAGCGCACGTAAACAGAGCGCGAAGCGCTCATCCTTCACCAAACACTCTTAATCACACTCATGGCATCAAGCACTATCCGGTGATATAGGTATGTGCCGCGAATGCGGCACATTTGTAATTGTTCCGACTAAAACAAAGACCAAAAAAAACAAGTCAATGACGAGCGCAACGCGCTCGTCATTGACTATGGACCCCATGAGTGCGTTACTGGACGCGAGTAATTTCTAAATATATATATATTGTTATAAGAAAAAAACGCCTAATTGAAATTGTTCCGTTTTTTCTTCTTATTATTAGGCCCGAGCGCCAGGAGTGGCGAGGGCCTATAGTGACTGTTCAGCAGTGCGCGAAGCGCACTGCCCAAAAGTGCGCGAAGCGCACGTAAACAGAGCGCGAAGCGCTCATCCTTCACCAAACACTCATAATCACACTCATGGCATCAAGCACTATTCGGTGATATAGGTATGTGCCGCGAATGCGGCACATTTGTAATTGTTCCGACTAAAACAAAGACCAAAAAAAACAGGTCAATGACGAGCGCAACGCGCTCGTCATTGACTATGGACCCCACGAGTGCGTTACTGGACGCGAGTACTTTCTAAATATATATATATTGCTATAAGAAAAAACGCCTAATTGAAATTGTTCCGTTTTTTCTTATTATTATTATTATTATTATTATTATTATTATTATTTTTCTTCTACCCACCCGTTTCCACAATTTTCGGCAACTTGCCGTCAGTGAAAAGTCACCAAATTTTGCCCAAAATTAAATCACGCGGAGCGGAAATTTTTGAAATAGGTACTATCAAAAACCTCAAAAAATTGGCGCGACAGCGCCCCCTGGAAAATCAAAATACATTGCGTCTATGGCCATACACCAAAAATGAACTTTGTCGTATCCAAATGAAATTTGGCACAGTGATTGATCATATGATCCTGAACAAAAAAATATATTATGCCGTTGCTAGGCAACCAACCGGAAGTCGGCCATCTTGGATTGTTCATGTGACCTCCTGATTTGCACCCTTCACATTTTAACGAACTCGTCCTAGGGCGTTTAACCCAGCGACACAAAAATCGCTCCACATCATCTAGACAAGTGGGACATTAAAAGTTGTTCAAGGTTTTGTAGAATATTAAACGGTGTTGCCGTGGTGACGCGACAAATTTTGGCGTCGTTTTTGTGGCTCGCCGACACCCTTCAAAGTGTCATAGCTCACACATATCTTGACCGATTTCTCTCAAATTTGAATCGTTGGTGGAGTCCCCAGCCCTGAACAGATTACTATGTGAATATTCACAATGGGCGCGATAGCGCCCCCTAGAGAGCAAAATACATATTTGTATGGGACGATAAAAATAAACTTTATCGTACACTAATGAAATTTGGTACACATATCTGTCACATGACCTTCATCAAAAAAGTCAATGATGGCCCCACCCCATCTCCCATCTTGTTGCCATGGTGATGCCCCAAATATCCACTTCAGCCAATGGGACGTCCCAGCGCTTACTTTGACGGAGCAAAACGAAATTTGGTTCACATATGCTTCATGGCTATACGAACAAAAAATTATATTGTGGCCACGCCCCCTGACCAACCGGAAGTCGGCCATCTTGGATTGATCATGTGACCCCCTGATTTGCACCCTTCACATTTTAACGAACTCGTCTTAGGGCGTTTAAGTAAATGACCTCAAATTTTGTCAACATCATCTGGAGAGGCGTCTGACCAAAAGTTGTTGAAGGTTGTGTAGAATATTAAACGGTGTTGCCACAGCACAGCCCCAAATTTCATGTTTATTCTGTGGCTCGCTAACAAACCCTAATTTGTTCTAACTCACACATGCAGAGCCCAAAGTGGACCAAATTTTAATCACTTATTTATTCCATGGACCTATGGGCATGAACGAAGAAAAAATGCCAATTGTTGCAATAGCGCCCCCTGCAGAGTGAGGGAAAAATCCCTATGGAAGGGCAAAAATAAAGTTTATTGAAAATGCACGAAATTTGGCAGAGAAATCCATCAGCTCACAACAATGAAAAAAGTCAATAGGACTCATGCTTTACCTTGTACGGTTTTGCCACGGCAATGTCAGAAACTCCCCATTATATTCCAATGGGAATCCTATACAATGGAATCCTATGGAGCCACAGAATTATGTCACATTTGGTAAATTTTTAAAGAGCCACAACTAAAAATTTGGCAAGTTTATGCAAATCTGCCCCAGCTCCGGGCGCGGCAGGCGAGGGCCTACCATCGCCGCTTGCGGCTATATTTATTATTATTTTTCTTCTCCCCCCCCCGAACACAGTTCGGCTACTTGCCACCATGGAAAACTCACCAAATTTTGCACAAAATTAAAGTTCAGGAAAAAAGAATTTTTGAAATGCATAACATCAAAAAACTCAAAAAATTGGCGCGACAGCGCCCCCTGGAAAATCAAAATACATTGCGCCTATGGCCATACACCAAAAATGAACTTTGTCGTATCCGAATGAAATTTGGCACAGTGATTGATCATATGATCCTGAACAAAAAAATATATTATGCCGTTGCTAGGCAACCAACCGGAAGTCGGCCATCTTGGATTGTTCATGTGACCTCCTGATTTGCACCCTTCACATTTTAACGAACTCGTCCTAGGGCATTTAACCCAGCGACACAAAAATCGCTCCACATCATCTAGACAAGTGGGACATTAAAAGTTGTTCAAGGTTTTGTAGAATATTAAACGGTGTTGCCGTGGCGACGCGACAAATTTTGGCGTCGTTTTTGTGGCTCACCGACACCCTTCAAAGTGTCATAGCTCGCACATATCTTGACCGATTTCTCCCAAATTTTAATCGTTGATGGAGTCCCCAGCCCTGAACAGATTACTATGTGAATATTAACAATGGGCGCGATAGCGCCCCCTAGAGAGCAAAATACAAATTTGTATGGGACGATAAAAATAAACTTTATCGTACACTAACGAAATTTGGTACACATATCTGTCACATGACCTGCATCAAAAAAGTCAATGATGGCCCCACCCCATCTCCCATCCTGTTGCCATGGTGATGCCCCAAATATCCGGGTCAGCCAATGGGACGTCCCAGCGCTTACTTTGACGGAGCCAAACGAAATTTAGTACACATGTGCTTCATGTCCATACGAACAAAAAATTATATTGTGGCCACGCCCCCTGACCAACCGGAAGTCGGCCATCTTGGATTGATCATGTGACCCCCTGATTTGCACCCTTCACATTTTAACGAACTCGTCTGAGGGCGTTTAAGTAAATGACCTCAAATTTTGTCCACATCATCTGGAGAGGCGTCTGACCAAAAGTTGTTGAAGGTTGTGTAGAATATTAAACGGTGTTGCCACAGCACAGCCCCAAATTTCATGTTTATTCTGTGGCTCGCTAACAACCCCTAATTTGTTATAACTCACACATGCAGAGCCCAATGTGGATCAAATTTTAATCACTTATTTACTCCATGGACCTATGGGCATGAAAGAAGAAAAAATGCCAATTGCTGCAATAGCGCCCCCTGCAGAGTGAGGCAAAAATACCTATAGAAGGGCAAAAATAAAGTTTATTGAAAATGCGCGAAATTTGGCAGAGAAATCCATCAGCTCACAACAATGAAAAAAATCAATAGGACTCATGCTTTACCTTGTACGGTTTTGCCGTGGCAATGTCAGAAACTCCCCATTATATTCCAGTGGGAATCCTATACAATGGAATCCTATGGAGCCACTGAATTATGTCACATTTGGTCAATTTTAAAGAGCCACATCTAAAAATTTGGCAAGTTTTGCCAAATCTGCCCCAGCTCCGGGCGCGGCAGGCGAGGGCCTACCATCGCCGCTTGCGGCTATATTTATTATTATTATTAGGCCCGAGCGCCAGGAGTGGCGAGGGCCTATAGTGACTGTTCAGCAGTGCGCGAAGCGCACTGCCCAAAAGTGCGCGAAGCGCACGTAAACAGAGCGCGAAGCGCTCATCCTTCACCAAACACTCATAATCACACTCATGGCATCAAGTACTATCCGGTGATATAGGTATGTGCCGCGAATGCGGCATATTTGTAATTGTTCCGAATAAAACAAAGACCAAAACAAACAGGTCAATGACGAGCGCAACGCGCTCGTCATTGACTATGGACCCCACGAGTGCGTTACTGGACACGAGTACTTTCTAAATATATATATATTGCAATAAGAAAAAACGCCTAATTGAAATTGTTCTGTTTTTTCTTCTTATTATTATTTTTCTTCTACCCACCCGTTTCCACAATTTTCGGCAACTTGCCGTCAGTGAAAACTCACCAAATTTTGCCCAAAATTAAATCATGCGGAGCGGAAATTTTTGAAATGGGTACTATAAAAAAACTCAAAAAATTGGCGCGGCAGCGCCCCCTGGAAAATCAAAATACATTGCGCCTATGGCCATACACCAAAAATTAACTTTGTCGTATCCAAATGAAATTTGGCACAGTGATTGATCATATGATCCTGAACAAAAAAAAATATTATGCCGTTGCTAGGCAACCAACAGGAAGTCGGCCATATTGGATTGATCATGTGACCCGGCGCAAGAGGCACCATTTCCTCCTCTCGTACTTTAACGAACTTGTCCTAGGGTGTTTAACCCAGCAACACCAAAATCGCTCCACATCATCTAGACAAGTGGGACATTAAAAGTTGTTCAAGGTTTTGTAGAATATTAAACGGTGTTGCCGTGGTAACGCGACAAATTTTGGCGTCGTTTTTGTGACTCGCCGACACCCTTCAAAGTGTCATAGCTCCAACATATTTTGACCGATTTCTCTCAAATTTTAATCGTTAGTGGGATTCTCGGCCCTGAACGGATGAGTATGCAAATATTAACAATGGGCGCGATAGCGCCCCCTTGGGAGCAAAAAATAAATTTGTATGGGACAATAAAAATAAACGTTGTCATAGACAAATGAAATTTGGTACACACATCTATCACATGACGCTGATCAAAAAAGTCAATGATGGCCCCACCCCTTCTCCCATCCTGTTGCCATGGTGACACTCCAAATATCCAGTTCAGCCAATGGTACGTCCCAGCGCTTACTTTGACGGAGCCAAACAAAATTTGGTACATATATGCTTCATGTCCATACAAACAAAAAATTATATTGTGGCCACGCCCCCTGACCAACCGGAAGTCGGCCATCTTGGATTGATCATGTGACCCCCTGATTTGCACCCTTCACATTTTAACGAACTCGTCTGAGGGCGTTTAAGTAAATGACCTCAAATTTTGTCCACATCATCTGGAGAGGCGTCTGACCAAAAGTTGTTGAAGGTTGTGTAGAATATTAAACGGTGTTGCCACAGCACAGCCCCAAATTTCATGTTTATTCTGTGGCTCACTAACAACCCCTAATTTGTTCTAACTCACACATGCAGAGCCCAATGTGGATCAAATTTTAATCACTTATTTACTCCATGGACCTATGGGCATGAAAGAAGAAAAAATGCCAATTGCTGCAATAGCGCCCCCTGCAGAGTGAGGCAAAAATCCCTATGGAAGGGCAAAAATAAAGTTTATTGGAAACGTACGAAATTTGGCAGAGAAAACCATCAGCTCAAAACAATGAAAAAAGTCAAGAGGACTCATGCTTTACCTTGTACGGTTTTGCCACGGCAATGTCAGAAACGCCCCATTATATTCCAATGGGAATCCTATACAATGGAATCCTATGGAGCCACAGAATTATGTCACATTTGGTAAATTTTTAAAGAGCCACATCTAAAAATTTGGCAAGTTTTGGCAAATCTGCCCCAGCTCCGGGCGCGGCAGGCGAGGGCCTACCATCGCCGCTTGCGGCTATATTTAGGCCCGAGCGCCAGGAGTGGCGAGGGCCTATAGTGACTGTTCAGCAGTGCGCGAAGCGCACTGCCCAAAAGTGCGCGAAGCGCACGTAAACAGAGCGCGAAGCGCTCATCCTTCACCAAACACTCTTAATCACACTCATGGCATCAAGCACTATCCGGTGATATAGGTATGTGCCGCGAATGCGGCACATTTGTAATTGTTCCGACTAAAACAAAGACCAAAAAAAACAAGTCAATGACGAGCGCAACGCGCTCGTCATTGACTATGGACCCCATGAGTGCGTTACTGGACGCAAGTACTTTCTAAATATATATATATTGTTATAAGAAAAAAACGCCTAATTGAAATTGTTCCGTTTTTTCTTCTTATTATTATTATTATTTTTCTTCTCCCCCCCCCCGAACGCAGTTCGGCTACTTGCCACCATGGAAAAGTCACCAAATTTTGCACAAAATTAAAGTTCAGGAAAAAAGAATTTTTGAAATGCATAACATCAAAAAACTCAAAAAATTGGCGCGACAGCGCCCCCTGGAAAATCAAAATACATTGCGCCTATGGCCATACACCAAAAATGAACTTTGTCGTATCCGAATGAAATTTGGCACAGTGATTGATCATATGATCCTGAACAAAAAAATATATTATGCCGTTGCTAGGCAACCAACCGGAAGTCGGCCATCTTGGATTGTTCATGTGACCTCCTGATTTGCACCCTTTACATTTTAACGAACTCGTCCTAGGGCGTTTAACCCAGCGACACCAAAATCGCTCCACATCATCTAGACAAGTGGGACATTAAAAGTTGTTCAAGGTTTTGTAGAATATTAAACGCTGTTGCCTGTGGCGACGCGACAAATTTTGGCGTCGTTTTTGTGGCTCACCGACACCCTTCAAAGTGTCATAGCTCGCACATATCTTGACCGATTTCTCTCAAATTTTAATCGTTGATGGAGTCCCCAGCCCTGAACAGATTACTATGTGAATATTCACAATGGGCGCGATAGCGCCCCCTAGAGAGCAAAATACAAATTTGTATGGGACGATAAAAATAAACTTTATCGTACACTAACTGAAATTTGGTACACATATCTGTCACATGACCCTGCATCAAAAAAGTCAATGATGGCCCCACCTCATCTCCTATCCTGTTGCCATGGTGACTGCCCCAAATATCCACGGTCAGCTAATGGGACGTCCCAGCGCTTACTTTGACGGAGCCAAACGAAATTTAGGTACACATATGCTTCATGTCTATACGAACAAAAAATTATATTGTGGCCACGCCCCCTGACCAACCGGAAGTCGGCCATCTTGGATTGATCATGTGACGCCCTGATTTGCAGCCCTTCACATTTTAACGAACTCGTCTGAGGGCGTTTAAGTAAATGACCTCAAATTTTGTCAACATCATCTGGAGAGGCAGTCTGACCAAAAGTTGTTGAAGGTTGTGTAGAATATTAAACTGGTGTTGCCACAGCACAGCCCCAAATTTCATGTTTATTCTGTGGATCGCTAACAACCCCGAATTGTTCTAACTCACACATGCAGAGCCCAATGTGGATCAAATTTTAATCACTTATTTACTCCATGGACCTATGGGCATGAACGAAGAAAAAATGCCAATTGCTGCAATAGCGCCCCCTGCAGAGTGAGGCAAAAATACCTATAGGAAGGGCAAAAATAAAGTTTATTGAAAATGCGCGAAATTTGGCAGAGAAATCCATCAGCTCACAACAATGAAAAAAGTCAATAGGACTCATGCTTTACCTTGTACGGTTTTGCCCGTGGCAATGTCAGAAATCTCCCCATTATATTCCAATGGGAATCCTATACAATGGAATCCTATGGAGCCACATGAATTATGTCACATTTGGTCAATTTTAAAGAGCCACATCTAAAAATTTGGCAAGTTTTGGCAAATCTGCCCCAGCTCCGGGCGCGGCAGGCGAGGGCCTACCATCGCCGCTTGCGGCTATATTTATTATTATTATTATTATTTTTCTTCTCCCCCCCCCCGAACGCAGTTCGGCTACTTGCCGCCATGGAAAACTCACCAAATTTTGCACAAAATTAAAGTTCAGGAAAAAAGAATTTTTGAAATGCATAACATCAAAAAACTCCAAAAATTGGCGCGACAGCGCCCCCTGGAAAATCAAAATACATTGCGCCTATGGCTATTCACCAAAAATGAACTTTGTCGTATCCAAATGAAATTTGGCACAGTGATTGATCTTATAATCCTGAACAAAAAAATATATTATGCCGTTGCTAGGCAACCAACAGGAAGTCGGCCATATTGGATTAATCATGTGACCCGGCGCCGGAGGCGCCATTTCATCCCCTCGTACTTTAACGAACTCGTCCTAGGGCGTTTAACCCAGCGACACAAAAATCGCTCCACATCATCTAGACAAGTGGGACATTAAAAGTTGTTCAAGGTTTTGTAGAATATTAAACGGTGTTGCCGTGGTGACGCGACAAATTTTGGCGTCGTTTTTGTGGCTCGCTGACACCCTTCAAAGTATCATAGTTCGCACATATCTTGACCGATTTCTCTCAAACTTTAATCGTTGGTGGAGTCCCAAGCCCTGAACAGATTACTATGTGAATGTTCACAATGGCCGCGATAGCGCCCCCTAGAGAGCAAAATTCAAATTTGTATGGGACGATAAAAATAAACTTTATCATACGCTAACGAAATTTGGTACACATATTTGTCACATGACCTTCATCAAAAAAGTCAATGATGTTCCCACCCCATCTCCCATCCTGTTGCCATGGTGACGCCCCAAATATCCAGTTAAGCCAATGGGATGTCCCAGCACTTACTTTGACGGAGCCAAACGAAATTTGGTACACATATGCTTCATTTCCATACAAACAAAAAATTATGTTGTGACCACGCCCCCTGACCAACCGGAAGTCGGCCATCTTGGATTGATCATGTGACCCCCTGATTTGCAGCCTTCACATTTTAACGAACTCGTCTGAGGGCGTTTAAGTAAATGACCTCAAATTTTGTCAACATCATCTGGAGAGGCGTCTGACCAAAAGTTGTTGAAGGTTGTGTAGAATATTAAACGGTGTTGCCACAGCACAGCCCCAAATTTCATGTTTATTCTGTGGCTCGCTAACAACCCTTAATTTGTTCTAACTCACACATGCAGAGCCCAATGTGGACCAAATTTTAATCACTTATTTACTCCATGGACCTATGGGCATGAAAGAAGAAAAAATGCCAATTGCTGCAATAGCGCCCCCTGCAGAATGAGGCAAAAATCCCTATGGAAGGGCAAAAATAAAGTTTATTGAAAATGCACGAAATTTGGCAGAAAAATCCATCAGCTCACAACAATGAAAAAAGTCAATAGGACTCATGCTTTACCTTGTTCGGTTTTGCCACGGCAATGTCAGAATCTCCCCTTTATATTCCAATGGGAATCCTATACATTGGAATCCTATGGAGCCACAGAATTATGCCACATTTGGTAAATTTTTTAAGAGTCACAACTAAAAATTTGGCAAGTTTTGGCAAATCTGCCCCAGCTCCGGGCGCGGCAGGCGAGGGCCTACCATCGCCGCTTGCGGCTATATTTATTCTTTTTCTTCTGTCTCCGGAATCGCATTTTTAGGTCACTTGCTGTGAACGAAAACTCACAAAAATTGGCACGCAGTGCCAGCCCGGCGAAAAATTTGATAATTTATGTAAATTTCAAACAAAGACAAAAAAGGGCCGCGACAGCGCCCCCTGGAGTAACACCCCTATGGAAAGACCCAAAAGTCAAGTTCGTCGTAGACAAACAAAATTCAGGTCAATGATTGGTCATGTCGGACCAAACAAAAAATTATATTGAGCTGTTGCTAGGCAACCAACAGGAAGTCGGCCATATTGGATTGATCATGTGGCCCGGCGCCGGAGGCGCCATTTCCTCCCCTCGTACTTTAACGAACTCGTCCTAGGGCATTTAACCCAGCGACACAAAAATCGCTCCACATCATCTAGACAAGTGGGACATTAAAAGTTGTTCAAGGTTTTGTAGAATATTAAACGGTGTTGCCGTGGTGACGCGACAAATTTTGGCGTCGTTTTTGTGGCTCGCCAACACCCTTCAAAGTGTCATAGCTCGCACATATCATGACCGATTTCTCTCAAATTTTAATCGTTGGTGGAGTCCCCAGCCCTGAACAGATTACTATGTGAATATTCACAATGGGCGCGATAGCGCCCCCTAGAGAGCAAAATACAAATTTGTATGGGACGATAAAAATAAACTTTATCGTACACTAATGAAATTTGGTACACATATCTGTCACATGACCTTCATCAAAAAAGTCAATGATGGCCCCACCCCATCTCCCATCCTGTTGCCATGGTGATGCCCCAAATACCCAGTTAAGCCAATGGGACGTCCCAGCGCTTACTTTGAGGGAGCAAAACGAAATTTGGTACACATATGCTTCATGTGCATACGAATAAAAAATTATATTGTGGCCACGCCCCCTGACCAACCGGAAGTCGGCCATCTTGGATTGATCATGTGACCCCCTGATTTGCAGCCTTCACATTTTAACGAACTCGTCTGAGGGCGTTTAAGTAAATGACCTCAAATTTTGTCAACATCATCTGGAGAGGCGTCTGACCAAAAGTTGTTGAAGGTTGTGTAGAATATTAAACGGTGTTACCACAGCACAGCCCCAAATTTCATGTTTATTCTGTGGCTCGCTAACAACCCCGAATTTGTTATAACTCACACATGCAGAGCCCAAAGTGGATCAAATTTTAATCACTTATTTACTCCATGGACCTATGGGCATGAACAAAGAAAAAATGCCAATTGCTGCAATAGCGCCCCCTGCAGAGTGAGGCAAAAATACCTATAGAAGGGCAAAAATAAAGTTGATTGAAAATGCGCGATATTTGGCAGAGAAATCCATCAGCTCACAACAATGAAAAAAGTCAATAGGACTCATGCTTTACTTTGTACGGTTTTGCCGTGGCAATGTCAGAAACTCCCCATAATATTCCAATGGGAATCCTATACAATGGAATCCTATGGAGCCACTGAATCATGTCATATTTGGTAAATTTTTAAAGAGCCACAACAAAAAATTTGGCAAGTTTTGGCAAATCTGCCCCAGCTCCGGGCGCGGCAGGCGAGGGCCTACCATCGCCGCTTGCGGCTATATTTAACATTAGAACAGATTTCTCTCACCTTCCAAAGCCTCCGTCAGTTTGCTCTTGCTGTTCACGGAGTGGGACCAGATAATGTCAGCGGCATCTTCTCTTTTTATCAGCCCCAGACCCAAGAAATAGTCCAGAGTTCGGTCAGACATCTCCTCCTCTGAGACAGGAGCATTCCTTCAGTTAGCCTCAGCTGCTACACACACATCACAGTTTGTTTACATATTTACCGTCTTACTTTTAGATTTCCACACCACGAAGGAATCCGGCAAAAATGAAGACAAGACTGCTAAAAATGGTAAGTTTCTTTTTCATTTCTTTGTTGCAAAAGACTCATTTTGAAGTAAATAATTTCAGCTCAGAGATTTAGCATGGCCACTTCTGCCTCTCTGGAGCATGTATGTGAGTTAGCGCCTTCTTCGGGACAGGAGGTTAGACAACATGTTGGAAAAACGCAGTTTTTTATTAGTACGTTAGATATTTTATAGTTACTTTATTATAAATACTAATCCTCCTGCATTCTTTTCTTTTAGATTTAAATACAAGATAAAGAATAGTAATAATCTGCCTTCTCCTATTTCATTTATTTATTTTATTATATATTTTAGTTCAAAATAAATAATCTTCAACTCATACATTTACTACAAATAACTCCCCTTGGGAAAAAAACAACAACGATTAAACCTAAAAAATTATGCAAAACAAGCAAACAAATAAATAAATACATTCCAACCACTCAATATGAAAAGCTCACAAATGTTTTCATATCATCATGGAAATAAATTGTGAAGAACATCCTGCAAAGTATGGAGGACCAAAAAATATAAATATAAATATAAATAAATACATGTAGAAATCTAGAAATAAATAAGTGTAGAAATAAAGAAATGTGCAAATTAATAAATGAATAAATGTAAAAATAAATAAATAAATGTGAAAATACAGACGTATTAAAAAATGGAAATGGAAATTATTAGCAACTTTCAAGGAAAAAATATAAAATTATTATTTTATAAGCCCAAAATATATGCAACTATAATACATGTATTTCTTTCTTTCTAGATTTCTACATTTATTTATATATGTATCTTTTGTTTTGTCAGTTTTGGTCTTCATAACACAGCTTTTGTACCTCTAGAACATTCACATTTTTTGGTTCACTTAGTTTTATTTTATCTTGCTCTTTTTAAATGCTTGCTTCTTTTTATCTAGACAGACAGATAGTGTATAAATGATGGCAACTGCAATGCTTTAAAATTCATAGTTAGAGAAATAAGAGGTATAGTAGTATGTATAGTTGTTATTGCGTAATGCTGGGAGTGAGACAGGCTGTGTGTTTGATCAGACTGATAGGAGCCTGGGGCCCTTTAAAAACATGGAGAGGCTCCGAGTGAAGTGAGAGACAAGACATCCACACCACAGGTAAGACTTCTCTGCATGGATTATTCCTATTATAGATCATTAGTTCTTCATACTTTCTTTATACAAGACAACACACTCAGAGGCATTTATTTTTATTTATTGCATTTACTAATCCTTAAAATCAGAATACAAAAAATGTAATTACAAATGCTGACCTACCTGCTGAGGCCAAAGATTTGACATCAAATCCAAGAATGTCCATCAGACTCGGTCGCATGGCAACGTTTACATTTGAGTCCCTATAAGTTCAAACATTTTAAATTAAAAAGTACAAAATACAATAATTCTGTACAAAAACAGTGTCACAGTTTACAGTGTCACATTATAACAGAGATATAGAGGTTACCTATAGAGATTAGGTATTTTATTTCTTTTTCTTGCTTTTTACTCCTACCAGGACTAAACTGGGACTAAACCAGGTCTTACTCACATCTAAACTAGGACTAAACTAGGACTAAGATAAGACTAAACCAGTCTTACTGACTAGAAAAATAGAATAAAACCAGGTTTTAACCAGGGCTAAACCAGTACTCTTCCAGTATTAATCCAGGTTTAAATGAGGACTAAACCAGGACCCCAACTACTGCAGAACTAATACAGGAATTAAACGTACTCTAAATTAAATTAAATCATGATCTAAACTACAAAAGACTCCTGAGTATCACCAGAAGAAGCCTACGTACCACCAGTGGAACCTGTACCACAGTTTGAGAACCACTGATCTAACACAGTATTTCTCAAACCAAGTTCCACCTCTAGTACCATCTTCAATGAACTAAAATTAACCTAAATCTTGACAAACCTGGGACTAACACAGGACTAAACTAAGACTAAAACAGAACTCAGCCAGTACAAAAACTGGACTTAACCTGAACAAATCAAAGACTAAAACCTTGACTGAATCAGGACCAAACAAGGTCTCAACCTGGACTAAACCAAGATTAAACCAGGACTAAACCAGGACTAAACCAGGACTAAACCAGGACTAAACCAGGACTAAACCAGGACTATCCCCAACTAAAACAGGACTACATCAGTAAGAAAACTGTCTCTAAATTAAACTAAATCAGGACTTAAACTGCAAAAGTTTCCTCAGTACCACCAGAAGTCAGTGTACTATCATTTTGAGAACCACTATCTATATCTATTTTTTTTTTTACTTCTTTATTAAATCAGGGACATTAATAAACATTTCAGTAAAAGTGGCAATATTAGCTAAAGAGCTTGTTTTTAGCTGGAGTCCCTGGGCAAGGTGTGTAATGCCAGCAATAAACAAAAACAAAACAAACAAACAAAAAATCTAAAGCTTAGTGCACAAAAATACAAAGAGAAATAGTAAGTTAATAAAAGTTAGTAGGCTCACACACAAACCTTGTCCAGATGACCTTCTTGTTCACTGCAAAAATATTAATATTGTTAAACTGACTTGAATTCAGATTATTAATCTTGATTCAAGCAATTTTCACTAGATTAGATTTATTAAGTTACTTATTACTAGAATTTTGACTTTTATTTTGACTTTTTAAGTTATTTCTTTCCTGTTTCAAGCTATTTTATTCTTATTTCAAGCGCAAGTGGAATTTTCATACCCCATGAACAGATATTTTGCTTGAAATAAGTAAAAATAGCTTTGAAACAGGACGGAAATAAATTGAAACCAGTCAAATATTCTAGCCTAATAAGTAAATAAATCCAGTCTTGTGAAAATTGAATCAGAATTAATAATCTGAATTCAAGTCTTTTTAACTAATGTAGATATAGATTTTTTTCAGTGTACTGATTTTCCCTGGATGACTGAGAACACAGATGCTCACACACACGTAAACATTAACATAGAGTACAGCTGCATTCAGAATCTGTCAAGTTGTTATATTATAATAGTGGCTGGAGCCTATTGTAGCAACTATGGGCCTTTGGCAGGGGACACCCTGGACAGTGGCCAGTTAGTCTCAGGGTTCACACTTAGAGACACATATTTGCAGATTACCATTCATTCTCACATTTATTCACTATGGGACAGTTCATCTGTGCATGTGTGTGTCTCGACAAAGGTGGGAGAAAGAGGAGTACTCAAAGAGAACCCACTGTAACACAGGGAGGACATGCACTCTGCGTGTCAGCCAACCTGAGAATAGAACCAACAACCTTTATGCTAACAACTCTGCCACCATGCTCAGTGTATTTAGTAATAACATGTCTCAATGTTTGGTCAGTTGTGTCCACTAAATCATAGATATTGCTGTGTTTCCTTAGGTCAGATCTCACCTAAATTCCCTGCTAGGAAACTGTTACTGCATAAAGTCAGACAGAAAATGGAGAAGTAAATTTACTGCATCCATACAGTATATCAGAGATAAAGAGATGTTTGGACAGATGTTAGTTTCACACTGGACTCTGAGAACAGTCTGTTCCAAACTCAGATAGAGTGGGAATTCAGCCATGTGAGAGTCTGCTGCAGCTGCCGGGACACTTCTCCTTTACTGGGCTCAGTGCAGCCCAATCTCACAGGGAGAAAATACATTTAGCTGTATGTTTTAATTTGATCCCATACAACGTTTTGTACCGTTCCCAAGCCCGGATAAATGAAGAAAGCTGTGTAAAGAAGAAGGGCATCTATTTGGCCTCAAAACCTGCCAAAGTGCCCATAGAAACATGCACACAAATTTGGGAACATGCACACACACAAAAAAAAAACAAAAAAACATGCACACAAGTTCGAAAACACGCACAGATAATTTAAAAAACACAAATTGGGAAAAATTGATGCAAATTTGACAACACACAACCAAATTGGTAAACACACACAAAGTCAAGAACATGCACACAAATTACAGAGAGGGTAGGACCTCTGAGCTTTACTGTGATTGGACAAAAGAGAGCTGTTTCTAGTCTGTGTTTTAGCTGCTTCAGAAAAGTGGATTGTTATTAAATACAGTACAGCAGCACAATCAAATTTCCAAATTTGTGTGCATGCTTTAGTTTTAGTTTGTATGTGTTTGATTTTGTTGGTGTGACTTGCCTTTCAGGGCCACCTTTCTGACTCCAACTCTGTCCTCTCTGTGTCCAAAGCCATGACCTCCCCTGTGTCCATGCTGCTCCTGCTCTTGGGCCTCAGCCTGTCCCAAGCCCAGATAAAGATCTATGATATCCGCGCCAGCGACCTCCCGTCGGATATCCTGGGAACCACCGACGGCTACGTGAAGGTCTTCTGTGGCCCGGCCGCTCTGGGACAGACCACGGTCCGCAACGACAACGCCAACCCGTGGTGGGAGGACGAGTTCACCTACTTCAAGGCCCAACAGAACGACGTGCTGCGGCTGGAGGTGTTCGACAAGGACTTGTTATTCGACGACCTGCTGGGCGTGTGCCAGCGCCAGGTCAAAGTGGGCACGCACAGCCACGACTGCTTCCTGAAGAAGGGCGGCACGCTGCACTACACCTACACTCTCAACCAGTAACGTCCTGCCAACATGTGTGTGTTAGGTCGGTCTGAAGGCAGCAATAAAAGGCACCTCTGCAACTAAAAGACTTGGCTTTTATTTATTTATTAATGTGTGTGTTTTCAAATTTGTGTGCGTGTCTCTGAATTTGTGTGCATGTTTTCAAATTTGTGTACATGCTTTCATATTTGTGTGTGTTTCTGTATTTGTGTGTGTGTTTTTTAATTTGTGTGTGGTCTTAAAATTATTAAAAAGGTATTAAATTTGATGTTGCCAAAATCAAGGCCTTAAAAGTATTCAGTTGTATGAACAGGTATTAAATTTTGTTCATCTAGGTCTTAAATGGTCAAATTGGGACATCTGCAGTCAAGTTTTTCAGTGTTGTACTTATAAAAGTATATTTTAGAATAATACTTTGTAAGTAACGAGTTGGATGGGAATTTGGCAATAAATTCTAACACTACTGGTTTTACAAATATCTTAAAGTCACCCATTCAAATGTGCCTTTATTTAGTACGTTTTAGGAAGTTAAAACTTTATATGGGCTGAGTAATGTTGCAGGCTTATTTGTTACAAAAAGTATCCCCACAGTAAATGCTGTTACCACTGACATTTATGATTCAGTTTAAAATTTTTAATGCAAAACTGGAGTTATTTCACCTTTATTAGACTTTTAAAATAAAACCAATGAGTTTCAGAGAGTTATACTAATATTTTATTAGTTTAAAATGTATACAGATTATTGTTCTTTTGGTGGCAATCTTGGGATCAAATTGTATTCTAAGTGGCATTAAAAAGAAGAAAAAACTGGAACTACCCTGTAATAACACAGTATTATGCATCTATCTCATATAGTGCTAGTGGCTATTTCTAAACATCAGTGATGGAGGAAGTACCTACTTGATCTTTACTTAAAAGTATCACAAGAAAAACATAAGTTAATACTTAAGTAAAAGTATTAAAGTCACATTCAAAAGTATTTGTCATAGGTGTAGCTAGACCATATTTAGGAAAGCTAAGTTAAGTTTTAACATCCTGAAATGTAACCCAGTGGCTGTGATTACTGATTCAATTCAATTCAGTTCAGTTTTATTTGTATAGCCCAGTATCACAACAAAAGTCGCCTCAAAGATCTTCACAAACAGTTAATCAAACCTAAACACACAATCAGACTTAACACACAATCAACACAAACAATAACTACACTAAACTAAACAGACCCAGGACACTCCTGTCCTTAGACCCCCTTCTTGGTAAGGAAAAACTCCTAAAAAAAACTGCTGTGGGGAAGAAACCTTATGAGACCACAGTGAAGGAGAGATCCTCTCCCAGTGTGTAGTGTACCATCTTTGCTGCAGGGCAAGTTGAAATGAGGAGTGGAGAGTGACAGTTTAGTCCCGGAGCAGCAGGACACAGACACTGTAGAGACCAGGTAACAGTTACAGTCGCTGTGGAATAGTTACCACTCGTGTCATGTTTGTTTTGCTGCATCTCTCCAGTTTGCACATGCTCAACCTGCCACAGTCAGAAACCAGGACACTATACATGCCACAGTATCCCCATTACTATCACAGTTTTCCAGGTAGAGTATCCCAGTTTCTCATAACCGGGATACTGACATATCTCAGATACTGAATTCAGGATACTGTGTTTACAGCACAAAGACAAAACCAGGATACTTAGAAACACCTCCTTCCTTCTCTCCTCAGTCACACTCAGTGGTGGTGAGCTGCTTCTGTGGCCACAGCTGCCCTGAGGCAGACTAACGGAAGCATAGCTGCAATTTTGAGCCTATGGCCTCTTCGACCACCACCAAACACAGTCATATTAACACATTCATACAGACAAGGTGGGTTAGGTGTCTTGCCCAAGAACAAAATAGGTCCCATACTGTTGTTGTGTCCTCTTTGTCTGATGCAGGGGTTCCCAAACTTGATGTGATGTCAGATGAGACTGATACTTGTATTAACCTCAGGAGGCTAAACATTTAAATGCTGGGTTAATATTATCTAATGCGTGGTTTCTTTTTGTTTGGACTAACATATGCCACGTTCTAAGTTAGCTGTCGTCTACCTGGAGCGGTGAGACGACAGTGCCCTCTGCAGGCTGAAATCTTAAGGACAGCATCCTCGCTGTAGTCCCACATAAACACGCCCCATCATGAGCAGCAGTATGAACCTGAGGGAATCAGCTGACAGGTACTGTAAGTTTAAAACTGTACTGCAGTCTAAATCAAAACAATGGTCTGTGGGTAGCCAGTCTTTCCTCTTTTCTGATTGGACGATCAGAAGATGCAGTTTTAGAACCAAAACAAAAAATGTAAACAAAAACAAATATATTTTAATTGTTACTAACACAGCTGTACCATTGTTATCAGTAAAACTAACATTTGATTTAAAAATGTTTACATTATATATTGGCACACATGTGGATCTTTTTTTTTTATTTTTTTTTTTTTTATTGAAATTTTCAATATTTCAATGAATATACATTATGCATGTATAAATCAAAAAAAAATATATATATATACAGAACAAAAGAAAAGAAAAACAAGAAACAAAACAAACAAAACAAAAACACCTGCACACATATTAATAAATTACGAGGTTGTCTTATTGTCTACTATTAAAATAGTCAATGAAAGGTTGCCAAATGACATAGAAAAGACTCTCCTTTTGTCTTATTGAAAACTTGATTTTCTCTAACTTTAAATATTGCATTATGTCCCTTAAAAGATGAATGTGAGTCGGTGAATTTTTACTTTTCCAATTTAGTAAGATTAGACGCTTGGCTAGTAATGTTATGTAGCTTAAAACATTTTTTTGCTTGTCACTGAGACACACTCCTACACCAGGCACTCCGAACAGTGCTGACACAGGGTCTTTTGAAAGTCTGATCCCCAACACAAGTGACAAAGTTTCAAATATTTTGGTCCAATAAAGGGCAATGCTGGGGCAACTCCAGAATGTATGTCCCAAAGATGCAGGGGCATGTCCACAGCGTTCACAGGAAGCATCAGTTCCAGGGTACATCTTGGATATCTTTTCTTTGGAAAGATGTAGTCGGTGTAAAATTTTAAACAGAATTAGGCCATGCCTACTACATACTGAAGAGGAGTGTATTCGAGCTTGTGCTTCTGTCCATTGCCTGTCTGTAATGTTTATTGACAGGTCATTACTCCAAGCTTCTCTTAAATGATCCAAGGATGTGGCACAGTCCATCTGTGAAAGGTTATGGTATATTTTGGAGATGGAGCCCTTTTTTAATGGGTCTTGAGGAAACATTTTATCTGTTGCACATTCTTGTGGTTGACTGGGAAATGATGGAAAGGTCGCCCTCACTAGGTCTCGAATCTGGAGATACTTAAAAAAATCTTTATTATCCAGATTAAATTTTTGTTTCAGTTGCTCAAATGTGGAGAAAGTCTCATTGATAAATAAGTTAACAAAAGAGTGAACACCTTTGGAGACCCATAGTTTAAATGTACTACCCGAGAGTAGTTTGTGGGCCTGGTTATTTATTAATGGTGTTAATACTGAGCAACAATTCCATTTGAAATGTCTTCTAATCTGAGACCATATCTTTAATGAATGGGAGACCACTGGATTGTGGCACTTAAATTTAGACAGATCAGAAGTATAAAATAAAAGTGATTTCAAAGTGTTTGGGTAGAAAGCCAAACTCTCCATCCGTTCCCAGTCAGGTTTAAAGTTACAATTACCATTCCAAAACGACATACACCGGATATTACAAGACCAGTAATACAACCGAAAATTCGGAAGTCCCATACCCCCCATAGGTTTAGGTCTTTGTAGAAATATTTTTTTAATTCTTGGAGCTTTTTTGTTCCAGATAAATGATGAAATAAGAGAATCTAGCTTTTTAAAAAAACTTTTAGTAATTAAAATTGGAATACATTGGAATAGAAACAAATATTTAGGTAGAACATCCATCCTAACTATGCTTATACGGCCAGCTAGCGAAATAGGGAGAGTACTTAATCTTTGAAGTTGCTGATCAGTTTGTTGATAAAGTTTCAGGAAATTCTGTTTGAAGAGGCCAGAGATCTCTTTAGTAATATTTATTCCAAGGTATCGAAATCTATCTGACATGGTAAAGGGAAAAGTTGACAATATAGTTATATTTTCTTTATTATTAAAGCAGATTGCACATGTGGATCATTTTTATGAAATATAAATAATATAAGCTGCTTTAACTTAAACTAATATTGTAAGGTATTGTTTTATGATTTTTATTACTTTATTTATTAGTTTGACAATATATTGTATAATTTATTTGATTATGCTGCAAAAACACACACCACCACGCACACACACACACACACACACACTCAACTTTACTTAAGCCAAAAATAAAAACTCAAAGTAAAAAAGTAAAGTACAATATTGCATCAGCCCAAACCTTCTGTATTCTTCATCCAACTAACATTTATATTCATCAGTCTTATAAAGTCTCAGCTGTAAGACTGCTGGTGAGGCACTCTCATGTCTTCTCATGTTAACACTTTTTAATACATTCTGTAAAGGTCTGAAGGTTGAGCTGCTGACACAAGAGAAGTGGTTCTCAAACTGTGGTACAGGTACCACTGGTGGTACTCTGGGGTCTTTTGCAGTTTAAGTCCTGATTTGGTCTAATTTAGAGCACTGGTTTAGTTGGGGATAGTCCTGGTTAAGTTCTGGTTTAGACCTGGTTTATCACTGGCTTAGTCCAGGTTTAGACCTTGTTTAGTCCTGGCTTAGTCCTGCCTAAACCCTGGTTTAGACCTTGTATAGTCCAGGTTTAGGCCTTGTTTAGTCTGGGTTTAGTCCCAGTTTGATCTTGTTTTATCATGTTTCTATACTGATTAAGTCCTAGTTTAGTCCCAGTATAGTCCCATGTTAATCCTACTTTAGTACTGGTTTAGTTTTGGTTTAGACCCTGTTTAGTCCTGGTTCATTCTTGTTTAGTTAAGCCAAGAAGTCCTGGATTTGTTCAGGTTTAGTTGCTGTTTAGAGCTGATTTAGTCCTGGTTCCTGGTTTTGTTCTTGTTTTAACCTCTTTTTATACTGATTAAGTCATGATTTAGACCTGGATTAGACCAGCTTTAGTCTTGGTTTAGTCCTGGTTTTGATCTTGTTTTGTTATGTTTTAAGGTTAGTCCTATGGTGTAGACCCATATTAGTCCTTGTTCAGTTCTTGTTCAGTCGAGCTATAGTCCTGGATTTGTTCAGGTTTAGTCCTTGTTAAGACCTGGTTTAGTATTGGTTTTGGATTTGTTTTTTATCCTGTTTTCATATGGCTAATTCCTGTTTTAGTCTCAGTTCAGTCCCATGCTATTTCTGGTTTAGTCCATATTTAGGGTCATTTTTTGTCCATTAAAGATAGTACCCGTAAAGTATTTTCTGAGGTGGTACTTTGTGTAAAAGTTTAATAATCAGTGCACTGGAGTACAGTTTGTGTGAGGCAGTGGGAGGAGCAGAGAGTCTTTAAATCCAACACAACCTGGAGCTCTGAGCAGAAACTCGGCTCTGCACTAAAGGTAAGAGAGTTTTATCACTGTCATGGTCCTGCTGCTGCCTTTCATCAGTTTAATGTGTTCCTATTAGATACTCAGTGTGTTCCTAGTTTGGAGAAACAGACAGGAGCAACAGCACAAAGATTAAACTGTGTACTGTGTGTGATCTTAAAAACCTAGCACCTGAGAAAAGATTGAGCTGCTTCAATGTCCATTTTAGTGTGTGTTACATTTTGTGTCAAGTAAAAAACAAAGTACTTGCAAGAAAGTACTTTTGTAATATCATACTGTAATCTACTGCTACTTCTACTACTACTTCAGTAAAATTAATATGGTATGGTTGGCAGGTTGCCTCACAGCAAAAAGAAGGTTACAGGTTCAATTCTCAGACCAGGCAGGTGGGGCCTTTCTGTGTGGAGTTTGCATGTTCTCCCTGTGTCTGGCTGGGTTTCCTCTGTGTGCTCCAGTTTCCCATCAACCTTAAAACATGCACAATAAGCTAATCCTCCAGCTAAGTACTCCTGACCAGGATCCTGGCTCAGATCTGGAGAAGGGTCCCTGGATGCTGCTGCTGACAGGTTTAACCCCAGCAGGATTGAAGGATGGGTCTAATGCAGAGAACAAATTTCCAATAAAGTCTCCGTAAACTTTAAAAGTATCCAGTTTACATTCTAGTGGGATGTGGCTCTAGTGTAGATAGTAGAAACAGCTGGTCACTGATTCTCTAAACTACAGATAACAGATGGAAACAGCTCAGTCAGACTAACAGCTGCTGATAATCTGATTTTCACACAGTATTTTCCCAAGTAACCTTAACCCTTATGTACTAGTACAGTATGTGGTCAAAACATGAGAGCGCTTCTTCTCAGCAGTGCTCAGTTTGTCCTCTCTGGGCAGCTGTAGAACACAAAATTATGCCATTTTAACTGGGTTCTTTGACGGTATATATACCAACTAAAAAGTACACATTTTTTGATTAAGAAGAAGGCAAAAAATGTCCCACTGAAAATCAACAGCACAATGCACAAAGCACTGCCTGATGTTTCCTTTGTATTTGTTGAAAACTAATTATTCAAACTAGATGTGAAACCTGCCATACACTGTACAGTACTGTACACTGTGGGTGGCAGTAGCTCAGTTGGTAGAGCCGCTTTTCCACTAACCAGAAGGTTGGCAGTTCAATCCCCACTCCCACCATTTTTATTTATTTTACCTTTTACCTCAGAGACACAGCATTGAAGCAACAAATACTTTGGTGTGCGTCTGACACAGTTTACTTTCACTTTATATCCCCCAGTAAACCAAAGTAATTTTCTTCAGATATAATCATCACCAACAGTGTGTGAACTATTGAAAATGATTTATTTTATTTTTGTTAATTTTACAGGGTGTTCTTGGCATTAAGGGGTTTCTTTGGGGCTATTATTGTAGTAAAAAGATTTGTATGTGTTTAAATAGATTTGTCTGTAATAAGATGTGTGCGTACCAAGTTTTGTGTGTGCATATAACATTTTGTGAGTGCGTATTACAATTTATGTATCTGTACTGCAATTTGTGCGTTACTCAAACTTGGATCTCAGAAATACAGCACATAATCTTCCTGCATACCTACAGAACCAAAGCAAACCACTAACTACTGCCATCTACTGGTGTGTCGGCCAATCCACAGCCTCTAAGCCTAAACTCAGGGTAAAAGACAGATCTGACATCGCAGGACTTTAGCAAAAAGATTTAGAGTTTTGTCCATAAGACTAAGAACTTTTAGCACTTTTGCATTTACAGAGACACTTGTGTATGTCATATGTACACTTTTAGGAAGGATTTCATGCACAGTTGTATACAGTTATTACAAAGTGTGTTTGACAGAGGGAGAACTGAATTTTTTGTTCAATCACACGCTCAGAACAAAAGAGATCGTCCATTTCAGATCAGGGGCATTTTCATTGGTTGAGTCCAAGCTCTTTTGAATGGCAGAGCCTCAGGATACAGGATTACTCAAACATGCGTCAGTGAAACAAAATAGTACTCCAGGTCTGTTTTTGAAGTGTAAAGAACTTTATAACTTTGTTGATTTAACATATTAGGGGACCTTTAATATTTTTCTTCTCAAAAACTCAGTTAGTGGGCATTTAACCTGCTCCTAATGTCTCCTCTGTCTCTACAGTGTAAACATGGCCTCCTCTGTCCCTCTGCTGATCCTGCTCCTGTCTGCTCTGAGCATGGCCCAATACCAGATCAATGTGTTCAACCTGCGGGCCAAGGGTCTTCCTCAGGACATACTGGGGATCACCGACGGCTACGTCAAAGTCTTCTGCCGCAATGACTACCTGGGTCAGACTTCTGTTCAGAAAAACAACGCTAACCCCTGGTGGTCCGAGGACTTCGGTTACTACAACGCCCTACAGAACTCCATTCTGAGGCTGGAGGTGCACGACGAGGACCTGTTTTGGGACGAGCTGGTCGGGATCTGTCAGACCCAGGTCCAGTTCGGGACCCACGAGAACCAGTGTGCGTTAGAGAAGGGGGGCATGCTGTACTATGACTACACTCTGGGTTAGAGACACATCATCTCAAAGTGCTTTAACTGTCAGAGAAAATAAACAGATCATTTTCAAACCAAAGTGTCGGTAACTGTTTCTTTTTTTTGCCCATTTTTTTGTGATGAAAGAGTTGACAGATGTTTCAGGCTCACTTTTAGTCTGAGTCTAGGCTTAGTTTCTTCTTGATTTCTCTAGGACCATGCTACAACAAAGGGTAGTTTTGAAAAATGTATTGAAGGATGGACAGATAAGATGATGAGGGACACAGGATGCTAAAGCTGGAGGCTGGATGCTGAATGCAGGATTTTGGATGCTGAACGTGGGATGCTGAATGGAGAATAACAGATTTAGGAAGAGGGATGAAAAGATGGTCCACATGGCTGGATAAGTTGAGCCCTAGTGTGGGGGTTCTGTCTCTGCAGTTCACCTGGCAGACTAGGGACAGTGGCTAAACAGTTTATGTACATGTGGTTACAAAGTGCAGTTATCAGACCCTGGTGTGAACAGAGTGAGTGGGAGGAGCAGTGAGCCTTTAAAACAAACTCCAGACTCAGGCTCTGAGCAGAAACACTGCGCTGCACTAAAGGTAAGATCTCTGTTGAACATGGAAATATGCTGATGGTAAAAGGAGCATTAAAAAGTATTTTGTTTCTTGGTCCTGGTTCAGTCTGGGGTTAGCCTGAGTTTAGTCGTAGTTGTGTTTGGGCTGTTTGTACTAAATAATGAAAGGGGCAGAGGTGGAGGCGCTTTTCTCTAAAAGTAAAACAGTATTTATATGTCAGTATAACTCACACTATTATGCATTAGTTAAATATTAGTTAAGTTTAGTAAGCAAATTACAAAGTATTACTTCAACATTTATAAACACTGTTGAGTTATGAACATTGTTATTAACTCTTTTGTAAAAAGCTCATGTAAATCAGTTCAGAATTATAAAGATCAGTGGTAATTCAGGATCTATCTATAATCTGTTTATTCATTCAGTTTTTGTTAATGATATAGTTACTAATGTTTTATTACTGCTTAATAATTGTGAGTTACCATTAATGCAGAAGATTATGGCAGCCCACCATAATCTAATTTACTAGTAGTGGCAATAGTAGTAGTAGTAGTAGTAGTAGTAGTAATATCAGTAGTATTAGTAATGGCATTAGTTCTATTTGTGGCATTAGTGGTAGTAGTGGCAATAATAGTAGTAGTAAGGGTGGTTTTGGTATAACTATTAAGCAGTAATAAAGCATTAATAAACATGTATTTAACAATATTTTAATGAATAAACTGTTTATAGATCCTGAATTAACACTGATGTATGTAATTTTGCACTTTTTACTGAAGAATTAAACAGTAATAACACAGTTTATTACTCAATTGTGTTTATAATGTAAATAATCAATGAACTGGTTAGTATTCCTTAACTAATACTTTATTAATGCTTACTAGTGTGAGTTGTTAACCTGCTCCAGTCTAATGTCTGTCTCCTCTGTCTCTACAGTGTAAACATGGCCTCCTCTGTCCCTTTGCTGATCCTGCTCCTGTCTGCTCTGACTTTGGCCCAAACACAGCTCCGGGTGTTCAACCTGCGGGCCAAGGGCCTTCCTCAGGACATACTGGGGATCACCGACGGCTACGTCAAAGTCTTC
Source organism: Bostrychus sinensis (assembly GCA_020698575.1). NCBI lineage: Eukaryota > Metazoa > Chordata > Actinopteri > Gobiiformes > Eleotridae > Bostrychus > Bostrychus sinensis. The sequence goes on along the minus strand of CM036249.1, from coordinate 36,478,412 downwards.
TTCCGCTCGGAGCTCCTGGGTAAAACAGAGGTGCGTGACAACGACGCTAACCCCTGGTGGAAGGAGGAGTTCATTTACATTTACGCCAAAGAGAATGACACTCTGAGGCTGGAGGTGCACGATGAGGACCTGTTTTGGGACGACCTGGTGGGGACCTGTGAGACCCAGGTCCAGTTTGGGACCCATGAGAACCAGTGTGCGTTAAAGAAGGGGGGCATGCTGTTCTATGACTACACTCTGGATTAGACACACATCAGCTCAGAGTCAGGTGGATTTGATCTGGATGGTTCAAAAATAAATATGATTATTATGAACAGTACAGTGTCAGAAGTGTTTATTTCATGATTTAGTTTTAGATAGATTAGATCAGTGGTTTTCAAACTGTAGAGTCTTGATTGTTCAGAACCTGACCTAGTTTTGTGCCAGTTTATTATTTATTTAGTTCTGGTTTTGTCCTGGTTTAGTCTTGGTTTAGTCTTGGTTTAGTCCTAGGTTAGACCTGGTTAAGCCCTGGTGTTGTCATGGCTTAGTCCTGGTTCAGTCCTGGTTTAGTCATGGATTAGACCTGGTTTAGCTCTGGTTTAACACTGGGGTTGATATGATTCAGATCTGGTTTAGTCCCGGTTTAGACCTGGTTTAGCCCTATGGTTGACATGATTTAGTTCTGGTGTAGTTGTGGTTTAGTTCTAGTGTTGTCCTGGTGTTGTCCTGGTTTAGACCTGGTTTAGTCCCTAACCCTAACCCTGGTTTAGTTCTTTAGTTATACATTTTTTCTAGGTTAATCCCTGTTTTTCTCCATGGTTTAAATCTAGTCAAGATTTAGGCTCACTGTAGTCCAAGGTACTTGTGACGGCAAGTATTTTCTGAGGTGGTACTTGGAGTAAAATGTTTGAGAATGAGTGGATTAGAGACCGGACATACTTTATTGATATTGAAAGGAAATTCCAGGCCCAGAAGCAGCATTGCAAAGTTACAAAAAGCACTCTGCTGCAAAAGGAGCAGTACAAAGGATACAAAGAGGTGTAGTATAAAAAACACTGGAGTAATGGTGCAGGACATAGTAATGACGGACATGATCAGTAACATCTGTAACTCAGGTTAACAGGGATAATGTAACAATGACTGAGAATGCAAGTGCATAACAAGATGGAGTGGTATGGATGGTACTTAGATTACTACAAAAGATACACACTACATCTGACCCTCAGGTTACAGTGGCAGAAGTTTTTTTGTGAGTTTGTCTTGTCTGGCTCCCACTCATACGTCTGGGTTGCCAGTGGTCTTTAATGTTACATAAATGATTATTATTCACTGATAAATACTTGATACTTGAACATTTATTAACATAATAACCATTTACAACAGCAAACATCGTGTAACAACCAATAATGTAAAAATGGCCAATAATGTAGTAACTGCTGATAATGTAATAAATTTGACAATTTTAAATGTAAGAAAGCCAATAACGTAACAACTTGCCAATACTGTAATAACATTTTGAGACAATAATGTTGACTAGTCAACATTTCATATAAGAAAAATTCTCAAACTGGCTCTTACAATCATAATTAACTATGCCCTCCACTAAACCTATTGCTGATGAGCAAACAAAAAATAAAAACAAATTAAAACAAAAAATTATTTTAGTTTTTATTTTATTTCTTTTTTCTATTTCTTTTATTTCTACATCTTTTTTAAAAAAAGCAGTCCTATTGATGTATTATTAAATTATAGACTGCAGTTATTACATTTTCAAAGGATTTTTTTAATGCTACACCAATAATTTAATAACCAGCCTATAATGTAATAACTTATTACATTATCAGTATCAGTAGTTATTACAAGTATTAGTGAATAATCATATGTGCTACATTAAACTGGTCTGATCACAGTAATGAATAAAAGGGACTGGTTCATTACCGCCGTTTGCCACAGAGGAGGATTATATTTTTATTTGCACAAAGCTACAAGCTAAGGTAAGCTAACTGCAGCACATTACCATCACAGATGTGGAAACATAATGTAATGTAATGTAACATAACTACATAAAAGTAGTTGTAGAACAGAAAGTTAAACACGAGCTGTTTGACAGATTGTGAATGGGACACACAGCCAATCAGAGAGCTTGTTGAGCATGACGCTTGACACAGATTCCTCATGTTCAATCAGCCAGAACTATGCCCAACTGTGTCCCACTACGTCCAGCGGTGCAGAACACACTAAACAGACTCATGTCGCCATCCACGCCCAACGGCCAATAATCGTCCTGGTGTGTCCCAGCCTTAAGGCCCATAGTTGCTGGGACAGTGTCCTGCCACCTGCTGTGCGACTCTGGGAGTGTGTCCTTGGACTAACTCACATCTGCAGCGCTGAGAATGAAAGGCAGGATTAAAGAGAGATAAGGACAGGACCAGGACCAGCTGCTCTCTGTAATCATTCTCACACAGTTTTCCACCAAAACATCAGTCACACCCGGCCCCGAGTGGAAAAGTAAAACCTGCTTCCTGGCTTAGTCTTAGTTCAGTCCTGGTTTGATCCTAGTTTAGTCTTAGTTTTTGTCTTTGTTTAGCCCTGGATTAGTCCTGGTTTAGTCCTGGTTTAGTCTTGATTTAGTCCTGATTAAGCACTGTTTTGATCCTGGTTTAATTCTGGTTTAGCTCTGCTTTAGTCCTGTTCTAGTTAATATTTAGTCTTGTTGGGTTTAGACTCCGCCCCTTTTCCTCGGTTTTGATAAACCCAAACACCGACCTTCACTTCTCTAAACCTGGACTACACCATGATGTCCTCTGTCCCTCTCGTCCTCCTCCTCCTTTTCACCCTAACCTCAGCTGAATCCCACGTGCGGGTGTTCAGCCTCTGGGCTGTGGACCTCCCGGCGAACATCTTGGGGATCACGGATGGTTATGTCAAAGTTTTCCTGAACGGGAACTTCCTGGGCCAGACCTCGGTGATCTGGAATGAGGTGAATCCGCAGTGGGACGAGGAGTTTGAGTATTTCGGAGCCGTGGAGACTGACGTGCTCAGGGTCGAAGTTCATGACGCCGACTTCCTGTTTGACGACTTGGTGGGCGCCTGCCAGGGACAGATCCAAAATGGCACCCATCAGAGAGAGTGTGTGCTCCAAGATGGCGGCACGCTCTATTTCAGCTACAGGCTCAGTGGGACTCAGGGACTGGATCCAAAGACCAGTGTGTGACCTACAGGAGCAACAGGAAGAGACAGACTCATCAGGAGACTTTTCAAAATAAAATATTTTTTGTCACAAAATATACATTTTCCATGTCTAATTTGGTTTTCCTAATCAGAGGCCATTGGTCTAGTTTAGACATGGTTTAGTCCTGGTTTAACTCTGGTTTACCCCTGGTATTGACCTGATTTAGATCTGGTTTGGACTTGGTTTACTCCTGGCTTAGTATTGTCAGTATTGTTCTGGTTCAGTCCTCGGTTAGCGCTGGTTTACTTGTGGTGTTGTCCTGAGTTAGTCCTGGTTTAGTTATGTTTTAGTCCTAGTTTAGTCATGGTTTAGACCTGTTTTAGTCCAAGTTTAAACCTGGTTTAAACCTAGTTTTTCGGTTTTCCTAATCAGAAGAAGAGAACAAATGTATTACTTGAGTAAAAGAAAAAAAAATACTGACAAGAAAGTTTGCATTGACACATTTTTCAAAGTATTAGTCCTACTTTAGTCCTGGTTTAGCCCTGGTTTAGTTCTGACTTAGCCCTGATTTAGTCCTGGTTTAACCCTGATTTAGTCCTGGTTTAACCCTGGTTTAGTCCTGGTTTAACCCTGGTTTAGTCCTGATTTAGTCCTGGTTTAACCCTGGTTTAGTCCTGGTTTAACCCTGGTTTAGACATGGTTTAGTCCTGGTTTAACCCTGGTTTAGTCATGGTTTAGTCCTGGTTTAACCCTGGTTTAGTCATGGTTTAGTCCTGGTTTAACCCTGGTTTAGTCCTGATTTAGTCCTGGTTTAACCCTGGTTTAGTCCTGGTTTAACCCTGGTTTAGACATGGTTTAGTCCTGGTTTAACCCTGGTTTAGTCATGGTTTAGTCCTGGTTTAACCCTGGTTTAGTCCTGATTTAGTCCTGGTTTAACCCTGGTTTAGTCCTGGTTTAACCCTGGTTTAGTCATGGTTTAACCCTGGTTTAGTCCTGCTTTAGTCCTGGTTTAGTCCTGGTTTAACCCTGGTTTAGTCCTGGTTTAACCCTGGTTTAACCCTGGTTTAGTCCTTGTTTAACCCTGGTTTAGTCCTGGTTTATTCCTGGTTTAACCCTGGTTTAGTCCTGGTTTAGTCCTGGTTTAGTCCTGGTTTAACCCTGGTTTAGTCCTGGTTTAGTCCTGGTTTAACCCTTGTTTAGTGCTTTTTGGCCCTTGCTTAGTCTGTTTTGGCCTGGTTAGTTCTGGTTTAGTCCTGTTTTTTTTATCATTGTTTAGTCCTACTTTCGTCCTGGTTTGCCCTGTACTGCCACTACTTCTAATCCTACTACTGTGGCTAGTTCTTCTTCTACTACTACTACTACTACTACTACTACTACTACCAGGTACTTGTGAAAGTAAAGATGAGATTTTCTTCCCACTGTGCCACTGAGACTAAACTAAAACGTGCTTGAGTTAAGGTCTGTTTAAGGAACTGAGGTCACAAAATAAGGTTCATAGAACACACTGTACTTTAAGAACACAGGGTTCTTTCTTTCTCAAAGTTATTTTACTCTGCGCTTTAAGGCAAGTGATGTTCAACAGTGTGAAAATAAACACAGAACAGAAATATTCCTTTAGCAGACTTATAACTTATAACACAGGGTTAGATCCAGAGCAGCAAGATGTGAAACTGCATCAGCCTCTGTTCACCAGTACATACGTTCCCCTTTACTTATGTTCCCTAGTACCTATGTTCCCCTTTACCTAATTTCCACATTACCTATGTTCCCCCTTACTTACGTTCCCTGGTACATATATTCCCCAGTGCCTCTGTCCCCCCTTACCTACTTTTCCAGTTCTTATGTTCCTTACCTTTCTTCTCTGGTACCTCTGTTCCTCAGTACTTATATTCCCCTTTACCTGTGTTCCCACCTCTGTTCCCCTTTACCTATGTTCCCCAGTATGTTCCCCATATGTTTACATATGTTGAGTTTGCCATTCTGAAGAAGCATTACTTGATGTGAACCATGCCTCACACAAAAGAGCTCTCAGAAGACCTACAAGTAAGAATTATTGACTTGCATAAAGCTGGAGAGGGTTACAAAAGTATCTCTAAGAGCATTGATGTTCATGAGTCTACAGTATGAGTGAATGTCTATAAATGGAGAAGGTTCAGCGCTGCTGCTACTCTCCCTACGAGTGGCTGTTCTGTAAAGATGACTGCAAGAGCACAGCGTAGAATGCTCAGTGTGGTGAAGAAGAATCCTAGAGTGTCAGCTAAAGACTTACAGAAATCTCTGGCACAAGCTAACATCTTTGTTCACAAATCTACAATAGGTTAAACATTAAACAAGAATGGACTTCATGGGAGGACACTACAGAGGAAGCCACTTTTGTCCAAAAAAAAATATTGCTGCATGTTTGAAGTTTGCAAAAAGCTCCTAGATGTTCTACAGCACTACTGGCAAAATATTCTGTGGGCAGATGAATCCAAAGTTGAGTTGTTTGGAAGGAACACACAATGCTATGTGTGGAGAAAAAAAGGCACAGCACACCAACATCAAAACCTCCTCTCCACTGTGAAGTCTGGTGGAGGGAGCATCATGGTCTGGGGCTGCTTTGCTGCCTCAGGGCCTGGGCAGATTGCTATCATCAACAGAAAAACGAATTCCCAAGTTTATCCAAACGTTTTGCAGGAAAACTTAAGACCATCTGTCCACCAAGTGAAGCTCAACAGAGGATGGGTGATGCAACAGGACACTGACTCAAAACATAGAAGCAAATCAACAGAATGGCTTCAACAGAAGACAATACACCTTCTGGATTGGTGATGCTGTGGCATGACCTCAGAAGAGCGATTCACACCAGACATCCCAAGAATATTGCTGAACTTAAACAGTTTTGTAAAGAGGAATGATCCTAAATTCCTCCTGAGTGTTGTGCAGGTCTGATCTTCACTACAGAAAACATTTGGTTGAGGTTACTGCTGCAAAAGGAGAGTCAACCAGTTATTAAATCCAAAGGTTCACTTAGTTTTTCTACCCTGTACTGTGTACTGTGTGTTTACATAAATGCTCAATAAAAACATGAAACATTTCTTCTTTTTTTTGCAGCATTAGTTTGAGCAGACTGTGTTTGTCTATTGTTGTGACTTAGATGAAGATCAGATCACATTTTATGATCAAATAAAATGCAAAAATTCTAGTATTTCCAAGGGGTGCCAATACGTTTTCTTTCCAACCAAAGATGCTTCTGTAAACTCTGACCCCTTGTGTATTATAGCACCACCTAGTGAGGAAAACAGGTATCCCCAACCAGTCATGTGAAAAACAACACACATATCAAATATGAATGAGATGTTTTTGTTTTTTAACCCTTTGTTGGCCAGTATGTTTACATTTCTCCACTGCCTTTTCAGATAAAAAATAATAATAACAAAAACTTAAAAAAAAAAAAAAAAAAATCAAAACAAACAAAGAAACACACACAAAAAGGACCAAAAAGGTAGACTTTCTGTGATTTAATTACATATAATTTCTTCCATGTAATTGTACTGGGTACATTTCATATAAAAGTTACATTTAAATTTTCCAATCACTTAAGGTTTATGTAATTCAAAGACATAAACAGAGTACTGTTTAAGTAAATATTTACATAAACCTTAAGTATTTTCTCAGTGAACACATCTATACTGAAGAAAGTGGTTGGAGGAGGCTATTCAATTTAGATAAAAAATCTAAATAACATGGTTGACTCATGTTTCTGTTCTACAGTATCAATCACAGTATATTTCAAGTTCTTTTAATAAAGCGTAAGACATTTTTATTTTGCAAAGGATCAGACCCATGAGTGACAGGGACATGAAGAAGACTGTGACCCAGTCGATGGTTTTACTGCTATTAGATTTATTATAACTTTAGTTACCATCACAAAACCCAGTGTGTTCTGAGCTGATGTTCGGAGATTCAGCTGGTTCAGTTTAATAGGCTTTTTTTTTTTTTTTTTTTTTTTTTTTTTCTTGAGTAAAGCTAATTTATCATGTAAAAAGATGTAGTAACTGTGATAAAGACATACTTCACTTGTTTGATTATTCATTAATTCCCTTTAAACATGAAAAGAGTGGCTCCAAACTATATAGTGCGAGCATACCCAGATGATGCAGGGGTCATGTGTTCCTCTGATGTGGACATGGACATACAAGAGTCTGACTGGGATCATCAAGACCGAGGCTGCTTACCAGTGTTGTGCAAGTTTACACTTTTCATGAACTAGTTCAAAGTTCAGTTCACACATGTTCAAAGTGAACTGTTCACGTTCATAGTTCACAATTTTAATTTTGAACTAGTTCAAAGTTCAGTTCATTTTATTTTTAGGTGAGATATGTAAATGAAAGGCTGAACTTGTTTTTCAAACTATGACTTCTATCATGATACATGGACCTACCTTCTAGCCTAAAACTGTTCACTGTAGATCTTAAATTCTATCACACAAAATGGACGTTTTTGCATATATAAGCTTGCACAGAAAGGTAAGGTTTTTTCCATCAGAGTCTTTGTGTGACAATGTGTAAAATGTCTGTAAATGATCATAGTTAGAGGCAGCATTGTCTGTGTTCTCTGTGCCTTCACTTGCACTGCCATTGTCAGACTGACTGCTGCTGCCCGCTCCGCTCGTTGTAATGCTTGCGTGTGCAGTGCATCATGGGTAATGTAGTGTGAAGCCAAAGATATTAGATTCGACTATCTTTGGCTTCACACTGCGTTACCCAAGATGCATTGCGCACACAAGCGCTCTCTGGTGAAGCGGTGCAGTTTTGGAGTGGAGCCCGAGGGCAGTGAGTGACAGCGCTGTTTAAAAAGTGCGAGCAGATCTTGTCACTCGACTCATCATCAGGTGAAAACAAATCCCGACGTTTAATTGAACCCCAGCAGTGACGTACGTCGTTCATCTCACATAATCTGAACAAATTCACGTTCAAGTTCTTGATTTACAAATGTGTTGCGTTCAGTTCAAAGTTCACAGAAAAATGAATGTGTTCAGTGAGCGCGTTCATTTGAACTCGTTTATGCTCAACATTGCTGCTTACAGTATAGTTTAACAAATGTGAGTGCCTGTCCTGTTTAGACTTCTTCTCTATTGTGAACCTGGGCATAAACCACAAGGTTAAAAATAAAATTAAACTTTTTTTTCCTTGGGTTTTTTTGTAGTCAATTTGGTTAACAATTAATGTTCATATGAACACAAAGATAACTCATTGAAGCACACTGTGAGGTAGAGCTAATATAGTCCCTACTTACAGACCACTACAGAATGGGAATGAGTGCAGTGAAATGTACAACGTTTTTCTTGTTCTTCTTGTGCGTTTCTGGCAGGCTAGACACCACCTGGCACATTGCTGCCTTTCTCTGGTTGCTGACAGTACTACATCCAAGATAGATCAGAGTTTCAGATGGAGGTTGGTAGAATAGACAAATTCCAACACTACCACAACTACTTTGGTTTTATGAAATGATGGGCCAAGAAGAGTCTTTACTGATATGGTTGTGAATCCCAGTCCAATCTTTTTAAAGAGACTTTGTCTTTCCTTTGTATAGATGGTGCATTCCATTAGAACATTGAAAACAGTCTCTTCTCTTCTGCCACATACACGCAGTCCATTTGTCCTCTTTCCAACAAGCACCAAGTCAGAAGCCAGCCTAAAATAGCCCAGTCTTAATTGAATGTAAATTACTTGATCTTGTCTGTTTTTTCCCCAGATGGTGTTCCCGCCCTTCACACTCTCCTGAACCTTATAATAGTGCCTCCTTCTCTTTTCTGAATCTCACTCTGTCTGTCATCTCTTCACTAGTATCTGAGCTACTGCACTACAGTGCTCAGAGAACACTAAGGTTGTCCTGACATCAATATCTTCTTGCCCTAGTGCCTCTTTTGTTATTGTTATTCCTACGTGGGCCGGGACCCACATAAACTCCACAGATGATCCTTCCCTCTCAGCTTTGTAAAGTGCAGTAAGGACCTCACAAATTAGATCAGGTCTTGCACATGACACTCCTGCCTGCAAAGCCATAAGAGCAGGAGCTGAATCAGAACAGATTAACACCTGTTGGGGCCTAACCACACCTGCCCACTCCAGTGCAAATAAAATGGCTATTATTTCTGTAGTAAAAACAGACACACTGTCTGGAAGCCGATAACCATGTCTTAAGCCAGCCTCAGGAATATGCACAGCAAAAGCAGCTCTTTTGTTGCTAGGGTCAACCGACCCATCAGTGTAAATCTGGAGGTTCCCAGTTTTCTTGGATTACTTCTGCAACCACACACACTGGATTCTCCTTCCCATTCTCCCGGAACCTATCTTTCACCCCCCAATCTATTTCTGGGTTTGGGAACACATGGAGGAACACTGGACCAAACCACTCTGGGGGACATATTATTACCCAACTCAGGAAACTCTGTTCTTACTCTCCTCACAACCCCCCGTTGTCCTGACTGCCCCACAACACACTCCCAGGGCTTTGGCCTGCACTACAGCCAACTTACCAAGGGTTGTCTTTGCTGCACTACCATGTGCTAGGCATCCATAATCAAGTGAAGACCGAACCACTGCTCGGTATATCATCAGTTGAGTGCCTTTATCTGCACGCCAACTACTTCCTGCTAGGCAGCGTATAACATTAATAATTTTATCACCTTCGCTAACAATCTTGTTAATATGAGTTTTCCACATCATCTGCTCATCAAAGTGCACACCCAGGAACTTAAAAACTTTAACCCTCTCCAGTGGTTTGCCATACAAGCTTAGTCCTAGTTGACCTACTTTATGTTTATTACCAAATATGACATACTTGCTCTTCTCAACTGAAATTTTAAAACCTCACTTACCTGCCCACTCTATAACTTTATCCAGTCCTACCTGCATTTTCCTTACAGTAAAATCAATGTTGTGACCTCTTTTCCACTTTGCCCCATCATCTGCAAACAAAGACAGGCCAAATCCTCCTCCAATATTATGAAACACATCATTAATCATTACATTAAAAAGCACAGGGCTAATAACACTGCCTTGTGGTGTACCACTGTCAATCTCTAAAACATCAGAAAACTTGCCCCCAACTTTAACTTGAATCCTCCTATTTTGTAAGAAAGCTTTAACCCAGTTTAACATACGGCCACATATTCCAGTATCATATAGTTTAAGGACAAGCCCCTCTCTCCACAACTTCTTTACATCCAGGAACACAGCTACCACTCCCTCTCTGTTGGCCAATGCCTCCTGTATTTCAAAAACATCCAACGCTAACACAGAGTCCATCGTGCCATGCCCCTTCCTAAATACATTTTGTATATTACTGAACCAACCTGCCTTTTCCAGCTTATACACCAATCTATCAGTCACCGTCCTTTCCATAATCTTACATATCACAGCTGTAAGTGTTATTGGCCTATATGACCCTGGCCTTTTAGCTTCCTTACCTGGTTTAAGGATTGGCACCATCACTGCCTGCCTCCATGCTGTGGGTAAAATCCCCTTCTCCCAAACAGAATTTATAAGTGCTAAAATTTTATACAAAATTGTGTCATCAAATTTCTAAAAAATCTCATCCCCTAGTCCATCCTTACCTGGTGCTGTCTTGCCTCCTCTACTAACGGCATTACGCAACTCCTCAAGTGAGAAGAACAAATGAACAGGGTGATGATTGTCTCAAGTTTATACTCTTGATTATTCAAAGTTTAATTTCTTTCCATAATTCCCTCTTCCCTGATATTATCACCACAATGGACCTCCTGGAACTTTTTAACCAACATATTTGCTTTCTGGCTATCACTTAAGGCCTCTACTTCTTTTTCTTTAAGTACTGGAATTGCCCTACGTCTACAGACACCTGCCATACGATGCACCGCTGACCAGACTTCCGCCACAGACATCTCAACACCTATCTTACTACAATACTTCTCCAAAATGCTCTCTTACCTTCCTTTATTGTTTTACAGGCCACAGCTCTAAATCTTTTATATTCAATAGAATTCTGATCTGACGGGTATCTCTTTAGTGTCCTTTATGCTTTATTTCTCTTCCCTACTGCCTCTGTCCATGCTTTATTCCACCAGGGCACACTGATCTTTGTTCTAACACCTTTCTTTTGAGGAATAAATTGGCAGACATTACGTGAAATAACTTCACACAAGCTCTCATTCCACTCATCCAATGTGCCATCCTCATTAACTTGACCCAGGTCCCTACTGCAAGCCCTCAACAAATTCACTCCACCTTGCCTTGATAACTCCTCTAATAACAGCAGAGGCCAGAGCCAAGTCAATACATGAGAGCCTACCTGTTCTAATGTCAAATCCTGTGGGCCTGCCATCATTCATACATATTAAGCCATTACTATCCAAGAAATCTTCAACTACCTCCCCATTAAAATCATGAGCAGCACTACCCCACAAAAGGTTATGTGCATTAAAATCTCCCACCCACACCACTGGTGTTTCCACTAACTGCATTATTTCATCTAAAGTGCTGCTATTAAGGTGCATACATGGATTATAAAAATTTACAGCATTTATCGTACCTTGTGTACCCCAAACCCTCGCTGCCACACACTCCAATAGAGTATTAAGTGGTATTCTTTTGTACTGCACACCTTCTCAAATAAATATTGTACAGCCCCCTTCTGGCCTGCCCACCTGATCTAACCTTTCACTCTCATAACCAGACGCCACAAAGTCCAAACATGGTTTTAACCACGTCTCCTGGACACATATTAGTTCAGGCTTGTTCCTAAACTCCTCTAAGAATCTTTTAACTTCCTGACCATTTGCTATGAGGCTACGGGCATTCCACTGAAGAATATAGAACATTTAACTTACTAAAAAGCCTCCCCCACTCATCTGACTTTCCTTAGGACCTCCTATCTGCATATCACGTGCATAAGCCAAATTCAAATGCTCTGGGGGAACCTCAGCACCCAAAAACCTACCTGCTTCTTTTGCTATTTATTTATTTGCTTTAATATCCGAGGACGTCTCCACCTGTCTTGCTCTCCTAGTTTTAAACCTTTTAACTCCTACCACTTCACCCCATTTGAGATTTTTAAGTGTCTCTACTTTAGAAATGTCTGTATTAATATATATGACACCTTTGGATCCCTGGTCCGACTCTTGGTTGAGTCCTGGCAAAACTTTGAACGGCTTGGTAGTCCAATTCATTCACCATCAGGGCTTCAGACTTAGAAAATATTAATTCATTAATAAACACATTCCCGTTTGACACAATTTTTGCATCTAAAATTTCCCCAATTTTGTCATGGATCTCTGATGACAGCTTAAGAAGGTTAGGGACTTTTCTCACTCCTTCATTAAATTTGAAGATGATTTTAATTTCTTCCTTGTCTCGCCTCACCATTTGTCTGTCTCGGCTCTCCCCACTCTGTGATCTACCTCACTTTTCGCGGTCAACTTTGATCCCTCCACCCCAGAATTGCCCCCCTTCTTTCCCATACACCAGGAGAGACACCACCAGGGAAAAGTGCAGTGCAGTAAAACTAAAAGTGCAAAAAGCAGGATTTAGACTGAAAGCAGTTTAATTTCACCAGCTGAAGATCCAACAAACAAAGCCAGCTCAACAAGAGGTCTCCTCATCGGTTCAAAACCCATGACAGTGTCACATGAGGGCATGTGTGACACAGTTCATCTGTGTCATGGTGGCGTGGACAAAAACATGAAGAGAATATTAAGGTTTATGTAAATATTTACTTAAACCGTACTCTGTTTATGTCTTTGAATTACATAAACCTTAAGCTGATTGGAAAACTTCCAAGTTAAATGTAACTTTTACATGAAAGGTACCCAATACAATTGCATGGAAAAATTGTCTGTAATTAAATCACATAAAGTCTACGTTTTTGTGTCAACAATTTTTTTGAGTGTACATAGATTTGTTTTATTTTTTCTACTGTAGGGCAGATTTAAACGAAAACCAATCTGCAAATTCAAAAAGAATGCTGGTGATAACATGATAACATAAGAAGGCTGAGATAACTGTGGGGTCAAAAATGGCATTTTCAGTGTTTTTAAGTGGGACATTTTTTGTCCTAAGGAACAAATGTTTCTGTTTTTCTGTAGCTTCGCCCTTTTAGGCTCAGCTTAAAGGTGCTATGTACTATACAACTGAGGGCTACATGTTTTATAGGTTACATAGTTCACAGAGTGAAGAACAAGACCTGAAAATGTCGTTCACCTGACACAAACTGTTCAGATGTTATGGTTTGTAGAACTTTGAAATATTACAGAAGTAATTTTGTCTGATTTTGGCCTGACACACCCACTTTTTTAAACCTTATTATCTCACAAACTAAAAAAGTTACGAACTCAGCTGTCTTGCTGCTTGTGCATCTTTTTCTCTGACATTTTTTTTCCTTTCCAAATTTCTACTAATCTGCTTTAATACAGCACTCTGAGCAGCAGCTTCTTTATCAATAACCTTTTGTGGTTTGAAGGGGTCAGTGACTGGACAACTGTCTGTAGCTCTCCCCATGACTGTGGAGTTGACTCAATCAGATTTATGGATCGCACCAAATGTGAATCTGGCATCAAATACATGTCATTTGTGTCTAGTTGGACGCTTGAACATTTGGAATTCACTTGCTTCTTTAGACACACAAATAGAAATTAGCCTGTCCTGTTTGCTCACCTGTTGTCCCGTGTGGCTGGACTTCTCCCCAGGACACTACTGCTGTAACCCTACAAGCAGCATTAACCCCAGTTACTGCTTCTCTCTCTCACAGTCCGTTCCCCAAGAGGCTGTACCATAAACAAAAAAGGTAAAAGTATTTCGCAAAGACTTGATAACTCATGAATGTGTCAATGTGAGAGATTTTGCTGAAAAATTGTGCTGATTGCAGATTAAATAAACAAACTGATGCAGTAGAAGAGAGTGAATCTAATGAGTACTACTTTACTGCATCTTTTATATTTAAGTACTGTGTCTACAATGAGGACATGACATTGTTACATTCCACCACTGCTGCAGCTGCTGCATGAGGGAGAGGTGTGATGGGGCAATAGATAAACAACACAAGGCAATAATCCTCAACTGGCCAAAGACACTGTTATGCAAATGTGCAAGTAGAATTAAAAACTGACAATAATTATTATATGTGATGATGAAAGATGTAGGCTACTTCCCTTTAATTCAGAATCCCACCTGTCAGTACATCAGCCTGACATCTATAATGGAGCTAAAGTGAATGTTCTGCCAGGAACACTCCTCGTCTCCATCACAACGTGCGCCAATGTCAGAACAAATCTACTGCCACATACACTGTGACAGACACTGAAGAGACTGTTTCTGTTCTTTGATATATTCCTTTCATTGTAAATATGATTTCTGATGTGACCATTCACTCATGTATTCCTGAAGTACATGTGAAAGTTGGAGTCTGAAGACAAATTACAGTCTCTAATGAACATCTCCCATCACCAAGTTTACACAATATTCACCCCTGTTTTTTGAGAGACGCCTTTTGAACTATGATAAACAAATTACTGTGACTTGGTTATTAACATGTGATATATTTAAGTTTTATTTAATAGCATTGTAGCAGCTATTAACATCATGCAGTATAGTAAATGTGGGGTACAGAGGTTGGGCAACATTTACGTGTTAGGTGTACATAATAGGTGCATCAGTGAAATTCTGCCACCCCTCAGTCTCATTGTTGTTATACCACATTTCTGTAAAAACTCACCAAAATGTCAACAATCTAAAAACACAATGGCTTATGAATGAAAGGTAATAAATAAATAAAAAATGCTGTATTTTTCTGTTTGGGGGTTAAGGCTTACTAGTACTTACTTTATAGCCTAAGGAAACGTAACACTCAATACTTTTGTACTGTCACTCAAGTACCAAAGAGTCTCAAGTCTTCAACTGGAGTAATAAGTAATAAGTAAGTAATAAGACCTACCAGCAGATAATAAACTTTATCACAAATAGTGTGTTCATTGGGACATCTTTTATCTTCGTCTTGGTCTTGGTGGTCTGGAGTGGCATTTGGATGTCTTGTTATTCCACTGAAAATTCAATCAATAGAACAGATATCATTTTTTTGGCACCCAGATGCGGTGCTAGTAGGTAAATGAAGAAATAATGGTAGGACCTACCAGACTTTAACACAGATAGTGTGTTCAGTTGGACATCTTGGCTTCTGGAGGAGACAGGCTGGATTCCATGGCATGGTAAGAGGAGCTTTCACGTTGGCTGTCAGAGGTTGCAGGCAATGACAATGTTGTTGGAGGCTTATAGCTGTATTTCAGGAATTAGTACATACTGTGATTTAAATTACAGACTCTGTGACCCAAGTATAAATCAAAAACAAAAGCCTATACCTTTCTTTTGAACGTGCACAATTCCTTGTTGAGCTTCAGTGTGAAGTAAATGGCAGGTCTGTGGCAGTGGTGGTTTTGGTACAGGTAGTAGTACACTGTAACTTCTTTTTCCAGAGGCTGATGCAGGAGGTCTGTGGCAGAGTGAAGGCTAAAAACCAGAGAAAGACAGTACATTTATTTGCTGCAGCTACAAACTGTAATGAACTTAATGAATGCGATTATATGTCACCTAACTGTAGGTTGAAGCTGTGGCAGGAAGGAAGTTGGCTGTAGACATCGCTGTGGCTACTGCTGCTGCTGCTGCTGCTGGAAAGCCATGTAAGATCAGGATAACGATAAAACCTACCAGCAGATGACAAAAGTGTGGAACATGTTGGCTTCTGAGGATAAATGGATGGCTTTGGTGGATGGTAGAAGTGATGAATCTGAAAATAAATAAGGTATTAAACCAAGTCTAAAAGGCAACATTGTTAAATGTGCATGGGCGGGGACGACCACTCTTATAGCTGTGAAATGCACACAATAAGGATGTCCCACACGAGATCAGGCACGTGCAGGGGGGCTTGTGACTTTAAGCCCTCATGTGGCTCTTCATAAGAGCATTTATTCATTAATTAATTATTAATAATTTGAAATAAATGACACCACATGGCCGCCAGCACCTCGTGACCTTTAACCTTTTGCCTCCGTGACTTGCGCAGCTGCCTGTCACGCGCAGCTGAAAACAGTGGAGAAAGAGCGGACTGCGGAGCCTTCCTGGGGAGCGGAGAGGTCAGTTATGTTGATGGTGTATAAGGCCATGATAAGATCTGTACTAGACTACGGATGTTTAGTGTACGGGTCTGCAGCAAACTCTGTGCTGCGCTTGCTGGATATAGTTCAAGCTAAGGCTTTGCGGCTTTGTACTGGGGCATTCCACACGACGTCCATCCCGGCTCTTTTGGTTAAGGCAGGGGAGGTCCCGCTGAGTTTAAGACGTGAAAAACTGGCTTTAAATTATTCTGTAAAATTAAAAGGAGCTATGGCAACTCTTCCGTCAGTATCCATGTTACCTGAGTGCTGGGAATTTGCGGGAATAAGTAGGCTTAGTAAGACAAGTTTTATTCAATCTGTTAAAGGCCCTCTGGAGAAGTTAGGACTAGAGAGAGTGGATATAGCGCCCTCTGTTTGTTGGCCCTCTGTTCCGCGCTGGCTGTGGCCAGAGGTAGAGGTAGACCTGTCAATTAAAAAAGCAATTAAAGAGTGTTCTGCAGTTAATTTGGCAGCATTTGTTGAGGGGCATCTTAAAAATGAATGGCCTCATTTTAATCAAGTATACACAGATGGCTCAAGAGATCCTGAAACCAGGAGGTGTGGGTTTGCCTCTATGTGCCACATTTGCAGCTGAGGCGGTGTCACAGGCTGCCTAATGACTGTGTCTGTTTTTACAGCAGAACTGGTGGGTTTACTGTGGGCATTGCTGTGGGTGGAAGCAAGCAGGGAGGAGAGGGTAGTTATCTGCTCAGACTCTATGTCAGCCTTAATGGTGTTAGAGGGGGCAGAGAGGGCTAGAGCTAGGCCTGATGTAGTTAGTGAGATTTTAATGGTGATTTATAGGTTAGAGCAACTTGGGTGCAGTGTGGGTTTTCTGTGGGTTCCAGCACGTGTGGGTGTTAATGGCAATGAAGAAGTAGACCTAGTTGCAAAAGAGGCTTTAAAACAACAGGAAGTTACAGTCAGGGTAGCACTGGGACAGTTTGAGGGTCGTACGTTGATTAAAGAGTGTGTGTTAGGGAAATGGCAGGAGGAATGGGACAGGGAGACAAGTCACTACCACCTAATCCAAAGGAGTGTGAAAGTACATAACATCCCTGTTAAGGACAGGAGGAATCAGGTCCTTTTAACAAGAATGAGATTGGGACACTGCGGCCTAGCAAAAGATCTGGCACTAATTGGAAAGCATCTGGATGGCCTTTGCAGAAACTGTAACAAGTCTGAGTCAGTATCTCATGTGCTGCTGGAATGTGGACGATACACTTACAACATCAACAGGAAGTAACAAAGGCCTTGCTAAGTTTCATCTTTTCCGCTGGACTTCATTTAAGAATATGATGTAGTAAACTCTAATTTTAATTTATCAGAGGGGGGCAGCAATACGCCTGGAGGCGTATAGTCTGCTGGAAATTAAGCAGAAGAAGAAGAAGAAGGACTGCGGAGCCAATAAAGAGGTCTGTTATCATTTTTGGTCCCGATTCCAGAACTTAAAACCCAGTACAGTCACTGGGAATGAAAGAACCGGTGAGTGAGCTGTTCGTGTCGCGTGATTTGTAAGACAAAGCCATGAAAGTATTATGCACGCACGTTAGATCATTTCTGTTTAAATACGGAGCTTTTGACCGCTACTTGCTAACCACCTAGATATTTACAAAATGCTTCCATAAAATGCTTTGTGATTGTTGATAGCATAAAATCTTTTTATTTTTAGATCGGGTTGCTTATAAATAATGGATTGCAGTTAGCATTTAGGCATTTTAATGCAATTAAATTGCGAGAATTTGCTATAATTGTACAAAAATAGTTAGAACTAGTTGGTGATGGGAGCTGGCAATGTGATCTGATAAGAAAAAATGTGATGTCCCAAAATCTTGTTCCCACATAACTTATTTAATTTATTACTAGAAATGTCTAAGGACTTCCTCATAGTGCTGGGAATAATTCTCATCTTGTCAGAGCATGGATAAAATTACATTATTTAGTTTCATGCAGTGTGTGTTTTCTTTATGTTTTATATGTTCATTAGATTTTTATTATTGTCCCAAAAATTTATTAAAAATGTGTAGCTTCATCCTTACCGTATTGCAATATATCATAGTATACACAGAAATGTAACACAACAGTGTTTTAAAATCTGGTTACACATATGTGCCCCTTTTTCGCTTTGAGCACCTGCCCCTGTAGAAGTCTCTGCACGTGCCTGCACGAGCTACAGGGTGAGATACTGTTCAGCTAAATCCTGAACTGACAGTGGATTATTTCACACTGAGTTGACAGAAGCAGACTACAGTCTCTGTGAGTTAAACCTACGTGAGCAGGTCATCCACCACTGAGTGGTAGATGCTCTGGTACTGCTGCACCGTGTAGCCGTGGATCAGCAGGGGCTCGTCTCCAGTACCAGAGCTCTGGGGGGTGTGCACCTCAGCGGGGGGCTGAGGGCGGGGCACGAGGCCCAGGAATGCAGGGAGCTCTGCAGCGGTGCTGCGAGGCTCAGTTACAGGGCATGGAGCGAGGACTGGCAGGTCAGAGAGGGAAAGGAGGAGAGCTGCACTTGGCTTTAGGAGGGTCAGGAGAGGGCTGACAGGACAGGGGGTCATTCAGGACCTGTCGGGGTTCAGGACAGTTTAGATCAAATGAAAAGACTATTCACAGGCTCAGTCATTTTCACAGACTTTTGATTTACTGACCAGGGTCATTTGACATAATGACAACTACTGACAGTAATCAGTCTGTAATCTCTGTATTAACTTGTAGTGCGTGTGTGTGTGTGTGTGTGTGTGTGTGTGTGTGTGTGTGTGTGTGTGTGTGTGTGTGTGTGTGCGTGTGCGCGTGTCCCTTCCAGTAGCCCTCAGAATTGTCCTGACTCCGGGGTCTTCCTCTTCCTAGTGAGTGCTAAAAACAGTTACTACTAAAGCAATTTTGCACACTAGTACTACTTGTGAGGACAAAACTATCACACTAGTGTACAGTGCTTTAATTAAGTTGAAACTGTTTTTAGTGTTCACTAGTTTACAGGGGAAATCTTTCATCCACTAGTATTAATAAGCATGTTGGCTGTTACTAGTAGAAATACTAGTAGAAATAATACACAGTACCCTGTGTACTACTAGTACACAGTTTTTGTCTCACTAATGCTACTAGTAAGCATTTGAAGTAAAAGTAGCAGCTACACCTGTAGCAGTAGTATTAGTGGACTGTAAGAAAGTGTGACAGGGATTCTTATTGGCCACTGTAGAAACGACAGTGTGAAGAACCAACTGCAAGACTCGAATGATGGGCCACTCCTGGCTTTCACTTAGCATATAGTGCTACTAGTGGCACTAGTGAGCATTTCTGACCTCATTAGTTCACCTTATAAGCCATGTGTTGACTAGTCCACTAGTGCTATTAGTTAAACTTTACTTGTAGACAAAACTGTCAAAGTAGTAGATACTTGGGTGTCACTAGTTGTACTACTAGTAAGCATTTGGTCCTTACTAGTACTATAGTTGACTAAATTACACACCACTAGTAGCACTAGTGACCAATAAAAGCTGACAAGTGACCTGACAAGCTCAGGTTTATTAGTACATTGTATATTAGTACTGCTACTATGCCTGTGAATGAGAAAATGGTTCAGCCAAACAGAGAGCTCCTTCAGGGCACAGAAAATGAACTACACACAGATGACTTTTATTTAAAAATGTCATGTTTTTATTTCATTATTAAAAAAGGCACCAAATACAGGCATTGTAATATTATCGCAGTTATTCTCACAAAATGATAGCACCAAAAATATACGCTCATGTATTTCCCATGATTCCCCAGTGTTGTTTGGATAGGCACAAGTTTACACAGCAGTGCTCAGTGATGTCCTCTTCCAAATAAAAGGCAGCAGATAATACAAGAGGCTATAACATAATCATACATGGAAAAAAAAAATACATCAAAAGTGGGCAACATAATAGAGACTATCTTTGGGTGAAAAGTCATTGGACAACACTGAATAGTTAGTATAAGGCTACATGTGCTTCTCATCCAACATGGCAGATATTTTATGTTTACAATCACATGAAATAAAAGACTTTGGACGTTTTATCTTAAAATGAATCGGTAAAATAGAGAGATCACGTCAAAACCCTGCAGGGAGATTACCAGAAGTCATCAGCTTAAAAATCATTTTGAATGGAAGTCAGTGGAAGAACTGTCAACTATTTGGGTTTAGAAAAATTAAGAAAATCGAGTAAAGTTTGGAGCTGACCTTAAAATTTGTAGCTCTAAGTTTATCTTTAGATGGATGTGACCCTGTGATTATCTCTGCCCCGTTTAACAGCACCTCATACATTTCTCCATGTTTCACTTCACCTCCCCTTTTTTCCATTCCTGTGCTAATTTTTAAGCACTAGATGTTACTAGATGCTATAATGCACACTTTCCCCAAAACTTTGCCTTTTTCAGCAACTTAATACACAGCGCTCCCTACTGGGCCCACCTGTTCTCAGCAGTTACTACACTTTCAAATAAGAATTACTTAGTACTCACTCACAAATGTATTGCAATTAAAAGTAATTAGTGAATGTGAAGAATTACAGTGTTGTTTATATGAATACTGCGGTTCTCAAACTGTGGTTCAAGACAAGAAGTTTAATTTGGAGCCAGTCTGATTTAAATTTGAAGTGAAGACCAGTGCTCAGTCCTGGTTTAGATGTGATTTAGGTGATCATTTTAGACACATAGAAAGCTTTCCTGGTTATAAATATCAGCTTTAATTTAGTGAAAATTAAACAGTTTTTTGTTGCTCCTCATTGACTTCCATTCGAGCTTTTTACAGTTGAATTTCCCATAGGAGTCTCCTGAAGGGGCTCAACTCCATCTCTCTACACTGCATGGCACTTACATTGGCAGCTGTTTAGTACAAGCACAAAAATATTAAAAATAATCTGCATTTATGACAATAAAAATGACTGTAATAAGGCAAAACGCGGTGATACAATGTGTTTTCATCATTTGCACGATAACTATAAACACTACATCTCTGGGTTTGTAATGAATGAGTGGGTGAGCTAAAGTTTTGGGGTAATTGCACTTGTGAAGGCTTTCTTTAGTTTCTACTTCAAACGTATTCAGTCGCTACACTTTGCTCCCATCCAGTGTCTTGTTAAAAGTAAAAACAGCTAAATATGTAATGGCAGTTTCTCTACAGTTGAAATGACTTGAAAAGTGCTTGGTTTCCAGTGTTCAAACTAGCAGCATGTTTTTAATACTGACACAGAATGGAAAAACACTCAGTAGCTTGTTGTGTAGCGGTCATTTTGCCAACTTGTTGCTCATTGGACGCCAACAATTTAATCTATTATGGTCTGCCATGATTCTTTAACTACTTGTCCAGCATAACATGACTGACTTCTGACTTTTAGCATGTAGCATTTAGATTAGCTTGTGCAAATAGCTCCCATAAAATAAAGCTTTTTGCTCATTGGAGATAATTTTAGATAGAAAGACGGCTAAAGAAGAAGTGTGTGTGTGGCAGCTTATGCAAAAATTTGTGTTTCCAACTTATTCTGACAACTGACCACACTAAAGCAAGTAAATCATATTTTACCTCTATTTGCCAAAGTTAACTAATTAATGTAGAATTTTAGGTATAAAATTAGCTAACTGTTGTAATCTGCCATGAATCTGCAACTATTGTCCAGCATATTGTGAAAAAATCTTAATTTTAGCGTGTAACATTTAGCTTAGGTATTGCTAATGCCTCCAATAAATAAAATGGCAAAATATAGAGCCACTTGCTAATATTCTCTACCCAGGCACTGACATAACACACATAGACTTAGTCAGTTGTCATTTGCCAAAACCAATGTGTCCATGCACAATTTGGGATTTTTGTTGGCTAGTGCTAATTCATTTGCCAAACTAACCAACTCTACAAATAGTCCACTTTTTATTAATTAATTTCAATGGCTAAAGTAGTGTCTTTCCATTCTGTCTCTTCTTGCTAAAGGCTTGTAAATGTTAAACCAAAAGTAGTTTAATGTTGAAAATGCAGCAACTGAGCTCTTTGTGATTCCTGAGGTAACCCAGCTGCAAATGATTCAAATACTCCATTCTCCACGTTCCCTTTTTGTTATAAAAATTCATACAAACTTCCCTTTACACAAGAAAATACCTCTTTCTGTTTTGTCTAGAAACTTCTAGACCTCGGTACCGTCGTTGAGGTTATTGTGGAGTTTCACCTCCAAATTCACTTGTTTGACTTTCACCTTTGCGGCGTCCTGGTTGCGGTTGAGGACGTTGACGTTTCTCACGGTGCAGTGTTTGGTACCAAAGTTCTTCTCCACGCTCTTGTCCAAGCACACCTCCACTTTGGTGTTGAGGGGGTATTCCTCATACATTTTCTGAGCTTGATTCTGCTGCTGCTTCTGTGTTTTCCTGCACCGTCTGAACAGGAAACAAGCCGCTATCAGGGCCAGCACAAGCACGGTGACGGCGGCCACCCCTCCTCCCACCGAGCTGCCCACGTGAGCGGTGTAGGAGGCGGACGCCAGGGTCTCCAGGCGCAGGGACTTCATGTTGGTGCCGTTCTTGACTGCGTCGCCCTCATTGTCGTAGATGAGGGACTCGTCCAGGGTGAGCTTGCCGGAGCGGTCCACCAGGTCTCTTCGGGACCGGGACCGGGACCGGGGCTGGAGCTGGTAGGTCACAGAGCGCTGGACTCTTGGTCCTGAATGAGAATCAGGGGAGATGATGTAGATCACCTGCAGGTACCACTGGTGTCCCGCTTCCACCTGGAAATACAAAGGGAAGACTCAGATTGAGGCTATGGCCAGTTACTTGGGCATTGGGCAAAAAGACACTAATAGTGAAACAAGACTT
The DNA here is from genome assembly GCA_020698575.1 of Bostrychus sinensis. Lineage (NCBI taxonomy): Eukaryota > Metazoa > Chordata > Actinopteri > Gobiiformes > Eleotridae > Bostrychus > Bostrychus sinensis. The sequence goes on along the minus strand of CM036249.1, from coordinate 36,455,280 downwards.
TTATAAGAATGTTTAGCCTGTGAAGTGGGTCTCTTCTCATTTCAATAACCCCAGATTTATGCTGAGGATTGAGGAAGCAGATCGATTTGTTTAAAAGCAGTCAATCTACACCTAAGGGCGACAGAGCTGCTGCTTGTGCTGGTCTCCCCTCTGTTTAACAGATGACTCACTGTCTGAACACAAAGCTGTGGCCACTGAGCCCCAGGCATTCAACTTCTTTGTTATCCTTGTAAAATGGCTGTTTGGTGTCGCAAATTACAGTAACATTTCTCCCTCTGAAGAAGTAGCGTGGTGTGTTAACAATGTGCGATGTTTACAATAACGCTGTTTCAGTGAGCCTTTATTTTTTAAGTGTAGTGGAAGTTTATTTTGTAGTTCTGTAGATCACAGTAGAACCTATCTTTAGCTGAGCGCAGGAGCATTTGTGTGATGTGTGTGTGTACCATCGCTGGTGTGAATTGTCAGACTGGTTAAACAGAATGCAGTTCATACAAGGCTGATGCAATGCTGTTGTTTACCATCAACAGCTATTCTACAGCCCAGCAGACGCTCTAGCCATAGTCCTCTGACAGCAGTGAGTCATGTGACTGCTCACCTTGTAGAGAGCATCTACTTTCATGATAAACCCATCCACTCCAGGCATCATGCTCATAGACTGCAGTGCTGGGATTTCTGATGCAAAGTTGGCCTCAAAAGGAACATCGTGGAAATATCCGTCACAAACTTCAGGCTGCTTACGGTCCTGAGGAAAAAGAAGTAGCTTTCTCAATCTTCATAAAAACATGATTTATGCTGATGAGTACCAGAGAGAAAACTGATCTGAAATTAAGATTTAAAACTGAACAAACACATGAACACTAGCCCGTACCAGCAGGAGGAATCTGTGCTTCAGGTGCTTGTTGGGTTGTATGCAGCCGTACTGCGGGCCCTCGTTGTACAGTGTCCCAGTGGGGTCAAAGAAAGGCACGTATCCGTCCCGTCCCGTACAGAGATAGACCTTCTCCAGCTGCAGTCTGTATCCTGCATTCAGGTTCTGCTCCGGGTTCCACAGCACCCTGCCATACAGCATCTGACCTGTAGGGGCCACCACAACACTAGGGTTAAAAGCATGGCTTGGATTTAGTTATATTTTTCTTTTAAACATTTGGTGCAACTGGTATTTTGTTCAAAGTTAAAGTGTTATTCACATCAACAACAAATATATACAGGCAGGTACATGCAAGTTCCAGAAGAATGAATAGAGAACACAGTAATAATATAATATAGTGACTGTAGTATTAATTAACTTTTTTCCTAGTCCCCAAAGGACCTATGTTCAGAACTAAACTGTTGACAACTGAAAGCTTCAGTCAGTATTTATAGTGAAGGTTTTCCTCTCCGTACCCATAGAGAAGGCCCCTTTGTAGTCCATCTCGGCCACAGACACGTCAGCGCTGCCTGGGTCCATCAGGAACACCTTGTCGTTGTTACACAGCTGGAACTCAGTGTTCAGAGAGTATACCACTGGGACGGGGCGGTTCGTCTGCTGGAAGGCAATGGGCACCAAAAACCTAAAGCAAACATAGAAATAAGACATGAAAAATAACATGTAGAGAATGAGACAAGAGGCAGGACTGCTTTCTCATCACAGAGGTTTCAGATGGAGCCTTTCTTCATGTGTTCAATACTTTCTCCCTTTTATTTCACACTGAATTTCTGAATGCACCTGTTCTAGTTTCTTTGTGTGTGTGGATTTCTTGGGTTATTTTCAGTCAGTACCATGTCAGAAATATCTTTGATAGAAAATGGCAAAGAAAGTAAATACTTTCTTTACTCATTGTATTATTTGAAAATCATAAAATAAATGTATATATTCAGAATATTAAAAAAGTGAAGTTTTTGTTTCCATTTCCTCATTTGGTTTTGATGAGTCCTGTTTAAATATGTTAATGAACTTTTCACTTTCTGAGCATATTTTTAGCATGTTGTGGAGAAAACTGTTTGTTGTTATATATATTAGGTGAGATTATGATTATGGTATGATGGGGTTAAGGTTCTAGACAAGGACTGTAAAACAAAGATTACAGGGAAAGAAATTGTGTCCCAGGATGACACAGAGTTGAGAATATGAATTTGTTTTGAATACCACATGCCAACATTTGGGTTACCAGATAAAACCAGGCCTAAAAGCATGTTTTTAATAATTTGGGAGTAAAAAGTGTTGTCAGTTGGTTCTAAAATTCACTTATGCGTACTTCTCTGGGGCGTGCGCGGTGCAGGACAGAGGCTTGTCTCCAGGATCGATCCAGGGCTGAGTCGGCTGTACAGTACACGGGATCAGGAACACTGTGTACTCCCCAGAATAGTCCTTCCTGTTCAACACAAAACACACAATATTTAATACCATGAATCACTCAAGGCTGCTTTTATACATTTTTTCTTCGACTCACAATTATGTTAAAAGCTTTTTTCACTTTGCGTCTTGCTGCTAAAAGCTTTGTTTACTCTTTCCCTTTTCAAGACACACAAAATAATTTTATTTAAGTAGCCTAGCCTGACCATCCCAATACTTTTTCTGTTGTCTATACAAAAAAAGGGTAAAATATAAGGTGGACTGTGGCGGTTTATTTTAGAGCAGCTATATTTGACAGTGCTGAGCCACGCCCTGTCCCTGACCTGCTGTAGGAGCTGGTGGCCCTCCACAGCTGGTACGGAGAGTCAAAGGTCTGGGCGCTCCACAGCAGCTGCATGTCAAACTCGATCCCTCCCAAATGATCCGGGGCCATCAGACGAGACTTGTGACCGGGGAGGGTGTGGTGCTCTGTGACGAACTGACCTACAGGACACAAATATCACATTTACAAGAGTGTAAGTGGGGTAATGGAGATAGGTACATGCTTCGGATTTAGACAAATAAGTGATACCTCTGAACTTGGCGTGGGTCTTGAAGTCAATGACAAGCCGACCGTCCTCTCTGATGTAGATACGAATTATTTGGAGTCGAGCTGAGAGCACGCTGTCTGTCTGGATCCCTGCAAACACATAACAAAGACAAACTTTAAATGACTTTATGCCCAATACTTCCATCTTATTTACCATCTTGTCTTGGGTGTTGAGATTACCCTAACACACACACACACACAAAAAAAAAAAAAAAAAAAACATGACCAAAAAATCACTTAATCACTAACTTAATAGACATTATTCCTTCAGCTGTGGAAAAACAACAAGGCAACCTTTGAACCCTCGGACAATAAATCAAGAAAACAAGTTGTCTTGGTTGAGTAAGCGGCCATGACAGCCTTTACCAGGAGAGTGGCCCATGAAATTGTCTTGGGTATCCTAAACAAAAACCAGAACACATTTTTGTAGTGGGAAGCTCCACAAAGGTTGGATACATGCAACAAAACTACTTCCTAATGAACAATGCAAGACAGATCTTGCAGATATGAAAAAACAAAAAACAAATTTTTATTCCATCTCAAGAACCAAGAGGACTCATATATACGTTGTATATGTTGGACAATGTCATAAATGAGCTAAAACTGTGTTGTTACAATTATCATGTCATTAATGAGTTGATATGTGCTTCTTTCACTACTGTTGCATCATTATATGCAATTCCCAGCGGACTGAATATACGCCTCCAGGTAATGCCCCTGATTCCATTAACGCTAAATGTGTGTCGTCACCCAGCCATGTGTCTTGTGGGGCTTCCATCCACTCCCTGCTCCTAACCTTTTCTTCTCACTATGTTTGAGCCACTTGCTTTGATTTAGCTTTTTCATATTTTTATCCAGTTATTTTAATACTCAAGACCATTGCCAAGTACTACTTGAACTTTGCCACCAGCTTAAGCTGCAAACCAAGCCTTTTCTAAACGGTTAGAAGAGTGCAGATTAAGCCAACATAGTCCCAAACATCCCATGTTTGTGTCACAACAACTGGCAGCTGATACCGTTGAGCTTTCCCTGGAGGACGCACCACAAGGAACCACGGCGTGACCTATAAAAGAAACCCCCATCGGCACCTCATGGACCAGACAGATAGTGTGTGACATACAGATTTTGCCGTCAAAATTCTTGAGAATGTTTAGTTTATTCTCATACGTTATCCTCCATTTACAAATATTAGTCTGTCTATGAATATAAACACCTAATACTTACATGTGCCTTTTAACATCCTGTTTTGCCTAAGTTTTGTAAATAAATTCACACTTAATTTAAGTTGAGTTTCAAGTGCTCAAGTGTTTCAAGACAGCTCGTTTCTTTGCTCTTTTTGCCTTATTTTCCTCTATAAAGCTCCCCCTACAGTTCGGAGTAAAGCACTATCGTAAATGGTCACAAGCCCAGTTGACTCCTGTGTGGCCCCTTGCTCGTCTTGTCTTTTGTTTTCCTTTCCGTGTATCTGTACAAAGTTTTTTTTCTTCCACTTAGCCGCTCTGGAACGACAAAAATCGAGAAATAAAGCCACCGCTAGCTTGTTGTTTTGCTAACCTGGATGTGCTGCTTTCTCGCGAGACCCGAGACTTCTGTGAGTCCAGATTCGACGACACTCACTGTTGCAAGTGTCAATTTCAGCCCAGAGACATCAGGGGGAGATGCCGCATGCTTCATTTACCCCACAACAACACATTTAACCATAACACAGGACTTCGAAACATGTTTATATAACATAAAAAAGTTCCTGAGTTCTGCTTTAAATATATTTCTTTAAGCTAAAACACTTCCCACACGTATATTTCTCCTACAATGTATGAAAGTTATGTATACAAAGTATATCATAATTGTTATTCTGGACCTGTTCTCCAGAGCACGGTGTCGTAGAAGAAGGAGAACTCCATCTCGGTGTGGTGTTCGAGGGACGCCCAGCCTCGGGGAGCTGTCACGTAGATGTAGGACACATAGAGAGGAACCTGCACCGTCAGGAAGGACTGGGCCGAGTCTCGCACCTAAAACACAACGTAGTATTACAACTACTATTAACTATTAACTATTAACTAACTATTAGAACTAACAATATTATGCTGATACAAATGTCAGAATCTACAAATACACCTATAAACACAAAACATTTCACAATCTTGACAGCTGACCAGAATAAACCTTCCTTCATACCTGGAAGTCAGCGGTGACGGAGCCCCCACACACATCGATGAGCTCCGTCATGTCGTAGTAGGCATCGAAGGTCCAGATGCAGCTCTTCAGGTTCAGGTGTTTGTACAGCTGCAGTGTTTTAGGCTCACGGACACTGGGGTTGAACTGGTACGGTCTGTCGTACCCAGGGCCCAGAGAGATGCTGTCGTATGAGACATCATCCAGGAAACCAGAGTCTGAGGAGACAAAAGGAAATATGTTAGAGAGAGAAAGCTGAAATAACTTTCTTTCAGTGGTTCACCATTTTGCTGTTTCTGGTTGAGCCTAAATTGGACAAAAAAGCTATTACTCAATTGATACATGAATATTGTGGGCTACTTTTTATTGACAACAAGCTATAGCCTAACATACGTTCAATCCACAAGTAATAGTCAGAGGTGGAAGAAGTACTCAAACTCTGTATTCAAGTAAAAGTACTGTTACTTCAAGATATTACTACTCATGTCAAAATAACACAATTATTACTTGATAAATACACTACTACACTGAAAAATACAACAGTTATGTCAAAAATACTTTTAATTATTACTAATAATAATACAGATAGTGTAACTTAGTAATGAGGGGTCCCGGTGCAGATTTTTAGAATGGGCCCTAGAGATATAAAGCAAATCAAGTTTTTTCATTAAGCTTTAGTCAGTCAGCCTGTTTTTACTAGATTCAAAGACCATTTCTTACAGTCTGCATAGTTTATTTCAAAATACTTATGTTTAAAATTAGTGTATGTATCAATCTTAAGAAAACATATTCATTTCCTGAGATAGACTTGCTCACAGATGATACAGATTGATCTAGGTCTTATAATTTATAATGATTTTGTTAAGTTAACCATGAATTAAAATAATTTTAAGGTAAAGACTAGATCAGAGATGAACAAGGGCCCCTACACCCCAGTGCCTTATGTTACGCCCCTGATTAATACTAATAATTTACTACTATTTACTATTACTACTATTGTTGAGTAAAAGTAACTTTTTTTCTCTGTAATTTCTCTGTTATATCAGTTGTACTGAAGTAAAGGTGTCTAGTTCCCTGCTATTGCTGGTAATAGTAGTAAGTAAATGTATAAGATTACACTACTATTGACATAACAAGTAATAAGAAAAACCTTCCAGTCCTCCCAAGTGTGGTCACAGAACAGAACAGAAAAGTTAAGACCTAAGTTTGAGTTAAAGTTTCCATTGCAGTAAGTCCTAAATAATGGTCAGTAAATGAGTTACCGGAAATGCCCTTGAGGTCAGTGAGCGTGACCAGGTTGGAGCAGACGTGCTGCTGTCTGTAGATGGACTCTGAGAGCAGGAAGTGCAGGTTGTGGAGGGGCATCGTGGACACGAGGGGCAGCATCCCGTCCTGGTGCGGGATCTGCACCGAGATGTGGATCCTAAAGAAGGACATGACAGGAAGAAGTCAATACAATTGGACAGACTGAAGGTTATATTTACTGGGAGCATATTAGCAGTTTATAATAATAATAATGATGCATTTTATATAGGGCACCTTAGGCCCATAGCTGCTGTAATATGCCGTCTGACCTGTTGGGGTGCTCTTTGTGCTTGACATCCAGGTATTTGAGTGTAGCGATGAAGGACTGTGCCTGGAAGCCGCGGGCCGTCCCTGTGGTAACAGGGGTGTGGCAGATGGCCCCCTCTGTCCCGATGGTCACGATGTTGCTCCTCAGAGGCGTCCCCAGATGACCGGCTTTATCTCGGGCCTGAGCCACACACCTCACATGGAATCGCCGACTGAAGTAGATACTGTCCAGGACCTGACAGAAGAATTAGTGAGATAATAGAATCATATTTATTTGTAAAACTTTTAATTTAGATATTATTATTTGATGTCATGAATTTTTTTATGTTCGCTGCTTTCCTGACTTGTATGTAGCAACCAAGGCCCCTATTTTAACCATCATCATATGTGGCCTGTTAGATGGCTGCTGACATTCTGTCTAGCACTGTCTCCTATAGATTTGTATGAAATGTTCACATAACCAGCTAAACTTAGTCTGTCCCTGAGCAGTCTATATGTCATCCCAGGATAAGTTCTGTATCCTACATAATCTGCTCACTCTTTGTTCAGAGGCTAAGATCTCTGCTATTTCTGTCTATGTCTGTTCCAATAAAAGCAACATTACTGAACACAATCACACTATGGCCTCAGTTTTCCCTGCCTCTCGGTTATTTTGATGACATTATTATCGTACAGAACATTACAAAAACACTTGTAAGTGATTGAGTTTTCCTTCAGCCACTTGGGATGACAACGCTGGTCAGGAAATCGCAGCATGCTGTCACCAATTTGCTATCTACACAGTGGTGTCTACATCCGTAGTAACCTTGTGAGGCCAGCAGGTGGCACTGTTCACCCTGATGACAAAATCACTGCAGAAGCCATAGCTCTAACTTTCACTTCAACTTTTACCTCCTGTGGTCCTGATAAAGTCTGAAGCAGCAGTAAGGATTTATACATGTGTTCTAACAGGGAGGTATTGGGCTGGGTACCATTAAAACATATATCTATAGTCTATCTATACAGATAGAAATGTTGCAATACCACTGGTATCGAAAAAATAATTTTTATTCAATACCAAATTTCAATACCTAGTGGGGCCAGTAAGAGATACAGAATAAATCATACATGGTTTTAACTTTAACAGCTAAGAATTTTGCTTAAAAAAAAATATTTTATTGAATATTATTGTGTTTTATGATAGTAGAAGATGAATTAGCTCGCCATAGGTATCAGAAAAAGTATCACACAGGTACTGGTATTGAAAACCAGGTATCATTTAAGTACTGGTATTGAAAACATCTGAATGGTACCCAGCCCTAGGAAGTGTCACAACATGCAGCTACAGGCTTTTTTATTTTTCTATCATTTGCAAAACTTCAGGATTTTTTTTTTTAATGCACTGTTGCACTGCACTACTTTAGAGAGGCAATTTTATCAAAAGAGTAATAACACCAGAGCTAATAAAACAGTTGTTTACCTTTATGTCTCTACTGTGTACAATGGTTTATATAGTGACATTGATGTATACACAGAGGTGGGAACAGCCCTGTGTTTCTCTCACCATATGATTGACACTGGTGTACGGCGTGGTATCAGTGACCGTCTCAAACGGTGATCTGGCTCCGTTGGTGTCGGTGGGAGCGGCCACCTCCCAGGAGAAGTGCACTTTGCTCTGGTTAATGCCAGCCTCGTCACAGCGCTCCTTCATCACAGAGTATTTGGGATAATGGGGGTCACAGGGGGTCACGCAGATCAGGGGGTACCCAGGGGAGGGCTGCTTCTTACTGCCCTCTTTGGTCACCTCGTGGACCTGGTCGTAGTCAGCTAAAGACACCACCTGGAACAGAATGTAGTGTTAAGTCTGAGGGGGGTAACAGACAGAGTCATCCAGCTGTCTGTGTCTCTGTGACCTGTCTGTGCAAAATATCACATTGAGTTTTCTGATAAAAGGGCATGAAAACACAGTATAGACATTCAAACTGGACCATTCACGGTAGCAGAGTGGTTAGTGTTCTTGCCTCCCAACAAGGAGGCTGTGAGGTTGATCCTCTTGAGTTTTATGTCTATGGGTGGAACAATGTCAGGCGGAGAAACCAATTAGAGAAACAAAGTGCAGGATGTAAGCAGTGCACTGCTGACACAAACAAACATGGCGGATTGCCAGTTTTGCAATAAAACATCAGAATACAGCATATTCTGAACAGTAATAGCAGCAGAAGCCAGTTGTACAAAGACTTGTGGAAATATTGAGTCTGTGGTAGTTACGTGGGCAAAAACAAAAATATCACAGAGGACTGAACAACAATGAGGACTTCAGCAGAACCAACAAGTGACAAAGAAAAGCACTAAATGCTGTTAATCAGCTCAGAGAAGTTATTAAATTCAGCTTGGTAGCCAGTGCTACCTTGGTTATTTCCATTTGAAGATTAGCTTCCGTATTTGTTTTGCTGTGACTGAGGAATCAGATGGTCCTGCTTTTGAAAAGAAAGTAGGAGGGGCTGGCTGGCCAGGCTAACTACTACTACGACTACTAGTATTATTATAACACAGCTTCTACTGCTATTACTACTACTAGTGCTACTGTTCGTGTCCGCAAACCACAGCCAAACCCAGGACTCGTCTTTAATGGGCTATTCAAGCTTCATCTGCTGCTATTTGTTACTGGGCTATAGTTATAGGTATTGTGTTCCAGCCCGGGGAGGATAAAAGTGTGGCTCCCAGTAGGCCACTCTCTCTGTGCTGGGCTCTGTCTGTTTACCCTTCTCCGCTGCTCTTCCTTCAGCAGCAGCATGTTACCGTAATGCCCTGTGTAAACTCACCTGCATTTAGATGTGACTGCTACTGTAAAGGTCTGCAGGTCTCTACTTCCTACCTCTGCTGGGCCTAAAATTTTGCAAATCCTACATACAAATTTTTGTTGATGGGAACATGCTGACAGGTAAAAACTATCAACTGACCAGGATTTTTCAAGTATTTCAATGAGCCATATTTAAAATCAGAAGGTCACCCAGCTACTGAATATTTCTGACCAACCCAGGTTGACTCAGTGATTATGGGGTCAGAGTACTCACGATGGGAGGAGCCGGGAGGATGAGGCTGCCCGCTGCCTCCTGGTCCAGGATGGTTACAGTCGCCACGGTGATGTCTCCGAGCACCGCCTCCACCGGGTCATCAGGGCCCAGGACCAACGAGAAAGACTCGTGCCACTCTCTGTCCTCATTGGACAGGATCTCCACCTTAAAAATGATGTGGTCCATGCCTGCAACAGAGAGCCTTGTGTTTTAAGGGGTGCTTTTTACTAAGATACAGAATATTTTTGGTCATTTTTTGTTTTTGAGTTGATGTATTAGGTTTAGAGACAGTGGCTCGGAGAAAAAGACAAGAGACAGAGTTAAAGATGTTTCTTCAGGTTTTCAGTCAGACGGAAATGGTTTGGACATGTACAGAGGAGGGAGAGTGAATATATGGGTAGCAGGATGCTAAGGTCAGAGCTGGAGGCCTAGAGTAAGACCAAAGAGGAGAGTTCTGGATTCAGTGAAAGAGGACAAGAAGTTAGTTGGTGTGAGTGAAGAGGATGCAGTGGAGGGAGTCAGATGCAGGCAGAGGATTCACTGTGGACTCCTCTGAAGGAAACACCTGAAAGGAAAAAGAAAAACCCCCTGTCCTCACTGACCTGGTGTGAACCTGAGCACGCGACTGTTGGGGTTGTAGTCCACTCCAGACTGAGCAGATCCGTCCCGGGTGCTGCAGCGGATCTTGGAGGTCCGGTCCAGGTCTCCTCTCCGGATCACTTTAATGTTCAGCACCTCGATCCCGTCAGGACCAGGGGGCTCCCGGACCTGGTAGGACGCCTGCTCAAACTCTATGGTGGGAGCTGGAGGACAGGATTTAGACTTTCATTCATCCACATTAAATAACAGACACTTCCTCAAAACAGAAAGAGCAGTTTTATTACCGTCCTCGTCATTGGTGATGGTGACGGTGGCCATGTCGCTGGCCCCCACCATGGCGCCGCTCCAGTGATCTCCCAGAGGTGAGCCCAGATGAACCTGCAGCTCCTCCTCCGGCTCAAACACTGAGTCATCAACGATGTGGATGGTGCAGTTTTTAACCTGAAAGAAAAGATTCAGGTCAACTCATGGTATTTATGATTTTGTAAAACTGTTAATGCATTTAGTTGCGTTTGTGAGTTGTGCGTATGGTTGGACGGTGTAACTAAAAGAAATCTCTTTTTCTCATTTTCAGGTGGTTTCCTTTCTAATGCTTATTGGAGAGCTGTTCTAAGCCGTACCCTCTCTCCTTTGAGGAAAGTGACCCGGGACTCGTCCGTGTTGGGCCTCTCTTCGAAGTCAGTCCATGACGGCAGCCGACATGGTGCGAGTGAAACAACGGACAGAGGATTTGAAGGACAGGTCTCCAGTCCGAAGGATGGGCAGGTGCAGCACAGAGTCCCGCTCCTTTACTGTGTACGACGTCTTCTCAAACTGCATACTGGGGACTGGCAGAAAAACACTGCTTTAGCTCTAAAGGTGTTTATTATAATGTAGTGGATTCATACGCCACATGTCTTGAGTATTATACTGGAAAAGAAGGTTCTCTATCATACGTCATGTCTCAAAAAAGACATTTTTTGTCTTTAGTAAATATCGTCCTATAATGTCTTTCTCTGCAGCTGAATCATTAAATCTGTGAGGTAATAAATAAAGACTATGTATATATTTAACCCTTAGGCCACCCTTTTAGGGTTTTTCAAATGCAATTTTTGCTCTCATTTTGGTATTCCTTATGCTAGGGTGATGATATTTGACAAAGATGTTCATTAATAAATTAATTTTAGAATTTCAACTTCACACCTGAAAAAAAAAACACACACAAACCAGATCCACTATTTTCTCATTGCATTGCCCTTTTAGGGCTTTAAGAGGAAGAGTGTGATTTTCTAACCCTGTTTTTTTTTTTTTTTTTTTTTAAGCGCAAAAAGTAAAAATACATTAAAATCAGTGTTAGGGCTAATCAGAGACCTATCTGGGACTGGTAATCCAAGAGCAAACAAAATACACTTTGTTTCTTTAAATAGTGAATAATATTGTATGTACAAACATGTAGAATTATGTAAATAATGTGGCATTTAGGGGTTTCAAAATATAAAAATGAATTCACTTTTGTTATGTGTGATGAGGACCAGGGTAATGATCAAAAAACAAAAAAAGTTTTTTCCTTCATGTTTTATATTTTTAAATGTGACGCAGTGATCTCAAAGGGCTTTAAGAGGAAGAACGTGTATTTTTAAAGGAGAGCCTGAGGGATATACTGCAGAAATATGCGTATTCTTGCTCATAATGTATAATTACAATGTGTATGATAGCTCATTAATGACTAGAGTCTCTTTATGTAAAATAAAGTTATACATACTGTCCTGGAAGGTGTCCTGGATGACCACATTGGCCTCATAGGGCTCCTGAAGCACAGCCCCCTGAGGAGAACTGAGGAAGACCACAAATGACTCGGACCCTTCGATGGATGGACTCTGGATGTCGTCCATAATCGTCAAACTGCACGTCTGTAAATAAATACAACAAGTTAGTAAACTCTGGGAAGTTTTAATCATCTTCTACAGCTTATCCTGTGTTGGACTGGAAGGTCACCTCTTGTGTCTTTCCGGGTTTGAACTCCACTTTCTTAGAGCTGGGGATGTAGTCAACCCCTGGGCTGGCTGAAGGGGGGTCAGAGGGTCGGGTCGCAGCACCAGACTGAGGTCAAAGAGGAAAGGTCACTGCCATGACGCAGCACTGGGATCTCAATGGTCCCTGAAAAATTGAATTAATAAAGAGATATTCAGCATTATTTTTGAACAGTCTGGAGCACACACAGACTAAACCTAAACCATACTGCAGTATATGTATAATAGTATTGCATTTGATTTAGAGTAGTTAACATAAAAAGTACTACTAGAGCTACTTCAGTGTACAGTCTCTCAATGATATTTCTGGATATATTTAGCCATATTTTGGTTCAGAGCCACATTGAGGAGCTTGTCCTGGGGAAAGTTACATTCTGTTGTTTTATTATTACTACTACTTCTAGTACTACCTCTACTGCTACTGACACATTGAGGAGCTTGTACTGTGGAGTTTTTAAAGGTGTGTTTTCACTCGCCCCATTAGCAGACAAACAGAACACAAAACCTGGGTTCTGGTCTGCCTCTACCTAGTGTAGTAAATACGTTTTTTCTCATACCTGCATCTTCACTGAAGGTAAAAGTAGCATTGCCGAGGGAGACCGTGGAGGCGTCGTTGGGCCCGTCGATCACCACTTTGGCCACTCGGACGTCTCCCATCCGCGCGTTGTCCGAGGCGTCTGACAGCACAAGCTCGAACTCCTCGGACAGCTCGTACTCGCTGTCGTCAATCAGCTTCACGTCACAGGTCGTCATGGAAACGCCGGGCCCAAGCACCACGCGGTTATCGCTGCTCATCCCCCGGCTCTTGAAGTCCGAGCCGGACTCCAGGCCATGGAGACTGCTGCCCTGAGCCGTCTTTGGTACAGTGTAGCACAAGGCAGAGACTGTGCTGGACGTGTCACCTGAACAAAGGAGAGAATAATACATAGAGTATATAAGGAAAACATGACACATGCAATAATCATATTCACTATTGCAGTAACTTCTTTAATTCACTTAAAAGCCCCTTTTCCACAGCAGGAACTTTTGTCAGAATTTGTCTGAATAAAATACCTAATAGGGAGTAGCACTTTTCAGATACTCAGGAACTTTACAGGGGCGGAGCTGACTTTGAATTTTACATTTACCAAATGAATAGAGGTATTTTTTTTTATCTCTGTGACCAAATGGGTAACATGCTCGCCTTGAAGTAGTACAGTGGTTCTCAAACTGATTTAGCCATGGTTTCACCCTGGTTTAGTCCTGTTTTAGTCCTGGTTTTGACTTGGTTTAGTCTTGGATTCATCCTGAATTCAGTGCTGGTTTAGCCGTGGTTTTGACCTGGTTTAGTCCTGATATAGTCCTGATATAGTCCTAGATTTGTCCTGAATTCAGTCTTGGTTTAGTCCTAGTTTAGCACTGCTTTAGTCCTGATTTCGACCTAGATTTGACCTGGTTTAGTCCTACATTTATTCCTGGTTTAGCCTTGGCTTAGACCTGGTTTCAACCTGGTTTAGCCCTAGATTTGTCTTGGTTTAGTCCTAGTTTAGCCATGCTTTAGTCCTGATTTTGACCTGGATTTGTCCTGGTTTAGCCCTAGATTTAGTTGCAGTTTAGTCCTAGTTTAGTCCTGGATTTGTCCTGAATTAGACCTGGTTTAATCCTGATTTCGTCCTGGATTCTTCCTGGCTTAGTTCATTAAAGGTGTTTTTTGTAAAGCCTAATGTTTTCTGAGGTGGTATGTGGTGTGAGAAGTGTGAGAATCACTGTATACTGTTGGTCCAGCTTTATTTCATTAAAGAAAAGCACATGTTGCTGTGGGGGATGTGACCAGGACAAAGCAATATTGTTGTTGGTGAGGTACCTTTCCTCTCGACGGGGGCGTGGATGAAGCCTGTGCTCTCATTGACGTGGTAGGTCTTCTTGTCAAATTGCAGCGTGGGCTCGTCCTCAGTGTCGTTGATATTGACGGTGGCTCTTGTGGTTTCTCCTAGCAGGGCGTACACGGGCATGCTCAGCTCCACGCTAAAACTCTCCACCCCCTCAAACACCTTATCGTCATTTATGATAATGGTGCAGACTTTGGTGTCCTCGCGCTCGTCAAACTGGACCTGAAGAAAAGGACACAGATAAAGGGTTAATGAGACGACAAAAACCTAATATAGCAATGAGAGGGGAAATGTAGGCATTGTTCCTCTTCTAATTCTGGGCTAAATGCTCTAAGCATTGAGTTATCACAATGGTAAAAAAAATCCAGTAAAACTAAATCACTTGTTCCCATACAGACTTCTTGTGGTTGAGTTAGTTTGGCCCTATCTTGCAATGATACATGCTACTGTTTCAGATGCCTGGCTGCTGTTAGATGCTCCAGAGACGACTGGACTTTCGCTGACCCCATTTGTGCTCCTGTCCCAACCCCTGTGGGCTCTCAACCTCACCTCCTATGGACTTCCCAGACCCCTACCCCACCCCCCACTCCCCTGTCTGGATGAGGCCCACCTGCTGCATCCTTACAGACCTGAACTATGATCCTATAAATGAGCTAATGAACTTTATCTACCTCTTTGATGAAGGTAAATTTTAGGTCCTACAGAAAGAGCCATATGCAAGAATTCAGAATAAATACATAGGTTTTAACCACTAATTATGTGGTACACTAATTTTGGTATGTCTTTGGCCAACACAGGGTCAGGGTCAGTCTTTTTCTTTCTTTCCTTCTGTCTTCCTTCTGGTTCTTCCTGTCTCCCAGTGTGCAGTGATTTGCGTATTAAGTTGGCTGAGTTTTTTTTTACAACCTTCTCCACTTATCCAGGGTTGGGACCAGCACATGAAGGACACTGGCCTGTGACTCCCTGTGGCTGGAATATTTTTATTATATCAGTATTTTTATTTTTATTTTATTTTTTTATTTTTACTATTTTTTTACACATAATAAAAATAGGCTGCTATGTTTAGGGAAGGGTTTTTTGGCTTTAAAGCTAAAAAAGATAGCACTTTCTTTGTGGCCCCAAAACTCTGCATCCAGCTGTTCAAAGTGTTAATGTATTTTTGAGCGAGAAATTAAAATATAAGATAAAAGTCAGTGTGTGTGTTACCTGTCCAGCATACTCCACGTAGTCTTGTTGTCCTGGTTTGGAGCCCACACTGCTGCTGGAGGAGGCCGAGCCTTGTTCAGTCCGACACAGGACTACAGCGTACTGGTTCAGATTCCCTGTCCTCTTCACTGTCACTGACACTGTCCCAGCCTTCTCACTCACATTATAACTGTGGAGATACAAAACAAAACATTATCTACTCACTACATGACACAAAGTCAGTAAAGGCATGCCTTTAGGGGATTTCTGACATTTTTACAAGGCTATTTGTACATTCTGATACATAATTTTTGCTGTATTCATGTGATCTTTGAAACTTATACAAAAATGTCCAAGTTGTAAAATGAGTAAGAAAAAAAAAAAGATTAAACTGATAAATCCTGTCCAGATATTTTGACTTTACAGCCTATACATTTTCAACAAGTAGCAAATTAGCAAATTATATAATTGGCTGAATCCTTACAGAGCTGATCTATGATCCTATAGATGAGCTAATGGACTAACTCCTAGACACATGTTGCCTGTCCGTCCTGGGAGAGGATCTCTCCTTCAGTTGGGCTCCATAAGGTTTCTTCTTTTTTCCCACAGCTGTTTTTTTTTTAGGAGTTTTTCCTTACTGAGAAGGAGGGTCTAAGGACAGGAGTGTCCTGGGTCTGTTTAGTTTAGTGTAGTTATTGTTTGTGTTGATTGTGTGTTTATGTTTGATTAACTGTTTGTGAAGATCTTTGAGGTGACTTTTGTTGTGATACTGGGCTATACAAATAAAACTGAATTGAATATATATATATATATATATATATATATATATATATATATATATATATATATATATATATACATATATATATATATAATAGAAAATTACCAAAAAGTTATTATTTGGCCTATAACCAGAGGTGTCACAATGTCAAATTTTAGTGTCTCAATTATTGTGTATATTATTGCAATTTTCAGGATTTAACATTGGCAAGAAACATTAAGCATTTTTTTTATTAAATACTGTAGTCACACATTTAATCACACTGTCTAAGTAGTTGGTGCTGTAGATACCATACCTATATGACCAGCTTTAGGTCAAATTTCAATCATTTTTTTCTCTTGTTGTCTTAGATTGATTTTATTTTTTTTATCATAATACTGTCGCTATATTTTTATGCTAAATACCTACAAACAGGGCTTGATATTAACTTTTTTGCTCACTGGCAATTTTGGCTAGTGTTCTATAAAGGTTATTAACCATTTAGGTTTTTCGCTAGCCATAGTTTAGATGTTAAATGTTGATTCACGTGTAGTATATAAGACAATAATCTGTTATTTTTACAATTCTTTTGAAAATGACCACTGAAAAGGTATTTTTAAACAGCATTTTATCATCATAAAATATTTTTTTTAGAGCAAGAGAAAATCTGTATATTTTTGCTTTTGCTGCATTTTTTTTTTGGTACTGAGGCTTAATGTTGTTTCTCCAATTGTGATTTACTATAGGTTTTAAATTATGGGATTTATAAGCATAGCAGGAGAAAGTCAGGTCAAAAGCAGTTACAAAAAACAAACAAACAACAACAACAACAAAAAAAAACAATCCAACCAGACAAAATAGCTAGCGAGTCTATACTATATATGTTACTAGGCCAAAATGGAAATCTATCTGCATTTGGTCGGTTGGCTAGTGTTAAGGTCAACCCTAACCCTGCCTACACAAAACAATAGCAAAGCAAATGGTGAAAATGGCAGCCGCCTAAATATATCAAGTTAAAAGCTTAATAAACAAGGTCAACTCTCTGCTTTGGACAGTGTCATAATCACAAGTACTGAATGTGAGTCCAGACCTTTTGTGCTCGAAGCTGATGAGAGACCACTGGATGTGGAAGACGTTGTCGCTGACGATGTTGGGTTTACTGTCCTTCACCAGGAACTTGAAGGTGTCCATTGTCTCCTGGAGGTTCTCCTGGTGCAGCACGTAGCGGATCAGACCCAGGTTTATATCAGCTGAGGAAGAAAAACAAAATATTTTAAATATTTAAATGGTTTAATAAAGCAAGATACTACGGTAATGCAAGTTTTTGTGTCAAACGTATCTGCATGTTTCAACAACTTCTTTTAAAATAGCTTTTGAAAATGTTTGTAACAGACGTAGGAATTTTTCTACATATTTGAGGAGGCTTTCTAAAAGTAAAATTAATCTCAAGAAAACTGGGAATTTTTCAATATTTCTTGAGCAGAAACTAAGTATAATAATAAGTATGATAAGTATGATTTTGTGACATTGTATTGGTAAAATTAATAACAAAAGACAAGGCGGCTACACACACTATACCAGAACTCAGGTTAAGCAACAATATATTTTTAAATTTGTATATGACTGAAAACCCAAGAGCAGTAGTAACTGGAAACACACATTTTTATTCTACTTATGATATTTTATACTGAAATGCCACAGGTAGTGTGGGCTGTACCTTGTGTGAAGGTGGAGATGGGGTTGCCAGGTTTGAGTTTGCTCTCCAGAAATCCGTGTTTGGGGTCAGAGGTCACTTCGTAAACCAGCTGATTATCATCTGTGTCAGGATCCATGGTCAACAGCTCCTTCTTTGAGATCAAGTTAGTGGCCTAGAAAAATAAAGACTAAAGTATTTAGAACACTTAAGCAGACATCCTAAAATACTCTCATATCAATTCTATAAAATGGACACTTGAGCGCTAACAGTGCCTATAAAACCCTGTGATGCTGAATCAGGTTTGCAGCGATGTTATCAGGGCTTGACATTAACTTCGCTGTAGCAAGTGTTCAAAAGTTAGTAGCCATTTAAGATTTTCACTAGCCACAATATAGATGTCAACATGTTATTTTATGTGAAGTATATGATAAAAAATAATAATAATAAAAATTTAAAATACCACATGGGGAAAAAGCTGATTAAAACCATCCAACAACTCTATGCCAATGCAAGAATGAGATGAGAGATGAGATGTGACATGGAGATCAGTGCAGAAAAAACAAATATTATGAGTAACACAACTAAACCCATCACCAGGGGCAGAAGCTGTAAGAAATGAAACAGTTTAAATATTTAGGCTCCATCATCAGCGAGGAGGGATCAAGGCCGGAAATCCTTGCCAGGACAGCACAAACAACAGCAGCACCTGCCAGACTAAAACCAATCTGGAAGGACCGTAACAGCAGTGCTAGATCCAAAATAAAACTTCTTTGTGCTCTGGTCCTATCCATCTTCTTGTATGCCTGTGAGACCTGGACATTAACTTCTGACCAACAACATCAAATACCAACTATGGAAATAAGATTATATCGAAGAATCCTTGGCATCTCATATCAAGACCATATTACAAATGTTGAAGTCCCACAGAGGATCGCGGCTTTAGGGGGTCACCATGAAGATTTGTTGACCACAGTAAAACGACAAAAACTGCAGTGGTATGGCCATGTGACCAGGAGTAATGGTCTTTCAAAAAATGATCCTGCAGGGAACTGCTCAGGGAGGACGTAGATGAGGTCGACAACTTCACTGAGTGGACAGGAATAAATTTTGCCAGCACCCAGGCTCTCGCACATAGGCGAGAGAAAGGGAAAGGGTTAGTATCAAGCTCATTCATGAAACGCCCCCATGACCGAAGGGTTAAGGGACAAGAAGAAGCTATAGTAAAAAAATAATGCACTAGAATTAGGTTTTACAATTCTGTTGACAAAGACACTGGAAAGGTATAGGCTACGTTTAAAATGATCATTTATTATCAAAAAGACAAGCAGTTTATTTAGACACAGAAAAGGTAATATCTCTTTTCTAAGCCCTTTTATCTGTTTTCAAAAAGGCTCATAGCATTTTTTTAAACTATAATTTCTAAATTAGAAGGATCTCAGCGGCAGAAAGTAGTTAACATTTGTGTACAAAATCTACTGTGGCTAGTGAGAGTGAATGTGTTACTAGCCAAAATTTAATTTTACCTGCATTTGGCTGGTTGGCTACTGTTAATGTCAAGCCCTTGATGTTACACCAGGAAATTAGTAGCCAACAGAAATGAGAAAGGAGTAGGTTTCTGTGTTGTGTCGTACCTTTTGAACCAGCAGGGGGCAGGAGTACATTAGTGGTAAGTAATAACCAGTTCTTGTTTATTAGATATTCATTCATTCTCCATAGCTTATAATTAAAATGAATTATTGTGACAGAGCTTGGTCCCCTATAATTTTCTTTTTTAAAATCATACTCCCATAATTCATGATAGTACTTTAAAGTACAACAGTGATTATTAAAGTGTTTGAATTTTTGCCATTGATATGTTCACATATTGCTAATATTAAGGCAGTGTGGTACCTTGTTGTCCATGTACTCGAGCCACTGCAGTCCCAGGTTGGTCACAATTCGAGGCGTCCCATCATCCACCGGGAGTATGTCGATTTTAAACTTCTGAGGAGCTGCTGTAACAATCTGCAAAAAACAAAAAAACATCTCAGTAAATCTCACTGATAAAGTTCTGCTCTGTTCTACAATATTTAAGGGCCAACAGTGGCTTACCAATTCTTTTTTTTTTATTCTGATTCATTGGACATTAGTCTCTAGCTTTTTATTCATCAGCTGCTAATTTTGCAACACTTGATTTTGTATTCTTGTTTACAGCCCTTTCAATGGAGATTTTAAATGTGCTTCATAAATAACCTGGACCACTTCTGGTGTTGATACTGTTAGTGGTTTAATCCCCTAAAAGCACAGTGATTCTCAAGGTTTCCACAAATATTTGGCTTTCCAAGTACAATTTTTAATGTACTAAAATGAGTAGTACTAAATAAGGACAAAACACGGACTAAACAAGGGCTATACCAGGACCAAACCTGGTTTAATCTAGGACTAATATAGGAGAAAATCAGAGGGCTGTAGTACAAAGCAAGATTTCTGGTTAAAGAGCAGCTCAACCCTGGTCCAGGCATTATTCTGCCCACTGCCAGAGATGGAAAATTGCTTGAATAGTGGGCAGAAATCAGGCAGACACAGAGGGGGAGAACTGAGGTTGGAGCAAGGCCTGGTCCTGTGACTGACAGCTGTCAGAGCACCATCATGAACATCCTCCGCAGCAGGGTTGCCAAGTCCCAGAAAAAAAAACACACACACATCCAAACCCACCCCAGTGGGGAAATATAGTGGCCACATTTGTGTAAATGTATACTTGTGTTTGTTGTCTACTATTAGACTGTCTCTAAACCTAACAATCACTGTTAAAAAGAGTCATGTGGATGTGGAGAGTAAATCCTTTTGAGACTTTGTTCATTTAACCTTCTGTCAGACTGTGGTCTTTGTCCCACAAATGTCTTAACACTTTTATTTTGGAGGCAACAGATTGCACGTTTTTGTAATTTTTTCCCTCCATGGAGCTTAATGAGAGAGAGCAGAGTCAGTCCAGTGTTCCTGACTCGGGAGCAGTATGTGGTACACTCACTCAGGGGGCAGCACTCTGACAGTTTTCACCACAAAATAAATATAAGTGTTTTTTAACAAAACGGTCAAAGACACAATTATAAATGCTGAGATGTGTCACTAAAGCTCCGTCTGTACAGCTGATCAATTAAAAAAGTGGTTTAGGGATGAGTTGCTCTTTAAGCTGAGTCAAACCTTAACCGGAGCCTTAATCCAGTGTCACAAACTCTCTTTTTAGTGTGGTTAGATCACTATAGAAACATACACAGCAGAGCAAACCTGGTCCAAGCAGGTTATGTTCCCAAGTTTGGGCTCCTTCAGTGCTTTAACTCGTCTTCCTTGATGTTTTATTGTAAGAGCTACATTCTGAGTTTAGGGAGTGATTGTCCTCATTGATTTTAACATTATCCACCACCTTTAGAGAAAACATTAGCTGTTTACCATGTCTCAGCTCTTTAGTCTCTGAGGAATGGCCCATCTCCAAATCCACATCTGTATGTTATTCTAATGAGTGTATCAGGCCAGTCGTCATTTGGATTCCTGAAGCCTCAGAAAAACTTTGACTGCTCTCACTAAAAACTACTGCATCCTCTTGCACACTTGCACTGAATGTGTATCATGTACATTGCTTATACAGTCTACTGAGAAACAGTTTGTCCTGTTTATGAACCAGTGAGCAAAACCCTGCTTGTATTTATATATTTTTATTTGGCATACAAATTAAACTGCACCTGTTAAGAAGTTATTTCAAACTAACACTAATTTTCAGCTTCATAACGCTATTGGGCTTTATGGATTTATTTTGTTGTTTTTTTGGGGGGGTTTTTTTTTTTACTTTTTATAGGTTAACATGTTAATTTGCTGTTTAGCAGATAGTCCATTCTGTGTGAAAATCAGAGCCTTGCATTTTGTTTTCTAGTACACTAGAACACTAAAGACACAGAAAGATGTCTTGTTTGAAAAAGACACATTCCCACTGGAGTCAGTCCGTGTTATTAAATAAGATCTAATCAGACAGTTACAGTATATGTTGCTGTATCTCGTCGTGGAAACGGTATGTGTCAGATTTGGCCTTAACAATGACAGACATTTCCTCTGGAGTCAGCAGTGGTTCAGGTTCAGGTCGTGTGTTGGTTGCTAATCTAAAATGTGGAAAATCGATAAAGTAATAGCCTTCAGCTCTGTGACATTACACTGACATTCAGGTTTTTATTTGATACATTTCCTGTCGCGCCTGCCTTTCCACTACTGGCTTCACAGTACGACCGCTGACGTTTTCAAATGTCATTTTAGACCATAAAAGCCTTTTTTACTGGTCATTATTAAAAAGTCTGTACAGTCTGTAAGATATGGGACAAATTCTGGTTATCCAGACAAACCCATTCACTTTCTGCAAAATGGGTCTTGGACTCGCTCACATTCAAGCCATCTTCCATTGAGATACTAGCAACCAATGATAACTGTGTATCTTAAATAATCTGCTTCTCTAATAGTGTGTATGTTGCTTCAGTCCAGAGACAGTTTACTGTGTGGTACTGCCACTGTTTTCTGATAGAGCTGGGAATCACAGGGTATCTCACAATATGACACAATACTTGATACATGGTCACAGCACTGGCAATATCATGCTATGGCGATATTGCGGTTATCGATATTGCACAAGAAAACCTATGATAAATCACTGTATTTCTAAAGAAAAAAAGAAACTTTGTTTTTTCTTGTTAATAATAGACTTGTGAATTATAAAGGACTATATACATACATGTTACATATTATAGCTACTTTATGCCACTGGAGCAGAACACTTTCATATTGGCATCTATGCAAGAATTGAAGTATTAATACTTAAGTATTGATTTTTGATTCACACATCACTAATCTTTAGACTTAAATAAACAAGAAACTCCAAGTTCTGTTTCCAAAAGTAAATGCAAATGCCCAAGGGCCCCACCCAGTCTGGGAATCAAACCCTATACTTTTTTGCTGTGAGATTCAATTCAATTCAATTCAGTTTTATTTGTATAGCCCAGTATCACAACAAAAGTCGCCTCAAAGGGCTTCACAACAGTTGATCAAACATAAACACACAATCAGACTTAACACACAATCAACACAAACAATAACTACACTAAACTAAACAGACCCAGGACACTCCTGTCCTTAAACCCTCCTTCTCGGTAAAGAAAAACTCCTAAAAATAACCCAGCTGTGGGAAAAAAGAAGAAACCTTATGGAGCCCAACTGAAGGAGAAATCCTCTTCCAGGACGGACAGGCAACATGTGTCTAGGACTGTTAGTTCATTAGCTCATCTATAGGATCATAGATGAGCTCTGTAAGGATTCATCCAGACGGGAGTGGGGGTGAGGTAGCATGACAGTAATAGCCACTTTGTGCTGGACTTCCAAAGATAGACCAAATAGACAAAAAAAATTACGGAATGGACATACAGTAAGCAATCAGAGAAGAAGATCATTTCAAACTGTTAGTTGGTAGAAGGTCTCAATGAAAGGGGTGACAGACACTTCACGTCTCTAAGAATAGCTCCATTTTACCAGGCTGCATGTGTCTACCTCTTTGCCGTTGTCCTGGACCATGAAGAGCAAGTTGGTGGAGTCGGACACGGTGAAGGTGAAGCGGTCCTTGAGTGAGTTGGAGCCGTCGTGGTTGTAGCTGATGCGGTTCTGATAGATGTCGTCCATGGTGAAGCTGCTTGTCTGACGGTAGTGCTGCCCATTGTTAGTCCGCTCAATGGAGCCGTGACGAGGGGCCTGGACCACCGTGAACACAATGGACTCGGCCTGGATAGAAGAGAGGATTAAAGAGGTATTATGTAGGTTTACCAGGCTTTTGAACAACATGGTTACTTACAGCAGTTAGAGGTGTGGACGGAACATTGTTCAAAAACCCTAAATACCCTTGTATATATTCTCAGGGTGGTTGGAGCTTATCCCAGCAACTACGGGCCTTAGGTGGGGTACAGCCTATACAATCACCACTGATGAACAACTATTCACTCTCACATTTATTCACTAAAGCCATTTAGATTCACCAGTAAACCTGTACCTACATGTCTTTAGACAGTGGGAAGAACAGGAGAGAAGCTACAGTATCACAGGGAGGACATGCAGACTCCACTCATTGAACTAATAACCTTTTCGCTGAGAATGCTAACCACTCTGCCAATGTTTGTTTTTTGAACAGAAATTAAATAAATTTACTAAATAGAATGGATTTGAAACAGTAATCCATTATGTTCACAAATGCTCTACACATTCAGCAAGAATGTTTTCTTAAAGGGGCTATATTCTGCAAAATTGACTTTTCCTCTCTGTCTCCCATGTTGTTGTTCAATGTTTTCCCTCATCAAAAACATACCTAGTGTTGTGTTTTGTTTCATTCATGCCTGTTTAAGTAATCCTTTATTCTCCAGCACTGAGTTTCTGAGGCCTCAGAACACTCGACTGCACAAACCTCCGCCTCTCCCGTGAACCCCGCCCACTCCAGGAAGCAGTGACCAATCAATAAGCCCTCTACATCCAGTCTGATCTCATTCATTTATCCAAAAAATGACATAAAGCTCTGTTTCCACTGATTCCTTATAGGCATTTTTTTTCTTGAACTAAAATGGCATCGCAGCATTCATTGTTTCTGCAACAGAGCTACACTCTGCTGCCCTCTGCTGGTCTCTTCACCTGTTTATTTTTGGAAACTGTTACTTTTAGTCACATTCTGGCCTGAGCGCCTGAGAGAGCAGCAGCAAGTCACAGTAGCTCCTGGGATTTTTAACCTTTTAAGTTATACTTTTCTCTAGCTTTACTTTACGCATTTGGCCTAATAAACTACTTTATTCAAAGTATTTTATTACTTGTGTTTTTTGAAAAACTCAGCTACTGTGACCAAGCAATTTCCCTTGTGGATCAATAAAGTCTGTCTACGTCTACGTCTAATGTTTTAAAGGTTGTAAAATGTTCTGCTGTTCTAGAGGTGACAAAGATTGGTTTAAAAAGATGAATAAAAGCAGAATATCCCCTTTAAATATATGAATTATGAATGTGCTTCTCCTCCAGTAGTGCTCAGTTTGTTCCATCTGGGCAACTCTTGCGAACAACATGTGGGTTTTCAACATGAAAATATATATATAAAAAATTACAATTTTGGAAGTTGGAGGCATCTGATTACCAGGCGTTTTAACTAGAATTTCATCTTCTATAATGACTTCCAACTGCATAGATCTGCATACAATAAAATTAACATTCTGACCAATCTTTAATCTTTAATGTTCTCATGAAACAAGAAGGTCTTCGTAGATGCAGTCGTAAAAGTTTCTCACACTCTGTAACACCAAAGAGATCCCTTTTAATGTTTAATCCTAGTTCGACCTGTTCCTCTGATATATAAAGGTAAGCTCTTACTCTCATAAAAAAACTGTTCCTAATACTTCTTTTGCATGGATATCTTTTATTACACTGGGAAAAGGGTACAGTGCGTATTTTGAGGCTGAAGAGAAAAATGCAATAGTGCACAGCATAACTCAATGCTGTAGCATGGACAGCGACTGATGGGATTATGAGAGTCTTCAATTGTTTTTCCTTTAAGCAGCAGAAACGTCTTTGTAAAATTGCAGCCAGAGGAAATACAGAGGACAGAACAAAACAAGCGGCCGTTTTAAACAATAGGAGTTAATCCAATGGCCTTTCTTTTTAGAGACATTATTTAGAGAGATTTGTGTGTCCCGGAAACGTGGGTGAAGTGGTAAAATCATAAAAGGGCCTGAATATTAGCTATGTTTTTGTTACCTCTGTGTCGGCATCGGTGGCTTTGAGCTCAAACTCTGTAATGGTTTTCCTCACTCCCTCCTGTACCCTCATCCCAGGAACATGCAGCAGCGGCAGTGAGTCATCCACTGGTTTGATGGTGATGTAGAATGTCTGGGCCACCTGAAAAACATGATGTTTATAACACTGAACTGGTGAAACTAAAGCACATGAGTAAAACACTGAAAAATATTTTAAATATGACTTTGTAAAACCTAACCTGTATACTTGTGCATTGCTACATGCACAACATTTTACAAAATACATTTGATTTAATAATCAGAACAGTAAATACTGTCACTGTATTTCACAAACAAGTTGCCTTTTTCTAAATATAATATATATAAAAAATATATATATAAAAAAAGTTATGCAAGATTTATTTTCATAAAAGGTATAAAATATGGTCAACACTTTGATGTGTTTTGATTGAGATATTTTTCAGTAAAAGAAAATTCCAAAATATCAATATAGCCTTTTTTAATATCAATATAGCATTGTTAAAAAACAAACAAACTGTGATATATATTTTTTCAATATTTTCTTAAACACCTAATGTAAATTGTTACTTTTCTAATTTTCTCATCTATTTGCTCTACTGCCATTAATCACAGGGCTAACACAATAGACAGTCCTGTATATATACAGTAGAGAGCCACAAAACCCTTTTCTTGAGTCAGTGTTGGTCAGCGTCCCAAATCAATACCCAACTCAATAATTCACCAGGTTGTAAAGATTTGGTCATGTGCACTGTACGCAGATGTATTTCTTCACAGTTTTCACATCACAAAACAAGATTTTTTGTAAATGCTTTCTAGCGTTAAGATTTAAAAACTCCAAATACAGAGACATACAGATGGACAAAACATGGTTTTAATATTCCCGCTGACCATGGCCACTGGTGTGTTCTGAGCATGAGCATATCAATGGTAGCACCACAACAAACGCAGCAGCTGTGGATGGACTTTGGACAACATTAGGACTAATTATATTTATTTTATGAATTGGCTTTTTCTCCATCTTATCATCTGTCCATATGAATCAATAGGAGCTATATTTCATCATCAGTCACGCCTGGTCTGGACTAACTTTCTGAGGTTTCAGAACGCTCTGTCCCACAAACCTCTGCCTCTCCCATGAACACCGCCCATGCCAAGAAGCACTGATGAATCAACAAGCCCTCTACATCCAGTCTGCTCTCCTTCATTTATCCAAAAAATGATTTACAGCTCTGTCCCCACTGATTCCTCACAGACATTAATACTTTTGGAGTAAAATGGCATCATACAAAAAGTTTAAAGAAGTAAAAAGCTATGATTCTGAGCTGCCCTCTGCTGATCTACTCACCTGTTTCTTTAAGGCAGTAGTAAAGTAATTATTGGAAACATTCTCTTTTAGTCACATAATGTTTTTAAAGGCTGTAAAATGTGCTGCTGTTCTAGAGGCAACCAAGTTTGGTTTAAAAATATAACTAAAAGCATATAATAACTTTATATAATAACACTTTAGAGGCATTTCTTGCTGCAAAAGTAAAACTAAATTATTTTGAAATGCTTTTATGTGGACAGAGATTTCAACATCTAGCTCTAAAAATATCTGTGCATGTGTAGCCACTACCAAGGCTCTTAAAGGTAGAGCAGAACAATTCAGTCTATTTGTAGGATGATAGGTAAAAATGAGTCATCCAGTATAGGACAGAATGAGAAAAAATGATGTACTTTTTCTCAGATAAACTTTATGTTTATTATTTGTTACAGCTGTTTTCATATCTGCTATGTTGTTGTCATATAGCTTTGTCAATTAAAACATTGCATTTACTGTCTGCATTGCATTAAACAGGAACAGAAGATACAGAAAAGTGCTGATAATTAGTGCAAAGCTCAAAAAGCCATCAGTAATCTTCTGTTTACTGCAGCAGGCTTTTCTAAAACTTAATTAAAAATCTGTGACTCAAAAAAGGAAGCTTGCACTTGCTCTACAGCGAGTTCATTTAACGCACATTAATAAAGCAAACAGTAAATCCCTGGTGACAAACTTAAACCGAGCAGAAGTTCGACCACATTTGTTTTTCCCTGAAGCTCTTCCTCTTTCCCACACTCAGCTCTTTAATATCCAGAATTCAAATGCGTAATGTACATGATAAATATGTAGCGCCTTTTATTGGAGAAGTGAATAATCCTTTGACTAAAATTCAAAGCGTGACAAAGAATCCAGCCAGCCGTGAAGGCCAAAAATCCTCAGACATGTTTGGGCCAAGTCCTGGTGCTCCTCATTAGCCTGGATTAGCAAGGCAGATTTATGCACAAGGCCAGGGCATGGAGAGGCACGTCTTTTGTACTGAGAACGGAACAAGTGCAGTGGAGTCAAGGAAAAAAAGTTGTATGTATACAAGCTGTCCAGTCGGGAATACAAATACTCATGCTTAGTTTTAGTTTACTCCTGCTTTGAGTCAGTTTACTATGTTAATATACAGTCTTTACCTTGTTTAAAAGTGATTAACTAAATTTAGTTTCAAATGTTTTAAAGGTACTGTAAGCAGCGTGCGCGCGTT
Organism: Bostrychus sinensis; assembly: GCA_020698575.1. Lineage (NCBI taxonomy): Eukaryota > Metazoa > Chordata > Actinopteri > Gobiiformes > Eleotridae > Bostrychus > Bostrychus sinensis. Next base: position 36,427,093 of record CM036249.1, on the reverse strand, counting down.
GAAAACTGTACTGCAGTCTAAATCAAAACAATGGTCTGTGGGTGGCCAGTCTTTCCGCTTTTCTGATTGGACAATCAAAAATGTAAACATAAACAACTTGGCCATTATGAAAAATATTTGATTTATTGTGAATAAATGAGCTGTACCATAGTTATCAGTAAAACTAATATTTGACTTTAATATGTTTATCTCATATCTTGTGGGTAATGTTTATTAAATATAAAAAATATATACTGTTCATAGCACCTTTAAAGGAGCTATATTCTGCAAAATTAACCTCTCCCATGTTAATGGTGTGTTTTACAGGATTACTCAAATGTGTGAATGAAACAAAATACTACTCTGGGTCTTTGAGGTAGAAACATTATAACATGGTTAAAAGCTCAAAAAAAGTTGATTTAACAGAACAGGAGACCTTTAAGCTATTTTACAATGACATTTTCTACTGGCTTTGTTTATAGACACAACTGCATGTCCCTACAGGGCTACCATAACAGTTCACATGCTCTAAAAAGATCAGCAATGCTACACAATCCCATCAGACAGGGAATCCCCAAAAGAGTTGTCAGTTAGAGACATTTAGAGATACAAGCGGATTGACAACAATTCATGCTCACATTTATTTAACAGGGGCAGTTTAGACCCGCTGAAGCTGATATAAAACACTATCCAGAGATATAATTTTTCAAAAGGCTGCACAATGAAATAACTCGTTTGAAAATATGTGGTTGTCGGACCAAAGTCAATGACAGAGTCTCCTCCAGGGCCTTTCAACTGCAAACACAGATAGTTCATTGTAATTCAGAGTGAGTGACAGAGGGGCGGGGCTTAGCGCTTATCACCACTGTCACGTCTGCACTGTCCCACTCTTCATGTCTGCACTTTATACACAGGCTTTTATGTAACAGAGACCGAGATCTGATGGAGAGATTTTACTTCTCCTCAAATAATGGAAGTAGCTTTATTACATTGGATGGCTTTGCAGAGAGAGTGAGGTTTCTAAGGCTTGATTGGACTGGGAAACCAAGCAGCCATATTATTCATCTCAATCATTCATCTTATATTGCACTTATTCTCTTTAGAGATCAAGCATGGCTGGAGCCTATCCCTGCAACTATGGGCCTTAGGAGGGGGGTACAATCTGGACAATAGCCAGTTAGTCACAATGCTGACACATAGAGACACACACCTACAGACCATTCACCATTCACCATTCAGACCAGTCATATTCTTTTAATAGGCACAGTTCAGATTTTATAGTTCACCTAATGTGCATGTCTTTAGATGGTGGAAGGTAGGGCTGGGCGATATGGCTAATTAAAATCTAGATTTTTTTTCAATTCTTTTACAATTAAATTTTTTTGTAGGTTTTATTATTGTTAAATTAGATTACTGCATGGTTATAAATGTCTGTACAAAAAAGCAGCAGGCAGCAGCAAAGTCACTCTAACAGTGACAGTTTTAGCCCTGTGCTTCTAAAGACCAGGTCTTTAGAAGCACCATACAAGGCCTGTGAAAAGATGCTAAATCCAGAACACGTGGCTAATTAGCATACATAAACAGAGACACTTAGGTGGTTTTCACACATCTTGGTGCGCTCCGTGGTGCGGACTCAGGGCGCACGAGATGAAGCTCTATTTACTTATTCTATTAGTGCCATTAACCACATGGTAACCGCCAGCTGACCGTCAAACTTGTTTCCATGACAATGGGCCTCAAACGCTACATTTCCAAGTGTTACGAATCACACCTGAACGCACCATCATGGACTCAATGCGTGGCTTCCCCTTTCTGTAATCTGTGAAACTGTTTATGAGGACACATGCAGAGGCTATAGCCTTTGCAAAACAGAACTCTCAAGAAAAGAGGGATTCAGTTCTGTTTGTTACGCCGTTTAACTCAGTGAAGGACGTGGAAAGATTCTCCACTATGGGCCATGACGCACAGACCACTCAGGGGATACTACTTCATACACAGTGTGTGTTTTGCTGGTGCTTCTTTTTATGCATGCTCAGAGGAAACAGCAGACTACTAATCCAGGTGGGTTTGCATCCCGCAAAATGACATACAGTAATTATCTAGCAAAACTACTGGTGGGTCGACCTGAAGGTGGTAGCATTCACACCTCAGATGCACTGCTCCAGGATGCGGCAAGAGCTTCTGGTGCGCCGCTCTGAGACCTCCTGTTTAGAGCAGTCTGAGAGCGGCTGTTTAATCCGCACCCGAGTGCGGCTGTTGTGTTCACACTGACCCAAGCGCACTGCACTTGAGTCGAAAGTTCTTTTGTGCCAACCTAACCAGTGCCAGTGTGAAACCGACCTTAAGTTGCCGCTGTTGCTTCTGCACATCACACTACGTTGTTCCTACATTCTCAGTTACAATCAACGGTTTAAACTCATCACATACTCCTCTAAAATACGGTGTGCCACAGGGCTCAGTGCTAGGGCCACTAATTTTTTTCCATTATTTACTTCCATTAGGTACTTTATTAGATTCATACATTTCATATCATTTTTATGCCAATGATACTCAAATCTAAAAGCCTACATCCCACAATAGACTGGATTCATTACACCCCTGCATCAATGACTGCATCCTGGATGGCACAAAACTATCTAAAATTCAATAATAGCAAGTCTGAACTAATTTTAATTGTCCCTTTTAATATCCAGAATGAACCTCACTCTTTGGTCTGACAAGGTGACAACCTCTGCCAAGAATGTTGGTGTTATACTAGATTTTAATTTGTCTTTTAAAGGTCAGATAAATAGTGTGGTCCAAAACTGCTTTTATCATCTTCTTTTATCATTTTAAGTCAAATCATTTTTATCCCCCTCTGATTTAGAAAAAGTAATTTATGCTTTTATTTATTCAAGGCTTGACTATTGTAATTCACTGTATGTTGGCCTCACACAAACGTCCCATCACCATTTACAGCGCGTGCAGTACACCACTGCTAGACTCCTCACCAACACTCACAGCACTCACAACACATAACCCCTGTTCTCATGTCCCTGCACTGGCTTCCCGTTAAATATCGTACTGATTTTACTTATTTGACTTCACACTATTTATCTGACCTCCTCACACAGTATGTCCCCTCGAGACCACTACGCTCTGGGGAGGGAGCCTTGTTGGCTGTCCCGAGAACCCAACGAGCCACTAAAGGGGACTGAGCATTCTCAGTACAGTCTTCCTCCCTGTGGAACACCCTGCCCCATGACCTCAGGCAGATCAACTGTCTCAGCACTTTTAAAAATCACTTGACCTTCCATTTAAAAAAAAGCGTTTGATATTGCCTGATTTTAACTAGCCACCTTTGTTTACTTTTTATTTGTTATATATTCAAATATTTTCTTGTGTTTTATTGAAATTTTGTCAAGAGGTCTCGGTGTGGGTTTTATGTACTTTTGCTCTGTAAAGCACTTTGGAAATTGTTGAAAAGTGCTATATAAACACATGGAAGGCGACAAACGACAGTGACTGACAAAATTCATTGCCACAGTGTAATGACCCAACACACAGGAGGCGATGAACGGCAGCAGCCGGCGACAGGGCGAGCACTGCTGTCAGTTCCAAAGAAAATCGCGGGTCTCCAACAAAATTTATTGGCTGTCAAAGAGAATTTCAGGTTTTAAAGTAGGTAAAGAAAATTACGCTAACATAAACTTGGCTCTCACAGCAAGATTTTGTTCAAATTGTAAAGTAGACTTTTAATATTTCGGATTCTGTTCTATAGGCTAACAAGTAAAAGGTTAAAGGTGTGCATGGGTCTATGGCAGGGCTTCTCAAACTTTTTATCCAAAGTTCCAAATTTCAAATCTCATCAATGTCTAAGGTCTGGAACAATTGGTTATTTCCAAGCTTGTGTTTAATTACCACTTATAGAACATATACATATACACATTTGTTCAAGAAATATACATAATTTATATGTATATAAACATATCCATCACAGACCTCTTTATTGCAAGTTTGCAATATTAGCCCTGTTCTTTTTTATTTGTTTGACTAAAAGTCTTATCCCCCTGAAGCTCTTGTGTGTCTGTGAGGCGCTGATCTCCTAAGCTTCCTCTCTCTCCCCCTCTCTTTCCTGCAAAATTGCATGTCCCTGCAGAGGCAGCCCCTGTCCTCCTCTCTCCCTCATTCTACTTCTGGCCATCAAAACTAAGTTTTTGCAAGTACAGATCTCTTTTCTGACCACAAAAATACAAATGGACACAATCTGAAATGACCGCGGGGACTTTCCGCAATAAAGCGTTAATTAGACACGCATCTATATGGGTGCAGTGTGTTTAGAGCAATGTCAATCACGTGGGGATGATAATGGACTTCTATGGGTTAAACTTGGAAATATAAAACTCGTCTGCATGATAATTTTAGACCAGGAACAATAATTATCTTTAAAGAGTAACTCACCCCTAAACCATTTTTTTTGAGCTGATCAGCTGTACAAACAGGGCTTTAGTGATACATCTCACTATTTATAGTCTTATGTTTGACCGTTTTGTAAAAAAAGGTCTAAATTCACATTTTGTAGTGAAAACCGTCAGAGTGCTGCCCTCCTAGGGTTAAACAGTGGGATTTCTGCTCAGTAGTTCCAGATAGGCAAGTGTGACGTAGTATTTGACCTCGTTACCATACCTGTGCTCGTGCTCTCCACGCCCTCACTGCCTCTCTCCCCCGCGCACTCGTCCCAGTCCTGCCTGTTGCCAGGTGTGGGTCTTTTTCCTAAACACGCCACTCAGCCCCGCATTTACCGTTCAGTCTCCTCCGCCCCCCTCCCCTCTCACGGCTGCGCTTCTACTGTCCCGTGTGTCTGCGCACAATAAGGCATATTGAGCCTGATCAATGACAGTACATACCTACAAATTAGCAGTGTTGGGAGTAATGCAGCGGGTAACGCGTTACTTTTGAGCCCCCCAGTAATAATATTACAGTTACTAACAAAATACCCAATTAGTTACTTGCGTTACAGTCACTACAGTCAGTTTCATTTACCGTCAGTTTACCACAAGGACAAGGAATGAAAATGCATTAAACGAATAGCGCTGATACGTTTTCTACTTATTTTCATTCGTTCCCTTCTCTGCTCCTCTTTATTCGCGCAGCGGCCACTCGTCCTGTCCGCGCGCGTCGGGGCGCATGCAGCTGCTGCTGTCAGCGGGGACAGCGGGGAAAGAAGAGACTTGCACCGCTTTGGCGCTAACAACAAATGCATTTTAGCTTCAGTGTAGTGAAATAAAACTGTGTCCACAGGACTTGAACGCTGCACAGGAGCAGAGGCAGGTGAACCTAAAGGGCAGTATTTGCTGTGTCAGGCTGCCCTGCTGCTGAAATGAATGCAGCTAAAAAAACTTGAACGCCTGTATAAAATAACAGTGCTGGTCAGGGCAACGGTGAGGCTATAGGCTTCTTCTATTTAGAATTGGGTTCATTTGGGCCTTCCTGTTAGGAAATAATCCAAAAGGAAAGTAACTAAGTTATTTTCACGAGTCAGTAACCAAGTAAAGTAATATATTACTTTTCAAAAGAGTAACTAGTAACCTGTAACTAGTTACTTTTAACTAACCCAACACTGCAAATTAGTGACACTGGGGAGAGTTTTGACTCCACAGATGTGTTTTAAACTTGCCACGCTTTAAGTCACTTTTTGTTTAATGACAATTGATTTCTTACTCGCGGAGATACGATCAAAAACAGCTCTCAGCTGAAATAATACCAGTAAATAAAGACGCGATCTGACACACACGTTACTGCAGCGGCGCACGACGCCTTTCTCACAATATTTCAACTGTGTTATTATAAAAGCAACATAAAACATCAGTCCAGACCTCCTGCATTTTTTCCCCCATTTCTGGGACTTGGCGCCCCCTGCTGTGGAGGAGGTCCATGAGGTCTCTGACAGCTGTCAGTCACAGGACCAGGCCTCGCTCCTCCCTCAGTTCTCCTCCTCTGTCTCTGCCAGGTCTCTGCCCACTTTTTGAACAGTTTTCAATCTCTGGCAGTGGGCGGAGTCAGGCCTGGGCCAGGGGTGAGTTACTCTTTAACAGATACTCAAACAAAACAACAGGTTTTCAGCAGTTGTTTAATGCATGTATTTAGTTAATCACATACAAATAGCACTTTTGAAATACGCTGTGGGGGCAGGCCAATGGGTCGGGATCAATGTCCCTCAAGGTCCAGATCCAGACCGGAGTCCGGTGTTTGAAAAGCCCTGGGGAATAAGCTACTGTTTGTTTGTTTTTTTTTTAGTTTTTTTTTTTTTTACATCTCTGTATAATGGAAATACCCTTTAAAGCCTGACACTGGGGTATTAGTTTTTCCTCCATATTGATCTCATTGACAGAGTCAGCTCATTGGGCTGTTGATTAAACTCCTGCTCATTGGTTCTCCTCAAGCGATAGCAATGACAAATTTTTTTTACTTTCTAAGATCGCTTCACAAGCCAGCGTGTGCACAAGGACATGCACGAGCGCGACATTTCACGTGCATGATTTCATGTCGCATGTTGCGTCACAGGAGGGAGACTCATGATCACCAGCTTCCCCTGGAAACAGAAGAGAAGTGACATCACCTCCCGTGTGTGTCGAGCCCATTAGCCACAACACAGGCAACAGTGCAGTGCTTGGATGGCGCTATTTTCCGCTAAATTCAATTTTACGATTGATGACTGTTTTTGAAATCGTCCAAAATTAAAAAACGTCCATCGCCCATCCATAGTAGAAGGAGGCCAGCCTGGGGGTCGAACCCACAAACCTCATTGTTGGAAGGCAGGAAAAACCACTCAGGTTTTTTTTTCTGCCTTTTTTTTTAATCTTTACTTGGGGGGGTAAAGGGTACAGTTTACCCAGGGCCCAGAAACTTAGTGCTACACCCCTGGATAAGACTGCTGAGTAATGGCAAAAATCATGGGGGAGAGAGCAGGGAGAGACATTCGGCAAATTGACAGAGTCCAGACTTGAACCCACGATGCCAAGGCAGGCTGTAGTTGCCCTGTATATGCCCTGCAGCTCTAGCACTGAGCTATACCGCGGCACAACCACTCTAATGTTTTAAATGCTTGTGTTGTGGGCATACAGTCCTAACCTCATTGTTTCCATCAGAAACAGTGAAGGAAAACTGGTCCTGAGTGTTTCTCCTCTTCGCTGGTGTGGACGTACTGGATGCTGCGGGACGCCAGATCGGCCTGAGTGAAAGAGCTGATCCTGGAACCTGCCAAAAATAGAACAACAATACACATCAGCTGGGTCAGGGACAGTCAATAATACTATTATCTCAGAGTTTTTGTGATTGGCTGAAATGGCTGTGATTTAGTGAAAAGTACAGGGTCAGTTTGAAATGTAACTTTCAGTGTCCTTGGCTGGCACACAAGTGTACAAGGAAAATGCATGACTAAACATTTAGAATTAATACTTGATAATGTTTCTATTGCAGGCTATGTGTAAAAAACAATTATTTCCTTTTGGCTGCTGCCTTTAGGGGTCACTACAGAGTCGCATGCACTTCCTGACGGAACCCTTTCCATTTTATCTGGGCTTGGAACCAGCACAAAGGTGACCTTGTGGCGGGAGTTCTGGCCATGCAGTATGACAGAACCACTTTTTCAGCTTTTATAATGTTGTGTACATAATGTGAGGTTAAAAAAAATGTATTGTATTTTGCAAACACATTATTTCCCAGTCTAAGATAGGTCACACAAATATTGTTTTACACTACAAAATAAGAAAAAAAATATAAAGAAAATCTCAAGTCCCACTAATTCATCCAAACCCTTTGAAGTTGGTTTGATCTATGGAAAACTCTGGAAGTGTATAAATAAGTAATGGCTGAGCAACCTGTTACTTTTATGGTAATATTTTGTTGCACAAGAGGCATGAGCACTTGTTGCTTGCTGAATCTGGTGTAGAAGGCTGTTCAATATTTATATTTATTCTGTGCTAATATTTTAGGTGTGTTCATTAGGTGTTTTTAATGAGCCATTATAATCTGTTTTACAGTCTCTATGCTTTTATTTAAAAGGTCCCTCATTCTGCTAACTCGACTTTTTTGAGCTTTTAACCCATGTTATAATGATTGCACCTGAAAAAGATACCTGGAGTAGTATTTTGTTTCATTCACACTTTTGAATAATCCTGCATTCTGTGGTGCTGCCATTCTCAAGAGCTGATAACGCTTGGTCTCATGACTCTACGTAGACAGGTTAACCCAGGAAGTGCTCCTGTGCTTTTCTAATTATTCAGTGCCTAAATGGCTGGCACTATGAAGCAGTCAGCTCATTTATATATTTGTTAGCCTCATGTTGCTAATAGCCATGCTAATTAGCCATTTTATGCTCTGTCCCGTCCCCATCATTGCCAGCAGGGGGTGACAGACACTTAAGCACCTCCAAGCATTCTCTGCAGTCAAAATTCAAAGTAACAGCTCCACTAAAGTAGACGTTTTCCACATACACATTAAGTTATAAAACCTGAAACTACTAATGCAAAGGTGTCCAACACTATTTCAAAAAGCCAGAAGAAAACATAATATGGGACCTTTAAACTTTAGTATGTTCCAGTTTGTTTATTAGCAATTACTTGGTGTAAAACCAAACAATATTGTCAATTTCTATTTTATATTTTCGCTAAAGCCATAAAAGTCGCTGTGACTTTTTTGCTTAAATAGTTGAACACAATATTTCATTTCGTCAGATATGCTGTGTCAAATATATGAAATGAGAAGTCTAGACATTTCTATTTCCTTAAACCGTAGTGTCACTCACAACTAGGAAATACTAAACGTAAATACAGTATATGACTTATTAATATCTTTACATCAGTCAAACCTGGACTTTTTCTACCTTCAGTCAATGGCATTTAAATTAAAGAAAGATTTGTTTGTTTACAGAGGTAATATTTGTCAAATAGACATCTTTTCCTTCAGTGACTTTGATGTGAAGAGAATTAATGGAGAATACTGCTGCTGTAAACTAAGTTATTTCCTGGAACAGATGTGCTGGACATGTAATTATAGCCCTTGAAGCAGATGGGCTCCAGCGGCAGACGACCACACCAGGGGCCACCGTCAGCTGAGAACAGGAAACGCTTACAAATATACACTGATCAGGCATAGCACTGTGACCACCTGCCTGATATGCAGCCATATACACAACAAACTGAGATGCACTGACACCTTCCTGTCAGAAGTCAGCTTTAACTTAACCCTCAGGCCGCCCTGGCACCCTTTTAAGGTTTTTCAAATGCATATTTTGCTCTCATTTTGGCATTTCTTATTCTAGGGTAATGATATTTGTAGGGCCAGGAATCGAAAAAAATTAAGTAATTAATCGCAAATGTGAAAAAAATTAATTAATCATAATACGATTAATCGCGATTAATAACTACCAGTTATTAATCGCGATTAATCGTATTATGAATTCACATACAAACACAAAATTGTAAATTTAGAACATTTATTTTGAATTAACCTTCACATACTTTACTGTAAACTTGTGCAATGCAAACAAAACTTGCAAAGAAAATAAATGAATAGTCTCTTTGAGACCTGTAACTCGAGACAAAGCTTACCTAAATAAGGTACAACCAACAAATACACTAAACTTACCTAAAAAAGCATGTGTAATCTCTTTTAGAACTTTAACTAAAATAAGTTTAATTCTTCAATTAATAACAATTGTTGTGGTTCACAACAGTGTAAATACTATGAACTGTGTTACTCCAGTGGTAATTGAACTCATCCTTGCATAGACTGCACATAACTTTTGTTTTGTCTGTATTGCTGTCTGGTGACGATTTGAAGCAGAATTGTCCATTTAGCAATGTGTCTTTTTGGTCACTTATGTTGCTTTAGCTCGTGCCTGGATTGTCAACGAGAGTGCACGGTCACAATGAGAGGAGGGGAAACTGTACTGAAGTGGGACAGTTTGTGGCTCAGATCACGCACCATCACGCCCCAAATCCACTTCTCGCATGTGTTGCTTTATCCAGGTCAAAACTGTAACTTTAGTCTGTTTTTTTTTTTTTTTAAAGAGGCGGGGGAAGAAGGAGAGGAGGGCAGTGAAGTGTTGTGCATTACGTTTCTGATCAGCACTAAACTCAGATCCAATCACCTGTCCGTTCACCGCTGACAGGTGTGCGTTTTCCCATCATGCACTGAGCCGTGCAGCCTCCGCAGTTGCTCCTGATGAACTGCGGCGGCTCAGGCGCTGGTCTCGTTTGGATCTCACGGTGACCGTCGCACTTGTGGCATCAGAGCAAGTCGGGAAGAAGTCGGATACAAATCTAACCTGAGCACTGCGCACAGACCGACACTGATCGAAACTGCGCAAGTCTGGCTCATCTCGAACGCGCCTGATGGATGGAAACGGAAATGTGTCGTCTTCTACGCTCGCTTATATTTAATTGTATTTATTTGTGTGTTCTTGATGTCACGATGATCAGGGCAAGCCTCTGTCACAGGCTTGTATCACATAAAACAGCTATAACCACAGTCACACAAAGCCTAAACAGCCATATTTATTTTATTCATAGTGTTTTCTATCAGGGCTGTTTTTGTTTCCTGTCTTCATAAAAGCAGAAGAGCTGCTGTAGGCTGCAGCTTTTATCTCCAGGTTCACTCTGAAGCCTCGATGATTGTTTTGCTGGATCTCCTCCTGTTACGTCGTACGTAACCACGTCATTGCTACAGCAGGTCCCTGATTGGTTAACGTGCCGCGAATGTTCGCAAAAGTTCAAATTTTTCAACTTCCGCGACCAGAGTGTTGGACGCGAATCTGCGTTGTTCGCTTCATCCGCCGATTCGCGTCTTCCCCTATTCGCGGGACTCGTGCGACAAACGCTCAATTCGCTGTCATTCGCACGGCGCTATTCGCTTGATTTGCGTCGCGTCATTCTCGCCGCAGGACGTTTGTTCGCGCCTGAACGCGGCTTTCCATAGACTTAACATGGTAATCACTCGCGCCTGACGCCTGATTCACGTCCGGTGTGAACGTACCATAATATTTTTGTTGTGATCAAATCAAAATTAACGCAATTAAATCACTGCGTTAACGCGCTCATTTTCCAGCCCTAGATATTTGACAAAGATGTTCACTAATAAATACATTTTTGAATTTCAGGGTCACAACTGAAAAAAAAAACAACTGAATTTTCCACTGTCCAGTCAAAAAACTCATACTCTTCCTCTTAAAGCATATTTTGGCCACACTGACTCACATTAAAATCACTTATTTTCACTCTACTGCCTTTGCAATACAGAAATGTTAAATCATGTTAATTCCTCTGTAACTCGCACAGGTGCGACCAAATCATTTCTGACATTAGATTATTTTGAATGAATAGCTTTCTCTTCCACCCTCAGAGGTGCCGAGTATTGTTATTATTTTAATAATTTGAGTAATCTGCATTAGGTTTGCGTTTGTAGTTTCAAATGATGTCAGACATAGTCCTTAATAACAGAGCCGGGCCACAGATCAGTTGTTCTGTTTCCCCGACCCCGTCTCTGTCACTCTGTCCCACCTCCCTCTCTGCAGGTCCCATTCAGAAGAGTGATCTGCAGGGAATATCTTCAATCTGTCAGAGGCTTAAATGGTTCACATTCGTGTTCTTTCAAAAAGACGCTTATACGCAACCCGCTCATTTCCTCCACACTATTTTCTGTCACAGCGGAGATTGCGTCATTGCACACTCCAAGAGAGGCTTTTGAGCAAAACATGCGCAGAAACCACTATAAACTAACTCCAAACAGTGTCCAGTAAAGGAGAGAGGCCTCAGGGCTGTAGCTTCTTTGAAACTTTAAAACTTAGCTAAGAAGCTTCTGTATTTAGCATGAGGTGCTGTCTCCTGCAGCACTGTCTGAGAGAGGAGCTGTTATTTAGAGCCATGAGAAAAAATACAGAGGACCAGGTAAAAACACCAGCTGGCCTGCTGTCCTTCAGACCTGATCTATGATCCTATAGATGAGCTAATGGACTAAGTCCTAGACACATGTTGCCTGTCCGTCCTGGGAGAGGATCTCTCCTTCAATTTGGGCTCCATAAAGTTTCTTCTTTTTCCCCACAGCTGGGTTTTTTTTTAGGTGTTTTTCCTTACCAAGAAGGAGGGTCTAAGGACAGGAGTGTCCTGGGTCTGTTTAGTTTAGTGTAGTTATTGTTTGTGTTGATTGTGTGTTAAGTCTGATTGTGTGTTTATGTTTGATTAACTGTTTGTGAAGATCTTTGAGGCGACTTTTGTTGTGAAACTGGGTTATACAAATAAAACTGAATTGAACTGAAGCCACAAATGAGCTGATAATAACTATGAGGGGAGAACTGAGGGGGATGTGAACAATTCACTTCTTCGATAGGCTAACTTATTTCTAATTTAATTCTTTAATTTGTGAAAAATAATCTGATAGGTAGGTAGGTAGTTTATTGTCCCCATAGGGAAACTGATCTGCAGTGAGCTGAAACATGCAACACATAAAAACAAAAACAGAAACACCCACATGCACACAACATACAATAAATGCAACATATATCAATTCATAAAAATTAAAAATAAAAAAACAGGCTCTGACCAGGCCACGCAGTTACTAAAGGCAACCTCAAGGATCCCCTGCCGTATAGTTCATACAAGACTTGGCTTAATAGAAAAACATTTATAATATATATATATATATTGAAATATAAATTATCAATCTGACATTTGTTTACTTTCACTTAAATTCTGTTTTATTTAGGGCCAGTGTGCCAGACTGTCTGAGGTTAACTGATATATTTCTGATTAAATTTTTTTGCCATATTGCTATCATTTGCTAATGTTCCTTAGACCACATTTTTCATTCTGTACATATCTCAATTAAAGTATGAGCCTGGTAAAATAGGGGCGATTTAATATTTGTGACACAGATTTTTAGTATGCGCCCCTAAATTTTCTGCTTGTGCCCTTAAGTATTTTCAGTCAGGGGCTACAGTGCTCCTGGCAAAAAAAGTTAGTCTGGAGGCCTGAATGATACAGCTAAATCTGCTGGCAGCTCCTGGTTTCACCTGTATGCTGAACCCTGCCATCTTGCACTCTCTTCACTCTGTGGCATCCACTCTTCAACTCCTTTTTTTTTTTTCAGTAGGAAGGAGTGCGTCAAATCCTACAAATAACTAGGTATCTGGTTGAACATATTCATTCACCATACATCTCAATAACCTTCTATGAAAAGTCAAAACTAGACAATATTTCCAATTTTAGTTACAAGAGCTGCAGTTTTGGTGATGCTCTGAAACAACTCACTCAAATCCTTACACTTGCCCAATTTTCCTGCTGCTAACACTTCAATTGTGATGACAAAATGTTCACTTGCTGCCTAATATATCCCACCCACTAACAGGAGCCATGATGGAAGAGAGAATCTGTTATTGACTTAACCTGTCATGAAATCAGGGGCCACACTTGTGCGGGTCCCAAGCCCAGATAAATGGCATAAAATCCTACGCCAAATTACCCAGGCAAATCACACAATTCACCCTGAAGGAAAGGGAGCAGCCAAAATTAACTTTAATGAGCTTTCTAGTGGACCTCAGTATTTTAAAATCTCGTGTGTGGCCAGTGCTGACAGGTCAGCTGAATATAATGTAATGATAATGGACCGCTGGAGTTTTAAAGATCTCTGGAGCGGTTTTAACCTGGAGCTAATTGTGATGCCGAGAGAGCTCATCGATGTGAGAAACACGTTCAGAGTGAGACATCGCTGCCCAGAGCTAATAATCACCTCTTTGTGCTTCAACATACATCGACCTAATGCTGCTCACCAATGTGGTCTATTCCGTATTCAACTGGCGACAATGTCAGGAGAAAATCTGTTTAAGTGTAGAGTCTAAACTAATTGAGTTTTTTTTTTTTTTTTTTTTTTTTTTTTTTACAAATCTATTTTTCAGTTTTGACAAAGTTACATGTTTTAAGACATTTCTAGTAACCTGACAAAAGTGTAACACATATTAAATCAATTCAGTACTTCAGTAGCTGTGATGATTGATAATCCCTAAGCCATAATCACCACAATTCAAATAAATGTTTGAAATATTTCAATGTTGACTCAATGGGGCGGCAACAGCTCAGCTGGTAGAGATGCTTTCCTTTCCAACCTTAAGGTTGCTGGTTCAATCCCTGCTACTGACAACTGTTGCTGGTTAAGACACATCACCAATTTTGCCTGCATTAAAGCGTTAGTGTGACTGGTGTTAGGAGAGGCCGTAGGTGCAGATATGCAGCCACAAATGAAAGAATAATGCAATTGTAAAGCGACTTTTAGAGGCCAAAAAAGCACTATATATGACTGTTGCATTATAATTACTACTATTATTATTATCAGTAGTAGTAATATTATAAATTGTAACTGAACTACTACACATCATCCCGGTTTTAGCCTCACTACACTGGCTTCCTGTGCGTTTTAGAATTGATTTTAAGGTTTTACTGATTACTTTTAAAGCTCGTTTAGGTCTTGCCCCGAGCTACATCACAGAGCTCTTGACTTCATATGAGCCTCCCCGCAGCCTTAGATCCTCAGGCAGGTCCCTGTTAGTTGAACCACAGTCGAGACTCAAAACCAAAGGTGACCGAGCTTTTTCGGTCCAAGCCCCTCGTCTCTGGAACGACCTGCCTGAGGAGATAAGGCTGGCACCATCAGTATCATCTTTTAAGTCACTTCTTAAAACCCACTTTTATCGTCTTGCCTTTTTATAATAATTGTTTGTTTTTGTTTCTATTTACTCTGTTATTCATGTATTGTTTTTTGTAATCCTTTTTGTTGTTAAGCACTTTGTCAACCTTGTTTTTAAAAGTGCTATATAAATAAAGATTATTATTATTATTATTATTATTATTATTATTATTACAGATATAAAGCCATGATATTCTAATTTATTGAGGTGCCTTGTATCTATTTGATTTCGTTTATTTTACGTAATGAAATTGTGAGGTAATATTTTATATAACAGGCTATTGGCGTACAGTGGTATGGGTTTGATAACAGAAACTGACAGATACACAAACCTCTGTCTGTCTGTACTGGTAAATGCATCCCTAACATTCTGGGTGAAACCCAAACTACAGCAGCCTTAGAGGGTCAATTTTTTAACTACTGCAGACTTACATAAGCAAATACATACAGTGACTTGCAAAAGTATTCATACGCCTTAGCATTTTTCCTTTATTGTTACCTTACAACCTGGAATTGAAATGGATCACTGGAAGATCTATGTCAGTCACTTTACATCACATGACAACATCTATGAAGACGCAAAATATTTTTTATTGTGAAGCAAACAAGAAATATTGAGTGTGCAAAAGTATTCATCCCCTTTTTAAAGAGGCCCCTAAATGAGACCCAGTGTTACTCAGCCTCAGAAGTCACAGAAACAGTTAGATAAGGTTGGCCTGACTGCAACTCAGCTGTCATTATGCCACAAAACACAATTTAATTCATCATTACAACATGTAAAAGATAAAGAACCACACCAAACCTGCCTAAAGAGGACCATCAGAGAGGCCAAAGGTGATATTGAAAGAGCTGCAGAGCTCCACAGCAGAGACTGTTGTATCTGTCCCAGGACCACTCTGAACCATACACTCCACAGAGCTGGGCTGTGTGGAGGAGAGGCCATTGCTTGAAGAAAATAATAACAAAACACGTTTTGTGTTTACCAAAAGGCACATGGAAGACTCCCCAAACACAAGAAGGTCCTCTGTCCAGATCCAATTAAAATGAGCCATCAATGAAAGATGCTATGTGTAGCACAAACCTAGCACCTGACTGTGTCCCCTCTCTAAAGTGAAGCCTGGTGATGGCAGTGTCCTGCTGTGAGGATATTTGTCATTGGTAGGGACTGGGAAACTGCTCAGAACTGAAGGAATGAAGGATGGAGCTAAACGCATGACAGTTTTTGACGAAAAAGACTCAAACTGTGCTGTACAATGCATCCAACCTGAAGGAGCTGGAGCTGTTTTTAGATGAAAAATGAGCACAAATCCTGCTGATATTATGCACCAAGCTCATAAACACTTATCTTAGAAAAGTTGGAGCTGGAAGTCCTTCAGAAGGTGGTTCTACAGACTTCTGACTTCAGGGGATGAATACTTTTACACGCTCAAGTTTTCTGTTTTTCTGTCATATTTCTTATTCGCTTCACAATAAAAAATATTTTTCATCTTCATAGTTGTTGTCATGTGATGTAAAGTGACTGACAAAAACCTCCCAATGATCCATTTATATTCCAGGTTGTAAGACAACAATAAAAGAAAAATGCTAAGGGGTATGAATACTTTTGGAAGCCACTGTATATGTGATAATTGGATACAGTTGGTTTTACAAAATCATCCTAGAGTTTACCAGGGTTGTTGGCGTGCTCCAGATGCCCTAGCACGGGCTGTTTGGTGATTTGGTACAGCAGCTCTCCCGGCTCACTGTCCTGGTCACTCGCCGAGAGCTGCAGAGTGGTGATCTTCTTCATTGTGTTTTCATCAAGAACCAGGTCTTTGTTCACCACCACAGACGGAGGGAGACGGTCCTCTGTGGAGAGAATGACCGAAAACAGAATTAAAATTTAGTGTCCCAACCTGGACTTGAACCAAGGATTTTCTAGTTGAGGGGTAAGTGCTCTAACTAATGAGCCTCAAAGCCCTTGTATGGTAAAGAATCCACTGAAACTAGTTACTTTACTGACCCCTTGTGGCTGGACTCAGTATCAATGGCCCTATCTCACAATGGTGCTAAATCCTTAAAAATCCACACCTGAACTTTTTATCAAAATACAACCATTACTTTTGGAATTGTTTTGCTTACAAGCTAACAAACAAAAGCTAGCCAAAACATCACTTTCTTGGCAGAGGTTATCAGAATTAAACCTAAACCTTGTCCACACAAACATATGGGCATTTTATATACAGGGATTCAGCATTTTGGGAGCCTGAATACAATAATTTTTAAAAACTGGGTCCCTGAGTGGAAAGATTTCAAAACAGCGATTACATGTTTCTGTGTTTACAGCCCACACACATCTTTTCTGAAAGGATGACGCTGTAACCCAACCCCTCCCTTAACCCTCATGCGCTAAACTCTGACAACAATAACAGTGCCTTACAGTGTTATGCTTGAGCTGCAGAGGCTACTGATCTTTTTATGGCTTTTACAGTAAAATATTCTGCTCCTCTTACTACAGACTCAAATATTTATAGTCACCTCCATGTTCTTATGTTTACACATGCATCAGTTTTATGCTTATGCCCCGAGGGTTCTTGTCTGTTTTTGGAGTGTTTCTGTGGCAGCGTTACACGCCACTAACACGGCTGGCATACAGTTAGGTCCATAAGTATTTAGACACTGACACTAGGTTTGTTATTTTAGCCTTTTTACCAAAACATATTCAAAATACAGTTATATAGTCTGCAGTTTAAGCCTGTATTAATTGTACATCTGTATTTTGAATATGTTTTGGTTAACAACTAAAATAACAAAACTTGTGTCAGTGTCCAAATACTTATGGAACTAACTGAGACGGTGTTGTGTTTAGGGAAAATGTTTTTGAATCTTTTGAACCTTTTCATGTCCGTATGAATATACTGTAGCTTAAGATTCAACCTAATAAAAACAGGACATTAAATTTCTAGTAAATTGTAGAATAGAATAATAGAACACTTTATCGGCAAATTCTACTATCTAACTTCAACCTGCCTTCATCTCAGTCTCACAGTGTGGACCCTTTAGAATGTTGTGACATCACATGAACACAACCTATTAGTAAGAAAAGTCTTAACAGCTACTATATTTACCATGCAATTCTTTCTAATCATTTAACATAAATTGCTCTCACACAGTTAAAATAGAAAATAGTAGAAAATTTCTCATAGAAGTGGCCTCTCTGTTCACTTAGTATTCAGTTAGCGTTGGGGGCTTAGCGATGCATGGTAAACTCTTTAGGGACAGGGCTAAAGCTGCAGTAATGGTCTTGTTTTCAGCCCCCAAATAAATCTACAATTATTGGAGTGCTACAGGGAACAGGAGAGGAAAAAGGAAAAGGCACCCAGGACGCTGATGAAGAAGGACTGGTCGATGAGTTTGTTGCCCTCGGGATCCACCAGGTTGAACTTGAACGACAGACTGCCACCTTTCTCCCCCTTCTCATGGCTGTACTGCACAAGGCCTGGAAAATAGATGTGGGAATACATTTAGTTAAGTACATGGGTCTATACAAAAGTTTTTAAACTGTGGTATGTGGACTGTGGTGCTCAGGAGTCTTGTACAGTTAAAATCCTGATTTAATTTAATTTATAATTCAATTGAATTGAATTTAATTTAATTCAAAGGCTGGTTCCTGGTTTTGTCCTTGATTCATAGTTGTTAGGTTCTAGTATTGTCCCGGTTTAGATCTGGTTTAGTTGTGGCTGAGTTTTGGTTTAATCCTGATTGAGTTCTGGTTTTATCCTGATTAAGCCCTGTTTAATCCTAGTTTTGTCCTGGTCTGTTCCTGGTTTAGCCTCGTTTAGTTCTGGTTTTGTCCTGGGGGCTGTTCCATGAAACCACCTAACTCCATAAGCTAGGCTTATTTGGATAAGTCTGACTTATTTTATTGTCACTTCTGTTCCATAAAACAGGCTCATCCTGAGATTCGCTCAGTCACTATGGAAACTTAGGCTGCTGAGCCTGGTCCGGAGCAGGTTTCAGGTCTGGCTTTAGCCTCAACACTTTATAACCTTCTACAGTCCTTCTACACTTATATCACAAATTAACTCACCCCTTAACATTTTAGGTGGCAGTAGCTCAGTTGGTAGAGCTGCTTGTCCACTAACCAGAAGGTTGGCGGTTCAAACCCAGCTCCCACTGTTGCATACTGTCATTGTGTCCTTGGGGCAAGACACTTAACCCACATTGCCTCCAGTGTCTGCGCACACTGGTGTATGAATAGGTGAATGGTTCCTTGATGTAAAGCGCTTTGAGTACCCATGGAGGTAGAAAAGCACTATATAAATGTGTTTACTTTGTGAAATACACATTTAGCTAAACTTAAAATGAATTAAGGACCTATGATTGACTAACTGATAAAGACTAGGCTTAAACATCACATGTTTTGGGTATAATTTATTTTGTTCTTTTACATTAAGCACAAAGATAGATTTTAAGAGTGTTTGGAGTGTTTTTTAATAAAAAAAAATGAGCTAACAGTATAGCACATTAATATCTCCATACTGCTGAGTCTTTGATGTACCGCTTTGTACTTTGTGATGGTAAAATGCTTCTAATGCATCTCAATTTCTTTCCCTCTGTCCTGTCAAACTGAGGTGAAAGGGACTTGTGCATTAGTCTTGCCACTCCCTCATGGACTGTTCCAGTCTTGAGTTAAAGGGATCGTCATGGAGGAAGGGATTTCCTCCTCGTAGTTTTTTATAAAGGCTCAATTGAATCCTCGCTCCTCTTTATTGACTGCAGATGCATGCAGCCCAATACGCGCGGCTCATTCAGTCCTGACTGGAGTTAGCTCCCCTGTATGAGCTCAGAGTGGTCTTTGTGGAACGGCTTAAGCCTCAAGTCCAAGGTACTTGGAGTGCTAGATATGTTTGGGTAGTACTTTGTGTAAAACATTGGAGAATCAGTAAACTATGAGATACATAATGGTAATGTATTCCCTACAGTAGGTCACTGTCAGCCCAGTTTGGAGATGCAGACAGGAGCAATGACTCAAGTATACTAAATAATGTATGTATTCAAATGTAAAAAAGCTGAAACATAACATAAATCTTTACCTTTGTTGACATCGTCCTGAGTGAATCCAGTGACCGGTCCCTTTACAGAGAGCTTGTCCTGTTTGTTGTTGTTGCTCAACAGCAGTTTCCCGCTCGGGGGGTCTTTGGTGAGGACGTATCGAAGTTTGAGGTTGTCCGAATCCAAGTCTGTGCCCTTTAAATTCTGCTCGGTGATTTTAGAAGAAGTGCCTAGGACATCAAAACACATCTCTTATTTCAAACTATTTTCACAACAAAATCTTCTCAATATTAGTCATAAATCCATATCGGTTGGGCTCTACTTCAAAGGGTCAAAATTCAAACTACAGCAGCCTCAGAGGGTCAAAACTCAAACTACAGCAGCCTCAGAGGGTCAAAACTCAAACTACAGCAGCCTCAGAGGGTCAAAACTCAAACTACAGCAGCCTCAGAGGGTCAGATCTTTTATTGTATTAAGCAGACATTTCTTCGTTTCTTTGCTTGATGTTATTTATGTGTTGTTCTGTGAAGTATATTTTACGTTCTGTTTAGTTGTGAGATTGGCACTCACACAGTAAACAGTAAACAGTGCAGCAGCTGTTCAGTCCCACATGGACCAGAATAATTCACTTCTGGGTCTCCAGGGATTTTCAAAGTCATAGCAAGATGTTACAGCTCATGTCATGTTTTCTAAACTTTAAAAAAAAAAAAAAAAAAAAAAAAACTTTTAGTTTTGGTGCAGAGGGGATGTAAGAAATCCATCAGCATTATTAAAAGCTAAATGATTATTTATTAAGAGCTTAAACAGTACAGTCCAAGTCAGACCACTTCATGTTATTTCCAAAACAAGGGATGTCAGTTTTATTACATTTACCTCCAGATACTCCTCTCTCCATCACATTTCAGCAGTGTTTCTTTCTTGTTCTTACATTAACACTAGAAGTATAACGATACATTAAAATCACAGTTCAGTTCAGTTTTTTGGGAGAGATTCGGTTCGATGCATTTTTGGTAAAAAAAAAAAACAGTAAAAAAAATAACTTAAAAATAAAGTAAATAAAAGCGACCTATTTAGGTGATCTGTTAAATACCGTATTTTGCGCACTATAAGGCGCACCTAAAAGCCTTTAATTTTCTCAAAAACCGACAATGCGCCTTATAAATGGATCAATGTTGGTTAATATGGCTACCGTATTCAGGGGGCGTCGCCGAAGTGACAGCGGTAAAAATGGTAAAGGTCCCAGCTGTTCAAGTGTGCCATAGGAGTGTTTATGGATCCTGCCGCAAAAGAACAAGGAGGCGCGGCCTTTGCTCCATCTCAGTAGAAGAGTTGCGACATTGAGGGGACAGAAAACTGAGCGCTTCGAACGCTGTTCATGTAGCTTTGAACTAGGGCTGTCACGGTGAGAGATTGGTTGCTTGGTCTCGCGATGAAATGGCACTGCATGAAACAACAAGGGTTTTCAACGCCGTCGAGCCAACTGCGGTAGTTTGGCGTCAGGAAGACGCGGAAGTATAAATCAGCCTTTAGCTTCAATGAAGCACCGCAGCTTCTGCAGAAGCCTTTTCCTTTCTCACCATTAACCCTCTGCTCTCCACTCCCAGCGTCTCTGAGCGCATATACGTGCGTAAACATTAAATGCTTCATGGTTTACAGTAAAATTAAAATGTGCATCCCATTAGTGAATCATTAAAATTATAAACTGCGGTTACCGCGGTCGCTTGTGCCCCAATGCGGTTGGATTACTAACAGCGCGGTATGACGATAATGCGGTCGACAGCCCTACTTTGAACTGTGACAAATGGAGTTGGAAATACATTGTTTTCAACGAGGGAGTTGTAAGAACGCTGGTTTGTATTCTATTAATAAAGTTTGACTGACTGACTTATCTGACTGTTTTATTGACATTCCCTTTAGCGCAGCACCATCTAGTGGATGTGCCTTATAATGCGGTGCGCCCTATATATGAAAACAGTTTTAAAATACGCCATTAATTGAAGGTGCGCCTTATAATCCGATGCGCCTTAGAGTGCGGAAAATACGGTAATCTTAAATTACACTCTTTATAAAAAATACACTTGTAACAATTAAACAGGCTTAAAAAAAATGCTAATATTAAGGTGTTAGGAACTGAAAACTGAGGCTCCCGTAGTTGGAGTTCTTATTGCTTTGGCTTGATCTGAATTACTAAATTGCAGAAGTGATCTGTGTTTGCGCTGCTTTTTTTCATTATAGCAGTGACATTTATATTATTATATTATATTATATGCCATTTTAAGTGCAATTACAAATTGGATATGTTGTCTGTAACAAACCCAATCTCTATGGAACAATGTGGACACACGACTCTCGTCCTTATCCACTTGTTTTTGCCATCATTGATTTTGACAGGGAAGGCAAAATGTTCTCATACAGGAGACCGTGGTGAGGTGGGACGGTCTTTGAGCTCTGGCTTCATGTTTGCCATGATAATGGTGTATGCAGTCCATCATTTAATAGTGTCCGTGCGGAAAATCACGTGTGAAATTAGGTTCTGATGTGCTTTATCTTTGCATAAGTAATCTAATTTTCTCTATTACAGGGTAAAAAGTTGCATAGTGATGTTTATACCTTGTGAAAACTTGCATCACTGACTGTGACAAAATATGTTTGTTTATTTGTTGTATCCCCATTTTTAATTAGATACATTTTTAATTAGATCCCCATTAGCTGAAAGCACATGCTATCAACCTAGTCTTCAGTGGGTTCATTTTAAAAATAACATTTCATCACATCACTTCACAACACTCCTTATGGACTATCACCATTTTCAAACATGGCACTTTTGAAAAGGACCCTCATCATTTATGTTTTTTGTAATAAGCAGCCTTGTTAAAGCAAAAATCAGTAACTCTTCTCGTTTCTTCACTCTTTTTGCCTTTCTTCTTTTTCCTTGTCTTTCCTCTATAAAGCTCCCCCTACAGTTCAGAGTAAAGTACTATCGTAAATACTCACAAGCTCAGTTGACTCCAGTGTGACCCCTTCTTTGCTTTAACTTTCCCCTCCACATATCTGTCCATATCTGTCCAGTTTTTTCTTCCATATGGCCGCTCTGGCACGAAGAAAATCAAGAAATAAAGTGGTTGCTAGCTTGTTGTTTGGCTAACCAGGACGTGCCTTGGTGGCACTCACTGTTGCAAGTGTCAATTTCAGCCCAGAGACACCAGGGGGAGATGCCGCACGCTTCATTTACCTTACAACAACACATTTAACCATCACACGGACTGCAAAACGGTTTATTTAAAATAAAAAAGTTACTGAGTTCTGTTTTAAGTGGCACTGTATTAAAATAAATCTCCAGTCACCTGCTGGCAGCTGCAAGCCTCTGTTGACAGTCATCCGGGGCCCCTCACTGCGCCTCACGTCCATGGTGAAGTGCAGTCGTCCCGTGTGAGTGTAGACCCCGTCTGTGAGAGTGAAGCCCAGCTCGTCGGCCCCTCCGCTAGCCGTCTCGGGGGTGTACACCAGCAGCTGGTCCAGGATGTCCTGATAGGTGAAGGTGGAGCCCTGGGAGAGGACTTTACCATTCTCCAGAGGCTGGGAGTAGAACTGACGCCTGCGCAGTTTCCCTGTAAATAAATGAGAAGAACAGAGTAGAGTCAGTTAGCAGATGGAACACAAAGCAGACCATAACACATTTAAAAAGAAAGATGAGTTCATTAGAGACTGGCTCAATATTGAACTATTTTATTTATAGGTCCAATTAGCGCTAAGTAGGCTAAAGGCTACATGCTAAGTCCCCGAATTCAGACCACAATAGTCTGTGAAAGTATACAAGCTTTATTTACCGTAGGAGGGCTTCCTGATGATAGTGAACAGTATTTCATTCTCAGGCGTGTCTCCATCAGAGACGCTCAGAGAAGAGTTAGTGATGACCACTCCAGAGTTCTCCTCCACATGGATACTGCTGACAGACACCACTGGCTCACTGTTGGCTTTACTCTGAAAAACATGAAAAAATAAATGTATTACAAACCTACTGTACTACACTGCAAGATTAACCCTACACTTGTGACTAACCAGTATTCTAATAACTTCTCATTTCAAGTACCATCACAGAAAATATTTGTCCAAGATCTAACCCCGGTCTAAAGCCCAGATTAAAATGGTCATGTAAACTTAAGCATGACTAAACTGAGCCTAAAACAGGACACAAGCAGGAGCAAACCATGGCCTGCACACAGGATTAAACCAGGATAAAACTAGGTCTAAAACAGGACTAAGCCCTACACAACTAGAGCAGGACTAAGAGGACACAATCAAGAAGTTACCCAGGACTAAACCGGCCTGCAATTATCTATTTAATGGTTTTCATCTTCAAAATCCCAGAGACTATGGAGTATCACCCGTGGGACCCGTACCACAGTTTGAGAACCACTGCTCTAGATTATTAGTATTTTGTGTCATGGTCTCTGGCTGTTCTGTGTTTCTGTCTCCCCCTCCCTTGTGTCTGTGTGTTACCTCCTACCTGAGGCGTGGCTACTCCTGGCTGTAGAGCACACACCTGGCAGCAATTTACTATCAACTCCACTACAAGAAGAGCAGCTCTCCAGCCGCTCCTCGCCAGTTTGTTGAACTATTAACACTGTTAGTGATACTCTTGGCTTTTTTTTAACTTACTTTGTCTTTTTGCTAAACCTTTTTTCCTTGTGTCCAGATCCTGCCTGCCTGCCAGGCCCAAATACTTACCTGCTTTTGTCTGAAGACACCTCAACCCCTCAATGTTACTTTGGATTAATAAGTTGTTTGAACCACTTACCTGTTTTGTTCTGCTTTTGGGTCCTATTTAGAACCGTGACAATTTTGCCTTTCTATTGATACTTTCCCAAGTTCATATTTATTAATATCCATGCAGTGACCTACAACGGCACAGCACAGCACTGACAGCTTCATTCATTTAGGCTGATAACAGATAAAAGTTTGCTCAGGCTTTACACCAAAGACACTTTTAATATTCATATCAGAGAGTTCTGTTCACACATCCATCTTTACTTCAGACAGAGTGGGCCCGTGTGAGTAAACAGCCCATCCTTTACCAACAGCACAGTCTTTTATCTCAGGTCTTACCAGGAGAAAAATTATGGACCCAGGGAACAACGGAGAACTAAAAAGTGTCTCGCATTCATAAAACATCCCAAACTACTAATTCATCCATTTTACACTTAATGAGTCTGTGAAGACTCCCACTCATCCAGAGTAATTGCATCGCAACAAAAAGTAAAAAAAGCAGTCATCTGGTCATCTAGTGTAAGAAAAAAGAGTTGAGTTGGAATCATCCTGAGGTGAGGTGCGAATTTGAGTCACTTCCAGTCCTTATCAGGTGCAAGTCGAGTCCAAATAAACTGAAGACGTGTCCAAGTCCCAGTTGAGTCTCTATCTGTGTATATTATAGCGCAGCATAGCATAGCATGACATAGTTCAATATTGTTTTGCTATAGACCCTTCTCAGCCAGCGTCATCTGATCACGTGATTTCAGCAGAGATGCATGGAGCTGCCATGTTGGATGGAAAAAGCCGGTTGTCATGCCCCGATTTGGATCAGTCCTGCTGTCTGTTAGCCTAACAAATTAAATTTGTTTTACTCATCAAAAATAGTTGAATGTGTCCTATATCTGTGATATAGGCTGGTGATCTGTGATCAACCAGCTGTTTGTTTAAGCAAAAAAGTTAATGTTTCACTGTTTGACAAAAAAAGTCACATAAAAGATCGTTCCTGCTGTAATCATCAAATAAAGTAAAAACTGATCTGAAGTCAGTTAGCGTCATTCTTACTGTCTGCTCAGGTTTATTAGCAGGGTAAACATGTTTTCACAGACATTTAGCAAATTGGGGAGAAAAAGAAAATACAATGTTCAGGACAGCTTGGTATTTGTTCTTTTCTGCGTGAGGATATGGTGATTACAGGATTATTTTCACAACATGGAATACTTTGATGGAAATATATCTTGATATTTACTTGTGGATTTATACGAAGTGATTGAGCGTTATCCTGGATTGTACAGGTTTTGGACAGAACCAGTGTTCAAAGGTAAAAAGTCTGTTTTTCGGTTTGGGCATACTGAGGAATCGTCATTAATTACACATATGTCCTATTTTAAGCATAGAATTAATTTAATTCCCATTTTGTACAGAACATAAGCTTTCTAACGATGTATATCATGCCTGTATTGACAAAATAATAACCGTTCAAATTATGTTTTCTTTCTGAATCCGGTCGCTGCTAGATTGAATGAGGTTAAACATGTAAATCCTAATACTCTGTATCTCAGCAAATGTGCGACTTTTTAAGGCCTTAAATTCTGATTTATAATGTTAGACTTTTAAACCTCCATGGTAAGCCTAGTTTATTGAAGTATTTATATTGCTTTTTCACTAATCTGCATCTCTCATCTGCCTACTCACATGGACAACAGTTGTTTAGGGCACTTTCCATACTAAAGGTCTGTCACCCATCCTGCCACTAAATATTGTGATGCCTCTAAGGAGCTCTCTGCCTCTTGTAAGCTTTTAATTGTGCCCCTATAAAGTGAGATTGTCGACTGATTGACTAAATAATTGCAAATGTTGTATTCCAAAGCGGATTGTGTGTTGAAGGCTGGTAAACTGTTATTTTGACATCATATGGCTCATAAGCATCGACAAGTGAACATTTCTCTAAATATCGCTGTCTGACCTGTCCACTTAACGTTAAGTATTGAAACGGTGTAGAAAGTGGTAAATATGAACTCAATTTCTATGCATGATCACTAATCGCTAGCCAGCTACACCGGCTTTTTGCCATCCAAAATGGCAGCGCCAACAAACCAAGTCACGTGACTGAGAACGGTCTATATTCATGCAATAAAACATCCACAACTTGCTGGACAAACACTAAATTTACATGGACATTTTAAAGGTGACTGTAAAATTAGGCTTTTAAGGAAAGGATAAAGGGGCATAGCATCAGACAGTGAAGCCAGGACAACAGCACTGGGGCCCAGGAAGTTTAGGAGCCCCTGAGAGTGGCCCTTGTCCTTTTATGATCATTTAATAATAATAAAAAAAACAAATAAAAAAAAAAACACTTAATTGAATTTTTTTTTTTCAATTAATAAAAAAATTTGAAACTTGGCATATTTTTTGTGAGCATTTTATTTTTTAGAAATGTTGCAATTTGTCTAGTTAAGAATTAAAAACACAAATTGTAAAATTAAACAAAATTAAGATATTTTTAAATAATGAACTGTAAGATGATAATATTAAACTATTCACCTTGGAAGAACATGTTTCCTGTAACACAACTACATCTTTTAACCATTTTTAAACCAACCAATTTCAAAATAAATATGCATGAACTCAATGAAAGTGCTAAATGAATGTGCTTCAGAGCTTTGGGGCACAATGTGAAAACCTGCTCTGGGGCATCTCATCACCAAGTTACGCCACTGAATTGATAAAATATGTTGATAAGACCAGGGGACGGCCGTCACACAGCAATAAGTGGAGGAAGAAATAAATGTCTAATAGACCAACCTGGATGTCAATTTCCACGTTGAAGGCCTCCGTCTGGCTGTGTCCATTGCTGATGTAGAAGCTGAAGATGTCTTGTTTGTCTTGAGTTCTGTCTTTTTTGTCCTGGACGTAGAAGATGTGCTCAGAAATCATGTCATCCATTGAGAAGGGAGTGTCCAGAGAGATGACCCTGGAGCCGCCAACCGCCCCGCCTGGAAATGAATGGAAAAAAAATATTTAATTTAGAACAAATGTATTTTTATAACCTGCGAATGAGGCCCCTTTAATTACTCCCAAACCCACATCTCCATGTAATTATTTGTAATTATATAACAGAGGCAAATGGGGGTGCTATATTTAGTATATAGGTCTAGTAATTGTTTTGTTTCCATATTAATGGAGTAGAAATTGCATGTGTGAGTGAGAAATAGTTTAAAATGTCTCCTTTAGCTCTTAAAAGTAACTAAAATGGCTTACAAATGGTTTCAAATCCACCCAAAACCTGTTCAAAGCAAATGAGCAGATTCAACTTCAATCCCTTCAGGCAAAGTATTACAGATCCAACTAAAAACTTGAATGGGCCTTCTAACAAATCTTTTCAAATTCATTTTAATTCTGAATTAAATTATCAAAAAGTTTTTTTTTAATATAACTAGAAAACATTTTTATTTAATTAAAATCAGATCAAATACAACAAATTCTCATGTAAATGTATTTTAAATTAACGCAAATGCACCAAAACACTAAACTAGTTTATCAACCAACCTGTTCACATTTAATTAAAGTAATTCAAATTCATTCATTCATCTTTTTCTGCTTATTTCCGTTAGGAGTCGTGAGTACTGGAGCTCATCTCAGTAATTATGGGCCCTGGACAGGGGCCATTTAGTCACTAGGCTGACACTTGCCCTTTACAAACAGCGACTCCGGCTTCCCGGAGTACCCAGAGAGAACCCATGATAACATGGGGAGGAAACTGAGGACCAAACCCACGGTCTCCTTGCTGGGAGGGAAGAGCACTAACTGCCTTGCCACCGTGCCCCCCATAAAGTAATTCAAATATGATTTAAAATCTAACTAAAACTCATTCATGCAAAAATATACTTAAATATATCTATAACACTGAAAAATAGGGCTGCGGAAAAAAATTGAATTTGATTTTGTGATATATTGCCATAATTTTGTGACACAATACCAATACTTCAATACTGATATCAATATGTTGTCATGCATAGTAATAGTGACAATAATGACAGTGATGCACAGTACAGCACTTCTAAATACGGCCACACAAATAAAGTATTTCTAAATACTTCATAAATATACTGACTGATGTTGATTTATGACTTTTGGAAACTGATCACGGGGTTTCTTGTTTATTTAAGTCTATAAGTGACTGAAGTGTGAATTGATGCCAAAGTATTGATACTTTCAATACTGACACATTTAATGCTTACATTGATATTGACATGAAAGTGTTCTGAGCCTCGAGTGGTATACAGTAGCCATAATATGTCACACGCGTATATAGCCCTTTATAATTCACAAAAATTCAATTAATACAGAGAAGAAAAAAACTATAGTTCTTTACTTCTTGTGCAGTATATCAATAATTGCAATATTCAGGGGTTAAAGTGGAATTTGGGAAGTGAGGGAGCCCATCACACAGTCAGTATATACAGTAGTTACATATACTACTATATTAGGTTTAATGCACCATTCCCCAGAGCTTATACTGTATCTGTATGTAGAGAGTGATTTGAAAGTGCGTGTGACACGTATGGGGGTCTTTCCCAAGGAAATTTGAACAAAACATAAGCAATTTCCTGTATTTTGGCAAATTTGAAAGAATATTTTAGAGAATATAATATTCTAGATGGCTACCACTCCAGATGGCTTACATGAGCCAGCCCTGGCTCTTTGTGCCCAAGAGAAGAGCTGAATGTAGATCCTGCTGCATTGCAGACTGTTTTTTGTATGTGGGGAAAATTAAAGGCAGGGGGTTCTGGGGGACCCTCCTGATGAAAATCTGAACAAAACACATGTAATTTCCTATATGGTGGTGCATTTTAGATGATATAATATTTGCAGCTGCCTACTAAGTTATTGTAAAAATATGGACACAATCCTTGGTTTTACTTCTCTCCAAAATTCAAGACAAACATTTTTTCTAACATACACCTATATTTCAACTGTATGTAGTAACTTTTTTATTTTCAGTGTGCTAACATTTACTAATTCGAATGTTTTCAAACCTGTCCAAAATTCTGTTCAACTTCATCTATCTTTTCCCTTTACCAATCCATCATTAAACTAATCTTAACCCAATCTGCCTTCTCCATCACCAGACCCCACCAGGACGCCTCTACTGTTGATTTTTCCATTATTTTTCTCCACAATTGAAATATCATCCAGCAGAACACACCAAGGCAGTGTTGACATCTCTGTTTGCCTGTGAGTGGAGCTAAACTAATGGAAGCCCTGAGAGCGCGGGGCTGCAGCAAACAGGAAATGAATGGTGTGGTGCAGAGTGGAGATAGCACTAGAGCTAAGCCATAAATCTAACTTCCCCAAAACGCTTTTATTAACTTTGGTTCAGCTCACTTTTGATCTGTATTTGACACTTTTATCACTTGAGGAAACTGATGGCAGCATATGAAGTCATATTATTGAAGGATATTTCATAGTTGTTTTTTTCCTCAGTTTCTTTCTAATCTAATAACACAACAGTTTGGGGTTAGGTTCTTTTATTAGTTTTTTGTAAAGGTTGTTGCTAGCTATATTTTTTAGGACCTGGACCTTACTGGTCCACAGGACTCGGTGCTCCAGGACCAAACAGCACACCTGTGTTGATCTACTTGGTCTGATTCGAATTCACATTGAGCACTGTCAAAAAACTCTAACTAACGTCCCTCTCCTTATATTACCATACAGCGCACTTTCATAAATATTTAAAGAAGCATTAACTGAACACAACAGTGGACACCTCGGTGAGTAATACAAAATCTGTGTTGTGCTAGCTGTGTTTTTACATCTGTTAGCTGTTAGCAATATTTCAAACAGCCTACACTATTTCTAAGCTACTGAGAATCTAACTTTTTTTTTTGTTCATAGTCAAGTTAGATGTGCGTATGTTTTGTGTTTTTTTGCCCTTGGTAAACAGTGGTCTAGACCTCTCCCTGCCCTGTCTGTCGTTTAGTCCCTTTGCGTTCATGCTGAGACTGCTCCCCTCATTATTGTCCTAATTAATTAAATTAATTTTTTATTGCCCAGCCCTAGTGTAGCCTCTATTTTCTGATTATATTTAAAACACAACGGCCTAATGGTAAAGAATCCACTAAAAGTAATAATTTCCTTTATTGACTTGTGGCTGGAGTTATTATCTTGCAATGGTACAGAAAACCCATTTCTTCCTTGGCCCATTACTGACCTTTCCTGAAAATGTCATCAAAATATGAGCATTACTTATTGAGTTACCTTGCTAACAAACTGGCAAAAACATAACCTCCTTGGGCGAAGTAATGAGGAAGAGAAAGGTGTTCTCAGATGAGCTTCCAATATTGTTTGGAAATTAAAAACACAATGGATTACGTGTACTCTTAGTGCCACTGCTGAGCCTGGATAAATGGAAAGGGTTGCTTCAGGAAGGGCATCTGGTGTAAAAACCTATGCTTCTCACACCTGTGTGTGAACCACTACATGCTAGCCCAGAAAGGAAGCGCCAAAACAAAAGATTTATTCTATTGATTTTTTTTTTTTTTTCAAATTTTAGCTTTAAAGGATAATTCTACATTACAGAAAGCAGACAGCAGTGGCAAATGTACTTCAGAAATGAAAGAAAACTCCATATTGAGACAAACAAATTAACAGAAATTATGTTTTTCAGTCTATAATGAGACCTTCATTGTCTTCATTGTCTTTTCTCCATAAATATAATTGAATTTGAATGGGGCAAGGTCACTCTGATAACCTTTCTGATAAACCACTGATGCACTGTGCACCTTTTTACTGTCTTATCACATTTTACATTCCTCTCCTTCTGCAGCCGTTCAAATTAAAGTGCTCTGAACACGGATGCCCCCATTATAAATTCTCTGTGCAGTGTATTGGATGCGCCCCGGTCTCATAAAGATGCACTGATAGATTTACATATAAATTCAATCATATAGGACGCGCCAGTGTAGGGGGGGTAGACTGTTATCATGCTATAGCGGGACAGGTGGAAACAACCTCAGGAAAGCAGTCTTCCACATCTAATACAGCACATATATGAGGTGTTCCTGTAAATAACAGAATGGTGGGATAGGAATCATTATGAAGGTAAAGTCATTGGGAATGCATAGAAAACTAGCAGCACTCGGAAGGACGGTGGTCCTGAAGGGCAAGTCACACCAACAAAATCAAAAACATCCAAATGAAAACTTAAACACGCACACCAATTTGGAAATGCGCACACAATTTCAGAAACATGCACATAAATTTGGAAAAACACACAAATTCAGAAACATGCACATAAATTCAGAAACACGCACAAAAATCCAAATTTGTGTGCATGATTCTGAATTTGGGAATGGTATTTATATAGCACTTTCCCTATGACATAAGTCACCCAAAGCGCTTTACACAGAAGGGAAGGGGTATTTCATTCACTCCATAGTTGATGGTGGTAAGCTACTTTTGTAGCCACAGTTTCCCCTGGGGTAGACTGACAGGAGTGCAGCTGCACACATCTGTTCCTACTGGACCCTCCAACCACTCACTCACACCGGCTTCCTGGTGTTCCCCAGCGGTGTTCCCATCCAGGTACTGACCAGGCCCTACCCTGCTTAGCTTCTGAGATCTGACGGGATCAGGCATCCACAAGGCGGTATGCGTCTGTGTGCGTCTATCCAAATTTGTGTGCTCGTTTACGAATTTGTATGCGTGTTTTTATATTTGTTAGTGTGACTCGCACTTCAGGGCCACCGTAGAGAAGATTTCCAGCAGGGCATCAGTTCTACCCTGGATCCAGACAGTTATCCAGACACACAACAAAAATGTATTATTTCCTCCCTGGCCCATTGCTGACCTTTGCTGAAAATCTTATCCAAATTTGACCATTACTTTTTGAGTTAACAAGAAATATTAAATCTTTGGTGGAGGTAGCCAAGCATTCCATTCAAAAAATGTGGATATTATAAAATAGTGTTACAATGATCTAAACCTGTGGAAATTAATCTTAAATGAAATCCTTCAACAAAAATATAACTTACACCTGCTTAAATCAAACAAAAGCCTTTTAAAATTATTTTTGAATGGGACTAAAACCTACTTAAATCCCTGTGTCCCAGTTCACGGGCGACTCTAAACACTGACTGGACTGAATATAAAGTAGCTGTGTCCAATGGATCCATCAAGGACACAGAGAGCTCAGAAGGACAAACCAAGAGAGAGCAACATGACAGACTGTCTGTGCCTGTGTGAGACAGTGGAAATGTGACACCAAATGTCACCAAACTAATGTGACTGAATCAGAGTGGACAGTAACTACATTTACATATATACAGTACTTATTCATGTAATTGACCTGAGCTAATGCCATTTCTTGAGTAGAAGCTCGACTTGGCATTTGAAAGTCCTGGATTTGAGCCAGTAGTAGTGTGAGGAGTAGTTCCTCTACCTGAGTAATATTATTTGAATGTACTGTAATGTAATGTATTATTTTCAGGTGCCAAAAATTTAATATCCTTTTACTAATATATTGAACTATACTTTTACCTATTCCCTGGAGGAGCACTGAGAGAGACCTAAGACAGACATCTGCAACCTGCTGGCCCACTCTTGTGTCTCTGTGTGTTTCTGACATCATACTATGCTTATAATAAATTGGTGTATTTAGCATAATTGGCTGCACGTTTGCCTATTGCCATTTGTTTTAGTAAAGCTAAATTAAAACAGAAACAAATGTGTGAAAATTGGGCAGTGAGAACAGTTAAAGATGAGTTTTTTTCAAAAACCAATAAGACGATCCCAGTCAAACTTCATTAGAGCTTATGGAGAGCTACAAAATGCATTTGGATTTTTTGTTCTACGAGGTTCTGTTCCAAAGAAACAAGCAAAATCTGTTTATTGCTGTTTTGGGCTTTTCAGTCTGAGATAAAACAATTTTGAATGTTTTCTATGAACTGCACTGTAAGAGCCCAGACTGCTAAGATGGTTGCAGAAGCTGGGGATCTTCAGTCACATGGTGCCCGGACATGTGCCCCGCTATTAATGACCATCCATGGGACAATCATATTTACATTAAAGGCTAAGCAACTTTTGTACATTATTATTGGTTGAGGCTCTTTACAGACACATATTTAGTATTACAAATTTAGAGCAACAAGTCAGCTCTTTGGATCCAAAAGGTGGCGGACCCCTGACCTAGGACAAACTCGAGGGACTAGGCATCTCAGCTGGTGCGGGACAGCCTCTGTATTCCCCAGGAATAGTCGGAAGAAGTGTCTTTGGAGATTAAGACTAGGTGCCTGCTGTAATATATATAGAATATGCAACAAGAGAGTATTAGCTTGATGCTGACAGTTTTTGTTATCTTTGCAGTAACTAAAAGACAGCGCCTCTTTGATCTATAAGTCTAATAGTGTTACTGTGACTGTACTTTGACATACAGCTTCATAAACCTCTCTATCTGTCACATCTGTCAGTGCTGTATCTCTCGTCTGTTTCTCCATGTTTTTCATTAAATGTTTGACTTCAAATCTGTTCTGCTGTTGAAACCATTTTCCCAGAAGGCATCTATGTCTTTCATGTTCGATCACCTTCTTCATTTTTCCAAACGCTTCCTCTAGGGGGCACAACAGAGTCTTACGAGCGCCGGGGGAGAAGAGGGACTAGAACAATGTCTGCATCAGTCTGTCTGTGAGTGTGTGAGGATATCCAGGAGCGGAGGGACGCAGAGTAATCATGAGCTGACAGATGGAGTTGGGCCGCGAGGGATTCCACTGACTTTCAGACCATACAAATGTGAAGCAAACAGAGGAGAGAGCTGGTGTAGGCAGAGGTGTGGAGAGAGATGGCTAGGTTTAAATTTGAAATGGGTAAAATTGGATCTTATCTGATTTTAATAGTAGTTAGTTTTAGTGAATAGAAAGGCACTACTCTACAGGTAAAAAATGACCCAAATGACCAGTCCAAAATAAAGTGTTCCAAAACAATTTAGATCACAAAAATCAAATACAAACTTAAATCGTTTGACACGACCAAGAAGAGTTGTCCACCATTAAAGTGGCTATATTCTGCAAAACTAACTTTTCCTTTCTTTCTCCCATGTTATAATGTTGTTCCCTCATCAAAAACAAACCTGGAGTTGTGTTTTGTTTCATTCATGCCTGTTTAAGTAATCCTATATTCTATGGCGCTGAGTTTGTGAGGACTCAGAATGCTTGGTTCCACAAACCTCTGCCTCTCCCACAAACCCCCGCCCACTCCAGGAAGAACTGACCAACCAACAAGCCCTCTACATCCAGCCTGCTCTCATTCATTCATCCAAAAAATGGTGTACAGCTCTGTTACCACTGATTCCTCACAGACATTTTTACTTTTGGAGTAAAATGACTTCATACTTCATACTTCATAGTTTAAGGAAGTGAAGTGCTCTTCTTCTTTAGCCCTTATTATGTCTATGGCAGTAAAGCCATATTATAGCCCAAGGTAATACTAATTTACATTTGTTTTAATGTTTATGAATATGCATTGTTCCCTTTCTTAAACAATAATAAATAAATACATACATAAATAAATAAATGGATAGTATAATATGGTACAGGCCTACCAGCAGTGATACCACTGATCTAGGGTGTGACCTGCTTTAGACAGCAGCTCAGATGTTTTTATTTCATCTCCTCAATGAAAACAGATGGCACAGTAAGTGAAAAGGCTGGTTAGTTTTCATTTCTCCTGACGACAGGAGAAAGGCTGTTCATCGACCGAACACAACATAATATCCATCTGTGTTCAGACAAAACAAGGTCAAAAAGAAATCTTCTGGAGGTAGACACTTCTGCAACTCAACAAGCTCTGGTGACCTTGTTTTGATTGTGAAACCTGGATGAATGAGAATCTCCTCAGACATCTGTTACATGCTGCTACATTTGTTTGCTTTATTATGATGCAGATCTTTGCATTAGCATTATAGCACCAGCTGGGAGTGTCTGCTTAAAGCTAATCATTGTATTTGTCAAGTATTTTATTATTACTGGATGGGTAGATATTGTTGCCCTGCTAAAGCAGTGAGTTTCTGTGTTGAACTCACCTGGTTTTGTGTTCTCGATGAATCCATATTTAGGAGGACTGACCAGCCAAACCAGCAGCTCTCTTCTGGGAGTGTCCTGGTCTGAAACTATGATGTGGTTAGTGGTCAGCTGCACTCGGCCACCCTCCTGGACCTGAGCACACAAATAACACACTTTACAATACATGTCATGTGCCAATAATAGAGTGTCTTTATTAAAGTGTTGCTGTTATTTACATAAAAGGCTACAAAGTGGAGCAGCCCAGAGCCATCCTGCAGGGTAACTGCAGTGAGTTTGAGAGGGTGTGGCAGCCTCTGCGGGATTACCTGCCTGGTGACCTAGCAGTAGGGCTGTAGTCGACCACAGAAATTGTTAGCCGACCTAAGATATGCCCAATACAGCGATTAATCGACAAAAGAATATGTGGAGGGACTTACTAGAGAGTTACACAAACAAGTGACTTTACATTAATTAGGTGATACAATATAAACTGCAGATGGCTGTAAAATATATTGTTAACTAAAAATCATCTATGCTCTCTTAAATTAGTTATCAAGTAATAAATTGTCGAATTTATCACTTGATTACTTTTGTTTACTTTCATTTGTTGACGCAAAAAGTGGATGCAATGAAATTTTGTCAACCAAGACCTCACTAACTGACAGACTAAGTGACCAGAGGCTGTCAGTCATATCTGGCAGAGCTGCTGTGTAAGGGCACTTCTAGTGACATTTTTTAAAAATTTTACTTTTTTTATTTTCCTTTTTGTTTTGCTGTTTCTGTTTCTTTGTATTTGTTTAAAAAAACAAACAAAAAAAACAAAAAACAAATATTATTTAAAGTCTAGTCTGAAATCTACAAAGGGTGTGTGTGAATACCTTGATGCCGCTGCGCACAGTGACCTCCGGGGGGCGTCTTGGGGCTGAGCTGATGGTGATGGTGCACATCTGGTTGTCGAGGCGGTTGTTGTCTCCGTCGTAAACAACAAAGTGGACGATGTCTGTGATGGGCTGGCTCCCGGTCTCCACAGATGTGATGTACCTGAAAGATATCACACAAGTATTAGTGCTATTCTGTTTCCTTTTATATCTTCTTTTCTTATATCTAAATTTTCAAGTGTTAAATTCAATACTTGAATATGGTTCTATACTGTTAAATTTAGTTGAAAGAATGAGATCCATGAGTGACATCAAGATGACAAAGGAAATGCAGACAGCCATCATTTTTTAAAAATAAAAATAAAACATGTATTTTTCACAGAGTAGACTGACCTAAGACACAAACAGTTTGTTTTTAAAGTAAAATTTTGCGTTTTATATTTAAAAAAAATGTGTGTTCAGTTGATGCAGGAGTCATGTGTGACACTATTCCTCTGAGTCATGCTTGGACCATGACTGATGTGAACTGGACCATGTTAAATATTGAGTCTGAGTACAGCTGAATGTTTTTTTAATAAAAGCATGTTCCAGGAACATCATTTACAACTTTTAGAAATTATTTTTTATTGACTGATTAAACTGCTTTTAGTATTATCTGACAATACAATGTTCACTAAAGTGGCACTCAAAGAGAAAGGTTTCAAGCACTGCCCATTAAATGAAGGGAGTGAGTGCATTAAAACGGTACTGTGTAACTTTTTTTACCTTAAACTGTTGCAGAGTGTGATGGTGGCAGAAAAAACTTTGTACAGATACGAGGATGGGAAAGGAGTCAACTGGACTTGTGAGTGTTTACGACTGAAATGCAGGGAGAGCTCCAGAAAGGAACGTGAGGCCAAAACAGTGAAGAAACAAGAAAAGTTACTGAATTCTCCTTTAAAAATGTAACATCAGTTCATGTGTGGCATTTTTCACCAGTATCATATTGGTGTGTTCATTTTACGCTGAAGTTTTTTGTAGTACAACACTATTATTGAATTGCTAAATAGAGTAGAAAAGGTCGTACAATGACAGACAATGTAATAACACTCACAAAATCAAATAATATTGTATAGAAATCACAATAGTTGCAATGGGCCTCATGTGTCTCCTCCTGCCTGACACAAAACTCTTTCTAATCCTCTGTGTACCTAAATGACAGCACATCTCTGCTGTCTTTGAAAAGCCATTCAATCTTTACAGAGTATTTACAAAGTCTTCTTCGTCAAACACAAACTCAAAGACTGTTTAAACTCCTTCAAACTCACCACCGGGACCTCATTTACAACACAAGGTCAAACTCAACAGAAACTCATCATTCCTTCTACCACTTTCACAACTTTCTGCAGCGGCTCATTCAGCTCAGAGGTCTGTGGCTTCAACCTGGAGAACATTCTTTAGTGTCCACACCCAGACTTATTCACATTAAAATAATCTACTTTAAAGAGAAAATCTGGACTATTTCTGTTGAGAAATACAAAAAATGTGAGCAGTGAAAATAAACTGCAGCTGTAGGAATGCATTTAATTTGATACAACCTTGTATAAAATATAAAATCATCTTTTTTCAAGGCAAGAATTCAACAAAAAGATGATAAAAAAAATAATAAAATGGAGCTGGTGGTGATTTTTTTGCATGTATTTTTCAGCCTCTGAATGACAGGGTTACAGAGGAATTAACAGGATTTCATATTTCTGTATTGCAATGCCAGCAGAATGAAAATATGTGATTTTAATCAAAAAGTTCCAGGAGGAAGAACGTGTTGTTGTTTTTTTTTTAAACAGTGGAAAAATTTGTAAAATTCTAAAATTAACATCTTTGTTAGATATCATCATCACAGCATGACAACTGCCAAAATGAGAGGAAAAATTACAATACTACAAATTACAAAAGCCCTAAAAGGGTGGCAGGAGGGCTAAGAACATGCAATGTGTTATATATTTAGAATATATTTCTTTTTATATTACTATTCACTTATGCACTGTATATTTGTTTATGTATATGTGTACATGTATACATATAATGCAGAGCTTCTATTTTAATTTCTTGTACTTTCTGCTTGTGGGATAGACTATCAAAGAAGTACTTAATCACTAACTAACCAATGTTGACATGCAATATGGCTGCACAATATGCAATAACATGCAATATTGAATTTTGCAATTACTATATGACTTGGAATATCTGAGTCCAGCTTTGTCATACTAAAAGCTGAATTGGAGAAATACAAAGCTACAAACAGTTTCATTCATATTTACTCATTAATCAAGCCACAGTCAGCTTGTGTTTGTTTACTGTCTTGACTTACACAATCTTAGTTGTCACAGGGAATGCTGTACATTGCAATAGGGCTACTAGGGCTGGTACGATATGCTTTTGTAATGACACAGTCACAATACTGTGGTGTTGATATGATTCATATTGCGATTTCATCATATTCTGATACAACAATATTATCAATTACTGTAATGTTTTCTCCTTAAATTATACAAGAAATCAAGTCACGTTTTCAAAGATCAGTTCTTTAACACTTTGGCCGACATCTGACTGTGAAAGCAGTGCAGCATTTTAGCACTATAATTATCCATGATGTCATCAAAATATTAATACTTAGTATATATACGGTGAAGCATGAAATTATTCATACCCATGGCAAATTCACATGCCACTTTTTGTTCAAATGTAAAAAAAGCTGAGAAATATATTTTTTCCACAATAATACCTCTTGTACATCATCTTATTATCTTTTGGGAGAAGCCTGTGTCATTTCCGGTTAAAAAAAAATACAAAACTTGCTGGTTGAATGAAAGTAACTTTAAGTCAGAATTTGACAGGGGTATGAATAATTTCGGCCTTCACTGTATATATATATATGTATATACAGTTGAAAGAAAAAGTACTGGCACCACTTGGAAATATTAGGATTTTTGCATGATTTGGTCATAAAATGTGATCTGATCTTCATCTAAGTCACAACAATAGACAAATACAGTCTGCTTAAACTAATGCTGCAAAAAAAAGAAAATTTTTCATGTTTTTATTGAGCATTTATGTAAACATTCACAGTACAAGGTAGGAAAGTATTGGAACCCCTACACTAGTCACATCTTCACCTGGTGTATACTAGAGCTAAGCCTGGACTAAATTGGTACAAAACCTGGTCTGTCAAGGCATTCCATTTATGTATCCATTTACTGTAATTAAATAATAAGATTAATTAGACAAGCTTATTGTGGCGTTCTTTAACATATCCTAGTGCGTACCTGATGCGCTGCTTGTTGATATCATCCATGGTGAAGGAGGAGTACTCCCTCAGCTCCTCGGGCTGCAGCTGGGACTCACTCCTGGTTAAAATACCGTACATCGGGACCGAGACCAACTGGATCCGGATTTGCTCATCTGGAGAGGTGTCGTCCTGTGAAAATGATTGTACAGGCTTTAGTATTTCAGACTGCTGTTGAGAGCATATGGGGCAGACTGCACTGAATGGCTTTAGCAAAGGCAATCTGAAGGTATATGGCTATTGAACAAAACACTAAACACCTGCTGTTCAAAGAGTAGCCAATAAATTCTAGCAGATGTCTTCTTTGGCCAATCAATGGGTATTTTAGTTAGTCACACATAAATCTTGTCTCTTTTTATGCACCAAATAGATAAAAACACACACAAGTAGATAGCCTAAATTGCCATTGTAACAATATATAACTTCACATATCTTATTATTGGATAACAGCAGTAATAGTAATTGAATATTATTGGTAAAATTTGATTTTCATCTATTTTTTGTTTCCCTATTTGTTCTCTGGCAGCTGATTTGTTTTTATTTTGTTTTTTAATTGTTTGTTGTACCAATTCTGTATTCTAACAAGTGTACACTGTATTTGTTATTTTATACCTCTTGACACACATAAACACACACACACACAGATGCATTTTTCCAAGACGCTTTCTTTTGCAACTTCCTTTCATTATTGGAAAATGTAAATATTGTTAATAGTAGTTCTGTCAACTGGTGCAAGAAAAAAACAACAACAACTTATTACCCTGTTATAAGCCATGTAAAAATCATCCAATGAGAACATCCGTTATTCTAGTAGGAGTGGACACCCTTTGGTGTCAGCACGTGATTGGCCAACGCTTGTCATAACGCTGAACAGAACAGAACAATTCCATTTCAACAGCTATGAGGTGAATGAACATTTTTCGTCACTCACAGTGTAGGCCAGGTGGGGGCGCCGTATGACTGTGCTGCTCTTCTCCTTCACCTCCAGAGACAACGCGGCATTGGGGTCCGGCCGCGGCCCGCTGCCCCCGGTGCCCAGCACAGCGACCGTCACCACCGCGGTCGCCATGGAGATGCCATCGCTCACGGAGACGGTGATGTGGTCATCCTGGTTAGAGCGGCCGCCGTGGCGATAGAGCAGGACGTTACGGGTGATGTCGCTGAAGGAGAAGACGTCACCTGAAGGGAAAGACAGATGTGAGTAAAGTAGTCTCAAACCACCAGGAGGTACTTGTTATGGCTGCAAAGCATATAGCAAATTTATTATTTTTGCAATATTAACAATGCCAAAGCTTTGTATTGCAAACAACTACTTGGCCGCAACAGCTACAAGTCACAGTGTACTTCTAATGTCTGACATCTGACATCCTTTATTGTATCAATATTGTGGCTTTTTAATTATGTGATAATTACTCTTTAAATGTGAAAATAATAATTTAAAGAGCCTAAAAACCTGAACTGATTAATTGAAATTAAACTAAACTGGTGATTAGTTTAGTTTTCTTTTCGCCTATGTTTTCAAAATAGAAAATGAGCCTTATATTGCTTCTACTTCTATTATCAATAGAAAGCATCCAAATATCATAGTTTTTTTTTTTTTTTTACCTGTTGCTGCTATATTCAAAATATTTACTCTACATAATACAGTGTAGAGATGACAATAGACCACCATGACAACCAAAAAAGGGTAGTCTTATGCAGGTAGCTGTGCATTTATTTGTATGCGCTCACCATTGACCATGGCTGTGGGAGAGTTCCCGTCTGTTCTGATCAGGTCTCCGTGAACAGGAGCCTCAGTCAGTTCAAACTCCAGTTCGTCTGGAGCGGTGTCAGCGTCGCTTACAGCCAGCTGCTGACCTCCTGAGAACACAGAGAGAACAATACTGCAATATACAGCCCAAATTCCGTAAATGCTGGGACATTTTTTAAATTTAAATAAAATGAAAACTAAACAACTTTCAAATCACATGAGCCAATATTTTATTCACAGTAGAACTTAGATAACATAAATGTTACACTTTTATGCAGAAAATGAGCTCATTTCAAATTTGATGCCTGACACAGGTCTCACGATAGCTGGGACAGGGGCAACAAATGGCTGAAAAAGCAAAAGATTTTACAAAACATTCAGCTGGGAGAAGATCTAGCAACTAATGAAGTAAATTGATTTCAGGTCTGTAACATGATTAGCTCTAAAAGAGAAGTCTTAGAGAGGCAGAGTCTCTCAGAAGTAAAGATGGGCAGAGCTTCTCCAATCTGTGAAAGAGTGAAGAGTAAAAAGATGTTCCTCAACCTCAAAAGTTTTGCAAATCTCATCATCTACAGAGCATAACATCGTCTTCAGATTCAGAGAAACTGGAGAAATCTCTGTGTAAGGGACAAGGCCAAAGACCTTTATTGGAGCCTGTGGTCTTGGGGCCCTCAGACAACACTGCATCACTCATCAGCATGATTATGTCAATGACATTACTAAATGGGCCCAGGAATACTTCCAGAAACCACTGTGGGTAAACACAATCCGCCGTACCATCTGCAGAGGACAAGCTAAAGCTTTATCATGCAAAAAGGAAGCCATGTGAACATGGTCCAGAAGCGCCGTCGTGTCCTGGGACAAGGCTCATTTAAAATGGACTGTTTCAAAGTGGGACAGTGTTCTATGGTTAGACCAGTCCCAATCTGACATTCTTTTTGGAAATCACAGACGTCGTGTCCTCCGGGCTAAAGAAGAGGTGACCTTCCTGGGAGTTCTCAGCATTCAGTTCAAAAGCAGCATCTCTGATGGGATGGGGGGCATAAGTGCAGAC
The DNA here is from genome assembly GCA_020698575.1 of Bostrychus sinensis. Taxonomy (NCBI): domain Eukaryota; kingdom Metazoa; phylum Chordata; class Actinopteri; order Gobiiformes; family Eleotridae; genus Bostrychus; species Bostrychus sinensis. The sequence goes on along the minus strand of CM036249.1, from coordinate 36,384,558 downwards.
AGGATGGGCAGCTGTGTGTTTTGGAAGGAACTATAAAGCAGGCATCAAATTTGAAATGAGCAAATTTTGTGCATAAAAGTGTACAGTTTTTTCAGTGTAAACATTTGTTATGCTATCTATGTTCTGTCTTTTCATTTTAATTTTATTTAAATTTAAAAACGTCCCAACATTTCTGGAATTCAGGTTGCATGCTTCTAGTTGTCTGCCAGCTTTAAACACTTCCACAAGGAAAATTAAGAGAACTGCACCAAATGCCTCACGTTTTCATGTCATGATAATTGGAGAACTCTTAGGGTCTGTCATTTCTTACCAATAGTGGCCTGTCCTCCCATGGTGACCTCCACAAGTGGATCCAGAACTTGGAAAACTGGGGGCTGCTGGTGATTGGACAGAACCAGAATGGCAAAGTCCAGCTCTGGAGTTGTGTGTTCTCCATCGGACACTAAAACACAAAAACAAAAACATGGTGTCTGACCTTGTGTTATTGCTCCTGTCTGCTCCTCCAAACTGGGAATGGGCTGAGTGTTACTAACTGTAGGAAATAACGAAGATTATGAACCACCTTTGACAAAACACTGAAATATCCTTTTAATGGGAGAAATAAAAAACAATGTTAGCAGCAGCAGCAGATGAGTTATGATGCATTTAATGAGCAAACTGCAGAATGTCTCATCAGGAAAGCAGACAGGAAGGCAGTTTGCTCATTTTGTTTGTGATGGATTACCATCATTATTAAACCGTTCGAAAATTCTATAAAATGCTATAAAAACCAATGATAAAGACAGCCATTTAGCACCATAACATCAGAATATAAAGGGTGAGGACCTATGTTCCTCAGTGCCTATTTTCCCTGGTAGACAGAAACTAGGGAACATAGGTACAGGAGAACAAAGATACTTGCACATTCTGGAAAGTCCTGATGTTCCCTAACCATAACCTTAATGTTCCCTGGGAAACATTGGTACTAGGGAACATGAAGAACATAAGGCACTTTTCCACTTGGCAGAATGGTACGGAACATGTCAGTATGGGACACATTAGAACAGGTAGCCCCAAAACCTGCTGGTGTTTCCATGACTCTGGGTCCAGGAGACCCATGTCTGTTACGTAAACACTGATGTCACACAAGCGCAACAAAATTTGTGTTAATAAATTAGATAAAAAATGTGTTTGAGAAGCCAACTTCAGCAGTGCCCACTTCTAACTGTTCCAGACACTTAACCGAGCTAGACCCCTTCAGGAAGGGGTTTGGAAGACTTTGGAACGCATTGGAAAGTGGAAACACCTCCAACCAACCCGTCTGACCTAGTGGAAAAGCGCCTATAGGTACTATGGTTTGTATAGACTGGGGAACATAGGTACTTTCACCTATGTTTCCCAGCATCTATGTTTCCCTGTGCCATTGTTCACCAGTCCATAGAAACTGGGGAACACAGCTGCTAACAAACAACTACTGCAGATTAGATTACCTTCATGTAATGATAAAGTTATAGATTATATCCTAGTACTACAGAAAATTGCATAGAAAAACATAAACACCAGTATGCAAAAAATAGAAAAAGACTCCTTTTCAGAATGTGAAAGAAAAAATATGAAGTAATTACTTAGTATTAAAAAGTAACAAAAGCACTTGAATGTCCACATCTATGGCCCCATACAGTGGTAAATGAATTCACTGTTGTTGCTCTGCGCAAAATAGTAAACATTATCTGAGAGACCAAGCAATAAATTATATTAATAATAATAATAATTCAATACAAAATAATGGCAGACTTGCATTACAGCTTGAAAACTATATAAAACAGTTTACTTTATGGAATATGAATCAATTATGGCGCTTCATCTTCATCTGAATAATGGACTTCATCACGCTAAAAGTAGGAAAATTGCAGTTATTATGGTCTTTAGCAGTAATTTAGGAACTAAAAGCCCATATGCTTTTAGACTTCTAATGTAATTTGTATATTAATTACCTGATTATAATGACTTGAAAAGACGGTGAGGTACGTTTTGAATAGCCAACTGGAACACTACATCTTCACATATTCTATTCTCAAATGACAATTTCACAAGTGCACTGGAGAGCCATATTATGTAGCAAATAGAGCTACACTTCACCAAAAATAAATCACTGGTCTGAACTGTGACACAGTGGTTGTTGCCCTTTGCCACTCGGTGAAGAAATAGCTGACTTCAAGCGGCCTTTAGAAGTCATTTTTGGTAGTAAGATGAATGAAAGGGTGATAAAACCATGAGCAGCTCCTGTGAATGCTTCCCCAGACTGTAGTGAGAAGCACTTTGGTGGCAGTTCAGAGCGGCGTGGGCCTGATAAAAATAACAAAAATCACTCAGGTGGAGAGAGAGGTCAGACAGAGCAGCTACAGGGATATTTAGAGAAGAGAAAGAGGAGGAGAGGAAACTGGACAAACAAAGAGTATGGTAAAAGAAATGTAGCCTGATTAGACAGTAGAACTATAGAATATACTCCAATCAGGCAGAACATTATGACCACTGACAGGTGAAGAAGTGAATAACACTGATTCTCTCTTCATCATGGCTCCTGTTAGTGGGTGGGATGTATTTGGCAGCCAGTGAACATTTTGTCCTCAAAGTTGATGTGTTAGAAGCAGGAAAAATTGGCAAAGGTAAGAATTTGAGTGAGTTTGACAAGGACCAAATTGTGATGGTTAGAGCTTCCAGCCTTAGCGGTGCTCTTATTAGTACTGGAGTACTGGAATATAGCAAGTGGCCAAATACAACAGAGTAAAATTTCAACATAAAATGCATATTAAAGCTGGAAATGTAGTGGTACTAAGCTAAAACTACACTGTTTCTGTTGTTGCTAATTGTGTGAAATAAATTTTTAAATGTGAATACAGCACTTACTAAAATGCAAGTCAGCAATGGAACTCGAGCTAGCATAGATTGTGTCTCATGTGCCTGTGGTGCTTTGTCTCCTGCCCTTTTCTAGTTTCTAGTTTAGAAAAATCATTACAAACAAAGTAGAATATTTTGTAAACAGTTAAAAGACCGGACTGATAAACATTGTCAATAAGAGTAGTACCATAAAAATCTATGGAAGAGTAGTGAACCGACGACGTGATGCATGAGTGAAGTGAAGGCTGAGCCCGTGGTCCCATCCAACAGACGAGCTACTTGAGCTCAAAGTTATTGGCAGTTCTGATGGAAAGGAGTCAGAATATGCAGTGTGTGGGGCTGTGTATTAGAGTTTAGATTTTCTGCCCGAGCCCAAGTCCAACAAGAAACGACCCGAGGTTCATGCTGGTTAGTTACCACAGGCTCAAAATGTAGAGCCTTGTTAAAGTGCAGTACAGCAATAAAGCCCCAAACTCTTCAGAGACAGAGAGGTCTGCTGTGTCTCCCCCTGCTTCAGTGAACCAAAGGCGAAAGGAGCAAAGAGGGTTAACCCCAGATTTTCAATGCCTTCTGTCCTGGGGAAAACTATGGACCGTGGAGGGACAGTTAAGAGACCAAAGCAGAAACAGTAAACACACGTATTTACCTATAGCAGGCAGCACATACACTGTCAATCAAACAGCTCAGGATTGTACATATAAACGTCATTTGGAGTTTTATGTCCCTGATGGGCTATGGTAGCTGTTCACATGCTCTAAAAAGCTGTGTTGGACATCAAGTATAGAATTGGAATCTGCTGTTTCAGACTGAAACAGTTTTTGTCTGAAATGATCTAGATGAACATGTAGTCGTGAAATGCCATATAAGAATGAAGAATCTTAGTTGAAATGAGAAAATGCATTTACCTGTGAAGTAGATGCTGAGTGACTCTGGCAGCCCTGTGGACCAGAAAACAAAGTTAGGAGTCAAAACAAGATACACTTTAATATACAGTTAGGCTTGTAATACCGGAAGTCAATGGAAAAAGACACAGGATCAGGCAGTGATTTTTAATGATGCAGCTCTTCCCTTTTGAAGCCACAAAACCAGATTAACTCGAACTAAAGGCAGCTTTGATGTGGGATTAGGGATTATCTATAACAAGTCTGATTTAAGGCTATCTAAAGCTATTACACCAGCCTCTGACTTTAACATCTATGTGGGTAGTTTGGAAACGATCAGCTGCAAAACACAATTTAACTATAGCCACAGATACTGCATTATTATGACTAAACTGTGCCCAAACCCAGAAACAGGAGAGATATATAAAATAGATTTCCCTTAAGCCAAAGAAGTCTGGATTTAAGTTGGATTTACAGGGGGCAAAGACAATGGATACAGAATAGGCCTACATCAGCCTCAGAGGGACAAAACTGAAACTACAGCAGCCTCAGACGTTCAGAACCCAAACTACAGCAGCCTCAGAGGGTCAGAACCCACACTACAGCAGCCTCAAAGGGTCAGAACCCAAACTACAGCAGCCTCAGAGAATCAGAACCCAAACTACAGCAGCCTCAGAGGGTCAGAACCCAAACTACAGCAGCCTCAGAGGGTCAGAACTACAACTACAGTGGCCTCAGAGGGTCAAAACCCACACTACAGCAGCCTCAGAGGGTCAGAACTACAACTACAGCAACCCCAGAGGGTCAGAACTACAACTACAGTGGCCTCAGAGGGTCAGAACTCAAACTAAAGCAGCCTCAGAGGGTCAGAACTACAACTACAGCAACCCCAGAGGGTCAGAACTACAACTACAGTGGCCTCAGAGGGTCAGAACTCAAACTAAAGCAGCCTCAGAAGTTCAGAACCCAAACTACAGCAGCCTCAGAGGATCAGAACGCAAACTACAGCAGCCTCAGAGGGTCAGAACTCAAACTAAAGCAGCCTCAGAGGGTCAGAACTACAACTACAGCAACCCCAGAGGGTCAAAACTACAACTACAGTGGCCTCAGAGGGTCAGAACTCAAACAAGCAGCCTCAGAAGTTCAGAACCCAAACTACAGCAGCCTCAGAGGATCAGAACCCAAACTACAGCAGCCTCAGAGGGTCAGAGCCCAAACTACAGCAGCCTCAGAGGGTCAGAACCCAAACTACAGCAGCCTCAGAGGGTCAGAACTCAAACTACAGTAGCCTCAGAGGGTCAGAACTACAACTACAGTAGCCTCAGAGGGTCAGAACTACAACTACAGCAGCCTCAGAGGGTCAGAACTCAAACTACAGCAGCCTCAGAGGGTCAGAACTCAAACTACAGCAGCCTCAGAGGGTCAGAACTACAACTACAGCAACCCCAGAGGGTCAAAACTACAACTACAGTGGCCTCAGAGGGTCAGAACTCAAACAAGCAGCCTCAGAAGTTCAGAACCCAAACTACAGCAGCCTCAGAGGATCAGAACCCAAACTACAGCAGCCTCAGAGGGTCAGAGCCCAAACTACAGCAGCCTCAGAGGGTCAGAACCCAAACTACAGCAGCCTCAGAGGGTCAGAACCCAAACTACAGCAGCCTCAAAGGGTCAGAACTCAAACTACAGCGGCCTCAGAGGGTCAGAACTACAACTACAGTGGCCTCAGAGGGTCAGAACTACAACTACAGTGGCCTCAGAGGGTCAGAACTACAACTACAGTGGCCTCAGAGGGTCAGAACTACAACTACAGTGGCCTCAGAGGGTCAGAACTACAACTACAGTGGCCTCAGAGGGTCAGAACTACAACTACAGTGGCCTCAGAGGGTCAGAACTGTCTCACCAGTGAAAGAGTAGGTGTAGAGCTCCTGCAGGTGTGACGGTGCAGGTGGAGGTCTGTAGATGATCTTCCTGTTGTTGACGTCGGCCTGAGTGAACTGCGTGACGTGAGAGTACGGCCTGTCCCGATGCTCCAGGGCTCCTGGGACACACAGATATATATTTTTCAAACACAAGTTAAATTGTTGGCCGACTTTCCAGATATTTCATTGGCAAACGTTCAAACTTGAGAATATTCTGACCTTGTCCTGGAGGGAGAGGTTTGGTGATGTTGTAGATGAGTTTTTCGCTGGGTGTCTCAGTGTCAACAAAAGACAGAGCTGCAGAAGTGATCTCAGTCACTCGGTCCTCAAGAGCCTGGATATGTGAACACAAACACACAGGAAATTATAGTTTAGAATCAAAGAAGTCAATTAAACATTTTGTGAAGCTGGAGAAGCCTGAAAATTAGGCGAAACCAGGACAAAATCTTCACCAAATCAGCACTAAACCAGGGTTAAACCAGGACTAAACCAGGAATAAACCATGGCTACACCAGGTCTAAAGCAGGACTAAACCAAGGACTAAACCAGGACTAAATCTTCACCAAACCAAAAAATTAAACCAAGACTAAAGCATGACTAAACAAGGTCTAAACCAGGATAAAAATAAGTCTGGACTAAACCAGGCCTTAGACAGGAGAAAACCAGGTTTAAACCTGAACTAAGCAAGTACTAAACCAGACACTGAAAGTAATTAGATACTTTCAAGTAAGTCTGAGTACAGTTTTCAAAACATAAATTTACTTTGATTTTAAATTCTCCAATAAAAAATACTTGTGACCTCTGTAGCAAAGTAAGGTCACAGGTTCAATAAAAAATTGAAAAGTAGTAGTAGTGATGGTAGTACAAAGTTGTAGCAGTAGATTTTGCTGAGGAACTGAAAAAAAAAAAGTTCAAATAAATGTTACATTCAATACAATTTTACTTTAAAACTTTTGTTGAGTACTTGTAGTTGTACTTAAGTCATACTATTTTGAAGTAACAATACTTTTATTTGAGCACTGGTTTTGGGTATTTCTATGTCCTCTGCTAAATATAACTGAGTGCACAATGTAAGAAACTGTTTACCAGTTTTGAGATGTTTCAAATTGGTTGGGATCAAGCAGAACTCCACTTGTCCTACAGCTCCAGTCCGGTGGGTATATTCATGGTTAATGCAGCTGACACTTTGTTCATAGCAAGGCTTTATTGTGACTACATTCTTATAAACTTCTCATTTATAGACCTATAAAAATATCAGAAGATGTGTTTTTGCAGTTTTTAGTAACTTTAAGATGAAAATGATATCTCACGGTGATCTGTAGCTCACAAGTCCGGGGCCAGCTGTGGAAACCCAGGGACCTGAGGCAAGACGCCGATGGTGAAGGTCTGGGCGTCGCTCTGTAGGTTCGGAGCTGTCTCTGAGGAAACCTGAAGAAGAAAAAAAAAACACATAAGGAATTTACTGATGTGTGTATTGGTGGAACTTTTCATCCTGGGGCAACATCTAAAGTCTGGAGACCATGTGCCCAGGAAATGTTCTCTACCCATTCATAGACATTACACATATGTAATCAGTCACCTGTTGCCTAAACTTGTTTTGATGATTTTTGTGGCCAAAGACTTTTGATCCATTAGAAGTATCTTGTGGCATGTTTAAAGAGTCTATATTCTGCTTTTTTTCAGATTTTAAACCAGTCCTGGTCACCTCTAGAACAGCAGCACATTTTACAGCCTTTAAAAACATTATATGAATAAAAGAAACATTTTTAATAAGTACTCTACTGGTGCCATAAAGAAACAGGTGAAGAAACCAGCAGAGGGCAGCAGAGTGTTGCTGTCTTTTAAACCTTAACAAAGAAAAAGAGAACTTCACTTCCTTGAACCTTTTGTTTGATGCCATTTTACTACAAAAGTAAAAATGTCTGTGAGGAATCAGTGGAAACAGAGCTGTACACTGTTTTCTGGATACATGAATGAGAACAGACTGGATGTAGAGGGCTTGTAGCATTCTGAGGCCTCAGAAACTCAGGTCTAAAGCAGGTCTATACCAGGACTAAACCAGGTCTACAGCAGGACTAAACCAGGACTAAACCAGGACTAAACCAGGACTATACCAGGACTAAACCAGTTCTAAAGCAGGACTATACCAGGACTAAACCAGGTCTACAGCAGGACTAAACCAGGACTAAACCAGGACTATACCAGGACTAAACCAGGTCTAAAGCAGGACTAAACCAGGACTAAACCAGGTCTATACCAGGACTAAACCAGGACTAAACCAGGACTATACCAGGACTAAACCAGGTCTAAAGCAGCACTAAACTTGGACTAAACCAGGTCTATACCTGGACTAAACCAGGTCTACAGCAGGACTAAACCAGGACTAAACCAGGTCTATATCAGGACTAAACCAGATCTAAAGCAGGACTAAACCAGGACTAAACCAGGACTAAACCAGGTCTATACTAGGACTAAACCAGGACTAAACCAGGTCTATACCAGGACTAAACCAGGTCTACAGCAGGACTAAACCAGGACTAAACCAGGACTATACCAGGACTAAACCAGGACTAAACCAGGTCTATACCAGGACTAAACCAGGACTAAACCAGGTCTATACCAGGACTAAACCAGGACTAAACCAGGTCTATACCAGGACTAAACCAGGACTAAACCAGGTCTATACCAGGACTAAACCAGGTCTACAGCAGGACTAAACCAGGACTATACCAGGACTAAACCAGGTCTAAAGCAGGACTATACCAGGACTAGACTAGGTATATACCAGGACTAAACCAGGTTTAAAGCAGGATTAAACCAGGACTAAACCAGATCTATGCCAGGTCTAAGCCTTGTCTATACCAGGACTAAACCAGATCTATACCAGGACTAAACCAGGTCTAAAGCAGGACTAAACCAGGACCAAACCAGGACTAAAGCAGGACTAAAGCAGGACTAAACCAGGTCTATACCAGGACTAAACCAGGCCTACAGCAGGACTAAACCAGGACTAAACCAGGACTATACCAGGACTAAACCAGGTCTAAAGCAGGACTAAACCAGGACTAGACTAGGTATATACCAGGACTAAACCAGGTTTAAAGCAGGATTAAACCAGAACTAAACCAGATCTATGCTAGGTCTAAGCCTTGTCTATACCAGGACTAAACCTGGCCTAAACCAGGTCTATACCAGGACTAAACCAGGTCTATACCAGGACTAAACCAGATCTAAAGCAGGATTAAACCAGGACTAAACCAGGTCTATGCCAGGTCTAAACCAGGCCTAAACCAGGTCTATACCAGGACTAAACCAGTTATAAAGCAGAACAAAACCAGGCCTAAACCAGGATTACATGAGGACTAAATCATGCCTAAGACAGGACTAAACCAGGATAAAAATAAGTCTAAACCAGGACTTAACCTGGTCTAAGACAGGACAAACCAGGACTAAAACAGGTCTAAACCAGGCTCACATAAGGACAGAACAGGGGAAAACCAGGTTTAAACCAGAACTAAACAAGTACTAAACCCAATCTAAATCAGGATTACATAAGAACGAAATCAGGTCAAAGACATGACTAAACAAAGATTGAACCAAGTCTAACCCAGAACAAACCTGGGACTAAACCGGGACTGAACCTAGGACTAAACCAAGCCCAAACCAGAACTAAACAAGCACTGCACCAAGTCTAAATCAGTCTCATGAACTCCACTATTCCCCATCTTTCCTTGACACCACATTTTGCTCTGACTGTTAAATTGCGAACATTTCCCTCTGACTGTCACCCTCCTCAGTACACTGCCTTTAATAGTCCTGTCCCCTTTGTACATAGTGTTCACGGGTGCGGGCTCTTGTACATTTAAAAAGCCAATTTAAAAGCGTGACTTATTCCTCTATTTTCTCCGTGTTCCTGTCACTTGGAGATGTTGGGGTGAGAGCTGAAGTTGGGAGAGATGTCGGTCTGAAGGAACGTCAAAGTACCGTGAAGTTTGGCGTCAGCGTTTTTAGGTCTCGGCTCGGTCAGCGTGAAATTATTGATCAAGGCCTCGCATCGTGACACTTCTGATCAGAGCTGTGGAGAAGTGAGGCTTCATTTACATTTAAAGAGCACACGGGCCCTGTACAGTACGGGACAGCCCTCTACAGTACGGGACAGTTCATTAGACTGGGCTAGGGCTGCACACAGGCAGGCTGCTTAGTGTTAATGTTCTACTAAAGTAAACCAGGACTTAAACCAGGATTAAACCAGGACCAAACCAGGTCTAAAACAGGACTAAAGCAGGACTAAACCAGGTCTAAAGCAGGACCAAACCAGGTCTAAAACAGGTCTAAAGCTTGACTTAGCCAGGTCTAAAGCAGGACTAAACCAGGGCTAAACCAGGTCTTAACCAGAACTAAACTAGGACTAAACCAGGTCTAAAGAAGGACAAAACCAGATCTAAACCAGGACTAAACCAGGACTAAACCAGGACTAAAGCAGGACTAAACCAGATGTAAAGCAGGACTAAACCAGATCTACAGCAGGACTAAACCAGGTCTAAAGCAGAACTAAACCAGGACTCAACCAGGACTAAACCAGGGCTAAACCAGGTCTAAACCAGGTCTAAAGCAGGACTAAACCAGGACTAAAGCAGGACTAAACCAGATGTAAAGCAGGACTAAACCAGATCTACAGCAGGACTAAACCAGGTCTAAAGCAGAACTAAACCAGGACTCAACCAGGACGAAAACCAGGGCTAAACCAGGTCTAAATCAGAACTAAACCAGGTCTAAACCAGGTCTAAAGCAGGACTAAACCAGGTCTAAAGCAGGACTAAACCAGGACTCAAGCAGGATTAAACCAAGACTCAGCCAGGGTTAAACCAGGTCTAAGCCAGGTCTAAAGCAGGTCTAAAGCAGTACTAAAGCAGGTCTAAACCAGGACTTAACCCAGTCTAAACCAGAATTCCATATGGACTAAATCAAGACTAAGACAGGACTAAACGAAGATTGAACCAAGTCTAACCCAGAACTAACCTGGGACTAAACCGGGACTAACCTCAACAAGAACTAATCTAGAATCAAACAAAGTCTAAACTAGGATTCAACAAGGGCTAAAATAAGACTAAACCAACTCTAAATCAGGTCTCTACAAGGACTTATCTAGGACTAAACCAGGACTGGCCCAAGTCTAAATCAGGAGAAAACCGAGTCTAAACCAGGACAAAACACATTCATTATTAAAGGTACTGTAAGCAGCATGGGCTTGTACTGCTTTGAAAACAGTACTGCAGTCTAAATCAAAACAATGGTCTCTTTTTTGATTGGACAACTGGCAATGCAGTTTTAGAGCCAAAACAAAAAATGTAAACAAAAACAACTTGGCCATTATGTAAAACATATTTTTAATTGTCAATAACTCAACTGTACCATTGTTATCAGTAAAATAATATTTGATTTAAACATGTTTACCTTATATCTGGGGACACATGTGGGTCATATTTATGAAATATAAAAAATATATACTGCTCATAGCACCTTAAAATCTTAATCCGTTAAATGTGACTCCTGTGTTACAGTAAGCAGATAGAGGAGGGATGCTGAGCTATATTTCTGCATAGCGCTATAATTTATGTGTGTGACACTATATAAGTGAAATGACCTAGGTGTTTTTATTTATTTTTATTAGGGGATCAGTGCAGAAAAGACCAAGATTACGAACAACGCAACTAAAACCATCACTACATCACCAAAACCACTGCAAAGAAGTTTAATTACTTCTCCATCCATTATGAGTGAGGAGGGACTGCATCGTCAGTACTAGACCCAAAATAATTCTTTGTGCTCTGGTCCTAGCCATCTTCTTGTATGCCTGAGAGACCTGGACATTAACTTCTGACCGGCAACATCAAATACAAGCTATGGAAAAGAGATTATATTCTACGACCATGTGACCCGGAATAATGGTCTTTCAAAAAATGATCCTGCAGGGAACTGTTCAGGAAGGACGAAGACAGGAAAGGAGGTCGACAGGAAAAGAAATGGGTCAACAACATTAGTGAGTGGACAGCAGTGAAGTTTGCCAGCACCCAGGCTCTCACATGTGACCGTGTCAGGGCTTGACATTTACTTTTTTGCTCACTGGCCACTGAAGCTAATATTTGTCAAAAATTGCTAGTCAATTAGTGTCTTTATTAGCCACAATTTAATTGATTAAATAAATGTAAAATTTGGTTTTATGTATAGGAAGGGACTTAAAAAAACAACAACAAAAACTGGTTTACTTAAAGTTACACTGTGTAACTTTTCTCCTAAATATGTGGGGCATACTGACTTGTTTTTGTGATTTTTTGAGCGATTATAAGGCCTGAGGCGCGATCTGTTGCTCCGAGCGGGGCTTCTGTACTGAGAAACTGCCCTCGCAACTTGGCCGGGAGCGCTCCAGCTGTTGAGGAAGAGTCACGTGACAGGGAACGACTTGCTTTACGTCATTCCCTTCTGCTCTTATACCTGAGGTGCAGTATAACCATGAAGCTACTTTTAGCGTTGTTATTTTCGCCAGTTCGTCAGGGCCGAAGGACACAAGAAGATGAAGACAATGTCGGACGAGGCAAGAAAAAGAAAATGTGAAAGGGACCGCACCAGATCGCAGACAAGAGTCAACATCGGACAGACTTTTGCTCGCTGGCGTCAGATGAGAGACAGAGAAGGCTGCAAATCCGATCACGTTTTTGCTTCTTTATTGTTGGGCAGGTAAATTAGCCTCTTTATTTTTTCTTTAGAACGTGCTTTTTCATACAGTTATTAGTTGTTTTTACTGCAACCATTGCGCGATATTTGTTGATAAGCTAACGCTAGCGTTAACTCTATAGAAGATCCAGTCCAAACTTCCAAAGGTAGCAGCAGGTCAACTAAAGTTGAAACAATGATGGAAATAGACGCACGCTCGCACAGTTTCAGAAGGAGGAGGGGCCCTAGTGTTTACGTTTTGCGACGGTGCAGTGGCACCTGTGGCCTCTAGAGGCACAAGACCGGGAATCTTACACAGTGTAACTTTAATAAATTGATTGATTGAATATCTTGATATCAAAATATCAAAAGTCTCATCATGGAATTTTACAGTATGAATGGTGAACTCCCATAGTAATATGCATTGTTTTGTTGCAACAGAATGGTAAAAAAGCAGAGTTAACCATGATCCTTTGCTCAGTGCAGCCGACTTTACAAAATTATTATTAAACACTTTTTCAGTCTTAAACTTTTGAAACATCACAATAAAAAGCATTTTTATAGAATATGTTTTGTTAGCTTGAGCGTTTCTATAATACCATGAGCCTCCCCACAATATTGTGAAAAATACCTTACTGTGAAATTATTATTGTGATACTATTGTACCGTGAAATTTGAATATAATTACATTCCTACTTAATGGTGTACACTCAAGCAGAGCAACATAAATTCAGGGTTAACCTGTAACATTAAGATATACAAGAGGTACATCACACGGCCGCCAGCACCTCGTGACCTTTAACCTTTTGCCTCCGTGACTTGCGCAGCTGCCTGTCACGTGCCCCTCGCGCAGCTGAAAACAGAGGAGAAAGAGCGGACTGCGGAGCCAATAAAGAGGTCTGTTATCATTTTTTTGGTCCCGATTCCAGAACTTAAAACACAGTGTAGCCACTGGGAATCAAAGAAAGTAAGTGAGCAGTTCGTGTCGCGTGATTTGTAAGACAAAGCCATGAAAGTATTATGCACGCACGTTAGATCATTTCTGTTTAAATACGGAGCTTTTGACCGCTACTTGCTAACCACCTAGATATTTAAAAAATGCTTCCATAAAATGCTTTGTGATTGTTGTTAGCATAAAATCTTTTTATTTTTAGGCCGGGTTGCTTATAAATAATGGATTGCAGTTAGCATTTAGGCATTTTAATGCAATTAAATTGTGAGAATTTGCTATAATTTTACAAAAAAAGTTAGAACTAGTTGGTGAAGGGAGCTGGCAAAATGTGATCTGATAAGAAAAAATGTGATGTCCCAAAATCTTGTTCCCACATAACTTATTTAATTTATTACTAAAAATGTCTAAGGACTTCCTCATAGTGCTGGGAATAGTTTTCATGTTGTCAGAGCATGGATAAAATTACATTATTTAGTTTACTGTCATGCAGTGTGTGTTTTCTTTACATTTTATATGTTCATTAGATTTTTATTATTTTCCCAAAATTTTATTAAAAATGTATAGCTTCATCCTTACCGTATTGCAATATATCATAGTATACACAGAAATGTAATAGTTGTGTGAGAGTCTTGCTTGCCACAGTTTTTTTCCACAAGCTGTGGTGACCTTGAACAATGCACCTTGAAATACCTCAAATATAAGACATGCACCTTATTGCTTTGGTTACTTCTTTTACTGCTATTTATATATACAGTGTTTTTATTGTTAGTATTTATTAGGTTTTATTTAGGATGTATCCATATGTTGTTTTATTGAAGGCTTGTGCTTGGTGTGTTTTGTTGTATGTTTTGTTTATTTAAATGTTGACTGTGCACTTTCAGCTCTTTGAACAGTTTTCCAATGTAGTTCTTTTTTTAATGCTGCAAATGGCAAATAAACTGAACTGAACTGAACTAACACAACAGTGTTTTAAATCTGGTTACACGTATGTGACCCTTTTTCGCTTTGAGCACCTGCCCCTGTAGAAGTCTCTGCACGTGCCTGATCTCTAGTGTTAATGTCAAGCCCTGGTTAGTATTTAGCTCATTCATGTAACGTCCCCACAACCAAACCAAGTGTAGCGGTCAGGATCTATCAAAAAGTGGTTATATATGAGGTAGATGGTCATAATGTTATGCCTGATCGGTGTATAATTCAATTCAGTGCAATGCCATTCATCTAAATCTCCTATGGAAAAGTCAAGTTTTCTAAAGCCTAATACATTTCAGCTTCTTACAGGATTTAAGCATATCTCTATCTCCCATATATAGTACCATTAGACTGTATCACACTTTGATGTCAGTAATACAGGCCTGACAAGACATCAGACCAGAATACAGAGATCCTACGCCTCCAGCCGCTCCACCAGCGCTACATTTTTCTTCACTTTTCAAAATGACTGGCGTCTGGAGGAGTTTTAATAGGAACCCGGCAATGTGTAATTGAAGTACCATTCAGCGCTGGAATGTGACGCCTAAATACAGGGCTCCGAACCACAGGAGAGAGATGGTACTGACAGAGAAAGATCTGAACTGTTGTTTAATGATAGACTAGACTTCTCAGACTGTTCAGACCAAGTACCACCTCAGAAAAGATTTAGTCCTAAAACATGACTAATCATGGACTTAACCAGGGAAAAAACAGGCCTAAACTATGGCCAAAACTAGTACCAAATCTGGACTAAGCCAGAAATGAACTAGGACTAAATCAGGATTAAACCAGGACTAAAACAGGATTAAATCAGGTCTAAATCTGGACAAAATCCAGTCTAGGACAGGACTAACTCAGGTCTAAACCAGGACTAGACTAGAAGTAAACAAGAAATAATCTATGACTAAACCAGACTAAACTAAGTCTAAACTAGGACTTAACTAGGTCTAAGAAAGGACTTAACCAGGACTAAAGCAGGACTACACCAGAACTAGGACTAAACCAGACTAAACCCAGTCTAAACCAGGACTAAAAGAGGTCTAAGACAGGACTTACCCAGGTCTAAATCGGGATTAAACCAGGTCTAAATCAGGACTAAATCCAGTCTAGGACAGGACCAACCCAGGTCTAAACCAGGACTAAACTAGAAGTAAACGAAATAATCTATGAGCAAACCAGACTAAATCAAGTCTAAACCAGGATTTAACTAGGTTTAAGAAAGGACTTAACCAGGACTAAACCAGGATTAAACCAGGACTAAATGAGGACTAAACCAGGTCTAAACCAGGACTAAACTACAACTAAAGCAGGACTACACCAGGTCTAAACCAGAACTAAACAAGGAATCATCTAAAATAATCTAGGATAAACAGGACTAAACGCAGTCTAAACCAGGACTAAACCAGGTCTAAGACAGGACTAAATCAAGATTAAACCAGGTCTAAATGAGGACTAAACCAGGTCTAAACAGGGCTAAATTGTGAGTAAATCTTGACTTAACCAGGTCTAAAACCAGGACTAAACAGGATCTAAACCAGGTCTAAATGAGGACTAAACCAGGTCTAAGCCAGATCTAAGACAAGACCAACCAGGACATAACCAGAACTAAATACAGATTCATTTAGAACTACTGTAGTGGAGATTTGCATTGGGAAAAGGCAGCAGAGAGATGCACGGTCTGGGTATAAATGGGGGATTTTGATGGATTTTGAGGCACTTTTATGTGATTTGGGGTCATTAGAGAAAAGCTACAGGAGGATTATAACCTGCAGGAAGCCTCAGAGGTGGGGCTTTAATGAGAAAGAGGTCAACTCGTGTTCTGTGTTGAGAATAAAAAAGTCTAATTTGAATAAAAGAATCTGAATAGAAGACAATGTCATTATTCTGGACCACACAATGAATACAAAACACTCAAATCTATTGTTTTGTCAGTGGTTCTTACTGTGGACTCTGGACTGTGGGGCCCCATTTCATCTCTGATTGTGACACACTTTTTACAAAACAGTTATTTTACCAAAGTATTTTACTAGCACCAGTCAAAAGATTGAACACATTTTTGAATTGTGATGTTTTTTACTTGAATTTAACTGAATCAAATTGTGAAAATCTGATATTAAAACAATATTTAGGTTTAAAGTCAGATGCAGAATTCAAACTACACTCGTATTATTCAAATATGACAATAATGACAAATGTTTGCCAGCTGTGTGTCCTGTCCTCAACAACAGGCCTATCGTCCTATCCTCAGATCTCTGCAGCATTAAGATGACCATTAAGATAAAGCTGGTGATCTAAGGTTCTTCCTACAGTGAAGTTATCTCTGTGTTATCTAAAGAGGCTCAATCATCAGGATCACTGAGGAGATAAAAGGCTAAAACATGTCATTTGTACTAACTCTGGTATATACAGTATGTGGACCAAAGCAACCTCTACTTTGTTTTGAGATGTGTCAATTTAAATTCATATCACTTTATTTTAAGGTCCACCTATTAACCATTAACTGGGTGCTAATCAGCATGCTAGTTAGTGGGTAATTAGCTCTTAATTACTAATTAAGTACGCATTAATCTCTTATTCTGTGTGACCATATTCTACAACTAATTAGCAACTGTTGAGGAAGTTTTTGGACAAAAATGATGATCTTACAAATACAATTTTTGGAGCATTATCAGGAAATAGTGCCACAAAAATGTTAGTTGCTAATTAGTTGTAGAATATGGTCACACAGAATAAGAGATTAATACGTGCTTTATAATTAGTAATTTAGAGCTAATTACCCACTAAGTAGCATGCTGATTAGCACCTTGTTAAACTAAAGTGTTAATTAATATTTCCAGTATTTCAGTGAGCTTAAACATGTACCATCTTTGTGGGCGGTTCCACAGCTGCCCTGGGGCAGACTGACGGAGACATGGCTGCCATTCTGCGCCTACAGCCTCTCAGCTGACCACCACCACACACACAATCACAACACCTTTGTACAGGCAAGTTGTGGGAAGTGTCTAGCCAAAGGACACAATGGCTCGTAGCGGGGATCAGTCCGCCAATCTTCTGGTAAATGGGCAAAGCTCAATAGGGCAAAACCTATTGAGCTACTGCTGTCCCACCTGAATGCCTGGTCCTGAGCAGTCTGCCACAACACTACATTTGAAAACATGTCTTCAATTCTCTCCACATTAAAGGCAGAGACCCAGTGACGGACCTTGAACTGGAAAGAGTCAGACTCGGTCCCTGAGCCATGGTGCCTGTACCAGACCGCTCCGTCGTTCACGTCCTGTTGGGTGAAGGAAGTGGTGGAGGTGAAGCCACTGTCCTGGGACAAAGAGGGGCGCCAAGAGTCCACTGGGGAGTCTGCAGGCATCGAGACTAGGACCACCTCACCTACAGGAAAAGGAGAGAATTAACATGTATTTGGTGACATTTAGTGGTCACTCTGGAACATTTGATCATCTTAAAAACATCAACATTGACAACTAAATCTAGTTGTCAAATATTGGGCCAATTTTGCATTTTTTAAATAAAATCAGACTATTCTTGCACTTTAATGCCAATTTTTCGTCAGGCACATCTCTGGACAAACAAGTGACTGAAAGACCCCAGCTTCCCCAACCATCTTGTTGCAGTTTGGTCTCTTACTCTGCAGTTCTTGGAAAACATCCAAAAATGCTTTATCTCAGCCTGAAAAGCTCAAAACAGCAATACAAAGATATTTCTCGAACAGAACCTCGTAGAACAAAACAAAAAACAAAAAAACAAAAGCATTTTGTAGCTTTCCCCAAGTCCTACCTACACAGAGAGTGACTGAGATTGCCTTATTCGTTTACCCAAAAAACCCATCTTTAACTGTTCTCACTGTTCAGTTCTAACACATCTGTGTATAAATAAGCATTACTTGCTGTTAATTGCTATATTTTTTTAGTATATTCATTTCTTTCATAAAATTAAGAAAATTGGCCCTACATATTAGTCCAAAACAATCTACGGTGTTTATGGGCCATCGGCTGCTCTGAATTTTGAAAATCGGTATTCGTATCGGCCACAGAAAAAGCCATATCGGTCAACCTCTCTATCCATCCTTGACGTGAACACTACAAGAGTCACTTAACAGCCTCTTGTCTTTTTAAAATATTAGCTAAAAGTAATTTATTAGAAGTAGCAGTTTTAATTCACAGTTCTACAGTCTTAGAAACCTGTAGTAACCCTGTAGTAGGGCCATACTGGTGCTATACCCACTTCCTTATGTTCCCATTTAAATCTATTTCCACCTACTTTAATCCTACCGGCCAATCATAACTGCTTTACTAAAGTAGGGTGGCCTTTATGTGATGATTTGTTTCTCCCATTTTTTTTTTTTTTTTAAACTTTATTTAACAATATTTTCAACTATAGCGTAACAATAGCAATATACAGTTATTTTCAAGTTAAGACAGAGCTGTGGAACAGAAGAGAGAGAAAAAAACTACAACAACAAAAAGGGGGTTACCTACTAACTAAACGATGTCTGCAGTAACAGAAAACATAATCGCGCAGAGCACTGAAGTGTGATACAGTGATACAAACAGACAATAGAGTGATGGCTGGGAAATATATTACTCTGGGACTGTGGGGAAATTCACCTACTTAAAAAAAAATGGATCCCATCTTTTTAAATGTTGCCAATGAACCTTTAAGTGTACACTTTACTTTATCCATGTTAAGACAGCATAGAATGTCCCTAAGCTAAGCATGGACAGTGGGTGGAGCTGGAGATTTCCACTTAAGAAGAATAAGATGTCTAGCTATCAGGGTTACAAAAGAAATAATGTTTTTTATAAGCTTCGGCGCCAAGGGTCTGAGCATAACTCCGAACAGAACTGTGATTGCAGACAGGTCAATCTGGAATTCTGCAATTTGTGGGATTGTGTTAAATATATAGATCCAGAAGTTCTGCAAAGATGGACATGACCAAAGCATATGAACATTGTTGGTGGGAACTGCAGACATCTATCACAAATGGAGTATAATAATAATAATAATAATAATAACAACACTTAACCCAATGCTTGTCTGTCACCCCACAATAATAATGATAATAATAATAATAATTAAGGGTGCTCCGATCAGGGTTTTTGAGGCTGATCACCAATCACCGATCAGCCTCTGCTGTGATCGGGCGATACCGATCATGGCCGATACCGATCACGTGGTCTTCAATGTAGTAATGTATTGTATGCAGGCTATTATTAGTTCCATTTGAAAAATACTGTAGCCTTTGTAAATATAAAAGAACAACAATATTCTACTTATTTTTGTTTTAGAAGAGGTTTTGTTGCATTATTGGTCTTTAATGTGTGCCCAGTGTCTGTGGCTTTGTTTGAATGCTCCGCTGATGTAAAAATCAGCTGTTCTTAATTGGTTCCTTTAATGCGAGTCCGCGGGTGCAGCGCCTGTGTCCGCGTAACGCGCAGCCAAACCAGGTTGAAACACAGTGGACTAAAGAGCAGACAGCTCCTGCTGCCAGTTTTGACAACGTCTGAATGAAGAAAACGTGCAAAGAGAGCAGAGAAGACAACGATGAAAGCTGCTCCTCTCAGACACACGGACACATGGGCTGCCTTTTTACTTTCTCTTTCCATTAGCAGCCATTTGGTGCAGTTTAAGCCACAAAACGCACAGTTTTCTCCGCGCAACAAGACACAGGCAGACTCTCAACTTTCTTAATCCTTTTAACGTAACTGTTAGCGGGTTAGCTGTAGCTCTATTTACGTTGGTGTTTGCAAATACACGCACTGCTGCGCCTCAGTTCTGTCCCGTGCGCTCCTAAAGCAGGCGGGGACACAGCGGGGACACAAAGCAGCGCCTCCAGGGCAGGTTTGTGTTAGTTATAACCAGGGCTTAACTTAAAAACACTGCTAAAATAACGCTACTGCTGTTTAATCAAACCGGAGTTGCAGGACAGTAAATGTGAGAGCCTCGCGTGTTTATTGTAATTTGATCGGCCCTTCTGATCGGCCCATTTTACGATCACCGATCACTCTATTTTTTGCCATGATCGGCCGATCGTGATCGGCGGCCGATCGATCGGAGCACCCTTAATAATAATGATAAAAATAGAACCATCAACTTTCTGGTTAGTGAGCAAACAAGTCTACCAACTGAGCTATTGCTGCCCCAAGAATATCACAGATAGTAAGCAGTAATAAAACCTTAATAAATGTGTAATTAACAGTGATTTAATAAGAAGTTTATAGATGTTAATGTGTATAATTTTGCATTAAATAACATGAGCTTATTACTAAAGAATTAATCATTAATAATAATATTTATAACTTAATGTTGTTTATTAATGCTGAAGTAATGCTTTGTAAATAATCTATTAACTGGTTACTAATACTTAACTAACACTTAATTAATGCTTAATAGTGTTTCTGTTTATTCTAATTAATAATAAAGAATTGGGTTGACTGGCCAGGCTAGGTCAGATAATGAGTTCCCTAGTAAAATCTCAAATTAAAAATCAATTTTATCTATGTAGCTAAGAATGACAAAATGGTGACATTCTAAAAAGTTGCATGTTCCAGTGATGTGTATACAACTTTTATTAATGCAAGATTTGATGTGTCTAACCAGTAGCTAATGGTGTAAAAACAGATATTTATAGTTCCTACCATATCTGGGCTGTCCCTCAGCAGACAGGATGGTATAGACCGTGTCCTCAGAGCTGACTCCCTTAAATTCAGTTTGAAGGTATTTCTTATCCAGTCGGACCATCCCTCCCTCTTTCACCCAGGCCAGAGGCACAGACTGGACATGAGGGGCATCTGCAGCCTGGATAAAAGAAACAGATATACAAGATATAAGACAGGTAAACATGTCTGATACAATGAGTGAAAACATGATTCACACAATAAAGAGTAATCATTAGTTTGAGAAGAAAAGAATAAACAAAAAGTCTAAACCACCCAAATCCTACAGTATAAATTTAAAAAATCATTTGTGCACGGTGGAATAAGAAACCTCATTTTCTCAACACATGCTCCTTCACAGCAGATGGGACTTGTTTTGAATGCTTATTGCAAGCATGTAAACTCCTGATTTTCAGTTTAGCTTTAGTGACAGTGAGTGTGGCCTGTGCTGTAGATAAGGTACGTGCACAGGTGTGTCAGCAGATAGCAGCCATCTGTGTCCTGTCGGCTGATATAATCTCAGTGTTTTCACAGCCATCAGAAGGTTGTGTCCTGTCGACTGATACGATCTCAGTGTGTTCAGAACCAGCAGGAGGCTGTGTCCTGTTGGCTGATACATTTATATTTTCAGAACAATCAGAAAGCTGTGACCTGTCGGCTGATACAATCTCAATATTCTTAGTATTTCAGAGCCACCAGGAGCCTGTGTCCTGTCAGCTGATACAATTTAGAGCTTTTCATAACAATCAGAAAGCTACACTGAAAAAAATGATGTGTTGGATCTACATGATTAAATCATGGAAAGTGTTTACACCCATTGTAATTAAAGGTATTAGGGAGGATCTTTATAAATTCATTTTTTGCAAAATTTATTAAAACTACCTTCATTGCCCTGTATAAGGCTTATAAATTGGTGTATTAGAAAATATAATAATAATATTAATAAACTGTGGACTCTGTGGGACTTAAAAAACCTCAACCAATCGTTTTCGTCATGAGTACGTTAACCATTGTTCCACGGACTTGCCATCCATTCGTTCATCTTCCTGGTTTCGGCGATACGTACGCGTTCTTGTACCTGCGCATGCGTACACAGTTTGTTTATATAGCACGGCGTTAGCCGAGCCTCATCGTACGCGGACAGCCTGACTTTGAAGAGCACAATGGCTGAGGAAAACTGTGGAGGTCGCAAAAGGAAAACTGTTTTTGAAGTGTACCAGAGGAGGAGGAGAAAAACCGTAGAAGAGCAGAATAAAACCCGTGTGGTTCTTGGCGATTCTTTCCAACGTTGGCGTGCGCTGTAGGAACAGAAAGGGCTTCAGACGATGCACTGGTCGTCAAGTTTCTGCTGGACAGGTACGTTTATCTTATCGTTTGAAAAAAATGCCTTTTTTCTTTATCTGTTGAACCTTTTCAACTGTACAGCAACCGTCAGTTTGCTAATGCTACCAACAGCAGGAGGACAGATATTTGTGCTGTGCATGACTGGGTCTGTGTGGGGAACTAGGTCAAAGGTCGCGCAGACAAACAATGCAGGTCTAGGTTTAGACGAATCTCCGCTGATGCCGGCTGTAAACAAACACTCGTGTTCCAACGCTCGTGCACGTCGCTGTGGAGGAGTTCCTTGGAAAGGAACAGTGAAGGGCGGGGCCTGACGCATGCGCAGTATTCAAAAAAGGACAAACAGTCGCTGGTTTCTCAGCAGTCGAAAAAAATCCTCCCTAATACCTTTAAGTTAGATCTAAACAATTCAAATATGTTGTTTTAACATAATTGTTATGTGTTAAAGCAACATGATTATTTTATGTTTTGGTCCACAGCACCATGACTCACATGAACAGTGTCACACATGTGTGACACATGACTTCATGTCTTTATACACAACAAATGTGCGCTTGTCTCATTCCCATCCTGTACTGTAAAAAAGAACTGCATTAGTGCGTCTTTATAGTGAGCTTCAGTGAGTGTTATATGATTACTCATTTTGTTAAACAGACTTGTGTGCTGCAAAGCTTGTGTATGAGAAATAAGTTTAAATTAATAAATAATATTTAAATTAAATGTGTATTTCTGCCATGTGGACATCAGTCATAGTTTGACCATGGCTAAAGTGGACAGGGTCATAACAGAGACATTTAACTATACTGCATACAGCCTTAAACTTGGCTGATCCCTTTCAAACTCAGTCTCTTTTTTTGTCCATGTCCACATCAGTCATGGTTGGACCATGACTCAGAGTAACAGTGTTGCACATGACCCCTGCATCAACTGGGCAGGACCATAGATATGTAATGTGAAGCCACCCTGTTCATGTTTAAAGAAAATAGCACATTTTTATTGTCAAACTTAATTTCTCTTTCCAGGTTTAATTTCTTCTACTTAAAAATGAAACAATTCAAGTCCATCAGACAGAATCAGCTGAATCTCAGGAGAGACCGTCTTCTCTGAGGGTACAGGAAGTTGGGACATAAAGCATAATAACAAAACAAAGGACCAGGTCACAGTCTTCTTCATGTCCCTCTCACTCATGGATCTGATCCTTTAAATAAAATGTCAAAGGCTTTATACAAAGGACTTGAAATAATCCTGTAGACCTAAAGTTATTGAATTATGTAAAATTAACATAATTTAATTACAAATTATCAACATGAAAAACTCATGTTTGTTTACCACAAAACAACTGTGTTAAAACTACATTTTTGAATTGTTTAGACCAAACATAATTACATTGGGTGGAAACGATGTCCATGATTTAATCATGTAGATCCAACAAACTGTCAGTATATACCACAGAAACATGTTATTCTTACAGGATTTTATTATGTAAATTCAACAACTTCGTTCAATCATTTTTTTCAGTGTATGTCCAGTCGACAGATACAATTTAAAGCTTTTCAGAACCATCAGAAAGCTGTGTCCTGTCACTGATACAATTTAAGGGTTTTCAGAATCATCAGGAGGCTGTGTCCTGCCGGCTGATACGTTCTCAATGTTCTCAGTGTTTTCAGAACCATTAGAAGGTTGTGTCCTGCCGGCTGATACATTCTCAATGTTCTCAGTGTTTTCAGAACCATCAGGAGGATGTGTCCTGCCGGTTGATACAATCTTAGTATTCTCAGTGTTTTCAGAATCATCAGGAGGCTGTGTCCTGCCAGCTGATACGATCTCAGTATTCTCAGAGTTTTCAGAATCATCAGGAGGCTGTGTCCTGCCAGCTGATACGATCTCAGTATTCTCAGAGTTTTCAGAATCATCAGGAGGCTGTAGGGAGCCACATTGCTCAGAGGGACAAATGAGAGGAGAGCAGCTGCTGTATCATTGTATCAGGGAAGAGCAATGAGCAGGCAGCTCCTGGGACACACACAAAGAGGTAGAGAGCAAACCCGGGTAAACATTTTGGACCACCCACTGATGTATCACACTCTATGCTGAAGGAATGACATGGCCGAATACTCTTTTCGGATTGGCTGACAGGTGCATTCAGGCAATAATACATACATTTATACTCAATGCATGGCAGAGCATTAAACAGAAAGAACAAATTCTCCCTAAATAAGATATTTTAGTAAATGGCAACCAATTAATATGTATGCAGGCAGTGAGTGGGTAGATGACATTAGCAAGTTCGCCTGTCTAATCAGACCCATTCACCTTCTTAGTAAATTGAAGTAGGTTTGCAAGCCCTCTTATTAAACCCATCTTCTAGAGACATAAATGCTACAGCCTACAATGATAAGTGTATCTAAAATGGGACAGGGCTGTGGTTGGTTGTATGTGTGGCTGGTGGACCTCTACGTTAATCTGAACATTTAGCAAGTAGCATGTATTAGCATTCCTCCAACCCAATCTATAGTATCCAATAGTGTTTCCCAACCAGGGGTACGCACACACTTTGCAGGGGGTACTTGGAATTATTTCATACTTTATTTCCAAGATAATAAGAAAACATTTTTAATCTTTAAAGTTCTTATGCTGAAATGTCACAATGGTGTTATAACAGGTCAAGTACAAGTGTCAAATCATATATTGTTTTAACAGAGAAGATCAAAATAAGCATATGGACAAAATATTACAAAAAGGATTACAAAACTGACCTCTTACCGATGGATTATGACAAAAAAGACATGGCTCAGAATTTATAGGTGAAGACATTTTTGAGATACACAAAAAAGAACAAGAACTAATGCATGGCTGGAGGACCAAACAACACAAAATAAAACCAAATGATCAAGTTTGTGTAGTTGTACTATAATAACCAATAATAACCAGTTTTATTCAAAAGTAGTTTAATCTGCAAAGATTTGTTGTGTTCTCTGGAAATCCAACTTGAATCAGCTGCTCTTTTCTTCTTTGGTCGAGTCTGTTCAGAGATGTCCACAGTGAATCCTCTGCATCCATCTAACCCTATCCTCTGCATTCTCTTCTCACACCAACTTAACTTCATGTCCTCTTTCACTACATCTAAAAGCCTCCTCTCTGGTCTTCCTCTAGGCCTCCTGTTTCCTCGCAGCCTCATCCTTTTACTCATATATTCACTATCCCTCCTCTGTCCAAATGTCCAAACCATTTCAATCTGCCAACTTTATCTCCAAAACATTGTCACATGAGCTGTCCTTCGGATGGACTCATTCCTAATCCTATCCATCCTCATCATGAGCACAGAACAGAAATCTCTTTAGCTCTGCTCCCTTCAGCTCATTTTCTCTGGGGGTACATTTTTAAGCGTTTCTTAGTTTCTCTGTTAGATTGGTCAGTTTTGTCCAAGTCCGTAGTAAACAATGGAAGCCTATGCGCCTTCTCTGTCCCTGTTATAGCTCTATATTACGGAAATACATCAGCCTGAATACATGACTGTAGGCTCATGTTTAATGGATGAACTTCACGAGTCGTTTGGTTTGGTTTTTGTGGACAGCTGCCAAAACTCTGTCTAAAACCCACTCTGCTCTGACTTTATGAGCCATGGACTTTTTATGGTAAATATCTCACAGTTAAGGACATCTATTTTGAAAGGTGTTTGGAATAATCCAAATAAAAATTCTGTCCCAACTACAGCTAGATTAAACACACTTGGGCATGGGGACAGCAAGACCCCTTCAGCATCTTCCTCCTCATTTTGCTCATTATTTAATACTTTATAATTATTAAAAGGATATAGGATCATTATTTGCATACAATGAAAACATTTAAGTATGACTAAGAGCCATATAGTAATTTGGCCCCTCTAAGAAATGCTGGCCTTGTCTTGCAGTGGTCAGGGACTGTGTCTCCCAAACAGTCTGTGAGCTGCTCTCAGTAGGGGATGCTGAAGAGTAAGTATTACAGCAACAGATAACGTTGCTTTTTATTATTAGTACCTGATATCAATACTTTTGTGATGCTTTAAGACAGTAGTTCCCAACCTTTTTTGTCTTGCGTACCCCCTGGGCCTTTTCTCATACCATGAGTACCCCTCACTCATATGTGTGGATGATTCTTGGAGGTCATATAAAAAAACTCTGTCTTTATTAGTGCAAAAACATTGTAGAAAGCTTTCTCAGCTTTCTCAGCTTTGATTTGATACCAATCGATATCAAGCCTGGTATCGACGATACCAATACTGATACCGATACCACCCCTTACAGTCACAACCATTGCTTTTTCTTGTATAGTCATTGAATTTTTGTAAATAATAAAAGTCTATATGCATACACATGTTACTAATAATGGCTTCTTTATGCCACTGGAGCAGCAGAACACAAGTGGATTGGGTTGGACCTGTCACTGTAGAGCACACATGAAGGATCCAGTGGAATTTGTATTATACTAATAACATTGTTTGTCATTACTACTAAAGTATAAATACTTTCAGATTGGTATCGATACCGCAAATAAATCACAGGAATTGAAGGTATCGATACTTCTGGTATCAATTCAGACATCCCTAGTAAAAACAAATTCTCCCAAATTTTGAAAACTCAAATGCAAGAAGAAAAAAATGAAAAAAACAAACAAACAAAAAAACTATTAAATAATAACCTTTTTTTCCTTCAAAATAAAACTATAAATTTAAAATATCACAATATTATTTTTACTTACTTTTTATTTTACAAATTATTTTTACCTAATTTACCTATTATATATATATACTATACTATATATTTTGTTTGAACAATTTTTTTTAATAATTGAAAACTGTAAATTAAGTAAAAAAATTTGTAAATTAAAACATAAATGTAATATTGCAAACTTTGTATTTTATAGTTTTATTTTAAAGGAAAACAGATCATTATTTTATTTAGTTTGTTTTGTGGTAAATTAAGAGTTTTTATAATTTTTCTTTATTTCCTTATATATTTTATTTTAACATGTTAAAAATTATTTAAAACTGTAATTAAATAAAAAAATTAAACTCATTATAAATTTACCACAAAAAAAGACCACATTTCACCATATTCATTATCACTGAGACACTTGACCTAGCTTGTCTTTCATACCTTTCAATAGTTTAATATGAAGACTGCAAATATTTTCTCATGATATTTTACATAAATGATCAAATCATTCCAAGTACCCCCTGCAAAATGTTCATGTACCCCTGGTTGGGAAACACTGCTATAGTGATACATATCTGCTATAGTCAAATGTGGGCCAAAAGTGATGAGGATTTCTGTCAGGACTGTAGAGGGCAGCACTTCACCTCTAAGCACTTGGTCTGCCAAATACTGTCACACAAATAAAAGTATTTCTAAATACTTTACAAAGAAATGTCAGTCTCCTCAAATGACTGTCAGTCATTTGGAAACAGGACTTGGTTTCTTATACAGTTAAGTCTATCAGTAACTTGATTTTAAATTTAAGGAGAAAATATCACAGTAATTGAGAATATTGAACTGCATACTTGTTGTATTGCAATATATCAAATCACAAACAACAAATTTTATTTGCATCTGAGTATTGTGATACTACAAAAGTGTATCGTCCAAGTGAATTTTCTAAAATATATTTTTACCTGAGTAGATTTTGACGTTGATGGCAAAGTGGGTAGGAATAGTAGTAGTGGTAGTAATAGTAGTAGTAATTTTTGTAATAATAACAACACACGTACAAGAAGTGCTTTCTACTTCTGTAAAGATCAAGCCAATCACAAGCCCGCAAGGAGGTTTGGTTGTAAACCTTGCCAAAGATGTCTTTTATGCGGAAATCTCTGGTCTAAGCTTGAATTATTACCTCTCAATGCTCCCCAAAACGCCCATTGCTCTGCCACTCCCCCAGAGTTACCCAGCAGCCCGAGGGGTTTCAGAACATAATTGAAAACTATAGGCTCCTGGCTCTGACTGTGTCCATCCATCAAACAGCGTTACCAGCCTGATTAGTCCTGATTTAGAGCTCACTAATCCAGATCTCACTGCGTCTATTGTCCCCCTTCACAAACCAACAAAAACAAGACAAAAAGTGGAGAGAAAAAGGTGAGATTTAAGGGATTTACTTTGATAAAATCCAGCTAAAGCCAGTAATAAATCCAAGTTTTTCTGTGAGCCTTGTGGACAGAGATGTGAAGACTGCAATGAGTGTTTTGAGGTAAAAAGATTGTTTTTATTGATCAGTGGTTTTGGTAAAAGTGTACAGGGAAGATGCCGAGGCAACTGTAGCAAGTGAAAGGTTGTAACGTACAGATTTAATAACTTGTAGAAGTTAATTTACTTTGAATTTTTCTATGTTGAGGAAAACACGGGCCCTAATTCCCAGCACCAATTTCCACATTCACTTTGAGTTCAGCTGAGGGGCAAAAAACATCATTACTGAAGCCAAGAAAAGAGCTCTCACCGGTGGTGGCCATGCTGGAGAAGAGTTAAGTCAATGGCTGTGTCCAAATATCATCTTTTGTCTCGATATAGTGCACTATTCAGTGATCACAGTAGTAGTAGTTAGTAGTAGTTTTCAAATGTGAATGGAAAGTAGTGCACTCAATGCATCAGTAAAAAAAATAAATAAAAATTTACAGAGTAAAAACTGGCAGCTGTGGTTTCCCGAAGTGTACTGCAAAAACCTCAGTAAAAGCATAAACATTTTACAGTAAATTACCTTCATTTCTACAGTACAAAGCTATGCGAACACACATAGTTCATAACGTTAGGAGAATGAGCCTTGTCAACATGGCTGAAACAGGGGTGCAGCCTTTACTTTTTTTATAATTAGAATATTGTTACATTTCAGATTGTCCTGAACCACTTCCAGGAGATTTACATTTATGTTTGTTTCTGTAAATGTGATCAGGATTTTTATGTGTTTTTAAAAATGACTCTTTCAGTGTTTCAGTGTTCATATTTAGGAGAAGGATTTGATTAGTTGATGCTGGAGTCATGTGTGACACTGTTCCTCTGAGTTATGGTTGGGCCATGACTGATGTGGAAAGATCAATAATAGATATAGACAATGGGCTTTAAGAGATGGGATTTATAGCTCTTTAATGGGAGCCGAATCTTTAGCATCTGTTAATTTCAAAGAGCTGTTCAAAAGACTGATTCATTTTTGTATGTACGTAATTTTAAGAAGCAGTCAGTTCATTCAGAAAATAAACACTGAGATGAGTGATACATTATCATTTTTGTCAGAATAAAACGTATTCAATCAGTGGGACATTATTATTGTTTAATTCATTGATGATGTGGACTAAATTCTCTAATAGTGACCTCATAAACCTCTGCTAGAGCGAGACCACCATTAAGGATTTAATACATGTTGAAAATGTGCAAAACATAGCTACCTTGACATGTTCGTGCAAAGAAATCTCAGTAAAAACTAAGCAACAAAAAACTTGCATACACACACATGTAGGCACTGTTTACTATAGAGACCTTCTGACTATTGTGCATCTGGGCATGTGCACTGTGTGCCCTCCATCCTCATCTGGTTCTGTATGACTTTCTCTTGAGCTTGTACTCTTCTACTTTTTCTTATGAGGATTTTTCATGGTTGGCAAACAAAAAAACTTGTTCATTTCAATACAAGAGTAAAAAAAAGAAAAGAAAAAGGAATGGCTCGTAAACCACTCTGACTCGGCTCTCCTTGTTCACCGTTCAAAAGATTCAGATTGTTCATGAATGTCACATTTCTACTGGGTTTGAATAGAGGAGAAAAACTTGGTTTACTATTTTGCATAAAGTCTTTTAACATTTAACATTACTTATGTTGCAACTATGACTCAGAGGAACAGCACCACACTTGACTCCAGCATCAACCGGTCATATATTCTTATCTTATTAATGTAAAACTGGAGTGCACAGGTCTGAAGTGAAAGTAATTTTAAGAAAGTCTCTACATGTGTAATTAGAATTCAATATCATGACAACAATTACAAAAGCTCAAATATCGGAGGTGGTTGAAGTAAATCTAAAAATGTTCAGTTTTCAGTAGTAAACAACACTAGAAAAGAATGGACCCCTATTTTTGCCATGTCCACGTGACTAACTGTCTCTCACAAATCACCAATGTGAACAATTGTTGACAATTGAACACACAATTGAACAGTTGTTTTTACGGTATTGTGCTGTAAAAATTGAGGTAATTTACTGTTAAAGATTCACAATTTTTTACGGTAAATTGGCAACCAATTTTTTTTTACCATAAATATGCCAGTGTTTTCCTATACATTTTAGAGACATTTTTACAGTGAGAGTTAGAAACACAAATGTCACTTCCTATCATGTCCTAATAATAATAATAATATGGAACTAATATAAGGAAACGGTTACTACATAAGTCATTATGCTAAAGTTGCTAAAGTAAGCTTGCCTTATTTTGTAGAGACAAATATATAAAAGTTTCTCTCTATTCCTTCAGTTTTATTCATTAATGGGCTAACATGTTTTAAGCAGCAATTAACAGAGTAAGATTTCTTGTGTTAATTGCTTGTCTCTTTATTGTAATTCATGATAAACGATATATATGTTTTGCAGAGATATGATCAACATTTTATAGGAATTATATAGGAACTACATTGCAGATACCGCTCTCCTGCACCAGCATGATGGAGAATAATCCATGTAATAGGACCCTATAGGCACACTACGGAAACTGTTATTATTACTGTACAAAAGGAACTGGGAGGAGTCCACTAAAGGAAAAAGCAACGCACTCAATTCAACAATTTTACTGCAGTTATGTGTGTTTTGCATCACAGATAATGCACAAGATCAGGACCTAAATCAACTCATTGCCAGAAAAATAAACCAGAAAGTCCATGTTTTACCAACTGGATAGACCTATAGTTCTCAAACTGTGGTCCAGGTACTACTGGTGGTCCCCAGTCTTCCTCTGGTGGTACTTGGGGGTCTTTTGCAGTTCAAGTCCTTCAAGTTCAAGTTACTCCTGGGTTAGTTATGATTTAGAACTGGTTTAGAGCTGATTTAGTTTAGTTTGGAGTTTGTGCTAGTTAAGATGTAGGTTTGTCCTGGCTTTGTCTGGGTTTAGACCTGATTTTAGTCCTAGTTTAGACCTGGCTTATCTCTGTTTTAGACCTAGTTTTGGTCTTGGTTGAGTTCTGCGCTTGTCCTGGTTTAGACCTGGTTTTCTCCTGGCTTTGTCCTGCCTTAGACCTGGTTTAATCATGGTTTAGACCTGGTTTTGGTCCTAGTTTAGACCTGGCTTAGTCACAGTTTAATCATGGTTTAGACCTAGTTTAGGCCTGGCTTTGACCTGGTTTAGTCATTGTTTAGTCATGGTTTAGACCTGATTTAGACCTGATTTTAGTCCTGGTTTAGTTCTGGGTTTGTCCTATTTTAGACCTAAGTTAGTCCTGATTAAGACCTGGTTTTGTTCTTACTTAGTCCTGATTTAGACCGGGTTTAGACCTGGTTTTAGTTCAATAAATATAGTATTTTGAAAGCCAAATCTTCAAGTCTGAGGTGGTATGTGGTATAAATAGTGTACTCTTGTATGTTTTTCATAACAGTTTAAATAGTATTCCTCATGCCAGTTCAGAGATAAAATAGAGCAGCACACAACAGAAGAGAGACTGCTGGATGAGTCTGTATGAGTCAGTGTGAGTCAGTGAGTCGCTGCAGGCGAAAAACACACTTACAATAATGTTTTAGTAGTTTGTTTCTGAGCTGGGACAGGGAGCTGGGTTTGTGGACCGCTTCTGTTTGTCTCCTCTGCCTTCTCCCAATCAATACAGGCCCACAACACAGGAAACAAGTGCAACACAAAGACTAGACCTGCATTTTTGTGCCTTAGACTTAGAAAAATGTACAGAGAACCAGAATGATTGACAGGTGAGGTGTGTTTCCTGGGGTTTCTGGCACAATTACATGTTTAGTGACAAGCTCCAATACTGTAGGTAATGTCAAAGGTGCATTCTATGAAATAACATAGTACACACACATTAAAGGTCCCATATTTAGCTTTTCCTGGCTTTTTGAAATAGTGTTGGACTCCGTTGCATAGGTATTTCAGGTTTTATACCTGAAAATAATGTATATCTATGGAAAAGCTCTTGGATTAGGTGTCTGTTGTCCCCTGCTGGAAACAGTGGGGAATAGACAGAGCATAAAATGGCTGATTAGCACTACAACATAACTGCTAACCGATAGATAGCTGACTGCTTCGTATTGACTGGCGGTTTAAGCCCTGAAATGATCAGAACAAGTCCGGTGACAGTGTATGGGCTTTAGAAACACACAGGAGCACTTCCTGGTTTCATGTGTCTACCTAGAGCTGTGAGAGCAAGTGTTTTCAGCTTTTGAGAAGGCAGCATACAGGATTACGCAAACATGTGTGAATGAAACAAAATACTACTCCATGTCTGTTTTTTTGTTAAAACCTCAAAAAAGTAAATTTAGCTGAATAGGAGACCTTTAATGCAGTGTTTCCGCTGCATTCAGTATAGTCCTGAATCTTGACCACTACCTGGCCGAACTTACGTGAGAGCAGGCTGAAGCGGAGTAGTATAAATAAGAAACATATTAATTTATCCCTGTTCTTTTTGTTTTATGGCTGTTCAGAAAGTAGGTTGTTGTTAGCGTTAAGCTAAAGGAAAGCTAATGAGCTAACTATAGCCTACAGTTTTTTGCAGGTCACAAGACCTTTCACCTGAGGGATATTATATTTGAGTTGAGTTAAAGGTACTATAAGCAGCATGCGCTTGTACTG
The DNA here is from genome assembly GCA_020698575.1 of Bostrychus sinensis. NCBI lineage: Eukaryota > Metazoa > Chordata > Actinopteri > Gobiiformes > Eleotridae > Bostrychus > Bostrychus sinensis. The sequence goes on along the minus strand of CM036249.1, from coordinate 36,351,455 downwards.
GTTTAAAAACAATACTGCAGTCTGAATAAAAACAATGTCTCTTTTTTGATTGGATGATCAATGCAAGGGTTTTGAACCAAAACAAAAATCTTAAAGATATTACGGAGGATTTTTTTCGACTGCTGAGAAACCAGTGACTGTTTGTCCTTTTTTGAATAATGCGCATGCGTCAGCCTCCCCCGCCCTTCACTGTTCCTTTCCAAGGAACTCCTCCACAGCGACGTGCACGAGCGTTGGAACACGAGTGTTTGTTTACAGCCGGCATCAGCGGAGATTCGCCTAAACCAAGACCTGCATTGTTTGTTTGCGCGACCTTTGACCTAGTTCCCCACACAGACCCAATCACATGCACAGTCCCTAAATGTGAGCAAAAATTTATACTCCTGCTATTGATAGCATTAGCAAACTGACGTTGCTGTACAGTTGAAAAGGTTCAACAGATAAAGAAAAAAGGCATTTTTTTCAAACGATAAGATAAACGTTACCTGTCCAGCAGAAACTTGGCGACCAGTGCATCGCCCTTTCTGTTCCTACAGCGCACGCCGTCCTTTGAAGGAATCGCCAATAACTACACGGGTTTTATTCTGCTCTTCTACAGTTTTTCTTCTCCTCCTCTGGTACACTTCAAAAACAGTTTTCCTTTTGTGACCGCCCGGTTCACGGTTTTCCTCAGCCATTGTGCTCTTTGAAGTCAGGCTGTCCGCGCTACGACGTTAATGCCGGACTACATAAACATAGTGTATACGCATGCGCAGGCACAAGAACGTGCACTATCGCCGAAACTAGGAAGTCGGAATGATTGCCAAGTCTGTGGAACAATGGTTAACGTACTCATGACGAAAATGATTGGATGAGGTTTTTTAGGTCCCACAGAGTCCACAGTTTATTAATATTATTATTATATTTTCCAATACACCAATTTATAAGCCTTATACAGGGCAATGAAGGTAGTTTTAATAAATATTGCAAAAAAAAATTTATAAAGATCCTCCCTAAAACCTTTAACATAAACAACTTGGCATTATGTGAAATATATTTTTAATTGTGAATATATCAGCTGTACCATTGTTAAACCAAGTAAAGTAAAATAAGTAAAACCAGTGACAGCTGGTGGTGGCTCTGGGCGAAGGGGCTAATGCATTAATAATAGTACATACTACTACACTTCAACACCAGGCGCAGACAGCAACTCGTTCACTTCCACTTCAAGGTACTACTCAACAATTATAAACCCAATTAGACACACAACAGCAACTTACCCCACTGTTTTATTCACATACATATCATTTAACAACCTGACAATGGCAAGAAGGCAAACAATAACAGAAGGAGCAGAAAGTAGTCCCTGTTAGCCTAAAGTTACAGGTCGTGTTTTGTAAGGGAGGTGGAGAAATGTGCGGGTTACCTTATTATAAATGAAGCTCACATCTCTATTCTTCCTTTCAGCGACGCAAATGTGTTCATAAAACACGTTAATAACTCTGTCACTGTAGTCTGGTGGTTTCTGTATAATGTCCAATTAAAAACACAGCCATTACGTTCAGGCAAGTTTGTCCCAAAAACTTAATATGATTAGCCCCTTTTCCGTTTTTTGCAGCAATATTGGTTTATTTTAAAATCAAAAATAATAACAAGCATGTAGCCAATTCAGTACAAGATCAGAGTCTCATATACGACACATATAAGATTATTAAAAATTATATATTAATTTACTATAAAAACTAAGTATGTTTTGTTTGTAAACAGTGAGGGGAGAGGCAGAAGCTGCAGCAGGACAAAGAGAGCAGCAACTCCACTCCATCTTAATCATTAATGTACAGGGAAAAATCCTGTCTGTTCTAACCGCCCAGTCTCTCCTCACACAGCCTAAAGCTATCTATCATGCAGTCAGGTTATTCACCAATCAAGCCCATATTTAAAACTCCACACAGTTCACATAAAAGCCATTTCAAGTCTGTACAATGCAGTTTATACTTTCACTTTGTACTAAAACTTATGGTTTACATCAGGGGTCGGCAAGTTTGAGTGCAGTTGGGTCAATTAATTATTGAACCACCAGGTGGCGGGTCACAAGAATGGACATACATTACTCTGTCATGGATTCCTTGGCAGCTTTAAATGAACATATGCAGTTTGGTCCAGGGTTAGGTCACATGATAAAATGTGCAATACTTATTGGATAGAGGCAAAGGTAACCATGACAGAAGGAGGTCACATGATAGAATGCTTGCTTTATTGGTTGGAGGCAGCTAAAACTATGAAACCATGACAGAGAGCTGTATGCTGGCAAATAGTGTCTTAGAACGGCCATCTTTCACTGACAGCTCCATGGGGTAAAAGCTATCCAGTAATAGCAATTATGTTGACGGGGCCAACTTTATCTGGCCCGCGGGCAAAGGGTTGCTAACCCCTAGTTTAGATGGTATACAAAGTTAAATTAAATTGATTCAAAATGAACCTAATTTCCTTCTGTTAAACTGATGAGTCAGTGTGATTATTAAAAGTTGTGTGATTAATCGCTATTAACTACAGTGAGATTTGCGACCTATTTATCATTTTTATAAATAATATTATTAATGACTTCAACTCTTACCTTATGTTGTATGTCTATCTTCAGTAGTACATTCTTGTAGGTGTGTCCGTCATTAATTTGCAGAACAGTCTTATCATGCACGGAGTCCAATCCGTCGTGCACGTACTGGATCTGCTGCCGCAAGAGTTCGTCCAGTTTGAACCGGTTCAGGGCGCGGTCGCCATGGAGACGGGTGAGGCGGCCATGTTTGGGTGGCTCCACCACCATCACCAGGACATCGGCCATGTTGTCTGGGTCTTCGACGTGGAGGACAGACTTGGAGACGGTTGCCGTGGCGCCACGGCCCTCAACAACCAGTGGAGACAGCGTCAGGATCCTTGGGGGCTGGAAAAGAAGGAAAAAATAGAAGAACATGACGTCTGCTGATACTGATGAGAATTACTTGATTGGTTAAGACTGGCATGTGTGGCAAGAAACCGGAATAAATTTTGTTGGCCTACTAGCTTTTTGAAGAATAGTGTTTAATCATCTAAAAGCTTGGGTAATAAAAAATGGTCCACGGGCCGCATTTGCCATAGTTGGAACACTCTTAAGGGACACTCTCATTGGCTGGTGGTCTACACAGCTTGTCAACACTGAATCACTGGCAGTGCAAACCCTACTGGCAAAGTGTCTATCTATGCCCTGGCTATGTCTGCTTAAACAGAGAAACAGTCAAACACTGATCAACCTATATCTTTATAAACCAAGGGGTTCTCATCAAAGGGCTGTGTGTAAGTGCGTATTTACCAACTTACAAAATGTCAAATATAAACTTGTACAGAGGTCAACTGATGTATCGGGACGAATTTTTGCATTTTTTTCAATCAATCAGCAAACTATGATTCTTGCACTTTAATGCCGATTTTTGGTCAGGCACCAGAGTTGCCAGGTTCACGGTTTTCCTGCACAATTGGGCTATTTTGAAACTGCTGCTGTGGGGGAATTTTTTGAGCTGCAGGGTTGCGGTTTTGTTAGGCTGATTTTCAAATGTGTTGCAGTCACAAAAATGTCTCTAGAAACTGAGGGAAAAGTGGGGGAAACGTTTTATTTCTTCACAGTTCACTCTGGTTTTGTGTCTCTGCACTGCGCCTGTCCCCACCACCGTGTCTGTGCTCACCCCTTCCATCCCTGTCACACAGACCAACGACTCCTTCAGCAGCTGTGAGGTCTGTGATCAGCGGCTGCTCTCACCTCGCTACTGTTCCCACCTGGCACATCGCATACATGACACGTGTAGGTTTATGACAGAAAGTGCTGGAGGGAAGTACCATCACGTAGCTGCACAACTGTAGTAAAAACAGTCTCAAGAAATGCAGCTAATTAAGGGAAAAGAGAAGAATTTACCCTCTAACAGTTTTTACTTCAACTCAATAAACACAGAAATCAAAGAAATAGCCTTGATTTTAAAATTGTTAGGCTAAAGATATGAAATATAATATCCTAATAACACTTAAAGATGCTCATCAAGCTCATTATACACAAGCAGGGAGCCCAGAGGGGATGGGGCTTCTGGGGAAGAGAGAGAGAGCAGAACGACCTGAGAGGTTCAGGAGGAGATTAGACTCAAATAAATAAACAGCGTGGAACAAACTGGTATATAATTATACAACTATACATTATGTTTGACATTTTCTAAAGTAATATAGCATAAATGAGGGTAATTAAAAAAAAAACATTTATAATAGGCCTATTTCTATTTTTTTATATGCACTTCCTGAAAACATTTTGGCAACAGTCCAATTGTTGAAATATTTTTCATTATAATTATTTTATTGCTATTAACTATATTGTATAGCATAGACTGTTGAATTTCATAAGAACCTTTTCATTCATCTGGATTAAAATCAATCAAATCAATATTCAAAAGAATTGTGACATAATCAGTAAACTTGAAGACGTTTTGTTATTAATAGTATAGTATAAAAGTACTTAAGTTTAATTTGGTAGCACTGCCTGATATAGACAAATTGGGCCATTTTTCTTCCAATTGTGCTGTTTTTGAGTTCTCATCGGGCTGGAAATTTTTCTGGGACCTGGCAACCCTGTCAGGCAAATGAGTGGCCGACCATGTGACTGACGGACCCCAGGTTCCCCAGCCATTTTGTAGCAGTTTGGGCTTTTACACTGTGGTTCATAGAAAACATGCAAAATTGCTTTATCTCAGCCTGAAAAGCTCAAAACAATAAAAAGATTTAGCTAATTTCTCTGGAACAAAACCTCGTAGAACAAAATATCCAAATGCATTTTGTAGCTCTTCACAAGCTTTACTTGTACAGCAAGTTTGATTAAGATTGCCTTATTAGTTTTCTAAAAAAAAAAACTCTAACTCTATATATTGGTGCAAAAAATCTGCAGTGTGTATCGGCCATCAGCTGCTCTGAATTTTATAAATCGGTATTGGCAGGGGCCATAGAAAAAACTCTATTGAGTGACCTCTAAACTTGTATATACGTATATAAATAAACATACCAACAAATAACAGCCCACAATTGTTTAAAATGCGTTTCTACATGTTTCAAATTGAGAAAATGTCATGTCGTCTTTTACCCCATTTTCAGTATAAACATGCGAGCTTCACATTAGGGGTCAGAGGTGGCTGGAACCTGTCCCAGCAACTATGGTCTTCAGGCAGGGTAACTCCCTGGACTATGGCCAGTTAGCCACAGAGCTAACACTTAGAGACACACACTGACAGCCAGCCATTCACTCTCATTCAAGCAGTATGGGACAGTTAGATTCACCAATTCACCTTTTTGGACGCCCAGTTTCATTCGAAAAGTCGATCCCCTTGGTTATTGTGGAACAGATTGAATGCATTTTTCTTTTTTCATTGATTGAGGTTGCAACATCCAATTTGGATTCGGATAGAAATTGTGACCTTGAACACATTTTACTTTACGGAATATATCGACATCAATCCAGGACATGTCTTTTCTTCCTAAAATATGACAGCAACTAGTTTCAAAGTGACTTTTTATATTCAGAGCCACTTTCTGAAACACGGCCATTTCGGGTCATTCCAGTCCCCATATTTCTCTCTTTATGTCCAGCACTAACTCCTCAATGTCGCAGCATCAGTATCCTCCGAGTGGTGTTGGATCGTCTGACAACTAAAGAAAACAGAGAAGACGAACTGCTCGAGGCTTCGGGCCAAAGAAACCTCATCGTGGATCGTTATAATGTTGGAGTTTTGGCCCGGGACATTTGTTTGAGGAGATGTGTGGGATGTCCCATAAGAGGAAGCACAAAGCAGTACATCAGAGGGAGACCATGAAACGGGTCCAAATGGTTCTGGCCTCGATTCAGTGCTGTACAAATGATAACAGCAGGAGGGAAAAAGGAGAGAGGAGAGAAGGGCGAGGGGACTGAAGTGACCTCTGTTCAATATAGGATGGCAAGTGTATAAAGGCAAGAAAACGTTACTAAAGGAAAAAGCAACTGCACAGCAATTAATTCTCCTTAAACAACAAAAAAAGGACTAATAAATTACATGTGTTTATCGATAAACTGCAGAACCTAAATGTCCCAGAGTGAATGAATGTGAGAGTGAATGGTTGTCTGGCAGCGTGAGCCCTGCAACTAACTCACCATTGTCCAGGAGGTACCCCGCCCAAGGCCCAAAGTTGCTGGGATAGGCTCCAGCCACCACAGACAACAGGAATAAGTATAAAAAGATGAATTCATATCTCTTTACATAATCCCGATATAGTACTTTGATATGCAAATAAATGATGATTGAGAAGAAAAACAAAATCCTGGGTTACTACAGAAAAGCGGCGTGTGTGATGAATGTGGGACGGGAGCCACAACACTTCAATACCTCCCTTTGTTCTACTGGCCCCCGTCCAAAAACAACAAACCAGCAAGGACAAAAGAGGATCTTACACAGCAGTCCAAATTAAAACTCTACTCCATTTTTCTACTACAGGTGCTGTTACAACAAAATCTGTTTCCTAGAACATCTACTACCCCTCCACTCACCAACAACAGTACAGCTACTTTTCAGCTTTTATTTTATTAACTAAACTCAAGCAGTTTGACAACTCAAAATACAAACAACAAACTAAACTTAGGTACTGACTTTAAAAGTTTAGTGTAAGTCCAATGCATGTTTTTCTTTTAGCTGTGTTTCTGTGTGTAAAGACGTAACATGCGCCAAAATAGAGACTTTCTCTGACTTCCCCCAGCCAATTGGAGCCTTCCTTATTGGAGTGTCACAGTAAATTAAAATCCTTAATAATAAAGCCTATAGTCCAGGTTTAGCCATAGTTTTGTCTTAGGTTTGTTTTAGTTTAGCCCTGGTTTAGTCTTGCTTTAGGTCCTAATTTAGACATGGTTTAGTACTTGTTTAGTCATGGCATAGAACTGATTTAGACCTGGTTTATTCATAGTTTAGTCCTGGTTTAGTCTTGGTTTAGGTCCTAATTTAGACATGGTTTAGTACTTGTTTAGTCATGGCATAGAACTGATTTAGACCTGGTTTAAAACAAGTCTAGACCTGGTTTAGACCTGGTTTAAAACAAGTCTAGACCTGGTTTAGACCTGGTTTAAAACAAGTCTAGACCTGGTTTAAACCTGGTTTAAAACAAGTCTAGACCGGGTTTAGATCTGGTTTAGAACAAGTATAATCCTGGTTTAGACCTGGTTAATTCATAGTTTAGTCCTGGTTTAGTCCTCCTTTAGACCTGGTTCAGTCCAACTTTAGAGCTAGTTGAGTCATAGTTAAGTCCTGGTTTAGTACTAGTTTAGATCCATTTCAGCCATTTTTTAGTGCTGGTTTAGGTTTAGTATTAGTTTAGACCTGGTTTAGCTCTTATTGAATCTTAGTTTAGTCCTGGTTTAGTCATAGCTTTGCCCTAGTTTAGTCATAGTTTAGACTGGTTTAGTCCTAGTTTACTCCGGATTTAGGTTTAATTTAGACCCGCTTTAGATCTAGATGTATGTTAGTTTAGTCCTAGTTTAGACCTGGTTTAGATCTGGTTGTACATTAGTTTAGTCCTAGTTTAAACCCAATGATGGTCTGGGTTTAATCCTAATTTAGTCGTGGTTTTGTTCCGGTTTAGTCCTAGTTTTGTCCTAGGTTTATTTTAATTTCACGTGGGTTTAGTCTTGGTTTAGTTCCTAGTTTAGACCTAATTTAGTCCTTGTTTAGTCATGGTTGCCAGATCTCACTGACAGTTTTAAGCCCAGACAGAACTTGCCCAATAGAATAAAAACCAGCCCAAATCACAACCACTCTAAATGTTAAAACTGTTATATGTAAGAAGGAACACAAAACTTAACAGCAGCACCAAAAAAGTTACACAAACAGGTTCTCTACAAAGAGTGCACACAGACAACCAAAGCCTTCCTGGTCAGGGCGTCATAGAAACCACAAAAAACATATGAAATACCAACATCAAATATGAGCAATTAAACACATATATTACTCATTATAAAACATGAACTGATGATATGAGTGGGAGGACACAGCGATTTATTGAAATGTGTATCTCTACTTTGTTTGCCATAAAATGGCAGCTATATTGTTCGTATTTTCTCCAGAATGATGTTATTAAAAGCAGCCCAAATTTTATAAATCAAAGCTATTTTTTCCAGCCCAAAGTGTTCAAAAGAAGCACAATTGGGCAGAAACCAGCCCAATCTGGCAACACTGTGTTTAGTCATAGTTATAGTTTAGCTCGGCTTAAGTCTTGGTTTAGTCTTGGCTAAGTCCCTGTTTTGTCCTTATTTATTAAAACATTTTCTTGTCTAGGTTAGTCCAGATTTAGGCTCACATTAGTCCATTACAGCTGGTACTTGGTATTAAAAGTCTGTGAACCCCTGCTCTAATCCGAGGTTGACTTGTCCCAGGCTGTGAGCGTGTGGCGCCCTGTAGACCTCCCTGCAGACCTCCCCGCCTCTCTGCTGTGGGTCTGATCCAAATGTTTTGTAGCTCAGGGGGAGTCTAGGCTTGGGCTGCACCTCCATAGGCATGTCTGAGCAGGTCTTAGGAGCACAGATATAGAGACATGTTTAAAGAAGGCTATTGTTTGTCTTGGATTGCCCCGGAGCGAGTCGTCCGTCTGTCTGACTCCAGAAATAACTCACCGACATCTTAAAAACCTGACAGTGAACTAACACAGGCAAGCGGGAGGAAGCAAGGAGCGGGTCGCCTCCTTGCGTGCAGTGTATAGATTTGGCATATTTTTTTTTCAAACAGATTCCCCTTCCTGACAGGACCTTCTAGGGTGCATTCACACCAGCCCTGTTTGGTCCGCTTTAATCAAACTCTAGTTCGTTTGCCTCTAAAGTTCGATTCGTTTGGGGAGGTGTGAATGTGCAATCAAACTCTGAACCGGACCAAGAAAAGCAAACTCTGGTCCACCTGAAAAGGTGGGTCTCAGCTCGGTTGAAGTGAACCCTGGTGCTGTTTGATAGCATGTGTGAACACAAAGTGGACCAAACAGTGATTCAAAAGCAGAAAGCGGACCATGCTACGGGGCTTTGTGGGTCAACACGACCAAAACAAATGCACGTGTACAACGATAACAGGAGAAATGGCTTGTGGTCTGATGTGGACAGAGGAGGAGGTATAAGCCCTGAGAAAGATGTGTGACCACTCACAAAATCAACCAAGTTTTCAAGCAAATTAGCGGAAAATGGAATGGGATTTGCCTGTACAGTAGAGCAGTGACGCCAAAAGCTTATATTGTGATTAATTTATTCTACCAGTAACAGGCTAAATAAATTTGTTAATGCCCTACTTTGCTCAGCGTCGGTAGCCTATAACGTGGAACACAGGGATCTGTAGTTGTCTGTCTCTCCCCTGCGTCCGCTGTCTCAGCTCAGTGTAAAAATAACATTCTCTGTGGTCCGCTGCCTTGAGACCATTGTTGATATGTATATATCTGACACATTTGTAAAAGTCCAAACAGAAATCCCAACTGTGCTTGAATCTGATACCGCTCATTTGTTTACATCATGTGATGGAACAGGTAGGTGCTCTTCACTGACCAATATATGAGCAGGGTTTCCTGTTCTCTGTTTCACCTGTCTTCTCCTTCAGTAATTCTCGATGCAGCGCCACCACAGGCGAGGGGGGAAATACCTTATTCAAAAGGTTTGGTGTGTTTGCCAAAGTACAGCGTGAAAGTGAACCGCCCCAGCTGAAAAATGCAAGATGTTGCAACTTCCCAATCAAACTGAGTCTACCGGGCTATTAGGTGTATACGACCGGTCCAGGCTTGGGACCGGCACAAAGAGTAGACTGGCTTGTGACCTGGCCTGATTTTAGTGCTAGTTTAAGTCTGGGTTTTTATGGTTCTAGATACTGTATGGTTTAGCCCCAGACCTTTGGTTCTATTAGTCCATATTTAGGACATTTTTAGATCATTAAATTGTCATTTTCTAAACTAAGAAATTGATCTGAGACTTACTCCCAGTTTACACCAAAAGCAGAAGCAGCGCAGAATGGCAGCATTGGGCCTGAACCGTTTTCTGTTTATTCAGTCTGACAATTCACACTGGCTGCGGCACATGGATGTCCCAGGAACGACTCACCACGCCGCTTCGCTACAGATAGGTTTGAGTTCTCTTTTTCAAGCAGCTCCTCAGAGCTACAGCTGAGGAAACACAGGAAACAGGCACCAAGTGTCAAAATAAAGACTCACTGAAGTGGTAACGTACACACGGTGCATCGAGAAGTTAATTCTTGAGGGGGAGAATTGTAATGTAATTTGCGACACCAAGCAGCCATTTTACAAGGACAACATGCAAAAGTTGAATGCCTGGCCACAGTTGTGTGCTTAGACAATGACTAGTCTGTAAAACAGAGGGGAGACTGGCACCAGCAGCAGCAAAACTTTGGATTATTTCAAAAGAAATCCTGTTCCAGTGATGACTTGGTGGCAGTGAGTCTCAAAATGTGGAACTCATTCATTCATTCATCTTCTTTCACTTATTCCCGTTAGGGGTCGCGGGTGACTGGAGTGTATCCCAGTAACTTTGGGCGGGGCACACCCTGGACAGGGGCCAGTTTGTCGCAGGGCAAAATGCGGAACTAATAAGACCCAAATGTGCACAAGTGATGAATGCATGAATTGGGCGATCCACAGAGGCACATTCAATAATTCACATGAAAAACTGCAGATTTATAAATGACAAACGTGATTCATTTTTGAAATAATTAATATTAGAATTTATTGGCAAAAAATGCTGCATGCAAGTCAAAAATAATAATTTCAGGCTGTAGAATAAATCATTCTCCCTGAATCAATACATTTTATTTCTGTATCAATTTTTTTTTGTAGCCAAATATAGCTCCCTAGTTTAGTTTTGGTTTACTCCTGGTTTAGTTCCTGTATAATCTAAGGGAGCTTTTCACACCTGTGCTGTTTGGCTTTTCAGACTTTCAGTTCTCGCTTCTCAATCTTGTGAAAGCTCCCGCAGAATATGGTTTGGACCAAACACTGCTCATTAGTTCAATATAGTTTGTAGTACTGTAAAAGCGTGTTTTGGAATAGTTCAGACTCAAGAAGTGACACACAAAGACATACAAACTTAAGTGAGATGGTAATGACAGCTTCAGAAAAAGTCCTAGAGTCTGGATTTTAAGATTGTGGTGTAAAACCAAATGTTAGCGAACCAAACAAAAAAAGAAGAATTTGTGAGTTCTAAGTGCAGATCTCGAAGCAGACTTTTAAGTGTGAAAACGCCCTAACCATACTTGAAACCAGTAGCTAGTGTTAAAGTTTATCAGTGACTCAGATCTTTAATCCTGGGGCCATTATAGAGAGAGACTGCTCTTCAATCAACAATTATCCTCTGCTCCCTCACTGACAGACTGCTGTGTCAGCACTACCCTCCTAAGTACTCCTGCTGCAGACTTCATTGTAACTTTTAGAGCCCAAAACGCCTGTTTACTGTGGGCAACTCATTAACACCGTACTGTGGGGCTGAAGACAATATACAATATATCTTTCAGCGTTCAGTCAGTGATTCTCAAACTGTGGTACAGGTCCCACTGGTGGTACACAAGCTTTTTCTAGTGGTATTCTAGTGGAGTTTCATGAAAATGATAATTACAGTTTAGTTTAGTCAGATTAGTCCTGGTTTAGTCCTCGGTTAAATCCAGATGTTGTCCTTTCTCCAGTTTAGTCCTGCTCTAGCATCTGCTTAGTCCTGGTTTGGGTCCAGTTTAGTCCTGCTTTTGTTCTGGTTTAGCCCCTGGGATAGTTCTGGTTAATATTAAACCACAATATTACCTTGAGTTTAATCCCGGCGTAATTTAGGCTCATTTTAGTCTATTTTAGTTACTGTGGACTCACCTGCATGGAAACAGCTTGGACCTGGATTTTCTCCGGATCTGAGAACAGCTGAGGGTCTGCAGCTTGAAGACTGAACTCTCCACTCCTGAAGAAAACAACAAACAGCACAGTTTAATTCATTCATTTTTGTTAGAATATCAGGTGTGGTCCTATATAGACAGCAAGTATATCTCCAACCTTATTCCTACTTTAGTCCAACTCTAATCCTGGCTTAAGCTCTACTGTAGACCTGGTTCAGTTTAGACCCAAGTTCTTGGTTTGGTTTTGATTCAGTCATGGAGTTTCATATTTACTTTCTCTAATAGTCATCAAAACATCTCCACATGTCTATATTCACTGATATATCACTGATTCCTAAACTTTACACTCTGACCACCAGAAAACATTAGGCTTTCAAATAACCATCTTTAATGCACTAAAATTGACCTAAATCAGGACTAAACCCAAGATTAAAATAGTTTATGTGATATCATAACCATGACTAAACCAGGACTGAAGTAGGACTAAACCAGGACTGAAGTAGGACTAAACCAGGACTGAAGTAGGACTAAACCAGGACTAATGTTGGACTAAGCCCTAAAAACTAGAGCAGGGCTAAACCAGGACTAAACCAGGATTAAACTGGCAAGGACTAAACATGTCTAAACTGTCTAAAAAGGCCTGCACATAGGACTAAACCAGGACTTAAGTTGAACTAAACCAGGACTAAAGTTGCACTAAGCCCTTATCAACTAGAGCAGGATTAAACCAGGATTAAAGTAGAACTAAGCCAGGGCTAAAGTTGCACTAAGCTCTACAAAACTAGACCAGGACTACACCAGGACTAAATTTGGACTAAACCAGGACTAAAGTTGCACTAAGCTGTAAACAACTAGACCAACAACTAGACCAGGACTAAACCAGGACTAAAGTAGGACTCAACCAGGACTAAAGTTGGCCTAAGCCCTAAACAACTAGACCAGGACTAAGCTAGGACAAAATCAGGACTTAATTCAGGACTGAATCAGGTCTAAACTTAAACTAAACCAGTCTGTAATCATCTATTGAATGTTTTTCCTCATTGAAAATCGCAGACGCCAAAGTCCCAATAGAAACACCCTGCGTACCACCATTGGTACCTGCACCACAGTTTGTGAACCAGCACTGCCATTTCTGAATATTCTTGGCCCTTTTGAAACATTAACCTCACAGTTTTGCATTATAATCCATCTTTCTCATACAACTTTATAGAGGAACTTTTCCCATTATAGCTCCTGTCAGCAGAAGAGGGGCCTGTCACTGTTCGGGGGCTGAATAATTACGTCCTGTTACTGCAACACTGGACACTTTATTCCAATGAGACAAGTAATATCTGCTCCCAAAAAACCTGTTCACTCTGCCTCTCGTCTGAAAAACACACAAAGAATCTTCGCTTTTAATCTCGTTTTATCATCTAAACTAGATTAATCTAAAGGGCCAGGCAGAGGACCATGTTTTTTATTTTATTTTATTTTTTTGTGAAATTTTGGCCATTTTGCCACTGCTCCGAAACAGCAGCTGAGTCAGTGCTGAGTAATAGGCTTAATACGAGCGATCTGATTGGACGAGCAGACGCCGGGAACCAATCCAAACCGAGCTGTGGCCAAATGAAACAGCTGCGGAGAGAGAGGAGGCCGTGCATTTAAAGTGGGATCAAAAGTAGCAATGGGAATTAGAGGTAATGGAGTTTTGATAGCTGTTGAGCTAGTCGATCTGCTCAAGTCCAGGAGCCACAGAGAAATGGAGTCTGTACTTCTCTGAGCTCCTGAAACTATAGTTTATTCCAGTGGTTCTCAAATTGTAGTCCTGCTTTGATTGGGGATTAAATTTGAAGTTTAGATCACTGCTTAGTGCCGGTTTAGGCACAGTTTATAAACCTGGTTTAGTCCTAGATTAGTCCTGGCTCAGTCCTGGTTCAGTAGGTTTAGGCTCCTTGGCCCATGCCCCAAGACATACACTATATTGCCAAAAGTATTCGCTCACCCACCCAATAACTGAATTCAGGTGTTCCAATCACTTACATGGCTACAGGTGTATAACAATCAAACACCGAGGCTGCAGCTTTGTGGAAAACTTTGTGGAAAAGTTTGGGGATGGCCACTTCCTGTTCTAACATGACTGCACCAGTGCACAAAGCATGGTCCATTTCAGTGGATGAGTGAGTTTGGTGTGGAAGAACTTGACTAAGCTGCACCGAGTCCTGACCTCAACCTGACAGAACACCTTTGGGAAGAATTAGAGCAAAGACTAAGAGCCAGGCCTTCTCGTCCAACATCAGTGTCTGATCTCACAAATGCGCTTCTGGAAGAAACAACTCCCACAGACACTCCAAAACCTTGGGGAAAGCCTTCCCAGAAGAGTTGAAGCTGCAAAGGGTGGGCTGATGTCATATTCAAACCCGATGAATTAAGAATTAAGTTCATACGCATGTGAAGGCAGGTGAGCAAATACTTTTGGCAATATAGTGTATCTGTAAAAACTACTATGTCCCAGTTTCCAACAAACCATATCCCAGTTGTCAACATTTTAGACAAAAGAAAAGCATTGGACACTTAAACCACATTTGTCTAAAGCCTTTTGTCACTAAAATAATTTTGTACAGTGTTTTAGTTAATAAATTTCCAATAAAATTTAAAACTTAAGACCTAAAGTCACGTAGTTGACAAAAATTAGTATGGATTTTGGAAGCTTTTTGTCACTTGGTGAGTTCAAAAGCACTGTGATAAGTGAAAAAAATATGTGTCCCAGTTTTTTGGTTTAAAAATCTGGTCAGGCTACTCAAGACCAACTCCTAACTTTGAAATTTTTTTAGTATTTTGTCATTAATCCTCATATAATTTATGACAGACATATGCATTTTTACAGCACTGCATAAAACCTGCCCCGTTCCAGACCCATCTCACTAATCAAGTGAACAGGTCTGAAAAAGAGAGCAACCCCCCTTTCCTCTCACCTGGGTTTGTCCTGTTGCTTGCCTGAACATGACCTGTCCCGCACTGAGTTGGTCTGGGCTGAAGCGGTCCCCTGCCTTCAGCTCGACCTCCTCTCGTCCCGTTCGGAGATACAACTGTCCATTTGTCGGGACAGTCTGCAGATGGAAGAACAGCAGTCGGGGGGCGCTGTCCTTGTCCGAGATCCTGCAGCAGAGAAGAGGACAGAGGGACCGACCCGCCCAAGGGAACCAGTACTGACCCGTTTACATGGAGCCTGGGGGGGCGCTCGTTCACTGGGGAGGGAAAAAAACATAAAATAATTATTAACATAAACATAACATAACATAACATAACAACAATTAACATAAAATTATTATTGTTATTGTTTATTAACTAAATAATTCACTTTAAATAGTAGATTAGTAGTAGTGCTACTGGATTTATCAGAGGTGCAAAAGTACTCCAAATCTGTACTTAAGTAAAAGTACTATTACTGAACAAAAATAGTACTCAAGTAGAAGTACACGTAGTCAGCAAAGTTTATAGGGTAAAAAAGTTAAAAACTAGAATGAAAAGGTACTACCACTATCAAGAATACTACTACTACGACCACTAGCAAGAATATTGCTACTATGACTACGATGACCACTACCATTACCAAGAATACTTTTACCACTACTACTACCAATACGAATACTTTTACTACTACAACTATTACTACTACCAGTACTTATGCTATTACTTCCCACTTTGCCCTGTTATTGGCCAAAGCTTGAAACTTCTAATCTGCTAAAATCTTTGATAATAAAGTGTAGAATAGATGTGGAAGTCTTATGGTCTTGTTTCTGCCTCATCTTTTAAAATGGTATTAAGAGGTTTCCCATTTCACAAAAGCAAACTGGAAAAGTTTGTGGAAGACTCAGAGTCAGACTCTCAGCTCTCTGATGGAAGTGTCCAGAAAAACAGCGGTCTGGCCCAATTTGTTTATTTTGAAAAACTAAGATCTGGTTCCAAACTCGCCCCCATCCTCAGACCAGATCCAGACTGCCTCAGAGAGTTCATGTGCTCCTCAGAAACTCAAATACGCTTTCCAGTATTTCACGGTCAGTATACCACACATTAAACAGTACTCCAAAACAACACTTTTAGAAAACTAAATAAGTTTAAAGGTCCCATATTCTGCTATTTACAGGCTTTTGGTAATAGTGTTGGATACCTTTGCATTGGTAGTTTATGTTCTATAACTTAATAATGTATATGTTCTGTTGGCAAGCTATTACTTTGAATGCTTGGATTAAGTGTCTCTCATCCCCTGCAGGCAATGGTGGGGGCTGGACAGAGCATAAAATAGCTTTTTAGCACAGCTATTAGCAATATGTTGCTAACAGATAAATAAGTGAGCTGACTGCTTCGTAGTGACAGTGGTTTAAGGCTGAAATGAACAGAATGAGTCTGGTGACGATGTAAGGGCTGTAGAAACATGCAGGAGTACTTTCTGGTTTCAGGCGTCTGCATAGAGCTGTGAGACCAAGCGGGTTCAGATCTTAAGAAGGGCAGCGCCTCAGCATTTAGGATTACTCAAACATGTGAATGAAACCAAATACTACTGCAGGTCTGTTTTTGAAGAGGAGACAACATTGTAACATGATTGAAAGCTAAAAACAAAGTCTATTTAGCAGAATAGGAGACCTTTAAAGTAGACTTGATTGTCAGGTACAGTGGGCAACTGCAGCACAGTGCCCAAGGACCCTTGTCCAGATCCTGGTCAGGAGAACCTAGCTGAAGGAGTAGCCTATTGTGCATATTTTAGGTTGATGGGAGAAACCGGAGCATCCTGAGGAAACCCCTCCCAGACACAAGGAGAACATACTCCCAGGACCTTCTTGCTGTGAGGCGAGAGTACTAATTACTTTTCCACTATGCTGCCAAAAGTGAATATTAGAAAACATTATTACTCAAGTAGAAGTTGTCTAATATTACAAGAGTAAAGATTAAAAAGTACTGAATGTGACTTTTACTTAACTACAAATATGCGGAAATAAAACTACCAACATTGCTATTACTAGTACTGCTGCTACTGCTACTACCACTAATACTGACACTACTACTTAAGCAAAACTAGACTCAAACCAACAACATTTTGGTTATGAAATGGGCATGTTCGTAAAAATATTTTTACTTATTTAAACACTTTGAAACTCAAGACTTTGGTATGTTAAAAATATATTCAATTAATATACCTAAAAGTACATTTTCCTCAGAGGGGCTGTATCATGCTTTTAGTTGTATTTTTAAACCAGTCTTGGTCACCTCTAGAACAGCAGCACAGTTTACAACCTTTAAAAATATTATCTGACAAAAAGAGAAAATTTTCAAAAATAACTTTTCAATTGCTATAAAGGTGAAGAGACCAGCAAAGGGCAGCTGTGTTGTGGTCTTTTGATCAGAAACAGTAAAAAAAAAAGCTTTCAACTTCCTTTCTAACCCTAACCCTAACCCAGGAATCAGTGGAACCAGAGCTGTACAGCGTTTTTTGTATAAATGAATGAGAGGAGAGTGGATGTAGAGGGCTTGTTGATTGGTCAGTGTTCCTGGAGTGGGCAGGGGTTTGTGGAACTGAGGCCTCAGAAAGGCAGCACCAGAGACTGCTGGTATAAATGAAGCAAAACACAAATCTGCAACAGGGTATAGCTCAGTTGGTCCAGACTCCAACGGTTTGTCTCTCCCTGTTCTCTCCCTGATTTCCTACTACTCAGTAGTAGGAAATAAAGCCCATAAAAATGAAAAATACAACTTCAGGTATGTTTCTGAAGAAGGAACAAAAAATAAAAACATTTTAAAAAGCTCAGAAAAGTTGATTTCACAGAATATAATCCCTTTTTAAAAGTATATAGCTACTTTGTTGTTACTATCATTATCATTTGTTGATGCATTTGCTGATTTATTATACCCACCATTCTAAATACATTAATCAATTCTGTGAGTATAAATTACTGAAAAATTGAAATATCAATTTTTTCAACACCAGCCTGATTACATCTGTTCTAATGATGCTAATAAATGATATAACTTTACATTGTGATTAAATCCACAATGAAATAAGTCCCTTTTTCATCTCTTTTTGCCCCAAACTTTTTCTGGTTTGATTAAACCGTAGATTAGCTGTAGCCCAGAGGCGGTGTTCCTTCATTACTCTCCCTGTATCACACGCATAATACCCATAATGCATCTCTCTAGTACAATTAGGCCTTGTCACTTTCCATAAATCATGTGACAAACAGCTGGGCTCGGCGGCACTGAGGTGTGGGCCCAGGGTCGGCAATAGAAGTCTCCGCTAACGACCCGGAAATGCTAACGCTCCAATGTTAATCAGGCTAAAAGTGTTAGCAGCTAAAGGCTCGCAGCTAAAATTACTGTGGAACTAATTCATGTTGGAAAGACATGGGCCATAAATATGAGAGTAATATCTGTCTATGTTTAAAGGTGACCCATTTAGAAAGAGGGGTTTTGGCTTCTACTGGAGGTAGTACTGTTACTACAATATAATAATACTCAAGTAAAAAGTACTCAAAAAAAATTGTTTATAATATGTAGCAACTGATAATGCAATAACGGCCAATAATAATGTAATAATGTAATCATTTTGGCAATTTTAAATGTAATAAAGGCAATAGTGTAATAACTTGCAAATAATGTAATAAAATGTTTGAGCCAATAATGACCAGGGGTGGGCACTTTGCAGGGGGTACTTCGAATTATTTTGTGATATATTTTTAAGATGAAAAACATTTGTAATCATTTTATATTGAACTACTGAAAAGACAAGCTCAAATAATAAAAAGGAAGTGAAACTGCTAAAGAATATTATTAGAATATTACATTTTGTTTTAGGTTTAATAGTTTGTTTAAAAGGGGAGTTCATAAAATGTTTTTAATTTCTCTTTGTAGTAAATTTGCCATGAGTTTAAGATTATTTTAAAAAAAATTTAAATCATTTTGAACATTAAAATATATACTAAATCAATGTAATAGGGGTTTGTGAGCGGAAAAATAAATAAAAACAAAACAAAACAAAAAAACATCTTCCAAGAAATGCAATCCTTGATGTATTACATTATAGGCTGCAGTTATTACATTTTTATAAGTTAGGCCAATAATGTAATAACTCATAAAATTATTGGCAAGTTAATACATCATTGGCTTTATTACATTTAAAATTCCCAAAATTATTACATTATTGGCAGGTATTACATTATAGGTCATTATTATATTATTGGTAGCTACATAATATAAATATTTGTTATGTGAGAATCGTAACTATTGGCAGACCATCTGCAGTTTTAGAACAAATAACAGCAGAGTTCCTAAAGTCACTGGAACTTGTAAAACTTGTAATTTGTATTATAACTGTGTTGGAGATTAATTTCATGTTTTATTTAAGCGTACAAATCCTGAGATGATGAAATGTAGAGACAAATATTTTGTCAAAATTTTATTTAAAGTGCCCGTCAATGTATAAGCTTGTGTTGTTACTTCAGTGTGAAAAAAACTATTTGTAAGCTTGGTGCCTTTCTGAAAGGGGTTCTTCCTTTATATCAATGAGTTATCATTGTTTCCAAGAGTATATTACTTTTTCTGTTCTTTATGAATATGTTTGTGTTCCATACCATGTATATTATATGGTCATGAGCAAATAAATAAATTAAATGGAAGTTTACTTAAGCAGAAATTAGGCTACTTGCTGCTACCACAACCAGTACACCTGCTACCCGTGTTTATTTGGAAGAAGTACTCACAATCTGTACTCAAGTAAAAGGACTGCTACTTTAAAATATTGCTTTAATTATCCAATTTATTTTTATCATATTTTTTAATTTTATTAAAACAGTACAGTAAAATGTACTACTACTACTACTACTACTACTACCACTACTACTAATATGACTACTACTAGTACTACTACTGCCTAAAAATCTGCCTTGAACGCAGTACCTTCTGATTGCAAGGTGATCATTGACCCATTATGCTGCTGATGTACTATTTGAAAAAATACTTTTACTTATTTATACTACTTCAAAATAATATTACTTAAGTAAAATGTAGTCATCCAAATAATTACTCAAAGGTGAGTAAGTATTTGGTGTTTAAGTATTAATAAAATATTTAAAATAATGTGACAATTTTGTTTTTTAATAAATAACTTATATCTTTATAAAAAATAAATAAAAAGCAAATTAAAGTACAAGAAACAAACTTATTACCCACATCTCAATATACTTTAGTAAATGACTTGACAAGACATCTTGACAGACATCAGCGGAGGGCATTAATTCAAACATTACAACAATCCTTAGTGGCAAGCAACATTGTGCTGTGGGCTTCTTCTGTTTGTCTTATTTTACAACCCCCTGTGATGAAGCCATACAAATTTATAAATAATAATATAATAATAATAATACAGTAAAACAGTAGATAAATCGAGTTACTTTGCTCCACTGACTAATAGGGTCTGAAAATATGAGGAAAGTGTTGGATGAGACAAAGCTGGAGTCTCACATGTCCTCTGAGAAAAGGGCAGCTCTCTCAGAGAGTTTCCTCTCAGATTCTGCTCCAATTAGACTTTTCTGAAAATGCCAAGTCGACTCTGAACATCATATTTCTCCACCTTTCACTTTTTCTTCCTAACCTCTTGTTGGTGTGCCCACTCGCGCCAACGCTGCTGTCTGATGGTGGGAATATTCAAGACTGTAAACCGTCCAAGATTAATCATAGAAACACAACAGCAGAGAGTCCTGGGTCTATGTGGAACTTTTAATTCAATTAAACTTTTAAACTGAAATGTTCATCGTTGTTCATCAGTTCTTTTATACTTTTTTTTTTCTAAAAGTGTATTATCTTATTATCAAACTAAAATAAACAGCCTTTTTGGTGACTTTTGCAAAAGACCATGATGCAATTCAATATTTTCCATACTTCCTTTACAGAGCATGTGAACAGCTATGGAAGCCCTGCAAGGACATACTAAACACATTAAGTGTAAGGTCCCATATATACTAAAGCTATTTGTTTCCAAGAACTTGAACTTAAATATAAAAACATGAGAGTGTTTCTGCTGTAGCAGTGCTCAGTTTGTCCTGTCTTGGTGCATTGGTCTTTAAATGTGTTTGTTTCCAGAATAGAATAGAATAGAATAGAATAGAATAGAATAGAATAGAATAGAATAGAGGGCTTTTATTTGTCACCTTAGGGAAATTGGTTTGCAGTGTATTCCACGTGGCTGACTTCAAAACATTCACACAAAGACAAGGGAAAAAAAAGAACTACTGAATACTGAAAGACAGATATACAATAGATCTAAAATTGCTTACTGACCCTACACTGACAAAATTGCATGGATATACAGTAAATGCCTAGAAATTTCTTAGTTCACAGATTCTCTAACTTTTCAGACCAAATACTACTTCAGAAAATAATTGGCTTTACGTTTTAAGTGCCAGCTTTAATGGACTAAAATGAGCCTAAATCTGGACTAAACTAGATCCAAACCAAGGAATAAAACAGGGATTAACCCTGAAAGATGTATTACTATGCCCCAATTTCTACTGCCAGCGCCCCCTTATCTTGACATACGCAGCAGTTCTATTTCCGTGCAACAGCACTCTCAGTTCATGTCAGTTTACACAGATCAGATCACACCAAACTGGATACTGACTGAGTACATCCAGATTTTCAAAGTTATAAACCTACGCTGTACACAGAGTACTAAATTTTTATAAAAATGTTTATATCTATGATTATGGGCTTGCTAAAATACGTTATGTTTGTATTTTTCTCATTACAACTGTGTTATATTCAAACACATGAGTCTGCAAAAACTAAGGGTGCTCCGATCGATTGGCCGCGATCGGTGGATCATGGCTAAAAATAGAGTGATGGTGATCGGTAAAATGGGCCAATCAGAAGGGCCGATCAAATTACAACAAACACGTGAGGCTGTCACATTTACTGTCCTGCAACTCCGGATTTGATTAAACAGCAGTAGCGTTATTCTAGCAGTGTTTTTAAGTTAAGCCCTGGTTATAACTAACACAAACCTGCCCTGGAGCTAATTGGCAAAGAAATGAAAGACTCAAACAAAAATATTGAGCTCAAAATGAACAATGCAATGGTAACTAATCCAACTGTCCTAGCTAATGAATTCAATATTTTTTTCCTTAATTCAGTGAGGGAGATAACAGAAATGTTTCCACCATCCATTTTTACTGCCAGACCCATTGATCCTGCACAGCCTGTTTTTTTCTCTATGAGAAATAACAGAGCTGGAAGTTGCAAACGTCATTGGCTCACTAAAGAATTCAAAGGCCAAGGATGTTCGTGGGCTGGATACAAATATCATACAATTATGCAAAGAATCCCTACTTTCACTAATAACCTGTATGGTTAATTTATCATTTAAACAAAAAGTTGTCCCATCATCCTGGAAAATGGCTACAGTCACACCAATCTTTAAATCTGGTGATAGTTCAAATATAGCCAACTATCGGCCAATCAGTATCCTCCCTGTGGATTCTAAAGTTGCTGAGAGGTGGGTAACAAAAATTATAAATGAACATTTAAATAAAGACCACTCTCCTTTGCATCCAATGCAATTTGGTTTCAAATGTTGGACACTAATGCGTATTCTAGACCTGAGAAAGTCATTTAACATAGTAAATCATGAAATTCTTCTGTCTAAAGCTAACCTACTTTAACTTTTCCATGGACGCAATTCAGTGGATAAAATCATATCTAGAATTTAGGAAACAGTGTGTCTGTATTAGCAGTGTCAAATCAACATTTTTAGATGTCCCTGTTGGTTTACCTCAGGGGTCAATACTTAGGCCTTTGTTATTTTCCATGTATATTAATGATTTGCCAAATTCATGTGTTAATGTTGAATTTCAAATGTACGCCGATGATGCTGTCATCTTCACCAGTGCAAAAAATATTCAAGAAGCAGCCTCTGTTCTTACTTCAGCTATGGTCCCTGTAAATGAGTGGCTTTTTAAATCTTGCCTACAGTTAAATACAACTAAAACTGTTTGTATGATGTTCAACCATTGGACATTGAACATTCAGGGGTATTTTTGGGAGGACAGGAATTAGAAATTGTCTCTGATTTCAAGTACCTTGGTGTGACACTTGATTCCTACACTAAGTTTTAAGAGCCACATTAAAAGAATATCTAACACAGTGAAATTCAATTTGAACAATTTTAAACAAATACGACCTTTCATAACACTTGGTGCTGCTAGAATGTTTTTGCAGTTCAATGATTCTGTCACACATTGAATATTGTATCACATGTTGGTCCCTGGCAGGTGTAAATACAGGCAAAATCATAGAATCACTCTACAAAAAATCACTTAAGGTCTTTGATAGAAAACCAGTGTCATTCCATGTTTGTAATATTTTGAAAAAGTATGTTGTTGAACTTTGAGAACTTTAAAAATTTTAAATTAGCTTGTTTGATGTACAAGGTGTTACATGGACTTGCCTCACCTCCCATGTCTGACTTTTTTTAAAAAAAAGGGGTCACAGTGGTCTCAGGACCAGGGCCTGCTCTAGAGAGGACTGTGAGGTCCCACACAGAAAAACAGCCTTTGGACAAAATGCTCCTTCTGTAAAGGCCAGCAACATCTGGAACAGTCTTCCACTCTCCATAAGGGAGTGTCCAACATTATCTACTTTCAAAACTCAGCTCAAGCAGTGGTTTAAAGCAAACCAGTCCTGTAACCACTGACTTTTAACTTCTTAATAATGTCCTGTTGTGATGTGCTCTTATTGTGATCTATTGTCTTCTCCGTTGTCTTGTCATGTTTTTGTGTAACCTGCCTAGGGACTATGGATGCAAATTAGCATTGTTGCTATAATCCAGCATGTTTACATCTGTCACTGACTGAATAAATGTTTATTAATGTGCACTGTCCCTATTAAATAAATAAATAAATAAAACAAAAAACAAAGCAATCTCAAGTTCAGCTGTTATTTTCTGTACATCCTTTCTGTCAAGATTGTTTTGGTCTTGCTCTTGTTTTTATTGATGGCTTTTATCGCGCAATGGTGCCATTCCCCCACATGCTTCCCCCAGCTGCTCAGAGCTTTGCGGCACTGTGCTGCTGTTACAAAACGTTTGCCGAGGGTCAGTGCCGTTAGCTGCATGGAGTGGTGCTCATGCTTGCAGTGGAAATGGGAGGTGAAGAAGAATTAAATGGTGCCTAAACCAGGGCTATAGCAGTACTAAATCATGACTAACCCAGGTGTAAACCAGAACTATATCCTGGGCTAAATCAGGACTAAACTATCTCTACCCCAAGTAAACCAGATCTAAACCATTACTAAACCATGATTACCTCAGGTGTTAATCAGGACTAAACCAGGACTAAAGCTGGTCTACACCAGGGTTGAAAAAGGACTAAACCATCTCTAAAGCTAAACCAGGTCTAAACCACAACAAATCCAGGACTATACCAAGTCTAAACCAGAACTAAATCATGTCTAAACCAAGATAAACCAGGACAATCCAGAACTACACCAGGTCTAAACCAGGGCTAAACCAATACCAGGCCAGAACTAAACCAGGACTAAACCAGGGCTAAACTGTGTCTAAACCAAGCTAAAGCAGGTCTAAACCAGGACAAATCCATGACTACACCAGAACTAAATAAATAACAAACAAATAAGAAACAAATAAAAATAAATAAACGGCAAAAGACTCCTGAAGTAGCCTGCATGCCACCAGTGCTACCTGAACCACTGGTTTAGTCCAAATGAAATGTTTTTTCATATTTCTCTTGATTAGATCATGCAGTTGATTTTCAGACTGACTGCATGTGTGCCACTCATTCTAACTCTTCAGAATGAACTGAGCTAATTCACAGTTAGAAGCACAGTGAGAACACTTGGGAAGAAATAAGAAGACTATGTTTATGGCAATCCTTGCATATTTCTAGACCAGCAAAGAAAAGGTATGCCGGTTGTATTGTCAAAGTCTGAATGTGCTGACTGTGTGCTCCATTTCTCTTCTGACACATGTTCTTCCTTCAGGACGTTTGTGAAGAACAGGTCGCTGCACAAACATCTGAATCTTTCTTTTACACCGGGTTGCATCATTCCCTTGTCACTTCTCTGGTATTTTTGTGTTATTGTATTATTGTGGAGAGTGGACAGAGCAGACGAGGTGAAGCGTGTGATTCTAGAGCCTCACTCAGTTTTACAACACAACTACAGGACTGTGTTATAAATCTATGAAGGAAAGAGTTTGACCAGGGTATAAGTGAAGTGACATCAGGGGGCACCACATTTTTTGCTTTTCCTCAAGTCAAAATTTTAAACTCCTCATGAGTAAAATATTTATTTTAAACTTGCAAAGTGGGCATCATGCTCTTATTACAACTGGAGAGTACTGATTTGATAGTGTAGTATGTTTTAACTGTAAGTAATTATTGCAGTCAGTACTTTTTAAACTTTTACTCTAGTTGTAGCAGTAGTAGTATTGGTAGTTGTAACACTAATAGTTCTAGTTGTAAAAGTGATAGCTGTTGTAGTAGTAGTTTTTGCTCTTACTTTAAATTGTACTTTCTACCTATAAGTAAACTTTACACTCAGTACTTTACTTTTATTAAAGTAGAGCTGTAATAGCAGTAATGGCAGTAGTGGTAGTAAAAGCTATAGTAATGTGTCCAGCTGTAGTTGTAGTGGTAGTAGTAGTTGCAGTTTTCACAGTTTATTTTAAAAGTACTTTCTAATTTGAAGTACAATTTCACAGTGATTCTTTTTTACTATTACTCAAGTAATCACTTTGTTGAGTACTGCAGTTTTACTACTACTTGAGTAATATTATTTTAAAGAAACTGTTCTTTTACTTGAGTAAAGATTGGGGGTATTTTTTAATGAGTGAAACTGAAATGGGAGTATGTTATTGTTTTACCAAGGCAGGTCCTGGTGTTGCTGTCGCTGTAGAACCCAGGGCCACAGTCCGGACTACAGTAGCCCTCTATGAGGAAGGTCTGGTCTCTGCAGGCTCTGCACTGTCCCACTCCATCACAGAGCACACAGTCTGAGGAACAGGCTGCATACGGGACAGAAGGATTACATTTACTACTCTGAATAAAACTGTGTCCAAATCCTGTTCATGCACTATGTGGGACACATACTTTTCTTTAGGGAACAGTACCCAAATGTCTTTAAGTATCCCAGTCAACAGCATTGCTAACATTTGTGCTTTCATTTTATTTAAAAGGAAACATATTATGCTAGTTTATGATATGCATTTGGACACCTTTGCATTAGCATTTTGCATCCTGCATCTTAAAATAATTTTAATTTATTTATTTACTTGCAGAAAATGCTTGGATTAGGTGTCTGTCACTTTAAGGCTCTGCTGGCCACGCCCAATTCAGTCCGTCAGCTTA
Source organism: Bostrychus sinensis (assembly GCA_020698575.1). Lineage (NCBI taxonomy): Eukaryota > Metazoa > Chordata > Actinopteri > Gobiiformes > Eleotridae > Bostrychus > Bostrychus sinensis. Next base: position 36,325,168 of record CM036249.1, on the reverse strand, counting down.
AACCACACTGTTGTTTATAGCAGTGGTTCCCAACCTTTTATCTTGTGTACACCTGGGCTTTTTGTTATACCATAAGTACTCATCACATATACAGTATGTGTTCATGTAAAATCCTATAATCATATATAATAATTTTTTATAATCATATAAAATGTAATTCTTAAAAGGAAAAAAATTTGAATGTCTATCTTTATTTGTACAAAGACATTATATTATTATTTAGATTTATTTTGTCATAAATAACAGTTCTCTTGCATTTTTTTTTCTTTTAAAAATTCAAGATAAAAAATCAATACAATAATGAATAATCTGTCTGGCTTTAAAATAAACATAAAATAAACTTTTACATTTACCTCAAAAGATTTTTTTTTACAACAGACATATTCATGTGTGGTTATCTGAATTTTCCCAAAATAAATAGTAAAATTCCACATACCCCCTGCAATGTGCTTGGGAAACACTGGTTTATAACAGTGCTGCTAAAGTGTTGTACTGCAGGGCTGAGGTCTTTCTCTGACTAAATAGACAGAGCATGATATGTTGGCTAATTAGCACGGCTATTAGCAACACGAAGCTAACAGATAGATCAGCAATTCTCCAAGTCAAGATTGTCGTGTCCCCCTTAAATTTACAAAAGTCCTACACGTACCCTCCAACAATAAAACTTCACTCTATTCAAAAGACTGTCTATTTTTCCCCATAGATTTCTATAAAAAACGTTACCAAAAACACTGACTGTTGGCTAAAAATGTTTTTAAGTAATATTTTTAAACAAGTATTTAGCTGTACTTCATTTCAAACTCAATTTCTTTGTATTAACCTAATATAGACAACCTTAGGGGGCCCTCCTGCAGTATCTTCACACCCAATTTTGGGAATCACTGAGATAGATAAATGAGCTGACTGCTTCATAATGACAGTGGTTTGTGATCTGAAATTATCAGAATGCACCCAGTGTTTTTAGAAACAGTGCATGAGTGCTTCCTGGAGAAGGCGCGGTTTTGTTTATGTAGAAATATGAAAGAGAGCATTTTCAGCTCTTGAGAAAGACAGAGCCTCAGCATACAGAATTACTCAAACATGTGGAAAAACTGAATATATTGATATTTTTGGGGTTTATCCTGATAACGATAATAGGCAATATATTGTATAATGCCAAAGATGTGTTTGTAAATATATTATTATTATTGTATAACCTCCTGTATACAGTAATAACTGGCCAATCTAATGCCATTTTCTGAGCTAGATGTGAGCCTCTCCAGGGCTTGCACTAGAAACCTCTGCTCAAGACATGAGCTAAATTTGATGCTGCTACATGAATACTCGATAACAGGATTTTGCATATTGTTAAGAAAACAATTTGGATATTATCTTTGACAGGATATATTGGACACCCCTACTTCAGGTCTGTTTTAGGATAGGAGGAAACAACATTATAACATGGTTAAAAGCTCAGAAAAGCTGAGTTAGTAAATAGGTCCCTTAAGGTTATTTAAAAAATTATTTTAAAGACTACATAGTTGCTTTAACAGTTCGTTGGTTGGTCAGGACATGTTCACTAATGAAGGGAAAGTGGCTGATCATTCTTACGTTTGCAGACTTGAGAGGCAGCGTCCAGGAAGTGGTTCGGTCCACAGTCCAGGACACACTGACCACGCAGAGACACGTACGGAGACAGACACTTCTGACACTGACCAGGACCAAGGCACAGCTCACACTGGTCATCACAGGCTAAGGGCAAATAAAGAGATGTTAGTATCATGGGATTTACTTGAACATGTATGACTCAAGAGTTAGCATAGTACAGTATAGCTCAAGCACTTTACAGGAGGTACTTCCAAAATAATAAGAAAATATTTGTGGTCATTACATATTGATCTATTCAAAACTATGAAAGAAAAGCTCAAGTTTCTCAGTGTCTGATGAAAAGGTAGTGAAACTGCTTAAGATTATTTGTTATTATTATATTTTTGTCACAAATGTTAGGTTTGATAGCTTGTATCAAAGGGGAGTTATTAAAATTATTTTAATTTTTATTTGTAGTAAAGGTTATAGTTAATAAGTTTTAATATTTTTATTACATTAGATTTATTTGAAGTTTATTTTCAACTTTAAATATACAGTAAAAAATAGCAAATGTAACAGGAGTTAATATTTTTATTTTATATGTTTATTTTAAAGGGAAATTATTATTTATTGTATTTAGTTTTTATTTACTTTTGTATTTTTTTATTTTATTTTATTTATTTATTTATTTATTTTTATTGAGGTCATTTGTACAAAAAAACTAAAAATAAAATGTCTTTGTACTAAAAAACACAGGTCTTTTTATGATCATTTTCTGGAGAATCATCAACATGTATGAGGAGGTACTCGTTGAATAAGCCCAGGGAATACACAAGGCACAAAAGAGTGGGAACCACTTTCTCAGTTGTTACAGATTTTGAAAAGGCTAGGAGCACACACTAACCGACTGCAGATTTCAGCAGATTTTGTTCTGAAGACTGAAAAACAGGGGATCACACATTTAAAGACTGCACTAGTGGCTGTGTCCGAATGTCATCCTTGTTTACAATATAGTGCACTATATAGTGGTCATGCAGCAAGTGTCAGAGGAGAACAGCAGGACCTCTCAGATTTTTTAACTGTACACAACATGTTTGAATAAAACTGGGTAGAGAAGGTTTTTTTTGTGGCGTAATAATGAATAAATTGCCACAGTAATATTGCTGTTAGCTGACCTAAGCTTGACTGAATGACAGTTTCCCCACGTAACACAAAAATAACTGCAATAATCCAGTCAGTTTTAAATAACATCATAATTCATGTTAAATAGAATCCAGATTATTATTTTTTTATCTAGCCTATAAATACCACTCAGGTCTGATAGGGCTTTATCACATACACCGAATCTCGTGATCAACAGGTGAGAGTCGGCTAAAATCAAACATGTTTGATTGACTGTGACTGAGGTCTGGTCGAGTCTCTGTGCTGCACACACATGCTGATTTGAATCCTAAAACCTCCCACACTAACATACAATTTCTAGGCTGACGACTCCCTGCAACTAGAGCTGACTGGTACAGACTCGGCACAACTGTGAATTGTTAGAAAATCAGCTGACCTTGATAAATTCAAAGATTCGCTTTTAAACAAATAATGATAATAGTTGTGACAGAACATCAGTAATAAATCAGTATTTGGTGAATAACCCTTTTTTATATGGCTGTTGGGAAACTTTATTCCACTCTCTCAGCTTTACCTGATGGTCTGTGATCTAATGAAGCAGACACTGGCCTGGAATGGTCAGACTCAGAGCTGTAAAGTGTAGTATAGTAATAATAAGGCATACCCAGACAATGGTCTCCTTCTCTGTAAAAGCCGGTTGAACAGTGCTGAGAGCACAGTCCATCCTGAAGCACATGTCCCTCCATACACTGGAGACAGTCAGTCTTCAATGGGCCCCGGCATGCATTACAGCTCCAGTCACACTCTGGAAGTAAAAGGACGAGCCAATTATGGAGTAGAAAACAAATAAAACTGATGCATGTTTTTGACAACATCGCTGTCTTATTTTTAATATGTTACCACACGCTTATATAAGACTGAGTATAAGCTCTTTGATAAATAAACCAACATAATTAAGATAAAATGAACATCTCTCTGCAGTAAAAGTTCCTCACAGGTTCCCATGAGACCAGGCACTACCTCAAAGCACATTTTACAGAGAGCTTTGGGCTTTTAACACCCACAGTTCAAACCGGGTCGGCTGGATTTTCATCTAAAATCACTTGAGACACTCCAACTGGTCTCTCTAACCAGTGGCTAATCTCCTGTTGGAAATTTAGAACATGTAATTAGCAAGATTCATATTTTAGTCTAAAGCAAAAGGTGACAAGGTTTGCATGTGGTGTAACTACTGTATTAGGAGATACGTATTCCAGTTAGAGGGAGATTAGAAGATTATTTACAAATGAAAGTGATGATGAACTGAGGTTTGAAGTTTTCATGTAATGTCATTTACCGTCTGTATCACCAAAGGGAAATTAGCACACTCAGGTTCTACTTGATTTGGGAAAGCAGCATAAAGTACAATGTTTGGGGTAAAAAAAAAAAACATGCACCCTAACTATGCACTAGGTAAAAAAAAAAATATTTTTATTAATGTGTTTCTGATCCATGCAGTGATTTCCAGTACAGAATCATGTCTATTTGAATGCAGTCTTGCTTGAGGAACTGAAGATCATGAGCATCCAATATTAATAACACAGACACCGCCTTTCTAACATGCTCCTTTAAAAACAGACATCTTACTGAAGCAGTGCCAATTAATGTAATTAGGTGCGAGGTGTAAAATGTTCTTTTCCAGCTTTTTGTTGTTCGTCTCAACTTTTTTTAAGATGTGTTGCTGCCATCAACAGTATTTGTTATTGCCTTGATATTATTTAAAGACCCTTCCAACTGACGTAGCTTGTGTATGTAAATTGTAATTGTAAATTATGTAGCATTTAGCCTATATGCCATTTAAAGACCCTAATTGCTACATTAAATAAAAGACGCTTGTTAATGTTTTCTAACCAGGCTCTGATATTACTTACATGTGGTTGAGCGGTTGTTAGCTGCCAAAACCATTTTTACTATTTATAATCTGTGATGCTTGGTGGCTAATGCTTATTCCACCATTAAAAATGTATTATGTTCTGTTTAAAGGTGCAGTATATATATATTTTTTATATTACATAAAAATTACCCACATGTGCCAAGATATGATGTAAACACGTGTAAATCAAATAATAGTTTCCTGATAACAATGGTACAGCTGATTTATTCACAAATAAAAATATGTTTTACATAATGGCCAAGTTGTTTTGTTTTACATTTATTGTTTTGGTTCTAAAACTGCATCACCAATCGTCCAATCAGAAAAGCAGAAGGACTGGCAACCTACAAACCATACGAGCACATGCTGCTTACAGTACCTTTACCTCATGGTACCATTCTTTGTAACACAGCCTTTCTGTTTACACACACTAAAAGGGTCTAGATTGGCTTTGCTGTTTAATAAATGAAATTCCCTGACGCATCCTTTGCCTTACATGCACCAACCCTTCAACCTGATTGCATAGCTCCATATAACCCAGTTTCATGGCACTACCATCGTTAGTCTCTGATTATGGCTGCTATATGGTTACAGTAAATCTGTATTGTTATAATGTTATATGTAAAGGGCAGGTTCCTCGCAGTCTTGTTCATTTGGACCCTCAGTGGATGTGAAACTGCATATTCTGGTTAGCATCTCTGTATAAAGCCCCTTGGTTTACTGTTTGATCGATGGGGTTTGTAAACGCACTGCAACATGGACCACAGTAATTTATGGATGTCATAAAGGCTGCGTACATATCCTGGTTATTAATATGGGGCTGCTGTACTGCTGTGTATGCTCTCTGCGAGGCTAAAGCTACAGAACGAGGAGCTGTAGAAGGCGCACATGCTCATGGGGTCTAGATCCAGCTAAACAAACAACTGAGACATCAATTTAACATTTCTGATGATTCAAATAGCATTAATAATAGAAGCTGTAGTTGCTCTAGTTGTAGTAGAATTAGAGAAAGTATATGTAATAGTAAATAGAGTTCGACCAATATGGGTTTTTCTATGACTGATGCCAATATCAATTTTTAAAATTCAGAACAGGCAATGGCCGATAAACATTGCAGATTTTTTTGGACCAATATGCAAAGCAGATTTTCTTAATTTCATGAAAGAAAGAAAGAAAGAAAGAAAGAAAGAAAGAAAGAAAGCCATTTGTTTTAGTAATAGCAAATTAAAACTGAAACAAATATACTGCAATGTGACAGTGAGATCAGTTACAGCTGAGTTTTTTGAGAAAACCAATAAGGCAGTCTCAATCAAACTTGCTGTGCAGACAAAGCATGTGGAGAGCTACAAAATACATTTAGATTTTTTGTTCTACAAGGTTCAATGCCAGAGAAATGAGCAAAAACGTTTCTGTTTTATGTTGATCTGTTGATCTACCTCACCTATTGTTTGGGTGTAGAGAATGCTTGGATTACGTGTCTGTCAATTTTGCAGAATAACCTTCAACAACAATTAAGCTAAATGTATAACAGTCCACATGTTGAGGACTGTTTTATTATTGTTGCTATACACCAGAGTGCATCTCTACATCTCTGTATACTGTATATATTACTGTGGGAAGTATAAACGGGCACATTACCTCTGCAGGTCCTGGTGGTGGAGTTGAGGTAGTACTGGTGCGCACAGCTCTCGTACTGACACTCCCCAAACTGCAGCACTTTGTTTGGGTCTCGACACGCTGTGCACACTCCTGGGGCCATGCACGTGAGGCACTGGGAGTCACACTCTGCACCAGACACAAGACGACAGGGGTCAGAGGTCAAGGCATTACAGCAAGGAGCTCACTATACAGAGGAAGGTTTGGGTTAGAGTACCGGGATCAACATCAAGTACAGAGTGTCAAATAGAAGGGATGTCCCAATCAACTTTTTTTGGCTCCCGATCCGATACCAATCATTTCAGTTTAGTTTTGGCCGATCTGAGTCCTGATACTGATCTTTTTCTTTTTTTTTTTTTTTGTATTTTGCAATAACACCTAAAATACTGCATAGCTATGTTTTTATGCTAAATGTCTGTACTAAACAGCAGTAAAACAGCAGCACTGTGCATTACTTTAACAGTGACATCAGTAAATATATAAAAGTCTTTTAGATTAAGCCTTCTGTTTCTAAAGACCAGGTCTATTATAATTTATACACACCATATGAGGCCTGTGAAAAGCTGCTAACTCCTGAGCATGTGGCTAATTAGCATACTTAAGTTAGCGCTGCAGGCTGCACATCACACTGCACTGTTCGTTTTGGTCAAACTGCTGCCACATCTAAACAAAGGCATTACTGAGGTATGATTATCAGTGTTTTAGTGGCTGCAGAGTCTGCACAGTCAGTTTTTATGTTGCTCTGGACGCTAGCAGTAGCATTAACCACAATAATTGCAGGTTTTGGAGGATGCTATTTCCACTGAAGTTGATTATAGATACAGCCTCTTCTGACATCAACCAAAAAAAAAAAAAAAAAAAAAAAAAACGTAAATTAATAAAAACAATTTGTTTTTTTGTCCAATCTTACTGCAGACATGTTTACGTTGCAGTGGTTTGTGTTTTGGTTTGCGGCAGATGTAAACCGCAAGATTGGGCCGATCACATGACTTAATCCGATCATTTCAAAAGTCCTTGATAGGCGCCCGATCCTGATCAAGAGCTCGGTATTTGGCGCCCTATTACCATCAAAAAGTACTGCTGAAAGGTACCGAATGTTACCTCTACCAAGGAAGGATGTTTTTGCCAGCATTGCTTTGTTTTTAATTTATTTGTTTACTTTTTAGCAACACAACTCAAATAGTTAATTAAATAGTCTGATTTTGATGAAATATAGGAAAAGCCAGTAATAGCTAAAGGCACCATTTACTGAATTTTGTTGTGGACCAGGATCACCGTCTGGATCAAGGGAGGAGCAGTAATGTCTTGTCAGAGGTTTAAGTACGTCTAGGTATTTAGAGCATCAGTGTCTTTACTCCTCTTCTTCTAAAACCAATCTGTTATTATTTGGTTTGATGAAACTGAGCAGTCAAAGTTGATTTTCCACTGTTATTCTGTCACTGCTTTTAACGGCACTTGGGAGAATGTCAAATTTTGAAACCTTCTAGTCACAGTGGCCCGTGGCAAAACAATTAGTGTCAAGAGAGCTCAGTAACATGTCTATGTACAAATAATCTTGATTAACACAGAAAGAATTTAACCAAACAACATCTGTAGTGACCACACACGGCTCTGCACTCACCCTGACAGACTCTCTGACCGTTATCATAGAACGCTCTGGGACAGGACGAGGCACAGAGGCCGGACGGTAGCAGGACGAAGGGAGAGGGACACGACGTACAGGAGAGGGGTCCCTTCCCACTGCATGAACCACACGATGAGTGGCATCCTGAGGGAAAAAGGAACATAGGGTTGATTTGGATCTATAAACCAACAATGTCAAAAACACTGTATACTGTAGTGTGTTCTATTCTATATTGCTATATTCAGATGGTTTTGGAAAACTATTTTCTACAAACTAAAAAGTGCTTGTAAACTGCTGCAGAGAAGTTTGGTTAAATAATATTTAACCCCTCCAAAATTCAGTCAGCAGTGCAACATAGGGCCTAATATGAAACCTTGAAAGTTTTAGAAAAAAGTTGTGTGTCATTTTTGTGTATTTTAACATTAAACAGCAAAATGTCCTGCAGTATGAAAAAATAGGAAAACCCAGTGTTTGGTGAGGCCCATGGGCCCCAGACTTCAGGCAGTCATCGCCTGCAAAGGATTTTCACCAAAGTATTAAAAATTAACATTTTATTCATGGTAAAGATAAAATGTCCATTTATTTTTGAGCCAATGAAAGAGAGGCAGCTCCACATTAAAGAGCTGTAGCTCCTAAACCCCTCATCTGAATTGCACAGCTGAAATAACAAAACTTGTGTCAGTGTCGAAATACTTATGGACGTAACTGTATGTGACATATTTGTACTTTAATAAATTTTACATTTTAAACTTCATCCGACTACAATAAAAATTAAAACAAGTTTATTTTTGTAATCAAAATGGTGTCCTGTGGTATGACGTGAAAAACCAAGCTTTTAAAGTTCCAACAACGTACAGGACCTCATCTGTCATTTACAGACCAAACAGACGTCTGGAGTTAAGGCTGTAAGCTAAAGGCCAGTACTCATTTTAGTAAAATCCTAATTTTCTTAAAAACTGTTAATGTGTGTCTGTTTGGTTTCCTGTGGTGTGACAGCTGTATTATTCACAACATAAAATTCCAAATATTAAAAATCATTTTTTATGATGGAACATGGATATATGTATCAGGTTAGCATCACAGGTTGAATAATTCATGACAAGAATTTAAATGACCAAATTGTAGCGAATGTCCTGCGGTGTCACTTTTTCTGTCAACAATGTCAAATAATGTAGAAATAATAGAATTGTGCTTTGCTTACAAAAAACTCTGTTTACACTTTTTATACAACTGATTTATATTTGAATGTATTATTTAATATTCTTTGTATTCAATTACCCAAAAATATTGGCAAATGGAAATGGCTGTTTTTATAAAGCACATTTCCACATCCAAGCGCTGCATCAAGGAAGCATTCACTCAGAATCACACACACATTCATACACCAGTGTACTGCTCTACCTCCAGACACTTGGCCCCATATGTTAATGAACACATCTCTCATATGTGTTATCTTTCCTGTTCTGAAAGATATTTTGCATTATTTTCCAGGTGTTGATTGGTAATGAAATTATTAGGTCCTTGAAAGTGATTAGCGGCCTCATGAATATGCATGTTCAGAAGGTTACTTTAATCTAAGATTTTTAAGAAACACTTGAGGAATTAATTTTTACCTCTTGGTTCACAGCTGCAACTCATTTCCAACTCTCTTAAAGGTGCACTGTGTTGAATGTTGTGGTGTACAGTTGAGCAAAATGAAAGAAGGTTAAAGCTATTTTTGTAATAGCATTCTGTGTTTGAGAAAATAGACATTTAAAGCTCCATAGAACATTACCACCCTGTTCTTGTAGCTAGAGATGCAAACTGAGCACTGTTAGAATAGAAGCACTCGTGTCATCCTTTTTAAACATATATTCTTGTTTGCAAGAGATTCTTTCATCTTAATATCCTTGTTTGAAGTTTAAAGTCAACTGTAAACTTTTACTTCTGAGTTAGGCATTGGACCATCCAACTATCTCTGTTGGACCTTCTTCCAAGGTTCCTCCAGGTTTTGTCTTGTGAAATTTAAGACCTTTTGAAGACTTTTTTTTTGTAATATTAACATGTTTGATTAATGTTAGGACCTAGATGAACAAAATTGAATACCTACTCCTAATATTTAATACCTTTAAGGCCTCAGATTTAATCACTATTTGCTGCTTGTAAGGCCTTGGGGGTTCCCTGCTCTTTTATGCAAGCCTGTGATTGGCCAAAGCATTTCCATCAAATAAAATCCTTGATTATAAAGTCTAGATGAAAACTTCAGGTTGTTTTTTCACACACTATTTCTATTACTATTCTATTATTACAGTATACACCAATCAGGCGTAACATTCTGACCACTGACAGGTCAAGTGAATGACACAGATTAGCTCTTCATAAACAGCAAATTAACATTTTATCCTCAAAGTTAATGTATTAGAAGCCGGAAAAATGGGAAAGTTTACGGATTTGAGTGAGAACAGTGGTAAACCGGCGACAGGTGATGCACATGTGGAGGCAGGTGGTCATAATGTTATGCCTGATCAGTGCATACTAACAGGTGATAAAACAGTTTTCCTCAAATAAAAGAAAAAAGTTGTACTTTTAAAATAACTTGCATGTTTCTGTTTGTAACTTATTCCTTTGCTCCGTGCTGTTTGAGTAATGCCTTTCAAATAAAAAATGATTTCTTCAAACTCCTCTAAAGCCTCTGATGTGCGTCCAGCTCAGACTCCTTTGTCTCCAATCAAAAACTAAATCTTTGAGAAATGCTTTTGTGGACTGTGAAATATCTGCTGTATCCAAGTCACAAAGAGAACAGTGATTTTATTAAAGTAAAATCATTTGGCTGTGGATAAAGGGCCATTTTTATCCTGTCGATGAGTAACAAGACATTTATATTCAGGTCACACTGAGCTGAGAAACTCTCCAGTGGGATTTTCTTGTGGTTTGTTTTCTAAACTTCAGTGTGAACTTCGACCTCTGCAAATGTCAGTGTATCTTCCAAGGATTAACTTTTTTACTCATTAAACTGAGGAGAATTTCAAATGAACAGGCTGCAGAGTTAAGAAGAGCTTTTAGTAAATTTGCACTTTGTCCAACGTTAACAGGTTTTTGCCTTCTTTTGCAAATGCAATGGGTGGACAATTAAAACACTGTGTCCACTGCCTTGATACAAGGCAGTATTTTAGTATGGACAAAAGTCCTGTCTCAAATTTAGTCCAAAGCAAAAATTCAGAGAAAAGTCTGTGAAGGCATGTCCACAAAATGCATTGAGGTAATTAAAAATGAAGCTTTCAATTCAACAAAAGACACTCATTTTTATATATGCATCTGTAAATTGTTATAATTGTTATACATTTTAAGAAAGTAGAGTTGGGCGAAATGGCAATATGTACATTTTCAATTGATTTACCATTTAATTGATCAATCAATAAATTTAAATGCAGTGTATTTATGAGAATATTGCATATCTATATTTTTATGCTAAATGTCTGCACAAAACAGCAGCAGTGTGCATTACTCTCACAGTGACATCAGTGAAGACACACATGTCTATTAGTGCTGCTTACCCTCTCTACTTCTCAAGACCTGGTCTATTATAATTTATACTCCAAATAAAGCTTAGTTAAAAAATGCTAAAAGCTCCAGAGCACATGGCTAATCTGCAGACATAAAGTAGTTAGCACTGCACATCACACAACACTATTTGTAAAAGAACTCCTTTCTCTGTGATTATTAGAGTTTCAGCATCTGTAGTCTCCACTGTCGATATTTAAGCTGCTCTGGAGCTAGCAGCAGCATTAGCAACAACACAGCAGACAGTGGAGGGCTTGGAGGATAATATTTCTGGTAAACTTGATTTTACGGTATTTTTGGCTATTTTTGACATGTTTCAAAATTTTTAGATCTAATTAATTCGCCCTGCCCTACTTAAAAAGGTTACATTTTAAAGAACTTTGCTAAGCCCACCACATCCAAACTTACATCTGCTGCATTTCCACACCATGAGAGCTTTTCTGTGAATATGAACGGATTCCATCTTTAAAGGACTAAAATGAGACTAATTCAGAACTAACCTAGGACTAAACCAGGGCCTAAACCAGGTCTGAGCAAGTGCCTACACAGAACAGGTTCTAAACCTCAACCAAACCAGGTCTAAACCAGGACCAAACCAAGACTTGACCAAATCTAAACAAGGACTTAACCAAGACTAAACCATGGACGAATCAAGGACTAAACAAAACCAGGACAAGCCCCAACTAAGCAGGACAAAACAGGAATACATCAAAATAATTACTACAACTGCACAGGACTCCACAGTACCACCCGTAGAAGCCGCCGTACCACAGTTTGAGAACCACACCAATGCCATTCAAAAATTAATTGCATCACAAAATTCTCTTGAATTTACTGTCAATATTATTTAGTTTTAACTTTTTATGCTATTTCTTTTTTTTTTTGTCATTAATATTTTATTAAATGTTATATTTTTATAATCAAATTCAAAAACACGTTGAACACAAGTGAAGCACACTCACAATCTCCCTCCCACATAGCTACCCACCCTCCCACTTACCCTCGCAAAAAACAAACAAACATACAAAAAAAACAAAAAAAAAAACAGGTGCTGCTAAAATAAATAAACCAGATATAATACAAAACAAATAAATAAGTAATAACAGTTACAGGATGCTCTGCTTTGTACATTTACATCTGCAAATAGAAATGTATGGGTGAGTCAATTTTTCCAGAGGAAAGATCAAAGATATCTGATGCAGCCATAAGTCCAAAGTGGGCATCTGGGGAGATGACCACTTTAACAAGATACATTTTCTTGCTTAGAACATTATAGTCATTAACATAGATTGAGTAACTGTCAAAAACATTGTCAGGGAAAAGGTTAGGCAAATACAATGATGGTGAGATAATGAAACTTTTCCCAATAATCTGCTGAATTACAGAATGTATCTCATTCCAAAATCTTTGAATATGGTCACACTCCCAGAACAAATGGACTACAGCACTTTTGTGGTTTTTGCATTTGTAATAGAGATCAGCGCTGTCAGGGAACATAATATAATGTATAATGCTCATAATATAATGTAATATAATCTGTGTAATAATTTGTAATTCTGTTCATGATCTGATAAAGAAATACACTTTGGAAATACATTTTTGCAAATCTCAGACCAATCTTTTAGACTAAAGGTTATCCTCAAATCATGTTCCCACAGTGGTTTTAACACCTCATATGCATTGGAGTTGTGGTATGACAGTAAGGCGTAAAACTCAGATATTTTTCTCTTTTAATAAAATAACTGAAATCATGGTATTCTCCAACTTAGATCAATTGTGTCTGAATTTATGCTCTTTTTGTAATGAGCGGATGAAATTTCAAATTTGAAGATATTTATAAAATTCTTTATACGACAACAAATCAAAAAGTTGGTAATACCATTAAATGCCCAGCTTGCAAGACCAGTACTTCTGATTTGTTCAGGAATATCAGGGTTTAGAATTAGAGTAGATCGTACAGATTTATCAGATGGGATATTAAGATATTTTTTCACATCCTGCAATGTGCTTTGAATAATAGTGTTGTTACAAATATCTTGCACATTGCTAAAATGACTGATAAATGGGAGCTGATCTAATTTGGTAGGGCTTCAAGCAGAGGTTTTAACTTCAATCCAGGCTGACTCTTCTCTATTTAAAAACCAGTTGGTCTGACCTGTAATAAAGATGGAGTTTAGGCAAGGAAATACCCCTTAATTGTTTAGGTTTGGTGAGAGTGTCATATCTGGTTCTCTGATGCTTATTCTTCCAGATGTAGTGAGAAATGCTAATCTTCAGTTTAAAAAAAAAAGTTGTTAAATAAGTCAAATAACAAAGTAAATTGTGAAATAAGTAATTTAGCCTGGGAAGAATATGCATTCAAATCACATTAACTCTCCCCAAAAAATGATATTGGCAGTGGTAACCATCAACATAAATCTTCTTTAATGTTGCTGATGTATAGTTGGAATCAAATAAGTCCTTTAAATCAGCTGTAAGAGTATTTTAAACTACCTTTAGCCACATGAAATGGAAAATTTCTAAATTCCCCAGGAGCAATATTAAAGGTAGGACAACAGATTTACTTAAATTTATTTTGTAACCTGACAAAGCATTAAATTCTGTAACTGAAGTTAACACTGCTGAGACTCATTTTCGTGGGTTAGATAATTACAGAAGGATATCATCAGCAAACAAAGAGAACAAAGAGACTTTTTGTGCCTTTTCTATGGTGTAGCTAACTCTTACATAGAAACTTTTTCAGAGGGATTTGGCCTTTATCAATTAAATACTGACAAGAACTGTACACTAGTAACCAATGAGAGCATCCCTTATTCTACAGTTTATCTCTATCAAAAAAAAAAAAAAAAAAAATCCATTAGGGTTACATTTTATATGTCTTATTATTTTTATTGGTCATATGTGAGGGAGTAACTCACTGATACAGGCCCCGTGTTGTCCGAAGTATCCCTCTGGACAGTGGGAAACACAGTGGTCTCCTAATAACCAGGTCCTGGGGGCTTTACACCAGAGACACACACTGCCCACTGCTGTCTGGAGGTCTGCAGTACAGCGCTCACAGTCCGTACTGCATTCTGGGGGGAAAAAAAAACATACATTGGAAGTGTTAGACAGGAACATCTTTACTTTTAGCTTATCCCAAATCATCTGTCTCCCAGTGTGCAGTCATTTAAAGACTAATCTTACGTCAGATGCCCTGCTTGATGCAACCCTCTCCATTTATCAAAGCTTTGGACTGGCACAAAGAGTATACCAGCTTGTGGCCCCTTGTGGCTGGATTTAAAAAGTTACATCGAAGCTCATCATTATATTCACTCTTATTCATATTTAACTTTTTGTGGGATTCTTTTTTACAATGCCATTTTTAGACAGCTGACAAAAATGAAAATTGTTATAAAATAAGAAGATCTGTCTGGGTTTTGCTTGTTCCTTTGCACTGTGCTGTTTGAGGAATGTCTTTTAGATGAACACAGATTTCTTTAAACTCCTCTAAACCCCCGGATGTGTGTCCAGCTCAGACTCCTGGATTTGGCTCGAATCAAAAACTCAATCTAAGAGAAATGATTCTGAGCCTGTCTATCCAAGGCATAGAGAGAAACACAGCCATCCAAAGACATGCTTATCTGAACAGGAGAATCTAAGTGTCCCATAGTAAATAAGGTGAGAGTGACTGGTTGTCTAACTGGCCATTAAATAAAGTGCTCTTTTTCAGCTCTGCACTTTGCTGCCCTCTCCTGTTTTTAGATGGCAGTAGTAAAGTAATTATTGGTAATCTTTTAGTCTCATAATGTTTTTAAAGGCTGTGCTGCTGTTCTAGAGGTGGCCAAGGCTGGTTTAAAAATATGAATAAAAGCAGAATATAGCCCCTTTGACTTTCTCAGGTTTTAGAGTTTTGAACAGCTACAGCTGCAAAAATATGCTATCAAATAAAACATGAATGTGCTTCCCCTCCAGGAGTGCTCAGTTTGTTAGCAGAAAGAGTAATAATTGGTTCATTACACTACAGTAAATTATTTGGAGCTTTGAGTATCTATTTTTCCAGGACAGACAACTAATTTGTTCAATTTTGTACAACATAATTTGATGCATTGTTTGTTTGTTTTTTTGTTTTTTTTTATGATTTATTTTATTTCTTAACATTAATTTCTTGCATTTACTTTAGTTTTTTTACATTAACACACAGTGGGCTGTTTTCAATAATGATCATAATGTAATAATTATTTTGTTTTTAAAGGGCATATTTTCTGCATTTATTCATATTTTTAAACCAGTCCTGGTCTCCTCTAGAACAGCAAGACATTTTACAGCCTTTAAAAACATTATGTGACTAAAAGAACATTTTTAATAAGTACTCTACTGGTGCCATAAAGAAACAGGTGAAAAGAGCTGCAGAGGGTTCCAGAGTGCAGCTCTGTTGTGCTCTTTTGACCAGAAACAATGAATAAAGCTGCTTACTTCCTTAAAGTTTTTGTATGGTGCCAGTTTACTACAAAAGTAAAAATGTCTGTGAGGAATCAGTGGAAACAGAGCTGTACACCTTTTTTATAATGAATATATAAATGAATGAGAGAAGACTGGATGTAGAGGGATTGTTGATTGGTCAGTGCTTCCTGGAGCAGAACAGAGCATTCTGAGACCTCAGAAACTCAGAAACGCCAGAGAATGCACAATTTCTCAAACCTGTGAATGTTTTTGATGAGGGAACAACAGTATAACATGGAAGAACACTTAGAAAAGTTGATTTTGCAGGATATAGCTCCTTCAAACAACTCTCTCAATTTTGCAACTGTAGATGCAGTAAAAAATAATAATGCATGGCCTTGAGTTCTCTCCTATGAAAGCATGATTTTATTCAGTTGCAGTCCCTGACATACTTAGCTCTGTACATATAAATAAAAGCCATAGTAATTAGCCTTTGTCCACACTGTAGATGCTTTCATCATATTATATCCTTGCTTTCAAATCTGCACAATGTAAAAAAAAAAAATAAAAATCAGAGATCAGATGAACAGATGTGACACGTGTGCGTTTATCTAATGAACAAGTTCAGAGTTGTTTGGGTTTTTAAGATGGCAGGTATCTGATAATGTGTAAGGAGAGGAGCCCTGAGCAGGTGAGGGTCATGTGAGACAGGTGAGACAGGAAGTGATAAGGGCCCACAGCAGATACGGGACAAAACAACTACGGCATTTTTTGTTTAAACTGAGTAGTAAAATGCTATCAGATGTAGTGTGGCCTAGTCAGAGCCTGATGTATTCTACCTGTTTCCTCTGATTTTGTCCTTCAGTAGTTCGTTGGGAGCCGTGAGGAAAGCTGACTTTTTCGAAGTCTCACAAGCTCCTCCCCTGAGCGTTACCATGGAGCTCCTGTCGTAAAAGCCCACCACTCTGTGCCGATTTGAAATAATGGGTAAAAAAAAAATATATATATATATATATATATTAGGTAGATCTCCTACCCTGGGTGATTTTAGAAGTAGCTCGCGAGCCGAAAAAGTTTGGGCACCCCTGCTCTACAACATAGTGACCTGCCTGTGTTTATTTTAATTGAAAGTAAAGTAAAACTACATCAGCCCCACACTGCAAAATATTAATACATGACCACTGAAGTTTAAAAGTTTCACCAAATGTTAGACCAAAATGATACTGTGGTTCTTATATTGGTCTTGCTATACATGAATGGATAGCCAATAGATACAGTCGGGACTGCGTTATAGTTGGGGAATTTGGGGAAAACAAACCATTCACCCATTCGAAAACACTACTTTTGTATGTTCTTTTAAACTTTTTCTGATGGATTAATGGCAAAATAGTCTTAAATCTTAACACTGTCTAACATGGAGTCCTTAAAGCAGAACTGTATGTTTTTTTTATTTATTTTTTATTGTTGTTTTTTTTTACCTTAAATAAACAGTTTCGGAGTCCTGTGTGATGGTTAAATGAGTTGTTGTGGAGTAAATGAAGCGTTCGACATCTCCCCCTGCTGTCTCTGGGCCGGAAATGACACATGCAAGTATGAGTGTCACCGACCCAGTGTCTCTGAAGTCTCAGGTCTCGCGAGAAAGTGGCACATCACGATTAGCAAAACAACAAGCTAGCCATGGCTTTATTTCTCTAAAGGAAAATTATTTCTATAGAGGAGAATTAGGCAAAACAATAAAGAAACAAGCTGAGCTACAGAGTTCTGCTTTAACAGTGTGATGACATGGAAAAAAAAACTAGGGCCAGGAATCAATTAAAAAAAATTTACCAATTAATCACAAATCTGAAAAAAATGTATCGCAATTAATCGTATTATGAATTCACATACAAACACAAAATTGTAAATTTACAACATTTATTTTGAATTAACCTTCACATACTTTACTGTAAACTTGTGCAATGCAAACAAAACTTGCAAAGAAAATAAATGAATAGTCTCTTTGAGACCTGTAACTCAGACAAAGTTTGCCTAAATAAGGTACAACCAACAAATACACAAAACTTACCTAAAAAGCATGTGTAATCTCTTTTAGAACTTTAACAAAAATAAGTTTAATTCTTCAATTAATAACAATTGTTGTGGTTCACAACAGTGTAAATACTATGAACTGTGTTACTCCAGTGGTAATTGAACTCATCCTTGCATAGACTGCACATAACTTTTGTTTTGTCTATATTGCTGTCTGGTGACGATTTGAAGCAGAATTGTCCATTTAGCAATGTGTCTTTGGTCACTCATGTTGCTTTAGCTCGTTCACTTGTTGCATTAGGCTCGTTCCAGATGAACTGTGCCTCGCCTGGATTGTGAACGAGAGTGCACGGCCGCAATGAGAGGAGGGGAAACTGTACTGAAGTGGGACAGTTTGTGGCTCAGATCACGCACCATCACGCCCCAAATCCACTTCTCGCGTGTGTTGGTTTATCCAGGTCAAAACTGTAACTGTAGTCTGTATTTAAAACAAAGGAGGCGGGGGAAAAAGGAGAGGAGGGCAGTGAAGTGTCGTGTGTTACGTTTCTGATCAGCACTAAACTCAGATCCAATCACCTGTCTGTTCACCGCGGTGTGCGTTTTCCCATCATGCACTGAGCTGTGCAGCCTCCGCAGTTGCTCCTGATGAACTGCAGGCGGCTCAGGCGCTGGTCTCGTTTGGATCTCACGGTGACCGTCGCACTTGTGGCATCAGAGCAAGTCAGGAACAAGTCGGACACAAATCTAACCTGAGCACTGCGCACAGACCGACACTGATCGAAACTGCGCAAGTCTGGCTCATCTCAGCGCCTGATGGATGGAAACGGAAATGTGTCATCTTCTACGCTTGCGCGGTGCATTTCTGCCCCGCTGGAAGTCAGTGTCATCGTAATATTTTTGATGTGATCAAATTAATCGATGCCTCAATTGAAATTAATGCGCACTGCGTTAACGCGATAATTTCCCCAGCCCTAAAAAAAAAACATGACATTATAAAATCAAATTGTTGTCCGTATGTTAAAAAACTGGTAGAACAATCTGACCAAATGGCCCAGAGTGACATCTCCCCAGATATGTTCTGCTATCTGAGGGCTGTGCCATAAAACTCAATCAGAAAAACGTCTCACTGAACTTACATTAACAAATTTACGCTGACAATATATGATGAATTAAACTCACTCAAACTAATATTACCATACTAAAGTAATCAATGTTTCAATGTAATTAGATTAGCATGTTGTAGATAGCTACAACATTTATTTATGCACAACTTTGCACCGTTGGACCACTTAGTTCTCAAGTCTCTTGTCTCGGTCTTTATTAAAGGTGCTATGAGCAGTATATGTATTTTTATATTTCATAAACATTACCCACATGTGTCCCAAAATATGATGTAAACATGTTTAAATCAAATATTAGCTTTACTCATAACAATGGTACAGCTGATTTATTGACAAGAAAAAAATCATCAGCATTAGAGTATTTGTTGAACAGAGTAAATGGATGTGGTGTTTTTGTGGGCGTTCCCACTGTGTGCCTATAGAATGTTATGACATCATGTGAACACAACCCATTTCGCTTTGCTTCACTTTTTCATTTTTGTTTCTCTGTTTAAGCAAAGCGTCCTGGAAAACACACATTCACAATATGATTTTGTGCAGCCTTTGTTTTTATGTTGACAAGCCATGTAGTCAGTGTTGACTGTTTATTCCAATGCCAAGGTAGACATATAGACCTACAATGTATACAACTGTTCAAAGCTTGACAAAAATGTTTTCATCTATAAAAAAAAATCTTAATATAAAGCCCACTCACATGATTCCCATTACAATATGCTACTCAGAAAAGTCACAAGTCAGTGCATGCTTTAGTCCTAACCACAGATAAATGGAGGGGGTTGCGTCAGGATGGGCAGCACAACAAATCAATGTGCAATTAGTTCGGTTCACTAGAGGCAATTTTGACTCGCCAGTGCATCTATGCTTTTCCTATTCAAGTTTTTCAACCCACTTTACAAACATGCAGACATTTTAGTATTTGCATCTCTTTACAGCACCATACTGGACGTGTAGCTTCAAGTTTGTTTTTAAATGATAGTGACAACAGCAAAACTGCAAAGACAGGTACATATCTCTCATAGTCTCTTCTTGAAGCGTTAAACTTAAAAACCCTAAACCACAGCTGGATTATTCCACTCTGCTCTCACAGATAATGAGAACAGACTTGTGCGTCTCATATTTTCCACTTTTATCTGATCTTGTGGGAGTTATATTTATCTGTGTTTCTGTGGCCAGACCAGGGCGTCACTCCATCCACACTCCACAATAGAACGAGTTTGTTTTGAGAATCTGCAGTTGCTGAGTGAAGCAGTGCCAGGGTTAGCCTCAGGCGCTAAAGCTAAAAACACACAATACTTTAACCCAATCTCCAGCTCGCATCCAACTTCTGCCAACTCAGGTCAAAGAGCTGAGAGACAGGAGTCTAGAGTCTGCACAAGTACAATGTAACACAGAAAATATTTGTTTCATAACTAGTCAGTGTTTTTTCCAAGCGCTTGTCAAGGTATATTTGTAACTATTGTTCTATGAACATTAGAGAATAATGCTACTAAATTGAAATGATTTTAACATATTATTGTGCAAATTCATGGTGCTGTTCATGGCATTTGTATAAAATCAGAGGTACGTTTTAAAATTAGT
Source organism: Bostrychus sinensis (assembly GCA_020698575.1). NCBI lineage: Eukaryota > Metazoa > Chordata > Actinopteri > Gobiiformes > Eleotridae > Bostrychus > Bostrychus sinensis. Next base: position 36,304,599 of record CM036249.1, on the reverse strand, counting down.
TAGTTATCATAGTTTAACCCAGAACTCCCTGGTTTAGACCTTTAGGACCTTTAAGTTGTAGTTAGCCCTAAAAGACAAACCATGCAACTTTGCTCATTTCTTCCAGAGGCAGTGGGGCACACAGCAGACCTCTCCATCTGTTACTTTAGAGTTTGTGGCTTTGCTGCGGTATTGTATTTTAATATGGCTCTACATTTTGATCTTGTACCAACTAACCAGCCCCTCTCGCCTCCTCTCTCAACTCAGAACTTTTATTCACACCCGCACACGTTCCTGTTGCTGGGAAGTCATGTTTGCTTAGCCTGGCCGGCCAGACAAACTATTTTCTATACAAAGAAGTTAGCCTAGTACCCCTTCAAGCAGGTTTTGTTTCTACAGATGGAACAATCACAGGCAGACTAACCAATCAGAGAAACAAAGAGCGGGAAGTAAGCAGCGCACCAATGACCTGTATCCTAAACAAACATGGCTTTATGGTTTTATGGTTTTTCCATAAAACACTAGAATACGGTGTATTATGATCTGCTCTATACTATATGTATTTCTGAACAGAGACAGAAGCAGAAGCCAGTTGTACAAAGACTTGTGGAGATGTTATGTTGGCTGTCTGCAGGACTTAACTGTTGTTAAAATGGAAACAAGGATGAAGACAAAAATCTTAAAGCAGACTGGACAATAACAAGGACTTCAGCAGAACCAACAGGTGATGAAGGAAAGCACTAAACTCCGTTAATCAGGTCAGAGAAGTTTTTAAATAAGTTCAAAAATTTGCTCGGTAGCCAGCGCTACCTTGGTTAGTTAGTTCCAAATCGACATAAAAATCGGCTTGAAAGAGCTCACAGCTCAGTGATGCAGCCTAGGCCCAGCCTGAGGATACAGCCAGAAATTTTTGGGCTGAACTTGAGTATATCTAAACTCGAGCTATGACCAACATCTAGGAAACAAAGCCATTCCTGGCTTGTTGTCCCGACTACTTAGGGCATGTTGCTTTTTCACGAGACCTCAAGGACACCAGGTCGGTTCTTCTATTCATGCAAGGCTGGTTCACCAAGATACAGTTTGTGAAAACCTTGTGAAGACTTACAGAAACGTTTGACCTCTGTCATTGCCAACAAAGGGTATATAACAAAGTATTGAGATGGACTTTTGTTATTGACCAATAAATTCTTTAAAAATCAGACAATGTGATTTTCTGGATTTTTTTTCTCATTTTGTCTCTCATAGTTGAGGTAAACCTATGATGAAAATTACAGGCCTCTCTCATCTTTTTAAGTGGGAGAACTTGCACAATTGGTGGCTGACTAAATACTTTTTTGCCCCACTGTAACTATTCCCTGTTTAAGTACTGGTTTCTGGTTTATTACTGATTGAGCTGTAGCTTTAATCTTGAGTAGTTTTATGTCCTAAGTTAGTTCTTGCTTTAGCCAGCGGTTTGGTCCTGGTTTACCACTGGTTCCATGCTGGTCTTAGCCCTCAGATCAGGCCTGGCTTTATCTTGGTTTAGTTCCATAAGGCTCTGAATTTAAGACTAGTTTAATCCTGCCTTCTTTTAGTTCTGTTTTTACCACACAGCACTTTATGAAACTTCTTTTTTTGCATGTTGCCAGTTCAGAAAGTGCCAGATTGGTGTTTTAGTATACTAGCAACAATAAATATCCCGAAAGGAGACTGAATGTTGCAAATCCACAATAGCCATAGAACAACCTTCAACCTTTTCCTCTTTATCTTCTCAAATCCTTTTAGATTAATACTCTTTTGCATGGGTTAAGGATATTGTTGGAAGAGGTTGCTTAAGGCCAGATGATCCTCCAGATATCTTCAACTAAATATTAAACACTTGAAATGCTAACACTGCAGCAGACTCAGGGTCACTTGGGTACAGGGCTAAAAATAGAGGCTACAGATGTACACTTCTCGGTCCTGTACGCCTTATACTGTATGTAAGGAGGAAGAGAGTGTTTTTGATTGAATTATTAATAATATGGGCATAAGACTGCTGGAGATGGACCTCGGTGGGTAGAGAAGGCAAAGGAATAAGCCAGATATGGCATGAAAGCAAAACTGTCAAGAAACGTGTGCAGCTGCAATCAGAACTACTCAAGCCCTCAAAGGTTTCAAGGACTTTTCAATTAAAGATTTTTCAAAAAAGATCCTGGCCAAAAAAGATTCTAGACACTCAACAGTGGCATTTACCATAAACATGGTGGGAGGGGCCAGCAGAATGATGACCAGACCAGACGAGGTAGAACAAAGGCTGTAGTTTGGGTTTATTTACCCAAATGCTCATGGAGCTAATGCCAATAAACTGCTATGGGGTGAAAGCAAAGGCAAGTAAAGTAAAAAGTGAATGCATGTCCTCCTGTTGCTAAAGTGTTATGAGCAATATATATTTATTACATTTCATATAAATGACCCACATGTGTCCCGAGATATGATGTAAATCAAATTTTAGTTTTACTGATAACAATGGTACAGTTGATTTATTAACAATTAATATGTTTTACATAATGGCCAAGTTGTTTTTGTTTACATTTTTTGTTTTGATTCTAAAACTGGATTGCTGATCATCCAATCGGAAAAGAAACCGTTGTTTTGATTTAGACTGCAGTATCATTTATAAACCAGTATGAGCGCAAGCTGCTTACAGTACCTTTAAGGGCTGACTCCACAGTGCAGTCAGAGCCAACACGTATTATTGTCTCCGTAAAAACCTTAAACAGGTCACAGGCTGTAGGTATGTGTCTGTCTTTGAGCATATTGAATTGTTGCTCACATCGTGATATGCAGTCAAATAAGCAACACTAATAAATGAGAAAACTATTATTTTGTCAGTCCATGAATAATCGTTTTATATTATTGTGATTTTAATTATGACCTAATAAATGTGATGAGGATTATTTCCATAATCGAGCAGCCCTACCCTAAGGTCTTCAGTTGGGATGCCATAGAGCCTGCACATTGGCACACTACCAAAATGGTGTCCTTTCAAACCATTTTAAAAGTGTGTAGTATTCACCACTATTAACTATTAAATCCCCTATAGTCCACAATGTTGGACATTTATGTTTGACTAAATATTTATCTAACAATCATGAAGTAAAACTGCTGTTACTTCAATATACTATTACTCAAATAGCCATAAAGGTACTCAGCACAATCAATACTTGAGGAAAATAAAAACAAATATGTATTGGCCCTCATTTATCAAACTTGGGTATGTTTCAGGATTTATCAGTATGGACGTGGGCGTACAGTACGTTCAAATCCTACGCCAGGTCAAGAGGTGGTGTCCATATACACCAGTTTCAAGTCAACACCAAGCTGCACAGGAAAATAATTATTAAGAGCATAAAACACATTGTCAAATTAAGTCTACTCAAAATTACAATGATGCGGATCAAAATTTGATATTTTTAAATATTTTTGTTTGGACCATATATATCTTAGTTCATGTAAAGTTTATGTGTTGTCCCAGTTATAGCTTTGATGAGGCTGCTTTTGATAAAAGCATAAATCTCCTATGGCGATTACTGTCCAGAGCTAAGTAGGAAATTGTGGTTGCTTTAAGCACAAAAACTGCCAAGTATAGAGCCTTAGACAGAACTTGGAATTTAACTCGCTGCATGCTGCAGCCACCTGCTCAGAGCCAAGGTCACCGTGCACTATCACCCTGGAGCAGCCACACTTAAACCAGGGAGCAGCAGCAGCCAGCAGCGCTGAGCGCAATGATGGCCCCGGAGAGACAGGTAGGACGCATTTCGTCACAAAAAAGGGCCACTGTCTACTTTTATATGAGCTAATGTTGGAGCAAACTTTGGATGGAGACAGTTTGAATCCAGTGCTTCACTTAGATTAAAAAGAGAAACTTTCTCCGCCGTGGGCCTGGCCGTGTATTTACCTGGACACACCCGGGACTGAGCAAGGCTTATCCCGGTCCGGGCTCATCAGGTTTCACGGCGTGAGTGTAGCCCATCTTCCATGTATACACCTGTCCTGGGGGAACGGGCTGCTCAGGCACACACTTGCAGCCACAGCAGAATACATGCCCCCACCTTCCTCCACTGAGTCCAGGCTGAATCGCAGCTACTCATTTCTGGTCCAGGCTCGGTCTGGGTCTGGGTCTACTATGAGTATGGTTCTTTTACATTGCCTGTATTTAACAGGCTTAACGCATTGCCAAACATCTTTGTATTGTAAATGTTGAATAAAATAATCTTCTTAGGGCAATATTTTAATATATATTTATTAGCTTCAAATGGTGAATGTATCAAGATATCAAGGTAAATATCGGGGTTGACCCTAAAATTAAACCTTTCACAATATTTCCCATGCATCATAACTACGTAATTTTTATTCCTTATTCATTTGTTTGTGCATTTTCTGCTCAGATTCAAGCCCTTTTGCTGCATTTCGTGCCTCCATGCTGCAAGGCCTCCTGAACCCTAAATATTTAGGGGCGTTTCATTCAAATCATGTTCGTTTTCAGCCGCTGGATTTATCACCAGCTGGTTGTGCGTACGCCCGGATTGGAGAGGTACGCACAGTTTCATAAATCCCACACGCCCTCCAGCGTATGCACATTTTTCTGCAAAAATGTACACCCAATTCTACGCAACTTTGATAAATGATGGCCATTGAGTGTAAAGTTTACTTAACAAGAAAGCATTTACTGCTGCTACTACTACTTGAAATACCAGTACTACTACTATTAGTAACGGCTATGTCAACCATTACCACTACTACTTCATTAATTACTTATTTATTTATACTTAGTTACTTTTCACCTCTGTTTACCTATTTGTAATTATAGGAATATTTGGTATTGCTGTTTGACATCTAGCTGTGAAAATCAGATAATTTCTCTGTTGCAGCTCTTTCCCTTTCAGCAGTATTTGAAAGCACCGTCCTGATTTGATTATGCGCCCTCCAGTTTGGTTTGTTACATAAGGTCATAAATACATGAAGAGAGTGAGAGAGCAGAACAGCTGTCTGTCTGCTCCTGTTTCACTCTCAATGAGCTTAGAACCACAAAACAGCACTGAACTGTCACGAGGATTTCACACCGACTCCTCAAAACCACCGTCTATCTTTGGTTTGAGTTCAGTTATGACCATATATTTCTGTTTTCTTCCCTATTCTCCTGGAAACTGTACTGACAGGAAGCAAACAAAAGTGTCCCAGAAAGTAGCTTGTCATTGACCCAGAGGTGGAGAAAGAAGGTAACTCAGTTTCTTTAAAGAGTAATTGATGCCTATGCTCCCACTACTTCCAGAGCTTAAAAATGCTGGAAAAGGGGGCAGAGACCCTGCAGAGACCCAGCAGAGGCTAGCAGAGGATGGATTGACAGTGACTGCCAGCTGTCAGAGCACTGTCCTTGGCAGCAGAGCTGCCAACTCCCAGACAATACTCATACTCGTATTAATCAGATGTTATTTATATCAAATTATTGCTAAGGAAAATGCCATTCTCATAAAAAACTAAATCTGTTCAAGTCATGTGGTTGAAGTTTGAAGAGAATCCCCTTTGGCATGCCAATACTATCTCAATACTCGCACTACGCACTATACATGTGTGCATTTTCTGAAAGTGCATAAAATCTGTGTGCACAACGTGTCTCTAACATTTTAGATGTTGTTACTTGGACATGAGGCAGATTAATTTAAATGTTTTATCAGTTTAGCTGTTAATGCATTCAATTCCATTTTTGTCAGTTAACACTCGCTGTTAAGATGCTCAGAAACAAACAGCACTGTTTGAAAACATTACAATATACTTCAGTCTCCTCTGATCCACACTGGTGCACAGTGAAGTGTGGTTCCAATAGATAAAGAGAATTGGGACACACTACGCAGCGTGAACAGTGAGGGGTGGGTACTGGGACAAGGCCACTGTTTGACCTCAGGGGGGTAGCACCCTGACAGTTTGTTATTGTTTTTCACCACAATGTGAATTTAAACATTTACTGAACAGACAAAGGTAAGACCATAACCAGTGAGATGTGTCACTAAAGCCTTGTTTATACAGATCACCAGCAAAAAATTAATCTTTAAAGAAAAAAAAAAAGATAAAGAGAACCTGGGACAAATTTACTCAAGTAAAAGTAAATGCATTATTCATTCAGGACATGCAGACTCCACCCATCACAAATAGTGTGACGGTGTCTTGGCTGACCCGGGGATAGAACCCACAATCTCTTTGCTGGGAGTAAAGAACACTAACCGCTCTGCTACCATGCACCCCTTCTAACCATATTAGATAAAACTAAATCTACCTACAAAAAAGTATCCAAGTACTCGTTTATTTTTCCAATGGGTTCCAATAGTTTCAAATGTACATATATATGTTCTTGTGAGATCCATAACATTCTTCATGTAGATTGTAGTATATGTAAAACTATAACTCATTGCTTTGAGCCAATATGTGATGATGTCTTTTGCTAGAATTAGGACTTGGAGCAACATAAGGAGCTTGTTGTACATGCATTCACTTATTGACTTCTGCTGGGATTTCTATTATGGGTCACAAGTGGAGCCTACCCCAGCTACTTTGGGTTGAGGCAGGGTACACCCGGGACAGTGGCCAGTTAATCACAGGGCTGACATAAACTAACAGACCACCATACATTCATTCATACATTGGTAATTACCAGATTTACCACACACACACACACACACACACACACGTCTCTGGCCATTGGCAGGAGATATCCAAGATGGAGAGTGGTGTTTTTATTCAAAACCCTAAGGTACTCACTGAAGAAATCCAATTAATTCTAAATGATGCTAAGCTAAATTAAGATTTCTGACATGAATAATTGATGGACAGCTCTGAAACCATGTGATAACTGTTGGTTCAATTCCCAAAACACATACTCATTTGTAGCACAGAGAGTATAAGAGAAGCATGCAATTCAGCTTCCAATAGAAATATTCCCATAGGCTAAAATAGCTGTGGTGTATTTGTTGAGTACTTTCTGTGTCAGTCCGAAGCCTGGATAAATGGAAAAGGTTGTGTCAGGAAGGGCATCTGGTGTAAAGGAGGCAGGCCAGAAGGCAGTTGTTTTGCTGTGTCGACCCCAAAAAAGTGAAAAGTCGAGAGGAAAAAAAAGAAAAGAAAGAAGGCTAGATTGAACTGGGTGGGACTTACTAAGACAGCCCCCGGTGGCAGTGTTGAGGAAGTGACCGTCCTGACAGCTCGTCCTGCAGTACCCGCTGTGAAGAGAGGCTGCAGTGGGACACGAGGTGCAGTCGGCCTGGGACGGACCCGAGCAGGACTGGCAGGATGGGTGGCACTCTGGAAGAGAGCAAGAGAGAGAGAGAGAGAGAGAAAGAAAGCATGCATTAAGTAAGTGAGTAAGGAAGTAAGGTAAGGAAGCAATTGCATATTAGGACTGGGCACTACTTCAACATCTGACATTAGAACAACAACACATAACAAATGTCCTGTTGGTTTTAGCTCAGTCCTGTTTGTCTATCCTGTTCTATTGTATACAACTAGAAAGCACCCAAGTATCTTAAAAATGTAGCATGATAAATGATCACATTTATATAGAGCTTTTCTGCCTTTATGGGCACTCAAAGCGCTTTACATCAAGGAACCATTCACCCATTCCCACTTACAAGCACTCTCACATTCATACACACCAGTGTGCGCATTGTCTTGCCCAAGGACACAACGACAGTGGTGGAAGCAGGGTTTGAATCACCACCCTCCTGGTTAGTGGATAGCAGCTCTACCAACTGAGCTCCACATTTAGTCCACTACTAGTATGGAGGACAAAAGGTGCCAAAATGAAATAAAGAAATACGTAATTAAATCATTAAGTGTGTCATTAATTAATTGAAAGCGCCATTAATTAAAATAAAAAAAAACAACAACAAAAAAAGAAAATTATTTTACTATTTCACCCATCAAAGCCAGCTAATGCATTAAGTAAGATGAAGTAAAGTCCTTTTTCTTTTTTTAAAGACAAATTAAAAAAAAAAAAAAAAAAATAGTGGTACCATCAATTATGTATGTATTTAACCATTCACTAAGTGTTAATTAGCATGCTGGTTGGTAGTTAATTAGCTTTTAATTACTAATTATAAAGCACCTATCAATCCTTTTTTCTGTGTGACCATATTCCACAACTAATTAGCAACTAACATTTTTCCCTTAATAAACTCATAATTACTGGTCATTAGTAGGAAGTAACAAAGTTGTTGGACCTAAATTATGACTATAAATAAGATTTTTATGGTGCTGCAAAAATTGTATTAAATCATAATTTAGGTCCAACAACAGACATTTTTTTATTATTATTATTATGTAATTATATAAAATGGCTGCTCCGTTTTTTTCGTTAGGGTTCGCCACAGCAAACCAGTCGCACAGTGATTTGGAAAGTGTCTTTCCCAGGAAAACAACTACCGCTTGTGTAATGTGTTTTCTAAGAGATTCCATGACATTAAGTGTGTACAGGTGTTGAGTGGCTTCACCTTGGCAGACCCCCTCCTCGCTGTAGGAGCCCTGGGGACACTGGGTCAAACACTCGTCCTGGTGCAGAGAGCTGAGGGAGGGGCAGGACGTACAGGAGTCGGCAGACGGACCAGAGCACTGCAGACAGGACGAGTCGCACTCTGAAAAACAACAGCAACAAACATAAGACATGAGAGGGGGCAGCCATGTTGGATCTCAACTGGGACAATGAAGAGGAGTGGACTAATAACCTTCTTCCTGTGGCAATACACATATCAGCCGTAACATTCTGACCAGAAGGTGCTCCTCTTTTGTAATTCCTTTAGTAATGAAAGAAGTTGTCTCATTTAGAATACTGTTCAGTTATATGGTCTGCAACAAACAAAACTGATATAACAAAGCTTCAGGTCGTCCAAAAGGCTGCTCACTTAGTTTTAAGATGTGTCTCTGAAATGCACCGGGTGTTATCCTGGCCTTTGCTTAACAATTAAACTACAGTATAGCTAGCTTACTTATACTGTATTTATAAAGAAAGTAATTTTAACAGGTCAGCCACATTCATTTTATGAAAGACTCAAATATTCTGCTTAGATTCATTCACATTAAACTCCATTTGCTTGTAACTCTAATTTAATCATAATCTGTTCTAAAACATTTTTTTAACAAAAGTCTGTCTTTTTTAGATTATGTCAGTATGTATGGAATAAACTACTTAAAATGTTATGGGATTTACCCAGTATATCAGTATACAGTAAGATCTCATCTTAGTCTTAACTCTGATTGATGGCTTCATGTAAATAGGTTTTTAGAAAGGGTTTTGTGAGTGTTATCAGTCTTTTATTCTATAATGTTCACTCCATGAATGTTTTGGACATATGATCTGTAAATGTTGCACTATATTGTAAGTGCAATTTGTATTTAAGTTATTGTATATTTTAATCGGGATCCCAGGAAGACTGGCAGTCACTATGGCGGAAGCTAATGGGGACTTCTACTACTTCCTAATAGCAAACTGTTTTGTCACCTGTGCCCGTTTTAACACTTATCACTGTAATCTTTACTCACTTATTAGCTTACCATCACTTCATTCCCGTACGTTGTTGCAGTGGTATCATTTCATCTATAAAACCATCATTGGTAGAATTCCTTCCACGGTCTCTAATACAACCCGCAACTTATGCTCTAGTAACTTCATCACCTTGTTCATTCCAAAAGTCCATACTTCCTTTGGTTGTTCCTCATTTCATTTTGCTGCCCCCAACAATTGGAATGAGCTTCAAAAACATTAAAGCTCCATACCTAAGGTAAGGTATACTTTATTGATCCCCATAGGCAAATTTGCTTTCTGCATTTGACCCATCAATGCGCTGCCCGGGGAGAAGCGCCTTCTCCAAATATTGAGCCAGGATCCTGGTCAGGAGTACCTGGCTGGAGGTTTTAACCTACTGTGCATGTTTTGAGGTTGAAGGGGAACCAAAGCACTAGCCACTGATATTTTCACAGCTCTCTTTATTAAGGGTGCTCCGATCGATCGGCCGCCGATCATGATCGGCCGCCGATCATGATCGGCCGCCGATCGATCGGAGGTTGATCATGGCTAAAAATAGAGTGATGGGTGATCGGTAAAATGGGCCGATCAGAAGGGCCGATCAAATTACAATAAACACGCGAGGCTCTCACATTTACTGTCCTGCAACTCCGGTTTGATTAAACAGCAGTAGCGTTATTTTAGCAGTGTTTTTAAGTTAAGCCCTGGTTATAACTAACACAAACCTGCCCTGGAGGTGCTGCTTTGTGTCCCCGCTGTGTCCCCGCCTGCTCCTGGAGCACACGGGACAGAACCGAGGCGCAGCAGTGCGTGTATTTGCAAACACCAACGTAAATAGAGCTACAGCTAACCCGCTAACAGTTACGTTAAAAGGATTAAGAAAGTTGAGAGTCTGCCTGTGTCTTGTTGCGCGGAGAAAACTGTGCGTTTTGTGGCTTAAACTGCACCAAATGGCTGCTAATGGAAAGAGAAAGTAAAAAGGCAGCCCATGTGTCCGTGTGTCTGAGAGGAGCACCTTTCATCGTTGTCTTCTCTGCTCTCTTTGCACGTTTTCTTCGTTCAGACGTTGTCAAAACTGGCAGCAGGAGCTGTCTGCTCTTTAGTCCACTGTGTTTCAACCTGGTTTGGCTGCGCGTTACGCGGACACAGGCGCTGCACCCGCGGACTCGCATTAAAGGAACCAATTAAGAACAGCTGATTTTTACATCAGCGGAGCATTCAAACAAAGCCACAGACACTGGGCACACATTAAAGACCAATAATGCAACAAAACCTCTTCTAAAAGAAAAATAAGTAGAATTTTGTTGTTCTTTTATATTTACAAAGGCTACAGTATTTTTCAAATGGAACTAATAATAGCCTGCATACAATACATTACTACATTGAAGATCACGTGATCGGTATCGGCCATGATCGGTATCGGCTGATCACAGCAGAGGCTGATCGGTGATCGGCCTCAAAAAGCCTGATCGGAGCACCCTTACTCTTTATTTTAGTTTATATTATAAATATTGTATGATAGTCGATTCTTGTTTTAACTGCCCTATGTTTTTGTATAGTGATTATTATTCTGTGTGCTATATTTCATGCTGCTGCCTCTTGGCCAGGTCGTCGTTGGAAATGCGAATTGGTTCTCAATCGACCTATCTGGTTAAATAAAGGTTAAATAAATACATTTAAAAAGTGAGATATAAATAAACCCAATTCCAAATGGAAGTAAAGCCACACTATTGCCTTGACCAGCACTATTACAGTATTTATCTCTTAATATTCAAGCTGCATTCATGTCAGCAGGGGGCCTGACACCAAAAACTTCCCTCTGAAATTCACCTGCCCAGTGCCTCTATAGCGTTCATCCTTTTTCACATCAGTAAAAACACACAGAATGAGCGCCTGTGGACAGAGTTGTTCGTTACAAATTTTATTGCACTACATTTAGGGTAAAATGTGGTTGTTGCAACTCTTCTTTTCGTGCTCACATGCTTACACCCCGATACACACACGCAGAGAGGGGTCGGTGCATGGAAGAGATGAGCAGCACCAGCACACATACAGAGGAGCAGAGGAGGGAACAGATGTAATAAAAGTAGGAAACGTACCAGCGCTAATTATTTAATAGATTTTTGCCCCGTGTCCTTGCGGTACACTGTACATTAAACTGACTGTAGTGACTGTAACACCAGTAACTAAAAGGTATTGTGTTAGTAATGCTATTGTTATTAGAGAAAATGGGGCTGAAATTGCTTTTCATTACAGCCTTGAGTTTTAAGACAGTTTATTCTGTACCTGTTTCTACTGCCTTCTGGAAATCCAACTCCAATCCACCGAGGCAAAGTTACTGACAATTGTAATGACTTACACACAACATTGCATACAAAAAAGACAAAAGGCCACTGCTCACAATGGTAAAGAAATATTGCCAAGACCTTGACTCACACTTGAAAAGCTTGTACTTCAGGGGTAAATGCTATGAGTCTTTGTTCCGTAGCTCAAAATGGAACAGAATAGCCCTTTTTAACCTATAGTCTTAAACCTTTGATCAGCTGATGAACAGCCTATTTCAGTTTAATTGTTGTTTTCAATAAATTGCTTACTCAAACTCAACTTTTTGTCTCACTCCCATTTCTTCTTCTTTTGCAATTTAAAAGCTCTACTTAGAACCTCCTTAACATTTAAAAGTGCAAAATGTAAATTCTTGCAATTTTTCAACTGAAATCAGGTGTGTATCGTTCAGCAATACGATCTCTGGTCCATAGCTCAAAATGGAACAGAATTCTTTAAAGCACTCCTCAGTCTAAACACTGATCAGGATTAACCATTTTGTCCTTAGCCCATTACTGACCCGTAGTGAAATTTCCAAAACAAAAATAAAACATGAAAAATGCTCTTCGTTAACAGCATTATCCTCACTAAAACTGTTGTTGTTATTTCTCCTCTGTGCAACTAGAACAAAATTTCATTTCCAAACATTATACTTCATGAACTCCTATAGACTTATTATATTAAAGTGCAGCAGAACTAAAACAATATTGCCTCTTGTATTTTTAATACGGTTATATTTCTCATTTGTTTCCAAGCGGAGGGCACATATTGATTCCTGAAGGTCCTCATCACACCGTACGGCTGCGCTTTGTGCTGATGGCTCATAATTTGGACTGGGTTTAGATTTAGAGACGGGACAGTGCCAGGCCATTACAATAGAGTCAATAGAGTTCATAGAAGAGGCACAACAATATGGGACACACTGTGTAAATGTCCCATTGGTCTCGATCTGTACTCATGCAGACCTCCCACCCCCCACCACCACCACCACGGATCTTGTCACTGCCTTTTAAGACACTGTTCTTTACCTGATTCTCTAAACTACTTTTGCTTCTTCAAAAAAGAGCTTTAAAATATAAGCAGAGAGGATCTTGACTCATTACAAATGCTAATCATGTGGTGAGCAGTTTTAATGTGCAGAATAATCAGTCTTTGAAGCAGATTTACACACAGTTTATCCTCTGAATAAACAGCCACTGTGTTCAGGATGTGTTGGAATGACGACACAAGATGCAACCAAACTACCTCCTGTCATTGTGGAGAGAGGAGATTAAATACACAGGACCTGGAGTCAAATAATACAGTATGCTAAAAATATGAATTTGCTATGATGGGAAAATGTAGCCTCCACCCCTCTGCATTGACTGTAGCTAACATACTAGACAGGAACCCAAGTTTATCAGTGTAGTTCTCGGTCATAAGTTGGCATCATGGCCATTAGAAACCTTGAAAACACTGGAGTGGACACACTTATGTTTTAAAAGTGAGTTTCAAACATGTTTTTATCTCATTTATTAACAAAACTTTTGTTGCGTCAGTGTTTCTGTAATAGATGTGGGTTTCCTGGACCCAGAGTCACCAGCAGGTTTTCTAAGCGTCCCATACTGACACGTCCCATACCGTTCTCCCCAGTGGTAAAGCCTGTTGTCCTTTGTCAGTGTGTGGTGGAGAGTGTGCTGTCCTCCCTCACTGTAGTATGGGAACTGCTCTGCTGCTGACAGAGTGGTGAACTGTTCATGCCCCTGACTATAAACATCTAGTATTGTGTAATACTTGTAATTGAACACAGAAAGCCTGATTAATCAGCAGTTTTGGAGACACTCTAACCCAGTCCTCTGTTGCCATCACAATTTGGTCCTTGTCAAACTCACTCAGATCCTTACACCTTACTCTTGCCCATTTTTTCCCGCTTCTAACACATCAACTTTGAGGACAAAATGTTCACTTGCTGCCTAATACATCCCACCCACTAACAGGTGCCATGATGAAGAGAGAACCTGTGTTATTCAATTCCCTTGTCAGTGGTCATAATGTTATGCCTGATCGCTATATGATACTGCACAGGGTATACTAAAATCTAGGCACGTGACTAAATCAGCCCAACTCTCCACACATCTGAATCTCTTTCAATTCTCACTAGTGTCGTGAGTTTAAGTATTTGGCATTAAAGGTCCCCTATTCTGCTAAATTGACTTTTTCGATCTTTCAACTATGTTATAATGTTTCAACCTTAAAAACATTCCTGGAGTAGTATTTTGTTTCATTCACGCTTGTTTGCATGTTTGTATGCTAAGGCACTGTTGCCCTTCTCAAGAGCTAAAAATGCTAAAAACTAATTCCAGTGCTTAAACCACCGTCACTACGAAGCAGTCAGCTCATTTATCTATCTGTTAGCGTCATGTTGCTAATAGCCATGTTATTTAGCCATTATATCATGCTATGTCTATCCTCTACTGTTCAGTACAAGCACTCTGAGATTCTCCTCTCATGTCTGAACTCAACCCCCCCCCCCTTTATTCACTGTAAACTCAAAGGAAAAGATCAGGAAGCAGTAGTGTCTGTAGAGGGCTTTAGTCAGAGGAAGGCCTCAGCCCTGTGGGTTAGTGAAGAGCAGAGTGAAGTGGGTGATTGACGCATAATCCAAGCATTTTCTGCAAAGTAAAAAAAAACAGTTCCCCAAAAAAAGACATTCACATTAAATATAGCTACAAAACATGAAATGTTGATGCACATAATGTCCAAAGTTATTTCTAAAAGCCTGAAAAAACAGAATAAGGGCCCTTTAAGACCCAGGTGCATTGTGTACTGTGATAAAAGGTTGCAGTTTCCTGTAGCAGATGTCTCTTACAGTAATGGCTCCAATTATAGGCTCTAGTTGGAAATATCTTTTCACATTTCCTGTTGTTATACACTTCCTGGATTCCTGAAGCTGGTAAACGCTGTCATTTGTGGATTATTCTAATGACTAGACATGTTGCATGTGGTGTGAAATGTGAAAAACATATTGTAGCACTGTGACTGTTCTTTTTCTTCAGATCAACTGCTATTTTTAACAATGCCTCGATTATTGGGTTCAGACATCTCTACTTTACCTCCAGACTACAATAGAATACAAAAAATGATAAAAACTAATGTTACAACTTCAATTCTGAAAAAGTTGAAACGCTGTGTAAAATAAATTGGGTTTATAATTTAATTACCAAAAAAATCTCCATCTAACTTTGTCTATATTGGCTTGGTCTAAAGGCACATGACCTTAGCCCGTACTCCCAAGCCCATTCACTTTCTTGTGTGTGTAATAGTGTGTAATGTGAAGTTGGTCTGGTACCTCTCCCATGCAAATTGACAGTATTTTGAATTCTATCTTAAGTGATGCTGATGCTGCTGTGATGTGTTTCTCTGATTGGCTGCTTTTCAAATTGCACTGTTCCAGAGGCAGTTTATTCTGTGTATGTTGTACTGTCCCCTGGTTTCTGATTGGTTTGATTACTAATTCCATAAATAAATAAGTAGTAGAATCTATGCACTATTTTTGTTGTATGTTCTGCTAGAGTTAAATGCAACATAGACAATTGAAAGGATTAGTAATTGGTTATTAAAAATATTGTTGCCTTTCTATCATATCAATCCAGTCTGGGTATTCTCCTCTGACCACTGGCATTTTCACCAAAGCACTGCCACTCACTGGATATTTTCTCTTTTTCAGACCATTCTCTGAAAACCACAGAGATAGTTGTCTGTGAAAATCCAGTAGATCCAGCAGTTTTTAGTTTTTTTATCACTAATCCCTGTCCTCATCATACATAGCAAAAGTGAATTCATTTTCATATTTTTAACCCTCTAAAAGCCAGTTGGTTTACATAATTCCACATATTTATAAATAAAACATTAATTATTTACTATTTAAACATGCAAAGTGTTTTTTGTTTGTGTAGGAATTACCAGTCCTAGATAGGTCTCTGATTAGCCCCAACACTGATTTTAATACATTTTTATTTTTTGTGCCATTACAAAAAAAGGGCAGAACTCAGGCTCTTCCTCTTAAAGCCCTAAGAGGGCATGTCTACAGTCACTGTTATCTAATGGGAATTATACGGGAATTATTTCCCACAATGCAATGAGAAAATGGTGAATCTGGTGGTGATTTCATTGTTAGTGTATTTTTTTAGGCTCTGACTGACAGGGTTAGAGAGGAATTAACATGATTTAACATTTCTGTATTGTAATGGCAGTAGAGTGAAAATAAGTGATTTTAATTTAAGTCAGTGGAACCAAAAAGGGCTTTAAGAGGAAGAGTGTGAGTTTTTCATCTAGACAGTAGAAAATTCATTTTTTAATGAACATCTCAAATATCATCACCCTAGCATAAGAAATGCCAGAATGAGAGCAAAAAATACATTTGAAAAACCCTAAAAGGGAGCCAGGAGGGCCTGAAGGTTAATCCTCTTTCTTCTCAGATTGAACTTCAGCAGGTTTGTCTTCAACATGTCTCAGAACTATAATATGTGACTGGCTGATCAGCTGTTTCCATTAATGAGCAGTAGAGCAGGTGAAGCAAATAAACTGGCCAGATGATGTTGCAGAGAAAGTCTTGAGAGCACAAACAAACATACCCACCTACACTTGTAGCTGCTGTGTTTTCCAAAGCACCATGTGTAACGTCTGCCAGAGTCTTTCTAACAAAGACCTAGATCCCGATGTTTACAAAAAGCATGGATTTTGGAGGAGACTAGACCGGAACTAACTGGCTTTTGTGGGCGAAAGAGAACTCTCTGAGCCAACGCACTGCAAACAGGTGAGAAGAATAGACTTTCACATTTTACGTAACCACACAATTGAACAGCAGCAGTAGAAATAGGTCTATTAGTAGTAGTAGTAGTAGTAGTTGTGGTAGTCGTTAGAGCAGTAATAGCAGTGGCCAAAGCACATCAGTAGTGGTAGTAGCTAGTTGTTGTAGAAGTAGAAGTACAATAAGCAGTAGTTGCAGAAATAGCAGCAGCAGTACTAATAATAGTAGTAGTAGTACAAGCAGTAGCATTATCAGTAGAAGTAGTAGTAAAAATTTGAAGTAGTATTGGAAGAAGTACTATCAGAAGTGGTAGAAGTAGTAGTGGCAGCAGTAGTAATAATAATTGTAGTACCAGTAGAAGTAATAGTAAAGTTAGTAGTAGAGGTAATAGTAGTAATATTATTAATAGTAGCAGTAGCAGTACTATCAGTAGTAGTGGCAGTAGTAGTAATAATAGGTGTAGTAGCAGTAGAAGTACAATAAGCAGTAGTGGGACCAGTAGCAGCAGTATTAGTAATAGTAGTAGTAGTAGCAAATACAATAAACAGTAGTTGAACCAATAGCAGTAGCTGTACTACTATCAGTAGAAGTAGTACTAAAAAGGGTGGTACTGGAGGGAGTAGTAGTAGTAGTAGTAGTAGAAAAGTGCTATATAAGTCTAATAGCAACACTAGATATTGTAGTAGTATGAGTAGTAGTAGTACCAGTAACTTTAGCAAACAGAGACTCTCAATTGATAGCATTTCTCACACACACACACACACACACACACACACACACACACACACACACACACACACACTCTACTGCACAGAAAGACATGTGGTGAGTATGTTTTAGCCATAGGCAGAAGTAAAAGTAATTATAGTAGTAGTAGTAATATGAATAGTACTATGTCATACAAACAGCTGTGCTAGAAGAACAGTGCTACAGTTGTATTTATTGCAGAGAAAGACATGTGGTGAATATGTTTTAGCTGTAGGACATAATTACTTTTACCTGACAGATACCCCCCTCCCCCGTCCCCTCCTGTCCCCTCCCCTGGACTTCAAAATGAGACAATTACACGCATAATTTCACCAACAACGCTATCATCTGTCTCCACCAGCAGCCAGCAAACACATAATCCTGTGTACTTTGGCTCCAAACTTTCAGGCAAACAGCATGGACAGACAGATAATTTGGCTGCAGCCCGGATCCTCGTCTCAATATGGGATTTTAATGATAACTGTTGTTTATTGGAAAAGACAGCAGGATAAAACGAGTGGAAATCTGATTCGCGCTTCAAAGAAAGATGATTTTCGATGCTAAGACTGCGAGCGACATGATTAGCATTTGTAATGAGCGGAGGTGCTGTCATGGTTGCGTTTCAGAGATTTTCATTTGGAGGAAGATGGTACAGTGCCCATAGTTCAAACATGAAGGCGTCCTGCTGCGTGCCTATGATTACAGAGGTCCATTTGGCTTTGAGAAAACATTAGCAGTGTTTTCACCAGAGCAGAATAGTAGGGTCAGGTTTAAGATTATTTCTGATTTTGAACTGTTGAGTTGTGCCATCCAACTGTTCACATCATTAAAACACTCTAACACAGAAGCTAGGATTCCAGTGTTCTTTGGTCTCAGTGGGAGGTTTATCTGTGTGTCGTCAGTGTAACAATGGAAGGACATGTTATGGCAGGCTATAACATGTCCTAGAGGGAGCATATAAAATAAAAAAATAAAACTGGACCTAAAATAGATCCTTGCAGTACACCACAGGCAATGGGGGCGGAGGAGGAAGTAAAATTACCTATGGTGACCGCAAAGGTTCTGTTTAAAAGAAAAGAATAAAACCAATCAAGTACAGTGTCTGTGATGCCGACCCAAGCTTTAAGATGATCAATTAAAATCATGTGGTCTACAGAGTTAAACACAGCACTCAAATCTAAAAGAATTAAAATTGCGAACTCTCCTCTGTGTCATTAATGTTGATGGGAAATAAATAAATACATAAATAATTAAATACATGTGTAATTAATTCATTAAAAATATGTCTATGTAAAAATATTTATATAATTATGTTTCACCATTTAACTCATTATTGGACAATTTAAATCCTTTATACACAATTTAGAAGAAGTACTCAATTTCTTTACTTAAGTAAAAGTATAACTTTAAAATTTCTACCTACGTAAAAGTATGAAAGTACTTCCTTATAAATGTACTTGCAAGTAAAAAATTAAAAGTATTTCACACTGACTCGACAATTCGTTAATGTGTTATGAAATTAGGAGTGGGTGATATGGCAAAAACTTCATATCATGATTTTCTGAAAGCCTAGATTATGATTTCAATTTTATAACGATTCATGTACACATTGTAATTTCCTATTGCCTTTAAGAGAAACCTAAAGCTCTGCTTCATCTGAGTAAAATAAACCTATACTAACTATACTATACTATACCATATTGGTACTGAAAATTTAGAAGTATAAGCAACAGTAAATTATGTTTAAGTATTTGCTTTGTGTAACAAAATGTGTAAAGAATGCTATTTTTACAAACCAAACCATTCATTTGAGTTTTGTATATTTTGTATATTATGTGGTTATTAAATGTATATTATACGTATTTTTAACCAGACTGAATTTGAACATGACTAAATATCTTTTGTAACATGACAATTAGTAATACGTTTTAAACGCTTTCTTTTTCTTTTTTTCACCATGAACGGCTCTACAGTGCTCAGAGTCTGTTCCTCCCTTGTGTGGGTGGTTCTCTCTTCACCTCACGCACACATGATCCACTATGGATTCACTATAAGGATCCACTGTAGAGATCCACTATAGGGATCCACTATAGGGATCCACTATAAGGATCCACTGTAGGGATCCACTACAGGGCCAGTTTATCCATCCCATGCTGGAGCGTGATAGATAGTCTCTCTCCTGTCCACACTACAAACTGCCACAGGCCTAAGCAGAGCCTGAGACACCTCTGTAGCCCTCCTGTGTTTAATTTGTTTAGATTTAGTGCGTTGGCCATTTAAACTGAACAGACACAGGACACACTCTGCTCGCTGCAGGCTGCTGTGTGCCGCTGAGTCACATGACAGCACGGTGACACAGAGCCAAGCAGAGGGTGAGCTTAAAAGTGAGTGGAGAGGTGACTCCTGGTCTGAAGAGTGAAAATAAGTCACCTCAAACATGAGAAATCTTTACTTAACTCTCACAATGACAGCAATGAGAGGCACGATTGCCCTCGTTAACAAACAGTGCATCATCACTAATCTCATTAATGAGCAGAAAAACACTCTGACACTCTCAGTATATGTATTTGTAGTTTTATGTGTTTCTTCTTTAACTTTGCAAAAGCATAAAGGCTCAGCCACACTAAAATGTGTTGCTGCTGCAGAGCCCCACTCAGACTGCACTGTGATCGGTTAAATCTGCGCTCAATAAGAGCATGACAGAGGTGAACTAACAGGAGGAGAGGGTGGGAGAAAGCAGACCGCATGCGCCTGTTTGAGCATGAACCTGCACTAAATAGACAAGCATTGAAGTGCAATACAGCGATCTTTCCAAATTGGCGGATCGTCAGAGGTTCAGATCACAACACGATCTAATATCGTTATATAGCACACCTCTAGATGAAATTAACAAACTGGTGCAGAAGAAGAGGCTGAGGCCTTGTACTCACAGAGACGAAAATGTTTTTGTTTCAAAAACATATTTCATAAACACGCCATCCACACAAAACCACTGAAAATCCATCTGCCAGGCCTGTTAGTGGCACTGTAACGCTGTCACAGAAACACACTCAAAACAGACAAGAACACACGGGGCATGTTCAGAAAACCACTACGATGTAAACATAAAAACATGGTGTGGAATATAAATATGCGAGCTGCAACGAAGACTTTAGTCTGTAGCGAGAACAGCAGAATATTTAGCTGTAAAAGCCATAAAAATCTCAGTAGCATCTGCAGCTCGAACACAACACCGTAACACACCATTGTTGTTGTTGATGATGTTGGAGTGTAGTGCATGCAGGTTAAGGAAGAGGTTGGGCTACAGCATCATCGTTTCAAAAATATGTGTATGAGCTTTAACAACGGAAACATGAATATAGCGTTTCAAAAATGATCATATTTGGCCTCCCAAAACACCGGATCAGTATGGACAAAACGCCTATACAATAAAAAAACCTTTGTAGATACACCTGAGCCCGTCTCCGTGTGGTCAAGGTCTGAATCTGTCAGTGAGGTCTTATGTCTTTATTATTCTAATGTTTCTAAAGGAGTACTACTTTACTGCCTTTTTTATATTTAAGTGCTGTGTGTCTACAAAGTTAAGTTAAAGTAAAAAAAAAAACCACATGATCTTAAACAAAACCTCAAAATACTTTGTACTTCAAACCAGCTCATAAATGAAATGTAAAAAGTACAAATGCTTGCTCTAAAATGTAGTAAAGTAAAAGCAAAAATACCCCATGTAAAATTTACTCAAGTAAACCTCAGATCCTTTTTATTTTACATAAAACTAATAAATAATGGGTTTTTTTATTAATTAACAACAGATTTGAATAATTATGTAGGCTATGTATTTATTTCAAAATGTAATTAATTAATACCACAGTTAATAAATTATTTAACAATGTATTTATTTATTTTATTTTGGCACTTTTCATTCTCCACACGGTTTAGCCTCTCCTTCTGGGGTTGCCACAGCCAATCATCTGCCTCAAGGTGTGCTGTATTTGCATATTGATTTAGCATAGGTTTTACCTCAGATGCCCTTCCTGACTAACCCTCTAATTATATTATATATTATATCATTATCTAGGCTTTAGCCTGGAACAAAGAGCACACTGGTATTGTGCTGTAACTTGTATCACAGTCGGTGCTTATGTTTTATATTCTTCTTGATATGAATCATTTGATTATTTTGGAGGAATTTTGCCTTAATTAGACAAAGACAATATAGACAACAAATCATGAAGAGACAGGAGAATGACATGGATGCAAATTGACCTGAGCAGGGAACCAATAGTGTGTGTGTGTGTAATAATGAATTTGAAAAACAAACGTGGAGCTAAACACTGCGGCCTGCTGATGCTAAAAACATGGGAATAAATGTTAAATATGTAACTATTATTTTTCAACACTGAAGTTAGCAAGAGCAGAAATAATGGGACAGAATTTAAACTAATGTTTACATTACTAGCTATTACCAGCTACATTAGTGACCATCAGGCTTTGGTCTTCTATTCCAAATATGATTACTTTCAGCCACAAATACTCCGAATCCGAAGACTCTGTTAATGCAATGGTGAATACTTCTTTTAGTGTTGGTGTGACTGAGTCTCTAGTATTGTCCTCTTACCTCTGCAGACATGGTTTTGATCCAGAAATCTGTGGTTTGGGCACTTTTCCGAGCAGACGCCATGTTGAAAGTGCAAATACTGTGGGACCAGGACTTCCTCAGGTTTTAGACAGAGGAGACAATCTGAGGCCAGCGGTCCAACACAGGAGCGACAGGACGGGTGGCAGTCTGTAGAGACAAATAAAAATAGCCATTAACATCAGCGGTCTAGGATTTGAATTTGTATGTATGACCTATGCTAGTCCTTACTGTGGCAGGAGTGGTCGAGAGCATACAGCCCCTCCCCACAGGACTCCAGACACTGGCCTTGGTGCAGGAACAGTCCACTGGGACAAAGTGAGCACTGAGAAACTGAAGGGCCCCAACAGGATGAGCAGGAGCTGTGGCAGGCTATGGGACAGAGAGAGAGAGGTAGAGCTACTGTACGGAGCATTTAAACCACTCACCAAATAACAACATGAGTTTGACTTGTGTTTAATGCAATGTTTTGATTCTCAAAGCTAGAGCTGTACAACTCAAAACTATGAACAGCTTTTGGGCTAGCTGTATTTTTTCAGAAAAAGTCGGCACATTTAGCATGTCTTCTCTTTGAATATATCTGTTTATCACAAGAACAAGAGGTTCAAGGTACTGTAATGAGCATGTGCTTGTACTGGTTTGAAAACAGTACTGCAGTCTAAATCAAAACAATGGTCTGTGGGTTGCCAGTCTTTCCACTTTTCTGATTGGACGATCAGCAATGCAGTTTTAGAACCAAAACAAAAAAGGTAAACATAAACAACTTGGCCATTGTGTAAAATATTTCTTTACTGAGAACAAATCAGCTGTAACATTATTATCAGTAAAACTAATATTTGATTTAAACATGTTTGCCTATCATCTCATGATACCCTTAAAAGTCTGAAATCTTTCTATAACATCTGCTCAAAAAGAAACATGAGTGAGCTTCATAAACAGCAAAGCTCAGTTTGTCCTCTTTGTCACTGAGACTCCTCCCTACCTCTGCATCTGTTGTGGCTGTCCTTGTAGTGCTGGTCCGGACACTCTAAAACACATTTCCCATGGTGCAGTGCGGTTCCTGGGGGGCAGCTAGTGCAGCGGGGGTTGTCGGGGAAACAGGTGTCACAGGACGGGTCACAGGCTGTGCACAAGAGACATTTTTACATTTAAGTTAAAAGTAATGTTTGGCCTGTTGTGCATTTTAGTGTGTGTTTTTAAGCCCCTCCCTCTTAACCAATCGACTAGTATAGTGGTTCTCAAACTGTTGTACGGGCCTCTTCTGGTGGTACGCTGGAGTCTTTTGCAGTTAAAGTCCTGATTTAGTTTATTATAGGGCTTGATCAAGTAATAAAGACCACATAAGTTCCAGTTTAGTCCTGGTTTAGTCCTGGTTTAGTCCTGGTTTAGTCCTGGTTTAGTCCTGGTTTAGTCCTGGTTTCGATCTGGTTTAGACCTAGATTTGATTTAGACCTGGTTTGGCCCTGGTTTAGTCCTATTTTAGTTAAGTCCTGGTTTGGTTTAGTCTTGGTTTAGTTTAGTCCTGGTTTAGATATGGTGTAGACCTGGTGTGGGCCTGGTGTGGGCCTAGTTTTGGCCTGGGTTTAGTTTAGTTTAGTCGTGGTTTAGACCTGGTTTAGACCTAATTTAGTCAGGGTTTAGTGCTCATTTAGTCCTGGTTATTCCCTGAACTGCAGTCCTGGCTTAGCCCTGGTTTAGTCCTGGTTTAGTCCTGGTTTTAGTCCTGGTTTAGTCCTGGTTTAGATCTGGTTTAGACCTAGATTTGATTTAGGCCCTGGTTTGGCCCTGGTTTAGTCCTATTTTAGTTAAGTCCTGGTTTGGTTTAGTCTTGGTTTAGTTTAGTCCTGGTTTAGATATGGTTTAGACCTGGTGTGGGCCTGGTGTGGGCCTAGTTTTGGCCTGGGTTTAGTTTAGTTTAGTCATGGTTTAGACCTGGTTTAGACCTAATCTGAACCTGCTTTAGTCAGGGTTTAGTGCTCATTTAGTCCTGGTTATGCCCTGGTTTAGTCCTGGTTTAGTCTTGGTTTAGTCCTGGTTTAACCCTAGAGACTAACCCAGGACAACATCTTTCTCTCCTATAATTGACTCTGAACATGTCAGAACCGGTCTGTTCCTTCAGTCTCAGCTAACCCCAGTTAAGCTCCTCCTATGGGGCGCCGGAGGGGACAAAAAGGCAGCCAGCTCAGTCCGGTCCCCGAGGCCACAGTCAAATGCTTCAGTGACATTTCTCAATAGACACTTTTTAAATAAGAGTCTGCCCTTTAGCTTCGCTCTCACAGTCTATGGCATTTTTAGAAGACGGCGCTTCAAGTTCAGCAGAAAAAAATCTAATAGTTCGGGTCCAGGTTTAACTCTTACTCTTGGTTTATACTTGTTAAATCCAGGCTTAAATGCTATTACTTGGTTTTATTAAAGAGTCCTATGACAAAACCAAGGACTAAACCAACACCCATAGAAGTAGCAGTAGTGATAGCAATAGTAGTAGTAATGGTAGTAGTAGTGGTATTTTTTATCTGAAAAAAAAAATCTCCGTAATCTGAAATAAACCTAAGGAATAAACCAGGCTAAACCAGGAATAAACCAGGTCTAAACCAGGACTAAATTAGGGCTAAACCAGGTCTAAACCAGGTCTAACGCAAGACCAGAGCAGGACTAAACCAGGGTTAAACCAGAACTAAACTGGGACTAAATCAGGATAAAATTAGGACTAGACTAGAGCTACATCAGGGCTTAACCAAGACTAAGCCAAGACTAAACTAGGACTAAAGCAGGACCAATACTAAACCAGGATAAAGCCAGGTCTAATCTGGGACTAAACAGGACAAGAACTAACCCAAGACTAAACCAGAATTAAACCTGAACATGGCCAAATCTCTGATCTCTAAACCAAAACTTAACCTAGAGTAGAAGCCAATGACTAAACCAGGACTAAACTGGTACTCAGATCCTCCTGTTCTTTAGTGGGCAACTTGGTCCAAAAATAAAACTTGGTTGGGTGTGATCCTGAGGGAAACAAATCTATTCTGGGCCTGGCTTCACCGCATATCCATAATTCATGTCCATTATTCACATTCATATTCATACGGAGGCAGTGGATCCTAATTAGAGCTGAGTCTTCTCCTAATGATTACATTTGTGAGATGTTTGTTTGCTCGAGCCGCGAGTCCTGAGTCTGGCACAGACGCCAGAGTCAGCAGAAAGGATACGGACAGAAATATATGGAAAAGGAGCTGAATATTTATAATGACGGATACATTTGGAGGGAAATATTATGGCGATCACATTCCATTTAAAACAATATAATGTTTTTACAATGACTAACTGGTCCACTTTGGGGATCAGACGATTTAGTCCTGGTTTAGTACTCATTTAGTCCTGGTTTAGTACTCATTTAGTCCTGGTTTAGTACTCATTTAGTCCTGGTTTAGTACCCATTTAGTCCTGGTTTAGTCCTCATTTCGTCCTGGTTTAGTCCTTATTTTGTCCTGGTTCAGCCATAGTTTAGCTTTGTTAAGTCCTGGTTTAGTCTTGCTTTAGTCTTGGTTTAGCCCAGGTGGTTTGGCCTTAATTTAGTACTGTAGTATAAACACTGTAGCAGTTACTGTCCTGGATGTAGTGTCTTGGTTTAGTCCCGCTGTAGGGCTGGTTTAGCCCCGCTGTAGGGCTGGTTTAGCCCTGGTTTAGCCCTGGTTTAGCCCCTGGTTTAGCCCCGCTGTAGGGCTGGTTTAGCCCCGCTTTAGGGCTGGTTTAGCCCCGCTTTAGGGCTGGTTTAGCCATGTATTAAAAACACTTACCGTAGCAGCTCCCATCCTGGCTGTAGTATCCCTGTCCACATTCAGAGACACAGCGTCCATCTTTGAGCAGTGAGGACAGGTGTGAACAGGACACACAGTCTGTCTCAGAGGGACCACTGCACTCGGAGCAGGAACTGTGGCAGTCTGCACAAAACACACAACACATCAGCTGTTAATAGTGTGCAATTAAACATTTCATAAAACACAATCCTTGTATTAGCTTCTGACATTATATTATCATTCCTGGCAATAATTTGCCATGAAAATATCTATGAAAATTTCACAAATGTTTCTGGATTGTTGACTTACAGAGTGTGATTCTTATTAGCACTCCAAAAACATTCTCTCAGGACCAACATAGGAACTACACGTTTTTCCATAAAGTGGTCTGACTTATATGAAGCTATATTTGTAATAATAAATGTATAAACAATAAATGTATTTATACACGTAGAATGATTTATTCAAAATCCCTAATTTGTGACTTGCCTGCAGCAATTTTTGCAAATAAATTCTAATTTGCAAACATATTTTTTGCAATTATTTCACAAATAAATCATGTTTGTCATTCATAAATCTGCAGTTTTTCATGTGAATAATCCATTTGTGGACCACTCCATTTGTGCAATTCATCACTTTCTGCATTTGGACCTTTTGGCGACAGCTAGATTTATTCACAAAAGAAATCCCTTTTCAATGACAACCATTGGGGGCAGTGTTCCACAACAGAAGTTTTTGAATAAATCATTATACATGCATCAATACATTTATTGTTGCCTCAATTCATTTTAGTTTTGTATCACTTAATTTTACTGAGACAAATATAGCTCCATAGACACTCAAACTACTATTACGTTGTGTAACCTACTCTTTCTGTAAAGACAAATGGCTTGGAAACCAAAGTGCTTATAGTGAAGTGGCATAGTTTGGTGTATAGTACAATGTAGCAGATTAGCAGATAAGAAAGGATGGCAGCAAATGTACAACTTTTTTGGAATCATTTGTTTGATTTCCTCACCAAAGCTATTGGCAGAGATGTCCCATGTATTCCCCTTACAGTATTGTTTGTGGTGACAGAACCAGGTTGGACAAGGGATAAGAAAAGAGAAGCAGGTCATGTCACTGATTACACTCTTAGCCAGGAAAGTGAAACTGCTTTGTTGGAAGTCTGATAAACCTCCTACTTTTGAACCGTAGCTGAGAGAATTTGGAAATGTGCTTCATGTGGAGAAAATCAGATTTACTCTGTCAAACCATGAAAAAGTATTTTATAAAATTTGGCAACCAGTCATTAGCTTAATGGATAAATTGTGTGTGATTTATGTACACCTTGGGCCATATTTACGGAGACAGGTGCAAAATTGTGAGTGCAGCTTAAAAAATAGCATTTGCTATTTGTGGGCGTGTTGAGTGTGATATACTAAGGGAAAATGCACAAGTAATTGCTGCCACAAATCTGATATGTAAATGAGAATTTTGCGTGAGCAAAAGACACCAATAAAGGGAGCAACTATGCTCAGCTCGACTGGATCTTTCCCCATAGCAATGCAACACAAAAGTCAATGTCTCATGCGAATCTGGCACTGACCAGAGTCTGACTTTATCCTCTGTGTGAAACAAGTTAAGAGAGGAAAGATAAAATCATATTCACTGTCTGTCAGAGCCACTAACCCTTCAAACAATTATATAAACTGTATCAAGGGGCAGCCTATATGCTGTGCTGATGGTCATCAAATAAATATAAAAATTATAAATATTTTTGATGTCCTCTGCTCGTACATTAAACAGCAGCGCAGCCTCGATCCACTGTGAGCAGCTGTCAATCAAACGTCACAACGTGAGGCAATGTGATAAACACAACAGGACTGACCTCATCACAAAGGCTTTACACAGACTTTAAAGACTCTTCAGTCTTCATTGTAAGGATTTAAAGGGATGTGGAACAGACTGAAAGCCCAGAGACAGGAGCTGTAAAAGGCTGAAGTTCAGGGAACTAAGAGTGAGAGTCAAGGAAAAAGTGTTGCAGGTAAAGTCTGTCTCTTTGTTTCCTCCAACTTCAAATCAAAACTTTATTGTTCTATCTTTGTAAATGAGCCTTTTAAAGCATTAGAACTTATTTTCAACGCCACTTCTTCACCTCAGCTGTGCCTGGGTTTGCTCCACTTTTAGTGTGTCTTATTCATTTAGCATGCGCGCAAACCTTTGAAAAGTTTGGCCCTTTGTTTCTTTTGTATATGTTGTGTACTGTACACTTATTGTTGATGTTCTGTTATTTTCACCCTCTTGTGTGTTCTTGTTGAAAGAGGGAAGGTGTCATGTGTGTGATTCCCTGTTGTTAAAATGATAAAACCAATTAAAATATATATAAAAAATAAAATAAAAAATAAAGGATGTCAGTAAAATCTATCCAAGTAAATCTAATCAGTCTAATTTATCTTAAAAATGAAAAAAAAAAAAAAAAAGGTTATCAAGTAATAAATGAGACCAGTTATTTTGATGCAATTAATTTGACTGAGACCTCTAATTAGCTGATTAAGCAACCAGAGGCTGTCAGCCCCAATAATACAGCATATACCATAATAATGCGCAGACTATGGTGACATTTTTCCACAAAGTCAATAAGAGCCAGGTTGGAGCTGACCTTCTCTTCAGTCTGTATTTTCTGTTGGAGAAATAAACTGAGTTGGGATTTGTCGAAAGGTTTTGAACTCAAACTTGTGTTGAAGTTCAGTAAATGTCACAGAGATAATGTCACATGTGTTTGAGTGGCTTCAGTCGGAGCTACCCCTCAGGACACACACGCACGCGCGCACACACACACACACACACACACACACACACACACACACACAGGGGAGAGGAGAGCCATAACAGAGAGAGTTGGACCAACAGAAGACGTACAGAACAACAGCTTTATCAAATTAAACTCATGAAAGATCTGCTGGCTTATTTTAACCTAAGACTTAGAAAATATCTTCGTCACTGTCAACTCTGATAGGTTTTTATCTTACTCAAATCAATGAATACAATCCATACAAAAATTACTACAATGTCCATTAAAATAGGGCTGCTCAATTATGGAAATAATCATGTATTTTTGTACACTGATACATCTTTCTTTGTTCATACCAGCCTTTTGCACTGTATTGGTATCAAAATTCTCCAATTAAACTTCAACCATGACCCACCATTATCCAACAACCCACAGTTTGGTAAACCCAGATTTCTGTGAGTGTGATTGAGTGTGAGTGTTTCTGAGTTCTTAAAAGATGTGGAGGAAGACATGAAAAATGCAGAGATGTGAGAATGTAGAAGAGACAGAGAGAAAAAAACATGACAGAGCCCAGTGAAGAGGCCCCAGATGACACAGCAAACCAACACAGAGAGAACTGAGCTGAATCAGGACAACAGAGGGACGAGGTTTAGACCAGCTGTCAATCAAATCATCCACAACAGACCCTCAAATCAACTGTGCATGTTAATGGTAAATGTACAGCATTATGACCACTGCAACACAGATTATCTCTTCATCATGGCACTGTTAGTGGACATTAGGCAGCGAGGGACAGTGTTGTAGTCCAGTCACAATTTCTCGAGTCCAAGTCCCTCTTGAGTCCTCATTGTTCAAGGTCAAGACAGAGTCCAGTCCTCAGCTCTTACAATGCGTGTCTGAGTCCAAGACGGAGTTATAGTCTAATAGTGCAACTCTTAGTCCAAGTCCAAGTCATTAAAATGAAGCCTGAGTCAAGTCCAAATCACCAAAAAAAGCATCCAAGTATCAAGTCCAAGTCGAGTCACTATGAGCTGAGTCAAAGTCATGAGCCCAAACCATTTAAGCAGGGCCTAAGTCGAGTTTTCTTAACTATGCCAGAATGGAGGCCGTGAAACACAAACATGATGAAAAATAAATGATTCAAATACAGTCACCCTTTTAACTACATCTGTGGTACAAAAATCCACAGGTCTACAATGAATCTGTCAAGGCTATTTATTTACCTGAGTGTTCACACAGGGCACCTGACTGACCATTACACTGTTTATAGGCACTGACAAACAACTGAAAACTACCCTTCCTAGTCCATGAGTTCAGTCACAAGTCATCAGTGGTAGAGGGAGAACTCAATTTCTTTACTTCAGTACAAGTACAGATAAAAGACAGAAAATATTGCCCTTTCAGGTGATAAATGTATTACCTGAAAGGTTCTACTTAAGTAAGAGTACTCACTTTCTAATGTACTTGTGCGTAAAGTTTTTTCAACAACAAATATATATGAAATATCATGACAAAGAAATGTGCTGATTATAGATGACATTAACAAACCAGTGCAGCAGAAGAGACTGAACCTGTCAGTAGTGTCTTCTGTCTTTATCATGGTGATATTTATAATACTATATTTATAGTACTTTACAGTATCTTTTATATTGAGGTACTATGTGCCTACAATGAGGGCATGTCAAAAACAACTGTAGTGAAGTAAAAGTACCTCTTGTAAAAATCTACTTAAGTAAAGTACAGTTACCTGAAAACTGTACTTAAAAAGTACAATAGTAAATAGTACAAAGTAAAGTAACTACTTTTACTTTGTTACATTGCACCACTGCAGTCATATGTAAGAGGCAAGTCCCAAGTCCTGAAAATAAAGCCAACGGACTCAGAGCACTGGTCAGTATCAAAAGTGGTCCAAGGAGGGAACAGAGGTGACCCAGTGACAGGTGATTCACGTAGGGAGTGAAGGCTGAGGCCCGTGTGGTCTCATCCAACAGACAAGCTACTGGAACTCATACTGCTGAAAGGGTTCAAGCTGGCAAAATCACAATTTAAACTGTCGCAATTAGCAAATCAAAAGGCTGCAATTATTTAGGTGATATAATGCCTTTTGCAGAGAACAAAATATCCCGCCTGCACAGGGTCTTAATGTGTATAAATCATGCTACAGCTGTAGTTTAGACCTCTAATAATGTGAATGTGATTTCTTGTATTAGCTGTTAATATTTCAGTCTTCAGTCAAGTGTCAATGCTCCATCAAATGCTTAAAATGTAACTGAATATTGATTTTACATCATATATTGCAAATCTCATCATGTATGTGTATGGGACTGAATATTAGGCAGGTGGTTACAACACCTAACATTATAACCACCAATAACAGGCAGGTCATAATGTTAAGCCTGATCTGTGTATTCATGATCAAAAATCACAATTGTGCAGGCTGAAAGGCTATTTGTATAAAAATGTCTCGTAGCACACAAACTAATTCACTGAAGTCCAACCACTCACTACGGCGGCCAAGATCAATGAGAGAGCTTTAAGTACAACACATTTCTATTGTACTTTCTGTTTGTTTTCTGGGTTTGTTGGCTGAAAACCAGGACCACACATTGGGCTTGGTTCAGTCTCTTGCTTTACTGCCTCGAGACGCTGATCATTACAGAGTGCTGTTAACTTTTAGGAGACTTTTGTGCTCATTCTTGTCCTCTTTTGTGTGGCTCTAATGGCCCCAACAGGAACACGGTTTGGACGACAACACAATAGAACAACGGGCCGTGTTTCTCTGTTCAGCAAAAGCCACTGTCACTAATGGTTTATACTGGAGCTACAAATCTAGTCTCATCTGCAAAAATACAGCTTTGTTCACTATCTTCCATTAAAGGTGCAAAGTGTTAAATGTAGAAGTCATTCTAAAGCTTTTCCCACTGAGGACCACCTCAGAAAAGATTTGGCTTTCAGAGAACCAGCTTTAAATGGACTAAAATGACCTTTAGAAAACAGGGTTACACCAGGACTGAAACTGGACTGAACCAGGTCTAAAACACCCAGGACAAACATAACCCAGGACTAAACCAGGACAACCACTGAAGTAGACAAAGGTAAGAAGAAAGAAAGTAAGCAGAACGTAATAACTTGTGGCGTTATCCCATTTCCAGTTAGCCCTTGTCTAAGGCAAAATGGATCAAGTGTTTTTGCACTTGAGCATCTTAAATTAGAATTAAAATTAATTAAATAAGAATTTATTCAAGATTATCCAGGAAAGTAAAAATCAAAGCTGAAATGCTATCAACAAATAGCTTTAGTTCACTACCAATGACAGCAGATAAACAAAGTAGTATTAAATTCTGTGAGACGGAAAATGTCTCAAATTAATTCTAATATAGCACAGACCTATAGTTTATATATTTACTGACAATTTTGACTCACAGTGAGATCTATAGTGATGTGTTGTTCATGAAAACATGCTCATCTGTGTAAATAGAAATAACCTATTTTAAGTCTAATTATGTAATAAACTGTACCTTTTGCCTCTGTAGGGTATGAAATGTACTCGAGGGGCCAGGAGTTGTCACAGTAAAAACTTTTTTTATTTTTGGGCTTGGCTATTTTATGCTACTTACAACCACTAGTGGAAGTATCGTGACGTGACTTTTTATCTATTACTGTGATAAGACGTGTTTAATGTAGCGAGTTTAGTGACTAACACTGCCTGCTGTCATTTATAGTTATTACAATTCATGTGTGCGCAGATACAAGATTAATAATAACTAATTTCAAAAATAACCTTTACCAACAATCTGTTACAGAAAAAAAAATATAACAATATTAAGTTAAGTATATGGAACAAAAAATGAGAAGTTCTGGAATGGGACAAAACAAGCAAACAATTACTTTTTTTTCTTCACTAAATGTATTTTTAAGTATGTAACACTGTTCTAACTGTATAGCCAGCCTTAAAACAGTTCACAGTTCAGTAATACACTTCAAGGTACTTGCAAGTTTGTTCTGTTTGTATGTTTTATTTTCATTTCTTTAAATAATTTTTTCTCTTTGTTGTGTCTATTGTGTTGTGTTGTTGTTTTTCTGTTTGTGTAACTGGTCTGTGTTGCTTGTCCATTTGGCACATTTGTCTGTGTATTGTAAAGTATTTAATGTTTAATTAAAAAAGTGACAAAAAGTGGTCTGTCAGTGTGTTATTTGTCTCTATTGTGTCTCAATGTGTCAGCCGCAGGCTCAAAGAAGCTGAGATACACTCCAGCCAGCTGCAACCACAAATACTTACAAATACAGAAAATCTATTAATTAAAACAAATACAATAACACATAAAGACAGCATCACTCACTCTTACATTCAAAAAGAGAGCCTCAACTTAGGACTAAACCAGGACACACCCTCAATGTCCTGAATGCCCATAACTCACTAACCAACTCTGCCATTTCAAATCATTTACTGTAAAAACACAACTCAAAGTCTCGCCTACATTTCCGCTATAAAGCAAAACCAATGGGCCGTTGTATCTAAAGTATATCTGCACACTTCTATAGACAAGCGTCTCTCCAGCCTCCGTAATAGGCGACAAGGGGATTCTGTGTCCTTTACCTTGGCCCTAGCAGCAAAGCAATTTATTTTTTATGGCGTCCCAGAGCGCGCAGTTATCAGCAGATGTAATCCTGGCGGGAACATTGCCAAAAAATCCCTCGTAAAGCTTTGGTTGTTGTGCATAAGGCAAGGTTGTGGAAGAGGAGATAATCTTAGGGACAAACAAAACCTGCAGCGATGAATGAAGGAACGGAGGGCTAGACAGAAAAACCATTAGAGAGAAGGAGGAAAGGTTGGAGCGTATTTTTTAGGAATAGCAGGTGGTTTGTCCAAGAATACAAATTCCTTCTGTATGTATCTACAATGAAGTATAAATTTGTGATTTTTAATATTTTAATGGCCAATGATTAGTTTGGTAAAGGTCCTATATTATGATTTTTTCAGGCTTTTTGAAGTAATTTTAGACAGTGGTGGATGAAGTACTCAATTTGTTTACTTAAGTAAAAGTACAGATAAATGTACAAAAATTTACTCAAGTACTAACTAGTAGCAAGTAAAAAAGTAAAAGTATTTGGCACAGACTCAACAGCTCATGAATGTGTTAAATGTGAAGGATTTTGCTGATTCCAGATGAAATGAACAAACTGCTGCAGTAGAAGAGACTGAATCTGTCTCTGAGGTCTTCTGTCTTTATTCTATTTTTTTAATTTCTAAGGAGTACTACTTTACTGCAGCTTTTATATCTAAGTACTGTCTGTCTACAATGAGTGCACGATAAAAACACAATTTTAAACCAAAACTCAAAATACTTT
This sequence comes from Bostrychus sinensis, assembly GCA_020698575.1. NCBI lineage: Eukaryota > Metazoa > Chordata > Actinopteri > Gobiiformes > Eleotridae > Bostrychus > Bostrychus sinensis. The sequence continues at coordinate 36,270,684 of CM036249.1, read as the reverse complement.
GTACTTCAAACCAACTCAGAAATGTAGTGGAGCAAGTACAGATACTTGCTCTAAAACGTAGTACAGTAAAAGTATCCCTTGTAAAATCTACTTAAGTAAAGTACTGATACATAAAAGATGCACTGATGTAGTAAAGTAACTATTACTTTGTTATATTCCACCACTTAGACTTTAGACACTTTTGCATTAGTAGTTCACATTTTTATAATCTACATGTATATGTGGAAAACAACTTTTGGGACTTACTTACTTGGTTACTGACTTTGCAGAGAACACTTGGATTAAGTGTCTGACGCCCCCTGCTAGAAACAGTGGGAACTGAAGAGAGCATAAAATGATCACAAGTCTAATGATGATATATGGGCTTTAGAAACGCACAGGAGCACTTCCTGGTTTCACGTGTCTACTTGCTGTGAGACCGATTGTTTCCAGCTTTTAAGAAAGGCAGTGCCTCAGCATACAGGAAATATAATACTATTTCAGGTCTGTTTTTGAGGTGAAAACCTGGCATAAACCAGGACTAATCCAGGACTAAACCTACACTAAATTAGAACTATACTCAGGGTTCATACACTTTTTAACAAATAATTTTCTATGACTTTCTCAAAACTTTTCAAGACCTGAAAAATGACTTACATGCGTTTAAATGGTATTCGAAATGTCCAATGCGGTAAATTAGAAACATACTTTTGCTGCAATTTTATTTGTTAAATTTGGAAATTAGACAGTTGAAGAAAAAAAAACTGGGCTTCTTTGGGCTTCTTCCCCCAGAAATATATGATTCTACTTCACTGACTTATAGCCTATATACCAGTGATTAAAAGATAATAATGCTATATTCGATATAAACTAATCATCTATGCTGTTATAAAGCATTACCAAAACCATAAAAGCCAGAAACCTGCAAAAACATTATTCATTCATTCATTTTCTACCGCTTATTCCCGTTAGGGGTCGCGGGTGACTGGAGCCTATTCCAGTAACTTTGGGCCGTAGGCGGGGTACACCCTGGACAGGGGCCAGCTTGTCACAGAGCTGACACAGAGACGAACACAGACAGACAACCATTCACTCTCACATTCATTCACTAGGGTCAATTTAGAGTCACCAACTCACCTAACACATGCATGTCTTTGGACGGTGGGAGGAAGCCAGAGAACCCGGAGAGAACCCACGGTAACACGGAGAGGACACTGCAGACTCCACCCAGAGAGTTCGTGTGATGGTGTGTATTGGTCCGCCCGGGGCTCGAACCCACGACCTCCTTGCTGGGAGGCGAGAACGCTAACCGCTCTGCCACCGTGCACCCCACAAAAACATTATTTAGTTCAAATATTCTGACAAAAAATAGATATTGGTCATTTTTTCCTGCAGTGAGAACATTTACTATATTCTGGCTGGTGCAGGTTTAACTAGGAGTGGCCCAGTATTCTCTAGAATGTATACATTTCCAAAACCTTTCCAAAACTTTACACCAAAATATAAAATTCCAAAACTTTTCCAGGGCCTGGAAATTGCATTTTAAAATTCCATAACTTTTCCAGGTTTTTCATGACTGCACAAACCCTGTATACTGAACAAAACCAGGACTAATCGAGGACCAGAGGTTCCGCTTGACTTTTATTTTGTCGGTCAATTTGGCTGGCAGTGTTTGAAAATTCCGGCCATTAATAAGATCTACTGGCCATATATTTAAATAATAGAATAACAATCATGTCCAAACTCATGACTGAATCAATAATATAAAACTGTCATTCTGCGCATTTGTGAATGAATAAAACTATCCGGCAAAGCCTTAATTTACACACAAATACGATAATGCTCTGCACAAAATGGTGATTAGACAGCGTGCGTGAGTCCAGACTACAACAGCACTGCAGCGCGCAGGCAGAGAGAAAAGTGCCTGTGCATCAACTCATTCATCTCAGAGTTCGTCAAATTAAACAATAATAAATCATAACAAAAGTAAATATTTATTTGTAGGAATAATGCAAAAGAACGCTGTTAAAATGGGCTATTTTTAATCCTTGTTTAGAATTCTCTGTGAGACTTTACTGCACAGGGGCATCTCTTGTGTTTGTGCAGTGTTTAAACTGTATAATGTTACATCAAAAACAGACAGTATTTGTGTTTTCATTATCGCTGCTCATTTGGGAACTTTACTACTTTTATTTTAGTCCTGGGGAGAATGAGGTGTGCTCTCTGGGCACTAGTGCAAGGTGACAAATACTGATGATGGATGTTTAATTAGCCTACAGTGAGCAAACATCGAGCTTGTTTTAGCACAAGAAGAATCAGTCCTAAAACAGATGCGGCCACAAGCTGCTCCTGGCATAAGTTTGCACGCACGGTTCCCATGAAGAGTGATCCTGTCCGGTTCTCTGCAATTTCTCCAGTGCCTTACGTTGTAGCAATGTCAGTAAGTGCTGCTCTACAGCAGCATCAGTACTAGTTTTAGCTCTCAACCCATAGTGACCTGTGGTGCGTAAATGTGTATTGGAGGCTGGAGGCGCATCCTCCAGTGCCATGCACAGCGCTCCACGAGTGAGAGTTGCCTTTGCTGCTAAAATAATTGTTGAAGCACATCACACTCGCTGAAAACGGCAAAAAGAACGACTCAATCCGGTGGCGCTTTGCTGCGGCACGCAGAGCCAGGCTTTGGCACTTTCCTGAGCGGTCAGGACACAGAGACACACCATGGAGGCTGCTTCAGTTTGCTTTAACTCACGTGATTTACAGATTCATAGTAGCTCAATAATCTTCACACATTCTTATAAAGGTAAGATGTACCTGTAGTCCATGGTTCCCTTGAAGAGTTCGACGGAGAGAGGAAAGATGGTGCTTTCGGGTGTGCTAAGTAAAATACATGTTCAGCTAAAGGCTTTTTATGAGCTGACGCAAAATATTCCCCCAGCGGTGTCAGTCATTGTTTCAGATGCTAAACAACCAGCATACTGGATATTATTGCTCAAAAATGTTTGTTTTTTTTCCTAAAAATATTTTTGGTCAGTCATGTTGGCCCTGGCCATTAATTTTATGGTCATTTGCATTTCCACAAGGACAAAAGCTGGCATATGCCAGCTAACGAAACTCTGTCTAGGACTAAACCAGGACTAAGTAGCCAGTGGTCTACAGTTCAAATTGAATCTCTAACCAAAGCAGGACTAAAACTGGAAAAAATTACTCTAAATTGAACTAAACAAAATATGTCTTATCAGATCTACAATGCCAAGAAAAATGAAAGAATCTGTGAATGTGTGATGAATGATTTTAATTACTTTTATGTTCTACATTTATGATTAATAATTAGTTTGCTAGAGATATGACAAGACTGCTTTATAGATAAAACATGTCTTATTGGATATACATCATAATTACATTAGAAGAAGAGGCAATGTTGGAATGTATTGAAAAACCAAATTAAATGCTTAAAGGTACAGTAAGCAGCATGCACTCGTACTGGTTTAAAAATTGTACTGCAGTCTAAATCAAAACAATGGTCTCTTTTCTGATTAAACAATCTGTAATGCAGGTTTAGAACCCAAAAAAGGTAAAAAACAATTAGCCATTATGTAAAATATATTTTTAATTGCCAATAAATCAGCTGTACAATTGTTATCAGTAAAACTAATATTTGGTTAGGGTTAGGATTTCAAACTGTGGTATGGGTACCACTAATGGTACGCAGGAGTTGTGTGGTGGTACTAAGTAGTCGTTTGCAAGTTTTGTTTTGGTTTTGGTTTGAGTCCTGGATTTATTACTGGTTTAGCTGCTGGTTTTAGTCCTGGGTTAGACCTGGTTAAGTCCTAGTATAGACCTAATTTAGTCCTTGAGCCAATGTGCTATGAAATTTCTACCATCTATGCATAAGTCAGCAGCCCATTTCCTCAGCCTTCCCTCTGTAAATCACTACACGGTCCAGTCCATTTGTCCTCCTTTAATCCTGCTCTGTTCACTGCGGGAGGAGAAAAGGGAGGCCACAGTGGGACGTGTATGGGAGCTGACGGGACTAATGACTGTCTGAGGTGCATTATACTAGAGGGGTTTGTCATTGGCAGTGTCCCAGGACCACACAGAGCTGCAAACAATACGAGTCACTACAGACGGGGAGACAGAGGGATTACCAGCCTACACATACTCATTTATCAAGGCTTTGTGTGTTAGATAAAGCTGATTACTGCTCATGTCTTAGTGCAAGAACATTATTGAAAGACATACACCACCTGCATGTCATTGGTGGCCATACTCCTACGTGTTATGACTGACATGCATCACCTGTTGCCGGTTCACCTCTGTTCCCTCCTTGAACCACTTTTGACAGATCCTGACCACTGCAGACCGGGAATTATTACCGTATACCGGGGTATGTAAAAATCCCGACGGTATCACTTTCAATACCGTGGTTTAAATCCTCTAAGGAATTGTGCAATAGTTGTTGTTTTTTTAAATACCTATATCAACATTTATGCCAGTATAATGGGGATGAATGTAAATCTTTTGGGGTATTATTAAGCATATCTTTTCAAATAAACAGCAACAGCATAATATTATACTTTAATTAATGAGCTCTCTCGACATCATGGTGGCCTGACGCACCATGCACAGGCAGCCAACCTGTCTGAGTCTGTTACCAAAAAACACATCCTCTGATCTTTGATCCTCTGCTGTGTTGTCTAAAGCAGAATAAATAAATGTGCCATAAAAGCTTAGGAACGTCTTTCGCCGTCACATTAAAAAAATTACGCAGTGCACCTAAATGCGTCAACGCACAGTTACTGCAAGGCTCGCTCTCTCTCCACGATCTGTCAAAACTAGTCAAGCGGGGGGCACACATGGAGTATATCTTTAGCAAAAAGAAGACTGCGCTCTCTCATGAAAAGAGGAATATAGCGCTGTGTGTTAACGTGAAGCGCTGTGAGGACGTGGAAAGATCCTCCAACTATGCGCCACCTCGCCAATGGACAGGCCTACTTCTGCTACTTTTTTTATGCACACTGAGGCATGAGAGGAAGCGCGGACTGGACAGTACTGATCCAGGTGTGTAACCCTAGTAAAATAACATTAAAAAACTGCCCAATTGAGCGGGGATTATGAGAAAACGGGGGCTGAAACCTTGCACATCCCGCGAATTGGAAAATAAATAAATTTCTTCGGACAATTATTTAAGCAATTACATCCACAACCCAGTCTCTACATTTAAGGTTAGGCTTAAACGTTCCTCTTTGAGAAAGCTTATGGACAGGCCAGCTAGGAACAGGGTTAACTCCACAGTTGAAGCTAAGCTGCTCTAGGAGCTAGAAGCTGGGGGAAGTATGGTGCACTGAGCCTCTGTCCTCTGGTTTCATCTGCTGCTCCTCTTCTATCACTGTCATTAATATTATCAAATATTCTATATCTTTAATCAGTTTATTGCTATTCACAAGTTGTCCCTCTCTCTTGCTCCCCTCTGCAGGAGTGGGGACTGTTTCAGATGCCTGGCTGCTGGCAGATGTCCCAGTGACGATTGGATCTTAGCTGACCCCATCTTATGCTCCTGTCCCGATCCGTGGGCCCTCAACCTCACAGGTTACCTCACTCCCACTCACCTGTCTGGATGAAGCCCACCTGCTGCATCCTTACAGAGCTGATCTATGATCCTATAGATGAGCTAATGGACTAACAGTCCTAGACACACTGTTGCCTGTCCGTCCTGGGAGAGGATCTCTCCTTCAGTAAAGGGCTCCATAAGGTTTCTTCTTTTTTTTTCCACAGATGGGTTTTTTAGGAGTTTTTCCTTACCGAGAAGGAGGGTCTAAGAACAGGGGTGTCCTGGGTCTGTTTAGTTTAGTGTAGTTATTGTTTGTGTTGATTGTGTGTTAAGTCTGATTGTGTGTTTATGTTTGATTAACTGTTTGTGAAGATCTTTGAGGCGACTTTTGTTGTGAAACTGGGCTATACAAATAAAACTGAATTTAATTAAATTCCAGCGCATTGTACGGCACATTTTAACACATTTTTATGTGCTCCAAAATTATACCGTATACCTCGGTATAATTTGGGGATGGTAAGACGGTATGAAGAAATGGGTATCGCCCAACTCTATCAGCTTTGAGGAGAAAATGTTCACTTGCTGCCTGATATATCTCACCCACTAACAGGTGCCTCTGTCCCACCCACTCCTGTGTTGTTGTTTTTTTCTGCTGTTTACCTGTCTGTTTTCTTTTAACATGCAAATGCAAATGGCTAACAAGTCTGGGTAATAAGTCCATGATTTATAATTGTATAATTATACAACAAACCAGGAATTAAAAAGGCTAAATTGTGACTAAATTAAGGAAATTACCACTAAACCTGGACTTTTTAAACATTTTATTTAGTAACAATACATTTTCATTTAAGGCTGTGGTAGGAAAAGGATTCTGACAGTGTAAATCTCAGATGTCAGATGGAAGACCATAGCGGTATTGCAATATACTGTATTTAGATTCTTGTGATAAAGATAATGCGTTTGCTGATATTGCGATAACGATAATGTTGCAATGTATTGTGCAGCCCTACAGAACACAACTGTGTCAGGAGACGTACCGCTCACGGAACATATTCAGTGTGAATTAGGAATGAGAGTGAATCATTGTCCGTCAGTGCATGACTTTAAGTGTCAGCTGGACACCTAACCCAGAGTAGGTGAGATAGGCTCCAGCCACCTATAATAGACCCTTGTAGTGTTTGTAAACAGAACATTTGCATTCCAAAGACTGATACCGGAATTTAAAAAAGACAGTAATACATTTCTAATGGTGCAATTAGCACTAGCCACAAAACATCACAAATTAGGAATAATCAAGACAAGTTTGGCAACTGACAACTACTTGACCTCATGTGAGTAATATCAGAGCGTGGTTTAATAACATTAGTGACTGTGTCAACATTTAGCTGTTTAATGTAAGGTTGCAATTAGCGTCTATAATTAGCATACAAGCTAAAGGCTACGCAATTTACATTTTTTAATTTCAATGTAATGCAGGACAATTAATAATAGAAATGTGGCATAGCACAATAGTTTGACACTGTTCGCTCAGATTAATTCATCAATCACCACAAATCCTACTTTTATAAGTTCACTTTAGCATATGGTACTGACTCAGATCTAGATTATACTGATTCAGAGTAATTTTTAATAAATATATAAACGACAACAATTCATTCCCGCAGTCCATAAAACGTCTAAATTAATATTTTTATTTTGCTCCCTCGTAGAAAAATAGAATAGAATGTTAATATTGGTACCAGGCTGCGTGCGCAACTTTTTTAGGCACATCATTCCTGGAAGGGTCTATAACTAGCAATTTAAAAAAAAAAAGGCCAATGGGGATCTCCTGAAGTGTTGCAAATGAGCTTTTGTACAGTATATACAGGTTATTCCTGCCCCAGAGGATCTCCACGGTTCTAATCTATAAGTGTCCCATTCACTCAATAGCTAATTGAATAGATGCATGAGGCAGAGATGGTTCTCGGGAGTGTTTTTCCATTTAAGTCCAGATTTGCGCAGGTTGGGCTCAAATCCCTGCAGGATATTCATTTCACTGTGAAATGGAGGCTGGACTTGTGGTGTAATCACATTGTGGTTACTGTGAGCCTGAGCTGTTTTACCCATAATCCTCTGGGGTCATGGGGGTCTGCTTCTCACTGTATTACCTCTGTTCACTGGCTCTGATTGGTCCAGGATTGGGACTAGACTGGATTAGACCAAGAAATACTACAGTCTATAAAACCTGCTGCAGAATCATTTTGATAAAGAGGGAAAAGACACAAAGCTTTAGGCCAGGTTTGGTCCTGGTTTAGCAGCATTAAGAATTCATACATGTATTATTAAAAATTAGGCATAACATTATGACCACTGACATGGAAGTGAATAACACAGATTATCTCTTCTTCATGACTCCCGTGGGTATATATTAGGCAGCAAGTGAACATTTTGTCCTCAAAGATCATGTGTTAGAAGCAGGAAAAATGGGCAAGTAGAAAGGATTAGAGCAAGTTTGTTTTGTACTTGAGCTGGGTTAGTCCTGGTTTATTCCAATATCCAGTTTAGTCCCAGTTCAGACTTGGTCTTAGTCCATATTTAAATGTGTTTACTCTGGTTTAGTGCTGGTTTACTCTTATTTTGCTTTGGGTTTGTTTCTTGTTCCTCGTTCTGGTTCAGCCTAAGCTCTAGCTTGAGTTTTGTCCTGAGTTAGTGATCTTTTTTAATCTGAGTTTAGACCTGAGTTTACTTTATATTTTGATGTATTTGTGAAGGATGAAGGATTAGCTCAGGTCTGACTAAAGATATTTAATGTTGTTTATATGTTGTTTATATTATATCCAGCTTAGTCTTGCTTTGCTTCCAGTTTACTTATGTATATACTGGTTTAGTCCAGGTTTAGTCCTGGTTTACTTCAGGTTTACTTCTTGTATATTTGGTTTGGTTTAATCCTGGTTCATGTCTAGACCTGTTTTATTCCTACTTTTCTCTCATATTTCCATAGGCTGTAGTCGTTTACCCCATAAGTTTGCCATTTTTTAAATAATAATATTTCTATTTCCATTATTTTTCATTTTATGTTGTCCATAAAGCTACTGAAAACAAACAGACGGTCTTTGAGACAGCTGTGCTCTGACAGTCTTTCTGTGGCTGCCCGCTGACTGACGGCAAACTCAGAAGAAACGCAGTGATGATAAAAGCTCAGTGAAAACAAACACACTTTTTTATTACCTTCAAAATCCATTTCAAAAGTTAATTACTTTTCACTCTTTTTGTTTTAAGGACTTTGAAGAATGAACTCAGAACAAGTGACTAAACAGGACCAGCATTAGGGGCCAAGCTGAGTCTGACAGAAGATTGGAAACTTGGCTTGGGTTTTACTACTGTCATCACGGGTGGGGGTCAGTCCTATGTTCCCACAGTCCTATGTTCCTACAGCCCCTATGTTCCTACAGCCCTATGCTTCCACCAGTGTTAATTTTGTTGACAAATATACTGTATTTTGTCACAGTTTTCGTCAACGACATATTTTTACGTCCGAAAACAAAACGAAAATTAAATAAAAATGAATCAATGAGGACTAAAACTACAACTAAATGCACTGACATTTCTGTCAACAAATAAAAACTAAATGAAAATAAGCAGACGGGACAAGTGGAGAGAAGATCCTAAAGCAATGATGCTCGTAGCCCAGTGAATATGAATGAATTCATTGATACCTCTTCAATCAAAGACCGCTGTTAATAGTTTTTACTGTTTTTATTAACAAAGCTTTTTACCAATTTCACTTTTGATGCGAGATTGAAGGATTAAAAAGTCCTGGGACCGGAGTTGGTAAGAATGTCACTTGAAGTTTAACTTACTCTTTAAATAATGGGGCAACATGCCAAAAAGTGGTTTCTCTGGATAAGCAGACATGGCTGCAATGGATACTTTCTCTGTTTTATCAACAACTATTTACTGAGTGTTGACCAGTGGTTTAGCTGGATCCCAGTTATTCTACAGACTGAGCTATAGTGGCCATTAACTTACTACTGGTCTATCATTTTAGAGTTATGTTGCTAAGGAAGAAAGTGTCCTTATCTCGCAATGGTTCAGAATCCTTTAAAAACTCCTGGATCCAGACAGTACTGAAGATCCACAACAAAAACAATGGAATAAAAAAAGTAATAACAATCAGAACATTTCTTTTTGAGTAACAGTACCGGCAAATAACCAACTTGGCAGAGGTAAACATGTATTTCCACTTTAAATGGATGGCTGTTTGTTGTCCTACCTCTACAGTGCACATGGTCATGTTGGTAGGATCCATATGGACAGGCAGCCACACACTGAAGGTGGTCTGGGGTCAGGAGCGCCCTCTGGGGGCCACAGGAGTCACACTGAGAGGGGCCAGTGCAGGACAAACAGGACGGATCACAAGCCTGTGAAAAAACAAGCAGGAATTTAACTTAGACAAAGGTGAAATGACAAGAAATGTAGTCAAGAAGAGTTTTAATTTTTCACACCAAGTTCCCTTCTCATCTCAGCTCATGTGTTAGCACCCACAAATAGTAATCACATATTACCAAATAAAATGAAGTTGAAAAGTCATTGTACAGTTTGCAATGAATAAAACAACAACCCCTGTTCCTGACAAAATACAATTTGGAAAGTCTAAACAACAAAAATGCATAATAAATTGTGAAGGACGCATCTGCCATTTTTAGCATTTTATTTTATTAAACCAGCTTTATTTTATGGTTTAGGATAGGGGTCTCCAACCAGTAACTCGGGAGCTACCTGTAGCTCTCAACCACTTTCCAAGTAGCTCCCCAAAGGCTTTATGAATTCTACATAAGTTTCATTAGTCAAATTTAATTTATCACTTGACTATTGGCAAACCAACTTGTGTATGTATCTAATCAAATTCATAGGCACTGGCCTCCTTTGTGCACAACATGAGTATTTGGAGATTAGGTGATAGAGTTTTGTTTGAAAGTAAACGGGGAAATACATATTTTTTGTCATTTTATTGTAATATGTGAGTTGTGGACACCATTTTATTAATGTCCAGGGGAAAGAAAATGATTTTTCTTTGGGTTGAAAGTGTTAACCCTGAAACTAACTGGCCTCTGTCCAGGGTGTACCCCACCTAAGGCCCCTAGTTACTGGAATAGGCTGGAATATGAATGAATAAACGTTACAAAGCATGAGTCGCTCTGGTTCTCTGACACTTTCATTTTATAAAAGACAAAGTGGGACAAACTTTCAGGGAGAAAAAAGGTTGGAGACCCCTGGTTTAGACAGTGGCTAGGAGGAACAGACAGGAGGCAGAGCTGAAGATGTTTCTGTTCTCTTTGTTCATGATGAAGATGGATAGGATTAGTTCATGTCTCCATCAGAGGGACAGCTCATGTGAGATGTTTTGGAGATAAAGTCTTTTTTTCTAGACTGAGATGGTTTGGACATGTACAGAGGAGGGATAGTGAATATATGAGTAGAAGGATGAGGCTGAGGTTAGAGCTGCCAGCAAACAGGAGGCCTAGAGGCAGTGGCGTAAGGTGGTAATTAGGGGCCCCAGTGCAGGTTTTCAGAATGGGCCCTTAAGTTATGAAGCACATTCAGTCTATACTAATATATTTTCAAGTTTATCCATCCATATATCATACTTTAAGTTTAAAAAGTGCATTGAAATTTAAGAAAGCCTACTAATAGTTAAAACAAATCAGTGCCACAGAAATTTGATGTGCATTTTTGTTTATAATTTATCTTTGTAAGCAATAAGTAAATATTGTAAAGTTTTTATGCATATCATACAATTTGAATATTTTTAATCATTGTTCTTAAATGAATCATACTTGCAGTGTAATTTATGGCCTAAAATTAAAATAATCCACTAAAATTGACAATAATTCAGGACACTCAATATGGCCCCCTCATGTCCTGGGCCCCGGTGCAGCTGCACTGGCTGCACTGCCTAATGTTACGCCCCTACCTAGAGGAAGACCAGAGAGGAGGTTTGTGGATGCAGAGAAAGAGGACATGAAGTTAGTTTGTGTGAGAGAGGATGCAGAGAATAAGCCTGGATTAATTCCCTGTGGCCACCCCGAACGTAAACTGCTGAAAGATGATTTTGTAACTAGCACAACAAAGCCACCAGTCTGAGGTAACAAGTCTTGGACGACAGCTTTTATAGCCTTCAGTTTAAGATATTGACCCAAACTCATCCCTGCCACACTTCACTGCAAATAATAAGTCCCTCAGAGTTTATGGCAGTCGGTATTTTCACAGCTCCAAGTGTAACTCACGAGGATTATTTTTGGCTGCCGATTCAAAACTAGGCTGAGATGTTCAAAGAAAGTGAGGACTGGGTTGGATGACAATTTTCGGAGCTCCAACTTGTGCTGAAACTATCTTTTCAGTAAAAAAAGAAGTTATTTACGTAGGGACTAATCCTGGTTGAAGTTAAAATCCTAATCTTTTATGGTAATTGTTCAGTGTACAATGGTTAGTACACCAAATACACATGAGATCACTCAATTAATGGACATACTTTTCTGCAACCTGAATTCCAGAAATGTTGGAACGATTTTTAAATTTGAAAATGGAAACTAAAACACTTTCTAATCACATTAGACAATATTTTATTCACAATAGAACAAAGAAAACATAACAAATGTTTACAATGAGAAATTTTAAACTTTTACGCACAAAATGAGCTAATTTCAAATTTGATGCCTACTGCAGCTCTCACAATAGTTGGGACAGGGAATTGGTGAATCCAAATTGCCCCTAGTGGTCAGAGAATGAGTCATTTTTAAATGTCCCGACAACAGCTGAGCACAGTGCATCTGTTTTGCAAGACCATTGGCTGTTCGTAAAATGACACTGTGGAGCTTCGACGAGGTCCGGACAGTTCTCTGCCTGGTAGCTGACGACAAAGTCCAGAGGGAACTGGACAGAGTGACCCGAAATTAGAGTTTTGCTTCCCAAACTCTCATGTACATAGTATTTGACCTCGCTGCGTGCAGTTCTTTCCGATTCTTTTCTTTGGTTTTGTGGGTGAAAAAAAACTACTACAACAACAGAACCAGAACAAAATACAACATTGCCTCTGCATCCTCCATTGTTGTTGTTTATGTCGTGTTTACAGGATGTCCCATCAGTGAGGTGCCACTGTCCCAACCCACATAAAAACGGTACTGTGGAGTAATGGAAAATGACTCAAACCATGTAAAACCAAGTAACGTAAAGTAGAGTAAAACCAAGCGGTGCTGGTGGAAATGGGCCATAAGTGTCAGCTCTGCGACCACTGGGCCACTGTCCAGCTTGTCCTAAAGCCCATAGTTGTTGTGATTGGTTCCATCTACACACAACCCCTGACAGTAGTTTAGAACCCCACCTTTACAAACTTGTCCATCTCGGTAAAACCCGGTGGGACACACAGACAGGCAGCGTCCAAGATGGAGCAATGACTTTGGGTCTCTGCAGCTCTCGCAGTGATCGGGACGTCCTGAACATGACCCACAGTCTGAGTGGCACAGCACTGGAGAAAAAGAGAAGAGGACAAAGGTGTTTAAGTGCTGTAAAACATGAGGCTGAGGTTAAACAACAGAAATTTGTTAGAGTCGTTAGCATATGTATTTTTAAACTGACATGCTAATTGAGAACTGCTTCTGTACTGCTCATAAATATTTGGACTGCATTTAAAAAGTCTTGGAAGCACGAATTAGAAAAAGAAAAACATTATGAAGAAGTTGTTAGTAATACACTGGCCGTAATGGGGATTTCTGTGGACAGAGAAGAACTTGCATCTTCAACATCAACTTCAAGCAGACTGTGGCTCTGTTTCACAAGGAAACCTCCTCTGAATAAATCTGCTGCATGGAAATGTGTTCAAAATTCAACTTGAAGAACCGTCTGCACACTGGCTTTGAGTTGGTGAAATTTGCATAATCCGAAAGTCCAAATACACTTGTCACAGCCACTGGGAGAAGCACACTGAGGTCTGGCCTGTCTCCAAAATCACATCTATATTTTCCAATAGACTATATGGACCGTACTTTTTGGAAATGCTAGAGATTGGCTCAATATAATTGTCAGTATAGTACATATTAAGTTGGTGTTTGGAGCAGAGAGCCGAAATATTGAGACCAGAATGCTGTGAGGCATCGAAGGGGTCTGGCAATTTACCAGAGAAGTTCACAGTTTGTAAATGCTAATATATGTGGTAATTGTAGTTTACTAATAAATATCAACCACAACATTTTGACTTTAGGAAATAAAATGCAACAAAGTCAGAAAAATGTGTTCCTCCATTGGTAAAAATGCCTTACAAAACTACACAAACATATCATAAGCTACGACAGCCAAGAATTTACATTTAACCTTTACAACACGATGGACCAAAACACTCAAAAAAAAAGCTAGCCAGTGATGAAGAGACCCATTATGTGTGTTTTCCAGACCTCAAACATGTTCGAGTGTCTCTAAAGACTAGACAAATGTCTGTTTAGTCCTGAGTGCTGGTGAATACCTCTCCTATTGTAATCAGAGTAAGCTGTATACATGCAGCAGTAGTTCAACATTCAATCCCATTATCCAGGCGCTCCACTCTGACTAAGAGAAATTCAAATGACTGCCCCCCACTCAAAGTCCTGTGTTTACATGCAGTTTCAAACTCTATAATCAGACAAAGGTCATAACTCACTTTCCTCAATCTGCACATAACATAGTGACTGTCAGCTCTCCATAGACACTTTGTGTTTTTGTAAATAGAAACAGAACAAATAAACTAAACAGATCACAATATGTTTTCTGTGAAGGAATTAGCATAAGCCACCAAATATTGCAAATCAATGAATCATCAAGATGGTTTTGGCAACTGACTGAGAGCCTGGTTAGAAAACATTAGTGAGTGTATCAGCGTTAAGCTGTTTTATTTAATATATCAATTATTGTTTATAATAAGCATATATTCTAAAGGCTACATAATATATTTTTTTCATTTTTACAGTATGTTATGCTGGATAAGTAGGTAGGCTACAAAAATGTGCAAACACCACAAATATTCAACTCGTAATAATAAAGTGAACTCTCTAAGTCTTGGTTAGTACGTATTTGCATCGAAATCGAGTTTCGGATGCATAAAGGACTGTTATTTAGTTATGTTTGTACTAACTGGATTTCCCCCTTGTTCTGCTGTTTTAGTATAAATGCATCACCGTAAAATATTTAAGAATGATTAGTTATAATTCATTTTTATTTTCGTTTTCAGGACTGTGGTCCACCTACAAACATTGACTTGGCTCTGGTTTTCCTTCATCGAACACCTCACCTCACTCTCTAAGGCTACATAAGATCATTTGGGAGAGGAAGTAAAAGCCTCCAGGGATAGGCAGGGTATTATTCTACTGGGATATCTAAATCCAATATGAAGAGACTATAATACAAAACAGTATCAAAATATAGCATAGAATTAAATTAATATGTAATTGGTAATATAAGCTACCATATTATTTGATTCTCTGTAATAACTGATCATTACTTAAAGCATTCCAGCATTTAATGTACTATTATCTGTTAGTTATGTCATAATAATTGATGTTCTTGAACATGACATCAAGAACTTTGAATGAAGCCGGGCCAAACAAACTTAAGGCCACCAGGTGGCGGGCCACTTGCCTGAAAAATCCAGACTGATATGTCTCTGTGTTATTCTACAGAGAAATATCAGTCTGGTCACCACGCCGTCCACAGTGGTTTACTCAAATCCAAACCGTACCGTGCATTTTGATGGTTGGTTTATTTAAGTTCACGTGTTCTTCGCTGAGCAGCGTCACTCAGTACATGTCTCCTCACTGACAACAATCAAGATGGCGCACCGAGGAGCCGAGAGTGTGTTTCATTCAGCGGTATGGTACGGTAATGTTGAAATAACTCCCTCGTTCCTCCCTCGTGGCTTCACTACTCCGTTTGTTTACTTTCTCACTTTCTTGTCGCTTTGTTAACGTCACGTCTGCCATTTCCTGATTGGCTAACTCCGCTGTCCGTTAACTCGGGTTTGCTCCGCCCTAGAAATCGAATTGATTCTAAGGCGACCACACTCATCCGCTGGTACAGTGGTGAGTCTGGAATTTCCAGGCAAGTGGGCCACATGAATAGACATACAGTTCTGTAAGTATATGTAAGTATAACAGAACAAACACTAAGCATGCTTATAACTCTCACTGAAATTAACATTCTATTAAGAAAATTACCTTTAACATTTACTTTAAATGTGACCAGATTGTTTGTACTTAACATATGAAAAGCAAGCACTTTTGCAGATTTTGCCTAGTTTTGTATTGGAATAGTTCTGTTATACTCCACGAGGCCGTTGGTGCTGCTGTAAGACCCTGGCCTATTCACAGGCATACAGTTCTGAGTCATGGGTGCAAACATTCTATCATGTGTCACCATCGATCGGTGCATAGTGCATGCTGGTTAGTTTTGTGTCCAAGATGCTACAGACTCGCTCTGACACAACCTGTGGCCGGTAACGGGAATCTCGTGAAAGCAAGGCGGAAGAAGCTGCTCTTCACCGCCTGCTGCCGCCTGCATGGACTACAAACACTTAATGCATGATGGGAAATGGTGTCCTGTCCACACATGCACTGACAGTTGATTGGGTCAAGAGTTGTGTTTTGATCAGAAACGTGACGCCTGACGCTCGGCTGCCTCCTCACAGCTTTACACAAACTACTGCTCTATGTGTGATATTTTTAAGATTTTTATTTATTGATCTATATATTTTGTATATGTAATTGAACATACTATTATAATATGTTCATATAGAGCTGCCAAGGAAAAAATAAGAAAAAAGTCACCAAATGAACAAAATTATATTAAAACATATTGTGAAGAGTGCATCTCCCTATTTGTTTACATTATGCTCAGGCAGAACATACAGACACAATATGGTGGCCAGATGTCAGTTACTGCAGTTCACCGTTAGAATGTCCACTCTAGTGTTTTATTATATGTCTATGGAATAGAACACCCCTCTGATGACTTTCCTTATATGGCTATTACCTAGATGCATCTGTTACCATGGCAACATCAGAACATAACAGATGTCACCAAGTGATGTCACTAAGCTTTTTAACATCACACATCCAATTCTAGTTTAAGCCAAGGCAAACACAAGTGCACTCATAATCCACATTGGTCAGTGTAGCAGGTGCAGAGGAGGAGCTCAAACTAAGAAAGGTATCAACACAAAAAGACAAAATGGCAGCTAAAGGTACAGATAAATCAGTGAATGTTTTTATTCTAAGTGCTAAAAATGACAATGAAAAACTACTTAAGGGTAAAGTTAAAGAGAAGGAAAAAATCAGCTCTGAACTCATAACAATGAAACCGGAAGTGGGTAAACTCTGGAGTAAACTGGACCAAGCAGAAATTAATCAGAAGAAGCCCGACCTCAAAGTGTCCAATTTTGCAGAGAAGATTAAAAAACAAGAGGAAATAATCAAAAAGCTGATTTCAGATAACGCGTACTACCAGCACAGATGCGAAGAGCTGTCTGGGCAGGTCAGGCACGACAATGCTGAAATCTTTGAACTCAAAAAAAAAAACAAAAAGCTAGAGAATGTCCTGAACAAAGTGACTGAAGATGTCAAATTTTACCAGTCACAGTGTAAGGAGTTAAGAGAGAAAGATGATAAGGCGTACCTTATGCAGAAAGCCTTTAACAAATTACAACGGCAGCATAAGAACTTAACAGAGAACTACGATGCAGGCATGAAATACTTAGAAAATGTAAAGACAAATTACATGCAGATGAAGCAGCAGGTAAAAATTTCAGACAAAAACTATGAAAAGGCCGAAATTATAATCAGAAAAATGAACCGGGACATGGAAAAAAAGGAGACTCTGGCCAAACACCTAGAGCAAGAAAGAGATGAGGTTAAATCAGAACTGGAGAGAAGCCAGAATAAAAACCTAAGATTACAATACAAACTCAAGAATGTGAAAGAGCTGAAAGATCAGCTAAAGGCAAAAGACTGCAAGATCCTTAAGTCGAATCGAATCAGAGATGAAGACATAATGGAACTCCAGTCTGCGCTAAACGACAGCGAGTTCCGCCTTAAGGTCGAAATCCATAAGGTGGAGGAGCTAAGGGGAGAAAAGCGGCTGCTGTCTCAAAACCTGTTCCAAGCCAACGAGGAAATTAGTAAATTGAAAAAGCAAAATGAAATCCAGCAACTCGATGCTGTGATTAAAAAGGAGGCATTGAGTCTTGAGGCAGCCCAGTCAAAAATTGGTTTGCTGGAAAACCGGCTCACAAAAGTAAAACTGCGCGAAGAAGAGCAGCCCAAAAAATCAAATAAGGAAACGCCAACAAAAAAAGTTACAGAGTACAGGCGACCAGTTTTTAATTTGAAAGGCCAGATTATCAACGGTGGTGTCAGTGTTATTAACTGTCCATCAGAAACATTCGAGAGCTCAGCTCAAACTTCAAAGAAGCATATGGCTAATGTCCGTTTGCCTCCAATTACAAAGACTAACAGGTCAACAGTCCCCAATACAACCCCCAGGAGCCTGCCACTGCCAGCCATAAAGTCGTGTAAATACTGGGCTAAACAAGAGTAAATGGCTAATCTAACCCTAACCCTAAATTGAATGTCAGACCCAGGCAAATGGAAGAAAGCAGTCGAAACAAAAGGAATTTGTTCAATGCAGTACAAGAAATATGATCTTTAGATTTTTGTAGTGTGTTTCACATAATCCTTCTGAGTTGCTGCACTGAAAGTTCTGTTTGACTGGGTCATTTTGTTGTTGTTGTTGTTGTTTCGTATTTGCAGGTCTATCGATCTCAGTGGGTGCCATGCGGGGGGCGCCAGCAGGGGGTGCCATGCAGGGGGTGTCATGCTGGAGGTCCACAGTGGCAGAGTGGTTAGTGCTCTTGCCTCTCAGTAAGGAGGTTGTGAGCTTGATCCTCGGGCCGGCTGCCACACAAACTCGCTGGGTGAAGTGTGCATGTCTTCCCTCTGTGTACTCCGGCTTCATCCCACTGTCCAAAGGCATGCAGTGCGTTCAGTGAACTGATAAATAAATGTGAGAGTGAATGGTTGTCTGTCTGTGTAAGTCTCGGTGTCAGCCCTGCGACTAACTGGCCATTAACCAGAGTATACACCGTCTAAGACCCATAGTCACTTGGATAGGCTTCATCTGCAACGTAAATGAAGATGATTGAATGGTGGAGGTAAAGCTGACCATATGGCTGCTGGATCTACTGGTCGCCTACCTAACTATTTAGTCAGTGAGGTCTTGATTGACTAAAATTTTATTGGTTGATATTCATGCACTCTTTGCATCAATAAAGATTTAATTTATTACATGATAACCTTTATTTCTCATTTTATTCATGATAACACAGATTTTTAGATACAAATATATTTTAGTGTCATCTTTTCTTAATATCTTTTATTTCCTAACTAATGTGATGTCACTCTTTTGTGTTACAATCCAGTAAGTAATCCAGTGTGCTCTGAACACTCATGAATCAAACCAAAACGTAAAAGCTTGACAGCAAACCCCTTTTTTGTCATTGGTATAAGAATGGACTTGTATTGTTTGGATTTCATAACTGTTTCCTTAGACTTTTCAAACATAAATCAAGCAATCCTCTTGGTGTTAGCTTGTTCGTGGTCAGTGTGGTCTTGCTCACACCCCTATAGTTAGTTCTGACACAAAGATGGAGGATAGACTTACATTCACAACCCAGGTTGTTTACACACAAGCGCTCACTGTACTTTAATTTCTAGGAGCGCACTGAGCCGGAAGAATCCCTCAAGCACTAAATCACACCAGCAGCAGCAGCCGCAAAGAAGGGAAGGATTAACAGCAGCGATTGTGGGAAAACAACCATTGTAAGGCAGGGATCCAGGCTGAATCAGGAGTCCGTATAGGATATAAATTAAATTATGGGATACAAATAAAGAGCTCCATTTCTGATAAAGAATAAGTGAAGTTTGTTGGAAGCTGACAGCTAGAAGTCCTATTTAACTGTAACAAGAACAGTTAACCCACATTGTTTGTTTTGAAAAGAAAATGTAATAAATAGCAGGGAACAGTCCTAACAAACAAAGTCCTAAGTCACAGAGGGTTAGTGTTTGGTAAGGCACAGGTAGATGCATGAAGGTGATTGGTTGAGCCTCCAGTCAGTAGGGGTGTAACAATACATCGATACATTGATATAATTACCCACGATCATATTGTATTGATGCAAAATGTATACATCGATCAACATCGTGTGTTCCTACTACAATATACATGGCACACTTTTATTTAGAAATTTGCTTTATTTTGAAACCAGCGCACCGCGTCGCTCTACTTCCGCTGCCTAACTATATAGAGTGTAAACAAACTGAGCGGTAAAGTAATTAGTAATTGTCCGCAAAAAATAATTTCCTTGTGTTTTTAAAGTTTAGAGCCACATGGTTTAATGTTAATTCATCTGCTGTGATGGAGATCTGGACTATTTCAGGATCTCATACTCACAAACTAAAGGACGAGCCTGGCACAACACAGGGCCGCACCAGTGAGTCTAAAGTATGTGCTTCTGTTGACATTAGCTACAGATGACAAACGTTTCTGTGTGTTCTGAGTTACCTCATGAAAACGAGGACTATAACTGAACACTTTACAACTTTATAAAGCAAGGCAAGTTTATTTGTATTAGAGCCCAACCAATAAGGATTTTTTGAGGCCAATGCCAATATCAATATTATGTAACAAAAAAATACCGATATCCAATACATTGGCCGATACATTATACATTAGGAAAAAGTATTTTAAAGCATTTCTCTTTTCTCCACTCTTTTTTTACATAAATATGGCATGTACACCCCAGGCCACTTTATTAGACTAAACTTATTTTTAAAAAGTTGTAGAAAACTGCTTATTGTTCTTTATGCTGATTGTTATTTAGGTTGTAGTGGGCATTGGTGTGGGGAGTATTATTATATATTTTATGTATTGTATTGTATTGTATTGTATTGTATTGTATTTATTTATTTATTTTAAGTAACTAAATTTGTTTAACTTAAATTAAACTTGGTCTACAAGAAGAGCATAGGGAGAACTACAAAATGCATTTAGAATTTTTGTTTTATGAAGTTTTATGGCAAAGAAAAGAGTAAAATATTTTTATTGCCATTTTGAGCTTTTCAGGCCATGAGAATGTGATTTGTGGAGTTTCTTATGAACTGCAGAGTAAAAGCCAAACTGCTGGGAAACGCTCTGAGTTGGTGCCAGCGCCCTCTGCTGGACAAATAGCTTATTCCAGCACACAGCAAAAATAGCACTGTTTATATTAGCCAATAACCCATAATTTTCTCATGGGCTATATCAGCCAATAATATCGGCCAGGCTCTAATTGGTATAGCACAATACATACACATAGCAATTGAAAGTGCTTAACCAAAAAAGGCCAAGGTAAAAGTACACAGATAAATATTACAATTAAAACAGTAAATTCTCATTTAAAAATGATAATTAAGAATCCATTTAAAATTAAATTAAAAGGGACGAAATGAAAATAAAACACCTTCAGTCATCATATCCAACGCTAAAAAGAACAGTTTTAAGTCTGGACTTGAACATCGTCAGAGTAGAGGTCTGTCTAACATCGTCAGGAAGACTGCTCCAGAGTTTAGCTGCATAAAACTGAAACACTGCTTCACTGAGTTTAGTCCTGACTCTGGGCACCAGCAGAGACCTGTCCCTGAGGTTCTCAGAGTCCCAGATGGTTCATATGGGACCAACAGGTCAGAGATGTACTGTGGTGCTAAGCCATGGAGAGACTTGTACACAACAGAGCTGTTTTAAAGTCTATTCTCTAAGTGACAGGAAGCCAGTGCAGAGACCTGAGGACAGGACTAATATGGTTGTAAATTGTATATGTTCCTGGTTTTAGTCAGGACCCGAGCAGCAGCGTTCTGGATGTACTGCAGCTGTCTTACAGCTTGTTTAGTGAGTCCAGTGAGCAGATCATTACTGTAGTCTAACCTGCTGGACATAAACGCATGAATATGTCTCTCTAGCAGTAGCGTGCGGTGACTTTTTCAAGCGGGCAAGCAGACACCTTGACTTCATTAAGTTTTATATGACAACATTTTGATTTAATTTAAATTTAATTAAAAATCACTTAAATGCAACCCCATCAGTGTTTGAGTAGTAAAATGAAGATAAAATGAAGATGGATGGATGATGAGTGAGGTTCCAGCCTTACAGATGAGGGAGGTTCATCAGGACTCACACTGAGATCAACACTAGACCAGTGCACTGTTAATGCTGCTTCACTGTAATAAAACCTCAAAAGAAGCCTTACACATCACACCACAAACCTCCATTTAAAAACACCGCCTCACTGACACTCACCTCTCTACTCAAGCTGCAAATCCAGTCCATGTTACTTTTTTGAAGAAACGTCCTGTATTTCCTACAGCTGAGTTTGTCCAGAATAACCAGAGCCCAGTTCATTCACAGTTCTGTAATATTCACATCCAGTCCCCGGCACGGGCCGCTGGCTCCTCTCCACTCCTCCAGCTCCACTTCTTACTAACGCCTGACACTTAACGATGTACATGAGGCTATCATTTATATGACACACAGTTTTATGCAGCAGCATGTTCTCATGAGGAACATGAACAGGGTTTAAGCTACAAACTATCACTTATCTGTAGAAACGCTCTTAGACACTTTGGCTGCGGCTACTTATGGAAGTTTTGATGTCTAACGCGGCGCATGCACACTGTAATGTATGGGGCTGTAAGCTGCACAGTGCGCTGCTTATCGCCCGCTGCTATCAGCCAGAGATCTCTGTCACTGAGCCTGAGATTGACCACAGCACGCATGCACAACTCTCCAAAACAAGCTGCTGGGCCCTATGCTTGACAAGCCCCAGGCAAAAACAGTGCACCATGACTCCGCCTCCACAAAGGAGGCATCATATCGTGATCATATTGTGGCAGTCTCTGAGTTATTGACAGATATCGTATTGCCAGTCCACTGTATCGATATAATATTGTATCGTGATGAAAGTGGTGATTTACACCCCAGCGTGGTCACTTTACTGTCAAACCACCTAAAACACACTCAGTACTGTCAGTACTGCCACACCATTGGTCCATAAACATCCATAACTTTATCTAAAGTCTTACTGGTTTGTTAGACTGTTGTCCTTCCCTCCCTCATTCCCATACACAGCATTTCCCGTGGGACTTGAATGCAGCACAAGCCCTGCTGGATCTGACCAATAAGAGGCCAGCTCTGAGGCCCACAGACAGCAGTGATGGATCGGCTCCAGGCAAGATTTATGTTCGAGTTCAGCTTCCACTAAAACACTGTCAGGGATTTAGACCTACAATACACAGCCGGGTAAGAGTTGGTTTAGCCCTGGTTTAATCCTGGTTTAATCCTAGCTGAGTCCTGAGAAGTAGTAGTGGTAGTACTTCTGGTTTATCTATGGTTTTGATAGACCTACATTTTTCCCATTTAACCCTTAGCTTAATCTTAGTTTAGCTCTGGTTTAGTCTTTATCCTGTTTAGCCCTTACTCTTGGTCATGATTTACTGTTGGTCTAGTCCTATAGTTCTTGTTTATCCTTTAGTTCTGGTTCAGTCTAGTATAGTCTCACTTGATCCGTGGTTTAATCTAGAGTTTTGACCTGGTTTGGCCCTGCCTTAACTCCCTAAACTAATCCTAATTTAGTCCACATTTGATTTACCTAGTCAAGGTTAATCTTGGTTCACTTTAGCTTTAGTTCTGGTTTATATATAGTTTACATTTTTTATTACAGCTTACAGAGGGGTGGCACAGTAACATAATCTAGATTATGTTTTACAGACAATAACTTACATGTAGAAATACACTAGAAAATATTTTAAAGTGAATAATTCTCTGGTGCATGGTACACTATTAACAACAGCACATACACAATCCAAAAGGCTAAAAAGCAGAGTAATTCAGGGGTTGCACACTACGTATATGTAGAATATTGTGGCCGTCACGGATAGCAGAAATGTTTTTTTTAAAGTTGGAAAATATAAGGCAGGGAGCCGCTGCCGCTGCCGTTGCCGCTGCCGCTGCCGCTGCCGCTGCCGCTGCCTCTGCCCTGGCTGCTGCCTGCTCTGAACAGACACTTCTCTGTTGGTTGATTCTGTTTAGCAGGCTGTGGTCTCAGATTGGATGCTCTATCATAAGTCCCGCCTTCCTCGCTCTGGTATTGGTTGCTTTTGTTCAGCTCTCATATGATTGGCTTAGAGTGGAAAGAGGGAGGGAGCACAAGAGCGCACTGGTTTGAATAGAGAGATGGAGAAGTACAGTCAAAAGAAAGCGGTCTGAGTCTGACAGCAATGAACATAATACATGAATAAACTAAATAACCAGGCGCTGGACACTAAACATGAGTAAGCTCTGAGAGTTGGAGAGCACAGACAGAGTGGCAGCCTGCAGACAGGGAGCTGAAGCACTGGGATGGAAATGTAAGTCTCTTCGCTAAGTGACAACAGTAAGACTCAGAAACTAAATATTCTAAATGAAACCACTGTGTCGTGTTTTCTGTCAGGTTAACAGTGAGCAGTGGCTCAGAGCAAAGGCATTCCTCTGTAAACATAAGCTAAAGCTAAACAGCAGCTAATGAAGCTTCTGGAGAGGACAGAGCTGGTTCTGTCCACACTACAGTCTCTGTAAATGTGTCTCATTTTTCACCCTGCTTCTCTCTGAGGATTTACATTTTGTAAATGTAGGTTTTTGTGCTTTGAGTGACAGTTGTATTGGCAGGTCAGTTACACAGACTGAAACTGATCAGATGTAGTTAGGCTGTACATTGCATTACCCATCAGTTTTTTTTATTGTGGGCTGGTTAAATCACATATTTTATCCATAATCTTATACTTACACTACAGGCAGCAAACATCCTCTAAAATAGTCCAGGATACAGGAAACAACATCTGTTAAGTTCAGAATTTTCTGGGGGAGACCCCCAGGCCCCCTTGTTTAATATTTGTATGTAATAAATGTCAAAATGCATTGTAGAATGTTTCTTCTAACTTTTAATTTTTTACAATGAGCATACAATTATTGTGAGCATGCCTGTGTGCTATGGTCAAAAACTGAGATCAACAAAGAAATATTACTTTCCCTAACCTATAGTTGTAGGTCTGACTGACAGCAGCGCGGTGAAAACAAGTAAGGGGGTGGGAGGTTGGTTGGGGTGTCCCTACCAAAGCTGACACCAAACCTACGCCCTTGAGCCCCAAGGTTATTAAAGCATTAAAAAGCTATTAAATTATATGGTCAGGAATTAAATTTGTTTATCTGTGTCTTAAATGCTTAAACTGTGACATCTAAGTCAAGTCATTGCAGTGTTGTAGGTAAAAGATTAGTGAGTAATTGCTAGCAAAACTTTTTTGTGAAATTAATTATTCAAATCATTGTGTTAATGCCATTGTTATAAGTACTATACTGTATCACTGAAGTTTATAATTCAGTTAAATTTTATTTCAATGCTGCACTGGAGTCAAGTCATCTGTATAAGGCTTTCAAAATAAAACCTTTCATTAGTGTAATATGTATATAGATTATTGTTCTTTTGCAGGTGATCCTGGCATTAAATTTGATTCTAAGTGAAAAAAAAAAGTCTTAAAAAGGTCTTAAATTTCACAAGACAAAACCTGGACCTACCCTGAATTATACTTTAGTCCTAGTTTAATCCCAGTTTGCTACTACTACTGAGTAGTAGTAGTAAAACCAGTTGTAATAGTAGTAATTCTGGTTTAACCGTGGTCTTGATAAACCTTTGTTTTCCCCTGCTTTAGTCGTAGCTTAATCTTAGTTTAGCTCTGGTTAAGCCATTACCTTAATAAGGCATTGTTTATTTGGTCTAATCCTGATTTAGTTCTTGTTTAAGGCTGGTTCTGTGCCATGTTAGAATTTTTTTAGTCCAATTTTAGCCATGGGTAAACTCTTGAATAGCCTGGTTCAGTTATGGTTTAATCCTAGTGGAGCTCTAGTTAAGCCTTAATTATGACCTAATTTAACCTTAGCTATGTCAAGGTTTAATCTAGCTTTAAATCTTGTTCAGCAATATTTATAGTTATAGTTTAGCCCTGGTTTGGTCCTGGTTTAGTCCTAGTTTAGCTTTGGTTTAATTGTTGTTTATCCTGAACTTATTCCTGGATTAGTCCCATGTAGCCCTGTTTAAGTTCAGTCACGTACACTTGCACTCCTACACACTACACATGTATATGGTCCATGTATAATGAATGTGGAGCAGAGGCTAAAGGCCATATGTCGTGTTTTATTTAAGTGAACATGTGCTACTGCACTCCTCCATTATTCATACAGACATCAGACGGATACAAACTGCTATATTTAACCACAAACACCACACTTCAAACTTCTCCAGTAGGCTTTTAGTCTTGGTTTTGTCCTGGGTTAACTATTCAATTAGTCCTGGTTAATTATTGGTCAGGTAGTGCATAAATACATGATGTACAGTTTCTCTAGTCAGACTGGAGCACATGGATAATGTGATTCATTGTCGGACTAATACTGAATGTATGTGTACAACCGCACTCAGTACAGAACAGAGACAACAACGTGAGTCAAATTCATAGGTACTGGCCTCCTTTGCGCACAAAATTTGTATTTTGAGTTTAGGTTATAGAGTTTTGTTTCAAAGTAAACAGGGGGAACTAAATATTTTTTGTTTTAATGTAAAATGTGAGTTGCGGACACAGACATTTCAGCCCTGCAACTAACTGGACTCTGTTTAGGGTGTACCCGACCTAAGGCCCATAGTTACTGGAACAGGCTGGAATGGGAAGAAGTTGAATGAATAAATGTTATAAAGCATGAGTAGCTCTCTGCAACTTTCATTTTCTAAAAGTAACTCTCAGGGGAAAAAAGGTTGGTGACCCCTGGTTTAGCAATACAAACTTTTACACTACTGGTCAATCTCCAGACCACTTTAATGCCTCACAGTAGGGATGTCACAATTTAAATTTTTTGTGTCACAATTATTGTGAGATGAAATATTGCGATCATATGATTTTCACAATTATTGACTCTATTTTTTTATTAAATGCTACTAAACCTGTCTGACCCACTCTTTAGATATTTTTATTTCTTTTTTATTTTACTGATTAGCTACAGGGATCATACAAACATGTACCTGTGGGCCAGTTTGTGGCATGTTTTTATCTGGCCATTACTACAACGAATACTTTTTAGATAATTTTTTTCTGATGTTAACTGGCGTCAAACAACAGTGAGATAACAGCACATGCATAGCTCCATCCACACAGCACAGCCCCACCAGGAGTCATCAGTCCCTCCCCTCGTGTACAGCAGATTCTGTTGGAGTTTAGCTCAGAGTTTGCGCTTTTATTTAGCTCGTAAAGGAGCGGTCGAGAGTACGAGGTGAGAGAGGTACAAAGTGAGGGAGGGCGATGATAGGAGCAGTGCCGTGAATGCAGTGAACAGCGAGAACAGCGAGAACAGGATTAAACATGAGTCTGACTCATGGTGGGGCAACGTGGGGCACGTACAGTGTCTGAGACATGTTTCTTTAATGCACCAAATAAAACGTACCGGGGCTCCAAGAAGTGAGGCACAAGAGCTCCCCGCCAGATACCATGGTTTCTAAAATTCATACAGTTATCTTACTGTGACGTTTATAATCACGAATAATTGTATAATTGGTTAATCCTGACATCCCTACCTCACAGTGCTGTGGATTCAGTAGTTCGGCTCTCTGGTGTGCATGTAGACTGAGGCTAAAGTGCTTTGACCTGTTTCCTGGAGAAATCAGACTGAAGACGGACAGTGAGCTCAGTCGCTGTATGCTCTGCTTGTAGATGTAGTGACAGTATCCGAGTCTTGCCTATTGTCTAGTGCATACCTGCCTCAGGCCCAAAGACAGGCTTCCTGGATCAGTCCTAGACTTAATAATGCACCAATCTTATATAGCACTTTTTGGACACTCAAAGTCGCTTTACAATTGTATTGTTCATTCACTCTCCACACTCAGTGGTGATGACCTACTTCTGTAGCCACAGCTGCCCTTGGGCAGAGTGACGGAAACATGGCTGCCATTCTGCGCAAACGGCCTCTCAGACCACCACCAATCACACACTCACACACTCACTTATACAGGCAAGGTGGGTGAAGTGTCTTGCCCAAGGACACAACAACAGTACAGTAACAACAGCTAACCTTCAGGTTAATGGATGACCAACTGAGCTACTGGTGCCCCAAAGACTTGATCCTGAATTAATCTCAGTTGAATCACATTTTTGTTGACGTGATTCCTTGCTTGTTCTGGTATGGTTAAGTCTATGATTGGTCCTATCTTGCAATAGTAAAAAAATATAGTGTCCAGACCTGGACTCAATATTGAAGATTTTCAGTTCAGGGGTAAATGCTCTTTCCATTGAGCCTCAAAACGCTGATATATCGCAAGGGTGAAGTGAGTAAAGTTAGTATCTTAGATCTGTGTGTCTAATAGTACAGAATTCCTTAAAACACTCCTGGGTCTCAACGCTGATCTGGATGGATTCAAACCAGAATTAATCATCATGTCCTTGTCCCATTACTGACCTTTCCTGGAATAAATTTCCATAACAAAAATAAAAATTGTTATTTACTAAAGCACTCTTAGGGTGCGTTCACACTTGCTGGTCCGCAGGACTCGCTTTGTGTCCGCACCTGTGTCAGTGATGTCATTGGTCCAGTTCAAGTTCACATTGAGCTCTGTCAAACGAACTGAACTGACAGAGGGAGAAGTGACAAACCTCGCCTGTAGGGGCAGTGCGCCAGTATTTACTGAGAGAAACTTGGAAAAAAAATCCTGCTCATCTATTACTTAAAAGTCTGCCTCTTCAGCTCCATATTCCAATAATATCATACGGCGCACTTTAATTAATATTTAATGAAGTATTAAGTTTAGAACAGCGATATCATCTGAACACAGCTGTGGACTCTCTTTGTGATTAATATGAAATCTGTGTTGTTTTAGCAGTGTTTGTTTGCTGTGTTTGTAACATTTGTTTGCTAACATTAGCAACCTTTTAAATACATTTTACTTACAGTATATTTGTTTTTTGTTTTTCTTATAGTCACATTAGATCCATGTATGTTTTTCTGCCCTTCGTAAACAGTGCTGTAGCATTAGTCCATAGTTTGGTCCACGTTGCGTACGCACTTCACCAGGACCAGACCAGGACTAGATCAGGACTAGATCAGGAGTGCTCCAGAGCTCAAAGCGCACCGCACTGAGACCTCTGATTTCAGGGGGACCAGCATTTACTTGTGTCTGATTGCACGTTCACAGCTGCTCAAATAAACCAGACTTTCCCAGGAAGCACTCCAGGGTTTGATTAAAGTGAACCAAACACAGCAAGTGTGAACACACCCTTAGTTAACAGCACCTCACTAAATCTTTTGCACTGTACTGTATGCATTCGGTTTACCTTGGTGGCACTGTGGACAGCACTGTCCCTCCTGTGTTACAGACAGGAGGCCGGGCGTGCATGTGGGGCAGGAGCGCACGTAGCAGGTCACATGAGCATCGCGGCACTCACAATCACGACAGTCACCTTCTGACCAGCGGGACAGGGCCTGGCGGAGGGGAGAGGAAGAGGTAACCATTAACACAGGGTTAGAATACAGCTACAAGTCCAACAGTTAAACATGAACTACACATTCATTTCCTCTGTGTAGTAATCGAATCCAGGTTATTGTAAAAAGAATCATCTGTGAAAAAAAAGACTATAAGATATTATGTCGTCTAGGCTTTATTATTAAGGATTTTCCTCTGCTGGCACACTCCAATAAGGGATGCTCCTATTGGCTGTTGAAGAATGGCTGCTGGGGGAAGAGAAAGTCTCTATTTTAGCTATAAGAGAAACTATATTTATCTTTTAGAGAAACGGAGCTAAAAAGAAAAGCATTTTTGGAAAGAAGTTAAGCAAAGTAAAATGCTGATAAACGCTGACGATGAAAGATGTGATAAAATGGCAGGTTTGCATCAGGCTAATGCTAATCAGAGCTAAGTTTAAAGTAAGCCCCAAAGTTCATTAATATTTTGAGGTGGCAAATTTTTCAAGTTTGATATATTTTAATGAAATAAAAGCATAAAGGTAGTAGTATCACCTGCTTTTCCAGCCCTATGTTGCCCCTGTCCCAACCTTTGACATGTGTTGCTGCCAAGTTAAAAATTTGAATTTTCAAGAAATGGTCAAAAATCCTAACCCCTGATAAATTGTTTATGTTTTATTGTAGATAAAATATCATTTTATGAGATTTTCAAACTATAGGATCTTGTGTCCCAACTTTTTGGGAGATTTGTGTAGTTATACAACATGAAAGTGCAAAAAAAAAATCTATGCTATATCCTGATCACTCAAATGTTCATTGTGAAGAATTGAGTCCACTGTGCCATAGTGCTAAAATGTTAGTAGTACATAATGACGCAAATTAAACAATATGCTACTCAAAAATTCAAAAACACAGTGTGGACAGAGCTCAAAAAGACACAGATGTACTGTAACTTGCATCAGTAGGTTTCATGTTAAATCCAGGTGTTTGAAGCATGTTATTACAGAGCCTGTGTAAAATGACATGCTATTTCCTTTATAGGTGGTAAAAATAACTGCTTAGCGCCCAAAGGAATGTGTCTGTATGATTACATTCTGGTCTCGTTAACTAAATGAAAAATAAAAATGAAAAAAATATGATTAGCATTTAATTTTTATTTTTTTAGTCTGAAATTGCAAAAAATGTGCTTAATAATGGTCTGTGTTATGACTATCTGCCATCATTTTTGAGGATAAAATGTCTGATTTGTTAGCAGCTGGAAAAATGGGTAAGGATTCGAAAGAGTTTGACAAAGGCCACATTGTGCTGGGTACAGACGACTGGGTCAGAGCATCTCCAAAACTGCAGCTCTTGTGGGGTGTTCCTGGTCTGCAGTGGTCAGGATCTATCAAAAGTGGCCCAAGGAAGGAACAGAGGTGAAGGGAGTGAAGGCTGAGGCCCATGTGGTAATCTAATATTTCTTCTTCTTCTTTGTTGCTTGACACTTACTTACACTTACTTACTTTTATTTTCCTTTGAAGAACAACTGTCCTTGTAAAACTGAAGCGTTACACTCTGAGCAATTCAGCATACAGGATTACTCAAACGTGTGAATAAAACAAAATACTATTGCAGGTCTGTTTTTGCAGTTGAAACAACATTATAACATGGTTAAATTAGAGGAAAAGTTGATTTAGCAGAATAGGAGACATTTAATTTACATCTGGCAGCCTTGTTGATGGTCTATATTTGAGAATTATTTGCCTTTTGTGTAGGTACAGATAGTTCAGGATCGTTTCAAATTTCATACATGCAGAAATTATAACTCACAATATTAGCCCTGCTAATCCCATCCAACAGACAAGCTACTGTAGCTCAAGCTGCTGAAGAAGTTAGTGCTGGTTCTTGTTAAAAGTTCTTTTCCTTATAGGCGGGTTGCCAAGCACAAGCTTTTAGACATACTCCAAACATGTTCTTCCTTCTGCTTAATTGTATGTACTATATAATGAATATTTGATTGTTGACCACAATGACTTTGTGTAATTAAAATCTTAAATGGTGGTTGATGGGAGCTAATCATCTTGAAACCGGCCTTCGCTTCTGAAAAAACCTTCTTCAGCCCATTCTTTATTTACAGTATATGCTCTTGTTTCTCTTATAACAAACTTGGACTCTGTAACCTTGTTTATAAGGATATGCAAATTCAACAAGGAAGCTCTTGTTACCAGCTACAGGTAATCTGATATTTCTGTTCTACAACACACTTTGTTGCTTGACACTTCCTTTTACTTCATTTTCCTTTGAAGAACAGTTGTCCTACTAAAACTTAAGTGTTGTTACACTCCACAGGGATTTGTAATCAAGTTCAAATGCACAGATATCTGGAGTTAAATGGAGTAGAGTTACCTTGTAGGTCTTGCCATGGTGCACACAGCCAGGTTTCTCAGAGGAGCAGACTGGACAGCACTTCCCCGCCTCAAAAATCAGCTTAGAGCCCTGAAATAATAGTACTGGGTTAGTATTTATATAGTAGTTATATTTCAGAGATGACCAGAGCAACTTTAAAGAAATGTACAACCTGAAATCTGGAAATGCTGGGATTTTTTTTTTTTTTTTTTTTTTGAATATTGTGCATAAAAGTGTAAAATTTCTCAGTGTAAACATTTGTTATGTTATCTGTGTTCTATAGTGAATAAAATATTGGCTCATGTGATTTGAAAGTTTTTTTTTTTATATTAATTTATTACTTTTTTTTTAAAAATCCAAATATTTCTGGAATTCAGGTTGTACAAGAGAACTAGATAAAGAACAGAACTTGATATCAATTCAAAGGTTCTTTTACACAAAATGGTGATAATGTTGTGACTCCAGAGAGTCCACTGAAAGAGCGCTTCTCATTAAACAGCACAAATCTCCGTTCATCTAAACACTCTGATAGAGCATCATTATCAAATCTGCTACACAGTGAGAAAGTCTTAAACTCACATAAATCCAGTACATGATTTCACCTGTAGCTGCGCTTACACACGAGGAGTCCAAGTGCCAGGTTTACAGTAGTCCAGTCCGTGTTTTGAGCTAGCCGCAGTGCTACAGGAGCTCCACTAAACAACATCCATGCGATAAACTTGTGAGCGGGGGGATACAGAAACAGAGTCAACTGAAAAGTAAGTCATAATAGAAGCACTAAGAGATGAAACTTGATATTAACTTCTGCTAAAACACTGTAAAAACTTAAATCCAGTCCAAACCCAGTTAGTGGCAAAGAAGGTTTCTGTTAGCTCAGGTTATGAATGTCAGAAATCAGAGGGGGGGGTTGTGCTTTTAATCTGAGGGATACAACATACTGTAAGTCACAACTGGTGTATGGGACATAATGAAGTGCATTGTCACTTTAGATCAAAACCTAACCCCAAACCTGTAAACCTAAAGGAGAAACACTGGTGAGACTCAGCGAAAGACTAAGAGAAGAATAAAGTGCAGTGGTCTTTGACTTATTTCCAGAACTGGATGTATTCAAGCCCTAACCCTATCTGTAGTCAAGCAGCAGATACTAGATACTTCAGAGGGACAGCTGGCTGGATTTTAGCCCAGATGCCCTTCCTGACGCAACCCAATTCATTTATATGAGCTTGGGGCCAGCATAAAGTATATACTGACAGTTAACCTGTCTTTGGTCCAGGAGATCAGGGGTTTGATTCCCCGAAACCCAGACCACAATATGTGCCAATCCCAAGCCCAGATAAATGGAGAAGGAAGGGCATTTGGTTTAAAAACTTGAATCATTCTTAAACACAAACTGCATGTAAATGTGGCAGAGATGGCTGAGGAATGTGGAGAGTTCTCTTGAGGAAAGTCCTGCCTCAGACTGCAGCCTGTGGGAGTTTAGGGACTCGGCTCACAAAGGGATTAGTTCAGGTTCAGGCCGTTTCCATAGAGACGCATGGATTAGAGCCACTCTGACCTACATTATGCACTTACATTAGGAACCAAACAGGGCTAAAAGAAGGGTGAAACAGGACTTAAACAGGGGAGAAATGTGAATAAAAAAGTGATAAACCAGTATTAAACCAGGGCTAATCCAGGACTAAACCGGGGATAAACCAGGACTGAATTGAGGCTAAACCAGGATTAAACCAAGGATAAACTGGAGTTAAACCAGGACTAAACCAGGGTTAAACCAGAGATAAACCAGGACTAAGCCACGCTTAAACCAGGTCCAAACCAGGTCCAAACCAGGACTGAACCAGGATTAAACCAGGATTAAACCAAGGCTGAACAAGGGTTAAACCTATCCTATCCTATACTATACTATACTATACTATACTATACTATAATATATTTCGAATGTGATTTACATCGTACAGGAGTTACATTAGGTACCAAACACGGGTTAATACAGGATAAAAACAGGGCTAAACCAGAAATAAACCGGGGTTAAATCCAGTAACAAAATAGCACTAAATGCAGAAGCATATGCAAAAGCTGGATAAAAATAGATAGTAAACTTGAACTAAACCAGGTCTAAACCAGGTCTAAACCAGGACTATGCCCAGTTAGCACATTCTAGTACAGTTTTAATGAGGCCTCATACATCACTGGTCTCTGTAATCATGCCTGCTCACAGTCATTAGCTCTGAGAGGCTAATCATGGCTCTGGTCCAGGTCCAGGTCTGTCCAAGGTCACTCCTGGATCAAATTCACTACAAGTGACTGGAGGAATTCAATCTTACTAAAGCCAGACTTTAAAATATGAGCAAACATGTACGACCAAAAGGAAGTTATTTTAAAGAGGCCATATTCTGCTTTTCAGGCTTTTTGAAATAGCGTTGGACACTTTTGCATTAGTTTTTCATGTTCTATAACAAAAAATAATATATTTGTGGAAAACCTCTTCTGTTGAGGAGCTGTTGCTGTGACTTTGCAGAGAACTCTTGGATTAGGTGTCTGTCACCCCCTGCAGGCAACGGTGGGGACCGGACAGAGCATAAAATGGCTTTGGCCTTGGCCCACAGGACACGACGGCGATTCTGGACCATGTTCACATATGGCTTCCTTTTTGCATGATAGAGCTTTAGTTGGCCTCTGCAGATGGGACAGCGGATTGTGTTTACCCACAGTGGTTTCTAGAAGTATTCCTGGGCCCATTTAGTAATGTCATTGACATAATCATGCTGATGAGTGATGCAGTGTTGTCTGAGGGCCTCAAGACCACAGGCTCCAATAAAGGTCTTTGGCCTTGTCCCTTACACAGAGATTTCTCCAGTTTCTCTGAATCTGAAGACAATGTTATGCTCTGTAGATGATGAGATTTGCAAAGCCTTTGCAATTTTACATTGAGGAACATTGATTTTAATCTCTTTATGTACTATTTCACAAATTGGAGAACCTCTGCCCATCTTTACTTCTGAGAGATTCTGTCTCTCTAAGACATCTATTTTGTAGCTAATCATGTTACAGACCTGAAATCAATCCACTTAATTAGTTGCTAGATGTTCCCCAGGCAGAATCTTTTTAAAATTTCTTGCTTTTTCAGTCATTTGTTACCCCTGTCCCAACTATTTTGAGACCTGCAGCAGGCATCAACTTTGAAATGAGCTCATTTTGTGCATAAAAGTGTAACATTTCTCAGTGGAAACATTTGTTGTTGAATAAAATATTGGCTCATGTGAGCTGAAAGTTTTTTAGTTTTCATTTTATTCAAATTTTAGAAAAATGTCCCAACATTTCTAGAATTCGGATTGTAGAACCAAATCAGGATTAGCAGGACTGAACCAGACCTAAAGTAGGACCAAACCAGGACTAAACCAGGACTAAAACACAATCAAAGCAAGACTAAACCAGTAATAAACTGACTATACCAGGACTGAATCAGGACTAAAACAGGACTAAACCAAGATTAAACCAGTGTCAGTCAAAGCGTACATGAAAAAGACCAGTGTTGACCTTTTTGATATACACTCTATCAAATCCTGAAACAAATAAAACATGAGTTTAACCTGTTCAGTCTGTTGTGGTTTTAGAGGTTGGTTTAAAGACTGCTCCTGTAAACTCTTAGCCTGAAAACTCTTATTTTCCACTCTACTGGCTGAACTTTGGCCCAAACACACACACTGTCAGCTCCCCAAATCCCACTGCTCCAGGCTTCAGCTCTGCTCTGAAAACAGCAACAGAAGAAGAACTGGGAGTAAATGTCCTGCTTCTTTCTCCCAGGGAAAAGTTTTCAAGCATTAAATCCTAGGAGATGATGCCATTGTGAAAGTTTGTGGCAAAGTTCAAGGCTCTGAGGTCCCAGTGTAAAACAAAGTGCAACTACTTCAGCCATAACTACATGTCCAGCGTAATAAGATTTTTAGCCTTTAGCCTTAGCTCGTGTATAGCGCCAAATGTTCCTCTGAATACAACAGCTGAATAATGAGCCAGTCACCATGCTGTAATTATAAGATTAAAGACCCCTGCCCTGAGCAAAGTTTATTGTTGGCCCCTTGGCTGAACAAATGAATGGACAGAGAGGTAACTGTGCAATGAAATCAAATCATATCATAAGAAACTTTTTAAAATTTAAAAATTTAAAATAAGATGTCATGTTGTTATGTTCAAGTACAGTGGTGCATCTTTGGCATTGTCCTTCAAGACTCTGTCATGGTCTCTTGGTCTTTTACTCCTCCAGCTCCAGGACAGAGGCCTTCTTAGGTTTGAGGAGGTTGGGTCTTAGCTCAGACATGTGTGTCCAACCTAAACCACGGGCAAAAGAAATACTTTTTTTTTTAAGAAACAGACAATATTTCCTGTACTCTGATGTGCTTTTTGTGTTTTATAGCTGGTGATGGTGTGTGATACATGATGGATACTTCATTTATATAATAATATGTAAGCTGCAAGCTCTACTGTTTGGCGGTATATTGAGATTTGTTTTATTAATCTATGTAGGTTCATAGCTATACATCTAGGTAGACAAACAACAACAAGAAAAATGTACTAAGTCTACTGGACTAAAGTTTGTTTTTCTTCACACACTGTCACACATATCACACACTGATTGATGTGACCTTCAGTTGTGTATTTAATGCCAGTGACCTCCTGGCTCCTATAAATTTAAATTGATGATGGTGTTTGGATGACCACCGCAACATCTTTGAGGAAAAACAAACTTGAAGTCCAGTAGACTTAGAATTTTTGGAATTAAACATAGAATATTTTTGGCGCAGCTGAGGATAATGTAGGAGCCTCTCTACAAAGTCTGTTCATCAGCATTGTTCTGTGAGCTTAAAGGTCCCAAATTATGCCTTTTCAGACTTTTGAAATCATTTTGGACTCCTTTGCATTAATACGTATTTCAGGTTTTAGGACTTAAAATAAGTTGCCTGGAAAATATGTCTCTGTATATTCTACAGAGAAATATCAGTCTGGTCACCACGCCGTCCGCAGTGGTTTACTCAAATCCCAACCGTACCGTGCATTTTGATTGGTTAATTTAAGTCACGTGTTCTTCGCGAGCAGCGTCACTCGTACGCGTCTCCTCGCCGACAACAATCAAGATGGCGCACCGAGGAGCCGAGAGTTTGTTTCATTCAGCGGTATGGTACGGTAATGTTGAAATAACTCCCTCGTTCCTCCCTCGTGGCTTCACTACTCCGTTTGTTTACTTTCTCACTTTCTTGTCGCTTTGTTAACGTCATGTCCGCCATTTTCTGATTGGCTAACTCCGCTGTCCGTTAATTCGGGTTTGCTCCGCCCTAGAAATCAAATTGATTCTAAGGCGACCAGACTCATCCACTGGTACAGTGGTGAGTCTGGAATTTCCAGGCAATAAAATAAGGTATATGTATGGAAAACTTCTTTTGGGGAGCTGTTACTTTAACTTTGCAAGGAAAACTGCGAATAGGTGTATGTCGCCCTCTGCTGGCAAGGATAAAGAATGAACAAAGTATAAAATGGCTAATTAGCATGGCTATTAGCAACATGACACTAACAGATAAATGAGCTGACTGCTTCATAGTGACGATGGTTTGAGCTCCGAAATGGTCAGAATTAGTTCCGTGACAGTGTGTGGGCTTTAGAAATGTGCAGGAGTACTTCATGGTTTCACGTGTTTTTGAGAAAGTGACGGCCTCAGCATACAGGATTACTCAAACATGTGTGAATGAAACAAAATACAAGTCTGTTTTTGAGGAGGAAACAATATAACATGGCAGAATAGTGAACCTTTAAGTTACATCTGGCAGCCTTGTTGTTGGTCTGTATTTGAGAATGATTTGCCTTTTGTGCTGTTACAGATAGCTAAGGATCATTTTAAAATTTTTACTAATGCTCTTATCACACCTGACACTTCTCTCCACCCATCCCAACCTGCTACACATTCACTGTTGACCCCAAGTACTTAAAATCCTTCCAAATGCAGAAAAACAACCATCATTTTCCTTAATTGAATACATGTTTTTGTCCTTACCTGTGGACACTGCAATCGTTCACACTCGGCCCTCTGGCACAGCACCTGTCCCCTGTCACAGGAGCAGAACTCGCACATGGACGCGGTCACAGAAGAGCCTGTTGCCGCAGAGCCGTTCCACATGTCACCATGGTAACGCACTGTCCCCTCGTACAGACAGCTGCCTTTGGACCAAACACACTCCTCGCAGCACTGACCGGTACGACGCACTTTGGTCTGACCCTGAAACACAATATTAGACATGCATACAATTACGTTTTTTATTTGAGGAACTTACTGTTATCTTTGAACCAACCCAGTAGAAATAGGTCTGAGGAGTGTGTTTTTCTTACAGGTTCTCAGTTTGTCCTGTCTGGGAAGGATGATCTTAAAGGAAACTGTAAAGTAGTTGAGTTGAGTTTCATTTGTTTCCAGTGGTGTTACTCTAATGTGAGGCCCCATTGCAGGATTTCAGAATGGGCCATAAAGTTATGAAGCACACAGGAATACAGGTTCAAGCATTAAGCTTTTTACTTTATAAAATGTTGCTGTTTTACTGGAGTTTGAAAAAACAGGTGCTTATTCATTAATATTTAGGGACAATTTTATGAAACTATATTTGTTTTTTATTACAATTTGTGTATTTATCTTTAAAAGAAAACATGATTTTTTTTTCTTTTTGTCATGATTTTATACATTTAACAGGTTTTAATATTGAATTAATGTTAAAAACTCTCTTCTGTAACACAGTCATGTGCTACACCCATTTATTATAAATATTTTAAACACAGACTTGACAATAGATGGACAAGGGCCCGCTCTAATGGACCCCTAAACATCCTAGGTCCCATTGCAGTTGCACTGGCTGCACTGTCTGATGTTACACCCCTGGTTGGTTCTATGGCGTTTTTGATGTTTTTTCAAGATATACTGTACAAATACAGAACTGCTGAATCATAACTTGGACTGATGTGTTCAATATTTTACATAAGCGCCTTCAGATAAGTGTGTTTGTTTGTCTGCAGTATGGCCATACAACCAGTGTAATGAATGCAAATGAGTGTGTGACTTGGGGCTGTGCATGAAGTGAGCAGACCATTACTGTAAAATGGAACAGAATGGATTTAAATAAGAAACATAAGGCACTGCTGAAGGAAGACTTACATAATTCAATACAAATCAATTTATCTTCTCTAAATAGACTGTTGTCTGTAGAAGTGTTTGTAAACAGAACTTCTGCGTTCCAAAAAATGGTACCAGAAGTTAAGTGACGATAACGGGTGGTTGAAGTGATGCCCATTTTTTCCATAATCAGTTGAAAAGTTTGGCTAAATAATATTTTTCCCCTCTAAAATTCTGTCAGTAATACAGTCTACTATGAAACCTTGAACGTTTTAGAAATAAGCTGTTATTTTTTTGTTTATTTTTTTTGTATTTTGAAATTAAACTGTAAAATGTCCTACAGTGTGACAAGCTTTTGGCATAATGTCACTTTTAACTGCACCTGAATCTTACAATAAGATAGCATTCGGTTAAACGGAATGATCCACTTTCGGTCACAGCTTGTAAGCGAGCAGCCGGACAAGGACAGCTTCAAAAAACATATTTATGTCGTACACATCGCAAAATAAAATCACCAAACTAACACTGCTGTGGACTAATGCAGTTTTATCCTTCAAACAAGGGTTTTAGCATTTGTGTGTTAAATAATTAACTAATCGCTGAGCACAGATGCGGGATATTGTTATGTCAATTAACTAAAGCCGTCACCCGGCGCACTTTATTTCAGCGGATATAAAGCACATGAATGTGAATGTGAATGTGAGTGAGTGGGGACTACGGATGGAAATTAGCTCTGAGCTATAATCCGGTGTATTTACGGCACTAGCTGCTGTTAATTAATACACGCTGTCCCATATAAATAAAATTAAAAAAAAATGCTATAATACATTTCTAATGAAGGAATTAGCGTTAGCCACCAAGCATCGCAAATAATGAATGAACAGGTCTAACCTTACAGACTTGTGATTAATATCAGCTTAATATCAGATTAATATCATCATAATTACCATATAAGCTAGACTACACAGTTTACATGTGTTAATTTTACTGTTAAGCTTAGGGTGACCACCTGTCACACTTTTGGTTGTACTGCTTTTAGGCAGAACACCCAGGCATCTGTCCCACCATCCCATTTATTAAGATAATGTCCCTATTTTTTATTGATGCTCAGTGGATCTTAGAGCATTCTGAGACCTCAGAAATTCAGCGCCAGACAATACAGGATTACTCAAAATTGTGAGTGAGGCATATGATAGATATGTCCCAGACAGCTGCCACCCTGCAGCAGAGGTAACCTGAGGCAGAGCAAACATGTCTGCAGCACACAGAGGTGGAAGTAACAGGATTTACAACAACACTTACTGAAGGACATGGACTGAAGACACAAGCCTGCACTGAAGGTCCTGGGTTTGAGTCAGATTAGGGACACTAGTAGTGGGAGTAGTATTTGTTGTACTAGTTGTATAAGCTGTGGTAGTATTAGTAGTTTTTACTGTGCAAAGGCCAAAAAAATCAATACTATTATCACACGAAATATTTAAATTTTGTGTTACTGCACAACAAAATCGAGTACTTTGACTACTACTATTTCTGCTACTGCTGCTACTACTGCAACCTCTGCCTCTACTACTGATATTTCTACTACTACTATTGCAGCTACTGCTATACTACTACTGATGCCACTGATGCTGCTAGTACTACTGCAACTGCTTCTACTGCTACTACTAGAAGTAAAAGTATGTTGTACTCAGTAAGTACACTGTCCATAAATGTACATATATTACTTGAGTGGTATAGTTACTTTCAACTTATTTTCCTTTCCTCTATCCTTCTGCAGTAGGCCTTTCAAATACAACAAGATGTGTTCGGTAAAGCCATGGACTGAAGACATAATGACAGTGACGTGTGCAGAAACACTTGACCCGTTCCTTTCAGAGACAGCATGAGGAGCTGAATGTGTGCTTGTTAGTGAAGTGGCTCTTAAAGCAGATTTAATAGCAGCACACAAACACACTTGTCTCTCTCTGGAGTGAAAATAACTTGAATTTGCCACTCTGCTGTGTGTAATGATATGTTGAAGCCCTGATGCATCTCCTGCTGAGCTACAGTTTGTTTGTTTGTTTGTTTGTTTGTTTTAATACAACTCTCCCATCGGTCAATGCTGCAGGGACAAATCCTTGGACAAACATGAAATCAGTAAGACAAGTTCACCAACAGTAACACCAACACGTGTAAGGATTTATGTCCTTAATGCGAAAACATTCATATCCAAATGACCAGCCTTTAATACTACATTTTTAGCAATTATTAAAAAAAATAATGTGCCTTGCTGATTTTAGTAGATACTAAACATTGCTATATTGCTGCACTATGCCTCAAAATCTGTGGTTCAAACAATGTGCAAATGTTGATCTTACGTTTTTTCTTTCTGTTCACTGTAGGGATGTCAGGATTAACCGATTATACAATTACTCCCGATTATAAACGCCACAGTAGGATAACCATATGAATTTTAGAAACCACGTTATCTCCGTGTCTCTGAGCATTGTACGTATCCCACATTAACCCACAGTGAGTCGGATACAGGTTTAACCTCGCGCTCATTCTCGCCGTTCACAGCATTCACGGTAATGCTCCCCTCCCTCACCTCGTACCTCTCTCACCTCGTACTCTCGACTGCTCCGTTACACACTAATAATATGCGCAAACTCTGAGCTAAACTCCAACAGAAACTGACTGAAACTCTGGGACACTGTCTTCTGCTGGGACACAGTGCTTATGGACACTAATCTGCCCAATAAAAGTTAGCAAAGTGTCTGTACACGAGGGGAGGGACTGATGACTCCTGGTGGGGCTGTGCATGTGCTGTTATCTCACTGCTGTTTGACGCCAGTTACCATCAGAAAAAAATTATCTAAAAAGTATTTGTTGTAGTAATGGCCAGATAAAAACATGCCACAAACTGGCCCACAGTCGGTACATGTTTATATGATCCCTGTAGCTAATCAATAAAATAAAAAATAAATAAAAATATCTATAGAATGGGTCAGACAGGTTTAGCAGCATTTAATAAAAAAAAATTGTAAATAATTGTGAAAATCGTATAATCACAATATTTCATCTCACAATAATTGTGACACAAAAATTTGACATTGTGACATCC
The DNA here is from genome assembly GCA_020698575.1 of Bostrychus sinensis. Classification (NCBI taxonomy): domain Eukaryota; kingdom Metazoa; phylum Chordata; class Actinopteri; order Gobiiformes; family Eleotridae; genus Bostrychus; species Bostrychus sinensis. Next base: position 36,228,918 of record CM036249.1, on the reverse strand, counting down.
CTAGATCGCTGTAATGAAGTAGAAACTCACTATTATTAGTATGACCACACTATTTGCATTCTTTCAGATCAGGACATGTGAGGCCCCTTAGTCGCCCTAACCCAGAGGTGTCCAAACCATGGCCCGCAGACCATTTTTTATTGGCCCTCGGACCTCCTCCTTAATTAACTGAAATTGCTACACGTTCACAGCAAAGGGAAAAAAAATAATATGAACTGGTTGGTGCATTATTACCTGTATGTGCTGGTCCCAAGCCTGGTGGGGTTACACATCCACTGTAAAAGCTATGCCAAAATAACCATGTGAATGATTCACTGTGGAGACCCCTACAGGGAGGGGAGCAGCAGAAAGAGACTTGCTACAGTGGCAAAGCCAGAATCTCAAGTGAGTAGCCCTGCTCCTTATACTTTTTCATTATGTGTCCCTCAAAGAAAAAAACTTTAGAGACCACTACCCTAAACTGTTTAAAATATATATATTGTATGTTAGAGACAATTTATGTTCTCATAATAACAGTAAACTGAAAACCAGACTAAAAATGTTTTGGATTTTGGTGACTGTTTTTATCTCAGACAGCTGTCACTTTTTGGCAACTCTACCACAAATGGATGGCGGATTTTCGAAAAAATAAATAAATAAATAAAAAAATCATATATATATATATATATATATATATATATATGATTCACAATAAACTACCAATTGCAGCTGAGTAGACTAAGATGGTGGGGACAAATATGAAGAACTACTTTTGGACGATGTCAATGGAAAAACTATTCTGAGATATTCAGTGACTTTTGTCTCCAGATCTTCTGTTTTCGCCATTCCTCATATGAAAAGAATTTAATGCACTTTAAAGCCAGAGAAAACCAGCACTTTCTTCTACCAATGACCACTAAAGAAATGTCAGATCAGAGACCAGATTACCATTACACGGAAATTCTGTAAAAATGCTAAAAATACTATCCCTTAAAGCAACACTACATAACTTTTGCTCGCTCTTGTAATCCCTCTCTGGTTGATGAGAATCATTTATACAACAGAAAAGGTAGTGTATGTCAGAGTGTATGTCTAAAGTAAAGAGAAAAAGACCAACAGAGTTTTAGTTAATAATAATCATAATAATAACTTTATCTATATAGCACTCTTCAAACTGACTGAGACTGATAAAATTAACATCACACAAGATGAAATGAAACAAATTTAAAAGTTCAGCACTGTCAAGGGCCAGATACAACTTAAAAAGTACAATAAATACATTAATAAATAAATGCAATAAAAACAGAATTATAAAAAGGCTTTTCTATAAAAAAAAATATGTCTTTAAAAGGGATTTAAATTATCCTACTGAGTTAGCCAGCCCTTCCACAGCTGGGAAGCCCGAACACAGAACGCCCGTCTCCTCTGGTCTTGAGTCTAGAACTGAGAACACTCAGGATTCTGCCCCAGGACCTCAGGCTGCGCACTGGTTCATAGGGGGACAATAGTTCTGCTGAGTACTCAGGGGCCAGACCATGAAGGGCTTTAAAAGTAACAAGTAAAATCTAACAATCAATCCTAAAACCAATGGGCAGCCAGTGTAAGTCCATTAAAATCGGGGTTATATGCTTACTCTTCTTAGATCTTAGTTAGTATTAGCATTACCTAGCATTATTAAAATCATTTCTGAAGCATTATTTTAAGGTTTTAATACTACATAGAGTTGCTTTAATGGTCTGGGCATGGCATAAAAATAGTACTAAGCCTTACTGTGTGTCTCTTTTGAATAAAACCAGTAGATTCCTAGAGCCTCAGAAAGCACTCAACTGAACAGTAATGGTGAGGAAATAATGATGAGCCACTAGTCCAAATACAGTAGCATCTTCCTACAGTAACTACACAGGCTTCTGAATAATCTAAAGAGGGAAAAAGCATTTTTCTCTGTACATTTTCCTGCGACAGTAAAAGGGTTTGCAGCCTCAGAGTGTCAGCAGTTTCCTGTTAGAGCGGTGTGGTTTGTGTGATGTCCAAAGGGCTTTGAATATTCTCACTTAATAATGTGCTGCTTTTCTGATCCCATTCTGTGGAACTGCACCAGAAACCGGCTTTGAGAGAACAAAGTCATTCAAATGCACAGTAGACCGTGAGCAAAGACTAGATATTTGGAATAATTAGGGTTATGGCACAATAATAAGTCAAATATTAAAGAAATAAAGAAAAAAAAAATTAGACAGCTTTCTCTTGTACAGAGTTGTTATTAAAATATGTATAATAAAATAAATAAAGATGAAGTAAAAGAAAAAGAAATAAAAAATAGAAAAGAAATAAAATATATAGAAATGAATAAGAATTTCCTTCACTTCACAATCTGCTATGACCACATGTGCAGTTTTGACTTGCTTGCCTATAGTGTATATAGCACCATTTCAAACATGCTTGACACCCAAATAATAATAATTATTAATTATTAATTATTTTGCAGACAAAGAGCCCTACAGCAGATACAGCTAGGCTTATATTTTCACCTTTTTTTTTACTTTTGGAGCCGGACTTATTTTTTTCAATTCCAAAGTCTCCCCTCCTGCCTCTCCTGCTGTCCTCCTGCTGCTGCTGTTGCTCACTTCTCTCTCCCTTATATGACAATCAAAAAGGTTATGGGAAGTAAATAACTCGTTTTTGGTCATTTTTCAAGTAAAACATAATTAATACAATCTGAAAACACTGCGTGTTGTTGCAGATAGCATTAATTAGCTGCACGTATATTTAACAAGCTATATTTAACATCATTAATGGCCGTAAGACTTTGGTGGTGTCTCAGTGAGTCCTGGGCTGATCTACATGAAACATACATGGTTAGGAAGCTAAAAGTCTTCTCTGTCAAGACCATCAGGTCTCTGTACGCTCCCTCTGTCCAGCGTGCCCAACCTGATGTAATGACATTGTCCCACTCCAGTGTAATGTGTCTGTGCACGATTGTTTGATTGCTCAGATGATCAAGCAATCAGCTGCTATGCGTAATTAGTGCACTTTTGCAGACTCACTTGTGTCATAGACCTAGTGCGTCTGGCCACCAGACAGAACCATGCAAAGTCACCTAAAACACAGTAGACTCAGAGCAGACAGAGTCATTAGAGGTGTTGCAGTGACCGCATTATTGTCATATTGCACTGTTATTAATCCAACCGCATGGGGGCACAAGCAACCACAATAACCACAGTGCATTTTAGTTAAGAAGTAATGAGATACCCAGTGTAAAATACTGTAAACTATGAAGCATTTAATGTTCAGGCACGTATAAACACTCAGAGACGCCGGGAGTGGAGAACGGAGGGTAAATGGTGAGAAAGGAAAAGGTTCCTGCACGAGCTGTGCTGCCTCCAACAGCTAACATCTGGAGCTTCACAACTGGAAAGCCTGAGCAGACACAGGGGTTACGAGTTACTTAGAGGAGGAGGCCTTTGACTCAAATGACGATCCACTCACCTGGTGATGTAACAACTACAGTGGAAAGAAAAAGTATTGGCACCCCTTGGAAATACTAGGATTTTTGCATGATTTGGTCATAAAATGTAATCTGATATTCATCTCACAAGTCACAACAATAGACAAACAGTCTGCTTAAACTAATGCTGCAAAAAATATGACATTTTTCATGTTTTTATTGAGCATTTATGTAAACAATCACAGTACAGGGTAGAAAAAGTATTGGAACCCCGAGGGTAATGACCTCTTCAAGAGCCAACCTGGAGTCCAATCAGTGTGAGAAGATTGGAGAAGTGGCTTAAAGTGGCCCTGACCAATAAAAAACTCCACCCACTTTTAAATTGCCACTGGCCAATACTTTATCTTTCCACTGTACGTGAGATTTTTCTCTTCCCCATCAACTCGCCTGCTGCAGCTACATGTGTGACACAAGCACTCCATTACAGAGAGAGTAAATGCCGAGTGGAGCACTGTTAGCCTCCTTAGCTCATCTCTAAAACATGTGGGTTTTCCTAACACACTACAAGGACATAGCTATATTTCAATTTATTTTTATAGTTTTAACAAAATTAAGTTTGGACATGTCTTTTTTTATCTGGTGTTTTTATAAGCTTATACTATACCACTTATACCACACAAATGTTGAGCAGGGGAAATTCTCTCACCACGACAGCCCTAAGAGTCATGCAGCCTGTGATCTGTATAAGCAAAGTCTAGACTGGAAAAGGTACATGACAGCAGTAAGCTTTCAGAAATCATGTTTCTCCTTTTACTTTTGCTTATTTTTAGTGACTGCCATGGACCGTTCACTGCTCCAGACTCTCATCCTGTCATTTTCAGCACGTTAGCTCTAGCTTCCATATGCATTTGAGTAAAAGGACAAACTGCTATGGCTCTATGTCCCGTTTGCACAAGAGATATAATGGGGGAATAAAGGAGCACATCTAGAGCGTGTCGCGTAAAGTCTTCCCTGTGTAACTATGGCTATAACAGTGACACTGGCGTTTAACTGGCTCCAGGATCTCATCCTGTGACCCATGATCAACACGTTAGCTCTAGTTTCCATACACATTTGAGTAAAAGAACAAACTGACATGTTCCTTGCGCTCTGGGGTACAGTGGGGAAATAGATTTCAGAGCGCATCATATAGGTCCCCTCCGGCTAACAAAGGTCGGCCCCTCAGATAATCATCAAACACAGTCACACTGACAAATTCATACAGAAAAGATGGGTGAAGTGTCTTGCTCAAGGACACAATGAGCAAGGGCTTGAACCGTCAGCCTTCGGGTTAGTGGGCAAGCGTTTCTATCAACTGAGCTACTACCGCCCCTTTAGTTTATTGTGTCTAATAAAACTGGTCCATTTTTATTTATGTTTTAATTCTTCTTTTTTCTTTTTGCTAACATCATTTCATAAGATACATTTCTGGTAAAAGAACAGAACCACATAGTCTAATAGTAGTTTGCCACCAACTACTTTCTTAGTTTAAAAGAAAAAACATGAGCATAATTTTGCATTTGTTTTGGTAAGGAAGTGTCTGGGGAGAGGGAAGTATGGGCATCACTGCTCTGACTGCTGTCTCAGATAAAGCAAAAAAAAAGATTAATGGGTTTGGAAATCATATAGCGCCGCATGGAACCATTCTACTATTACTTCCTGTTCCTTCAGCAGCTCAGAGAGGACAAACTGAGCACACTGGGGTTTCCTTTTGAGCACATATTGTTTGTCAAGATGCAAGTTGCTGACAATTTTTTTTTTACGGGAAATCCTATCAAATCAATTTTTTTCACAGACAACAGCATGTCATAGCAAGGCTGCCATAGCTGTTTACCTGCAGGAGATATGAGGGTTAAAAACTAAAGTCTCTTTGCATTGATATGCATTAACAACCAATATCTACACATCTGATTACTATATGGCATTTTTACAGAGTTAGGTTCATTAAGACACTGACCTTTTCGCAGGTCAAAGGTCGGCAGGAGCTGGAGTGGCACTTGGACTGGCCCCTGTCGCACACACAGGTCGTACAGAGGTTTTTCTGCCACTGCTCTCCGTGCTGCAAAAACATAAACAACAAATCAGCATTTCATCAGGCCATTTAAAAGAATACACATAGCATTTTGTTGTCAAAGTCTATTTTTATCATGAAAAACCAAATTCTCTCTCGCTTTGTCAGATGGTCCAGTATTTATAAAAAGTGTCTCCAGAACATACTCTATGATAAAGTACTCCCTACAGTAGTTAACTGTAAACACACTCCCAGTTTGAGAAGCAGACAGGAGATGTAAACCGCGTCAGTGAAAACACACTTTTAGAACTACTAACTTCAGAAACTCCTCTCAGTTCAAGTGTGTGTTCCATAGTAGGTATTTATAGTCATTTATTTTGACATGACATGATTTTTTCTCTGTCCCTCATTTATGCACTTCCCAGTACAAGCTCCTCATTGTGGCTCTGAGCCAAAATATGGGACATTTCCCTGCAACTACATTGTTTAGTTTTAGCTTTGTAGTGTTGCTCCTATCTGTTCTTCAAACTGAGAGTGTGCTCACAACAATCCACAGACACATTTTTGTTGCACATGTCAGCCAATCAGAAAAGAGCAGATATATAAAGTTAATGAGTTAGCTTAGGTTCAGGAGCAAGGCCACGGCTACTACATCTCAACTACAGTACTCATCCACCCCTCACGTTAGCAGTTGCTAACGGTATATCAATCTGGAATGGTTTCCGTTGAAAACGTTTGTGCAGAGGAAGGACCTTCACTAGAATACTTAGAGGTGATTGGATAAAGCACCAGCTCTGTAGCTAAACAACAAACCACAACAACAGTAAAACAACACAATAAAGATGTTAGAAGATTTTTGCATTTTTTTGTAAAAGTATTGCAGCATAAGTTTTTCCGCGTCCCCATGTTGTTAACAAGTATCACTAAAACAACTTGTTGCTGTCGGCAAACCTAAAACCCGCCCACTCACAGCAATACTGTCACACCATTGGCCTGGCCACCAGAGCTCCGGACCCAAACAGATCAGTGGGAGCCTGACAAGATGGATTTTGAGTTTGTGAATTCACAAATTCCACAACAATTCAGAGTTGTGGAATTTGTTGCTGTGCAAGGTAACTCTTCCTCCACCCTCCACTCAACTCTTTTTAAACCAGCGAAAATCATCCAACACTGTCTCTATTCTCTCGACTCCAGCCTTTCTCCCTTTAAATCTCTCATCATGTTTACTTTTTTATTTCACACTCCTCTCTCCAACAACTCTCTATCACATCCCTCCTTCTGCATCCCTCCTCCTGCATCCGTCATCCACCCTTACCAGTTCAATTCATTCTTTATTTCAGACACATGGATTTGGTCCATAACAACAATAAAAATAAAAATAAAACAATTCAGAAAAAAGTCAAAAGACAAAGTCCTACGTCCTACATCCTACATCCCTCATCCTATATCCCTCATCTTGTCCAGTCAGTCGTCCAATAAACATTTCAAGTCTACACTGTTGTTGTGGCATAGTCCTTGCTTGTGAATCTGGCAATGTTCCACTCTGTAGTTTAATAAAAACAAAAATTTCCACTAATCTCCAGCATAAAAGAGTCTATTGTTATAAAGGTGAGTCAAGGTGAGACCATGGCACTGTGAACTCACTCTGACCCAACAGCTTCATATAAATCATTACTGATTATGTGAAACCGCCATTCAGTGGAGTCAGAGCTGCTCAGAGACCTGCTCACACCCCTGCCCTGGTTTGATGAGTTTGACAAATCGCTGTAATAAATACTTTAGTGTGGCGGTGGTGAAAAATGTATTTTTTCTGCTGAAATAACACGGACTATCTGCATCTGACAGCCTTAAGTCAATATTTAAACGAGCATCATAAAGAGATAGAGTAAAGGGAGGTCAGATGTGAAGTGATGATGTAGTAGTACAGGAGACTTACTCAGTGAGACAGGTTATACTTTTAAAGATAAGATGGTGGGAAAAGACACATTCTAGTACAAAGTATTGAGTTTGTCCGCTTGAATAAGACATTTTTAAATAACATTTTAACCAATGGCTACAGCCTAAAGTGAGGTAAAGACGTGGAAAGGTGGAAGAACTCAAAATTATCATTATTATTATTTTTATTACTGAAGTATTGTAGATATTAATCAACATTTACACTTGAGTAAAAAAGAAAATGAATGTAAACTTAATATACTTCTGAAAGAGGTTGTGCAACTTGTAAACAGCAAAATCTAAAGCTATAACTACCACTATTACTACTACTATTTCTGTGAGGTGAGTGTGCTACCCACTTACAGTAGGTCTTTGTGGATAAAGCCAGGTTGTAGACTGTCAGTGTAAGCACTGATAGTCTTATGTATTAGATTGTTACTTGAGTATTAGTACCTGGTACTGTTTCCCAGCAGACAGACAGGGGTTGGACACACACTCAGGACAGCACTGGCCCGGGCGGATCACCAAGTTCTCATTCTGAAACAACACATACAACAGTAATTAAAATAATTTAAATTATGACTGGGCAATATACGACTTCATATCTTTTTTCCTTGTACAATATGAATTTTCTAAATGGAGCGACATTTTTAGAAAAGCTGCGCACATAGCCTGGTACTGAGTTGAACGGGGTATCCCATTATTTCTACAATGGAGCAAAATAAAAATATTAATTTAGAAGTTTTTGGACAATAGGAACAAATATATATTTCACACATCCTAACACCACAGAAATACCGCCAGAGCTTTGCAAACGGGGTGTGCACGTCGTGGTTTGCAGTAAAGCCAACTGCAGTTATGGAAATTATTAAAATTATCTGCAAGCGCAGAAGTGATGAATTTGCGCATTGGAAGGGCTGAATGCGCATAGGGCAATCCACAACTGCATAATCAACTATTTACACGCAAAATGCAGATTTATGAATGAAAAACACAAATCATTTTGAAATAATTACAAGACATATATTGCAAATTACAGTATAGCTGCATACCTGCAGCAGTTGTCATTGGAACAGGATTTCTTGTTGTCTCAAAATGCGGGACAAATGTCTCAAAAAGATCCAAATGTGCAGAGATGATGAATGCACAAATCGAGCAATCCACAAATGCAGATTGGTCTATTCACATGCAAAACTGCCGATCGCTGCATGCAAGTCACAAATTAGGGATTTTGAATAAATTCTAGTTGCATCAATACATTTATTGTTGCATCAATTAATTTTAGTTTTGCATCAATTCATTATATTGAAACAAATATAGCTCCATAAGTCACGTGACACACGTCAATCTTGTCACTTGAAAAAGCTTCATGATCCCACAAAGTTTAAATTAAGTAATTGTACTGTTAATAGTTTGACAAAATGAGAGAACTAGGTCCAGGAAGTGTGTGGAGAGACAGGACAGTTCTATAGAGACAGACTGGAGTTTACACAGCTCTCATCATTGGAGCTGCAGCAGTTCAGACTCCTGCTCTCACACAGAGAGGAACTGGACATTTTCATATCATATCAGCCTCCCTCAGGGGCGATTGTAGAGTTTCAGTTTTAGGGGTACTCAGCACCCTGAGCTCGGAAAGATCCCCGAACAAAATATATTATTTTATTGGAGACTATTTATTGGAGAGTTGTAAGTATATGTTTTAGAGAGTAATAATTAACTTTATTTACAACTGTAGATTTAAAATGAAATCTGACTAATATGTTATGGTTCAGAATTGATCAAAATCAATAAAACCTGTTCAGAGACAACAAGGATTAGCAGTTTGGGTTAGACTGGGATGCAGAGGTTAGCATTGAATGTTGTTGTTGTTGTTGTTGTTGTTTTGTTTTTCATTAATACAGTTAAGCTAATTTCATGTCACCTCAATTCTTTCTTAGAAATTATGCAACTGACATCAACCACACAAAAAAAAAAAGAAAAAAAAAAAAAAAAAGAAGCTAAAGATTTAAGTACAAAATGGGCTGTTTTCCTACCTTTTTGTAGGAACCAGCCCTAGAGACAATAACCAGCCCAGGCCTTTATAAAAGACTGAGCTGCCTCCTCTGCTTGCTGTTCCTCATAAACACAGCTTCATTACTGAGGACAAACTCTCTTATTATTAGCCTTACTGCTAGCACTGTTTAGCCACTTATGCTTTTGCTGACAGTGAATGTCACTAAATCCTCTTTTGATAATTTCTGACTGTGCGCAGCTCAGGCTTCACTCACGTTTTTGTCTCACAAACACATTTATTTTAGTTCAGACCATTTGGCTTGAGATAGTCTAATGTTGTCAGTTGATGTTAAAAAGTTTTTTGTTTTTTTTTCTGCACAGCCGCAGATAAGCACCCCGAACTTTAACTGTATTTGCCTAACTGCAGTCAGAGAGAGTAATGGAGAGAGTAATGGAGAAGTCACCGGTCTGTGCTGCAGGTTCAAGGGGAGGAGAGAGAGAGTGCAGCAACAGTAATGGTTCAAACCATTTGCTGAAGCACCCCTAAAAATGGTCCAGCCTCGCTCCTGGCCTGCCTCATTTATTTGGTTAAATTCATTCTGCCATTGTTGAGTAAAAACTAAAACTTGCAATAAAATATTAGTTTTTAATTATAAACATAAAATTGAATATTTTTGCCATATCACCCAGCCCTACTTTCTAATGTTTTCTAACCAGGCTCTGATAATAGTCACATGTGGTCGAGTGGTCTTGATTATTCCTAATTTGCAATGTTTGGTAGCTAATGTTAATTCCTTCATTATCATTCATTATTATCATCTTTTTAACTTCTGGCACCAGTCTTTGGAATGCAAATATTCTGTTTACAAACACAAAAAGGGTTTATACCATAACACCATTGAATAAAGAAAAAAATGATTGGCGCAAAACTAAAAACTTTGAGAACTACCTCTTTGAATATTTGACTGTACATTTGACTTTATTTTGACTATTATACTGTATTTGAATTGTTTATTTGCTAAGAAACATACATCCATAAGCATTCAAATAGGTTGCATTCACATTCTAGAATATGATGATCTCAAAACCTCAGATGGAGCAGGGGCCAATATTACTGTATAGGTTAGACACTATTTTAAAAGAAATATCCAAACTGAAAATCCACAAATATTGAACCTGGTCATGTTTTTGTCAACAACTGGGTTCACAACCACACACCATAATAATCTTGAGGGTTACTGCAGAGCCTACTGACAGCAGTCACACCTGTGTGTTTGAATAATATCACCACTTTTTGACGCTATAGCAAAGAAATAACTTCACCTTAGGTCATTCGTACTGACTGATAAGGCTTTGAACTTTGTGCCAGTTTTTGTTTCATGTGGATAAGCCCAGAAATTACTGAGATATTAGCCATAAACCACACCAAGACATTTGCATTTTGAATCTTTAGCAGCAGATTCTACCATAGAATTCTATTTTAAATTATAGACCGTTCTCAGTCACGTGACTTGGTTTGTTGGCGCTGCCATTTTGGATGGCAAAAAGCCGGTGTAGCTGGCTAGTGATTAGCGATCATGCATTGAAATTGAGTTCATATTTACCACTTTCGACACCGGTTCAATACTTAATGTTAAATGGTCAGGTCAGACAGCGATATTTAGAGAAATGTTCACTTGTCGATGCTTAAGAGGCATATGATGTCAAAATTACAGTTTACCACACACAATCCGCTTTGGAATACAACAACGTTTACAATTATTTAGTCAATCAAAAAGGCAATGTGAAAAGGCAATATAAATACTTCAGTAAACTAGGCTTTCCACGGAGGTTTAAAAGTCTAAAATTATACATCAGAATTTAAGGCCTTAAAAAGTTGCAAATTTGCTGAGATACAGAGTATTAGGATTTACATGTTTAACCTCATTCAATCTAATGGCAACCAGATTCAGAAAGAAACTTTGAGAAAACAATTTGAACGGCTATTATTTTGTCAATACAGGCATGATATACACTGTTAGAAAGTTTATGTTCTGTACAAAATGGGAATTAAGTTAATTTTATGATTAAAATAGGACATAAGTGTAATTAATGACGATTCCTCAGTATGTCCAAACTGAAAAACAGACTTTTTACCTTTGAACACTGGTTCTGTCCAAAACCAGTCCAATCCAGGATTAGTAACGCTCAATCAGTTTCTATAAATCCACAAGTAAATATCAAGATATATTTCCATCAAAGTATTCCATGTTGTGAAAATAATCCTGTAACCTCCATATCCTCATGCAGAAAAGAACAAATACCAAGCTGTCCTGAACATTGTATTTTCTTTTTCTCCCCAATTTGCTAAATGTCTGTGAAAACGTGTTTACCCTGCTAATAAACCTGAGCAGACAGTAAGAACGAGGCTAACTGACTTCAGATCAGTTTTTACTTTTACTTTATTTGATGATTACAGCAGGAACGATCTTTTATGTGACTTTTTTAAAGAATAAGCTTTGTGAAACAGTGAAACATTAACTTTTTTGCTTAAACAAACAGCTGGTTGATCACAGATCACCAGCCTATATCACAGATATAGGACACATTAAACTATTTTTGATGAGTAAAACAAATTTAATTTGTTAGGCTAACAGACAGCAGGACTGATCCAAATCGGGGCATGACAACCGGCTTTTTCCATCCAACATGGCGGCTCCGTGCATCTCCGCGGAAATCACGTGATCAGATGACGCTGGCTGAGAAGGGTCTATAGGCCTTTTAGAAATCTGTGACATCACATGAACACAACCTATATGAATAACACCTGAACCTAATAACCACTGAACATGATTATGGTATAGCTCAGTTGGCAGGTCATACAACACATATACAGAGTGACTACTGCACACCTCAGTGTTGTGGGTTTGAGTCCGGACGATTTGCTGAATGCTCTCCTCAGTGATGTCTTGTCACTTCTCCACTGTCCTGTCTCATACAAAGGCCAAAAACTAGTCTAGTCTGTTTAGCCCAATTCACTTCCTTAACTAAGAGGCATCTTCTATACATTACACACTTTTAACTGGCGTTTCTGGATGATGTGCTGAATTGCCGCTGCCTGTTTGAGGGTCTGACTATCCAATAGTATTCAGAGAATTCTCCATACTCTCTGACTCTTTTGCTAATATGACACACTGTAGATGGTGTGATATTCAAAGTCTTTGCAATTTGACAAAAAACAGTTCTGAAATTTTGCAAATTGGTGAACCTCTGCTCGTCATTACTTCTGAGGGCTCTCCTTTTCTAAAATGCTCCTTTTATACCCAATCATCTTACTGGAATGTTGCCTAAGTAACATTTATACCAGTTTTATTTTCAGCCTATTGTTTTTTTTATGTTCATGTGTTGCCTGCATTAAATGATTGAAATAATAATATATCTCAGTTTTCACACATTTTTTGTACTTCCTTGTTCCTTGGAAACTGACCATTTTGCAGGTGACTGGGGGACACTCTGCGACCGAACACTGCACTTCTCCATCAGAGCACACACATCTGGAGCAGTGTCCGGGCGTCCACTCCTCCCCATCCCGGTACTCTCTGTCCTCCCAGCGACAGGATTCTGAAACAAGACAAGGTTCAGGTATGGTCAAAACTAGCCTCAGAACAATCTTTAAAAGGAAAGACCAGGACATATGAGATACAAGATCTGAGAGTGAAGGGAACTGAAGCCCTACAGCAGGTAACTGTCAGCCCAGTTCAGAGAAGAAGACAGGAGCAATGACTGTGTTTTGTGTGTTATGACTGCATTTAACTGCTTTTTATTCTGTTCCTCATAGTAGCACTACTACCCCAACCCCAGAACTTAGCACTCCCCAGTAGCAGTATTACAATCAGGGGAATAACATCAGGCCGTGCTACCAATGCACTGGGCCCAGGAGGTTTAGGGGCCCGTAAGAGCTCCTGTAGGCCACATCTCTTGCCACATCTGAGTTTGAAAGATTCATAATAAACAAAAAGAGGACATGACACTGTTAAAGAATAGTTTTTAAAATAAAGAGGCAACACACACCCAAAAAATGTTTACATAGAGGTGCAGATGCTGGAAAACAATTCAAAAACTCAAAAAAAGCATTGCACACTCCGCCATTCAATGTCAAAGCTGTTTTATTTGATTATGTTTATGCAATGCGAGTTTTCAATGCCCTACTGGCTGTGGAAGAGATACCTGGACGATATATTCTGTTTGTTCAAAGGTACCAAACTTGAACTAGAGTCATTTTTTTACTTGAACTCATGTTCCCCATTTCTGTCATTTTCCATTGATTGTGATCAACAACGTTTAAGCTTTTTGAATTTATCGATCATAAAAGAAAATAATCAGCTGTACACAGATTTATATAAAAAACAACAGCAAAAAATTCCTTACTTTGAGCCGACTCCAACCACCCATTACCACTAAAGAACAGTCTTCCATACAGCCATTTTGTAGACTAAAACGTATTTGTTCTAAAAATTAGGATTTTGACAGAAATTTAAATAATATGATTGCTAACTTTGAACAAAGGGGTTATAAAAAGTCAGTTTTGAATGATGCTGCCACAAGGATATAACACAAACCAAGGCCTGATCTTCTGAAAGCTAAATCCTCAAAAAAATCAATCGTGTTGTATTTTCTACTGTATATTCAAAAGGTACAGAGCAGTTTAAGAAAAGTATAACAAAACATTGGCATATATTACAATCAGACCCTTCATTAAATGGCCTTTTTAAAGAACAACCCCTGGTGGTCTATAAAAGAGGAAGAAACCTCAGAGACAGACTTTTACATTCATATCTACCTTCAGGTCAAACGTCAGTATGAACTACTTTAACTCCTATTCCTGATGGAAATCGCCGTTGTGGAAGTTGCAGCCAGTGTAATTATACTTAACGCTGCAATAGTTTTAAACATCTTCATACAGGCAGAATAATACCATATATATCAGAGGAGTCATATCATGCAATACAAAATCAGTTATTTATCTCATCATGTGCACTTGTGGTAAAGCATATATGGGAAAAACAAGTAGGGCATTGAAAACTTGCATTGCAGAACATAGAAGTACCATTAGAAATAAAAATATGAATTATCCTGTGGCAGCACATTTTGTTGACTTTAATCACCTGATTTTGTCTTTAAGATATATTGGTACTGAACATGTTACATTGTCCCCTCGAGGTGGTAACCTGAATCTTCTGAACATTACTGGATCCATCACCTAAAGACTCTTACTCCTCATGGACTCAATATAGACTATGACTTAAAATACTTCCTGTAATAGTGCATTATTGGGAATCACTTTATTAAATGCAGTGTGTCAAAATATTCATGATGCTTTTGTAGCTGATGTTTTTACTTTGAGCTTGTATTTATTAGCATTTGTTTTTAGAATGTACTGGGTATGTTTTTTTTGTGTTTTTTTTTTTTACTGGGTGTGGCCTACAGGTTGTTTGAGACCCTCCCACTCATTGGATGGGATCAGAGCCACCTGGGCTGGTTTCTTTAAACACAGTGTGGTCTAAAAAACATACACTGATCTGACGAAGGCTGTTGAGCCGAAACGTAATCAAATAAAACATCTTTGACATGGAATGGCAGAGTGTGCAATGCTTTTTTGAGTTAAAGGATAGTTTTTACCATAAATTCATTAACTTATTACAAAATGTAAGACCAAAATATATACGTATGTTTAATTGTGTCTAAAAAATCCAGATAAAAAAAGATTGTATTAAAAAAAAAACATAAAAAAAAAATAATTAAAATTGTCCCTTAGCACAGTTTTTTGCAATAAACTGAAATAAAAACAGCTGACACCTATGGTATTATATTATTATAGACAGTCTAATGCATGAGCTTAATGTACTTCAAATATTTAAAGCCCATTCTTAAAACTTGCCCTGGGGCCCCTCATTACCAAGTTATGCGAGTGTAATCCTATAGCCTACCACTCCCCATTAGTAATAGTAATAGTAGTAGTATTAATAGCAATAATAGTAATAGCAATAGTAGTAGTACAAGCTCCTCAATCTGCCAATACAATAGTAGTAGTAATATAGCAGTAGTTGAGTTACAGTAATAATAGTAGTAGTAGTAGTAATACCAACAGTACAAGCTCCTCAATCTGGCAGTACAATAGTAATAGAAAGAGTAATAGTACTAGAAATAGAAGTAGAAGTAGTAATAGAAATAGAAATACGTATATAGAAATACGTAAATAGAAATGCGTCCTTGCTCCTGTCTGTCTCTCCAAACTGGAAGTATGCTGACTACTAAGTACTAAGGCAATAAGTTATCTCTAAATGTTTCTAATAGAACAACCTTTCCAGAATACTAGAAACGACACTGCCTTTCATTTGGGCCTAAAAATAGTTTGTGCCAGAGTCTGAAGTGTCAGCGACGCAGGAAGTAAACACAGAAATGTTTAGTGAGCAGATAAACAGCAGAGGCTTTGTTTGCTCATTTAGTTTGTTGTTAATTAGCAACTAACGTCTGTCTGCGTCAAAACAGCTCCCAGTCTTCATTAGAGAGAGACGAAGCAGAAAACATTTCACTGTTAAACTCAAGACGCTAAAACAAGCCTTATGTACAACACTTATACAGAAAGAAATCTTAGCATTTCTTGTTAGAAATGTTTCTTGTATTGTAATGAATAGAATGATTATAGTTTAGACTGGAGTGTGAATATGTGATGAGAGATATGACTGTGGGGAAGAATTTATAAAGCTATTGGTGTTAAGAAGATCTTTCATGCCATTTTGGAGTAACCTGGACAGTCTGTTTTTGTTTAGTTTTGTTTTTTCAGAGTGAAGCGTTTCTCTCCGGTCGATTTAGACCTGGCCTATCACCGCCGTTTTTCTGCAGCACGTCTGACAAATACTGAAGTAGGGCTGACTACCGAGCTAATTTAATAACTTCTCTGACCTGATTAACGGCATTTAGTGCTTTCCTTCATCACCTGTTGGTTCTGCTGAGGTCCGCGTTATCATTCAGTCCTCTGTGGGATTTTTGTCTTGGTCCTGTTTCCATTTTAACAACAGTGAAGTCCCGCTGACGTCCCACGTAATCACCACATTCAAACAAACCCACTTTTTCCACAAGTCTTTGTACAACTGGCTTCTGCTGCTGTCCCCATTCAAAAATAAGCTGCTCACAGTATGCCATATTCTGGTGTTTTATGGCAAATCTGGCAATCCGCCATGTTTGTTTGGGTCAGCGGAGTGCTGTTAATGTCCTGCCCTTTGTTTCTCTGATTGGTTACTCCATCTGACATTGTTCCGCCACAGAAACTTAAGTTATGTGAAGGGGTACCAGACTAACTTCTTTGTGAGAATAGGAAAAGGCCAGGTTTTTCTGGCCAGCCAGGCTAATTTTGGAGCATTTCATGCCTAATATCAAATTCAATATGAGCTATTGTTTTGTTTGTTTTTTAATTGTAAAATAGTCTCAGTTCATGCACATCATATTGTGAAGGTTGTGAATAGTGAATATAGTAATATATGTTTTCATGAGATTGGCAAACTAATGCTATGTGACTGGCCTCTTGTTGACAGAGGTAACTACTCTGCCACAGAGGACCTCAAGACTGTTCTGGATTTTTTCTCAGTCCTCCAATCACCAAACTGCATTAGCACAGCTGTTAGAAGGCAGACTCATCTAATGGAGCCGAAAGCTCCAGCTAAAGTAGTGCATACAGTAGGCTTTTTATTTCTGCTGCTTTCTTTTTTCGTCAAGGCCCGCCACAGTGATTTGGCAGGTTTTTATTCCAGATGCCCTTCCTGTAGCAACCAGCCACATACTGTGACCTGACAGGCAATGGGAAGTGTCTTGCCAGGAACACAACGACAGTATGCTGTTGATGTGTCACTGAGAAAGACAATTCAACATAAGCTCCAAACAGGGCCTCTCCAATTATTTTCCATTTGTCCACAGGTTCCCCTTACAGCTCGAAAATGGCCAAGCCATGGAGCATACTCCATCGCCCAGTATTTCAAACAGACAGTACAACCTGCAGCTCAAATAATAATAATAATAATAATAATAATAATAATAATAATGCATTAGTCTTATACAGCGATTTTCTAGACACTGATGATGACTTTACAATTTGGTGCATTATTCATTCATTCCTCAGTCACACTTGGTGGCAGATGTGTGGCTGCCATTGTGTGCCTACGGCCTGTCCAACCACCACAAACTCCCCATCATACTGACACCCTCACACAGGCAAGGTGGGTGAAGTGTTTTGTCCAAGGACACAACAACAGTATGAAATGCTGGCAGTGGGGCTTGAACCGCCAACCTTCAGGTTAGTGGGCAAGTGTCTCTACCTGCCGCAAATATCCTCGCTTACCCTTTCTGCAAATGGGACAGGAGCAGAAGCACACCCATTTTTTGTTTCTTTTAAAATAATTTAGGACACCTCTAGATCAGCATTTTATGTTTTGTTGGTCAGAAAACGCAATAATTATTGAAAAAACTAGGTCCCTGTTACTTTAAGAACCCTCGGCCCAGCTGCTGTCATGCCCCTTCAGATGTGCTGTCAGCGGTGGGTTTGTTTGGTTTCTGTGGGGGAAGTGTGAGCTGAACGGGACTGGGACGTGAGGGGGGAGAGGCATGGTCAGGTGGAAATGGCAGACATCGGTGCAACAAGATGTTTCTTTCCTTTCAGGAAGTCAGCGTAAATAAATAGAGGATTACTCAAATATGCGTGAATGAAAGAAAAACCCAACTCCAGGTATGTTTTTGATGCAGTCTCTACAGCTTACACAAGTATACATGTTTTTTGTATACATTACTGAAGGTCTGTAACATGTGTCACTTTCAGAGTTTCAGGCAAAAGTTACATCTGTAGAACTCACACCAGTCCAGGACCTAAAACAATTACAGATGAGGGCGCAGAAATTTGGACTTGAGGGTGCATCCTGTAGAACCAGACCTGAAACTAGGCTTTTATTAGAATGCTTAGCTTTTTTTGACACTCCTCTCAAAGTGTGCTGGACTGACCCACCCCAAACCACTCCGTATCTAAATCTGTTGTCTTTTTGTCTCACCTCCGTTGCGGACACACTGAGGACAGCATTCTCCTTTGGGGGTGAAGGCGATGTGTTCCGGGGGGCAGACCAGAGCGGGACAGGACAGGGCTGAACAGGACACGCTGCCCCCAGAGCACACGCACAGGGAGCAGGGGGCAGGGCTCCACTGGGACTGGTCCTGGACAAGAACAATACAATAGAGCTGCCATTCCCAAAGTCAAGACTGTCGTGGCCCCCTTAAATTTCCGAAAATCCCTTGCATACCCCCAACTACAGAACTTACCTATATTCAAAAGACTATGTCATGTTTTTCTCCATATTATATTTTAATAATATTATTACAAAAACACTGACTGTGGGTTAAAATTTGTTTTAAAGTAAGTTTTTAAACAGGTAAACAACTGTAATTAATTTCAAATGAGATTTTTTCTTTGTACTTAATGTTTGTTGGTACTTAATATTTTCATTGACTAATTGTCTTTTTATATTTTTGTATGTTTTATTTGTTTTTTATGAACCAAAACCATGAGTCTGAAATAAATAATGAATATAAATTTTAATTGAATTGAAAAATAGACAACCTCTGGGGGCCCTCCTGCAGTACCTTCATGGACCCCTAAGGGGCCCTGGACCCCCTTTGGGAACGACTGCAATAGAGGTATAAAAGGAAAAGTTGTACAGTATATTTAACAACTAATATCTGAAGTCCCAACACATGCTACAGTACTTATCCCAAAAGTACATCTGAGGAAAGAGAAGTACACATTTACACTGTCCCATGTTACACCTACGTACCCCATACGTGAGCCCCTCGTACTGACACGAGCCGTGGGACGAGGAGATGCATTCAGGGCAGCACTTGTTGGCAGGAATTCTCAAACGTTCGCCCTGAAAAACAAAAAAGTGTCACGTCATGTTACTCTAACTCTCAACAGTATAATTAATATAGTATTAAAGGTGCAGTGTGTAGTTTTAGTGGCCTCTGGTGGTCAAGTTCCATATAACACACAACTGACATGATGTTAGAGGGTGAAATCAAAACTAAGCCAGAACTGAACCAGAACTATCCCATGATTAAACCAGGACTAAAACAGCATTAAACCTTAACTACCTGATCCATTTTGCAATCAATTCCATAGATGCTATTTTTTCAGTCATCAGTACAGCCTATATGAAGCCATTTATGGGGAAAAAAAACTCCTATAACTTATCTGGGCCGTATGTTACAGAGGGGGAATTTTGCCAAGGTACAAATGTAGCCAATCCCACTTGGATCAGGGACACATTTATAGGTAGAGTCCAAGCGCGTGCACAGTTGTATGCAGAAGCAATGGTGGCTGCTAATCCGAGTGGCAAGAAACCTATTCCAGCTCTAGCTACTACAGCTTACACAGCAAAACAGCCCAAAAAAAGAAAACCGGAGATAGAGAAGACAGAAGTAAAGTGTTTATCAAACGTCAAAAGAAATAAAGCGCTAGTAAATATCGGAAATGCATTCACGAGATGGACTGGATGAGCTAGTTTTTTTACTTCTTGACATTTAAGAAATGGTAAAATCTTGATAGAATATAGTAGCTAGTAAATGATTTATGTGCGTTATATGCACAGAGCAGGCATGAGAAGTGTAGGAGGAGTCAGGGAAGAGGGAGGGGGGCAAACTGGAAAGTTGCAGTACTTTATTCTCACCACTTGGATGCAAGATCAGGTAGTTTAGCTTTAACTAGCTTTGCATTTTCAAAACTTTTACCCTTGGTGTTGAGGAAATTCAGACAAGACCTTGCACTAAACCAGGTTTAACAAAGAACTAAGCCAGGGTTAAACCAGAACTAAACCTAGAACTAAACCTAGGACTAAACCAGCACTAAACCAAAACCTGAAAGCAAAATTAGGACTAACCCAAAACCAGAAAGCAAAACTAGGACTAAACTAGTACTAAACCAGAACTAAACCTAGGACTAAACCTAGAACTAAACCAGGACTAAACCTAGGACTAAACCTAGAATTAAACCAGGACTAAACCTAGGGCTAAGCCAACACTAAACTGGAACTAAACCAGAACTAAACCTAAGACTAAACCTAGAACTAAACCAGAACTAAACCTAGGACTAAACCGGGTCTAACCTAGAACTAAACCAGGACTAAACCTAGGACTAAACCTAGAACTAAAGCAGGACTAAACCTAGGACTAAGCCAACACTAAACTGGAACTAAACCAGAACTAAACCTAAGACTAAACCTAGAACTAAACCAGAACTAAACCTAGGACTAAACCGGGTCTAACCTAGAACTAAACCAGGACTAAACCTAGGACTAAACCTAGAACTAAAGCAGGACTAAACCTAGGACTAAGCCAACACTAAACTGGAACTAAACCAGAACTAAACCTAAGACTAAACCTAGAACTAAACCAGAACTAAACCTAGGACTAAACCAGGTCTAACCTAGAACTAAACCAGGACTAAACCTAGGACTAAACAGGGCTAAACCAGAACTAAACTAGGACTAAAGTAGTTTTATCTTCTAATGGCTGAAACTGGACTAAACCAAAACTGAACTACAGTAAATCAGGTGTAACAAAGCCTGTACTAAATCAATATTAACTTGGTCTAAACTACATCTAGTTTAAACCAGGACTAAATTGTGACTAAACCTGATCTAAACCAGACCTAAACCCCCAGATCTGCAGAGAAAATGTCTTTAGTTGAATGGAGAGACAGGAGGAGAGCGTCTGGTGAAATTAGCCTGAGTAATGAGCAGCGTCTGTCCAATCCTCTATACTCCATTGATTCTCAGTGAGGTGGAGGAGTTTAAAGAGCCACTCTCAGAGTATGGACAAAAGAGCACGAGCAGAGGCTGAGTCTGCCATTGTCTTCATTAAACCATCAACTCAAATGCTCACGGCTCCAAAAACATATATTTGTGAAGGCGGGCTCTAAAGGGCTACTGGTGATACAAGACAAGATAAAGTTAGGTCACTAGTACACGCTACAGTACACTGAGCTACTTTCTTCTGTACTCATTCATGTCATTTCTGAATATAATTAATTACAAAATAAAAGCTTAGCAGTTGTCTCCAAGCAGAACATCAATGTACCATAAGCTAAAAGAGGAGAGTATTTTAAGTTAAGCCATTGATAGAGAACTATTAAGATTTGTTGGTCTGAAAATAATACAATACGATCATGATAATATGGTGCTGATACGATTTGTACTTTGATTTCAATATTTTCAACTTAAATTTTAAAAATCCAGTCCACTTATAGACATCATTATACAAGAAACCAAGTCATGTTTCCAAAAGTCAGTCTTTATTGTTTATCAAGTATTTATACTTAGTTGTGTGTCAGTATTTATAGTATCTATTGAAAAGAAATGGAGTTGTCTTGAGAGAGCATTTAAATGTAGGTGTTTGATGAGCTTTCTATCGATTGTGCCTGACGGAACAGCACTCATCTGAGTCCAAATGGCATATTGAAAGCTTGCTATAAAAGTCTATTTGGCTGAGGAAACAAATGAAGTGATAATTATTTTCTCTTCTTGATTGTATAATTGATTTGTATGAGTGAGAACATAAACTTTTCATGTAGCCATACTATACCATACTTTAACATCCTATCTGTCAATCTCAGAGGTGTAGTACCGTTAATTCAAAACATTATCTGATGCAACAAGTAGGAGATCAAAAAAAAAGTTATTTAAGTTATTTTGAAAGTATTTTGCTACCATATTCTTACTATAACACCAAGGTAAAAAAAAACAACTTTACATTTTAAAAATGTACTTGCGTAAAAGTAACTTTTCTCCCCCAAAATCACTCGAGTTAAATAAGGCTAATGATTTAGAATAATATTAAGCCTTAGTTAAGTATTATTTAAGGATTAGTGACCAGTTAACTGATTATTTACAAAGCATTACTTCAACATTAAATAACACCATTGAGTTATAATCATTGTTATTACTGTTTAATTCTTTAGTAAAAAGCTCATGTAAATCTGTGCAAAATTATAAACACCGTTAATTTGGGATCTATAAACTGTTTATAAAATTTGCTTAATTTTAATTTTCTTAAGAACTTAATTCTTCACAAAACGTACTTACTTGAGCAAAAGTACTGCGTCTAGTTTAGTTAGTTTCCAGCACCATCAGTTCTACACAATAAAACTCATGTATTGTTCTTCGTTTGACCTTGACTATCATAAAAGTCTTAAAAACATATATTTACATAATCTCCATATAATCAGCATAAATAAAAGTCTTACCCTCTGGACGTCACACTGTGGGTTTGGACAGAGCGTGTCTTTACAGAGGACCACGTCTCCATGACACCCGCACTCCACACAGAGGTCCTGTCTCCAGGAGGAGCCGTTCTGGAAGGACATGACCAGGGACGTTAGAGAAGAGGGTTCAAAAACACAGTCATACTGGCAGTGACATAACAGTACATGCAGGATAGGGCTTGAGTCAGAGAGCTCATGAACTTATGGCGGGAAGGTGATTGTCCTGATGCTGTGTCAAACTTGCATAACATAAGGTACACACTGAGCATCCTAAAGCCCTCTTTATACAGGAAGGATGCTACCGAGCTTGAACAACTCTATGCTTTTGAACAACAGAGAGCAGCCAGTGGATGTCTGTCATCAGTGACCTGCAGGACAGGACCTGCAAGTACTTCTCCTTCACAATGATCATGATTAGAATCAATTAATCTGAAGAGGCTTAACAACGGAACTTCTCCTCTGGCATTAAGTTAAATTGAATAGGTCAGGATAACTTTATCATTGTCCCTGAAATCTGTTCTCTGTAATTGACCCCTCCAGTGTCTCAGCCATCAACTGTGCAGCAGTGCAGAGTCCAGGGGCCCTTTTCCAGATCTGAGCCAGGATCCTGGTCAGAGTCAGGAGTAGGGCTGGGTACCGTTCTGATTTTTTTGATACCAGCTCTTAAATAAGTCATTTGATACCAATAGCCTACAATCATAAAACACAATTACTGAATAAAAGACCAATTTTTGGAGCAAAATTCTTAGCTGTAAGTTAAAACCAGTAGTTTGTGTGGTTTATTCTGTGTTATTGGTTGATTCATTCATGCAAAGGAACATTAAATGTCCCACTAGGTATCAAAACTTGGTATCCAATAAAACATTTTTTTGGATACCAGTAGTATTGTAACGTTTCTTTTGATACGACAAAAGTATCGTTTCACAGTACCCAGACCTACTCAGAAGTCCTTAGCTGTTTCAGTCCTGATTTATGTTCATTCAGAGTTGGATCCAGTAGAATCGTGCAGACCACAGCTTAGTCCTAGTTTAGACACAGTTAAGTCCAGGTGAAGTCCTGGTTTGGTCCTGGTTTAATTCTGTCTTAGGCACAGTTTAGTCCTTATTTAGAGATGCATTTTCTTGAGTTATTTCTTATTTTAGTCCTGATTTAGGTTTATTAAAGGTGCTATAGTATATACTTTTTATATTTCATAAAAATGATCTATGTCTGTCCCAAGAGATGAGGTAAACATGGTTAAATCAAATATTAATTTTACTGATAACAGTGGAACAGTTGATTAAGTCACAATTAAAAATATATTTTACAAAATGGCGAAGTGGTTTTGTTTACATTTTTTGTTATGGTTCTAAAACTGCAATAACAATCGTCGAATCAGAAAAGCAGAAAGACTGGCAACCGTTTTCAAACCAGTACAAGCACATGCTGCTTACAGTACCTTTAAATATGGTACTTGGAAACCCAAATATTTTCTGAGGTGGTACTTGCTGTCAAATGTTTAAGAATCACTGCATTAGAGGTTAATGCTTGGGCACCCAAAACCCAGACTTATACCAGGTCTAAACCAGAACTAACCAGACAAGAGAAAGGGCACAACTCCACATTATTAACCTCTCTAGAGCCTGGAAAGCCCTGTTTAGCCCCTGCTGCCCTTTGGCTTGTCTGACGTCCATCAATAATAATCATACATTTCAATGACAGTGGTTTATGAGCCCCTCAGAGCTACGGCCAAATCAATATCCATCGCTGCATATTCTCACCAATACATCACAACTTCCTCCATAAATCTGAGGGAGCCGTGATTCATTATGACACTAATGGGAGAGATGTCCGTGGGCAGCTGGGACTGGGGACTGTCCAGGGGGCTACTGAAGGGGACCGGGACAGTCATAATAGAGATTTGTTCTATTAAAGATGGAAACGTAATGGGTAGAGGACATAATAAAGGTTTTACGAAGAAATTTGGTTGGAATTTTAATGTTTAGAGGAGTGACAGCTCAATAGAAAGACAAAAATAGGGATGATTATTTAACATTGCAAGGACTAGATCAGAAGTTCTCACTTTTCACTCCAAGTACCACCACAAAAAATATTAGGATTTCCAGGTTGCATCTTTAACTGACTAAAATGGGCCTAGATTGAGGCTTAAGCAGAACATAACCGTGTCAAAACCAGAACTTAACTGTGTCAAAGCTGGAACTTAACCACTTCTAAGCCAGAACTTAACTGCATCTTAAAAAGTCAGATTGAGTTGGTTTGGACATGTACAGTGAATATTTATTGGAAGGATGCTGAGGTTAGAGCTGCCAGGAAACAGGAAGCCTAGAGGAAGACCACAGAGGAGATTTATGGATCTAATGAAAGAGGACATGAAGTTAGTTGGTGTGGGAGAAGGAGATGCAGAGGATATTGTTAGAGGGAGGTAGAGGATTCGTGGTACAAAACACCCTTTCAGCATGATCATTATGAACGTTTCACAACAGAACAGCTGAGGCATGAGTCACGTTTATCTCCAATTAAAGCGGTTCCACATGTGTTCAGAGTTTTCTCACAAACACAAACATCCACAGTGACGTTCTGAGCCGTAACCTGCAAAATGAGCTGCACCTGCTCCTCTGCACCTAACAGCTGTGTTCATTACACTACAGGATCTATTGTTTCTTTACAGGCCCAGAGCACCATGAGTGGACAATCTGAGTTCTAGTACAGTCAACACCACACTACTTGTCTCTTTCTCTGCACAAACTGAAACGTATTAGAGTTAGAAAGGAACACCTAAAATTAGGGATGCACCGATACCACTTGTTTTCAAACCGATACGAGTACGAGTACTTCAGTTTGAGTACTCGCCAATACCAAGTACCGATACGAGTACTTATATAGGGGTAACTTTATAGTTTATACAGTCACACTGCTGTATGTCATTCATCCCATACCGTGTCGTCTTTTTGCCGTCTATCCCCGCTCTGCGATGCTAAGTTATTTTTACATCAGAGTGGTTTGAACACAGCTAACCATGGCTAAAATTTGCTGAATATGGACATGTTATACCTCATTTTAAAGCTTAGATTCTCCTCTATTCAGTCGCTAAAATCATTTTAAAGACAGATTTAGCATCTGCGCATCACCTGCGGAGATTCGCCATTACATACAGGAGCTAACACAATTAGCAACGGTACTTCTTGTGTTTTATCAGACAACAACTGCTTCAGACTCCGCGCTTATATCATTTTCGGGACAACTAGGACAACAAAAGGACAACTTCTTAAGTTTTAGGACTCACGTATGATTTGGGATAAGTCATGGTTGAGCAGAATGTAGAGCCAGTTTTGCTTTTATGTCAATACAGTTCACTTTGAAATCCTTCTGCACGTCTCTCACTGCTCATGCTGAGAGGGGAAGGTCACGTGACAGCGCTGTAAAGTGGTATCGGTTGTTGGTATCGGGCCACATTTATGAATACGAGTACGAGTACTTAGACATGGTATCGGTGCATCCCTACCTAAAATTAATGAGTAAACTAAAGAAATTAAGGCTAAACTTAACCTAAAGATTGGCAGTTTGATCCCTGCTCCCCCCTATTTTGTACTACCATTGTGTCCTTGTGCAAAACACCTTTTACACTTTCCCTCCAGTGTCTTTGTCATTGGTATATGAATGTGTTAGTGCAGTATGGCTGCAAAGTCTCCATCAGTCTGCCCCACCACCACTGTCTGACTGAGCAGTGAATGAATAATGGACTCAGTTACAAACTGCAGTATAAATCTAATCCATTATTATTATAAACCTAGACTCAATTTCAAGTCATCTGACAGGACAAAACCAGGGTTAAACCACTACTAAGCCAGGATTACTTTTAAGCGCTAAAAAGTACCTGACATTTAAGGTCAGTTTTAAAGCTAACTTTGAGTTAATGGTGCTGAGTTTAGTTCAATTTTAGTCCTAATTCAATTCTAGTTTAGTCCTGATTTGTCCAAAATTTGTCCTGAATTTGTCCTGGTTCCATCCTGAATAAGTTCTGGCTCAGTCCTGGTTTAGTCCTGGTTCAGTCCTGAATTAGTTTTGATTCAGTCCTGAATTAGTTTTGAGTCAGTCCTGGTTCAGTCCTGGTTCAGTCCAGTATACTCCTTGTGCCAGTTTCAAGCCTGGATAAATGAAGAGAGTTGCATAAAGAAGGGCCTCCGACACACTAGGAGGCAGGTGATGTACTGTAGCATTACTACAACCTGTTTACTACAAACTTTATGCCATGTATGAACTAAAACAGTGTTTAGGCTTTAAACAAGATGAATATTTCAACTACATACAAACTCCCAGCAATCCACTTTTGGGTCCCACCCCACAAGTTTGGAAACAATGGGTATATATGAATATATACAAATGCTTTTTTTCTGTCTAAAAATAGTTTCTCGTTAGTCTTCTGGTTGGGGGCAGGGGCAGGTCATAGGTGTGTGTTCCAGTTAAACTCAGGTCGGTCCCATCAGTCCACTCCCTGTTTGGGGTAAAGAGGTTTTGGGATTGAGCCGGTCCCGAGAGACAGCAGCTCAAATGGACTGACCCCGGAGGTCAGCTCCACTGCTGCTGTACACCGCTCCCATTATTTCACACTGTGGGGCGGCTGCAGACGGCTCAGGCATGTGATGGGGCCTAAAGGAACACTGTTTTTTTACACTGAGGAAAACGTCCTCAGTGTCGTCCTGATTTAGTCCTTTCTTATTTAGTTGTTAAGACCTGGTTTAGTACTGGATCTGTCCTGATTTAGTAATGGTTTAGTCCAGGTTTAGTGCTTGTTAAGGACTGGGTTAACCCTGATTTAGACCTAGTTTAGACCTGATTTAGTCATTGGTTTAGTCATAGTTTAATCCTAGTTCAGTCCTGGTTTAGTCCTGGTTTAGTTCTTGTTTTTAGTCCTTCCTTGTTTATTTATTGTTAAGGCCTGGTTTAGTACAGGTTTATATTTGTTAGGAACTGGTTTAGTCCTGGTTTAAAATCTAAGTCAGCACTAAAGCAGAACTAAAATCAGGTTAAACTCAGATTAAACAGAGATGGAAGAAGCACTTAAGTAAAAAAAAATACTATTACTGAAAAATAGGACTCAATAAAACATTACAACAGTGATAATAAAATATTAAAATCAAAGCTTACTTAAGCAGAAAGTACTTACTGATGGCGCTACTACCACTAGTACTACATCCTCCATTACTACTATCACTACTACTACTACCATCATCACTACTACTGCTGCTACTGATATAAATGCCATTACTACGCCTTTTATTACTACAACTCCTAATTCTACAACTAATAGCCTACTAACCACATTGCTCCCAAGGTCAAACACAGTTTTCTTCCTCTTTTCCTTCTAAATTTCACTCAAGTAAAGTATGTTATAGAAAATTCATTCAAATTTTCTTGAAAAATAAATATAGAAAATGACTTGAGTAAAAGTATGTGGACTTGGTCCCCAGCCCCTCGTCCTTGTCTTAAGTCCTGGTGGTAGGGTGTTGCTGACTGTGTCCTTCAGAGAAACTATCTCATTTCCATATAATCAGTGAAACTCCACTGAGCTGTGTTAAATGCTGGCAATTAAAGATGGCCGCCCTGAATAAATTAGAATTTGCTTAACTCGAACATTTATATTTATTCAGTGGAAAAACTCAGGGACACAGCTGTTGACCTCGACAAGTGCAGCTATTAACACACAAACACTTACACTACGCATGACTATAGTGGAAACGTTTTTCATGGATGTGGAGCCAAGTATAGTCCTGAAATGATTTAGTTCTGAGTTGATCCTGGTTTAATCCTGGTTTTCCTTTTCAATTGTTGGTTTAAACCTTTTGTCTTCGTTACTATACCAGGACTATAACTGGGCTTCAATCAGAACTCCAGGACTAAAACTATAGAGTTAACTACCTATGCCAGGACTAAAGCAGGACTACACAGCAGTAGTCACCTAACTTAAAGATTTAACTATGTTATACTGTTGTTTCCTCCTTAAAAACAGACCTGAAGTAGTATTTTGTTTCATTCACATGTTTAAGTAATCCTGTCTGCTGAGGTGCTGCCCTTCTCAGGAGCTGAAAATGCTCGGCCTCACCACTCTGCATGGACACATGAAACCCCACCCACACCAGGAAGCACTGACCAATCAGCAAGCTCTCTACATCCAGTCTGCTCTCATTTATTTATCAAAAAAATGGTGTACAGCTCTGTTTCCACTGATTACTCACAGACACTTGTCATTTTGGAGTAAAATGGCATCATACCAAATTTTAAGGAAGTAAAATGCTTTTTTTCCTGTTTCTGTTCAAAAAAGCACAACACAGCTGCCCTCTGCTGATTTATTCAACTGTTTCTTTAAAATAGGAGTAAAGCAATTATAAGAAACATTTTCTTTCAGTCAGATGATGTTTTTAAAGGTTATAAAACGTGCTACTGTCCAAGAGGCGACCAAGATTGGTATAAAAAATATAAATAAAAGCATAAGATAGCCCCACCAAAGTAGCCTGGCCAGCCAGACTAACGCTTTTCCTATTCTATACACAGAAGATAGTGGTTCCTCATTGTTTGAGTTCCATTTCTATGGCTGGAACAATCACAGGCAGATTAACCAATCAGAGAAACAAAGGGCGGGACATAAGAGTGCACCGCTGACCCAAACAAACATGGAGCTTAAGAAGAATTGTTGCTAGGTTTTACCGTAAAATATATATATAACAAAGTATACACTGTATTATTAGCATATCTGTACTTATTTCTGAACGGAAACAGTGCTAAACACTGTTAATCAGGTGAAAAAAGTTAAGCTGAATAAACCGTGTTATTTTGTGACAATGCAGAAGAGTTGCACTGTCACCTTCTGTTCCACAAATACACTAACAAATGCTGAATTTAAGTTTTATAAAGACATAGAGACATACGGGAAAACAAAGGGGTCCAACAGTCCAAATTCATGCATAAAATATAATTGCTAGCTAGTATTAGCTGCCTATAACATGCATTAATGTTAAGTTACTTCCAGGGATGTAACAATATCCAAATCTCACAGTAAGATATTATCATATTAGCCTTGCGATACAATGTTTATTGCAATATTGTGGAAATGCTCACCATAACAACATTTATTATATAAAAATGCCCTGTCAAGTCCTTGTTGCAATAATTATTGTCATACTTTCATGTTTTATCTGCTCTAAAGTGTGACAGATAACTAAGTTTTCATCTGGATCACATTAGTTCTGTCAGACAGCTTTAAACAGCAGCTCACAAACAGGAGCCATGAGCAATGACCATATAAGGAACTTCCCCTTCTTGTACATCATGGACACAAGGCTCTTGTAAACAAACAGCAGTCTCTTGAGACAGCACTGCTCAGGAGTCAGCACAGAGGCAAGAGTTTATATGGTTTTCAGTGTGAGTCCAGTCTGAGTCTGTTAGTGTGAGTGAGTTAGTCGCACAGAGATGGAGAGAGAGAGGAAATAAACGAGCAAAGCATCACTGTGCCGCAGGTGAATGTAAAAAGTTGATTTAGTAAACTTTTAGTGCATTATTTACTAACCTTTTGAATCCTCTGCTACAGAAAACAGCCATGAGTCTTAATGTTCATTGATTTATCCTGCTAACACTGCTAAAAACATCCACCATGTTGGCTCAAATGGAGCAAAGGATCAAGGTCTATGTAGTTCTCTCAGCTTTTTACCATGGCGCTGCAACAAAATTATATATTTTCGCTCGGGCAGAATACTGTTTGATACTGTAACGAGACTACGACGATATCGAGAGACTTTTGCTATCGATATCTCGATATTGCCAATACTGTTACATCCCAAGTTACTTCAAAATGTAACTTTCTCCTGTACAGACATGGTGAGTGTAATTCATCACATTTAACCTAAATGTAAATTTGTTGAGGCTTGATTGAATCATGGCTCGACTGTAACCCAGTGTTAGAGCAGCTGATTCACTGGCATTATCATTAGCATTAGCATTAGCTTGGCTGTATCTCAGACAGTCTTTAAGGAACAGCTTAAGCCACGACTCCCAATAGGTCTATTTACTATAACTCTAGGTAGAAGTCAGTCCACAAGCTATGCTTTTCTGGCTGAGTTTTATGAAACAACCTTCACATAGCACAATATCTGGAGATGTCTCGCTGGGCCATTTTTTTTTAATTATTTGTTTGATTGTGTTCTTTTTCGTGTCATTTCACTGTTAAAGACACCATGTTAGAAATGACTTGTTCATCAGAAAAAGTCCTACTAGACCACGCCCTTTACTATGATGCAATGCCTACTGTATCTATTAGTAACCAGCATGCGGTCTATTAGTCTAGTCCTAGTTCAGACTACTCACAACTTCCCCTATAACCAAAAAGGCTTTTAAGTCACAAACACCATTTTTTTACTTATAAAGGAGCCCAGTGGTACCCTTTCAAAGTCAGTGTCAGTAGAAACAACAGCTTATAAAAGTATGAATCATCTTTGTGAATGAAACCAAAGGCCTGAAGTGTTGGCTCTAAGTGGATTTATACTAAACACATTTTCCATTCAACGTGCACAATGAAAGTGAACAGGCTCCTGAATTATGGATCAGATAAAGACGGCTGGGATTTCCCTCTAAAATGCTAAACTTGCTGCTGCTTCTCATTTTCTCCAAAACGTGTTGTAAACTCAGAGTTTTTCATCAGGACTAAAAACGGCAGACAGGAGGTGAATTATTGAGAGGAAAGCGCTGTTTTTTGTTGTTGTTTTTTTTCTCAGGGAGAGAAAGAACAGCACTAAATCAACCTTGGCCTTGTCACAAATGCAGCGCCTCACTGTGTCGGTGGCCTTACACTGATTTACAGCAGAATTATCCTTCAGAGGCAGTTAGGGCCATTTAGTGAAGAGGAAGACAACTTTTGGAGATAAAAGTTATAGGGCTGAACGATGTTAAAAACAAAAATTGTGTGGAATATTGCAACAATGATATGACTGGTGACAGTAGGTGTAAGGTGATGAGGGGCCCCAGAGCAGGTTTTAGAATGGGCCCTTAAGTTATAAATCACATTTAGTCTATATGTCAATATCACATACATTTAAGTACTTTAAAAGTGTGATGCAATTTCTTAACGTCGACTAATACCTTAACGTTTTTTTGTTTTGTTTTTTGTTCATGACTAAACTTTGAAACATTTTAGAAAGAATTATGCACCATACTTTTATTTTCCATCTTTTTTAATCATATGAAAAGTTTTTTTGTCCCAAAATGGAGTGCTGTGTAATTTATAGCCCAGAATGAATACAACACACTAAAAGTGACTATAATTAAGAGCTCTCAATGGGGCCCCCTTCATGTCCTGGGTCCCAGTGCAGCCTGATGTTACGCCTCTGACTAGTGATATTTTGGTATCATTAAAAAAGTTTGAAGCATAGACAGAAAAACTTAAATTCAGTTTTCAAGGTGCTATGAGCAGTATATTATATATATATATATATTTCATAAAAATTACCCACGTGTCCCCAGATATTATGTAAATATTATTAATTCAAATATTTGTTTTACTGATAACAATGGTACAGCTGAGTTACTAACAATTAAAAATATGTTTTACAGTTGTTTACATTTTTTGTTTTGGTTCCAAAACTGCTTTGCCGATTGTCCAATCAGAAAAGAGACCATTGTTTGATTTAGACTGCAGTACTGCTTTCATAGCAGTACAAGAACATGCTGTGTACAGTACCTTTAACGTCTGAAGAGTTACTGAGGACTGGGGCTAAATAAATGATTTACTAAAGACTAAACCAGGTCTAAACCAATTCTAAAGCAGGTCTAAACCAGGCCTAACCACTATGAAACTATGTAGGTTTTTAATAGAAGATAATAAAATTGGTAGCACAGTTATGAAAGACATGGCAGACTAAAGCTTGTCTTTAAAGCACTGAGGAATGTGTCACTTTTGTCACTCTCACAGCTGTCATTAATCTGAGGCCTGCCATCGGACTTCCTGTGACCTTTGACCTTTCCGTCTGCCCACTCTGAGGTTACGCCGGCGCCCTTCTGAGGAAACATTATCTCACTGCCATCAGAATGACACCAGCTCCTCCCACACAGTGCCAAGGAAAACCAAAGAGCGTGAAATGGGTCGCTACTCACTCAATTATTTCCACATCCACGGATTATGCAGTACTGAGCAAAAGTCTCTACCTCTGCCAAGATATAGTGCCCAGACCTTGTACTTCAGGGGTAAATGCTTTAGTTTCCATTGAGCCGTAAAACCCTGACAATGGTCTTCCTAACACACATGGTAGAAAACGGACTAAAACTTATCATTTGTTCGTGAGTGAAGTTAGTATCTTCAGTCCAACCAGTCATCTTCTAGTTCAGAAGTAAATGCTTTATTCATCGAGCCACAAAACCTTCATATCTCACAATGGTAACAAATCCATTAAAACCATTATTTTGTTACTGACTGCTTGTGGCTGTAGTTAGTATGTTTGTCCCTCTCTCGCAGTGTTCAAAATACAGTACCCTGACCAAGACTCAAATCAAGGATCCTCTAGTCCAGGGGTAAATACTATGATCATCAAACCACAAAGCTTTTTTTTTTTTTTTTTTTGCAATGGTATATGAATTCACTAAAACTAATCACAGGTTTCTTTACTGACTCCTTGTGGCCGGGGTTGGTATGTTTGGCCCAATCTTGCAATGGTAAAAATACAATGCTCAGACAAAGACTGGGCATTGTAAAAATAAGGGATCCTCAAGTCCAGGGGTAAATACTTATGCACTGAGTAGCAAAGCCTTTGTGAATACACTAAAACAGTTTTTCTCTACTGACCCCTTGTGGTTGGAGTTAGTATCTGTGGGTCAGTCTTGCAATAAAGTGTTACAGATTCACACTAAAAACTAATACTGGCCCATTGCTGACCTTTTCTGAAAATGTCATCAAAATCTGAGCATTGTTTTTGGAGTGATCTTGCTAAAAAAAAAAAAATAAAAAATAAAACATAACCTCTTATGCATTATACTCGTCTAGTTGGACGCTTGAACATTTTGAAGTCAGACGCTTCATTCGCGCGTCCAATTTTGCTCTGTTCGCGCGTCTGAACACATTTGTTTTGACGCGCGAACAATTCGCATCATGGGAGGAGTCTGTTGTGCCAGGGTAATGGCCGCTCATTCAGGGCTAAATTCAACTGAGGCCACGCCGGTTTGCTCACCTGTGTCCCGGGTCGGTGCGAGGACATGTCCCCAGGACACTACTGCTGTTTTTAGGCACTCAACACCAGCAGCAGAGCGGAGATATGGAAGAGTTTTTTCTTGTTTAATAGCGGTCTCTAGTGGTTTTAGCGGGTTATAGGCTAGGCTAGCAGTCAGTACACAGACTGTTTTTGCTGTTTTGGGAAGTACAGTAACTGCTAATCCAACGAGCTCAGCTCAGCACACACTAAAGTTAAGGTCCCCTCTAATGTCTTGTCACTATCTTTTTGACTGCTGTCTTTATAAAAGTAGTAGAGCTGCTGCAGGCTGTAGTTTATAGCTCCACGTTCACATTGACAGCTTCGATAAGTCCACCGTGATTGTTTTGATGGATCTCTGCTTTCTACGTCCTCCCACGTCACTGCAGGAGCTAGATCCTGATTGGTTAACGCGCCGCGAATATTCGCCAAAGTTCAGATTTTTCAACTCGGGCGTCGAGGGCGTCGAGAGCGTCAGGCGCTCGATTCGCGCGTCAGACGCGTCGACGCTCAATTCGCGGCCGCGCTATTCGCGCGTCAAAACCCGATTCGCGCCGCGCTAGACGCTTGATTTGCACCTGCAGGATGTCTAGACCCGCGTTTACATAGACTTAACATGTAACCAGACGCCCCAGACGCCTCAAACGCGTCCGGTGTGAACGCAGCATTAGGCAAAGCTACTAAATATTTTACAATGTGCTAAAATGTCAGGGTGCTTGCTCATAAATACACAAATATTTCTATGTGTTTTGGCCCAAAGCGACTGATATTATCTTATACAAGCTACTACAGTGTACACTCTCCATGTAACTCAAAATTAACTGACTCTAACTAACTCATTGACTTCCATTCATTCTGTCAACAGTAAGACTAAATAAGGTCTTTGGGCTTGTTATTGGAGCCAAACCCAGGGGCATTTTTCATTTTTTTACAGCTACATTTCTGACATTTTCTGACACGCACCTTCACTGAGGCTGCAGCTAGTTAATTTTTTATCTGTTGCAAGCTCTGAATACTAACATGAGCTTTCCTCTCATAGAAGATACAGAGCCAGAAAGTTTGACCTAGAAGGCAATGTCCTCTTCAAACCAAGAAGTTGTGGAGTTTTTAAAAGATTTTTGAAACTCAACCTACAGCAAAACTACAGTGGAGGCACTCAGAGCAAAGACCTTAGCCAGAGCAGTGTCCCTATCTCACAATGGTAGCTATATAGTGCCCAGACCTGTGTCAAACCAAACATATTCTAATTCAGGGGTAAATGTTTTATCCATTAAGATATGAAGTCCTTATACTGTATCTTGCAATGTCCACAACAAATACGAATGATTTGTTACTGTTGCTTTGTGGCTGAAGATTTGACTCTATCTCGCAATGGTACAGAATCCTTTCCTGGATCCACACCAACAAATTATAACTTCTTCCATGGCACATTACTAACCCACCCTGAAAATTAAAAAAAAAAAAATCTGATCATTACTTTTTTTGTTGTTTTGTATTAACACAGGCTAAAGCATAACCTGAACCATAACTATGGAAGACTCAGGGGGTCAAAACTCAAAATACAGTAGCATGAGAGAGAGAGTCAAAACTCAAACTATCAAATCAAAATCACTTTATTTATCTGTTAGGAACTTCATTTGCTGAAAAAAAGCCAGTGGAGACACAGATATATCCATATCAGAGGCAAGCATCAACAACACATTTAAGTAGAACACATACACACATACTTTACACACATCACGTACAACAAGCCAGGTTAACAAGCAAGGATGGATTGGTGTACCTGGAGTTTGCGACGTTTACGGAGAAAAAAGAGGCGTTGTTGACATTTAGAAAAGAGATATTCACTATTGAGTTGAAATGTAAGTTAGTGATCAATTATGGTGCCAAGATATCTGTATGTTCAATTGTTTCATTGTTGACAGAGAGGGTGGGTGTGGTGGAGTGTCCATGCTGGAAGCAGGCGATCATTTCTTTGGTCTGGGATACATTTAGATCCAAACAATTGTCTCTACACCACAATGAAAAAGTGTGCCTCACAGTGTCAAAACTCAAATTACTGTAACCTCAGAGGGTCAAAAGTCAAATACTCAATTTAGAAAGTGTTCAAACCTTAACTAGAGTACTATCAGAGGGTCAAAACTCAAACTACAGCAGCCTCAGAGGGTCAAAACTCAAACTACAGCAGCCCTAGACCATCAAACTCAAAGAAAAAAAAATGGCACTAATCATTTCTAATTAACTATTTTTAGCTCCATGCCTTATTTTCCAGCTAATGTAATTGTCAGCCTTGATTTGTAGCCATCAGTCCTGGTGTAGTTTGATGCATCGACAGATTTATTAGCGTTTGTCGTTATAAAAGTTAGCAAAGAGCTCATTTAAATCTGCCTCCGGGCTCTAAGAAAAAACTCTACTGTATCAGAAACAGTGCCAAGCCTGCTCCTCTCTAGGGCCAAATCCAAACGTCTTTACACACAGCCAACAATGTGAGACACAAGGGAGGAGTGAAACCAGAGCCAAGATGGCAGCCACGATATTGAGGCGTTGTGTCCCATTGAGAGCACAGTGGAGCGGTGATTATTAGGAGGGAGACAGGAGTGGATCTGACAGGTGAGATTAGATAGAGACAGGAGGGGAGTCTCTGTGGGCTGGATAATAGAAGACAGTGTTAAGGCTCCGCGGGTTTTACAGTGAAGCGAGAGGTCGAGAGGGGAGTGATTGACAGGAACCTGCTGATGGATACAAAGGCACATTTAGGCAGATTTGTGTGAAATTGGTGGGGAATTCTTTCACCAATATGTCACGTCAGTCAGATTTTTGTAATAAGGCCCTGTCCCAATACCGACACTACGCACTACAACCTTTGTTGAAGTGCGCATTTTCTGAAAGTGCATGACGTGCGTGAGTGCACAATGGTGCAGGGGGGTTAAAACGAAGAATTGGGACAGTCCACACTTCTTAGACACTTGTGCTATGAAAGTTACCAGGTAAAAATATTTAATAGAATAAACAGCACTGTCTTTTAGCGGTGTGTTCACTAAAGTGCTGCTAGATTTATCTGAAAGTTAATAACAGTTGGTAAAAGGATCATTTTGTCACAGAAAGCTCAGACATGTTTAACATTTTAACAGTGTTGTTACCTGGACAATAGCCAATTTCATTTAATATATCCATCTGTTGAGCTGTTAATGTGTTACTTTTCATTTATGAGTTTATTAAAGGGAATATGTTGGTTAGTTGCTAATTAGTTGTAGTATATGGTCACACAGAATAAAGGATTGATAGATGCTTTATAATTACCAATTAAGAGCTAATTAACCACTAACTAGTAAGCTAATTAGCACTTAGTTAATGTTTCCTCTAAATAATCCTAAATAATAATAGACTGCAACAGTATCTCTAGTGTGCACTATAATTAATCAGACATGTGCACTACTTCACCCCTGGCTAATGGACACCAATCAAGGCAGGAAGTTGCATCTGTGCCACCTAAACTACAGCGCCCTCTATTGCCCAACTCCATTCACTTTTTGTCTTAGCATTTACTGAAGGAGGACAATAAAAATATTAGAAAATAGAAAAGGATGTTAAAGATTTTGATGCAACAGCTATGTATCCAAAACAATATTGTATGTGCCAAGTTATTTAAGACATTTTGAATCATTCCAAACTCTGCAAGTACACACAGGTAGTATAATATGATATACCAACATGAGCCCTGTCAGTCTGCAGTGATACTAAAGCCTCCCCACTTCTCTTACAGATGACTGACAGGAGGCTTCAGAGTCTCTTGGAGGAAATCAAGAGTCTGGCTCTGACTGATCACTTCACTCCTAAGGTCAAATCTCAATCAATATACCTCAGTGAAGTGTTTCCTGCCGTCAGACCACTGCTGCCTCTCCAGCTCGTCTGAGAGGACAGGGATTAGAGCCTAACAATAGGGATTAATCTGGACCCAAACACAGAACGTCTTTGGACAAGTTCACAAAGACACACTCACCTCAGGCTCGGAAAACTCTGATGTCTTCAAGTCCAAATGTGGTTAGGATAGTTTCAGTGAGGGGTCATTTTCAGTCTCTTCCTTTTATGTTGAAACAGAGTACAACTTGTCGTGTGAGATTTATCTTTTTGGAAGTTAGACTGGTAAATATGTCAATCACACCCTGATGACTAAAGGTCTTCACAGATAAACCAAGAAATGCACCTAGGAACTGACAATGGCTGGTTATAAAGTATGTGTCAGCATACAGTTACAGTAATCACTCTCTGCAATCCAATAAAACCCCAAAGGTATCATTTACACATTTAAAAACAACTTTACAGTACATTTAAATGCCTCATAAATCAAAAGGGGCATAAGAAACCAGGGCAGCTTAACAAAGACACTTAACAACAATACAGTTAGGAAACAGACAACGCAAAGACTTGCAAACCTACAAGCCTTGAAACAATGTGAAGTGTAAGTACATAGGTACAGCCAGGGCTTAATTTGAGCCGGATCTTGCCAGTAACTCAGGCACAATTCAGAACAAAGTGTTGATTACATTTGACTCTTTTGACCTCCTAAACCTGTGTTGAAGGTCGGAGGTGTAATTACACAGGAATGCATGCAATGCAATGTTTTAAACATAAAAGCCACGCTTCATTTCCGCGTGAGCGCTTCAACACAGACTGTCCCCACGCTAATTTGTGCAGTCCTTCACGCCAAACTGAAAGATCTATTCACCACTGTTAACACCAGTGGTGTCTGCAGGTGTACAGCATGTACGCACTGTGAGTACCTTGAGATGTCCCCCGACCCCGCCCAATCCCCTGCTGCATCCACAAAGCGCACAGAGCCATAGTAGGCTGTGTGTTTTTACAAACGCGAGTGCAGCTACAGCTGACTGCTGCTCTTTAATGTCAAAAGTAATGTGTTTGCTCACAGCCAGAAGACAGTAAATCTGGTGAGGTTTGTCCTGACTTTGGTTAGGCGGAGGGGACCTATGTGATGTGCTTTGGATGTCCCCACTGTGCCCGAGAGCGCACAGGACCTGGCAGTGCCACGTCAGCTTATTCTTTTACTCAAATGCATATGGAAGCTAGCGCTAACGCTGATCGTGGGTCACAGGATGAGACCCGGGGCCAGTTAAACGCCAGTGTCACTGTTACAGAGCCATAGTTACGCAGAGAAACCTTACACCACTCGCCCTCGATGTGCTATATCCCATGTGCGCACGGGACATAGATCCACAGCAGTTTGTTCTTTTTTGTTTGTTCAAATGCATCTGTAAGCTCGAGCTAACGCGCTGAGGCTCACAGAGCCTGGAGCTGTGAAACTCCATTACGCAGAGAAGACTGCGCGCTCCACTGGCAGTCACTAAAAAGAAGCGAAAGGAGAAACATAGGCTGAAAGCTTACTGCTGCTGTGTGCTCACTTTCCTAGTCTAGACTACAGACCACAGCTGCATGAGTCTGTGTTCCTGCCTTCAGACTGGTGGCCGCACACAGTAGATCTATGACAGAGCGAGTCTACAAAAGCGCAGTAATTATGCATAGCAGCTGATTTCTCCGATCAGCTGAGCAATCACACAAACATACACTGACACATTACACTGAAGTGAAACGCTATAATGTATAATAATGTTGAACAAATGTTAAAATATAATTTAAAACTCAGTATAAATGAGCAGTTGCTTGGTATTTTGGGATGTGTGTGCGCCTAAGCATTGGGTTGTGTGCACGTTCTGGTATCAGTGTTGGCCTTGTGGACCCCGGTGTCAAAGCGCAATTTTTGTTCTGGCATCGTTTTATTTACCAATTAAGCCCTGGGTACACTCCACCCCTGTGTGTGTGTTGTGTGATCCAAGTGTGATTTCAATGTCTTTTAACAGTCTTTAGTGATGGCGAATACAAGGCCTCCTATAGCAATGAACCACTTAAAGTGCTTCCACTAGGGAGAATGGTGTCCAGGAGACAGGCGTCTGTTACAGGAACACTGTAAATTAACACTAAATTCACTTCTCTGCACTTTAACACATTTGAACCTCTGACCATATACAGTTTAAATAGTCCACAGAAGAGAAAGGGTGCAAAGTGCTCAGGAGGTTTTTGTCATTTAGTTTTTCTATATTTCTTTGGTGCTCGGGAACAAAGAATTTGCAAAAAGTAAAAAAAACAAGAAAAAAAAAAACAAGGCACTCTTCATTTACCTCAAGATTAAAAAGCCTTTATTTTATGTGGCTGTATGTTTATAAAACCTTTAAAATCTTATGAATCTAACAAGTGTTTAATCCAGTCTGCACTTTAATGAACTGTTTAGATTTTCAAAGTGAGAGCCGTACTTTGCTAAACCAGAAACAGCTGTCGCTAATGTGCCCCAGCTCTATTTTTATAAAAAGTCTCCTCAACATTAGCTCGTCCTCTCTTGGAATACAGCTGTTTATCACAAGGACAAGTACGCGTTTCATTAAAAATAACACTTTCCATTTTATTTCTGTCCTTTGGCTTGTTGTTTTTGCCCGAGTGAGGATTCTCTTTCGTCCAGTCAGCTTGCAGCAGTGCTCACCTCTAACCGTTTCAGATGCTTAACCGAGCTGGACTCCATCAGGAAGGGTTTGGACCACTTTTTGGGAAAACTTTGGAACGCTTTGGGAAGTGGAAACACCCCCACTGAGAATCTTTGAGATGTGCTGGACTGCCTGCCCCAATAAAGTCCCACACTAGTATTCTGTTGGACCACCTTTAGCTTTGATTACAGCATGCATTAGCTGTGGCATTGTTTCAATAAGCTTCTGCAATGTCAAATCAGTCCAACCAGTGTTGCATTGCTTTTTCACCAAGATCTGGTATTGACAATGGGAGATTGTGACCACTGCGCAAGCTCTTCTCCAGCACATCCCAAAGATTTTCAGTGTGTTAAGGTCTGGACTCTGTGGTGGCCTAGTCCATGTGTGAAAATGATGTCCTCATGCTTCCTGAACCACTCTTTCACAATTTAAGCCCAATGATTCCTAGCATTGTCATCTTGAAATAAGCCCAGTGCCACCAGTGAAGAATAAATCCATTGATGAAGTAACCTGGTCATTCAGTATATTCAGGCAGTCAGCTGACCTCGTTCTTTGACCCCATAGCATTGCTGAACCTAGATCTGACCAACTGCAGGGAGGCTCTTATGGCTCTTACCTATTTGATTAGTTAAATACAGGTGGCAACTTTTTTTTTTACAATAAGATATGACTTTTGTACTTGTTGCACTTGTCATTAACCATGAGGGTTGCAGCCACTGGCAGGTGATTTGCTCAG
This sequence comes from Bostrychus sinensis, assembly GCA_020698575.1. Classification (NCBI taxonomy): domain Eukaryota; kingdom Metazoa; phylum Chordata; class Actinopteri; order Gobiiformes; family Eleotridae; genus Bostrychus; species Bostrychus sinensis. The sequence continues at coordinate 36,187,684 of CM036249.1, read as the reverse complement.
GAGACCACAGAAGGGAAAAAGGAATCCAAAAATGATCCCATCAAATTTCCCTGTTAATGCCTTCAGCTCATTCTCCTCAGCAGGACAGACTAGAGCCATGGAGTCTGTATAAAACAGAGCTGATGCTCCAGGAATAGCAGACTGCAGAGTAACCATGTGAATGTAGGCCACTCTCAGATCACATGACCACGATGAATCTAATGTTAGGAACAGTTCAGAGGGAGGGGGTCAAAACAATGGACCCACAGTCTATGTACAACCAACACGTACCCAGTTAAACGACAGGAAGTGGACTACTGTAAATAGTAAATCTACATGTGTATGTCTGTAAATGCTAGCCCTGCGATTACTTGTTGGTTGTCCCACAAGAACCTTAACTGCGGTAATGGTACTACTACTGCTATACGACAACTACTACTGCTGCAAACTTCTACTCCTAAAAATATTACTTCCACCATTACAACTACTACAACTGGTATACCACTACTACCAATATTACTACAACTAATGCTATTACTACTACTGCCTCTTTTACCTCTACTTCTATTACTTCTACCACTACGCTTCTTCTACTACTGCTTTTAAGTCCAGCTACTTTTACTACTACTAAAAAAATGTTTCCTCCTAATGTATTTCTAGTACATTACTTAAGTAAAGGGATGTAGTTACTATTAATATTGGTGTATAGGCAGTTCAAATCAAAATGTGGTCTTAAAACACAACCTTATTAATTCAATTCAATTCTTATTAGCATAATTCATTATAAATCTGTATCATGTGTTTTTGCCTTACATCTTTATGGACATTCTCCATCCCTCTCCACTGTCCCCACCTCAGGCCCATAGTTAGAGTTACACCCTCAGGCAGTCCTCCTCTTGTAAAACCACTCAGTACTGTGATTGTGTTTCAGATCAGATCCTGTTACAGAGACACAGTTAAAATAGCTGCGGAGTTTAGAGTGTGGCGCCGGGCTGCAGCTGTTTCCACAGAACACTGCTTTAGCACAGCAACTATGCACAGAGACACATCAGACTGATGAGCAGTACAGTCATCAGGGACAATGCAAATAATATGTTTGATGTGGAAAAACAATTCCTTATACAATCTAAGAATCAAAAAGTTAGTGTTGTTCCCTCGTCAAAAACATGCCTGGAGTTGTTTTGTTTCATTCCTGTTTGAGTAACCCTGTATTCTCTGGCGCTTCTGAGTTTCTGAGTCCTCAGAACGCTCAGTTTCACAAACACCCGCCCACTCCAGGAAGCACGGACCAATCAATCATTTATCCAAAAAGTGGGGTACAGCTCTGTTTCCACTGATTCCTCGCAGACAATTTTACTGTTGTAGCAAAATGGCACCATATAGAAAGCTTAAGGAAGTAAACAGCTTTTTTTCACTTTCTGATCAAAAGAACGTAATAGAGCTGAACTCTGCTGCCCTCTGCTGGTTTCCTCATCTGTTTCTTTATGGCACCAGTAGAGTGCTTATTAAAACATTCCCTTTAAATCACATAATGGCTTTTAAAAAGGCTGTAAAATGTGCTGTTTTTTTTTTTAGAGGTGACCAAGATCAGTTTGCAAGGTTGAATAAAAGCAGAATATAACTCATAATAATACTACTTAAGTATAAGTATAAATCATTTAATTAATTACTTCATATTATTTGTGTAAAATGACAAATTACTAACACTAGAAGTTGCTCAGCTGTATTTGTACAACAAAACCTACTACTACTAAATTCAGTGGTAAAAGGCTTCATTTATACAGTGCTTTTCTACCTCCATGGGCCTCTAGGAACCATTCACCCATTCACACTCACAACTACACTTGTGCCATAGACATCAGGGATCAAACTGCCAACAATGCTTTTTACCTTTTTAATATTTTTAATTATGCCAGTATGTAACATAAATTGGTTGTTTTCAGATTCTAGAATGTGATGATGTCACACTCTCAGATGGGTTGCAGGAGTCAGTTTTCCTGTATAAGTTATATGGTATTTTAATAACAAGTATCCAAAAATAACATTCGAAATGTTGAACCTGATCATTTATATTAGTGATAAGGTCCATAATCTTGCTATATGTACCCGCCCACTCCTAAAAATCTGCATAAGAATTATACAGATTTTGCCTGCCCCCATCTCCATTAAATACTATAGGCCTATAGAATGTTGTGACATCATCTGAAACCCAGCAATAGGTTGTGTTCACATGCTGTCATAGAATTCTACAGAGCCTATAGTTTAAACTGAGCTGGAGGCAGGTCAGAATTCTATGGTACAATCTGCTGCTAAAGATTTTAAATGCAGATGTCTTGGTGTGGTTTATGGTTAATATCTCTGTAAGTAGATATTACTGTCCACATGACACAAAAACACAAGTTTAGAGTCTTTGTCAGTACAAATGACCTAAAGTGAAGTTATTTTTTCACTGTAGTGTCAAAAAGTGGTGCTATTATCAAACACAGAAGTGTGATTGCAGACTCTGCATTAAGCCACAAAATTATTATGATGTGGTTGTGGATCCAGTTGCAAAAAATGATCAGGGATGAAAAATGATTTTTTGTTTGAATATTTCTTTTAAAAATAGTCCCTCACCTGTACATCTCTACTGGCCCCTGCTCTCCATCTGAGGTTTTGACAATCAAATTCTAAAACATGAACGTCCTTCAGCCTTCAGAGCTCAGACTGTGCTCTGGAATCAGAAAGCGGCTCTGATTTTAGTTTAACTTGAGCTGAGAGGTAACAAAGAGAAAATGACTTTACAAAAACGTCTTTATACATTCTGGGCCTTACTTGGCAAAAAGTTCCCTTTTTTCTTGTTAGAAAGTGAAAAGTGCTGCCTCATCCCAGGTGTAACCCAGATCTGTGCACTCAAATACAGCTCCACTGGCCTGTCCTGAGTCAGCACCAACTACCCTGCAGCCTGGACAAAAGAAACCAGTCGCATATGAACTGATAGCTAGGGTTCCATTCAGAAGTTAACATGCAAAATGTTGGAAGAAGATAAAATGCTAAATATTCTGCACTTTATGTGATTTTGGTTGAAAAAAGCTGAAGACAAAATATAAATGACTGAAGCAGGACCTTGTGATCAGCTGCACTTGACCATAAATGACACTAGGATACTAGGTACTTTTGATCATTAATTTTGGTTTCATTTCTGTTGATTAAGTCAAGGTAAATATAAAAGTGCTATCTGCGATTCTGTGTGAGGCTTGTAGTTCACACTAAGACCAATGAGGTTTAATAAAGGTCTCCTACAGACCTTTTTCACCAAAAATGAAAGTAGTTACTCATCGCAGTAATCCAATTTTAGGTCAGCACTTGTCTATGGCAAAATGGAGCAAGCAAAACATGCTCATTTGTGTCTTTTATGTAATATTATGTAATAAATGGTATATTTTGTCTCTGCATCTGTATAGTATCACATGTACTCAAGGGGTCGGTAGTTGTCAGAGCAAAAATGTATTCTGAACTCTTTTGAACTGAGTGATATTTTACATCACTTGCGACTTGTTCTGATCAGTTCTGAGCTTAAACTGTGGTCACTATCTGTTAGCTTCATGTTGCTAATAGCTGTGCTAATTAGCCATTATATCATACTCTGTCTATCCCCAACCATTCAGTACAAGCACTCAGAGCTTCTCCTCTCATGTCTGAACTCAAATTCATTTACATGTGAATTCAAATGAGATGATCAGGAGTCAGTAGTGTCTGTGGAGGGCTTTAGTCAGAGGAAAACCTCAGCCCTGTGGTCCTTCACTGCAGCAGAGCTGATATAAACTATGGTGTTCGCAGTACATTATATAAAGTTATAAGGCATGAAATACTAATCCAAAATGGTCCAAAACTATTTCAGAAAGCCCAAAAAAGCAGAATATAGAGGCAGAGATGGAACATAACAAGAACATTTTGCTAGTAACAGCAATAGTAGAATAGTAATTGACTTGACCCCGTAGAACACAGACATAGAAATATTTGTTGGAAAAAAATCATCCGTGCTAAATTTTAGTCAACAGGGATGGGCAAGAACAAAAATGTGTCAATATTTTTGGTAAGCAGCATTCATGAATCATTTAATACATTTAAAAAAAAGACTCCTACTTTTTTGCCATGACCTTTGAATTATATGCTGCATATTTGCAACAGAGGGTGCTACGGGGTTAAGTAAATTAAATTCTTGAGAAAATGTTCTGTGTAAATAATGTTACTTTAATATTTAGAGACTTTAAAACATTATTTGAGTAAAGTATACAGTATTTTCTTCTCTTGTTGGCACACTCTATCCTGCAATCAAAAGGTTCGAGCCAGGTTGGGACCATTGTAGCAGAAGTAAGTAAAATAAAAAACTAATAATTTTGTTGAGTGCTTTTACTTCTACTGGAGTAATTATGAATCTAAATAGCATTAATTTTACTTTCTTCTGAGTACTTTTAGTTAAATTTCTTTGACGCTAAACTGCAGCCTCATCCAGGTGTAACTCAGCTCTCTCTCTGTGTTCCTCAGCTCTGTTCTCTGAGTCAGCGTTTGTCCCGGTCCAGGTTCAGGTTTCTCTGATGTCAGGAAACAGTCCCATACTCCTGCTTTTATCGACCCCCACAGATGTAGAGGAAGTGTCTCTCAAAGCCCGCTCCACTGGGACTTACAGTAAAGCTGTGGTTGCATTGATTTCATGTAAACAAACTGTACACTCTCACTTTATTCAGCGACAAAGGGTCACAAGCCAGAGTGCTCTTTGTGCTGGTCCCAAGCCTGGATAAATGGGGAGTGCTGCGTCTGGAAGGGCATCTGGCATAAAATCTATGCCAAATAAATATGTAAATTACTGTAGACTAGACTATGTCAGTTAAGGTTAAGGTACACTTTACTGTCCCCGTAGGGAAATTCATTCTCTGCATTTGACCCATCCCTCAATGCATCTGGGACGACCTGTCAGGAGCAGTGGGCTGCCACGGTGCAGCGCCCAGGGACCCCTCTCTAGATCTGAGCCAGAATCCTGGTCAGCAGTATCTAGCTGGAGGTTTTAACATATTGTGCATGTTTTGAGGTTGATTAGAAAACCAGAGCACCCAGAGGAAACCTACCCAGACAGAACATGCAAACTCCACACAGAAAGGTCCAGGAATCAACCCCGGGACCGACTTGCTGTGAGTGGAGAGTGCTAACCACTACGCCACCATGCTTCCAAAGTTGTAGTTGTAAGACTTCGCATAAAAGCATAATGTTGTACTACTACTATCACTTCTACTAGGATTAAGCCTCAGAGATGGAAGAAGTACTCAAAATCTGGACTCAAGCACCAGGACAATTACTACTTCTAATACTACTACTGGTACTGCTTACCACAACTGATACTACTACCACAAATGCTGAACTACTATTACTACTACCACTGGTGCTTCTGGTACCACTACTACTACATCTACTACTGGTGCTACTACTCCTGCTACTACTTCCACTTCTGCTGAAGTCTTCAGTTAAGTGCTGAGGGATTTCTTCTACTACTTACTGCTACTAATATCACTATTACTGCTACAACTACCACTACCACCACTACTACTACTACTACAAATTCTACTACTGCTACTGCTAAAATCGTCAGTCTGAGGGATTTCTACTAGTACTATTACTACTACTGCTTTTACTACTACTACAATAACAGCATTTACTATGGAGTGAATGAAATACCCCTTCCCTTCTGTGTAAAGTGCCTTGGCTGACATTGTTTCATAGATAAAGTGCTATATAAATACCATTCCCATTCGCCTTCCCTACTACTTCTTCTACTACTATCACTGCACATCTTTGACCTGGGAAGTTTATACTGTATAACTGTACTCTAAAGATACATATTCTATCAAAAAAACTACTTGGATTAAAGTATACAGTAACCCTCTACCTCTGTTAGACCTAAACTAGGACTATGACATATTTTATTCTCTCTTTTTTTCTGACATGTATCAACATATTTTAAAGCCTTTCTGACATCTACAATGGAGCCTGGTGCAGCAGTAACTAATGATTAAGGATCCCAAAGAGGTAAAAGATAAAAACATGAAGTGGAAGTATTTGAGGAGCTGAGATGGTTGAAGTCCTGAGTGGAGCGCCGAGGGAGTCCTAGGAGTCCTGCCGAGGGAGTCCTGCCGAGGGAGTCCTGCCGAGGGAGTCCTGCCGAGGGAGTCCTGCCTGTGGGACTTAAAGAGCGGCTGCCATGTTGTGCACATTTCCTCAAATCACATCTCGTTAAGTGAACAGTGTTTTTTTCTCTCATCTGCCAAACGCTGTACTAATGAGACATTTGGAGAGGACACAATACAGATCGTTCTGAAAGGTGAGAGCAAACACTTGTACTGTGGATAAATCTGAAGAGATAAATGAGTTTTGTGATGGTGTTCTGCGTCAGACTGAACTGAAGTAGAAAGGATCAGAACATGAGGTTTCTGTCTGGTGAGCAAGAGAACACAGGAAAAGGGTTTAAATGCACGTAAGTCCCACGTAAATTAAGGATAAACCAGGGCTAAACCAGGACTAACCTGAGTCTAAACCAGGACTAACCTGGGTCTAAACCAGGACTAACCTGGGTCTAAATCAAGGATAAACTAGGACAAAATCAGGACTAAACCAGATCTAAACCAGAACTAAACTGGGTTCGAACCAGGTCTAAAGCAGGCCTAAATCACGGATAAACGAGGACTAGCAGGACTAAACCAGGTCTAAACCAAAAATATACAAGGACAAAATCAGAACTAAAATAGGTCTAAACTAGAACAAAACCAAGTCTAAAACAAGACAAAAGCAAGTTTAAACCAAGACTTAACCAGGACTAAACAAGGTCTAAACCAGGTTTAAATCAGCATTAAATCAGATCTAAACCAGGTCTAAATTAGGCCTTAACCAGGACTAATCCAGGTATAAATCAAGTCTAAGCTAGATCTAAACAAGGTCTTAAGCCGGACTAAACTGTAGACCCAGTAAAGTGCCTCATACCTAATGAGGTTTTTGTGTTTTCTCCAAAAGGTGAGAGCCAACATTTGTGATCAATCTGAGTGAAAAAATGAGTTTGTGATGATAAAAGGATGTTCAGGATCTGAACATGACATTAGGCTGAGAGCAGAGGAAGAGCTTTTGAACCCATGTCAGACTTCTCCTCTGCTGCTGCCAACATCTGTGGAGTCTGAGGATCTGAAGTGCGTCAGGCCAATTCATGTTTAATACAAGAAAGAAGAGGAGCTTTTAGAGAAGAAGGAGACCACTGCCGGACTTTTACTTTGATTCAGATATTCAAAAGTACTTCTAATATTTCTGCATTTGCTCCAGTTTCATAGGACCAAAAATCAGGTCTAAACCAGGTCTAAGCAAGGTCCTAAACCACGGACAAAACCAGATCTAAACCACGGACAAACTTGAATTTCAAACCAGAAGATGAGACTAAGATGTTCTTCTTCTGGTCTTAAAATTGGGGCTAAGCTTAGACTAATTTAAACTAGGATTAAAAGTAGACCTAAACCTGGACCACACCAGGACTAATGGGCACTCAAAAAATGAAGTAGCTCAGGAGGTAGAGCAGGTTGTCTACTAACTGGAAGGTTGGCAGTTCAATCCCCATTCTTTTCCATGAATACTGCCACTGTACCCATGGGCAAGACACTTCACCCTCACACGCATATTTTTTCACTGGTGTACACAGACACTAGTGAATAAATATGCGAGTGTGAGGGTTAGATGAGGTAGAAAAGTGCTATTCGAATTTGCCTGTTTTACCATGGATTTAAAATAGGACTAGACCAGGATTAAAATGGGTCTAAAGACAGACTCTGGACTGGGTAAGTCTCTTGTCAGTTGTAGTACTTTGAATTCCTCTGGGACCCTGTACTTCAGTGGACCTGTGATCACTGTGTTACTGATGGACAGGTCTTTGTTCCAGGTCTAAAGCCTCCTTCTTTCATCGAGCACCGTTCTGTTCAGTTCTGTCCCACTGTGGTATTCAATGAATCTAGTCACATGGCCTGGATCAACCAATCAGAGCAGCAGTTCCTCAGCTGTCTGTCTTCAACACTGTCTCTATGCTACACATGTGAATACAGAAGGGTCAGGTTACACAGGGGACTCTTATGATGAGGACTGCAGGACTGAGACTTTACATATATCACCTTTTCCTGTACTACACAGTCATCTAGTACTCAATAAATGTATTTCTTATAAACAGAGTCTAAATTGTGATTCTTAAGAACTCATAAAAATCAATTTTGTATGGGGCTATTATTGTAGGAACAAGATTTGTGTGTAAATACATTTGTGTGTGTCAAGTGTGTGTGAAATTAGAGTTTTGTGCGCGTATTACAATTTGTGTGTGCGTATTTACGATTTTTCATTTCATTTCATTTTTTAGTTCATTCATTTAAAACCAAGAATGTCAATTTAACATTTACATTAAATATCATGACTGAAAAGGAATAGAAAGAAGTATAAACTTATATCTGCCCCCATTTATTAAACATTTCCGATCAACTCATAAAAACTGTAACATAGCTACTTTTCTATTTCATGACATAACACTCAATATACTACGATACTACTCTGCAGTCTCATACATTTTCACCATACAATATTATTATTGTAAAAATACATTTATAGATTTAGATTTTTTTGATTTCACTGTCAAGACTGTTCCATAAATTGACCCCTTTGACTGAAATAAACCTTTCCATTGTCTAAATCTGAGTGTTTTAAAAACCTCAGTTCCGTTTAAATTATAAGGTGCTTTCTCTTTTGGTAAATCTGTTTGTATGTTGGTTGGTAAGGCTTTCTGGTATGGTTTATGCATAGTTTAAGATATTAAATTCTACTAATTTGTTAAATTTCAGTAAGTTTAACTGTATAAATATAGATTATAAATATAGACTTCTGTGCGAGTATGGCCATTTGTGTGTGTGCATTATGATTTTTGCGTGGGTAATAAGATTTTTTGACTGCATTGCTGATTGTCCAATCAGAAAAGAGGAAAGACTGGCAACCCACAGATCATTGTTTTGATTTAGACTGCAGTACCAGTTTAAACCAGTACGAGCACATGCTGCTTACAGTACCTTTAAAGATCCTTGTAAATACCGTATTTTCCAGACTATAAGAAAAAAACGTATATAAGTCGCACTGGACTCTAAGTCGCATTTTTGGGGGGAAATTTATTTTACAAAATCCGACACCAAGAACAGACATTTCATCTTCATAGGCAAGTTATAGTAATAATAGAATAGAGAACAACAGGCTGAATAGGTGTGCGGTTTGCTAACGTAACACATTGATGGTTATTCAGCTACATGAAGCATAAACAACTGAACTGAATAGGTGTCTCGTATGTTAACGTAATATATTAACAGTTATTCCCATAACTATAGCATAAAGAACATAATATAACAAGTTCACCAAACTCACCATCTCACTCCTAATCACTAAATCCTTTAAATTCTTCATCCTCGGTGTCGCTTCTGAACAACTCCGCCAACTCCGGAGGTAGACGAAGCGCGGCTTCCTCCTCTGCGTGGCTGTCGTCAGACTCAGCATCAGTTCCATTTCCAATTATTCCGCTCTTTCTCAGTTGTCTTTATAGCCTAAGTTGTTAGTGGTAATGTTTACATTTTAAATTGTCAGTGGTACAGGTGCAGCAGATGCTGGTACACAAGCCTAGAGGCACCCTCTAACCAACACCTGAAATATTTTAATATATAAGTCGCACCTGAGTATACGTCGCACCCCTAGCCAGACTATGGAAAAAAAAGTGTGACTTATAGTCCGGAAAATACGGTAACATGGCGATGTTGAAAAACGTAACATATGCTGCTACACATTTGCTATCAGGACTAATTCATCCTCACATTCTCATCACACAAATGCCTGACCCAGGAAACAGCAGTGGTAGTGGCAGAAGGGGCCTCGGGCCCTCAACGCAATACCCAGGGGTTGTAAAAGCATAAACCCTGGCCCCCGAAGATGTCTCAGTTCATGACAGGATTGCACTCAACCAGGACTAATTTATATTGTCACAGTAGTAGTAGTACAACAACACCAGAACTTAGCACTCCTCAGTACAAGCCCCTCAGTATGACAGTACAGTAGTAGTAGTAGTAGTAGTAGTAGTAGTAGTATTAGTAGTAGTAGTAGTAGTACACCAGAACTTTGTACTCCCCAGTACAAGCTCCTCAATGTGACAGTAGTAGTAGTAGTAGTAGTAGTAGGAGTATATATTACACAGTAACAGATATTGTGGAGATAGTATCTTCTATGGAGCACACATTTAAAATTGAAGTTGCAGTGGTCTCAGTACATAGTTTAGTCTCAATGATATTGCTCCTGTCTGCTTCTCCAAACTTACTGTGCTAACAACTATCTACTGTAGGGAATAAGTTATCTCCAAAACTACTAACAGCTCAAAAGTAACTGCATTATAGAGCAGTGTTCCAAACTTGTACTAAAGTCAGACTGCTGTGCTCTCCCTAAAACTGTGAGTCAGGGTTGAGCCAGCGCTGACTAAAGTCCGTTTGAACTCAGAAGAAATTGGGCCGTTTCATGAGCAAGACATTTTTACAAGATGAAAAAAACCTAAATCAAAGAGGAGCGGAAATGTTCTCATCTGAAAAATGTGCCGAGATCAGAGGCAGTCAGGAGCGCGGCTGAGGACTGGAGTTTTGAGGGAATCTTGGAGGAGAAATCTCTGATGGTTTGACGTTTGAATCTGTCCTGGGTTGTCAGTGTTCATGTGAGATGGAGACAGTTTAGTTCCAACAGTACAGACACAGACCAAGGACTGAGAAATTCTGCAACTGTTCACAAGAGGAGCAAAAAAAAAAAAAAAGGGGGGACATATTTAATCAGCCTTCTCTGTTAAAAATTTAGTCCTGAAAGCTAATATAATCAGATGCAAAATCACTTGTAGTTTTAATACTTAGTGCCTTGCAGGAACATGTTGTCTATAAATTAGCCCATTGTGATGTACCTTAAAATAACTAAAAATAAAATAAAATAAAAATTATACATTCTAAACTTTCAGCCAGACATTTTCAAAAAAGCTTTCAAAGGCCTGAAATGGCAACTCATATCATTTTATTTATTTATCCTACTCCACTTTAGGCCTAGACAAGATTGAAAAAAAAACCCAATATGCAATAACTATGTAGAATATTGTGATGACGATATGATCGGCGATATTTTGATATACTAAGTCAAGTCTAAAACAAGGACTAAATAATGTTATAGCAACTAAATCTGGACTTTTAAAAACTTTAACTTTTTTTTATTGGCTAACACATTTGCATTAAAGGCTCTGATAGGAAACAAATTCAGTATCAATCTCCATAGCATTATTGTGATACATTCAGTTTCTTGTGTTATGGATATTGCATTTTCTGATATTGTGATAAATTTGCGAAATATTGTGCCACCCTACTCCACCCTTACTTTGGGCCTGAAGTGGTGGGGGTGGGTGGTATTAATTAGCACTGCTGTTAGCAACATTATGCTAACAGATAAATGAGCCAAGTCCTTCACAGTGACAGTAGTTTAGGCGCTGATATTATCTATACATTTACTCGAAATAACGCACAACTTAACTACACAGAGAAAAGTAAAAGCACAGACCATGAGTGTTTACTCCTAGCACACTCCAACAAAAACAAGAGAATGCGCAGCATACACGTCATCAGCTAGTGGTGTAACAATACAGCGATTTAATTACCCATGATCACGTTGTATTGATGCAAAATGGAAACAACTATCTAATATTGTGCTAATATCTAATAAAATAAATATACCTGATAGCTTTTTATTTAGACAAAATATTTAGTTAAATAAGCAGATAGCATTAATTTATCAATCGTAGACCCTTATATGGCATCATAGCGTGATCATATCGTGGTAGTCTCTGAGTTACCGACAGATATCGTATCGCCAGTCCACTGTATCGATAGAACATCGTCTTGTGATGAAAGCGCCGGTGTACACCCCTACCTTCAGCGGGCCCCCAGACCATTTTCTCACACATCTGACAGCTTCAGACAGCATTAGGGCCATCCACCGTTCCTGTGTGTACAAGGTTATATACAGTGGTGGAATGTAATGAAGTTATAGTACTTAGTTACTTTACTTAGGTACTTTACTTAGGTTTTCATGTATCTGTACTTTACTTGAGTACATTTTACAAGGGGTACTTTTATTTTTACTCTACTACATTTATGAGTTGGTTTGAAGTACAAAGTAAAAATACTTTGCTTGGGGAGTTTTGGTTTAAATTAATGCATTTTTGCCATGCTCTCAGTTGTAGACACACAGTACTTAAATATAAAAGAGGCAGTAAAGTAGTACTCCTGTAGAAACATCAGAGTAATAAAGACAGAAGACCTCAGAGACAGACTTCAGTCTCTTCTACTGCAGCAGTTTGTTCATTTCATCTGGAATCGGCAAAATCCCTCACATTTAACTCATTCATGAGCTGTCCAGTCTGTGGAAAATACTTTTACTTTTTTACTTGCAAGTATGTGTAAAAGTGAGTTCTTTCATAAGGTGATACTTTTACTTTTAATTTTTGCTCCTTTCTCTGTACACTGTTATCTCTTGCTGTAATTTTCCCAGTAAGTTACCACAGATTGCCCAGTAAGAGTTCTGGGCCCTGTAATTTGCATTGCATTATGGGTATTATGGCTTTACCGCATTTTTTAAATTTGTGGTAACTTACCACAGAAAGACTTTATGGCAAATTAAAAAAAAATTAAACTGTCAAACACCACTTCCCAGAGTGAAGAGTCCATGAAGCAGTGGGTTTGTCCATGGCTTCCACGCTGGACCCAGCTGTGTTTGCCCATATTCCCAATGTGTTCCTCTGTAGTGCCCCCTACAGTACAATGCTGTAAAAACAACACATTCTTAAAGTTGTGTAGAGACCATGAATCACATTAACATGGCAGATATAGGGATGCACACTTTACTTATTTATTATTACACTTGAAGTTCCCTGTGAACACCTCTGAGTCTCTGGAGTTACTGTGGACTAAAATACTTCTGGTACGTGATATATATATATATATATATATATATATATATATAGATATATATATATATATATATATATATATATATATATATATATATATATATATATATACCCTAAAAAAGTAAATGTTTCAACCACTGCCCATTCAACAATGGGTGTGAGTGTAATAAGATGCAGGTCTGTTGTTCTTTCAGACCTCAGGTCATGTGTGGCATTGTTCATCAGTGTCATGGTGCTATGTTCATTTTTACACTGAAATTTCAACACTAGAGTAAATAGTAAATTTAACACTAGACAGATGAAAAGCTAACTCCAGTCAGACTGAATGAGTCGCTCTAACACTGTGTGTCAGCAGGGCATTGAAGCAGAGCAAGGATTTAATCAAGCCCCAATAAAAAACTAATGAAGAGGAAACGCCCACCTCCATGAACATCTCTGTAACTCACGAGGAGAACCATCCACAGAGGAGCAGCAAGACTAAAGCAGAAATAACTTTACTGCTTGGTGCATTAGGAGCATTTTACTGTCACAAAGTCCAGGAAGGTGCACAAGGCCATACTGCCTTGTGGATGCCCGATCCCGTCAGACCTCAGAAGCTAAGCAGGGTAGGGCCTGGTCACTGGGGACCACCAGGAAGCCGGTGTGAATGTGAGTGAGTGAGAGAGTGGGGACTACGGATGGAAATTAGCTCTGAGCTAAAATCCGGTGTATTTATGGCACTAGCCATTCTTTAATACACGCTGTCCCATTCAAATAAAATAAAATAAAAAGACCTATCAATACACAGATACTAATGTGCTACTGTAAGGTTAGCTCTTTTTAATAAAAAATAATTAAAATGCTCCAAAGTGTGTCTTGAAGTCTATCTCTGTGCTTAATAAAAAAAATAAGAACAAAATAAGTTATACTCAAAACATGTAACTGAAGTAAAGTCCATAAATCTGATAAAAAGCTAAATGGGCAGTCGTAAAATACTTAATAAATACTTGTAAAGGAATTTTTAGCTTAATTTGTGATAAAAGTGCACGTGTTTATAAAGAATTGTAGTAAAGCTTTTTTTTTTAAGTAAAACTTACTTGTTTTTTGTGTGTGTTTTATTTTGTAATACAGTCAAGAAGTGACCTGAAACCATAGGGGAGAGGGGGAGAGACATTCAACTAACTGTCAGAGTCCAGACTTGAACCCATGACCCCAACGCAGGCTGTAGTTGCCCTGTATATGAGCTGGTGCTTTACCAACTGAGCTTTACCACGGCACATATCAGTTTTAACATCGTGTAGCCCTAAAGTTGAGTAGGATAAATGTATTAAATGATATGAGTTGCCATTGGAAGCCTTAAGCCCTGTCTCAAAATGAGCCATATTTGCAGTACTCTGACAGAAGCTGGATCTCACCATATTAATTTTACATGTCTCTGTGATTTCAGTGCACTCGTCTCTTTGATTTGAACAGAGGACAGCTGTAAAACACGCTGCCTCCGACAGAGAGACACTCAAACGTTTGTTCTCTCAAAACAAACTGTGTCATACAGACCTCCCTTCGTCTTTTTAAATGAGCCAGAATCAAAGTCTGAGTGTCAGCGGCTTGTGGATCTTCCTCTGGTTCAAACACTAATAGCTGGGTACAGTATACAGTATATGGTAACATGTGCATTATAAATGTATGGAGAGTACATGGCGACAGATGAATATACAAGATCACCACGCAAAACCTCGTTAGCTCAGTACTGTGAACGTTATATAACTTCAGTACAAGTAAGACCAGCTGTGAATACATTCTGAGATGTTAAAGTGTTTTTTTCTTTTAAAATTTAAATAGTCGCTTATTTCAGGTTTTAAAATTGCAATAAGTGTTCAAACTAGAGGTCGGCGATGTATTGGGCAGTTTTTTTGTTTTTTGTTTTGTTTTTTGACAATCGGCAATCGGCCAATTCTTGCAATTTAATGCTGATTTTTGGTCAGGCACATGACTGGGCGACCAACCATCTTTAGCAGTTTGGGTTCTTACTCTGCAGTTCATAGGAAGCATCCAAAATCACTTTATCTCAGTTTGAAAAGCACAAAACTGCAATAAAAAGATTTTGCTCATTTCTCTGGCATAGAACCTCGTAGAACCAAAAATTTAAATGCATTTTGTAGCTCTCCACAAGCTCTACTTTTTTTTTTTTTTTTTTTTTTCAAAAAACTAACTGTTCACACTGTCACATTCTTAACACATTTCTTTCTATTTTAATAAGCATTACTAAAACAACTGGCTATATTATATTAATTTCTTTCATAAAATGAAGAGAATCTGCCCTGCATATCAGTCCAAAAAATCTGCAGTGTTTATCGGCCATTGTCTGCTCTGAATTTAAAAAATTGGTATTGGCATCAGCCATAGAAAAACTCATTTCGGTCAACCTCTAGTTCAAACACCTAAGACCAGACTTGAACCCATTTTTCAGGTCTTGAGCCCTATTCAGAAAGAGTTAAGAAATAAATTAGAAGAGAAATTGTGCGCAGTAACCGGAAGGAGGTTTGAAAAATTATGTTTGTTGTGCATTTGATTAACCTGACTTTCCAAACTCTTTTGTAGAAGCACTTGAAAATTTCCTCAAAAACATTTTCAGGGAATTGGTACTTAAAATAAATATTGATATATGTCAGTAGTGAACCAGCCGTGTTTCAGTATTAAAGTAAAGCAGTCTAAGGCACTAGAAAAATCCATTGTTTCAGTTGCATTTAGTGATCTGTAGAAAATCCTTGTATTTTGGAGAGACTTGTTCTAGATGAGTCTCTTCCCCTGTGACAGCACATCAGAGTAAGAGTGTGTCCTGAGTGGAGCTGCATTATTCATGTTCCGGAGCGGACTGATGGGATGTGTCCAGAGTTTGATTAAATCACTTTGATTGTTACTCCGAGCCTCATGGCCATCGTTCACTCTCTGTCTTTTCTTTGTTCAGTGCCGTCAAAGTCAACTGCTAATCTAAATTTATGTACAGTGTGTTTTCATGTTACAGGCTGAAGAAACTCAAAGGATAGAGATTGCTGTTCACAAAAATCACATATATACCCAGATACACACAGATCATGCATAACATTATGACCACCTGGCTAATATGCAGCAAAATGCAACAAAGTGATGCCCTGAGTATTGAGACACATTTCAGAGCCAGTTTGAGCTACAGGAGTTTGTGCTTGGTGCCTAACCAGGGCTGGACTGGCAATCGGGAGCACTGGGGGTTTTCCTGGAGGGCCGGTATACTTTTGGGGCCATCCTGAGATAATGTGCGTGTTGAAGCCTATCAGTCCAGTCTCTCTACACAGACCCACTGTCGCATATTTAACCCTCAGGCATCACTAGGGACATTTATGTCCATTTGACCATTGTTTCCCTCTTTGATTGGCCATCATTTTGTCTGTGTTAGTTTGTGTAACTCTTTTTTTTTCTTTTCTAATAGAGCATTAGAACACTGTGAAACAAATTAACAACCCTCTTGTGACCTTAAGTCATTTACCAAAAACATACAAATAAAAAATTAACAGATTCATATTTTTTCTGTCTTTCTTTACATGAATGAGCAGGGCTGAAGTTGTTTAAGACAACTTCAGTCCTGCTCAAAACTATCAAATATTCCAAATCTTTGAGAATTTTAAAAGCCTAAGTTTATTAACGTAATTTCACTGAAGTATTTTATATTTTAAATGTGTTATACCATATGCAACAATGTAGTCCACCAGTCCCTATTTCAACAGCTCATGTTTAAATTGTAGTAAATACATCTTTTTTTAAACTATATTTTGCATGAATTTTGTAGGGCAGTAAAACAATAAGCTTCACCTATATTTTTATTACAAACCAGGCCAGGTAAAAGTATTATAACAACATTTAAAATGCTCCAGAATACAGGAAATTACACCTGTTTTGTATAAAATGTCCTGGGGAAGGACCCCCAGATCCCCCTGCCATGGTTACACCTTTCAGGTCAACTTAAACATGAAAACTTGTCTCTTTTACAAGTGCCTCAGCAATGTAAGATATTTAATTTCATAAGCAGATAGTTAATTGTAAATGGCATTTTAAATTTGTAATCACATATATTATTGTCCACTACTGCAGGACCTGATTGAAAGCCGGGTGACTGGTTGGGGGGCCAGTCTAAACCAAAAATTCCAGGGGCAATTTTTTCTCCCAGCCCTGTGCCTAACATATCCCACCCACTAACAGGTGCAAGTAGATAATTTGTGGTGTCCACTTCACCTGTCAGCGGTCAGAATGTTGTGCACTGGAGACCTTAGCAAGCATCAGAGTGGAGAAGGGGATCTAAATGATTTTTTAAACATGGCATGGACTGGTCTGAGTATTTCAGTAGCTGCTGATCTATTTGGATTTTCACACACAACTATCTCCAAGGTTTACAGAAAATGATGAAAATATCCAGTAAGCAGCAGTTGTGGTGAAAATGCCTTGTTGATGTCAGAGGTCAGAGGAGAATGGTCAGACCGACTCCAGAGGTCTCATCTATAAAGCTTGTGTACACCCAAAATGAGGCTGAAATGGTGTGTGCCACTCTCTGCACCAAACATGGGATCCATTAAAAAAAAACTAGGTGTGAAAACCTTGTGTATCCCTATGCCAGCTCTAACCCCGGCGTGCGCACATTTTGGAGACACGGCACAAAGGTGACCCTCACAATGCAGTGGTGAAGTGAAGCAAGGTTGACAAATTCATGTTTGGTGCGTATTTGATACAGTTCACTTTTACTTTAGATCTCATTTAAAAAAGCAACGGGTTTGATTCAGACATCAATATTTAAACAGGTAGTGATTAAAATTGAGGGAAGACCATTTAATTTCTTATCATTTCACTCAGTATTCTTGACAATAAAGCAGTTTGTAGCTGTGCATGCCCGTGCACTTCCACAGGGCACTGCGCTGGCTCAGTCATGGTCTGCAGAATTAACTAAAAGCAGAGGCAATCCCTGAAGAATCTGTGACTGGATTTATGAAATAAAGATCGTACATGAGCATAAACAACTCCTACAGACGGTTCATATCAAAGCTGTGTTGTTTTAATGAAGCACAGTGTCAAAAAGAGACTGCTTGGACATATATAATGTTATAATTGTCATTACACATAACATACGCCAGCACCACAGCTCTGCCCCCTCCCTTTACACAACCTCCACTCAGATCTCTGCGTGCACGTACAGCATGCACAGTAAAATCATATCCATGTGTGAACAGAAGACTGTGATGCTTGCCGCGCATCTCATGCTCTGTCATTTATTAGGCTATAAGTCTAAATCACGCGCAAGAAAATCAAAAAAAAAAACCATACCTGCAATAATCCAAATAAAACAATTGTTACATTTTAAGCTTCTTTTTAATGTTTAAAGTTATCTATATTAAGAGGAAGGCAGCATTCATTGTGTGTGTATGTGTGTGTGTGTGTGTGTGTGTGTGTGTGTGTGTGTGTGTGTGTGTGTGTGTGTGTGTGTGTGTGTGTGTGTGTGTGTGTGTAGTGCTGTGTGGCGTGTCTCATACCTCTCTCTCTTCTGTGTTTCTCGGTGAAACCCTCTCATTAGCAGCTCATGTTTATGTAAATCTTATTCCGAAGTTACTTTGCATTGTCCTTCTTTGGCAGATTCGAGGTGTGGAGAGGGCGTGACATGAGGTGGGTTACGTGCACACCTTTCTACTCCAGGTGCTCTCTATAAAGGGCAAATCACATGCACTCGCACAGTTTTATAGATGAGACCCCAGATGGGAGAAAGGCAACAGTAACTCCAATGACCAAGATACATTTTTTTTGAAGAGAATTTATATTTTTATTTTGGCTACAAGTTGCAATGTGTCACAAAAAACCTGAACAATAGCGTAAAAAAAAAAAAAAAAAAAAAAAAGCCTGATGTGATGAATGGCAAGATTTTCAGGCGGTAGGGTCAGAATTCAGTGTAAACAACATGAAAGCATGGATCAATCCTGGAGGCATCAATGCCCGAGGCTACAGGCAGGAGTGTAATGATCTGCTGCTAATGCTGGACTATAATGGACCAACATTCTGAAGCAATACCTTTAGCACCTCTTTCAGTCTATAACACATAATAAAAGCTGGTTTGAAGGAGGAAAAATGTTAAGGCAGCTCACAAGAACAGAAAAGGGGACAAATATCAATAAAAAGTGCGTCAAAACAAAAACACCAGGATTAAAACTGGCCCTCCCAAAATAACTTCTGCTAAAGATTTAAAGGCCATATCCAGCTGGTCATAAATGGGACAAGATGAAGCCTGGGAAAGTTCACGTTTAGCAGTAAAAACGGCGTCCATTTTGGGTCTAAGCGTACAATTAGAGTTCACAGAGAAACACCTGGACCTGGCTGCACTGTCATTTCACAAACGGCTGTAAAAAAAATAAAAGCGGGAATCAGACCGACATCTCTGGTTCAGTCTGTCATTAGAGGTTTTTACTGTTCATGTCAGAGCCGAGGACTGTGGGAAAGAGGAAGAAGAGGAGTTCAAGGTTGAGTTGTATTGATGGGTGAGAGCGCAGTTTGGTCGACTGGAGAAGATATTGATCAGAGGAATGAGAGGCAGCTCCAGCTCTGAGCAGAGGACAGGATGATACAGGATGAGTCCGATAAGGAGGCCCCAGTTTGGAGTGGACAGTGTTAGCTATATAAGTTAGAGGTTCTCAAACTGTGGCATGGGTCCCACTGCTGGTACACAGGCTCTTTCTAGTGTTGCTCAGGAGTGTCTGGAATTTCTAAAGATACTAACCATTAAGCAGACTGGTTTAGTTCAGGTTTAGATCTGATTTAGTCCTGGGGGAAATCCTAATTTTGTCCTGCTCTAGTAGCTTAGTCCTGGTTTAGGCCTAGTTTAGTCCGGGTTTAGTCTAGGTTTAGGCCTTTTATATTCTGTGTTTAGATACGGTTTAGATCTGGTTTAATCCTAGGACCAGTATAGACCTGATTAGTCTTGGTTTAGGCCCAGTTTGGACCTGGTTTAGTCTTGTCTGTCTGTTAATTCCCAGATCAAAACCAGGACTAAACCAGGATTAAAGTAAATGACTTCAACTCTGAAATCACTTGAAACTGATTTGCTACCTCTACTATTACTACTACTACTACTAAATCTATCACCACTAACTTTACTAGTACTAATGCTACCACTACTACTACTGCCACTAACCCAAACCTTGTAAGGCGACTCTGTAACCTACTTTTCCATAAAAAAATAAAAAATAATTATAATAATAAAATACTTATACTGGTCCTGTCTCGCACTGGTAAAGATATAGTGCCCAGACCTGGACTCAAATTATAAATCCTCTTTCCACAAAAACCCTTATGTCTTGCAATGGTAAAGAATCCACTAAAACTACTAATTAGTGCTTTCAGTGAGTAAAGTTTGTATCTTTGGTCCATGCCTCAAAATGGTACAAAATTCTTTAAAACACTCCTGGATCTAAACGCTGATCTAGATCCACACCAGAATTAATCATTTTGTCCATGGCCCATTATTGACCTGTACTGAAATTGTCCATAACAAAAATAAAACTTATAAAATTCTGTATTTATTAAAGCTCTCTTATCTCTTATCTGTATAAACTGATGTTGTTGGAGACCAAATCCATGCATTATTCATGGCAAAGACAGTGGCTAAAGACATTTTGAGACCAAGAGAGGGAGAGGTTTGAGTCAGCAAAACACTCAGACGTCGCCTGGGACCTAATAGATTTTTAACAATAAACCCCAAAAAATGGCAAAGTTTCTGAGCAGGGGTCTTGTTTGGTGCAGGGAGAGGGCTGGAGAGGAGGAGGAGGAAAAAAGAGCTGAAAGAGGATTTAGTGAGGCGAGTGTGGACTTGTTCTCTCACATACCGTCTACAGGAGACATGAGAGGGGACTGAGACAAAGACAGCCTTCATGTTTGAATTTCTGCATCAAAACCTCAATATATTTTCTTGAGATGGCATTTATGGATCTTTAATGGGAGCCGAATCTTTGGCATCCATTCATTTCAAAGAGTCATTTTTGTATTTATGTAAGAAGCAGTCAGAAAATAAACACTGGGATGAGTGATACATTAGCATTTTAACTGGAACAAAACATATTCTATTGGTGGGACATTATTATTGCCCTATTCACAGATGATAATAAAATGAGCATGTGTGGACAAAATTCACTAATGGTGATGTCATATACCTCTGCATAGAGTGAGACCACCATTTAGGATTTATTTAGGATTTATTTTCCAAAATGTGCAAAATATAGCTGCCTTGACATATGTTCATGCAAAAAAAAAGAAAAAAAAAGTCAGTTAAAATGAACCAGGCAACAATAAACTTTCATGCAATACAACTTTTAGTTCAAAACTGCATTCACCACAAAAGAACATTGTTAATTACAGGAGCCATCGATTCATAACTTTTTTTTTCTCCTGTTATCTCATTATATTGACTTAATTCTTTCGTTTTCCAGAGATAAGGGCATCATTTTCTTGCTATTACAACTTGAGATAATGAGAAAATTTGTCATTATCTCTGACTCATTCACAGTGAAGTGCTGTCCAAAAGATTTGGTTTGTTCAAGAACGTCACATCTTTAATAGTTTTCTCACATTATTAAGCATTAGTTGTGTTAGTTAGTGTTAGTTAAGGGTTAAAAAGCATTTAATTACTCACGAAATGTTACTTCAACATTTATAAACACCAGTGAATTATAAACAGTGTTATTAATATTCCATTCTTTAGTAATAAGCTCAAGTAAATCAGTGTATAAACATCAGTGTTAATTCAGGATTTATTAAGATATTGTTAACTACATATTTATATTTATTTATATTTAATGCTTTATAGTGTTGAGACTCAAAACAATATTCAGTTCAAATCAAACTTTATCAACAACCTAATGATGCCCAAAGTGCTTCACAGATTGCAATTTAAAACAAGACAGAGTAAAACAAATGACAAGAAATAACATTAAAGCACTAAAAATACAGAGAGATGCACAAAAAGAGAATGTAAAAGAACAAAAAAGAATTACATATCAAATGCCAGTCAGAATAAATGTGTTTTTAATTTTCATTTCTGTTTATCACAGCTACAGATGCTTGCCGTACCATCTGGAGTTGGTACGGCAAGCACAAACACAAACACTGATCTAAAAAACTTTAACTTCAATGTTAAATTTCTTACTTACTGAAATCTTATTTCTATATTTTAATGTGTCAGCAGCAAATGGGTTTAACACTGGCACTGTACAGAAATATAACTACCATCACTGAGGCTTTAGACTTGGACATTATTGATCCACAATATTATTACTGAAATAAAAGACCCATAATGTGCTCAGATGGAGAACTGGGGCCTGTATTGCTGCATGGGTTAGAGACTTTAAAGTTTTTTAAAAGAAATATCAAAACAGAAAATTCACAAAAACTGAACCTGATCTTTTTTTAGCAACTCAGTCCACAACCACACCAAAATAATTTTGAGGGTTAATGCTGAATCTACTGACAGCAATGACCACTTTTTGACGCTATAGCAAAGAAATAACTTCACTTTAGGTCACTTTAGGACAGAGGAGACATTAAACTTTTGGGTCAGTTTTTGTTTCATGTGTTTCATGACCCAGTACTTACAGAGATATTAGCCATAAACCACTCTCTGCAGATCCTACTATAGAATTCTGACTTTCCTCCAGCTCAATCTCACAACATGGTCCCTTTGGAATGTTATGAAATCTGAACTTCAGACTCTAGAATGTGATGATGTCTCCCTCTCAGATGGGGGGGCACAGGAGTATTAAGCCCAACACCGTACGCAGCGCATCTGTGCACTTGAAAAGGCTGTGTTTTATCTGTTAATAACCAGACAAAATGACAGAAGTGGCCCCAGGCTGTGTCAGGAGAGACTGAACTGTTCTAGTCAAGTCATTAGCGAGTCAGCAACAGGAAAGAGTTTTCCTGGGTTCTGAGTGGAGCAGGAGTCAGGAGCTGCAGTCTCTGTCCCTGCTGCAGCATGGCACTCTCCTGTCCAGTGTTTACAGCTGTCTCTCTGTCACACGGAGCAGAGAACTGTGAGTTTACTGCAGAAGTACGGGGGAGGATGTTTTTACAGCCACGGCGATGCCGGGATGTAAAGTGATGCGGGGTTGAGTGCTGACCTGCGCCCAGTGTGATCCCTCTCAGAGAGAATAATAGGAGTGTATGTTTTGCTGTGTGTTGCTGTGTCCAGTGTGTGTTGGGCTTTCCTGTACAGGTTAGATATGATTTTCAGGAGAAGACAAATGTTGAACCTGATCATTTATATTTGTAACACGGTCCATGATCTTCATATATTTATCCTACCACACCAAAAATCTGCAGATTAATAACAGATATTTTGCCAGCCCCCATCTCAGTTAAACACCAGTTGTGATGTCATCTGATGTCAGCACTCTACAGCAGGTCACTCTGAACCCAGGACCAAAAAACTCATTCATTCATTTATTAGGTTTCATATCCAACCTACATCTACACCTTCAGAAAAATACATCAGACCACTTTTTATCAACATTATTCCTGTTAGAGGTCGCAGGTACTGGAGCCAATACCAGTAACTTTGGGTCTTAGGCAGGGTACAGTTAGTCATGGGGCTGACACACCCTCTCACATTCATTCACTAGGGGCAATTATTAGGAGCAGACTCACCACTTCACCTAAGACATGTATGTGTTTGGATGGTGAGAGGAAGCTGGAGAACCTTAGAGAGAACCAATAGTAACACAGTGAGGACATGCAGACTCCACCCACAGAGATCATGTGTTGGCTGGCTGAGGATCGAACCCATGATATACTTGCTGGAAGGCGAGAGCACTAACCACTCTGCCACCACTTTCCCTCCTTATACCAACTAAATGTCTTTTTGAAAAAGCCACTACCAAATATCCACTATACATAAACAACAGTTCTACTACTACTACCACTACTACCAAGGGACTACTACAGCCAGGGGACTACCACTACTACAGCTGAGGAACTACTACTGCTGCTACTGTGGAAGTTCACAAATGAGACTAGAAGTGGTATTTGAGTCTCTGCTTTATTTTGCATAGAAACTTCCAACAAAAACTGCTTAGGAACATTTTTGCAGTACAAAAAAACAGCTTCCGCCCCCTGGACACTCACTTCCCTCTCCGGATACTTTCAGAATAAAAGTGTACATTTGTGTGTGAGATAAGTGTCTACAACACTATTACTACTGTCCCAACATTGGCCCAAGCTCTTGTGATTATGAGATAAATGTTCTAGCAACTTTGCCACCAAGGGCAAAAATATTTTTCATTATTTAGTAAACACTTAAACACATTCATTAATAATATGTAATTAAGAGTATTTATTTATAATTTTGCATTAATTTACCAGAACTTATTACTAAAGAATTAAACATAAATAATGCAGTTTATAACTTGGTGTTTATAAATGTTAAAAGTAATGCTTTGTAAATAATCCATTAACTGTTTACTAATCCTTAACCAATGCTTTATAGTGTGACCTAATCTAAAGTGCTACTCTTAAGCTAATTAGTAAAAGCATAAACTTTCCACCTCTGCCATGTGACCAAACAAACCAGGTCACATGATCAGCACAAGCCCCTCCCCCTCCCTCTTGTGTCCAGTGCTTATCCTTCACTGAGGCGGCAAACAGGTGGCTTCCCCAAACCCCAATAAAGCTCACATTCACAAACAAACACGCTAGCACAGCTGTCAGCAAGTAGTTACTACAACAAACTACTACTACCACTACCAGTACTGCGGGAAAAAAATACTTCTACCATGAGTACCGCAGGAAAAAACATAAGTATTTGTCAGTTACATAAACCATTGAAATCCTCCAGACTTCACAGTGAGAGATAATTATGAGGAAGTGTGTGAGTGAGGATCAAAGAACACATTCATTCATTCATCAAACATCAAACCCACACTCTGCTCCAACTGGGATTTTACATTTTGGATTTATCATGTTAGCATAGTTCAAGAAGAAGATTCCAGCTGTTTTAACACAACCCGAAATGTGTGCAGTGTGACAGGCCTTTGAACAGAAACATTAGACCAGGATTAAGACAAAGACTGGTTTAACAATTTGTCAAAAATAAAAGAATAGTCCAGAATTTTAGTGTGGACCATATGAAGAGTATCTAGTACGCGTATTATTGTTTGTATATTATTACCATAATTGTATATATATATATATATATATATATATATATATATATATATATATATATATATATGTATATATATATATATATGTGTGTGTATATATATATATATATATATATATATATATATATATATATATATATATATATATATATATATATATATATATATATATATATATATTTTTTTTTTTTTTTTTTTTTTTTTTTGGTATTTTTTTTGTATCCTGTATCCAGTTATATTGTTTGTAGGGATCACCTGTAAATACTGTACTCTCACTCTGACATTAAGAAAAAAAATACTAGGTCTGGGAAAAAATATTGATTTTGTGATATATCGCAATATTTTGTGATACCGATAGCAATACTTTGTGACATTATGCATAATAGTTGGTGCTACAGTGATGAACTGCTCTTACAGTCTAATGTGGCCAAAAGTGGTCTAGATTTCTGCCAGGACTGTAGAGGGCAGTACGGCACTTACTAAGCACTTGGTATGACACATACTATCACATAAATAAAAACATTTCTAAATACTTAATATACTTATACATTTAATATACATTAAATACTTAAGTAAATGTCAGACTGTCTGATATTGATGTATGGCTTTTGGAAACAGGTCCTGGGGTTTCTTGTTTATTTAAGTCTATAAATGGCTGATGTTTGAATCAATACCAAATTATTGATACTTTAAATATCAACACGTTTAATTGTTGTATTGATATCACATGAGAGTGTTCTGCTGCTCCAGTGGCATAAAGTAGACATAAATGTAACATACATGTATATATAATATATCCCATTATAATTCACAAAAACTCAATTATTACAGACAAGAAAACACAATGTTTCTTTTCTCTTTATAAATACAGTCACATATTGTAGGTTATCTGCAATATCGTGATATTATCAGTATCATGAGGCACGAGACAAGTATTGTATCGTGAGGTACCCTGTAATTTCCAGCTCTAACAAATACTGCAGGTATCCAGATAAACTACATTACTCATATTGGTGCCCTCCTGTTTAGACAGAGTAAAGTAACAGTATTTGACAGTGAGGTGTCAGACCAGTGTTTGTGTTTGTGACTACACTGACCATCTGGACTTTACAACAAATGTTCTCTATTCACCTCTGAGTCCTTCTTTGGAGCCTTCAGTGCTCTGTCAGGAGTGTGAGAATGTCCTTTACACTGGTCCAACACTGTCTTTACAACATGAGACAATGGGAGGACACTAAAGTCAGGATTTACTGTCAGACAACACAAAGGCTCACCCAGTTTGGAGGAGCAGACAGGAGCAGAGACACAGGCTTTGTCTTATGTATGTCTGCTAAGGCCAATGGTTTCTCCAACTTTAGGACCACCTCAACCCCAGAATTGAACCCTCAGTACAAGCTCCTCAGTGTGGCTGTAGTAGTAGAACCCCAGAAGTAGTAGTAGTAATACACCAGAGCTTAGCATTCCCCAATACAGCTCCTCAATAGGGCTGTAGTAGCAGTCATAGTAGTAGTAGACATAGCAGTAGTAGTAATACTTTTATGTTATTTATTTTTTATTTGACCTTATTTAACCAGGAAAGTCCCACTGAGATTCTGAATCTCTTTTGCAGTGGAGTCCTACAAACCCAGAAGTAGTAGTAGTAGTAGTAATAGTAGTAGTAGTAGTAGTAGTAAAAGTAATACAACCCCAGAACTCAGAACTCATCAGTACAAGCTCCTCAGTGTGGCTGTAGACTTAGATTTAGACTTAGACTTTATTGTCCCCAATTGGGAAAATTCCTCTCCACAAACACTGCCCTTGATTGACAAAATACAACAAACACAGCAACAATAGACATATACAAAGAAACAACAGTCTCACTCACTGTTGCTAAGGGTAGTAATGGCTGAGGGAATCAGGCTTCTTCCAAAGCGGGCCCTCCTGCACCTCAGTGCCCTGTACCTCTGTCCTGAGGGCAGTGGGGAGAGAGGTTCATTAAGTGGATGGGTAGAGTCCTGTTCTGCTAAAGTTGCAATGTGTGTAATGGCCTTATTGTTAGTTGTTCAGTGAGATTAGGTGTGGAGAGCCCTATTATTTTTGCAGCAGTATTAGTCACCTTTGTGAGTTTGGTCTGGTTTTTGACAGGCAGCATATAAAAGCAGGTGGAACAAAGCAACATAACTGGCTGAATAATGCTTTGATAAAGCAGTAGTAACAGATGAGGAGCAATATATAGTTCTTTAAGTCTACAGATAAGTGACAGTCTTTGCTGGCTTTCTGAATGTCCATGACGTGCTGATCAAATGTGAGTGTGTTGTCTAAGGTTACTCCGAGATACTTGAAACTGTCCACTCTTTCTACTGTTTGGTTGTGAATGACAACACTGGTCTACAGCAAAATGCATCCAGAACAAAAGTAGTGACATTTTTCTTGGATTGGGTCACTAATAAAGAAAAAGTAAGTCAGAAGTGCAGATTGGCTATAGTTTCCAAGAAACAGTATTGGTTCAAAATAGGAAATTTATGCACAATAAGGCAAAAACGGTAGTTTATCAGAAGGTACAGTGTCTACAAGCAACCAGTTCTATCTGAAAGCCTGTCTGCACATTCAATACATTCATTTTAATATGTCTAGAGTTTTGACATAAAATGTTTTCTTTTTATTTTCAGAAATCTCTCTCTTGGAAGTGGACAAAATGCATTCATGTAGAGAAATTAAATATTTTCAAAATATAAATATTATTTTTAAGCAAAAATGCCTAAATCTATTGTATAAACAGATGTGATTTTGATGTGAAACAATATCATTAAATATCTTGAATACATTAGCTAACCAACACAGTTATCAATTGATTTTCAGTTCATCTTATCAAAATAAATGAGATTTAGCCACTTTTATCTCGGAAGCAGAGCGAGTCCAAAAATTTGTAGACCAGTGCAATGGGTTGCTGGGGTGAAGGGGGATTCACTGTCAGCTCCTTTGTCTTGCTGACACTAATGTCCAAGTTATCTTCACAGAGTAGTGCACAATATAGTTCTTGTCTTTAAGTAGAGCAAGAATAGCTGTATCATCAGAATATTTGAGGTACGTAATGCCAGGTGAGGGGCGAGACCTGTCATTTGTATGTCTTTGAATGGAAAAAAGGCAGAGCTGAAGTCCACAAAGAGTATTCTGACAAAGTGACCTGGAGAGTCCTGGTGCTGAAGAAGAAGGTGCAGCAGACAGGCTACAGCATCCTCTGTGCCCCGTTAACCTTAAAACCAAACTGGAGTGGGTCCAGCTGTGGGTTAACAACTGGCAGGACAATGTTCTCCAGGCTTTTCATGATAATGGATGTGAGGGCAACAGGGCAGTAATGGTTCAAAAGGCCTTGTCTTCTTAGGAACAGGTAATAGTAGTATCCCAGAATTAGTAGTACTACAACTCCAGAAGTAGTAGTAGTAGAACCCCCAGTAGTAGTAGTAGCAAACTTTATTATAAAGAAGATACAAATGTAAAAAATACTTTTACTTATATTTTTTACTTATACTTAATTCATTTTCGAAGTAACTGTACTTTGACTCAAGTACAGATTTGAAGTACCACCTTTAGACTATATACATAATTCACTGGCCCTGTGGTTTAGCTCCTGTCTGCTTCTCCTAACCTCTGTGACCTGGATCAGAGGAGACACGGCTCTTGTGATGAGCTAAAGACAAAGCCCATTTTCAGGTTTTCAAGTCTGAACAGATCCAGGAAGTCTGTGGGTGGTCCGGTCTTTTATCCTGTGTGAACCGGCCCCTGAGGCGGTACAAACAGAGCATGACAAGGGCCAAATCTATTAATTAGCCCTGTGTTTCTCATGCAGATCACAGGGACAGGACTTCAGGGTTGAGAGAGGACGAGAGGAGAAGCCAGTTCAGACAAGTCCCACTCAGGACCTCAGTCATGGGACACACCACTGTTACCTGCATTAGTCTGACTTCTGCATTCACCAAATCCATGTACTGTCTTAGTCCAACAGGCGGGACAGGATTTCACATTTGTCCTAAACTAGGGACACACCACAGCTGTTACAGATTTTGCAAAAACTTGGAGTTGACACAAACACACTGGTTTCTGCTGGGTCCAGAGTGAAGCTGTTCTCTTTTTCCAGATATGCTCTGTCCTCCACTGTTAGCATCCCACTGCCTTGTCACACACACACAATAACACAAAATATAGTGTCAGTAGTGTAGGCTACTCTTCACTCGCTGTTTGCCATTGTTGTTGTGATATTACCACTGCTGTCTAGCGTCTTCATTTTCTAGGCTATTTTCGTCGTCTCATGTGTTTGCAGTTAGGTCAAACATGTCTGATGGACTGAGACTGCGCTCTGGTCAGTTCTGTCCCCTCACACACATTTCTCATTTAACTGGTCGGGCCAACTGTCCCCAGACTCTGTCCAACTATGAATCCTGGGTAAAATCTTGCTAAGAATCTTAATGTCCCCAGCTTTAGTGGAAGTACAGTATATTAGTGTATTGTACTTACATTGAACTCAGTGTTAGCATTTTACTCTTCATTTTTTACTATTTTTGATTGATTATTTTTTTTACTGTGAGTTTATGTGATTATGTTGCCTTGTCTTTGTCCTTTAGGACGCTGTGTATGTGCAACTCTGTAGCACCATGTCCAAGACTAATCTCTCCTTGGGGATGATAAAGTTTCAATCTAAGATCTATCATAGATGGGCAATTAATGCATAAATACCTGAATACCAAGTTACATTTGAGTAACCTTTAAAACAAATTGCTTCTAAGACTAGTTTTATCTCACCACACTTTACTTCCACTTGAGTAATATTATTTTGAAGTAATAAAAGCTTGACTTGAGTCGACCTCTGATTGTGGATGCAGTCCTGTGCTTCGTGAAAGGTGCACTTTTCAAGTTAACTGCATATTTCATCTCAAAATGTTTTACTACAATGCAGTTCTCAGATGACTTGATTAGAGTTCATTAGCGTTTCTTACTACAAACAAATGAGGAGTTCAGTTTAACTGCCTTAAACCTCACACTGCCTCACAGGAGTAGCTCAGCTGAACAGCACTGTAAAAACACATTATAGCAGCCTACAAATAGAATGCAGCTACCCATTTCAAAGCAAACTAACTATAAAATAAAAACAACAATCTATTGGGTATATACAGGAATAGCTGGTCTTTGGAGCACCAAGAAGCCAAAAAATACACTTGAACTAAAAAAAGAAAAAATCACACAGCTACTTCCCAGTCCTGTGTATACTGTATGCATACTAGTTCACCTGCTCCATCAATAAAACAGCAGTGCAGTGGAGAGCTGTACTTGACCGCACTTTGACTTCCGCCATAAAAAGCTGCTTCAGAGTTTCATTTGGTGTAAGTGGATCAGGCTGAGAGACAGAGGCAGAGACAGGAAGAGGACCGCGATGATTCAGATAACACTGACACAGCACATCGTCTACATACACACGTTTAATGGAGTACTAATATAATGTTTAGAACAGGAAATAGTGGCGTAGTCTGTATTTTAAAAGTGGGTTTCTGGTTTCATCCAGTGTGGTGACAGAATGGGATTTTTGCTGCTGGAGAAAGAAGTTCAAGACAGTGGTGCAGTTCTTTTAAAGGGGACTTACTATGCTTTCTTCCAGGCTTTTAGAAATAATTTTGGGCACCTCTATGAATATATGAAACAAAATACTACTCCAGGTATGTTTTTGACAAGGAAACATTACAACTCAGTAAAAAGCTCAGAAAAGTTAGCATAATACTTTAACCCTTATGCCCCAATTCTAAAAAGTAAGTTATACAGTGTCCCTGTGCATAAATCTTTTAATCAACTTGTGCCCTGATCATAAATACCAAATATTTAAATATTTTCAGAATGCTAACCTTTTTATGCCAGTGTATGTACTAGCACCTCAAAAACACACAAAAAATGAAATATTTTTAATATTTTCAATGCAATGTGTTGTTGGGTATCTCAAAGATCACCAACAACACTGATTTTTAGTGATCATTTTTTCCTGTTCTATGTAGAATCTAAAATCCAACTCTAATTAAAATCCATTAAAACTGGCTGTAACTTTTTGTTATTACAATTTCCCAAATCCATCTAAATCTGTGCTGTTAGTAATCTTTGACAGACCCAAGGCTGTAACAATCCCCTCTAAAAAAAATCCACTTTGCATTGAGAATATTAAAAATATTTCATTTGTTGTGTTTTTTACAAAAAAAAAAAAAAAAAAAAAAAAAAAAAAAAAGATGTTATTACATACAGTGACATAAAAAGGGGGAAATTCTGAAAATAATTCAATATTTGTATTTATGATCATGGCACAAGTTCATTAAAAGATTTATGAAAAAAGAAAAAGTTGAAAAAAATATGAATATATGCATTTTTGATGACATTTTGTTGATGAGAACCCTTTTGTCTCTGAACATGAGCAAGGAAACAAATGTAGTTAGAGAGAGTAAACATTAAGTAATATTAGATTTGTGTTTAGAATATCAACATTCATCAGTCATATGCATTGGTTTGTATTTGTTTTTAATAAACACTGACCACCTTCAGACTTACCTCCAATTTCCACTGCATGTGACTCCGCTCCGCTGCACTGCGCCACACACGCCGCAGTAAATACACTGCCGTTTTAGTGAAAGAGAGCATTTCCACAGAGGCCCTGCGCCGCCCTGCGCCGCCCTGCGCTGGAGATATGCAGCCAGTCTATTTTCTTAGACGTCGTTTGACGGCGGACTCTGTTCAGATCAACCTCCGCAGCTCAGATCGCACCAAATAGGAAACTAAACGTGCACAACATCCTGATTTAAAAGTAATATATCTCCGTACGAACGTTTTTGATTAGAATATTTACATTTAATCAATATTTCTCATATTATCTTTGATATTGTCCATCTTAGAAAGCCATTTACATTCTACAGAAACTATGTTGGACACGATTAAACATTTAATACCCTTGTATAGCTTTTTCATGCCCAGCTACTTCCTCGTTAATGAAAGTAAAGTGAACTCCAAAGCAATCTCATATTAAACTATTGTTTTCTGTAATTCAGCTTCTAAATAGTTGTTTTGGACTTTATTAATGGCTTTTATGGCACAAGCTCATACTTCTTGCGCATGCTCTTCCCGAGCTGCTCAGGGCTCTGCAGCCCGGTGCAGAGGAGTGGAGACGGATCCAGTAGGCGAGGGTCTCTGTTGTCGTTCGCTTGCGGCCCGCAGTGCAGCAGATACTCATGCAGTGGAAATCCAGGGTTAGGGTTACAATCTGTCTTAGTGGGTTTGAATGAGGTGCGAAGCAAACCACAAACCAAAAACAGGACGTGCAGGACCAAAGCACAGTTTATTTTTCACTACCACTATTGCATACTGCCATTGTGTCCTTGGGCAAGACACTTCACCCACCTTGCCTATATGAATGTGTTACTGTGACTGTGTATTTTGGGGTCGTCAGAGAGGCTGTAGGAAAAGCTTAAAGCCAGATAAGCCACGTTTTGAGCCAGTGTAGTTCTTTTACTTTTACTTAAGTAAAGTTCTTAAGTAACTTGAGTTTTTGAAGTGCTTCTTCCACCTCTGAACAGTTTGGTCTTTTAAATTATGCCTAATATCCCTGTTTCATGTCCCCTATAATTTAGCCTCTGTCTCAATGCTTCTGTCTGCTTCTCCAAACCTCTCTAAGAAACTTAAGAGCAAAGACACTTGTGGATCGAAATCTTCCACTGGAGTGATCATCTTCAGATTGCACAATGAAATGAGAACACTTTTGTAAAGACGAGTAAATATGAATATGTCTAACCAAAAAGACAGTGGATTGTAATGCATGGTCTGAATGGTGCCGCTGCTTTCCTCACTTATTCTAATTTAACTGTAACAAAAGACCAACCAGGACGGATCACAAAATAGGTAACACATCAAATTCTCTATCTAGTTCCTGACAGAGAGACAATGAAGAGCTGTCCTCATTAATGGTCCTTGAATGAAGCACAGACACTGAGGACCAGTGACCTTTAGGCCCAGGGAGATGAGACCGTCATGGGCTGCTAGCTACGGGACGTCCCGGGGGTCTAGAGGTCACAGTCAGAGGGAGAGGGTTTGTTTGTCCATTAACACAACTGCTGAGTGTTTGCCAAAGGCCGGTCTGAGGCTCTTCCACAGGGACAGGGTTAGTTCCAGTCAGTGGAGCGAGACAAGAGCAGAGAGGGGCCAGACACAAGCTGCACATGGGGCCCCTGAGTCTGTTCACCTGCCTAAAGCCCTGAGTTTCTCATAGGTACAAACAGAAGAAGATAAAGGAATAAATTAAAATGCAACTCTAATTTCTTCTGAGCTATCACACACCAAGAAGTACTCAAGTACAAACGTAAAAGTAGTGTGACAACAAAATAAATGATCTGAGTAAAAGTAAAACATGAAGTACTTTTGACACAACACAGTTCACAACTAAAACTGCTACTGCTAATAATACTGCTGAGACTATTACTGATACTAATCCTAATGCTATTACTACTTCTACTACTTTCACCAACAAATTTAGTACTTCTGCTACTACAACTACTTTCACCAATATTATTATAACTTCTACTAATATTAATACTACTGAAACTATAACAATAACCAAATCTATTTTTGTCACCAAGATAAAAAAAAAGTTTGAGTACTTGAGTAAAAGTACCACCTTTGTCTCTCCAGTCTTGATTAGAGATCGACCGATACATTGTTTTAGACAATCGGCCGTTGGCCGATTTTTCCCATTTAATGCAGATTTTTGATCAGGCACATGTCCGGACAACCACTGAAGGACCCTAGTTTTTGTGTCCGTGCCGTCCATGCTACAGTGGCACTATTTACAGTAGAAGGTGCTCAGGGCGAGTGAGGGAGATCACTCAAACAAGGCTGAGGCGAGGCCTATTGTTTTGAAAGAAAAAAGATAAGACTTTATCTTTTTTATCACCAAACCTGCGCACGAAACTCTGATTTAACTTTTAAATGTCCATTTGAGAGAAAATGTAAATGCCCAGACACTTTAGGTTATGTTCGAGCACTTTTGTATGCAACCTGCAGCTTTAATAGCTAGCTTAGCATCAGGTAGGAACGGTCCGAGGTAAAATAACGTCAGTCTTGTTAACTTGAATGAATGAATATATTGTCAACTATCTAACTAACTTATTTAATGTCATAAATATCATCATTTACATGATACAGAAATGCTTAGCCCTTAACTTTACAGCTTCAGTACAGAAGCAGAAAGCAGACTTTTTGAAGACAGTAGCCCAGAGTGCAAAGGTGAGAGATTTTACCTTTTGCCTGCATGAGTCCATGTTTTTCTGAATTTTAAAGTGATGTTTTTATGTTTCTTTACATTTTATAAGCAAAATGACAACAACTGACTATATTAAACCATTTTTATTCATAAAATTAGGAAAATCGGCCCTCCATATTGGCCTCAAAAATCGCCATTGCTTATCAGCAATCGGCTGCTCTGGATTTTAAAAATCTGCATCGGTCTTAAAAAAACCCATATCAGTCGACCTCTAGTCTTGATACATGTAACTTCAGATGACGACAGACTGCGCTGTAGCCTCTTGTCCCAACTCAAAAGTACTACTACTGCAAATATATGTACATCTAATGTATACATAAGCACTGGTCTGTCCCCCTGGGCCTTCTAAAACTTCCTGTTCTCAGAGGTTAGGACTCGGAGATTGAGACTGTGATCAGAATTATTCACACTGAGACTGTGAAGAACTGTTCAGGGGACATCAGAGACGAGAAGTACTTAAGATCAGGAGGACATGAGACTGAATATCAGGTCTAGAGTCAGAACCTGGGCTAAGAGCATGGCCAGGGATGAATGCTAAGACCAGGTTTTTTAGGTTTTTAGCTATTTATCTTATGCTTAGTCCAGATTTAGTCCTGTTTAGTCCAGGTTTAGTCCTGTTTAGTCCTGGTTTAGCCCTGGTTTAGCCCTGGTTTAGCCCTGGTCTGAGTGTGTTGAGAGGAGCTTAATCCCAGCTCTCTGAATGACGCACAGATGAACATGTGGTGAGTGTAATCTGTGAAACACAGTAATCTGCCTCAGAGAGCATCACAGAGGATGGTTCATGTTTTTTTGATAACTCTTGGTGATGGTCTTGGAAAAACACTCGGTGCTTAAAGATCTAAAAATCTTTTCTTTCTTCACTAAACACTAACCCTCCATGATTTTGATCTTGGTCTGGCTTAAACTGATAGGACTGTAGTTGAAGTAGTAACAGTAGTAGTTGTGGTAGCAGTAGTTATACTAAAAATAAGAGAAGTGGAGACACACACAAAAAAAAAGGTTTTACTTATAGCTTTGGACTCCTTTGCATTAGTATTTCATGTATCTTAAAATAATGAACATGTATGGAAGACCAATTCTATTAGCGAGCTGTTACTGTGACTTTGCAGAATCACGTGGATCAGGTGCCTTTACCTTTAAGGCCCTGCTGGCCCCGCCCGCTCAGTCGGTCAGCTCCCACTCCAGTGAAAAAGCTGAGGAGGGCTGAGGCCTTCCTCTGACTAAAGCCCTCTACAGAAACTACTGCCTCTGATCTTCTTTGAGTTCACAGTGAATAAAGTTGGGAGGATTTGAGTTCAGACATGAGAGGAGAAACTCTGATTCTTGAATCTCTATTTGCTATGAGCAAGGCTTCATCTACGCTCTTCTCTGCTGACAGTTGAGAGACAGGATGTCCAATATGGACCACGAGCTAGTTAACGTTCACTGGTTTAAGACTGAAATGATCAGAATGAGACCGGTGACGGTGTATGGGCTTTAGAAACGAGCAGGAGTACTTCCTTGTTTCACATGTCTACTTGCTGTGAGGCTGAGCGTTTTCAGGTCTTGAGAAAGAGACAGTCTCAGCAAACAGGAATACTCAAACATGTGTGAATATGATAAATACTACTCTAGGTCTGTTTTTGAGGAGGAAACAACATTATAACATGGTTAAAATCTCTATTTAGCAGAACAGGGGATGTTTAAACTAAATCAGAACTTTAAAAAAGACTTCTGAGTACCACTAGTGTCTGTACTGTGTACTGGTCTGCAGGGACACGTCAGTAGCCCCCCTGCTTCGCCTCGGGGCTGGATTCCTCACATTGTGACTGTTTTAAAATGAGATGCCTTCGAGAATAACCCGCGCTCCAACACAGGAAGTGGATCTGAGGTTAAAATAAGACCAGCTCATCTGGGACAGCCGCTTAAAGACATGCAAATTATATCATAGAGAGTCCATCAGGTTAAGACCAGGTTTAGTCCTGGTTTAGTCCAGGTTTAGTCCTGGTTTAGTCTAGGTTTAGTCCTGGTTTTGTCCAGGTTTAGTCCTGGTTTAGTCCAGGTTTTGTCCTGGTTTAGTGCTGTGTCAGATCAGAGGATGGTCTAAATTACAGGAGCCTCAGGTAGATCTTAAACGCCTCACAGTGTCCTGTTACTCTGGTCCCTGAACGCCTCTCCAGACATCACAGCCAGTCTCTAATTAGGACTAGAGCGTGGTCTGGACTCATTAGTTCTCATGATACTGTTCATTTAGGTCAAAAGCCACTGTATTGTCTTCTGACTATTCAGAGTTTAGTTAGTTAGCCCGAAGTGTCTCTGAAATAACAAGCACTAAAGCTGAAGCAGATGGACTAGACCAGCCAGGACTACATCAAGATAAACAAGAATAAGAAAGAGACTAAATGTAGACAAAACTCAGGACCAATCAAACTAAATCTTCCTTTATGTTCCTTTAAATCAGAAATATTCAAACAGTGGGTCAGGATTTGGGCTTGACATTAACTCTAGCCAACCAGCCAAATGCGGGTAGATTTTCAGTTTAGGTAGTAACACAAATACTCCCACTACCACTTTGGCCGGTTGAATTTTATAAATACCTATTGTAAATCTAACCTTTAAAATTTAGGCCTGAATTTATGTTGCTCTGCTTGAGTGTGCACCATTTTGCAGTAATATATACAATATACAATATTCAAATTTCACAGTGCAGTATTATCATGATATTAATTCCACAATACTATATTGTGCTGAGGCTCACGTGTTAATGCTCATGATAACAAAATGTATTCTCTAAAAATGCCCTGACGAGCATTTAGTGATTTAGTTATTGTGATATTTCAAAAAATTAAGACTGAAAACGTGTTTACGTGTAACAATAATTTTGTCATGATGGCTACACAGAAATGGAGCAAAGGATCATGGTCTGTGTAGTTCATTCTACTTTCTTACTTTTGACACTGCAATATCACAATATTGTTGTATACATCAATTTATTCTGCCTAGGTAAACCAGTTGTTTTGTTTTTTTCCCTGGCCATATAGAAAGCCACATTTTATATTTCATTAATTAAATTGTAGCTAATAAAGACACTAATTGTCTAGCAACTTTTGACAAATATTAGCCATGGTGGTCAGTGAGCAAAAAAGTAAATGTCTAGCCCTGGTCAGGACCCAAAAATGGGTTACCAAAAATATATATTTGGACTGCCAAAATTCTTATTTTTAAGTGATAGTTGCCAATAGTGGTGATTAATGTCTTTTTTTAAGAGAGTCCCAACCCACGGGCAATAAATGTCAAACAAAATACAATAAAACAAACCGAGAGAGATTACATTTCTCAAAAGAAACATTTGTAAGTGGCAGGTCCTTCAACATAGTCCTCTGTAAACAGTCGCAGTCTGCAGGAGCACCATAGTGAAAAGACATTTATCCAGTCTCTGTCCTGACACTGGGGTACACAGTATCTTCTGCTGCAGATACACTCAGGTACAGAGGAAGGAATAAGGTCTGTACCAGTGTCAGCCATCAGACCTGGAGTACATGCATCGTCCAGCACCAGTAAGAATCAGCAACAAGTCTCGTCCTCTCGTGAGAAGAAAAACATAACTTATTTGTTAATTCAAAAATAAAAATTCAATTTAAGGTGCAACTTTTTAACAAGAGTCACTGTGAGGCTTAAAAGTCAAAAAGTCATTGATTAAAACACCACAGTCAACAACCTCAATGTAATTTATCTGCGTTTAAAAGTAACAAAACTATGAAAAAAATATTGGAAATGGGATTGTAAATTAGAAAGAAGAAAATAAATAAAACACTAAATCATAAATAAATAACACGCCGAGAACCAGAGGGCATTCAGACAGCAGACTGTTTCTAAAAACAGTATAAATATAACACAAGCTTGAACTGTGATTGGCTGCCTGTGGAAAACAAAAAAAACATGGTGTAACAAAAGTCCTCCTCTGTGTGAGCCCATATTTCCAAATCACAGTTTCCCTTCTGTCTTATGGCCCAGGTGTTTTTCACTTTGATCTTCACTAAAGCCTTTCGTTCTCCACAGTGTCTCGACATGTCAGGACGTCCCACCTGCCTCCTCCTCCCCGCCGTACCTGTACCCCTCCTGGAGCCCAGACTGACACCCGTAATTACCCCCTCCAGAGGACAGGAGTTAGACTGGGGCAGGATGTGCTTGGGGTAAAAACATGACGGTGCACCATAATTACAGAGGTGATGACAGCAGGAAGTTTCTCAGCTCCGAGTGCTTTACGGGACAGACACAGGGACAGACACGGGGACAGACACTGGGACAGACACGGGGACAGACACGGGGACAGACACTGGGACAAACACTGGGACAGACACGGGGACAGACACGGGGACAGACACTGGGACAGACACTGGGACAGACACTGGGACAGACACTGGGACAGACACTGGGACAGACACGGGGACAGACACTGGGACAGACATGGGGACAGACACTGGGACAGACACTGGGACAGACACGGGGACAGACACTGGGACAGACACGGGGACAGACACTGGGACAGACACGGGGACAGACACTGGGACAGACATGGGGACAGACACTGGGACAGACACTGGGACAGACATGGGGACAGACATGGGGACAGACACTGGGACAGACACTGGGACAAACACGGGGACAGACACGGGGACAGACACTGGGACAGACACTGGGACAGACACGGGGACAGACACTGGGACAGACACGGGGACAGACACTGGGACAGACACGGGGACAGACACTGGGACAGACATGGGGACAGACACGGGGACAGACACTGGGACAGACACGGGGACAGACACTGGGACAGACACGGGGACAGACACGGGGACAGACACTGGGACAGACACGGGGACAGACACTGGGACAGACACTGGGACAGACACTGGGACAGACATGGGGACAGACACGGGGACAGACACTGGGACAGACACTGGGACAGACACGGGGACAGACACTGGGACAGACACGGGGACAGACACTGGGACAGACATGGGGACAGACACTGGGACAGACATGGGGACAGACACGGGGACAGACACTGGGACAGACACTGGGACAAACACGGGGACAGACACTGGGACAGACACTGGGACAGACACGGGGACAGACACTGGGACAGACACGGGGACAGACACTGGGACAGACATGGGGACAGACACGGGGACAGACACTGGGACAGACACGGGGACAGACACTGGGACAGACACTGGGACAGACACGGGGACAGACACTGGGACAGA
The DNA here is from genome assembly GCA_020698575.1 of Bostrychus sinensis. Taxonomy (NCBI): domain Eukaryota; kingdom Metazoa; phylum Chordata; class Actinopteri; order Gobiiformes; family Eleotridae; genus Bostrychus; species Bostrychus sinensis. Next base: position 36,147,892 of record CM036249.1, on the reverse strand, counting down.
CACTGGGACAGACATGGGGACAGACACTGGGACAGACATGGGGACAGACACTGGGACAGACACTGGGACAGACACGGGGACAGACACGGGGACAGACACTGGGACAAACACTGGGACAGACACGGGGACAGACACGGGGACAGACACTGGGACAGACACTGGGACAGACACTGGGACAGACACTGGGACAAACACTGGGACAGACACGGGGACAGACACGGGGACAGACACTGGGACAGACACTGGGACAGACACTGGGACAGACACTGGGACAGACATGGGGACAGACATGGGGACAGACATGGGGACAGACACTGGGACAGACATGGGGACAGACACTGGGACAGACACTGGGACAGACACGGGGACAGACACGGGGACAGACACTGGGACAAACACTGGGACAGACACGGGGACAGACACTGGGACAGACACTGGGACAGACACGGGGACAGACACTGGGACAGACATGGGGACAGACATGGGGACAGACACTGGGACAGACACTGGGACAGACACGGGGACAGACACTGGGACAGACACGGGGACAGACACGGGGACAGACACTGGGACAAACACTGGGACAGACACGGGGACAGACACGGGGACAGACACTGGGACAGACACTGGGACAGACACTGGGACAGACACTGGGACAGACACTGGGACAGACACTGGGACAGACATGGGGACAGACACTGGGACAGACACTGGGACAGACACGGGGACAGACACTGGGACAGACACGGGGACAGACACTGGGACAGACACGGGGACAGACACTGGGACAGACATGGGGACAGACACTGGGACAGACACTGGGACAGACATGGGGACAGACATGGGGACAGACACTGGGACAGACACTGGGACAAACACGGGGACAGACACGGGGACAGACACTGGGACAGACACTGGGACAGACACGGGGACAGACACTGGGACAGACATGGGGACAGACATGGGGACAGACACGGGGACAGACATGGGGACAGACACTGGGACAGACATGGGGACAGACACGGGGACAGACACGGGGACAGACACTGGGACAGACACTGGGACAGACATGGGGACAGACACGGGGACAGACACGGGGACAGACACTGGGACAGACATGGGGACAGACACGGGGACAGACACTGGGACAGACACGGGGACAGACACTGGGACAGACACTGGGACAGACACTGGGACAGACACTGGGACAGACATGGGGACAGACACGGGGACAGACACGGGGACAGACACTGGGACAGACACTGGGACAGACATGGGGACAGACACGGGGACAGACACGGGGACAGACACTGGGACAGACATGGGGACAGACACGGGGACAGACACTGGGACAGACACGGGGACAGACACTGGGACAGACACTGGGACAGACACTGGGACAGACATGGGGACAGACACGGGGACAGACACGGGGACAGACACTGGGACAGACACGGGGACAGACACGGGGACAGACACTGGGACAGACACGGGGACAGACACTGGGACAGACGTGCGCTCTGGTAACAGCAGCTTACACAAAATCATTCACATTTTTAGAGGTGTGGAAGTAAAGAGTTGGGATGTTTTCTTATTTCTGCAGTAGGAAGACTCTCTCTGCAGACCTACATGCTTTTACACAATGGAAACCTGTTCACTTTAGGTCAGTGGTCAGTGTGGACAGCATGACACTGTTAAGTCTAACCCAGGATTTCCACTGCATGTGTATCCTCACCTACTGGATACGTCTCCACTCCACCACGCTGGGCTGCGGAGCCCTGAGCAGCTCAGGAAGAGCATGCACCAGAAGTACGAGTTCATGTGATAAAAGCCATGATAAAGACCAAAACAATCATTTATTCAGAAGCAGAAGGACAGAAAACAATTGTTTAGTATGCAATCAATTTCGAGTTCACTTCACTATTATTTCACAGGGTTTTTCTCTACAACGGGGGAGTAGTTGAGCACGAAAAAACTATATATGAGTGCAATAAATGTTTAATCGTGTCTGTGTTTGTTTCTGTAACCTAAAGGTAAAGTAAATAGCCTATCTAAAAGATAATAAGAGAAAGAATGATTAAATCTAAATATTCTAATCAAAATTGTCCGTAAAGGGTGATATTACTTTGAAAATCTGCATATTGAGCACATCAGTTTCCTGTTTGGTGTGATCTGAGCTGCGGACGTTGATCTGTATGGACTTTTGCCGTCAAACAAAATAGACTGGCTGCATATCTCTGGCACAGGGTGACTGTGGCAGGTGTGGAGGCTGTGGAAACACTCTCATTCACTAGAACAGCAGTGTATTTACTGCAGAGTGTGTGGCGCAGCTCAGCGCAGCGGAGTCACATGCAGTGGTAATTGGGGGTAAGCATTCATATGTCAGAGCGGCCCAAGAGTCACATTTTTTACTTAAAAAACTGTGTGCAGTGATCTGTGTGTCAGCTCGATGCAGCCAATCACAGGGCCCGACAGCTCCATGCAGAAAACGTGTTAGAAATGTGATGTTTTCTATTGTCATATCAGAAAGTTACCCTCTTGATATTCTTATGCTGCGTTCACACCAAACATGACTCGCACTATGGACCTCCGATGCATGGATCTCCGTTTGTTATGTTGTAAGTAACAAGGTCACTTCTAGAGCTAGTCCTTGATTGGTTAACACAGCATGAAAATTGTCAGAAGTTCAGAAAATTATGTCAGTCGTACCTTTAAATAGACTTTACATGTAAATGACTCATGCCACACGCCTTATTCTTGTTCAGTGTGAGTGTATTTTTATGAGAAGACTGTGGTGGTCCTGAACAATACTCTTTGAAATTGTTTCAAATTGTTTCAAATTGTGTTTTGAAAAACTAGCATCTGTGCGATTGGGGTCACCAGTCCCATTCCACTGAACCCTCCCCACTATGTGCTCAACCGTATCTGATGTGAGAGAGGCTTTAGTGATGGGGAACTCAAATAAATCATAATGGCAAAAAGGTCCTTGTTAAAAATCTAAAGGTCAAGGATGTAGCGCCGGTCCTGTACAGTTGGGGGCCTGAAGCAGGATAGGTTTGGAGACCGAGCCTCTCAGCCATTTTTGAGACCATTTAAATTGTATTATTGCTTTTAATATAATTTTTATAAAATACAGACTGGCTATTTTTTTTAAGGAAATGAATGCTTTGAGACATTTTTGACTTGCAAACTCAGCAAGGGGAGGCCCAGGTAAACAGGAATTAATATACAGACTGCATTGGGCCGCACTTTCAGATAGACCCTTTACAAAAATGACTGGCAATAGCAAGCAGAATATTTATCAAATAGATTTGGGAAATTAATCAAATAAGCAAATAATGGATAAGTCTTGGGGCCCTCTAATGTCTGTGGGGCCCTATGCAGCTGCTTAGTTTGCCTATAAGAAGGGCCAGCCCTGCAAATCACTCATTTAGCCTACTACAAGTATTCAAAAAATGAAATCACAACAAGCAACTTAATTATATTACAGTAATATTGAGTACAAATGTTTTCTGATCCGCTCATACAGAAGTCAGTCCCTGAGTGAATGTAGTAGTTCCAGTAAAACCCTTCATGTTGTGCAGCAGCTTGAACTCACAGAAACCCATCTCATCAAATCCAGATCAAAGCTATGTGATATCAACTGACCCAAACAACAGTTGCCCTGAAACAACAAGACTCTGCTTTGAACATGAACCCAACTGCAGACGATTCTTTCAGTCACCTCCAGGGGGCAGGTATTGATCTAAAGTACCTGTCTTTTGCAAAGGCTTACTGTGGAGGCCTCCCAGTGCTTTGGGGTAATATATCCACTGAATGTTATATTAGACAGTGGTGAGTTTTTTGTCTCTGCCAGTTCAAAAAAAACATCATTGTTCTGGACCATGGCTCACTGTGGACTGCTGAATGACTAACGCTAACATTAGTTTAGCATGAGCTGACCAGCTTCAAGTCAGAAACCCAGACCTGTGTTATGGCATTTACACATCAGCTGTACCAACACAACCAGCGGAAAGTGACCAGATTAGATTTTGAGTTATGCATATTAAAAGGGCTATATGTCGCAAAATTATCATTACTGCGATATCAGCAGCCTCAATATCCGTATCACTAGAATCTAAATATATTGCATTAGTGTTGTGGTCTTCCATCTGACACAGATTTACACTGAAGAATCATTTTCCTATCAGAGTTTATTATTATTATTATTATTATTATTATTATTTTCCTTAATTTAGTCACAACTCAGCCTTGATTTGTTCCTTGTTTTGTCTCTGTTAAGTTTTGATTTTGATACTGTTTTGACTAAAATTTTTATATTTTCAGAATAGTAGCCCCTATTTTAAAATATTGCAAAAATATCGTTATCGCAATAATCAACATCGTTGTTATATATCATATGTTTTTCCCATATCCTGCAGCCCTACTTTCTACCACATAATGATCCCACATCAAAAACAGACGTGGAGTTGTGTTTTATTTCACTTACGCCTGAGTTATCCTGTATTCCCTGGCGCCGAGCTTCTGAGGCCTCTGAACGTTTGGTTCCACAAAGCCCCACCCACTCCAGGAAGCACTGACCAACCAACAAGCCCTCTACATCCAGTCTGCTCTCTTCCATTTATCCAAAAAAAAAAAAAAAAAAAAAACGGTGTACAGCTTCCCACTGATTCCTGTTTTTCATTTTGTTGTAAAATGGCATCATACAAAAAGTTTAAGGAAGCGAAGTGCTCTTTTTCACGGATTATGTTCAAAAGATTGTAACAGAGCTGCACTCTGCTGCCCTCTGCTGGTCTCTCCACCTGTTTCTTTATGGCACCTGTAGAGTACTTATTAAAAATGCTCTCTTTTAGTCACATAATGTTTTTAAGGCTGTAAAATATGCTGCTGTTCTAGAGGAGACCAAGACTGAATAAAACTGTATATAGCCTCATTAAAAGCAGTCTTAATGGCTAATCAGATATATCATCCTTATATGAAGCACTGTAGTCTCCCTAGCCATTCTTATACAACACACAGTAGAGCCTTTATGCTTTTAAACCTCATTCTGAGCTGAAGTAAATGTCAGAATCCACAGAGGAACAAGGTGCTTCCTCAAAGGCCTCGAGACAATCTTTCAAACCCAAGACGTGAATTATAATGATGGGATCTGAGAGACAAGAACCAGGATCGCATCAGAAATCTCATCTACAACTACTCCTGTCCAACTTCAGCCTCCCAGGCCCATTATCTGCACAGAGCCGCTCTCGCATGCATTATAGATGAGAGCCTTCAGAGCCGCTACATCGGGGTTTACCACCTCTGTGTGAGCTCGTATACACAAGGTCTAAACCCTCTGAATAAAACATGAGGCACATAGACCGGGATCTGAACCAGGATCTTAACCAGGACTAGCTGCCACAGTGCACCAAGCGATGATTCCAGATTTAACACTTTAAACTCGAAGTGAATGGATGTGAGAGAGTCAGCCCTGTGACTAACGGGCCCCTGTCCAGCGTGTACCCCGCCTAAGGCCCATAGTTACTGGGATGGGCTCCAGTCACCTGACCCCTAACAGGAATAAGTGCAGGAAGATGAATGAATAACCGGGAGGGCACAGTCCTATTCTAAAGTCCCTATTTCGCAATGGTAAAGACCTGACTCACACTTGAAGATCTTCTGGTTCAGGGGTAAATGCTGTATCTATTGAGAAACTAAGCAATTATACCTCACAATGGTTTTGAATCCACTAAGAACCATCTGTTGCATTACTAATCAATGATGGCCCTATCTCGCAATGGTAAAAATACAGTGCACACCTGGACTCACACTTGAAGATCTCCTAGTTCAGGTATAAATGCTGTATCCATTGAAAAACTAAGCAATTATACCTCATAATGGTTTTGAATCCACTACAAAACATCTGTTGCATTACTGATCAATGATGGCCCTATCTCACAATGGTACAGAATCCTGGACCATTACTGACCTTTACTTAAAATGTCATTAAAATTCTGCCATTACTGTTTGGTTGTCTTGCAAAGAGGCAAACAAACAGACCAACAAACAGACGCAGGTGAAAACACAAGCTCCTTGAAGGTAATACTGGTGAATATAAACCAATATACAGAGCATCCACAACGCCAGCTTTTCAAGTTGCTGAAGGACTAACATACAATGGTCAAATGTTTTTTTTCTCCACAATTGCAAACCCAGAGACAGCCAAAACAGAAAATGAGAGCAGAACTTACTGCGTACAGCGCTCCATGGTGGACACAGGCTCCTGCAAACACAAACAAAAGACTGTTAGACCTGAAGCCTGATTCTTCAATGCAATGTAGCCTCTGACTTACATTTACGTACTGCATTATATTACAGATTATTATATGATGAAAATGACAACAGACAGTGCCGTATCTTGTCATTTTGAAAAGTTTCTGATCAGGAGGTGACACTATGGGCCAAGTAAATATGTGACTATTTCTTAAAAGAGAGTCAGAGCTGAAATTAAAGCTGGTTTATTGGCATTTGTAACTCTAAAAACATTATGGTAATAATGCTGCGTTCCAGTTGTCCTTGGAAGTTGGAATTTCTGAGTTCAGAGTTGTACATTTCAATTGGAACACCCTCTGATCTCAGATTTCCTACTCGGGAAGCAATCATCAACCATGAGTTAGAAAATCCAACATGGCAGCATGGAAAAATATAACTACATTATGAATAGTTGTTGTGTTATTTTCCCATGTGTACTACTGTCCATACTCTGTCTGTGAACCTGCTGCTGAGGGGCGAGTGAGCCTCTGCTGTGATAAAGTGAGCTGTAATGCTCTGTTGTTGCTAATCTTTAATGTCTACACTGGTCTACATCAAGTTAAGGCTAACAACAGCCAACTCCATTTTCTACACGTCAAAAATATAAAAACGCTGCCTGAGTGTATTAATTAAGTTCATCTGTCACATTTTACTTGAAGTTTTTTATCATCACAGAGGTTTAATTAGTCTTTGTACTGCTGTCATTATTGTTTCCGACTTGACGACTGGAACCCGGTAACTCAGAGATAACGTCACTCAGAGTCCAACCTCTGAGGACAAGTGGGACACAGCATTAAGGTCTCTTGTGTAAAATGGTGCCATAGTTCAGGGGTTCTCAAAGTGTGGGTCTGGGGGTTGCGAGACACACCGAGGTGGGGGGTCATTTCCAGAAATCCTTTTTTTTTTTTAAAAGAAAGTTTATTTCATAATTTTTTCATAGAATACAGCATGTGTTAGTCATCCCTGTGAGTCATTTAAAAATAAGCCACAGAAATAAATATATGTATATAAATAAAAATAAATTTAAATATAAGTGTCAATCACGTTTTACATTAGCGGAGGGGGGGGGGTTCAAATCAAAATAATCCACCCTATCTTGTGATATTCAGTTGACTTCACTAAAAGTTTTTTGTTGTTCTTAAAATTACTTAAAACATTTAGTTTAAATTAAATTGGTTTTGCATCGTATTTTTTGTCCATTTTAAGTTTTTCTGTTTGTTTTTGGGTATGTCCCTCCAGAGCTACCATAGCTATTTAAAAATAAACTATTCTCTCCATTTTCACCATTATAGTAACTTTCCAACTAGACAAAAAATTTCTAAATTCAGACACTCTGATGATCTGAGAAGCACATTCCTACCCGTCTTCTTCTAATTCATGATATTTGGTCTGCTTGTTCTAAATTCTAGTGTGCGGTCGTCCGAACTGACTTTATCTATCAGTATCTATGGACTGCTTTCTGCGGGTACAGTTTCTGGCTTTAGGCTGTAAATAAACCAGGCTTTATTTAAGTGGCACAGATGAACTGGTGTTGGTCTAATTTAGGAGCTACTTCTGATGCAAGGAGGTGGTCTGAAGTGAAACTGCTGCGGTAAACTGTACCTACAGAGAGAGGTGCCTTTAGGAAACTCCAGAGAGGATCATTATACTGATTCATGACTGGGGGACAGTACTGGATTATGGTGAAGAACTTGTTTAGTGGGTGTTTATTGCAAAATAGCCACAAACATGGCTTCTTGACATGTTTTTCAATAAAAAAACAGAATACAGCATATCATGAGCAGCTCTGTACTTATTTGTGAACAGGGACAGCAGCAGAAGCCAGTTGTACAAAGATTTGCAGAGACAGTGTAGGGTTTTCAATGTGGTCATTACACCAGACATCAGTGGGACTGGACAATAAACACAGGCTTCAGCAGAACCAACAGGTGATGAAAGAAAGCACTAAACATCGTTAATCAACTCAGAGAAGTAATTAAATTAGCTCGGTAGCCAGCATCACCTAGAGCTCTTCTGCTTTCATAAGACACGCTGCAGATAAACGACTGTGCATGGCCAGTTCCAAATGTATCGGAGAGAAACACTTTGCTCCAAGAGGGGAACCAGACTGTCCTGCTTGCAAAAAGCAAGTAGGACATGGCTCGCCAGGTTCGTTGGTTGTGGTTCCCAGAGGGCAGTGTGGCCATGGCCAGAGCCAGCTCTGAGGTCACACCGGTCTGAAGCTCTGGAACTCTTGACACTTCACTAAAACGTTTCACTGTACTCAAGAGGGACGACTCAAATTTAACACTGAATCAAAATATCAGTTGTGACTTATGAATACTCTTCTCTATAGTTTTGTCTTATCATTTGGTATTCAGCTCAAGTTATTGGTACTATGTAATCCAGGGTGGGCCACACCTAAGCTGTCTCTGCAACTTCATGGGCTCCAGTCACCTAACCCTAACTGAGTCCTTATGATTTTTTCCTATAGGTGAATGTATTGTTGTGCACTGTTCCTGTACAAATAAACCATACCATACCATACCATACCATACCATGAATGACTGACCTAGGAGGGCACAGACATATTCTAAAGTATTGTTCAGGGGTAAATGCTCTATCTATTGAGCCGCAAAGTCCTTATATCTCACAACAGTACAAAATCCACTAAAACATCTGTATCATTACTGATCAGCTGTATTGAGAGTAAATTATTGGTACTGTGTAATTAGCCTGTTTCCATTTCAAAGAATCTATTTGGGCATGGATTTTGCTTTAGAGAGCCTAAAACACAATACATTACATTGTACATTAAACTACCTCATTTATTTCTAGCCACAGCCCTGAGTATAGTTACCTCAGTTTAGAGCTATACATGGCAGCCAGTTGACAGAGATAGCCAGACTTCCCTCTCCCCAAACACTTCACCCAGCTCTTCCAGGGGAATCCCAAGGCAAATGTATATACTGATAGTTTATTAAGGCCAAACATTTCTCTTGTGGCACGTATAAGGTAAATACTGTATGTCAAAATGGATTGAGAACACCAATGGACTGTAGTGTTGTAGTCAAAACTGTACTAATCGAGACCAAGACCAGTCTGAGTCCACAGTGCACCGAGACCAAGACAAGGCTGAGACTTTCAGGGTTCAAGACCAAGATGAGACCGAGACTTTTAAGGACCAAGACCATGCCAAGACCAAACCGTGTGAACTAACACTAAATAGAGAGTAAAAAAAAGTGGTTCAAATACATAAATGATTATTATTCAAACAAACAAAGACAGATAACTTTCCTGGTTCTTCTAATGCGGAAAACTAATTGTGACCGCTACATCCAAAACTAAGACAAGACTGAGTAAAATTGGATATGAGCCCAAGAAAGAGTAAACCTGCAGCTGAGACCGAGGCAAGACCAAGACTGTAAAAAAAAAAAAAAAAAACGTACTACAACTCAGGTACTACAACACTAGTGGACTGTTTTTTGTCTAAATTGCATTAAACCTAAAAAGTGGGTCCCTAAAATGCAGGAAACAGTTGCAGCTCTCTGAAGTTCAGAAAACTGGAAATGAAGCTGAGACAACCTTCTTCTTCTATTTATTGCTGCAATATAAAACGTAATCACTGGAAAAACTTCAGGATTTACCCACTACAGTTATTTTAACTGATGACAGCTTGCTTCTATGTCTCAGACAGTAACAGGTTATGTGCTTGTTTAAGGACACTTGTATGGAAACTATGAGTACAAGAGCAGCTAATGTAATTTATAACTTGATATAAATGTCAACTTTTCACTTCGTCAAAATCCTAAATACCTCAGTAATGTCTGTATTTCTGTATTTGGGCCTGGCCTTATGTGCCGCCTCTGACTCCCCTAAAGCCCATAGTAGAGCTGTCTGTCGTCACATTCCTTGTTTTGGAAATTGGCAGAAATCCTCCCTCTGTGTGTTTGAGTGGTTCGCCCTCTGGCCTGTCAACAATACCCCACCGGTGGGGTCCCATAAGGGGTCCCTCGGGGGAGTTTCAGAGGGGAGAGGAGGGGGCTGGGGACGCTTTAGGAGACCACCCCATAAGTGACAAGCCTAACACTAAACCACCATCATTACAGTGTCATTGTGCAAGTTTACAAGCACAAGCATCAGGGGAACACCTGCATCTGCTCAGGCTCAGTCTGTATTGTTGTTGGGACGTCCTGAATTAGAAAAGCGCTCATCTTGTTCTTGTGATAAACAGCCACAATGAAAAAATGATAATGGTACTTTTCAGAATAAACAACTCCACCACTAAATCTGTTGAGCCTGCACTGCTCAGACGAATGCATTCATGTGGATCTATACATGAGCCTAAGCTAATGTTAACCTTTACATGGTTACTAATTAATATGTCAGTCGATAACTGCAATGTTAACTTTTCACATCTGGAAAATGTCGCAACTGTAGAAATGTCATATGGTCGGTTCCACTACAGACTTAGATATGGTGAATTTTGAATATATACAGTACCTATAAAATATATTTGTGTATTTTGATAGGAGGGTTTGAGACTGCCTAAATAACTGCATGTTTCTATTAAGGTAGACTTTATTGTTCTCGTTGGAAATTTGTTCTCTGCATGTGACCCATCCTACAGTGCCACTGGGGGCAACCTGTCAGGAGCAGTGGGCAGCCACGGTGCAGCGGGTTTAGGTTGAAGGGGGAGCACCCAGAGGAAACCCACCCAGACACAGGGAGAACACGCAAACTTCACACAGAAAGGCTCCATATGATCCAGGATTTAAACCAGGGACCTTACTGCTGTGAGGCGAGAGTGCTAACCACTTGACAGTGTGAGACTTGACAGTTTGCACACATATAATGCAAACTGTGTCCATTTCATTATAAAACTCACTTTGAGCACTAAAGTCAAGGGCATAACATGAGGCAGTGCAGCCAGGGTAACCGCACTGGGGCCCAGGAGGTTTAGGGGCCCATAAGAGCTCCTGTAAGGCACATCTCTTGTCACATGTGGATTTAAAATATTCATAATAAAAGAATAATAAGAATAATTAGAAGAAGACATGACTCTGTTAAGAATTTATTTTAACATAAATTAATTTAAAATAAATTTTATGAACCAATTAAAAAATGTAGCATTAGCATATACCTGTATGTTTAAAAGTGTCTTTAAAAACATCAAGAACATTATTATTAAAAACCAAAATAAAAAAAATGTAAAACTGTCCCTTAACAAAATGAATTTTATGTGAATAAAAGGATACCTTCTGTAGCTTTTTTTTTTTTTTGCAACAAACTGCACTAAAAAACAGGTGATAGATATGGTGTTATACATTAACTGCCTAATGCACGAGCTTAATGCATTTCAGATCTTTAGGGCCCATTCCTAAAATCTGCACTGGGGCCACTCATTACCAAGTTACACCACTGACTACACTCATACTGAGCTCATGTCTAACACACACAATACAAAAAACTGACTTTATGGCTTGTACTTTCAAAACCACTACCTGTCCCCTCTTCAATAATTAAGCTGACAACACAACTTGGATTTAAGAGTATTCTGTTATATAGTGGAGTATCAGATGAGTCAGGCACACTGATGTTATCTTAGGAGGAGATTCTTGTGATGTTGTGGCCCCTAGGCAAGAAGTTTAGACCTGGTACACATAAGGTTTAATCGGAGCCTAAATCAGACCTGAGACTTGCCCATAAGCAGCAAGTCTAGAATTAAACTATTAATCCCCAGTATATCCCTCAGACAAATGTGTTTGTATTCAGTAGTACAGTAGTTCATGTTGTCCCAGGGGCTCTGGTTTGATCACAGGGAGACTCTGGTGAGACTGTGGGGCCCGAAAGACAAGACAAGAGAACTCAGGAGTCTTTTGTAGTCCAAGTCTTGATTTAGTTTATATAGTACTTTATCCAGAAAAGTGCAAACTACGCAAGTCTTGGTTTAGTCCGGACTGGTCCAACATTCAGTCTGAGTTATTCCTGATCTAGTCCTGGTTTAGACTTGGTTTAGTCCTAGTTTAATCTTGCTTTAGAATTGCTTTAGTCCTGGTGTAGACCTGGTTTAGTCTAGGTTTAGTCTTGGTTTAGACCTGGTTTAGTCTAAGTTTAGGCTTGGTTTAGACCTGGTTTAGCCCTGGTTTAGTCTAAGTTTAGGCTAGGTTTAGACCTGGTTTAGTCTTGGTTTAGACCTGGTTTAGTCTCAGTTTAGTCTTAGTATAGTCCTGGTAAAGACAGTTTAGTCCTAATTTAGATCTGGTTTAGTCCTAGTTTAATCCTCCTTTGGAACTGGTTTAGTGCTGGTGTAGTCTTGGTTTAGACCTGGTTTATTCTTAATTTAGTCCTGGTTTAAACCTGGGTTTGTCCTTGGGTAGTCTTGGATTAGTCTTGGTTTGTGCCTGGTATTGTCGCATTTTAGTCCTAGTTTAGTCTTGGTTTAGTCCAGGTTTGTCCTTAATTAGTACTGAATGTCTCTGTGTTACTCCCGGAGTTAGTCCAGATTTAAGCTCTTTCCAGGTGATGGAACTTAAAGTCAAACCTTTTCTGAGGAGGTTCTTTGTGTGGAAAGTTTGAGACTCACTGCTTCCTATCCCTCCTTCCTCGTTCTCCGTCCCCTGTCTCCTTCCCTCCTCGCTGATCACTCTGGACCAAGTTCTGGTGCGCATTTAGGACCTGGACGCCTTGGTCCCAGTCTGAACACCTGACCTACTTGGTGATTTAGCGCACGGAGGAGAAAGAAGAGAAACCTGCGAACCAGTGAGGGCAAAAAAAAAAAACCTACCGTAAGTCCCCGGGGAAAGTGCGAGGAACGCGGCCAGGGCGAGCACTCCAATCCCCGGTCCACTCATGATCCGCGGTTTTTCCCCTTTTTTTAATCCACGCAAATCCAATGTTAGAGTCCGGAAATCTGTGTCAGTGCAAGGCAAACACTGTACATTATTAATCCCCGCTGCGTCAAGAAAAGCTCCGCGGGGAGAACCAGCCAGAGGAGCGGGGGTCTGCAGAGCGCCGTGCCCGCCTCCAGAGCGCCGCACGTCGGACCGGAATGCGGCGAGGGACTCGGTAACTTCCCGCGGAGCTCTGTGAAGCCGAATCCCTCAAGAGTAGGCAAGGAAAGAACGCGCTCCACGGTGCACTTGCATATGCGAGGTGCACGTCCCAGCTTAGTGCACGCGCGGAGATTGTGAGATAAATCCAGGAATAAGCCAAAGAAAAGAAAGGGAGAGAGGAGGAGAGAGAAAGACGCGCTGCTGAAGTGAAGTGAAGCGCGGCGTGGAGTGACTTGTTCGCCGGATTGTTGTTGGTGGTATTGCTCCGGAGGGGACGTCCCACCTCCCACCTCCCCACACCGCCCCCACCCCTCCGCTGCACCTCTACCTCCGTCTCTCTCCCGCGTAATGGCTCCTGACGCGTCCCGATCCAAGTTTATTACTAACCACGATTCAGCAGCGTGCGAAGTCAGGCGTTAAAACGGTTTTCTGTGCCGTTTACCATTAAAGCCCCGAGTCAAAATCCTTCAGAGTAAATCCGTGTTGGTCACCCAGGCAGCTCCTCCTTTCAGCTCTTCTCGGTGGTCTCCAGATTGGACATAGTAAAAGTCGCACTTATCCAGTTTGGACATTCCTGAGAGGCAGAGGTCAGCGGTCCATTCCAATTCCTTTAACTGGATATATTAAAGATTATAAAGCTAAAACTTCACTTTAAAGGGGTCATTTAAAATCTGTCCAAGACAATAGCAGTTTTAAAGTTTTGCTGTGTTGGGCTCACTCCAGGTGAGTCTAAATGTCCCATAGTGAATGAATATGAGACTGAAGTTTTTTCTGTCAGTGTGTATGTCTTTAAAAGTCCCCTATTCTGCTAAATCAACTTTTTTGAGTTTTTAACCATGTTGTAATGTTGTTTCCATCTCAAAAACAGATCTGGACTAGTATTTTGTTTCATTCACACACGTTTGAGTAATCCTGTATTCCCAGGAAGCACAGACCAATCAACAAGCCCTCTATATCCAGTCTGCTCTCATTCATTTATCAGAAAAACAGCTCTGTTTCCACTGATTCCTCACAAACTTTTTTACTTTTGAAGTAAAATGGTATCATACAAAAAGTTTTAAAAAGTAAAAAGCTCTTCTTCTTTGATTATGTTTAAAAGACTGCAACACTCTGCTGCCCTCTGCTGGTCTCCTCACCTGTTTCTTTATGGCACCAGTAGAAAACTATTAAAAACGTTCTCTTTTAGCCAGATAATGTTTTTAAGGTTGTAAACAGTGCTTATTTTAACATGTATAAATTGGCCACATTTGTTTGTAAAGCCTGGAGGAAATAGCAGTCTTGTTTATTTAGATACAGATGTAAGGATGGAATATTTTTGTATCTACTGCGCCTACTGTCTGGAAACTGGTCTTTTGCTTAGTTGATGGTGTCCTGTGAGTCCAAGTAAGAGCTGGGCACGTTTGTTTGCAAGACACAACAATAAAATTAATAAATTGGCATTTATTGTGCCAACTGTGGCACTGGCCCTGTCATTGGCTCTGACGCAGCCAGTGCTCCCTCACCTGTTTGCAAAACACCTTGTTCAGTTAAAAATGACAATATCACCTTATTTAGTCTTATTTAATCCATCTACTGTTTAACATGCGAGTCTGCTATTTTTACCAAGACATGTTTTTAAATGGCTAATTAGCACTGCTATTAATGTGACACTAATAGATAGATAAATGAGCTGACTGCTTCATAGTGATGGCATTTTACCCCCTTAATGTCTGAATTTATTTCCAACAATTATGTGTTCAGATTAGAATAATCTAACAGTAAACACAGAGGGAAGCAGTTGTTGTGTTTTTTTAAGCACAGGTGAACATTGCACTTTCCACATTTGAACACAGTATGGCCTGAACAGGCATCAAAGGAAAACACACATTTTTTCTGCAGCAGTCTTGGATTAAATGGTACGTTGCGAATTAGCGACATACGGCGTGAAGGGGTTAAGCTGTGAAATTTTCAGAATGAGTCCGGTGATGGTGTATGGGCTTTAGAAACAGGAGCAGGAGCACTTCCTTGTATGCAGACTCTGGACTTGTGTACTCAGAGGTACAGATTTGGAGAACAGGCTTGAGGAGAACATGAGGACAAACTTTGTTTTATTAAGATTTTGGAACAAGGTGAACTTGATGACATCACAGGAAGAAGCTGTCCTGTGGCTCTGACCCCGTACACTTCATTTAATGATAAAAAGTTCATTTTGTTTTGTTTTATGCACAAGAATAAAAAAAATGAACATCTGAAGAATGTCCATCCATTCATCCATCTTCTTCCGCTTATCCAGGACCGGGTCGTCTAGGCAGCAGTCTAAGCACATTCTGAAGAATGTATTTATTTTTAATAAATAAAAATTGGTACCCATTGTCCTTATTATTTTAATTTCTTCATATTTAATAATAATAAAATTTAGTGAAAAAGAAGCACATACCTAAATCATAATTGAGATGTATAAAACAGAAAGACAACAGTTGAATTGTTTGCTTTTGTCCTTATTAAATAACATTTTTATATTAATTTAAATAAGATAAGGAAATGAAGGCATATAAAGAGAGATGGGTGAAAGTTTACTTTAATTTGTCTGATTGAAAACAAAGTTGTTGAAAGTGTACTAAAAGGTTCATAATAAAGCCGATGTATCAGCAGTACCTGTATACTCATGTATGCTGTAGTAGCTGATCTATTCTATGGGCACTGGCGTGTGGCTGTATGCTTCATGTGTGCTCTGAAGAGGGAGGGGATGGATCACGGTGATCCAAGCGGCGATTCATGCGCAATGCGAAATGCATTCTTGGATTTCTACCTGCCAGAGTATGCACAAGTCTCCTCTGATGCATCCCTGGTTAAATGGGCGGAGCAAGAACACGGGGATTTGGAGCAGACTTGCTGAGAAGCGAACTTTGAATTGGAACAAGACTTGGTCCCTGGCAGATGACGTTTCACAAGTCCACTAGAACACAAGTCCACAGAAATACGCAGATTGAGAAACAAACCTGGTTTCACGATCCTACGTAGAGCTGTGAGACCCAGCGTTTTCAGATCTTGAGAAGGGCAGTGCCTCAGCATACAGGATTACTCAAAAATGTGTTACTAAAACAATACTACTGCAGGTATGTTTTTGAGGGGGAAACAACACTACAAAAGTAAATTTTGCCTAAAAGGGGACCTTTAAGCACTGAACCAAGCCAGTGAAACGATCCTAACACAGACAACCCCACACAAACTCATGGACTGCCTCAGAAATGCCTGCCCTAACACAGCCAATGCTAACCACCTTCCCACGCACTAAAGGAAAACCCCACAACACAACTCAAAGGGGTATGCGCCGTAAAGCCTCACATATAACCAGGGGTTGACATTAACTTTTTGCTTACTGGCCACGGTGGCAAGTCCTTTTCAAAAGTGGTTTTATTATTTTATAGCATATGATAATGTAAAGCTTGATTTTATGTGTAGACAAAGATTAATTAAATGTATGGAAAACAGGTTTACTTAGGCGGAATAAATTAGAACTTTTTGCATATGGTCTATGTTTTGTTGTTGTTGTTTTTTCCTCAGATCATAATGAATTTCTCTGTACTAAATTAGGCAGTCACTGTCACTCAAACATGGTGAAAGGACTGAAGAATCTCTAAAGTTAAGATACATGCATAAAATCCAACCGGCCAAAGTGGCTACTGAGACTAAAAGTGCTACTAGCCAAAATGGAAATCTACCAGCATTTGGCCAGTTGGCTAGTGCTAATGTCAAGCCCTGCTAATAACCATGTGAATGCATGTCAAATTGCTCAGCTACTTGTCCCAGAGTATCCCCCAAAACAGCACAGAATCCACACAGCAGCAAAACCTAAACTACACAGAAGGGCTCCAGTTCCAGGGTTAGGGTTAGGATTAGTTAGTTAGGGTTAGTTTCCATCCATCCATCCATCCATCCATCCATCTTCTTCCGCTTATCCGGGACCAGCAGTCTAAGCAGAGATGCCCAGACTTCCCTCTCCACAGACACTTCCTCCAGGTCTACCGGGGGCACCCCAAGGCGTTCCCAGGCCAGCCGAGAGACATATTCCCTCCAGCGTGTCCTAGGTCTTCCCCAGGGCCTCCTCCCAGTGGGACATGCCTGGAACACCTCCCCAGGGAGGCGTCCAGGAGGCATCCGGAACAGATGCCCAAGCCACCTCAGCTGACTCCTCTCAATGTGGAGGAGCAGCGGCTCTACTCTGAGCTCCTCCCGTGTAACTGAGCTCCTCACCCTTATCTCTAAGGGAGCGCCCAGCCACCCTGCAGATGAAACTCCTTCAGGCCGCTTGTATCCGGGATCTTGTCCTTTCAGTCATGACCCAAATGACCATAGGTGAGAGTAGGAACGTAGATCGACCGGTAAATAGAGAGCTTTGCCTTTCGGCTCAGCTCCTTCTTTACCACAACAGACTGATACAACGACCGCATTACTGCAGACACTGTACCGATCCGTCTGTCAATCTCACGCTCCATCCTTCCCTCACTCGTGAACAAGACCCCAAGATACTTAAACTCCTCCACTTGAGGCAGGAACTCTCCTAGGACCTGGAGAGGGCAAACCACCCTTTTCCGGTTGAGAACCATGGCCTCGGACTTGGAGGTGCTGATTCTCATCCCAGCCGCTTCACACTTGGCTGCAAACCGCCCCAGCACATGCTGAAGGTCTTGGCTTGATGAAGCCAACAGGACATCATCTGCAAAAAAGCAGAGATGAAATCCTGTGGTTCCCAAACCAGACGCCCTCCGGCCCTTGGCTGCGCCTAGAAATTCTGTCCATAAAAATTATGAACAGAACCAGTGACCGGCAGCCCTGCCGGAGTCCAACATGCACTGGGAACAGGTCTGACTTACAACCGGCAATGCGAACCAAGCTCCTGCTCTGTTTGTACAGGGACTGGACAGCCCTTAGCAAAGGGCCTCGGACCCCATACTCCCAGAGTACCCCCCACAGGATACCACGAGGGACACAGTCGAACGCCTTCTCCAAATCCACAAAGCACATGTGGACTGGTTGGGCGAACTCCCACGAACCCTCAAGCACCCTATGGAGGGTATAGAGCTGGTCCACTGTTCCACGACCGGGGCGAAAACCGCATTGTTCCTCCTGAATCCGAGGATTAGTTTATTTTATGTTATTAGTACAAGTATGTGGCAGTAAAATATTATTTGGCACGTTTTTCCCTCTTGTTCTGTGCTGTCAACACAGCAATAAACCAACCCTAGGCTTATCCCTCTGTTACCAAATAAACTCTTTATTTATCATTTATTACTTGTTTATTCAGAAAAAGTTGACTTTAACAGTCACCAACCAAGTGTGTGACGCAAGATATTAAGCCCTGTCCCCGTGCTAAATGCCTGGTTTTTAGTTAGTCCCCAGCAAAGTGCAGCACCACAATCAAATCTACCAAAACTCCACAACTAATGACTAAAGTAATGGGGAGTGAGGGGTGTATGTGCAGTGTTGTTAAAGGTGCAAAACTAAGCCAAATTTCTACCCAAGCATGACTAAACTAAAGGGAAAACCAATAACGGAGCTAAACCAGAACTAAACCAAGACAAACCAGAGATGTTGCTGGTCTGCCCGAGGTGGTGGGCAGAGAGAGAGCAGAGAGCTCACTGGTGTGTAGTAGGGAAACGCTTTTAAGACAGCCTGCCTTCACCTGGGCGTCTACAAGTGTGCAGGCAGGCCAATCAGTAAGTAGCAACCACTGAAGACTCCAGACGCTACACAACCTCACACCTTTGCTTTAGTATTTTACATTTTATAACTTGAAATAGTGTTCAAGATAAAAATTAAAAAAAAAAAAAAAAAAAAAAAAAAAAAAAAAAAAAAAACGCTATCAGCTGGCAACAATGGGGAATGGACAAAGGATAAAATGATTAATTAGCATGGCTGTTAGAATAGCAACATGATGCTAAGAGATTTAAGCAATTTAACAATTGAAGTGCTCATCAGAACGAGCCTGGTGACAGTGTATGCACTTTAGAAATGCGCAGGAGCACTTCCTGGTTTCACGTGTCTACGTAGAGCTGTGAGACCAAGCATTTTCAGCTCTTGAGAAGGGCAGTGCCTCAGCATA
This sequence comes from Bostrychus sinensis, assembly GCA_020698575.1. Taxonomy (NCBI): domain Eukaryota; kingdom Metazoa; phylum Chordata; class Actinopteri; order Gobiiformes; family Eleotridae; genus Bostrychus; species Bostrychus sinensis. Next base: position 36,128,485 of record CM036249.1, on the reverse strand, counting down.
CAGGATTACTCAAACATGTGTGAATGAAACAAAGTACTAGTTCAACTTGGATGGGCCCTCAGCCCATCTACCTATAAATAATAAATCAATCTTTTAATCGCCACTAAACTGTACATACAGCAATTTCTGACACTTAGCGGTCCTAAAGCCAGCAGTACAGGAAAATGTCCGGCCCACAGGCTAATAACTTTCTGATAATTTGGCCATAGGAAGATATAGTTACAGTCCTGCTTTAAGACACTTAACCACATGCATGCAAACTGAAGTAATATACACTCAAGGAAAAAAGAAATGCACCACTGCTTTTTTTTTTTACCACATTTTTGTTTGGTTACTTATTTTTGATGGAAATATTACATGTGTACATCAACCATATACCCGTCCCTGATATTCAGACCCAATTAATCAATGCTTATGACAGTTTCAATAACAATAACATGACCAAACAATAATAATGCAGCAGTTGTGACATGTGGTCGACCAGATGTGGGACGGTCATTGGAGGATCCAGTGGTGTGGAAACGCTCAGCGAGGCGTACAACAGTAGAGTGATGGACTCCAAACTCCCTGGCTACAGCCGTGTGCTCCTTCAGCTTGAAGCAGGCCAATGGCTGCCAATCTCTCTCTGGTTGCAGGAGTCGTGGCATTGGGAACAAATGTGCTTTTTTTCCATTTTGGAGTCTTTTTTATAGGGAATGGTTGTGCACAATTGAGGACGGGTCCAATTCATCTCTGAGTTTTACTCATGACCCAGACATAGGTGATTAATACAAAAATACAGTTATTGTTCATCAAATTCAATCAACCGGAACCAGGAAAACATTGTCATTTCATTTTGACTCAGAATAGTACTAAACTCATTGTAGTCTGTAATTTTTCACTGGCTGTAATATTTTTTGACAAATTGAGAAAATGAAAGTGGTGCGTTTCTTTTTTCCTTGAGTGTAATTACCATCACTTTACTATTTGACTGTAAAAGGTCACACTTACAATGTTTTCTAAACCACTCCAGGATTTAAGGTTTATGGTGCTTCTAAAAGGTGCTGCGTAACAGAGTGGAACTGGTTTATATTCTTTTCGTTCAGCTTGTCCCTCCTGGGGTCAGCAAAATATTTGCCTACAGTGTGCAGTGATTTGCATAATAATATCCCCAGTACAAGCTTTTCATGTGCCAGTAGTAGTACTAGTAGTAGTAGTAGTAGTAGTAGTAAGAGTACAGCCCCCAAAACATAGCTCTCGACAGAACAAGCCCCTCAATGAGGCTCTGAATAAAAATGTGGCTCAGATGTGCTTTTTAAAGGTAGCTTTTCTGTGTTCATACTGCCCTCTGGTGTTCAATAGTAGTACTACCTAAACAGAGTAAAGGCAGGATTCTCACCAAGAAATTTTGTGGGGCTTCAGTTAAAAATGGAGAGCAACATTTTTCCTTTAACACAGATAATTATCTCAGGTCTCTCAAAAAACTACAGCAGGCTCAGAGGGTCAAAACTAGTGCTGCCCACGTAAGGCAAATTCTTTGTTATGCCAGAACCACTGAAAATATTCCTAAGTAACTTGTATTGCAATATGGTGGTGCAGTGACAGATATTCACTTTTACATGTTGAACAACTGACCAATCAGAGTTTAGCTAACAGTGAGGCTCAGCTTACATTTAGTCCTGCTTTAGTTACATATACTGTATTAGTCCTGAATTAGACTCAATTTAGTTCATTAAAGATGGTACCTCGAAGGCCAAATACTTTCTGAAGTGGAAAAGTTTGAGAACCACTAGTCTAGAGTTTAAATGTGCACTGGGGTGTATGAATTACACTATAACACAGCTGAGATATGCAACAGTTTTATTATATTTGCACGGACTGTATTTTGTGTCACTCCTCTTTGGTCTCTTCTGAAGTGTTTGGTAAAAAGTCTTCAGTCCTGATCCACAGACCTTCACTGGTATGACTCGACACGATGGCTCTCTCGATGAAAGGCCCTGGGACAGAGGACAGAAGGAACACACAGTGAGTCATCACAGATATGTTTAATTAATCCTTTAGACTTTAGTGACCAATAAGGAAAACTGCTTGGTCACTGTATCTCAGTTGCCAGGGCCGGCTCGGGTGTTTTTGTGACCCTAAACAAGATTTTGCTTGTTGCCCCCTAATTACACACTGACACACAAATAATTGATAAGGACAAATTTGAATGAGATCTATAATGGCAAATGACCATTAAAAACATAAACATTTTGTGTTGCTTCCGTATCTGTGCCCCTGATGTATACATCAAAAGCAGACAATTTTTTTAGTAAAGACAATATTTAGCATTTCAGGGGTCCTTCCCCAGGAAAATTTTAACAAAACAGATGTAATTTCCTATATTTTGGTGCATTTTACTTTACCTTACTTTATTCTCCAAAATTCAAGACAAAACATTATAACAACTCCTACATTTTAAACATGAGCTACTGCACTACACAGACCAGAGCATAACTCAAACTATTTGGTCATTAATTTTTGTTTGCCTGACCAAGTTTCTATTTTAGTGGTTCACCAATGCCCAGTGGAGCCCCAGCCCCAGAGACTGCTCCTGCTCCAGCTCAGAAACACAGTCTGTGAGCCTTCGGTCTCAACTGGGCTGAGGCTCCAGAAAACACTACAGGCTACAAAAACCTTTGTTAGGATGCCTGAACTTATTATATTGCTTTTATATAGATAGGCTATTTTGAGAAATGTGAGATCTCCGCAGGGTCGCACTTTGGATAACACTGTGAACAACTTCACATATTAGTTCAATGCCCTTTTTATGAGCAGATCTCCGCAAATATGAGGTCAATTGTCATCAAACTAAAATCTTTAGAAAGCCTGAGAAGTGTAGCTCACATTTATGGGGTGACAAAAATTGCCTAGCCTCCACAATTCCTCACTATGTAGCCTACTGTGATTGACCAGGCTCGTTATGCAGCTGTTTACATCACTCACTGCCCTGCAGCACAGGACAGCACCTGTCACCTCCCAGGTAATTCAGCGCCCTTAGCATATCACCTATGCCATGGGCTGCCTTGGACCTTTCTGATCATGTGGCCCCCGTAATGGTTGTGGCCCTAAACAACTGCATAGAGTGTTTTTATACCAGAAGCCGGCCCTGTTATAAAAGCAACACTCTTGAAAGGTTCTCAGAAAAACAGGTGGAAAATAGTTATATTGGGGTGGCAGTAGCTCAGCTGGCAGATCGATCCCCGCTACCAGCATTGCATTCTGCCAAGACACTGTAGAATAAAAAATACATAAATATATCCAAAAACAAGAAGCAGACAAGAGAGTCCAGCACAGAAAAGTTTATTGCATGACACAACAAACGGAGCTCATGTCCGGTATCCACAAAAGCCCCCGAGCTCATCCAAACATGATCTTTTATCATTTCTGATAACACTCATTTTCATATGTCCTTGAAAATAACAAGTTATTATTCATCTAGACAGTTGCTACTCAAACGTAATTTGTAAACATCCACACTGGACCATTCCAATTGAACTGGTGCCAACCCCTGCACCTGCTGCGGTCAGTAAGTTTGTCACATCCACCAAAGTTCATCAAGGTCATTATTATGGAGTTATATAAATCAGTAAGTAGTGGAAATTTACAATGATGTAATGTAGGTAGCCTGTGACACGCCCATCATGCTATGTTCCCCTTTATTCTGATATCAGCATTTAACCACACCCACTAAACTGCATCCCCTAGTGGCAGTTACAATAAACTACAATCAGGAACTAAATTAAACTCTATCCCTCTTTGTGTTTTATCTTATATATAGTGAGGCCCAGTGTGTTTCCCTCACAGTTACAAAGTCACACATTTCTCAAAGAATGCATGAAGATGAACACATGACATTATCGTGACATTAATGAATATATGACATTATATGAAGCTTGATTATATGTATAACCAGCAAAATGTGAATAACGTACATAGATTACTCAACGCTTGAGTGTACCTTTAATACTTAGCATAAAAGCAAAAGAAAACCAACCCTGGTGTTACCAGTCTTACAATGACCTAATGTAACAACATTTATAGCTTTTTTAACTCATTAACCTCTTCAACATTTTATCCACCTTGCTTATATGAATGTCTTAGTTTGATTGTGTGTTTGGTGGTGGTTGAAGAACCTTTCTAGGCACAGAATGGCAGCCACGTCTGTGGTGGTGAGCTGCAACAACCCTGGGACAGAGTGTGACTGAGGAGGAAATTCATAATGCACCTAATTGTAGAGCGACTTTGAGTGTGTAGCAAAGCACTATTAAAGGAAAGGAAATCACGGGGGAGAGAGCAGGGAGAGACATTCACAGGGTCGCTCCATGTCTTGTCAAGTGAAATTTAAGACATTTTAATGCTATTTAGAATTAAATTAATGCAAGCATCGTAATAATCAATAATCTGTATTAAATTTACACTTAGGAATTTTCCAAAGAAACTGTAAAAATTAAGGGTTTTATTTCAAAAGCATAATACAGATGAAATACCTCCAGCCCTGCATAAACAAAAAAAAAATTATAAATTTCAATAAAGTTTATTCAGTAAATATATTATACAATTGCTTATTGTGGTGACATTACTTTTTTGTAATATTAACATAAACATTAGACAAATTTAAGACTTGGCTGGACAAAATGAAATACCTACTCCTAAGATTTAATACTTTTAAAGCCTTGGTTTTGTCAACATCAAACTGAATACTTTAATACTTTTAAGACCTTGGGGATTCCCTGATTCAGAGTTCAGACTCTAATTCATTAAGCTGAGGCAGGCTATAGTTGCCCTGTATGTGCGCCACAGCTTTACCAACTGAGTTACATCTCAGCGCAATCCACAAACATTTAAAAACGTGCAAGGAGGCATTTTAGGTCTCGCAGTGGGGAGCAGCTCGGAGCTGTTCTGCACTTGTGCTAAGACGACGTATTCACTGAAAACTTGGGACCAGCACAAAGAGTACACTGGTTTGTGACTGGATTAAGGAAGGAACAGGAATAGTATGTCATCACCATTATATATATATATATATATCAGCACGTCAGCTTACATTGTTAAAAGTGGCACAAAATGTCCCTGCCAAGATTGTACCGTTTGACTTTGTTAACCCTCTGGCTTTGAGCTCCAGCAGTGAGCTACTGATAGGCTGTACTTGGTGCCACTGGGTCAAAAATATCCAACAGGGTTGCCATGTAAAGAGCTATTCAAAATCTCTACTTTCAGATTGAAAGTAGCAGAGGAGCTTGAATGCTTTCTTTTTTATCTTCATTTGTGGCAGAGTGCTTAGCTCTCCTGCTCTCCTCAGAGTCTTTCTGAGTGGAGTGTGCATGTCCACTCTGTGTTTTCTCTCTTCCTTCTTCCACTATCCAAAGACTGGAATGTGTACAGTAGCTGAACTGGTGAATCTAGATTAGGGCTGCACAAAATGATACTTGGATTCCCTCGCTAAGGTTGAGGCTTTATTAACTATACTTCAATGAAAAATATATGAACAGATACAAAGCTCTGCACTTACTGGCCAAAACATACTAAAGACTAAACCAGGACCTAACAAAGAGTAAACCTGAGCTAAACCAAGATTAAACTAGGTTTGAACCAGGGCTAACCCGAAACTAAACCAGGTCTGAACCAAGGCTAAACCAAGACTAGACCAGGTTTGAACTAGGGCTAAACCAAGACTAAACCATGCACACCTAATGCTGGTATGGGGTCCAACCATTTGCGACCTCTAATGAGAATACACTTAAGATGAATGAATGAATTACTGTCCATCTAACTCAACATGTTCACACTACAACAACACTACTTTCTTTTCAGAGGCTCATTATAGAAACGAACCATTCCTCTGCCTCCTCCTTTATGTAAAACAGCCACATCTTCTTTTATAACTCCAGCCCACACAGAGCGTCTGCCGTTCCCCACGGTCCTCCAACGCCTCTCACTTATTGAGCTGCTTACTTCCATTTACTCACAACATGGCTGCTCTTCTGACAGGAAAACTTCCCATCAGCCCCTGGGGACGCTCCCACTTCTTCCATCTTTAGCATTTAGCTTTAGCTGCCCGCTGCCCACGCTGTAGCCATTAGATATCATTTAAACTGGTGCCTCACGCTGCTAATTCAACTTCAGTGTTCGGGCTGGAGAGGTAATTACAGAAGTGTGAGCAGTGATTCTGGATGATTTAATGTTTTTAATGTGGCTGAAAAACCCAGGTGCTCCAGTCGTTTAAGTGCTTCTGTCATTTAAGAACAGGCAGAAGTGGGTTCTTGCTGTGGACATGCAATTTTAGAAATCAGCTAGAAGTCAAACTGCACGTAGCGACACAATGTAACTTCTTAGAATGGAAAACTAGTTAAAGAACTCAAGACAACAAGTGCTTTAAACTTGAATGTAAACTCATATCAAAAATATTTAAAGGCCCACTACCTGAATTTTTTGACAACATGAAAATTCAAGTTTAAAAAAAGCTCTCCTGTTCATCTCTTATATATTTGTGTTTTATATCATCTTAAGGTATCATATTCTGCTTTTTTCAGACTTTTTGAACTTTGCATTAATATTTCACGCTTCATAACCTAAAATAATGTATATGTGGAAAACGTTTCAGGTCTTGAGCAGGGTCAGCCTCAGCATACAGGATTACTCAAACATTGTGTGAATGAAACAAAATACTAATCCAGGTCTGTTTTTGAGGAGACAACATTATAACAAGGTTAAAAGAAATCAATTTAGCAGAATAGGGGACATTTGTTTCTCTACATTCAGTCTCTGTTTTTCTTTTTTTCTGTTGCAGTTGGAGCCAGCAGTGAAGTTAGTATCTTTCCAGTTGGACTTGCCAACGCAATTACTACATAAGTGTATAAAGAGGTGCACAAGTCTGGACTCAACCACTAAAGTGTCCTTGATCTGAATGGGACCATTTCTCTTTGTTCTGAGCATGCGATTGGTAAGAAAAAAAAAAAAAGTTCCCCTCTGTCCCCCCTTTGTCAAAAACACTTTTAATAAAGCCCTTCTGTTATACTGATATTAACTGACCTATTTGTTTTCCTAAAATAGAAGGGGAAACATTAGGGAGTGCATCTTTTTAGCTATAGTAGGCTAATTTATAATCCAGAGACACAGGCTCACAAGCCAGTGTTCTCTTTGTGCCAGTCCCATGCTTGCATAAATGGAGAGGGTTGCATCAGGAGTCAATATGCAAATATTGCAAATAAATATATTAAGATAAGCCAAAAAAATAGTATTTTAAACCCGCTTCTTCCAGAGGAAAAAACTTTTAACAGCAAATATTTTACAGAATATTGTGCTTTTTTCCAAACACTACATTAGCCTGAAAAAAATAATAATTTAAACATTTAAATCTCAGTCCTAGCGGGTGACTTTGGGAGCTTCAAGTGTTGAAAACATGTAATTATCATGTCAACAGCACTGACAAGACTAAACTACTCCTGTGTATTTTCAACATAATATTTAAAAAACAAGTGACATGTGGTAACATTTAAGTTTACTAGCTGTACTTCAAACAGTAAAATAACCAGGAATAGTTGCCAAAACATCTAAACTAAAAAACATCTAAAACTTTGACTGCCTGACTTCACATGAACTTTAAAGAAAATGCTAAAATTCAACAAACTCACTACATGGTCTTTGCCTTCACAGCTGCAGACTAACAATACATTACTGTCTCTGTCTGAAGCAGCTCCTCAGAGCTCCCTGTGTGAGTCTGAACTCTGAAATGAGTCTGATGTTCACAGCTCTCTGGAGAAAAACTATGGAAATTAGATTGAAAACACTTATAAATGTGAAGTGGTGGGTCATTTTCTGTCACTGCCTTGAATGGTGTCCAGGGCAGAGCCAATAGTGTTTTATTTACAAACTCGATTATCTCTCAGTGCATTAGAAGGCTGTTGGTTAAATGAGGCGGGAGCGCACAATGATCACAGCGTTTCACTGCAGTTCAGCTCATAATAACACGGGCCATTTACAATAAAAAGAGTCTTAATGACGCCACTAAAGTTTTATAGAAGTTAGTTTTTCTTATGACAATGAAAATGCCATAACAAACACCAGGCCATCTAAGTTTAATGAGATTGACCCCACAGCTCCAAAAGAGAAAACACTACCTTCTGTCAAAAACACTTTACAATAAAGCCTAGATAAGAGCTCAGAGTCTCATTTTGTCAGAGATGACTTCTAGTATGCTGCTACTGACTACTACTGATTAGTTTTCCTCAAATACAAGGGGGAAAAAAAAAAAAAAAAAAAAATCAGGTAATGCATCTTTAAACTCACCAAAAGCAGCCGGTCTGTGGGAGGAAACATCTTTGATAATGGTCTGAAGATTTGCCAAAATATGCTCCGAAGGCATGTCCAGCTTTAGGAAGAGAGGGACCAGTGTTAGTCAGGCTGGAAAAATAATTGTGATATATTGTAATATTTTTGTAGTATCAGAATACAGAATACAGCGTGTCAACACTTCTGTCAAATATTGCTACTTTGGTACTTTATATAAGAGGGCTGCACCTATGAAAATGTATTGTGATTCAATAGAAATTTTAAAAGTCTAGATTTATTTGTAATTTCTTTAATTTAGTCCTCTTTTAGTCTTGATTTAGAAGTTTTGATTGTGACACAGTTTTGACAAATACAGAGACTTATATTTCTGCTTTAGTTTAATTAAACTTACCATTTCATAATAGATTGTCTGAAGAGAACAAATATTAGCATGCGACAGTATATCCAGTAATATACCATGTTTTATACTAAAAAACTTAAGAAAATTAACATTCTCAAAACTAGATGAAGATTGCAACAGCTTACTAGTGTTTTTTCCTTCAACTGTTTATTTATCAATGAGAACATGCGAATGAGTGAGAGAAATGACGAATTTATTCTTACTTACTGACTCTTCACAGTCAGATGTGGGCCAAAAGTGGTCAAGAATTCTGCCAGGACTGTACACAGTCAGCCCTGCACTTCTCAGCACTTGACACACTGACAAATACTGTGACTCAAATAAAAATATTTCTATATACTGAATAAATAAATAAAGGTCATATTGACTGATAATTGATTTATTACTTTTGGAAAGAGGACTTGGTTGCTTGTTTATATAAGTGTAGAACTGAAAGCTATGTTGTAGTTTACAGGTGAACAAAATGCAACATTCCATGTTAAAGATTAAATTTAATATGGCTGAAAAGTTTTTATATATATATAGTACAGTGTGAAATACTAAACTTGTATCTTTGGTAATTTATGGGGGGGCATAACAGTTCGTGCTGTCTCCTCCCAACAAGGAGATTGTAGGTTCAATCCTCAGGCAGGCAACACACAGTTGTCCTCCCTGGTTACTGTGGGTTCTCTCCGGATACTCTGGCTTCCTCCCAACGTTCAAACACATGCATGTGTTAGGTGAAGTGGTGCCTTTAAATCACCCCTACTTAATGAATGTGAGATGTGAGAGTGAATGGTTGACTGTCTGTGTATGTCTGTGTCAGGGATAAGCTCCAGTACCCACTACCCCTAATGGGAAAAAGTGGAAGATGTCTGAAATAATTACTTTTTTTTTTTTTTTACATAATCATCATCACAATTAAAATAAATAAATGCATGAAATATTTTACTCTGTGTATCTATATAATATGCAGTGCTTCACCAACACTGTTTACAGTGGAAGTGGGGGGCTGCTGACCTCAGCTGGGGATGTTGTCGGGCGGTGGAAAGAATACTTCGACTGAGGACTTTGTGGTGGACTCGTTCATCACCCAGGCTGTAGTCACTGAGGGTGGTGGATGAGATCCGCCCTGAGTACCTCAAATCTCTGGATGTTGTGGGGCTGTCTTGACTGACACGTCTCTGTATCATCTGGGGTGGTGGTCCCTCTTTTTAAGAAGGGGGACCGGAGGGTGTGTTCCAACTACAGTGGGATCACACTTCTCAGCCTGCCTGGGAAAGTCTATTCCGGGGTACTGGAGAGGAGAATTCGACCGATAGTTGAACCTCGGATCCAGTTTTCGTCCCGGTCGTGGAACAGTGGACCTGCTCTATACCCTCTGTCGGGTGCTCGAGGGTTCATGGGAGTTCGCCCAACCAGTCCACATGTGTTTTGTGGACCTGGAGAACGCGTTCGACCGTGTCCCTTGCAGCCTCCTGTGGGGGGTGCTCTGGGAGTATGGGGTCCGGGGCCCTCTGCTCAGGGCTGTCCAGTCTCTGTTTGAATGGAGCAGGAGCTTGGTTCACATTGCCGGTAGTAGGTTGGACCTGTTCCCAGTGCATGTTGGACTCCGGCAGGGTTGCCCTTTATCACCAGTTCTGTTCATTATTTTTATGGATAGCATTTCTAGGTGCAGCCAGGGGCTGGAGGGAGTCCGGTTTAGGAACCACAGAATCTCATCTCTGCTTTCTGCAGATGATGTTGTCCTGTTGGCTTCATAGAACCAGGACCTTCAGTGTGCACTGGGGTGGTTTGCAGCTGAGTGTGAAGCGGCTGGGATGAGAATCACCACCTCCAAGTCTGAGGCCATGGTTCTCGACCAGAAAAGGGAGGTCTGCCCTCTCCAGGTCAGAGGTGAGATCCTGTCTCAAGTGGAGGAGTTTAAGTATCTTGGGGTCTTGTTCACAAGGGAGGGAAGGGTGAAGCTTGAGATTGACAGGAGGATTGGTGCAGTGTCTGCAGTAATGCGGTCATTGTATCGGTCTGTTGTGGTGAAGAAGGAGCTGAGCCGAAAGGCAAAGGTCATGAGCTTTGCGTCGTGACTGAAAGGACAAGATCCTGGATACAAGCGGGGTGGCTGGGCACTCCCGTCGAGATAGGGTGAGGAGCTTGATTACTCGGGAGGAGCTCACAGTGGAGCCGCTGCTCCTTCACATCGAGAGGGGCCATCTGAAATGGCTTGGGCATCTGTTTCGGATGCCTCCTGGACGCCTCCCTTGGGAGGTGTTTCGGGCATGTCCGCCGGAAGGAGGCCCCAGGGAAGACCTAGGACACGCTGGAGGGACTATGTGTGCCGGCTGGCCTGGGAACACCTTGGGGTTCCTCCAGGCAAGCTGGAGGAAGTGTCCGGGGAGAGGGAAGTCTGGTCATCCCTGCTTAGACTGCTGCCCCCGCGACCCGGTCCCGGATAAGCGGAAGAAGATAGATGGATGGATGTATATCTATGTAATATATATGTTGTTGAAAACAATGGAAATTATTTAAGATATGTTTTATCTAATCTTTTTTTTTCTTTTTCAGGTTTTCTTTTTCTATTTTAGGTAAATATAGTTTGAACAGATTTGTGGATTCTCTTACCGTAGCGACTTGTGTCCGAACATAGCAGTTATCCTCTACTATATATTCATGTCCTGTCTTAAACAGAGCCAGCATTTTGGGAATGTTCACCCCAACTGAACCTTAAAATGAAAGAAACAGAGAAAAATAGTAGTCCAGTAATCAGCGAAAAATTGTGGGTTGTGTGGTAATTGTCTGTCTTGTCCATTAGCTTATTACACTTTTTCCTTTTCTTTCCTCAATAGGGAAAATCTGACTTTATCTCCAAAACATCTAACATAGCTTATAAAACTCTCAGTTAAATTAATTGCTTCGTTGAGGATTGTGTTACCTCTTTTGCTTTTGGGAAATTTCTTTCGGAGTTTGTTTTTGAGCGGTGCCAGCTTTGACAGGATTTCAGGAACAGCAACATAAAAATCTGCTGAAATCTCATCGTCTAAAATCTGAAATAGGAGTGAGACAAAAAAGGTCAGAATTGTGTGGTTTGACCATATGGTAAAGAAAGTAGACATTAATGAGTAGGGGCTATACAGCTTGGTTCAAAAACATAACACATTTTTATCATGACTGACTCATCAAAATTAGACAGATATTCCTGATCCACTGCAATGGGTCACAAGAGAAACCCAGGGTTAACTCCGAGCTCCACAGAGGAAACCCAGGGTTAACTCAGCTCCACAGAGGAAACCCAGGGTTAACTCAGCTCCACAGAGGAAACCCAGGATTAACTCGGCTCCACAGAGGAAACCCAGGGTTAACTCGGCTCCACAGAGGAAACCCAGGGTTAACTCGGCTCCACAGAGGAAACCCAGGGTTAACTCGGCTCCACAGAGGAAACCCAGGGTTAACTCGGCTCCACAGAGGAAACCCAGGGTTAACTCGGCTCCACAGAGGAAACCCAGGGTTAACTCGGCTCCACAGAGGAAACCCAGGGTTAACTCGGCTCCACAGAGGAAACCCAGGGTTAACTCGGCTCCACAGAGGAAACCCAGGGTTAACTCGGCTCCACAGAGGAAACCCAGGGTTAACTCGGCTCCACAGAGGAAACCCAGGGTTAACTCGGCTCCACAGAGGAAACCCAGGGTTAACTCGGCTCCACAGAGGAAACCCAGGGTTAACGCAGAGCTCCACAGCGAAATCCAGGGTATATATGGATTTTAACCAGCTTCGCAGTACGGGCCCTGATGCCACTCACTTGTTGAATGAGTTCTGTTCCTCCGACAAACACCGCTCCATTTTCCTGAGCCACTCTGGCCTGCACATCGTCCTGCAAGAAAACAAGAAGCAGTTTGTTTAGATTTGGACACGTTTTTTCTAGTTATGTAAAGTAAAATAAAAAAACTGTTTTACCTCAGTGAAAACCAGGACCTTGTTCATGGCTGTTTTGAACGAATGAGGTAAGTGCACTGTGCTCACAAACGGGTCGACCTTTCTCTGTCAAAGGAAGGAATAAGTTACATATTAAAATTATTAGGTTGTAGAATGGACAGATGTCTACCACCAATCATCTTTAATTACGTATATAAGTAAACTTTATTTATTTAGCACCTTTCACTGATAAAAATCACTAAGTGCTTTACCTAGTGCAGATAAAATAGAATACAGTGACTAAAAAACAGAAATACAATGAAATAAAATAGCAATTCAAATCTAAAAACCCACTCAACTAAAAGCTTGTCTATATAAAAGTGTCTTCAGCTGCTTTTTAAGGGAATCAACAGAGTCGGCCACATGAAGGGATAGGGGCAGAGCGTTCCATGAATATTCAAAAGCTCTTTTCGCAGAAAGAAGGGAGTTATAATTTGAGGGGGTTTGGTAACTTTAAAGTTCAGGCAGTAAGAACTACATGGAAAAGTTTGTGTGTGTCTATATGTGGAGTTAAACTTTGGAATCGATTGGGGTTACAGCTCAAGCAATGTCCAAATATTCATCAATTTAAAATTAGATATAAAGGAAATGGTTTTGTCATATTACATGAATGAGGAAGGTGGTGTTCTATTTCATCCCACCTGACTGCCAGAGTGCGGTGCTGAAAGCACTGAATGTACCCTTCGTGCATGCGCAGTTCAAGTAATTATACCAACAGAGTCACCTGTGACACCCCAGATGACCCACCAGAGGTAATATAACAGAACAAACTGTTGATCATTAGTTCTGCATTAACATTATACACTAGCTGCCTGTGCGCGAGGCTGCAGTGGGAACAGTGGAGAGATTTTTCTAAGGCTACACGGAGCAAAATGACAAGTGGAGCCTTGGTCTGAGCCTTGGTAAGTTTAAAGCTCCGTCTACATGCATGTATTCTATTGTGATCAAATACAATAAAAAGTGTTGAACTCAAAGAGTTCAGTCACTCCTTAAACTCAGGTTGCAGCTCTGGTCAATAAAACGTTTAGGTAAATGTGTTAAAACACAGAAGGAGCAGATCAAAGCCCAAAATTGTGAATAAAACCTGCTCTGGACCAGGTTATATTTCTACAGCAGGGATTAAACAAAAAAAAATTCATTTGAAAAATTTTCCTAGTCCAATTCATAGATTTATTCAGTCTACGGTTTCGCACAACCATCTATACATCCTCAAGTTACACAAATGCATACAATTACATATTATCAGTGAAATTTTGTATTAGATTGCCAAATCTCTGAGTCAATATTTCACGTAGTACTTCATGTGTACAGCTTAATCATGTATTCAACATCATGCAAAGTACAACATATCCATTCCTCATGGTCACTGTTTGGCAGGACGGGTATGGGGGTCCTTCCCCAGGGAAATTTGAACTAAACAGATGTTATTTCATGTATTCTGGTGTATTTTAGATTATATAATACTTTCAGCTGGCTAAGTAAATTATGGGGATATTATTATGGTTTATAATATGAGCTTTTTAAATAGGGACTGATAGACTACAGTGTGGGGATAGCGGCTCCAGAAAAGACTACAAAACGTCTAAACTCACGTTTTATATTGCTTTTATGATAATAATACAGCAAATACTTTGTGTTAGTAACGCACGTATTAGATAATTTTCAATTTCTATTTAGGCTATGATCATATCTCATTAAGCAGCAGATGAAGAAAATCATTGCCATGATACTAAACAGCTAAACTAATGAGTGTACTGCTCAGACAGCACTGCTCAAGGGAAACAGCTTCTCGCAGTTAGGTGCTTTGTTAACATTAAGCAAACCAACTGCATCATGTATCCCCGTCCTTTTATGGCACACCGTTTGGAGTTAGTTTATAGCGGTTTTTAGTTCAAAATCTGCTCTTTGGGTGGAGCATATGCACATAAAGTGAACAATAAACTTTGAGACTGTGCTTTTAGCGTTTACTTGCAAATCGCGGCATAATTACAAGTTATAACGCAAACAAAACGAAAGCAACCTATCTCTATTTGTTTTTTAAACCGTCTATCAATGCCCACCACATCGGCAGCTTCCTCCACAGACAGTGCGTCCTCGCTGACATGGCTGACATGCGGTTGGCTATAGGTACGCTGACAGACTCCTCCTCCTCCTCCTTTCTCACCAACACCTCACACACTTCTGATTGGCTGACTCCATGGCTCTGTCAGCTTCACAGCGTCGGTTTAATAAAAATGAAGAGACTAAATAGCTACCGGCCGTGGCGGAACATAATTTACAAATTAATTTATCCCCTCTTTTTTCCAAATGACAGAATCCTTTCACAATTGTTTCTAATTGACGGAAATCTGTCGTGGAGACGGAGAACTTTAAGCCCTGTTCTACAGTGATCTAACCAGGCTGAAAGGTAAGCCTCCTTCGTTACACTGATAATCCTGGGTTTAGGCTTGTCTAAACCAGAAATCTCACTTTGGAGTAGCTCTCAGGTACAAGAATAAAATCGGACACCTGTTCTTGCATGCAGTAATTCACATATTGGTTCAGCATAGGGCTTTATGCCAGATACTCTTTCTGATGCAACCTCTTCCATTTATCTGGGCTTGGGACAGGCACAGACAATACACTAGCTTGTGACCCGTTGTGGCTGGATTCTGCAATGCTACAAAAAACCACACAGCGCCACTTTAAAACCTTTCAATCTTTAAAATTATGCCGTACCTTTTTCTCTAGTTTCATGTCGAGCCGCAGGTCGATATAGACGGGCTGCTGTTTGGGGGTGAAGTCCAGGGTCTGATAGGTCTTGAGCAGCTCCACGGCGTCCTCCACTCGGTGAATGGTTCTGGGGTAAAATCTCAGGATGTAAACGTCATCTACAGGAGCCCAGGCTGTTTTGCCAAAGGGTTTGTGTCGACCGGTATCATCGATCACACGCGGCTTCTTCACCTCCTTCTCTCCTTCATCCTTCTTCTCCTTCGTCTTTGTTCTGATGAAAAAACAGAAAGGGCATTATATTATACTTAAATCAGATTGGTTATATTAAGGAAGAAGTTCTATTAGGCACCAACACGTAAAGAGGGGTTGAATTTGCAAAATTGGCTCCTCTCTTTTTCCTATGTTATATAATTGTTCCCTCATCAAAAACATACCTGGAGTTGTGTTTTACTTCATTCATGCCTGTTTTCCCTGGCACAACTGTTCTGAGGTCTCAAAATGCTCAGCTCCACGAACTTCCACTCATTCCAGGAAAGACTGGCCAATCAACAAGCCCTCTACATTCAGTCTGCTCTCATTCATTTATCTAAAAAACAGTGTACAGCTCTGTGTCCACTCATACCTCACAGACATTTTACATTTTGTAGTAAAACTGCATCATACAAAAGGTTTAAGGAAGTGAAGTTCCTTTTATTCTTTAAATTATGTTCAAAAGACAGCCACAGCCTCCATTCTGATGTCCTCTGCTGGTCTCTTCTCTTTCTTTATGGCACCAGTAGAGTACTTATTAAAAATGTTTTCTTTTAGCCAGATAATGTTTTTAAAAGTTGTAAAACATGCTGCTGTTCTAGAGGTGACCAAGATTGTTTTAAAAATATGAATAGTCCCTTTAAACTGGTTCCACACACACACACAAAAAACACAGAATTTCCAAATTGCTGCCAGAGGTGTTTTAGAGATAAATGCCATTTCTGATTCTGGTCTAAACCAGGGGTGTCAAAACTATTTTTAAACAGCTAGTTTCCCCTTCTGCAATATAACATGATCTCCATCTGCATCTTACATATACTTAGGTCATGATATATTAAGGTCATGGGTCATAGGTTTCATAGGTCATGTATTAATAATAAAGTTTTATATTTGTACTGGAAACGACCAAAGCATTTGCTCAGAATCATGGAGGAGCGCGTGCGGAAAGTGAAACTGAAAACAAGCATTACAGGACACAAACAATAGACTTTTTAGTAGAGGTGGACATTTTTAGGCATCTCACAATTCAATTTGATTTCAATTCAGAGGCCCACGATTCAATTCAAAAGCGATACGTCAGACAATTAATAAATAAATAAATAATTCTTCAACACTCAAACACTTCCTACTCAAAAAAACAAAAGTATAGAACTCATAATTGATATGTTGCAGTAGCAAATCCTGTTAGCATTTGCCAGAGCTGACTTCTCTGAAACCCAGTAGCATAAGATTTGTATTGGACATTGATGGTAAACTTACACAAACAGCGTCCATTCATTTTCTCTGCAAACAGGCCACAGAGGTGGCAAGCATCTCGAACCCGCTGAGCAACATAAATCTGAGCATAGTTTTGAGATAAACTTATGTCAACTTCATGCAAATGTGGAGCAACATTGGCGGTCGCTGAAGAGACCGCCAATGTTGCCAATCACAGAACAAGATTTGACAGACACTCGAGAGGAATTGATCCAGGCATAAAAGATGCATTTGAAACCTCCCACCCCTCGCCAGTGACCTGAGGAGGGGCTGGCGACACAAAAAGAGTGAAATGA
This sequence comes from Bostrychus sinensis, assembly GCA_020698575.1. NCBI lineage: Eukaryota > Metazoa > Chordata > Actinopteri > Gobiiformes > Eleotridae > Bostrychus > Bostrychus sinensis. The sequence goes on along the minus strand of CM036249.1, from coordinate 36,111,316 downwards.
GATTAGGAAAGAGATTTTGTCGCTTTCAGTGTGAGTCCCCCATTAATGGACATATTACCATTCCTGAATCAATTCAGAATCTTTTTAAAGGAACCACTGATGCATCAGAAAAATTATTATTTTTCCCACTTCTAGTTTAAAGCAATGCTGCCAATGTTTGAGAGTAACTGTAAAACAAGGTGAGAACTTCTCAGATTCTCAGATCCTTACGTTTTAGCTTTCAGAGGAGTAGATTCTTTTTTTTTCCTGATGTGACTATAATAACCACTGTCAAATACACCAAACATTTCATCAAAGAAAAGCTAAAGTACACGCTTTTCAAGTGTAAATCATATCTGTACTGAATCATGCTTGCAGTTTTCTGAAGTGACACAGGAGTAAAACAAGCAAACTTTTTGTTGACAAGCGTAGAGTGTTTGGAGTTTGTTTATTACGACTGACATGAAGCAGGGGATGCTACATAACCTCAAGTGGCCAAAACTATTCATTTGTGTCCAGATGTGTGTTTAACTGCTGGTTATGTAGATCGTTGTCACCTGTCTGCCTCTCCTGTGTAAGGGTGCTGTGAGCAATAGGACTGAGAATGCCGGGTTGTATGTAATGTATGTAAATGTATCACAATAAAGTTGGTCCTCACTTTGATAGAGATATTTACACTGTCAGAATGAATGTGCTATCATTGCCTTTGATTAAACTGTTGAGACCAAATAAAAAGATTAAAAAGACCTTATTAAGTCTTGAATCCACAGTTCAGCCCCGATTTAGTCTTATTTTAGTCCTGGGTTTTGCTTTTGGTTCCAATTTTTACCAAATTTTAACTTAGCTTCATATTTAATTGATTTGACATTACGATGTCAAAACGTATATCACAAATATCGCCAGTTCATCCACAAAGTCGCATATTCAGTTTGTTTTGTGCTGCCCTAGAAGATAATAAGCTCAAATGTACAAAGCTGCTGAAATCCTGTTTGCTGATGCTGTAGAGACATTCACAACCAACATGTCCATTTAAAACCACCAGGACTGGACCCCGGGACACATTTGGACACATATGGTCTAAACTCACCTGACAGCAGCGAAACTCCTAACAGGGAGAGCGATGAGAGGAGACTGGGATAAACCTCTGTGAACGGGACGTCCTGCGCTCAGCCGCTGACATCCGCACACAACTGAGGGGCAATAATGAGCAGACAACACCACATACAGAGAATATAATAGAGCATAATTAGTAGTTCTTTAAGACGGACAGAGCAATTAATATTTGCAATGACTGGTACATTTTTTCAAAAGTGTGCTTTAAGTAAGAACCGCTCAAAAAGACCATCACTGTAGTTTATGTAGTTCAGTCACGAAGATACACCCGAAGACAAGCATTAGCTAAGGGGGCTAACCACAAGCTAATGGCATTCTAGCGTTTTAATTTACAGATAAAAGTAAAAAAAAAATGCACAGTGGAAGTCTTATAATATTACAATAACCTAACATAAATATCAGTAAAAAAATTACTGACCTTTCCACACCACTCTTGTGCAGGTTGCCATGTTTTAGGAAATAGCATTGATCCGTGAGGGAACAACGACTCGTGCTCAAAGGTTCCGACCTGAAGTTAATGCTAATTATATATAATCAGGGCCTGACAATAACTTTGTTCTCTGGCCACCGTGGCTAGCCTTTGTCAAAAGTTGGTAGCCAGTTAGTGTTTTTACCAGCCACAGTTTAATTTGTTTTTGTGTGTATATTTTAAATGTATACAACAAACAAAATGTAAAATTTGGTTTTAAATGGTTTAGGCAGAATAAACTGTATCTCTGTGTATTTGGGGTCACATTTTTAAAGCATTTTATTTTGGTTAAATTAATATTTTTATTTCTTTAATCATGATGAATTACTATGTAGTAAAAGATGTACATTCGAGAAGAACATCAGAAATTCAGGCCTAATCTAAAACAATACGGGTGAATACAATTCAACCAGCCAGAGTGGCTAGTGGGAGAATTTGTATTACTAACCAAAATAAAACTCTACCAGCATCTGGCCAGTTGGCTAGTGTTAATTTCAAGCCCTGTATAGAATACACTGCTCAAAAAAATAAAGGGAACACTAAATTAACACATCCTAGATCTGAATGAATGAAATATTCTTATTAAATACTTTGTTCTTTACATAGTTGAATCTGCTGACAACAAAATCACACAAAAATTATCAATGGAAACCAAATTTATTAACCCATGGAGGTCTGGATTTGGAGTCACACTCAAAATTAAAGTGGAACACTACAGGCTGATCCAACTTTGATGTAATGTCCTTAAAACAAGTCAAAATGAGGCTCAGTAGTGTGTGTGGCCTCCTCGTGCCTGTATGACCTCCCTACAACACCTGGGCATGCTCCTGATGAGGTGGTGGATGGTCTCCTGAGGGATCTCCTCCCAGACCTGGACTAAAGCATCCACCAACTCCTGGACAGTCTGTGGTGCAACGTGGCGTTGGTGGATGGAGCAAGACATGATGTCCCAGATGTGCTCAGTTGGATTCAGGTCTGGGGAATGGGCGGGGCCAGTCCATAGCATCAATGCCTTGGTCTTGCAGGAACTGCTGACACACTCCAGCCACATGAGGTCTAGCATTGTCTTGCATTAGGAGGAACCCAGGGCCAACCGCACCAGCATATGGTCTCACAAGGGTCTGAGGATCTCATCTCGGTACCTAATGGCAGTCAGGCTACCTCTGGGGAGCACATGGAGGGCTGTGCGGCCCCCAAAGAAATGCCACCCCACACCATTGTTGACCCACTGCCAAACCGGTCATGCTGGAGGATGTTGCAGGCAGCAGAACGTTCTCCACGGCGTCTCCAGACTCTGTCACGTCTGTCACATGTGCTCAGTGTGAACCTGCTTTCATCTGTGAAGAGCAGAGGGTGCCAGTGGCGAATTTGCCAATCTTGGTGTTCTCTGGCAAATGCCAAACGTCCTGCACGGTGTTGGGCTGTAAGCACAACCCCCATCTGTGGACGTTGGGCCCTCATACCGCCCTCATGGAGTCTGTTTCTGACCGTTTGAGCAGACACATGCACATTTGTGGCCTGCTGGAGGTCATTTTGCAGGGCTCTGGCAGTGCTCCTCCTGTTCCTCCTTGCACAAAGGAGGAGGTAGCGGTCCTGCTGCTGGGTTGTTGCCCTCCTACGGCCTCCTCCACGTCTCCTGATGTACTGGCCTGATGTACTGGCCGTTCAAAAGTGACCAAAACATCAGCCAGAAAGCATAGGAACTGAGAAGTGGTCTGTGGTCACCTCCTGCAGAACCACTCCTTTATTGTGGGGTCTTGCTAATTGCCTATAACTTCCACCTGTTATCTGTTCCATTTGCACAACAGCAGTGAAACTGATGTCAGTGTTGCTTCCTAAGTGGACACAGTTTGATTTCACAGAAGTGTGATTGACTTGGAGTTACATTGTGTTGTTTAAGTGTTCCCTTTATTTTTTTGCGTAGTGTATATAATATGTGAAATACTAATGCAAATTATTTCAAAAAACCTTAAAAAAGCATAACATGTCTGCTTTAAAGATGCATACTTTACACTGTAAAAACTCTGTGATGTTTAACTTTGTTTAAAGATCCCCTCTTCTGCTAAATAGAATTTTTGGAGGTTTTAACCCTTTTAGAATGTTGTTTCCACCTCAACATACATGGAGTAGTATTTTCTTTCATGCACGCACAAGTTAAAAAAGTGTGTAAATATTATGATGGATTAAAAGTTTTTATTTAGTGCTGTATGTATCCTGCAATGTTTTAAGATGTTTATTTTTAACACTGTATTTTATTGAAATTAATTAATTGCATTTGTATATAAAATATATAAAACGTGAAATACTAATGCTAATTATTTTAAAAAGCATTAAAAAAGCATGTCTCCTTTAAAGATACATACTTTACACTTTAAAAGCTCTGTGATGTTTAACTTTGTTTAAAGATTGTATGCTCTGTCCATTTCTCATTGTTGCCAGCAGGGGGCGAAAGACACCTGATCCAAGCGTTCTCTGCAAAGTCACAGTAACAACCCCCCCAAAACTATTTCAAACAGCCTGATTAAAAATAAAAACAGAATATAAGACGTTTTAGAAAAAACATCTATACAATGATAATATGATAATTGATAAATGATAATAATATGCACAACATATTTCAACGGACAATAATTGTTCATGTTATATATAATAAAAAATAATTAAAAAGTAATAAAAAAGTAATAACAAATTATAAAAGTAAAATAAAACATATGTTCTAAATTGTCAGTTGAAAAGCAGAGACAGACAAGTCACTGACTTACAGTGCTTACAAAAAGTATGTACCCCCCTTACCATTTTTCTTTATTGTTGCCTTACAACCTGGAAATTCAAATGGATCATTGTGAGGTTTATGTCAGTCACTTTACATCACATGTGATAATGCCACAAAACACAATTTAATTCATCATTACAAGCATATAAAAAAAAATAAAAAAAAAAACACACCAAACATGCCTAGAGAGGGTCATCTAAAATTCACAAACCAGGCACAGAGTGCATTCATCTAGAAGAGCAACAATAAGACCAAAGGTGACCCTGAAAGAGCTGCAGAGCTCCACAGCAGAAACTGTTGTATCTGTCCACAGGACCGCTCTGAACCATACACTCCACAGAGGGTTAGAAGATAGCACAAACCTAGCACCTGACTGTGGCCCCTCTCTAAAGTGAAGCCTGGTGATGGCAGTGTCCTGCTGTGAGGATATTTGTCATTGGTAGGGACTGGAAACTGCTCAGAACTGAAGGAATGAAGGACGGAGCTAAACACAGGACAAGTTTTTGAAGAAAACAACTCAAACTGTGCTGCACAGTGCATCCAACCTGAAGGAGCTGGAGCTGTTTTTAGATGAAGAATGAGCACAAATCCCAGTGATTTTATGAACCAAGCTCATAAACACTTATCCTAAAAGATTTGGAGTTTGAAGTCCTTCAGAAGGTGGTTCTACAAAGTTCTGACTTCAGGGCATGAAAACGTCTGCACACTCAAATTTTCAGTTTTTCTGTCACATTTCTTGTTTGCGTCTCAATAAAAAATATTTTGCATCTTCATAGTTGTTGTCATGTGATGTAAAGTGACCTCCCAATGATGCCATTTGAATTCCAGGTTGTAAGGCAACAATAAAGGAAAAATGCTAAGGGGGTGAATACTTTTTATAGGCACTGTACCTCTCTTAAAGTGTGTGTATAAATATAACGGATTAAAAGTTGTTTAATCAACATTTTTATTTAGTGTTGCATGTATCCTGCAATGTTTTTAGATGTTTTACGTTTAACTGTATTAACTACATTTTTGTGGCTGGCTCACAATGTAACCAGACTGCTAAATGATCAAAGCAAGAAAACCAAAACACAGACACAAAGTACTTTTAACGACAACATTTATTTTCTCAAAAACTCTGTAATACTGAATTGTACAAAGACTGCATGTTGTTAAGAAACAAAACATCCCAGAGTTTGATTAAAAACAACGTAGTGTCCCGAGAATGAGTGCCCCTAAAACGTCCCACTCGTGCAACTCCCGAGTTTTCATTTAGTCAGAGACTTTGATACAAAACCTTTTATAGCCGAGAGGAGTGAAGTATCAGCGATGATCGAACAATGTGCAAATCAAGCAAAGATAAAGCTCATGATATGAAGCTATTGTACTGATAAATTAAGGCGTATTTTCTCATAGATTTGAATGAGAAAATATAGGATTAATGCACAAATATCATGGTAGAGTTTGGGTTTTTTTAATCAAAATTATTCCAAAATTTGATTGTTTTCACACAAAATCCTTGAAGGGACAGTTCAGTATTTAGTAACTGTGGTTTAGCTGGAATTTTTGAAAACATTTCCAGTAAGGAGAAGCAGACAAGAGCAAAGATACAGAGATTAGGCTATGTACTAATGTTAGAAGGCCAGAAAAAAATGGATTTACTGCTGAGATATGCTTCATATTTTGGTTCAGAGATGCACTGAGAAGCTTGTACTGGGGAGGGCTAATTTCTAGGGTGGTACTACTACAACTACTACAACTTGCACTGAACTGAGTTTTTGAAGTTGTAGAAGGTGAAAGTGTGTCTGAAAGTGTGTTATCACTGTCCCCATTAGCAGATATACACAACACAAAGCCAGTGTCAATGCTCCTGTCTGCTACTCCAAACTTACTGTAGAGTTACAATCATCAAGTATCTCATAGACCACCTTTTTCTAAATACTGCAGTTTTGGGTACCATTATATTGTAAGTGCCATTGACTTAAATTGAAATATTTTAACATCTCACAACCAGATATAGCCAATAAAATGGGAATTAAAATCCTACAATTCTACATACAATAATAATAATAATAATAATAATAATAATAATAATACATTTTGACATTTAATTTTAATAAGGACCACTTCATTTGGTGTCAGAAAAAATTGGTTCCACAAAAAGAGAAGAGAGTTTTACAATCCTTGTTGAAAAAGTGCACGTAGATGGTTCATTGCAAGATACACAAAATGGAAGTAGTAAGATTTATGGTATGCATAAGAACTGTGAGTTGCTTTGGACTGATATGGTAAAAAAAAAAACTGTAGAAAAAGTTATAAGCTCTGCAGTGGCTAGAGTCTATCCCAGCAACTATGGGTCTTAGGCAAACCCACAACCTCCTTCTTGAGAGGCACGAGAGCTAACTACTCTGCCACCCCATCTATAACATTATATTTATCCAGGTAAACTTAAATTAAGTTTGTGGTTTACCTGTTTTTAGCATTGGATACAAAGTCTTGGTCTTAGGGGGTTTAGCTTATCAAATTACTTTAGTTTTTTTCTTTTATTGAAGTAAGGTGCAAACTAATTTTAGGCATCTTCATAGTGACATACAGTACTGTGCAAAATTTTAAGGCAGGTGTGACTTTAGCTTTAATAAATACAGACTATTTTAAAATTCATGTTTATGAAAATTTCAGGATCCAGGAGTGGTAGAGAATCCCCTTTTGAGATACAGATCAAAGACACTAGGACACCACACTCACGAAAAGCACAATTAGTTTTAGTAGATTCTTTACCATTGTGAGATATAAGGACTTTCTGGTTCAATGGAAAGAGCATTTACCTAGCATTTAACTACAAGATCTTCAAGTTTGTTTCTTGTTTTTTGGTGTATTTTTGAACATTGATACAGCTTTCTCTGTTCATTGCCTTTCTAAAAAAAACTGCCTAAGACTTTTGCACAGCAATGTACATTAATTCATTTGTAATAAGGCTTAACGGTATGACATTTCAAAATCAATTGGTAAAAAAAGTTATTTACATCAGGTCAGATTTAGTACCAGTGGTGGATATCTATCTCTTACCAATTAAAGGGGAACAATGTAACTTTTCTTTTTTTTTGTATGTCAGTGTGATGACTACAGAAGTTGTTGTGGGGTCAATAAAGCCCCTGCAGCGTTCCTTGGTGTATCATGGCAAAAAATAGCCTTGTAAGAATGGGAGATCTGACTAGGTGTCCCTGAATTCTCATCCCAATTAGCCATAACAACAAGCCAGCGATGGCTTTATTTCTTAGATGTTGGTCATGGCAGAGCGACCAAAAGGCAGAGGAAACCTTTGTATGGATATGTGGAAGAGAAAACCAGAGTCAAGCTGAGCCAGGGGTCACACACGAGTCAGCGGGACTCTTGAGGACTTTACTTCCAAATCTAGGGGAAGCCCTGTAGAGAAAAAAATCTGCCAAAAGAGCAAAGTAAAGAGCAAATGCATAGTTCCCCTTTAAGATTAGAGGGCCCTTAGATTTGGTTAATAGATTATCAAAAGGCGGGAAATAGTCAATAATAAACTGCTAAACAACATTTAAAAAACAGAACTAGTTGTTGACCAGCGTTTACCACATAAACAGTACTTTCACATGCTTTTAAAACATACTGTCTCGATGATTATTACTCTCTCCACAACTTTTGATGCCAATAGATTGTAGAACTTTTATTTTGATAATCCATTTTCTGATATTATTTAGATGTTTTTCAACTTCGGATCGAGATTTAGCAACTGGTCACCATCGAAATGTGTTTAAAGAGCTTAAACAGACTCACAAACCCATCCTCTCATTCATCTTCCTTTGCTTATTCCTGTTGGAGAACGCAGGTGACTGGAGCCTATCCCAGCAACTTTGGACTTTAGGTGGGTTACACCAATTGTCATAGGCAAGATTGTACTACATGCTTATATCAGAGTACCATTTGGTTTAAAGCTTAAAGGGAAAATATAAATTAACAAATATGTGTCTACAGAAAATGAATACTTCACTCCTCTGGATCTATGGGATTTCTAAACTGTTGGAAAGTTGCTCTGTGTTTTCTGGACTCATCTTCCCTCATATATTTTTAGAGTTATTTATCTTTAAAAAGTAGTGTAGAGGTGAAAAGGATGTTTTAAAATGAAACCGTATTAGTGTGGACGCGGTTCGTAGTTCTTAACTTTATCCCAGGGCTGTGTCCGAAACCACTCCCTGTAGTCACAATATATTGCACTATATAACGACTGACATAGTTTGTAGTGGTGTCCAAATGTCTACTGGATCTAAATGTAGTGCACTCAGTTTCCCATAATGAATCCTGATATGAAAATAGACATTACACAATAAATTATTTGTTCATTTTGGTATTTCAAGATGCCTTGTCAGCCATAAATCAGGAATCTCTTTTTTTGGTCTATGAAATAAAGCCTCTTTTGGGCCACAGGGAACTTTTTGGCTACATTCAGATAAAGATAAGAGGAAACTAGGCATTAGGCAATGGGGCAGTACCATTACTATTATTATTACTACAAATTCAAGATTTCATAATACATTCCTGAGCAAAAGGACAAAAGATTGATGACACAACTTTTTTACACTGTCTGACTTACTGTCCTTAGATAATTATTTTTATTTCTGGTTGCTCCCTCAGCAAACACGTCACACAGTGATTTGGCAGGGGTTTTTATGCTTGATGCCTGTCCTGTTGAAACCAGTAAAGTGTCTTACCCAGGGACACAACAACAGTATGCGCTGCAAGCAAGGTTAGAACTGCCGGCCCTTCATTTTGTGGGGGAACACTTATTATTAATATATTTGTTATTCCTTAAAGGGGCAAAATCAACTTTTTTGAGCTGTCTCACATGTTATAATGTTGTTCCCTCATTAAAAACATATCTGGAGTTGTGTTTTGTTTCATTCACGCCTGTTTGAGTAACCCTCTATTCTCTGACACGGCCTTTCTGAGTCCTCAGAACAATCGGTTCCATGAACCCAGCCCACTCCAGGAAGCACTGACCACTCAACAAGCCCTCTACATCCAGTCTGCTCTCATTCATTTATCCAAAAAACGGTGTACAGCTCTGTTTCCACTGATTTCTCACAGACATTTTTTACTTTTGGAGGAAAATGGAAGGCTACAAAAAGTTAAATGAAGTGAAGTGCTCTTTTTCACTGATTGTGTTCAAAGGAGCACAAAAGAGCTGCACTCTGCTGCCCTCTGCTGGTCTCTTCACCTGTTTCTTTATGGCACCAGTAGAGTACTTATTAAAAATGTTCTTTTTTAGTCACATATTTTTAAAGGCTGTAAAACGTGCTGATGTTCTAGAGGCAACCAAGATTGCTTAAAAAATATGAATAAAAGCAGAATCTATCCCCTTTAAGAAAAGTACTCAATTCAATACTTATTTTACCCTCTGTAGATTAAATTGAAATTGAATTAAATAAGACTACATTTTCAAGACTTTTTAACTTTCTTGAAGTGACGTGGGTTCAAATCAATCCCCATTCAAACTTATTTACAGCTAAATGAATCCTAAATCCTAATTATAACTTGTCCCGAGTCAGTATTTCTAGTGTATGTTGGTACCGCCCCTGGTTGTTTGTCTATCCAGTAACATTCAGAGGTAGCTTAATCTGTGTCCATATGTTCTGCTGTTGTTAATTAAAGAAAACAATACAATGGACATCAATAGGTACCGCACTAATTCATCGTATAGTATAGAAAACCAATTACTGACCAAGAGAAAGGCCAATTCAAAAAAACTAGAAAAATTAGTTTCTAATGCATTCTTTCCAAATATAAATTAAAGCCTACGTTCAGCCATCTTGTTTTCGAACACAGCCCTGGTCTTCCCTGTTGGATGGATGGTGTTTCTGTACAAAGTCCTATATAAAGCTGGCTGGCAGTAGTGGTCCAGGGGCCACTACCTGTGCATGTGGAGCCCGTTGAGGCTGGAGCAGGGCAGGCCGCGGCGCAGCTCTACCTGGGCCAGCAGAGAGAAGTGGTCCGAGGGGATGTGCGGGTGAGGGCAGCCCAGGATGTTATTATCCAGCAGCCACTGAGAGTCCAGAGGCCCCAGGAGACCCAGCACACTGAGCTGGGGCCGTGAGATAAAGATGTAGTCAATCACACCCTGATGGGAGAGAGAAAAGGCATTTATCTGCATGTTTACGTGCATTTTATGTAGCTCAGAAAATGAATATAGGCAAGTATAGTAAACAATAATCAGTAGCCTTAACACAATAATACGGTGGAGTTGTAGATGCTCTTTTTCAATGCAATAAAGACAGCAAAAACTTGATTTTTGCTGTCTTATATAGACTTTTAGACTTTATTATTTTATAGAGACAGATGAGAGTCAGGCAGAGATAGAGGGAAACTGCACAGATCAAACGAGGGTCGTTCTGGTACATGGCATGCACTCACACCTTGGTGGCCAGGTGCCCCAAAAACATTTTTTTACTTCACTTAAAGAAAGCTTTAAGACACTGGGCACCAGGGTTTCTTTCAAAAGATTTCACTCTCAGTGCCATGGCTGTGAAGACTACATGCACCCCTGCTTTTCCCAGCTTCACTGGACAAAGTCGTGGGATAAATGGCAGCCCTGTGGTGCCTGTCTTCCACTGAAACCAAATTGTTGTTACTGTCCTCACTTTCACTCCTGCAGCCACAACAAATAAGATCACGCCTGCATGCCCCTATCACTTGTGTTGAGCAAAGTTCTCGTTCTCACGGGCACACTCACTCTCATACCATCCTCATTTTCACTCAGCTCTAAAGCTGTATGTTCTCCTTCAGAATTAGGTAAGAGCCAATGCTTTTCGATTCTGTACCTTGAAGTCATAAGTGTAGTTGGTGTAAGGCATGAGGCCGCTCTCATAGGCGCTCTTCAGCTGGAAACTGTGAGTGATGCTGCCGTCGCCATTCTTCCCGTTGCAGTTGAAGTTTGTGAGACATTCATTGTATCGTAGCTCTTTGAAGTCTTTGTGGTTTTCAGCCACGCCCCCGTTACTCAGGAACTCCACCACACCTGGATCGAGACAGTAACAGGTGAACAGAAGGGACTTAATAGTGATACATCTGACTGGGCCTTCACTTTAGTAACGTTTGTGAAATGTATATTTGTCTCCATCTGCTAGTCTTTAACATTAGCAGCTATTTAAAAAGCTACAATCCCCTTTTAGTGCTGTAGCTTTAGAGAAGAATTAACTTGAAATTTGAATTAGTTACAAAAAATAAAAAAACATTTTGGTAAATGGCAACCGTCTGACTACATGTGTGTAATGTCAGCACATGGGTAGAGAACATTAGAGACTGAAGTTTAGTTTTTAGGCTGCTGTGGGAACCATCCATGTGTCATACCGGAGTCTGGCAAAGAGTTGAGATCGGCGCAGAGGACGATGGGGATAGAGGACGGGTCGCAGGTGGGGGATGTCGTCGCCATGGAGACAGGGGAAGCGGTTGCCGTGGAGACGGAGGCATGCTCCGTGATGCTCTTGAGCTCGGACAGAAACATCATGGTCTGGATGAGTTTGACATCGGAGAACTCTGGGTCCCAGTGCATGTGAGCGTTAGCCACGAGGATCAGCTGGCGATCTGTGGATGGCTTCAGGCCTGGAGGGAAAGAAGAGGAGAATTTAAAAGATGATGCTGTGAAACAAGCCATTAGTTCTGTTTAACTATGTGATCTAGTGCATACATTTAATTATTTTGAGTTTTTAACACCTATTTCATTAAATTCATTATCTAATTATTCAGTGTGTGATCACACAACTAGGAAAATGGCTTAAACACCATTAGGGGAGCATAGTAACATCATTTATATACTCCATACTCAAAAACTGAATTAAAGGCTGCAGTAAACTATACACAATTCTATGGAAACAGAGGGCTAAAAATATACAACCTAAAAGTTAAAAACCTCTCAAAACAATTTCTGAAGTGGCTTTGTGTATAAAATGCAACACAAAGCACTTTCACACAGAACAGTTATAAGAAATTAGTTCTCAGAACTGCCCACCCCGTATTCCGTTCTACAACCTCCCCAGCCCCAAGAACCTTTTGTCAGCTCGTAGTGCTGAAAGAAACTGGATAGCAACGGTGGGTGACTAACGTAAGCATGACATCCAGCAGCAACAACAACAAACCAAACTGCTACCATGAAGAGCGATGACAGTCAAATCACACTGTTCCATTGAGGGAATCATCATAACGGAGTGGGAAATGCTCTGTATAATGTATAATGTCCAGGCTTAAGAAGTTCACAGAGAGAGTGAGGAGACCAAGGATCCAAAGAACTGTACTACTTAATTTTATTAGGGTAAGACTAACTAGCATTAAAATTAACAGCTTGTATGTGTGTACAAGTAAATATTTCTATTCAGGCCAATGGCAATAAACAGTAATGTACATGTACTATGTCTACATAACTACGTTACCAAACAGTTCCTAAGCCAACTGGAAAGTCCCTGCTCTGAAGCAGGAGCAAAAAAAGTTATAATAATTATGGTCCCAGTGCCCAGTCGATATCACGTGCGAACATGTGACAAAACAGGATAGTTCCCAAAAAGGTTATAGGAACTGCAAAAGGTTCCTGCGGTGAAAAAGGATATAGGAACTGCTAAAGAATCCTGCAGTGCAAAAGGGTCTACAGTTTTATGTTTTTGCATGAAGCCTATCCCACAATAATGATGACAGTGTATTTGAATACTGCAGCCTGTACCTGCAGAGAACACGTCCTTGTTGACCTCCAGCAGCACGGCCACACCAATGTTGTCTTTGGTCATGACCCTATTCAGCATGACCTCTGACCCCTCAGAGTTTGCCATGGCAACCTGGTTAAACTCCACTGTGTGTTTCTGCACCAACGTGAACCTGGGGAGTTAATAAGTTAGAAACTTACACATTATAGTTAACGTCTTATGATGTGTGTATCTAGTAAGACACAAAATTAGATAAAGTCCAGTGGATTTTCACTAAATTTTATCTAAAGATATAAAGATTAAGATATAAAACAATTGTCAGGATGAATAAAATGTAAAGTTTTGATCCCAAACCTACTTGTCGGTTTTGAAGAACACCGCACAGCCGTCCACGTGTTTGCGCTCCTGCTCAGAGACTAGTTTGGCACGAGATTTTGGGCAGAAATATCCATCATACCCTCGATCCTTCAGCGTCTCCAGGAAGAATGTGTAGTACTGCTCTGTCTCCACCTCCTGAAAAAATGGACAAAGACATATGCCCCTAACTAGTCAATACTATATTCTATACTGGTATACAAAATCTACTTGTATTTTACTATAGTTTGTTACTGTATTTTGAATATTGCAGAAGTAAACATTTAATAATTGCTAATGTAATTAACATGTTCCACATAAAAGAGTCCCATTGGATAGACTTGGAACAAATCCGACAACAGAGAACAGCGCCAGTAAATTCTGGATCAACACAATTTGAAGAACAACCAAACAAATGTCAATTAAAGCTCACCCCATTTTTAGTAGTTATAATTGGGCAGAATTTGGTTTGAACGTTAACCAAAATCTCATACTGGTTTAGTTATTTGAAAACGTCAATGTCCTATATTATACTATCTATCCTTTGTAAGAAAACAGTATAATAACAGTTTCTTTTTGTGTGATGTACCTGTATATTTTTTATTTCACCTTAATTGTGAGCAATGTTGTCCAAGCCATGATTGTAACCCAGACAACACTGTATGTACTTGTCCAATTTTTTAATATACACACTGTACATTAGTGTTACCTGTAGGCTGATGATGTCTGCGTCACAGTGGGTGATCTCCTCCATGATGCCCTTCTTCCTGTACTCCCAGTTCAGGGCCCAGGACGGACAGTAGCCGTAGAGCTGCCGCGTGGCGTATTTATCACACAGTACGTTGTAGCACATCACAGTGAACACCGCTGAGCACAATGGCGTTCAAATCATTAGTGCAAGGGACGAAAATCCAACCAAACAAAAACAAAAGAGGACAATATAAAGAGATTTTAGAGATAAATAGAAGCACTGGGAGAGCACCAAGACATTGTCCCTAGTGCTGTAAAGTTACTATATTGCTGTATCAATTTTTTATTCCAATGATACAACTATATCGATATGCATTACCTTGTATCGAATCATATCTTTTTCTAGGTAATGTATATCAATGTGCATGGGAAAAAATCTATAACAATGTATAATAATATATAATAAAATATCAATATGAGGATCTTGCATGTTAAAATAAAACCAGATACATCTTTTTGGAAGTATTTGTATCATTTTTGTGTTTTTAATGTAACAAAATATTATATTCAACTTTTCCTCATTCTCTGTCTACTGGACAGAATCAATGCTGACCGCAATGCTGGATTTAGCAAATGGCGCTATGGGCCCTGCAAATTCTCTACACCACACAGAGAGTAACTGCAGAAGAAATGATAGCTCCAGTCTGTAACTTTCCAGCTACTTTAGGATTCAGTGGTTTTCTGGAGCCATTCTCATAGTCTATCTTGAAAGTAAGTACTTGTACAGATATTACTGACAGTTACTGGACTAAGTATGAATGTATAAGGTATAAAAGCATAAAAACATACAACAGGAAGACAGCCAATCAGACTGAGGCAGCTACGTCATTGTTTTCAGTGAGTATGCTGTTTTCACAGTTTACAAGAGAGCGGAGCGGCTCCAAGCAGCTCCACACTGTGAGACCAAAACACCTCTTCCAGCGATTTCAAACCCCGTCCTTGTGTAAACAAAAAGTCAAACCACAATCAAAGCTTTGCAGATTCTGCAAAACGCGTTGTCATCTAAACAGGCCCTAATTCAGGGGTAAATGCTGTATCCATCGAGTTACAAAACACTTAAAGAATCTACTAAAAGTAATCATTTGCCCCTTTACTGACTCCTTGGGGCTGGAGTTAGTACCTGTGGCCCTATCTCACAATAGTACAGAATTCTTTAACATTGCTGGATCCAGATGATGATTCGGATCCACACCAAAATCTAATCCACTTTTCCTTCACCTATTAATGTAGTATCATAACTTCTCTTTTGATAACACAAAAGTATTTAACAGTTCCAACCCTATTATTGACCCTTACTGAAGATTTCATAAAAATCCAAACTTTAAAGTAAAAAAAATACTTTTGAGTTCTCTTACTAACAGACTAACAAACAACAAACCAAAAAAACAGGTATGATGCTTTATAGTAGTTTGGGGACCCCTTTAGTTGATGGGACATTCTCTCATTAACCTCCATGTTAAACTGCAGTCTTGTACCTGTGGAGTTGATTTGGTCTCGTTCTCTCAGTGTGATCCAGGGCCTCTGAGGGAGCTGCTCAGGGTGAACTGCGACACAAAGAACTATGGTTAGGGCCAGCTGAACTGTGACCGACACAAAAGACTGCTCCGGTTTACGGTCAGGAGCTGTTAAATATTCAGGAGTTCCAAGTGATTGGCCCCAACACCTGAGCCCTACCTGCCAGGTTGTCCAGCATGTAGTTCAGCAGTTTCCTGGTACCGTCGGGCTCCTGGTACAGGTTTAAAATGTCCTGGGACAGAGGGTTTCCTACAAAAACAATTTATTATTAATATATTGATTTCAATGTATCAATGTATTTATGTTATAAACAATTACAATACAATGAAAGAAACAATGTACTGTTACTGTTAAGGGTTAACTCAGAACCTTAACAGCCTTGAGTAATGGGCTCCAATGGTCTAACCCAGGCCCCTTCAGGAGGCTTCCAAGACGTTATAGCTTGTATTTCACTCTGCATTATACACTAAAGCCCATATGTATTTATATCCCAGCTCTGCACAACAACCCTCAAAACACAAAGCAAAATAAATGCATTGGATTTATATAGCTCCATTTTTGAAACTCAAAGCCCTGTAAACTGCATTATTCAGTCACTCCTCGGTCACACTCTATGGTGATGAGCTACTTCTGCATAGGATTGCAAAATTCCGGGAATTTTCAAAGTTGGAAATTTTCCATGGGAATAAACGGGAATTTATGGGAATAAATTGGGAACTTACACAATTCAAAGCTGTCCCATGACAGGGCAATATACTATAGCATAAAAAACACAAACACACTTCAATATCTGTGTTATTCCTCAGTCACATGTACATGTGGAACATGTAGTAACCTGCTCTGCATACACTTCTGCATCCCCCTATCACATGCACAGCTGATCTCCACAACACTACCAAACTCAAGACTGCAGACTCCATATTTCTGGTTAGCTAACTATTAGGGTTGTAAAAATATGTTTTGTGGTATATTGTGATATTTTGGGGGCACAATATTAAGCATCATAATTCTGTATAGGTATCAATACATTTGTGACAACATCATGCATAATTAATGAGCTACATCTGTTCTGGTGGCAGGCCTATCAACACTAGTTTGGCTGCAGTTCCCAGGCTGGTCACTGGGGGTGGTGCAGTTTTTGTGAGCAGATTAATGTAATGTGGTGTTTTTCCACTGATTAAACTGCGTCAGCTCAGCACATGTTCTCTCTTTGGAACATTTTACATTCTGTTTAACTGTGCCTCTATAAAACAGGTGGGTGTTTGCTGTGTACTGAGGACAACTCTGTTGTAGTTTGAATTGAAATATAATTGCAGAATTGTATTGATCTTTGTACCAAAAGTTTAATTTGCTTATGAGCAATATAGCTTATATCTGTGTTGGATTATAATGTTTTTTTATTCATTTATATACGGTTTCAAAATTTGAAAATTCCCAAAATTTCCAAGCTTAACTTCCCAGGGAAAGTTTCCAGAAAATTTCTGGAAATTTTCCGCCCCTTTGCAACCTTCTGCAGTTCTGCCACAGCTGTCCTGGGGCAGACTGACAGCCTGCCATTCTGCGCCTAGGGCCTCTCTGACCACCACCAAACACACAATCACACTAACACATTCATACACAGGCAAGGTGGGTGACATGTCTTCCTTGCCCGAAGTATAAACTGGGGAAAACAGGGTTCAAACTGCCATCCTTCCGGTTATAGAACAAAAGCTCTACCCCCTGTGAATTAGTGGAGAGAACTGATGAAAACCACAGTAATGGCAAGGAAACCTGAAACATGAAGGTCTATGCAAAAAAGAGTGGTCCAAAATCCCAGTGAAAATGTGCAAATAACTTGTGAACAATTATTAAAAAAAAAAAAACATTTGACAGCTGTGATAAAGAAAGACTTTGCCCCTGATTATTAAGAATGGGTATTATTAATTTTGGACATGAACCATATTGTCAAAATGTAAAATAAAACAAAAATAGCTCAAATTTGCCACTTTGTCTTGTGCCACTGATCCATTAACTAAGTAACTTAAGTAAAAAAAATTCACTTAACTGAAAACGGGTCCAGAGTATGCATCATTTTGGGCTTAACTATATCTGACAAAGACATAATTGTAACACCTGAACTCAACTTACCTTTGAGTCCCAGAGTTTGTAGCTGGAAAAGCCTCCCAAGTTCATAAGGCAGGACTCGTAAAAGATTGTTGTTCAAAAGCAATTCCCTGCAGAAACATAGAACAAAATTTGCTTTATGAGGGAATAGCACAGACACACCTGCTTATCTGAATCTTTGTACAAATAGACGTTTCTATGAGTCACATAATTAAAAATGTGCTTGCACTTTGATGACAAAAGCAACAAGGGAGCAAACTAAATAGAGCATTGATGTTAGACAACAAAACTGTATATATACAATACTTTCAAATAACTGATCACTGATCTGCTGTCAATTTCATTAGCTTATATTAAAGTCCATTAACTACTGTCCTGCAGAACAGAAGAATTTAGTAACTTTAGTATTTACCCTTTAGCTTATGTATCATTAAATGCTTCTATAAATAAAATGGCTAAAGATAAAGTCCAAGCAATGACCTCACAACTTTTACAAATCTGTTGCCAGTCAGTAGAATGTGACATGCCAAAGTTTTTAGCTAAAGCAAATTCATCCACTGAAAATGTACCAGGGTTCCTGCAGATATCAGCAAGTCTAATTTAATGCTTTTTAATGCCATTTTTAAGGCAATTAAAAAAAAAAAAATTTATGCCTCAAACATACAATCGCGGGAGCTTAAACTGTCAAAACTTATTTGCAAGTATTGTACATTACAGTTCATAAAGCACAAATTATGTTGAGAGTCAAACATCCAGTGTTTGGGTAATTTGATCCCGCTGAAAGAAAAGTCGTTCTGCCCATCTATCACGCTCATGTAGGCTACAAACATGTTAACTTATTATTCATATTCGCAAATAAAACCAACAATGTCAGATATTTGACTTCAAAACTCTTTTGAATGCCTGTTGGAATAAAATTCAATGCTTTTGAATGCCATTTAAGGCCTTAATTTTCATAAAATCTATTTAATGACTTTTAAAGCTTTTTAATGCCCTGCCGGAATCTTGTGTACAGCAGGTAAAATCAGTAAAATATTGAACATGTCACCATTTCTCTCCACAAACACTATATTTCTATATTTCCAAAAGTATTAGCTCACCTGCCTTTACATGCATATGAACGTAAGTGACATCCCATTCTTAATCCATAGGGTTTAATATGACGTCGACCCACCCTTTGCATTTATCTACGTCAGACATCTATGTCTCTGATGTTTTTGTCCAATGTCAGACACTGATGTTGGACGAGAAGGCCTGGCTCATAGGCTCTAATTCATCCCAAAGGTGTTCTATCGGGTTGAGGACAGGACTCTGTGCAGCCCAGTCAAGTTCTTCCACACCAAACTCGCTTTCCATGTCTTTATGGCCTGTGCTTTGTGCACTGGTGCACAGTCATGTTGGAACAGGAAGTGGCCATCCCCAAACTGTTCGCACAAAGTTGGGAGTATGGAATTGTCCAAAATCTCTTGGTGCTGAAGTATTCAGAGTTCCTTTCACTGGAACTAAGGAGCCAAGCCCAGCTCCTAAAAACAACCCCATACCATAATCCCATTTCAGTTATTTGAGTGGGTGAGTGAATATTTTTGGAAATATAGTGTATTTGTGGCATAGCTGGTTTATGGTGGGCTGATGTTCTTTCCACTTCTGGATCCTGACCTCAGCAGAGCTCACTGAACGTTCAGAAGTTTAGAAATCCTTCTGTAACCAATGCCATCAGCATGTTCTGCAACAATAGAGTTAAAGCAAAGGTCTGAGAGAGCTCTGTGCACTTACCAATCAAGACACCTTAGTAAAGAGACATCTTTTTATAGGTCAGACCAGAGGCAGGATCACTTTCTGATCACTGATAGATTTCAGATGGAGCCTTTCTTCATGTGTTTAATACTTTTTTCCCTGTGTCAATTAATTTTATTACACAGAAATGAATATCTGAATGTATCTGTTCTAGTTTTTTTGTATGTGTAGATTACTTGGGTTGTTACAACATCTGGTGAAACTTTCCTGTCAGTACCATGTCAGAAATATATGTTTAACATGTTTTTGTTTTTTTTGTTTTTTTGCACACGTCTTAACATTTGTCCCCAATGGTGCTCCGTACCTGAGAGAGACCATGTTGCCGAGCTCGGCAGGCAGGCTGCGCAGCTTATTGGACGACAGGTTCAGGTAGACCAGGTGAGGCAGTTTGGCGATGTCTGGAGGAAGGCGGCTCAGGTTGTTGTCGTTGATGTGGAGAGCCGTGAGGTGAGTGAAGGTCCACAGCGTGCTGCTTAGGCTGCGCACACGGCCTGAAGCACAAAATAAGCAAACAAAATCAGAAATATGTAAGGGAAAAGGTTAATGAGAGCTAAGAGTGGACTACAATCAGGACTGGGCTCTATGACAATTAGTGATTCAAGATGAGACCAACAGGTGCATCTACTTCTTTTACCTGTAAAGATAATATTATGATTATATGAGACATTACATTTTAAACTGTGAACTAAATCTATATTTATATTTCTACCATACAAATAAGCTCCTATATTTTATTTATGACATAAATATTGCCCTTTTTTCACGGTCCGGGGGTCCGCGAAAAAAGGTGTATGTCCAGTACTGGTCCGTGGGAGAAAAAAGGTTGGGGGCTGCTGTCCTAACCAACTGGAAAAGGTAGTGCATGCATCCCGCCTAGACTATTGCAGTTCTTTATATTATAGCCTTGACCAGTCCTCAATCCACTGCTTGCAATTAGTCCAAAATGTAGCTACATGCCTGCTCACAGGGAAGAGACACCAGGATCACATTACACCTGTGTCATTAAATATCCACTGGCTACCTGTTGCTTTTAGAATTCAGTTTAAGATTTTATTGTTTGTTTTTAAATCCCTGAATGGGCTGGCACCTCCTTATTTAACAGAAATGCTGACTTTGCACACTCCGGTCAGAGCACTGAGGTCATCTGACCAGCTACTTCTGGACTGCCCGAGATCTAGACTCAAAACCAGAGGAGACAGAGCTTTTGCAATAGCAGGTCCCAAACTCTGGAACACTCTCCCTTTGCACATTAGAGCTGCTACATCCACTGAAATATTCAAATCGTTGCTAAAAACACACCTCTTTGCACTGGCTTTTAACACAAGTTGAGCTGGACATTTTATTGTTTACTATGTTTTAGTCTAGTTGTTTTTATTTAATTTCTGGTTTTAGTGTTTATTCATAGAACTCAGTAACTTTTTTTATCTTATATAAACAGTTTCGAAGTCCGTGTTATGGTTAAATGTGTTGTTTTCGGGTAAATAAATCTCCCCCTGGTGTCTCTGGGCTGAAATTGACACTTGCAACAGTGAACGCTGTCGACCTGGCATCACAGAAGACTCTTGCGAAGGTCTTGCGAGAAAGTGGCACATCCAGGTTAGCAAAACAACAAGCTAGCGGTGGCTGTATTTCTCGATTTTTGTTGTTCCAGAGCAGCTAAATGAAAGAAAAAAATTTTGTACAGATACATGGAGGAGAAAATGAAAGTAAAGACAAGTGAGGGGTCACATAGGAGTCAACTGGGCTTGTGAGTATTTCTGATAGTGCTTTACTCCGAACTGTAGGGGGAGCTTTATAGAGGAAAATAAGGCAAAAAGAGCAACAAACAAGCTGAGTTACTGAGTTCTGCTAACTGTTCTGTTAACTATTTATTGTGCACGTTATATAAGAATGAGGTTGCTGGTACTGATGCTGGTACTGACCGGAGATCTCGAGTTCGGCCCAGTTGGACTTCTTGCCGCTGGCTACCTCTTCGGGCGACATGATGGTGTAACATCTGCGTGGGTCTGGAGGCTCATATTTTTCCTTTGGCATCACTGATATTCTGAGAAACACACAGATAGTATATGTCAGGCAAGTAAAAAAAAAACATTGTATGAGTAATTACGCCCTTGGGTTAGAATAATGACATAGTGAGACTAAAGTCATGTCCTCTTTGCCTGTCGGATATTTACACTCTCTCTCTCTAATCACACCTTACTCTTGATTAAGTTGTTCTCTGCTGTAACCAGTCTGTGCAGTTAGACTGCACCTCCGTCTGAACAGGGTCACACCGACTCTGAGGATCTTATGTAACATGTTTACACTGGAGTCACTCACAGACTACAGTCTCAGAGAGGACCAGATGGAGGTGAGGAATAGTCAACAGTGGTGAAATACTTACTACGATTAAAAAACATTACAACTTAAAGATACACTACCCAATTTTCCCACTTTTATCTGAGGAAATTATACAGCGTAACAGAAGTTATCACTAAAAAATGTGGCTCTGAGATCTGGGCTTTATTATAAAATAGACAGAGGGGGAACTAAAGCAGGGACTGAATTTTTTGACCAATCGCACGCTCAGATCAAAGGGGGCATTCGGAACTGGGACACTTTGATTGTTTGAGTCCAAGCTTGTAGACGTCTTTATACACTGGAGTAATGGCGGCAGCAAGGGCAACTGGAAAGAGACCGATTGAAGGAGAAGGATGGAAACCATTTTCACCCACTAGAGTTAGGAACTTAGTTGTGTGAACTGCCCACCCCAGATTTTGTTATGATCTACCCAGCCTCAGGAGACCTTTGTCAGCTTAGGAGAGGAGGGTCCACTTGGGAGGGAAGTGGACAGCCTCATTGCCCATTGTAAGGCTGTTAGCAAGATGAAGCTGAAGGATAAATCCAGGTGAGCAGTTTGCAGAGCCAGGCCTACTGTTCCTATAACTGCTCTGTGTGAAGGCGACTACTGAGTGCATTAAATGCGGCCTGACACAGCAGACAGAGAAACTGAGAGCTTGGGGGTAGGGCTGGGCGATAAATCGATTTTTTCGATTAATTCAAATTTGTTGGGCAGGTCGACTTGTTTAAATAAAAATCGATTTAAAAAAAAACGTCCACCACTGGCGCTCTGACCTCCCATAGTTCATAGTGGGTAGGCCTGCCCGCCCTCACTCCGCGTGGTAGAGGAACACAAACAACATGGCAGTGAGCAGGGAAGAACTCGTTCCTAAGAAAGGCACAGTGTCGTCAGTTGTGTGGAATTGGTTCGGGTTTGATGACGCTGTCTGATTGCACTTTAACTTTAAGAGGAAATCAAAGCAATAAAGCTAAACTTGTTTTGGACAATTTCTCTGTTGTCTTCAGTTTGATTTTAAGTAAGTGGGGAAAAAAAATATTTTTAAATCGTAAATCAAATTTTTTGTGAAAAAATCTCAGATTTTTTTTTTTAGGCTTTATTGGGCACAGAGGTAAGTCCATAACTGGTTATTGCATTAAATGAGGCTTATTTATACTGATAATACACACAAATGCTAAAACCCTTGTTTAGAGGATTTGATGACAGTTTGTCCATAATAACGTTAGACTGATCTCATGTTTTAGCTGCTGTCCTTGTCCTAATGCTGGCCTCTCAGCTTGGAAGTAGTGAGAGTATCATCCCTGTTATTGAACACTGGCCCCAGTGGTCGTCACTGGAACATGATTTCTTTTGTGAATAAATCTTGGCATCTCAAAATGCAGGACAAATGTCTCAAAAAAATCCAAATGCACAAAAGTGATGAATGCGCGAATGACGCGATCCACAAATGCAGATTGGACTATTCATACTATAAATAATCTATGCAAAACTGCAGATTTATAAATGACAAATATGATTTATTTTTGAAATTATTACAAATAATATATTTGCAAATTTAAATTTATTTGCAAAGATTGCAGCATGCAAGTCAAAAATTAGGGATTTTGAATAAATGATTTTACTTGCATCACTACATTTTATTTCTGCATCAGTTAATTTTATTGAGGCAAACATAGTACCATATCTTTCTCCTCTGTGTGTGTGTGTGTGTGTGTGTGTGCATCAGTCAGCTGTGAGAATGATCAGAGATAAGATGAGTGAAAGAAAAGCAGTGAAGCTGTACAGAACGCCCTCTGAGGAAATCCTGCATTCACCTGTAGTGCACTCGTATAGGCGCATCCAACAGGTTAAAGCTGAAAAACACTGACATTTGGTGTTTTGGTCGGTGTGGATGTCCAGCCCTGGTTACCGTGCACCAGAAATAGGTCACTGAGAAAAGTTCTGTGTTGCCATAAACAAGTGCAATTATTTGTTTAACACATTAATTTTTCTGTAATTAATTAATTGTAATTAACAAGTTAAAGTCCCAGCTTTAGTTATTACATGTCCCTGATGTCCTAACTTACAAGGCTGTAAATGGTACTGCCCCATCCTACATTAATGATGTTATAGAGCCATACCAACCAAGTACTGCGCTCACAAAATGCAGGGCTATTAGTGGTTCCCAGGGTTTCTAAAAGTACAGTTGGAGGTAGAGCCTTTAGTTACCAAGCTCCTGTTTTATGGAATCAGCTTCCAGCTCATGTTAGAGGCAGACACAGTCTCTACATTTAAGGTTAGGCTTAAAATGTTCCTCTTTGAGAAAGCTTATGGTGATGCCAGCTAGGAACAGGGTTAATTCCACAGTTGAAGCTAAGCTGCTCTAGGAGCTAGAAGCTGGGGGAAGTATGGTGCACTGAGCCTCTGTCCTCTGGTTTCATCTGCTGCTCCTCTTCTATCACTGTCATTAATATTATCAAATATTCTATATCTCCAATCAGTTCATTGCTATTCACAAGTTATCGCTCTTGAGGCCCACCTGCTGCATCCTTACAGACCTGAACTATGACACTATAGATGAGCTAATGGACTAACAGTCCTAGACACATGTTGCCTGTCCGTCCTGGGAGAGGATCTCTCCTTCAATATGGGCTCCATAAGGTTTGTTCTTTTTTTCCCCACAGCTGGGTTTTTTTAGGAGTTTTTCCTTACCGAGAAGGAGGGTCTAAGGACAGGAGTGTCCTGGGTCTGTTTAGTTTAGTGTAGTTATTGTTTGTGTTGATTGTGTGTTAAGTCTGATTGTGTGTTTATGTTTGATTAACTGTTTGTGAAGATCTTTGAGGTAACTTTTGATGTGATACTGGGCTATACAAATAAAACTGAATTGAATTTGAAGCCACAGCCGAAAATGTTACACAATTATAAAAAGCTGTCCTCAACAAATACTGACTAACACATACAACTCAAGACTCTAACTACTACTTAGTAATGGTAGTAGCAGTAGTATTATTGGTAGCAGTAGCAGTGTGGTATTAGTAGTAGCAGTAGAACAGAGGTACAAATGCTAGAGTTAACTACTTTTACTTTTCACTCAAGTAACAGGTAACAACAAGTAACTCAAGTTGTTGAGCATGTTTACTTCTATTTGATTAATATTATTTTGAAGTAACAGTACTTTTACTTGAGTACCCAACAGATGTTGAGTACTCCTCCCACCTCTGTTAGCTACTACTGGAAAATTGCTCAACATTTAAGTGTTTTGTGTGGAGACTTTGTTAATAAAACAAATAGAACTAAACTCTACAAATTACTTATAGTACTCCCTTTAAGGGTGCTCCGATCAGGGTTTTTGAGGCCGATCACCGATCACCGATCAGCCTCTGCTGTGATCGGCTGATACCGATCATGGCCGATACCGATCACGTGATCTTCAATGTAGTAATGTATTGTATGCAGGCTATTATTAGTTCCATTTGAAAAATACTGTAGCCTTTGTAAATATAAAAGAACAACAAAATTCTACTTATTTTTCTTTTAGAAGAGGTTTTGTTGCATTATTGGTCTTTAATGTGTGCCCAGTGTCTGTGGCTTTGTTTGAATGCTCCGCTGATGTAAAAATCAGCTGTTCTTAATTGGTTCCTTTAATGCGAGTCCGCGGGTGCAGCGCCTGTGTCCGCGTAACGCGCAGCCAAACCAGGTTGAAACACAGTGGACTAAAGAGCAGACAGCTCCTGCTGCCAGTTTTGACAACGTCTGAACGAAGAAAACGTGCAAAGAGAGCAGAGAAGACAACGATGAAAGGTGCTCCTCTCAGACACACGGACACATGGGCTGCCTTTTTACTTTCTCTTTCCATTAGCAGCCATTTGGTGCAGTTTAAGCCACAAAACGCACAGTTTTCTCCGCGCAACAAGACACAGGCAGGCTCTGAACTTTCTTAATCCTTTTAACGTAACTGTTAGCGGGTTAGCTGTAGCTCTATTTACGTTGGTGTTTGCAAATACACGCACTGCTGCGCCTCGGTTCTGTCCCGTGCGCTCCTAAAGCAGGCGGGGACACAGCGGGGACACAAAGCAGCGCCTCCAGGGCAGGTTTGTGTTAGTTATAACCAGGGCTTAACTTAAAAACCCTGCTAAAATAACGCTACTGCTGTTTAATCAAACCGGAGTTGCAGGACAGTAAATGTGAGAGCCTCGCATCGGCCCTTCTGATCGGCCCATTTTACCGATCACCGATCACTCTATTTTTAGCCATGATCGGCAGATCATGATCGGCGGCCGATCGATCGGAGCACCCTTAACTCCCTTTACTGCTGCTACTATCGCTACTGCAACTGTAACTACTGATTACTACCACCATTCACAACTATAACTACAACTTCTGCTGCTACTACTACAATGGCTACCACAACCACACTAACCCAACTGTAACTAATACAACTTCTACTGCTGCTACTACTACTACCACAACCACCCAACTATAACTACTAGACTTCTACTACTACTACCACAACCGCCACTACTCCAACTTCTGCTGCTACTAATACAATGGCTACCACAACCACACTACTACTACAACTACTACTACTTCTACTACTACCATAACCACCCAACTACAACTATAACTACTAGAGTTCTACTGCTACCACAGCCACTCCTACTCCAACTATATAACTACTACTACCACAACCAGTACCACAACTATAACTATTAAGACTTTTACTGCAACTACTACTACAGCTACCAGACCCACCCAACTACAACTACAACTACTGCCCCAGAACATACGGGACGCCCTGTACACGTGAAGCACCAACAGCTGATAGTGTCCAAACATAGACTGGACCTCGAGTGACATTTAACGCGCCGCTCCGTGCTCGAGGGGTCGTGCACGGACACTGTTCACATATCCACAGCCTTAAGGACCTATATTTAACTTAGTGCCTTTTCAACGGAGCGAGAAGCGCGGAGAGAACCGTGGACAGACAGCGGGTCGCTTTAGGTCGAAGCACCGAGCTGTAGTAACTCCCGTAGCGGCTTCGGGACGCGCTGTGCCCGGGTCGCAACAGAGCGGTTCCTAGGGGAAACGTGAGCGGGTGAAAGCGGAGACAGGAGGCTGGGGAGGGTTAGCTCGGACCGGAGCAGGGGTTTACCTTCATTCGGCGGCGGTAGCAGACGGATCACGGGGGACAGAGCGGAGACATGCAGTCCGCGGACAGAGCGCTCCGTCAAACCTGAACGGCCCCGAAACAGGAAGAACAACAAACGCGCTTCCGCTCGTGCCCGCCAGACTCGACTGCTGCGTGCGCGTTTCCGACCCCGGCAAGGGAGCTTTAAAACATTTTTATTTTTTATTTTTGGAAAGTTAGAAAAAATAACAAAGCCTGGAGGGAAGAAATATATCTTTTTAAAAATCTGTAAAATAGATGCAAATGCAGTGGTGGACGAAGAACTATAGTGAATTTCTCAAGTAGAAGAACTTCAGCTTTTTAGAACCCAGACACGTCTGATTGTCAGTCAAGTGCACTACCCTATGGAAGACTATTTCCGCCACAAAAACAAACAACCAAACAAATCCTTAAAAATATATTTTTTTTCCTTTTACATGAACACTGTTTTCTCATAATTATAACTTAGTATCTCATAATTGTGACTTATTCATTCATTTTCTACCGCTTATTCCCGTTAGGGGTCACAGGTGACTGGAGCCTATCCCAGTAACTTTGGGCCGTAGGCAGGGTACAGGGGCCAGCTTGTCGCAGGGCTGACACAGAGACGAACACAGACAGACAACCATTCACTCTCACATTCATTCACTAGGGGCAATTTAGAGTCACCAACTCACCTAACACATGCATGTCTTTGGACGGTGGGAGGAAGCCAGAGAACCCGGAGAGAACCCACAGTAACACAGGGAGGACATGCAGACTCCACCCAGAGAGTTTGTGTGATGGTGTGTTGGTCGGCCTGGGGCTCGAACCCATGACCTCCTTGCTGGCAGGCGAGAACACTAACCGTTCTGCCACCGTGCACCCTAATTGTGACATAATTGTGACTTAGTATCTTATAATTATAAGATATTAAGTCACAATTATGAGAAAACTGTTCATGAAAGTGGCAGAAATAGGCTTTCATACTACCCACTACTACACTACAGAGGACAAAAAAAATACTTCTTTAGACAATTTAAAGTTTTTCTTAAAGCTGCACTACCTGATTTTGTGACTGTAAAAGTGATGTGTCTAAAAAAGGTTTGAATGATACATTCCCCTTTCCTAATTCCTCTCTTTGATGACGCTCTATCACAGTCTCACAGAAACCTGGAAGTATGTACACAAGCCAGGAGCTATCACAATAACATAGAGATCTGGAATTTGCTTTTATTTCTTTGCAACAAAAAGTAAAAAAGCAGTCATCTGGATTGGATTTTTAAAGTTGAAGACGTTTCAACTCTTATCCAAGAGGCTTTCTCAATTCTGAAATTGAACTGGTAAGAGCTGGTTTATATTCTCCTAGGAAGGAGAGATTTGGACCTCACTGTCCTCAAAGGAGTGGTTTGTGGCCTTCAGGTGGAGGTGTACTGCAGATTCTGGTCCACTGGAGTTGGCCCTGCTGGTGTTGGTATAACCGCTTGTGCAGAGGTTGTTTGGTTTCTCCAATGTACTGTTCATTACAGTTCTCACTGCAGTGGATGGAGTACACAACATTGCTCTGTTTGTAACTGGGAATTTTGTCCTTGGGGTGAACCAGTTTTTGTCTGAGAGTATTAACAGGTTTGAAATAAACCGGGATGTTGTGTTGACCAAAAATTCTTTTAAGTTTCTCAGGCAGGCCAGAGAGGTAAGGAATGACTATGCTCCCTTTTGGCTCTTGTTCTTGTTCTTTCCTGTCCTGTTTTCTTGTCCTTTGGGATTTGGAGAAGGCCCAGTTGGGATATCCACAGGTTCTGAGGGCTTGGCGGACATGTAGCTCTTCTTTCCCTCAGAGCTTGTGGGAACCTCTTGGGCTCTGTGCTGCAGTGTCCTAATCACACCGAGTTTGTGCTGTTTTTGTTGTGATGCAATTACCCTGGACGAGTGAGAGCCTTCACAGACATATTTATTCTAATTTTGGGAAAGATACCCTTCAGCTGGTACGAGAATTGGGGAAGACTGCTTGGAAACTGGCAGACTACAAGAACCACCTAAGGTTCAACCTAAGATGCATACAGAGCAACCTGATCCCCAAGAGCTTACAGCTGGGCACAAGCACAAGTGTGAGAAAACACCGAGCAGAGAACATCCTGCAGAGAGCTTGAACCCAGCTTTTAAGTGAAAGGATCCGACAGACTCATTTCACAGTGAACAACTTGAAGAGTAAATTGGAATTCTTACAGGATAAGATATCAACAACAGTTACCGATGAAGTTTTCCAGAGGATTTCCAGCTTCACCCAGACCGCACAGCTTTCACAAAACAAGAAAAGCAAGGAACGTCAAATCAAGAAATTTCAGATTCTGACCAACAAACAACAGAAGTCCAGTGACAGGCCCAGCCAGAGGAAGGAGAAAAACCACACAGAACCACCAGCAAACAGAGAGAGGTGGGTTAAGAACCTCTCCGACCGCGAGTTATCACAAACGGAGAAAGAGGTTTTATCCAAGGGGCTCAATTTTTCAGTAACACCCAAACAGATCCCTACGGTAGACCTCATCATGGCCACAGAAACAGCCATTAAGAAAAGCAAGTTGGCCGAAGCAGAAGCTGAAGAATTCTTCTACTTCCTGCTTCTGTACAGTGCAGACGTGTTTTCTTACTGCTCCTGCTCTGTCTAGTGCTTGCTCATTTTTTTTGTCTTGTCAGACTTTTTCTTTTTGACCCCCTGCTTTGCTGTGCTCCTGAAAATACTCAAAATGGAATTGATTAACTGGTTGCTCAGTGCTCTTGACAACATTTTCTCCCTAAGAGAGGTACCGGGGGAACCTGCTCTGCCCGGACGGGACCTTCAGTGCACGTGGCGCCTGGACCAGCTGGCAATGTCGTGTGCCTGGAAGTCCGGTCCGTGGAGGATGTGGATTTATTCATATTTGGAATTTTTGATAGCAGGGTTCCTACTTTTGGCCCTGGGACTGCCCTGACCAATCGGAAGATTTGTAAGACAGCTGCCAGCAAATTCACCCAGCCGCTGTCTGTGGAAATTAAAGGGTACTTCGGGGATGTGAGTGACTGAAAGTATTACATCAGAGAGTGGCACAGACTGAGGACTGTCCGTGACACCTCAGCCCAGACTGTGGAGGAGACTGGACACCATCGGGGGTCTCACCATGAAGCAAAGTCTCTCCACCAACCGGATGTACACCAGCGACGCTGAGGTCCAGAACTGATGGACTGATTATGATCCGGACAAATTAACCGAAGATCAGCTTAAATGGATTAAAAATTGTACCTTCTCCCTATATCTCCTCCCTCGTTTCGGGAGGTCAGCTTGACAGCTGGGTCTTCTTATCTCTCCCTGTGAACTGCCATATCTCCCTTCAAGGACAAGCCACAGAACTGAACTTGTCAACATCTAAGTCGTGGTTCCAATTTCTCAAAACATAAGCTCAGACTCTTACTGCATCATACACACCCCTCCCCATCCTAGCCCCCTCTCCATCCGTCTGCCTCCTCCTCCTTTTTTTTCCTCTCTCCCTCACCCAAGTTCAAATGAAAATTCCATCACGTGACCACGTGTACTGTGTCTTGTTATGTTATATTACTGTTGTGTTTGTGTATGTATGCCTTTGCAAACTGTATTTACCTTTCTGGAGAGCGTGCGGCGGCGCTCACAGTAGCTGCAGCCCTGGAGGCTTGCTCCAAACACAATTTCGCTGTACTTTTTTGTGCATGTGACAATAAACTTATCTGTCTATCTAATTGAGGCTCAGAGACTCAGCTGCCCTGTCCACTGCAAAACCACCTCCTTCTAATCTTACCTCAGAAGAAAGGAAGGCTTTAACAGCGCTGGAGAAAGACCACAGCATTAACATTCTGCCAGCAGACAAAGGTAGATGCACAGTGATCCTGAATGCAGTGGACTATGAGGCCAAAGTGAAGCTTACTCAGTGATGCTACCACCTATGAGACACTGAGGAGAGATCCGACCAGTGGCTACAAGAAGAAGGTTATAGACTGTTTACAGAAGCTGGAGAAAGATCAAGTCATTGACAAGCAACTGTATTACAGACTATACCCGGGGGACGCCATTCCCTGCATGGCCTCCCTAAAATTCACAAGGAGGGAATACCACTTAGACCCATCATCAGCAGCACAGACTCTATCACTTACAACTTAGCTAAACACCTGGCTTTAATCCTAGCCCCTCTTGTTGGCAACACAGAGCATCACGTCAGGAATTCACAAGACTTTGCCAACAAAGACAAACATCTCCAGCTGGATTCTGATGAGACTATTGTGTCTTATGATGTGACATCGCTGTTCACCTGTATCCCCACCACAGAGGCAGTAACTGCTGTGAGGATGAGACTGCTTCAAGATGGAGCACTGCAGGAGAGGACAAACCTGACACCGGACCACATCTGCCAACTACTGGAGGTGTGTCTCAACACCACATATTTCCAGTTGAGAGGAAACTTCTACAGCAAAAACACGGCTGTGCTATGGGCTCCCCAGTCTCCCCCATTGTGGCTAATCTGTACATGGAGGAAGTTGAGAGGAGAGCTCTTGACTCATTTCCAGGTACGACCCCTAGCCACTGGTTCAGATATGTGGACGACACCTGGGTGAAGATCAAAATCCAGGAAGTGGAAGCTTTCAGAGGGCATATTAATGCTGTGGACCAGAACATCAAGTTCACCCATGAGGATGCCACGGAGAACAGCCTAGCCTTCTTAGACTGTGCAGTTATCATTGGAGAAGACAGGCGGCTCCATGTGGAAGTGTACAGGAAGCCCACTCACACAGACCACTACCTGTTATTTGATTCAAACCACCCGCTACAGCGCAAACTCGGTGTGATTAGGACACTGCAGCACAGAGCCCAAGAGGTTCCCACAAGCTCTGAGAGAAGGAGGAAAGAAGAGCAACATGTCCGCCAAGCCCTCAGAACCTGTGGATATCCCAACTGGGCCTTCTCCAAATCCCAAAGGACAAGAAAACAGGACAGGAAAGAACAAGAACAAGAGCCAAAAAGAAGCAATGTAGTCATTCCTTACATCTCCGGCCTGTCTGAGAAACTTAAAAGGATTTTTAGCCAACACAACATCCCGGTTTATTTCAAACCTGTTAATACTCTCAGACAAAAACTGGTTCACCCCAAGGACAAAATTCCCAGTTACAAACAGAGCAATGTTGTGTACTCCATCCACTGCAGTGAGAACTGTAATGAACAGTACATTGGAGAAACCAAAAAACCTCTGCACAAGCGGTTATATCAACACCACAGGGCCAACTCCAGTGGACCAGAATCTGCAGTACACCTCCACCTGAAGGCCACAAACCACTCCTTTGAGGACAGTGAGGTCCAAATCTTAGCCAGAGAGAAAGGATGGTTTGAGCGAGGAGTGAAAGAAGCAATCTTTGTCAAAAAAGATAAACCTTCTCTTAACAGAAATGGTGGGCTCAGATACAACCTTCCTTCTGTCTACAACAGTCTCCTGAAACCCAAACAAAGCAAACCAGTTTCACTCAGGTCATTAACATCTGTAGGAGCTGACCAGGCCCAGGAGGGTTAACCACTCTCACTCCAGCTGAGGACAAAGGACTCCTAACGACCCGAAACCACTCAGGCTATTCATGGTCGCCTTGACCAATAAAATTTAGTTTCAGGTCAAAACTCCTCCTTCCTAGGAGAATATAAACCAGCTCTCTTACCAGTTCAATTTCAGAATTGAGAAAGCCTCTTGGATAAGAGGTGAAACATCTTCAACTTTAAAAATCCAATCCAGATGACTGCTTTTTTACTTTTTGTTGTGATGCAATTACCCTGGACGAGTGAGAGTCTTCACAGACACTCTTATTTCTTTAAAATAAAAAATAAAAATACTGTGAATAAGCTATAAATTTTGAAATAAAACAATAGTTCCTTTATATAATTCCTGATAGTTCTGGATAGATAAAGGATGCTTTGACCAATCAGTGCTCCTGTCCTATGAAAGCATGTGATTGGTTAAACTGTTCCTTCCCTCGCTCTAAAACAAAACCCCTTATAATACAGCCCACAGGTGACCTCAAAGTCTAATTTTTTCTCAGATGACTTCTGTTATGCTGTACTAATAACTAAGTAATTATCTTTATCAAAATACAAGGAAAAAGAAATCAGGTAGTGCAGCTTTAAGTACAAGTATAATTTTTTTTTCATCCAAAATTAACCTAAATAAATGTATGCTCTACAAAATATACTCAGAAAGTTTTCTTCAAAAATTTGACTTTAAGGTCCTATAGACCCTTCTTGTGTTTGTAAATGTGAGGCTGAATCTGAAAAGGAAAAATTGTCAAGGAACTTTCTAGCTCCGTAAGCTATAACCGTAACCTAAACTTGTAATCAATCCAGGCAGTGCACAGATTAGTGTGTCTGGCTTTGCAGTCCCGAGCGACGGTTCTATTTACCAGCAGCTGTTGTTTAGCTCCTCTGGTGTTTTAACAAATGCCCTTCTGTGCTGTGCTCATGTATTGATCCATGTGCCCACATACCTTTGCCGCTATGATGCCTGACATGAGCTTCCATGTGGTGGAGAGACAGGTTATTGGCCGATAGTTGGATGGGACTGATGACTGATGGGACTCCTTCTGGATCAGGATTGTCCAGCCTTCGGTTAGCCATTCAGGGTGGGTCCCATCCTTTAGCAGCTGGTTCATTTGTGCTGCCAGGCGCTCATGGAGTGTAGTTAGTTTTTTCAGCCAGTAAGTGTGAATCATATCAGGCCCTGGTGCTGTCCAGTTTTTCATACCTGATGACTCTTTCTTGGATGTCTGCCACTGTGATGGTTACTGGTCAGTGGTTCAGGGAGGTTGATTTGGTCTGCTCTTAGATCCACCAGCCACTGTGCACTGCTGTTGTGTGATGCCTTCTTCTCCCGTATGCCTTTCCAGTATTGTTCAGTCTCCAGCCTTGGCGGGTCTGCTCTGTTGTTATTACCCTGCCATTGAGAGTACACTCCAACCTTTTTTTCCCCCCATGGTGGATACGGATCTTTATGGTTGCTCTTTGGTCGGTAGCCAAGCTCCTCAAGGAAGTGTATATCAGCTCATTGGTTTCAGTGATGGTCATAGTAGGTATCATTCTCAAAGCTATATTCACATCTTCCAGGAGACTTTCTGATGGTGCTTCACTCTGTAACTGGTGTCTGGGTTGCCTGGTGTTCATTTTAGCCATGATCTTATCTCTCAGGTCAGTTGCTGCCTCGCTCAGCGTGATAGTGCTTATTGGGGCTTCGTACCCAAACTCTGGATGGGAGTTAGTGTTAACTCCCCTCTGACCTTGCGTCCTGGCTCCCCCTTACCATAGCATTTGTGTTGTACCTTGTCAATCTGAAGTTGTGAAAGGAGGTGCCGTTTGTGGATGTTGGAACGCTGAGCTACTAGTTGTTTAGCAGTAAGTGTTGATTGTGGCTTTCGAAGTTGCCACATTTCCCACATTCTCTGCATGTAACCTCTCTGACTAGGGTTACTGGAGTAGTAGCATTCCAACAGAGCCTTGTTCTCACATCTCGTCTATTTCCGTCTTGTTCCAGTAGCCCGCTTCTCATCAAGGTGCTCTGGTTCTCACCACGTGACGCAGACCTTGTTTGACCGGGCGACGTCTGAGCTGGTATGTCTCGTATTTCTGTCTCTCAACATTATATGAGGCAGGCAGTAGCGCAAAGGGTCTTGCCTAAGGACCCACACTGGAAGTTGGTATTCGCCCCGGACAGGATGTGAACCCTGGTCCCCTGCGTAAAATCATTCATATACATATATATATATATATGTTTTTATTGAACATTTATGTGAACAACAATGTTAGAAGATTGGGGCAGTGGGTTAAAGTGGCCCTGCCCAATAAAAAACACACCCCAGTTTTGAGTTTGCTATTCTGAAGAAGCATTGCTTTTTAAAAATAGCTATTTGTTGTATCTCTATATAGGTACATTTATTTATATATATAGCTTTATGCAAATCATGTCAGGCATGATTCACATCAAGCAATGCTGCAATGCTTCTTCAGAATAGCAAACTCAAAACTAGGGTGTGTTTTTTATTGGGCAGGGCCACTTTAACCCACTGCCCCAAAATCTTACTACTTTTTTTTTTTAAGTCAGTATTTTGTTCTTTCACCAGCTGAAGCTCAACAGAGGATGGGCAATGCAACAGGACACTGACCCAAAACATAGACGCAAATCAACAACAGAATGGTTTCAACAGAAGAAAATATGCCTTCTGGAGTGGCCCAGTCAGAGTCCTGACCTCAATCCTATTAAAATACTGTGGCATGACCTCAGAAGAGCGATTCACACCAGACATCCCAAGAATATTGCTGAACTAAACAGTTTTGTAAAGAGGAATGGTCCTAAATTCCTCCTGAGCGTTGCGCAGGTCTGATCTTCACTACAGAAAACGTTTGGTTGAGGTTATTGCTGTGGAGGAGGATCAATCAGTTATTAAATCCAAAGGTTCACTTACTTTTTCAATTTTGCACTGAAAATATTTACATAAATGTTCAATAAAAAACATGAAAATATAAACAAATTTTTTGCAGCATTAGTTTAAGCAGACTGTGTGTCTATTGGGAAAAGTTCGGGGAGGCCATGGAGGAGGACTATCAGTTGGCCTCAAAGAAGTTCTGGCAAACCGTCTGCCGCCTCAGGAGGGTACAGTGAGGGTGGGGAGCTGTTGACCTCGACTGGGGATGTTGTCGGGCGGTGGAAGGAATACTGTGAGGATCTCCTCAATCCCACCGACACGCCTTCCTTTGAGGAAGCAGAGGCTGGGGACTCAGAGGTGGACTCGTCCATCACCCAAGCTGAAATCACTGAGGTGGTTGGAAAGCTCATCGGTGGCAAGACTCCGGGGGTGGATGAGATCTGTCCTGAGTACCTCAAGTCCCTGGATGTTGCGGGGCTGTCGTGGCTGACACATCTCTGCAACATCGCGTGGCGGTCGGGGACAGTGCCTCTGGACTGGCAGACCGGGGTGGTGGTCCCTCTTTTTAAGAAGGGGGACCGGAGGGTGTGTTCCAACTATATGGGGATCACACTCCTCAGCCTCCCCGGGAAAGTCTATTCCAGGGTACTGGAGAGGAGAATTCGGCTGATAGTCGAACCTCGGATTCAGGAGGAACAATGTGGTTTTCGTCCTGGCCGTGGAACAGTGGACCAGCTCTACACCCTCTATCGGGTGCTCAAGGGTTCATGGGAGTTCGCCCAACCAGTCCACATGTGTTTTGTGGATTTGGAGAAGGGGTTCGACCGTGTCCTTCGTAGTGTCCTGTGGGGGGTGCTCTGGGAGTATGGGGTCCGGGGCCCTTTGCTAAGGGCTGTCCGATCCCTGTACAACTGGAGCAGGAGCTTGGTTCGCATTGCCGGTTGTAAGTCGGACCTGTTCCCAGTGCATGTTGGACTCCAGCAGGGCTGCCCTTTGTCACCGGTTCTGTTCATTATTTTCATGGACAGAATTTCTAGGCGCAGCCAAGGGCCGGAGGGAGTCTGGTTTGGGAACCACAGGATTTCATCTCTGCTTTTTGCGGATGATGTTGTCCTGTTGGGTTCATCAAACCAAGACCTTCAGTGTGCACTGGGGCGGTTTGCGGCCGAGTGTGAAGTGACTGGGATGAGAATCAGCACCTCCAAGTACTGAGGCCATGGTTCTCGACCGGAAAAGGGTGGCTTGCCCTCTCCAGGTTGGAGGGGAGCTCCTGCCTCAAGTGGAGGAGTTTAAGTATCTTGGGGTCTTGTTCACGAGTGAGGGAAGGATGGAGCGTGAGATCGACAGGCAGGATCGGTGCAGTGTCTGCAGTAATGCGGTCGTTGTATCAGTCTGTTGTGGTAAAGAGGGAGCTGAGCCGAAAGGCGAAGCTCTCGATTTGCCGGTCGATCTACGTTCCTACTCTCACCTATGGTCATGAGCTTTGGGTCATGACCGAAAGGACAAGATCCCGGATACAAGCGGCCGAAATGAGTTTCCTCCGCAGGGTGGCTGGGAGCTCCCTTAGAGAGTGAGGAGCTCTGTCACCTGGGAGGAGCTTGGAGTAGAGCCACTGCTCCTCCACATCGAGAGGAGTCAGTTGAGGTGGCTCGGGCATCTGTTCCGGATGCCCCCTGGTCGCCTCCCTGGGGAGGTGTTCCGGGCATGTCCCACCGGGAGGAGGCCCCGGGGAAGACCTAGGACTCACTGGAGGGACTATGTCTCTCAGCTGGCCTGGGAACGCCTTGGGGTTCCCCTGGTAGAGCTGGAGGAAGTGTCTGTGGAGAGGGAAGTCTGGGCATCTTTGCTTAGACTGCTGCCCCCGCGACTCGGTCCCGGATAAGCGGAAGAAGATGGAATGGAATGGAATGGAATGGTGTGTCTATTGTTGTAACTTAGATGAAGATCAGATCACATTTTATGACCAAATCATGCAAAAATCCAAGTAATTCCAAAGGGCATACTTTTTCTTGCAGCTGTACATATTTTTTACCTGTAAAATAGATACAAAAGCAGTAGTGGACAAAGTATTATAGTATAATACTCAAGTAGGAGAACTTCTTCTTCAGCTAGTTTCGAAACTCAAACACTTCTGATTGCCAGTCAAGTGCACTACCCAGAACTACACCACAGAGGACAAAAAATACTTATACTTCTTTAGAAAATGTAAAGTTTTACTGAAGTAAAAGTATACAATGTGATGGAAATTTTATAGATCCTGACCTGTAATGTTATTTTGTACCATTTGCCATATGTCTGTAGGGGAAACTCAAGGTGCCAAACATATGCACTACACTGTAAAAAATATCTGTAGATTTCATGGTAAAAATCTGTAAAATCTCAACAGTAAAAGACCGTAGTTGATATATTGGTAAAATACTGTTTTGGTTAGGGTAATTAACTGTAATATTAAAAATGAGGCAAAATTGTATTTTTTAGTTTTATTTTTTGTAATGTATAAAGTATAGCACTGTTAAAAAAATCCGAGTCCTGTGTTTATTACAGTTTAACACCTTTTGAAAAGATAATAACTTTAAATTTTACAGTAAATGTTGATTAAAAGTTAAGTCACAAACTAAAATATACATTAACCTATTTTTTTGAAAGATAATAACTTTAATTTGCAGTAAATAATAATAAAAACTCAAGTCAAAAACTGTAAAAACAACATTTGTGATAAAATTATACTGTAAAATGAAATACAGGCCTCTTGTAGTTTTTACGGTAGAATTCTGGCAACCACAGCTGCCAATTTTTTACCGTAAAATTTACAGATTTTTTTTTACAGTGTAGCATATCTTTGAAACCAGGAAACCCACCTCACCCCACCTCACACCATCTCACATCACCCCCTTTCATCCTTTCATATGTATCACCCCATGCAATGTTCCTTTTGTCTCTTCATCCTGTTGTAAAACCAACCAACCTGTTTAAATATCTGACTACCTCAGCACCTGCTTAGTTCTTGCAGCCACTCTGTTGCAATGCTGTCTGACCTTTCTTTGCAAAGATATTAAATGATTGTCAATTCAAGTCCATATTTCAAGAAGTTACAGGAAATTTCCACAACAACAGCTTTTCTTCGAAAATTTAGTAAAAGGATGTTCTACCAAATGTACTCAGAAAGTATTTAAATAAAAGGTCCTATATTATCCTTTTTTTGAGGCTTTTTTAAATAATT
Organism: Bostrychus sinensis; assembly: GCA_020698575.1. Lineage (NCBI taxonomy): Eukaryota > Metazoa > Chordata > Actinopteri > Gobiiformes > Eleotridae > Bostrychus > Bostrychus sinensis. Next base: position 36,072,642 of record CM036249.1, on the reverse strand, counting down.
TTGGACACCTATGCCTTAATATTTCACATTTTATAACTTAAAATAATGTATATGTCCTGGTCTGTGGCTGTCCTCTGTTTTCTGTGCTCTGTGTTTCTGTCTCCCCCTCCCTTGTGTGTCTGTTTGTTACCTCCTACCTGAGGCGTGGCTACTCCTGGCTGTTAAGCGCACACCTGGCAGTAATCTACTATGAACTCCACTACTAGAAGAGCAGCTCTCCAGCCACTCCTTGCCAGTTTGTTGAACTTAATATTATTTAAGCCAGAGGTCGTTAATAGGCGGACCTGCGGTCCGAATCCGGACCCAGATGCCCTCCCATCCGGACCCGAACCTCTGTCCCACTCCGCGGACCCGAACCCGTTCAGCCTGTTCACTCCCCGGGAGCGCAGCGGCGCCTGTCAACAGCATCGTATCCTGGTGCTTTAAAACTTTAACATGAACAGTGCGGGGGTTAAATCAGCTGTGTTTTCTGTTACTGTCCAACAAAATGAGAGGAGTAGGTCCAGACTGAGCGCGGAGGGACAGGACTGTTCCGTTTACAACAGACTTAAGTTTTGTTTTTACGGAGCGGCAGAGGAGGCGACACAGGCTGTGAGCGGCTCTGCCCTCTCGGTGTCTCTCTGTCGAGGCTCACCCCTCTCCTCTCGGTGTCTCTCTGTCCCACAGCTCACCCCTCTCCTCTCGGTGTCCCTCTGTCCCACAGCTCACCCCTCTCCTCTCGGTGTCCCTCTGTCCCACAGCTCACCCCTCTCCTCTCGGTGTCCCTCTGTCCCACAGCTCACCCCTCTCCTCTCGGTGTCCCTCTGTCCCACAGCTCACCCCTCTCCTCTTGGTGTCTGTCCCTCTGTCCCACAGAGGACAGAGCTGCCTCATATTCACCACACTGAAAAAAAGGGAGAATGGGGGTTGCTGATTTTGTAAATAAAAATAATATAGCAATGACATGTTTTAATTACGATCCTGCTCAAAACATGTTTAAATCTTGTAAAATTGTAACAGATGTAAAATCTACATGTTTTGTTCATGTTAAGAATACATAAAATAGTTACATTTTGTAGTGAAGCTCCGCCCTCCAGCCAAAGGCGGGAATTCCCCTCTCCCAACGTTGGGAGGGAAACATTCAAACATACACAGGAGAAGAATCACAGGAGCCATCTTGGCTGCATTTTGTCTGGACCTTGAGAGCTTTGTGAAAGGTAAAACTTCTCAAATACTTTAAAAACCTGTTGGAGTTAGCGTGCAGTTATTGTAAATGAATGTTTTTGCTAACATAAAATGTTTATTCCTCTGTGCAGTTGAACACCACATACGGGCTAAATCAAGGTTAATGTTAAGGTTATCTAATGCATGATACAACTCACTAGCACTAATGTCAATCATTTTAAATGTAAAATGCCATCTAGTGTTAAGTGAAAGAATATACTAAGTTTGTTACTCTTTCCACAGAGTCTGCAAGTGGAGATTGTTCAGAGCACTGTGCTGTTAGGACGTTAGATGCTGTTTAAACCGGAAAATCTGCATAAGGTAACAACTAATGACTGAATATGTATTATTACATTGCAAGGTTACACTGGCACTTTTTTGTGTGTACACAGAAAATACTATAAATGTGAGCAGGTTAATGGCTTTACACATTCACAACCAGCTACGGTTTTCCTGTTAGCCGCATGTAATTTAATGTGCAGAGCTTACTGTTTCACTAAAATGTCTTTATCTGTTTCAGGAAAGGTGGAGGGCTGTCTGAGAAGTGCTGCAGAGCTTTATGTCATAGATAACTCAAGTAAGAAAACCAACAAAACTGATTGTGTGTTTTGTTTTTGTGACAAATAAATAATAACCAGTGAACGTCTTTTGCTTGTATCTATAGGATGACGTTGGGCTGAAGGTCGTATTTACCTCACTGTGCACCTGAGCACCTGGGGAATCAAGTGAAGAAGCATGTGGTAAGTCTACTTTTACTGATGTCATTTAGTTACAATATAGTTACTAGTCTTCGCCATACAGGTGCTCATCATACATTTATTATGAGTGAATTTATTTTAGTTGTCCAATTGAATGTAATTCTGTAAACACATTTAAAATAAATAAAATATATATTATATAATAAAATATAATCATATTATAAATTGTCTATTTTCTACGCGCAAACAGAATACTAGGTCTGCAGTTCTGTATACTTGTATAATAAGCAGGATTACAAAATAATATGTGGTATTTATAGAGCAATTTATTTGAATATGGCAGTTCATAATGTTTGAGAATCTGTACTTATACGATACTAATCAAATACTTTGTTTCAGCAGGAAGAAGACAGAGCTGACTTCAAGGAATCAGTTGGAACACAACAGTAACAGGAATTTACTCTATGCAACTAAACTGTGGACTGTTTCTGTGCTTTAACCCCTCATGTTCACAAGCTTTAGATGTTTTATAACTAAAGTCCAGCGAACGTTACTGACTTTCTTAACAAGAGTTTGTGAATTTTGTGCCTTTGGTGCCTCCTGTTTTCAGATTAGTAAGTATGAAGTATGTCCAGTCCAAATATTTGTGTATATTGACTGTGCTATTTTCTAATGTCAGATTTTATTATAATGTCCTGAAAAAGTGATTTTTGTTTGTCTCAACCTTGTCACAATCCAGATTATTTGCCGCACTTGTACAATGCTCTGTCTCTGTATGTTTTTATTTTTATTTTGAGTCAATACAATCTTGTGGAAAAGTTATTGTTGTCTCTTTGTAAGGCTGTGACATGCTTATGTCACATGCACTGCAGCACTAGTGTTAGCTGTAATTGTGCAGTTTACATTGAATCAACAGAAATAAATTGCATAGGCTACAATATTTAAAGAAATTTAGATTTTACACAAAATAACTAAATTCACGCAATATAAAAAAGGTTGTTTTTTTGTTACTGTAACATATGTAAAATATGTGCATTTAACATGATTTGATCACATTTTATTAACATGAAATATTTACGTTTGTATTATAAAAATGATATGCGTAAGAATTATATAATTACGTTTAAAAGCCTAAACATAATTGAATTACATGCAACCGATGTACATAATTTTTTTACGTAAATCCAGCGACTTTTTTTTTTCAGCGCAGAGAATTAAGAGGAAACCTGTGTTTTGAGGCGCAGTACGTTCCACTTTAGTTTTAATGGGTGAATCGTCTCCTGCGTAAAAGCAGACAGAAAATCTTGCGTGTGACGCTATCAACCAATCAGATCTGAGGATTTGGAAACATATGGAGCGGTGACTGTGAGACAGACAGCAGAGAAATGAGAGAGACAGATGTAGAAAGGAACAGAGGTCAGCTCTAAACTCCTGTGTCTCCTGTGTTCTGAGCCAAGGACCATTATAAAAGCATTTTGTTTGATTTTTTTAACTGTATTTGATTAACATAAGAAAAAAAAAAATGTATTTTATTATTTGATATCCCCTAGTTTTAAACTAATGCTTATGTTAGCAAAATGCTATTGCCATAATGTAGACACTGATGTGACTACAATGATTTTATTTATTTATTTTTGAGGTACAAATCAACATTGTGATGCTCCGGACCTTTGCGCGAGAAAATTTTCATCAATTGGACCTTGGTGAATTTTAATTGGTGACCCCTGATTTAAGCAATTAAATTAAATTTGAACAGTCATTTATTCTTAAAAGTGAGTGAGATCGGGAAAGGCACGGGTCCGTGTACCTGCTGGCCTTTCGTTTTCCCATTTCCCAATAAGAAAACAAAAAAGGAAACAAGCTCTTATCCAATCACTATTTTATATTAGGCTACTATACATCAAAACTCAAAAAACAAAAAAATGAAAACCCTGAGTGCTGTATTTTTTATTTTTTCCGATTTGTTTGACCTCAAAGTGTGCTTCGGCCTTGCTCACTGTCTGGACCCAGGCAGCCTTTATGCGCAGCTGTTTCAGGGCAGTGCTCGGGCGGTGTGCTCCTGTCACAGCTGCAGACAGGTGAGGGGCGGGGCTCCTGTCACAGCTGCAGACAGGTGAGGGGCGGGGCTCCTGTCACAGCTGCAGACAGGTGAGGGGCGGGGCTCCTGTCACAGCTGCAGACAGGTGAGGGGCGGTGTGCTCCTGTCACAGCTGCAGACAGGTGAGGGGCGGGGCTCCTGTCACAGCTGCAGACAGGTGAGGGGCGTGCGCTGCTCCACTGACTACTGTCCTGTCTACTCTCAGACGGGACATGCTATTGCTATAGCAACTTGCACGCTTTTCACACAGTATCCTTTCATGTGGGCTAGACTTTGGACTTGTTTTTGAGTATGACCATAGTGCAACGTGATCTCTGTCTCTGACAAGCCACTGTCCCCATATATTTCTATTGCTGATGTGATATATGAGGCGTGCCATTTAGGATCAGAAAGTGATACAAATGAGAGACGCAAAAAGTGAAAAATGCATTGAGATGGCAGCAAAATGGCACTAAATCTGGCGTGCTATTTACACGCACTGTCGTGCTTTTCCGTTGTGCTAAAAAGGGAAAAAAAGATGTAAACTGTATACTGTAAACTGTTCCATACTCCTGTATGTCAGCCGCGCCTGGCACCCTGAAAGAGCGGACGATCCGGCCCATTGTCTTCTCTAGACGAAGCTGGAGAACATTAAAACGCTTCAATAGCTCAGCAACAACACGGCTTTAAACAGCGTTGGTAAATTAAAATATTTATAACTAATGAAGAGAACGCAATTCATCAAAATGTATAATAAAATATTTATTTTTGTAAACCTTTTAGAGTTGCAGTTACAACGTCCCCAACAGTTGGGGGTGCTGGAGTCAAATTTGGGGGTGCTGCAGCCCCCCCAGCACCCCCCCTTCCCGCGTCCATGTGTTAGTGACAACACTTGGCTTTTTTGCACTTACTTTGTACTTCTGCTAAACCTTTTTTCCTTGTGTCCAGATCCTGCCTGCCCAAATACTTACCTACTTTTGACAGAAGACGCCTCGAAGACGCCTGCTGGCAATGGAGGAAAATGAAATGGCCAGAGCATAAAATGGCTAATTAGCACAGCTATTAGCAAGATTCTGCTAACAGATGAATGAACTCAGTGCTTGGTAGTCATGGCAATGTAAGTTCTGAAATGATCAGAATGATTCCAATGATGTATAGGCTTCAGTTGTTGAAAATGTTGAATGCTTGTTTAATGGCTATAAAGTGCCCTCTTTAAAACTCTGTTAGTAAGTAAAAGTTGCATTGTGATTATTCTGTCCCTCAGTTGTCAAGTAATGCTATCTTATTTGTCATAATGCAACTTGGTTCATGTACAAACTGGTTCTATTCCCTGTTTGGTCACAAGAGGTCAGCATTGTCATTTTTATACTGTCCTTAGTTATTTGATTGTGTATACTAGTGCCATCTAGCGGCGACGCTTGTTAGCAGCAGCTATCAGTAGAGCAGCTATGTTGAAAGGAGCTCTCGAAGTGAACATGAAAACACACTTCTCGCTGCATTGTATGCCGTCGGTGAGCCTTGGCAAGACATAGTCTGTAAGTTTATAAGCCACAACATTGTTTCGTAGTTGTCTGCTATTTCTTTATATTTGTAAATTAAGTTTTCTTCGAAGCAACGCTTGTGCTAACAGCAAGCTAAAATTGCTAGCTTCAGACACTGTGTTAATGCTAATTCTGTTTGCAAAGGTAGTGTGTTATACACAAGTAGGATTCATATTGAAGAGTTGTATTCTCTCATGATGTATGAAAAGCACTCATGTATCTTGTCTGTATGTTTGTTACAGTTTTACAAAAAAGAATAATGGTCTTCAGTAAAGACAGAAAAGAAGAAAGTTGTGTCCTGTCATTTCTGGAGCCATTTGGTGTTAAGCTCGCTGCCTAGGTTAGGTACAGACACTTGACTGAGGGCAGAAGAGTAAAAAGACTATCTACACATTGAGGGCATCATCGAACGCCAGACGTACTTCATCTCAAAATCAAAGATGTCACACACAGGGGAACACCACCTCCCTCCCAGCTCGAGGTCAGGTCGGAGTGCCACTCATACGCCTCACGCCGGTCAAGTGGCTCAAATGTGAGCCAAGCTGCAGCACAAGCACGAGCCAACGCCGAAGCTGCCCGCACCAGAGCTCAGTACGCCCAACGCCAAATAGACATTGAGGTCGAGAGGGCACGCATTGAGGCAACACTAAACGCTCTGAAGCAGGAAGGTGAGGCTGAAGCTGGCACTCGCTGCAGCTCAGGTGCTGGAGACGGCAGCTGGAGAGGCACTTCACTCCACTGAGCTCGTGGATCCAGGTATCCCTGTAACAACACCTCCTTCTATTAGACGTGCACAAGAATATGTCAACACCCACTTTTGCAACAACACACAAATCAAAGAGAGAAAAAAGGTTGACAAAGGGCAACAGTTTGACCATGGCAACACTCACAACCCAAACCAGGGCCGAATACAAGCCACTACCTTTCCACATGAATGTCAAACTGACTCTGTAGCCAGGGTGCAGACAAATCCCTCTTCTAACCACATTGAAATGGACACTTCCAGCCAGCATAGACCACCACAAGCCCCACAAACTGAACTCTCAGACCTTGCAGCCTACCTTGCCCGTCGCGATTTCCTAACAGCAGGCTTCAAGGTTTTTGACAACAGACCAAAGTCCTTTTTACCCTGGAAGTCAATGTTCTGTAATGCTATTGAAGGCCTCAATCTCAAAGCTAGTGAAGAGCTCGACGTACTCACCAAGTGGCTTGGCGAGGAGTCACTGCAGCATGCTTTGAGGATCAGAGCAGTCCATGTAAACAACCTGGAGGCTGGTCTTCATCGCCTGTGGCAGCGTCTAGATAAGAGTTACGGCTCTCCAGAGGTAATCGAAGCATCACTGTTTCAACGCTTGCAAATTTTTCCTAAGTTATCTAATAAAGACACTCACCTATTGCAAGAGCTAGCAGATCTTCTACTTGAGTTGGAGTATGCCAAAAATGAAAGTTATCTACCAGGCCTTAGCTTTCTTGATACTTCAAGGGGGATCAATCCAATATTTGAAAAACTCCCATACAGCCTTCAAGAGTCATGGGTGAAACAAGGGACAAAATACAAAAGAGACAATGATGCTGTCTATCCACCCTTTTCCTACTTTGTCCAGTTCGTAAATAACCATGCTGAAATGAAAACAGACCCTAGCTTTAAGTTACAAGGCCTTAGCGCACCACCTCTTAGTGTTGATAAGACACCAGTTAAGCAAACAAAATACAGAGTTCCTGTTGCAGTAAATAGAACAGAGGTCAGACAGACAAACAGCAACATTAAAGAAACAACAAACAGCCAAGATAAGCAATGCCCCATCCACCGGAAGCCACATTCACTTGCTAAATGCAGGGGGTTTAGGATGAAGTCACTGGATGAAAGGAGAAGTCTACTCAAAGAACACTCTATTTGTTATAAGTGTTGTTCATCCACAAGTCACAGAGCCAAAGACTGTAAAGCTGCTATTCACTGCTCAGAATGCAATAGTGATGCACACGTGTCTGCCATGCATGCCGGACCACCCCCATGGTCATCTAAAGACTCTGACCAACCACTACTGAGCCATGGCGGGGAGCCAGACACCCCAAACCCCACAGTCATTACAATTAGTTGTACAGAAATATGCGGCCCAGGGCTCCAAGGCAAGTCATGTTCAAAGATTTGTTTAGTCAATGTGTATCCCAGAGCATCCCCTGGAAATAAAAGAAGGATGTATGCAATGTTAGATGACCAAAGCAATTCATCACTGGCTAAGTCTGCCTTTTTTGATATGTTTGGTGTAAAAGGTAGCATTCTCCCATACACTATGAGAACATGCGCTGGCTTATTCGGACACAGGGGGGCGCAGAGCTAATGACTTTATTATTGACCATGTGAATGGTAAAGTGTCCATGATGCTCCCAACACTCACAGAATGCGACCAGATCCCAGATAATAGGATCGAGATCCCTACCCCAGAAGCTGCTGCTGCTCACTCTCATCTTCGGTCTGTTGCATCGCAGATACCTCCACTAGACCCAACTGCAGACATTCTTCTCCTCCTGGGCAGGGATATCATTGAAGCTCACAAGGTTCGTAGCCAGGTAAATGGCCCTAGTGATGCACCTTACGCCCAATGCCTTGATCTGGGATGGGTAATAATAGGAGATGTTTGCCTCTCAGGAGCCCATAAACCCACTGTGAACTCTTTTAAGACAAACGTTCTCACCAATGGGCGACCTAGCTTCCTCACACCATGTAATAACACAATACACACCAAAGAGAAATACACAGAGAAATGTCCCTCAGAAAATTCACGAGACGATCTGGGAAAACACATTTTCCACCAAACTACAGACAAAGTAGCGCTCTCTGCAGAAGATACATTATTCCTGGACATTATGCATAAAGAGTTTGTTAAAGATGAGACAAATAACTGGGTGGCTCCACTCCCATTCCGTTCCCCCAGACAGCGTCTGCCCAACAATAGGGAACAAGCACTCAATCGTTTAATTTCACTGCGCAAAACCCTGAAAAAGAAAAGTGAAATGAGAGAGCATTTTGTTGAGTTTATGGAGAAAATCTTCAGGAAGGGCCACGCAGAGCCAGCTCCTCGCCTCACCCCCGGACAAGAATGCTGGTACCTCCCTAGTTTCGGTGTTTATCACCCTCAAAAGCCAGGGAAGATTAGGATAGTCTTTGATTCAAGTGCCCAATGTGATAATGTATCTCTCAATGACGTGCTGCTTAAAGGGCCAGACCTCAACAATAGTCTTGTGGGAGTGTTGATCCGTTTCCGGTCCGACCCATACGCAGTCATGGCAGACGTGGAGCAAATGTTTCACAATTTTGTGGTCAGAGAAGACCACCGCAACTACCTTTGCTTCTTGTGGTTTAAAAACCATGATCTGGATCAAGAAGTGGTGGAGTTCAGGATGCGAGTCCACGTGTTTGGAAACTGCCCATCACCATCAGCTGCCATCTATGGGCTGAAGAGGACAGCAGTGGAAGGAGAAGCACAATATGGCAGTGATGTGAGAAAGTTCATTGAACATCACTTTTATGTAGATGATGGATTAAAATTGTTCCCTTCCGCAGATGAAGCCATAGATATACTCAGAAGAACCCAGAAGATGCTAGCACAGTCAAACATACGCTTGCACAAAATCACATCTAACAGTCCCATCATCACAAGTGCCTTCCCAAGTGAAGACCTCGCTACAGCCATGCAGGGCCTTGAACTTGGACAGATCTCACCACCCATGCAACGCAGCCGAGGCTTGGGCTGGGACCTGCCAACAGACCTGTTCAAGTTCCATGTAACAGTCAGTGAAAAGCCCTATACCAAACGGGGTGTACTGTCAGTCATTAATAGTGTGTATGATCCCCTTGGGTTTGCTGTGCCTGTGATTATAGAAGGCCAAGTCATACTGAGAGACATTTCTTCTGACATATGTGAATGGGACACTGAACTGCCTAAAGAGAAACAAGAACAGTGGCAAAGATGGAAAAGCTCTCTAAAGCATCTGCAGCAACTTGTAATCCCCAGAATGTATACCTCAATACCCCTGTCTACAGCTCAGAGAAAAGAGATAAATGTTTTCTGTGATGCCTCCACAAAAGCAGTTGGAGCTGTTGCCTACCTCAAGCTCACAAATGCTGATGGACACAGTGAAGTGGGCTTCCTTCTTGGCAAAGCAAGACTTGCTCCTAAGCCGGACATCACCATACCAAGACTTGAACTCTGTGCAGCGGTGCTGGCTGTGGAGGTGGCTGAGTTGGTCCTGGAGGAGCTAGACATTGCAGTAGATCAGGTGAGCTTCTTCACAGACTCAAAAGTTGTGCTGGGCTATATCTTTAATCAAAAGAGACATTTTTATGTTTATGTCCAGAACAGAGTAGAGCGCATTAGGCGTTCCACACAAGCTCATCAGTGGCATTATGTTCCCACTCACCTAAACCCAGCAGACCACGCCACACGAGCGCTACCCTCTGAGCAGCTCTCAGATTCCACGTGACTCAGTGGGCCCGCTTTTCTCACTGATTCAAACCAAAGTCAAACGCAAACACAACCTTTCGATCTCGTAGACCCAGACATTGACACTGAGCTGCGTCCAGAGATAACAACATACATCACCATTCTGTCAAAAGATAAACTTGGAAGTGCAAGGTTTGAAAGGTTTTCAAGCTGGACTTTACTACTAAGAGCAATAGCCAGACTTCAACACATTGCCAGATCATTTCAGCACAACCCACAGAGCACATGTCATGGATGGCACAAGTGTAGTGAACATCTGGATGAAAAATACCTTCATGAAGCCAAACTCACAGTCATTCGCACTGTCCAAAGAGAGCTCTATGCAGATGTCATCACACAAATTGAGCAAGGTGGATCTGTCAAAAGCTCAAGTCCGCTCAGCAAATTATGCCCATTTATTGACACCAGTGGAATCCTCAGAGTTGGTGGGAGGCTGAAAAGCGCAAAGTTAACTACAGATGAAACACATCCCATGCTCATTCCTGGAAAGCACCACCTTACCCAGCTCATAGTCAGACATTTTCATGAGAAAGTGAGCCACCAGGGCAGACATTTTACTGAAGGAGCAGTCAGAGCTGCAGGTTTTTGGATTGTAGGTGGTAAAAGAGCGGTAAGCAGTGTGATATTCAACTGTGTCACGTGTCGCAGATTAAGGGGCAAACAGCAAGAACAAATCATGGCTGACTTGCCAGCGGACAGGTTGTCCACTGAACCTCCTTTCACGCATGTAGGCTTTGATGTATTTGGCCCATGGCCTGTTGCTGTTAGTAAAACACGAGGCGGTCAGGCAGATGCAAAAAGGTGGGCAGTCATATTTACATGCATGAGTACACGTGCCATACACATTGAAGTTATTGAATCAATGGACTCATCATCTTTCATCAATGCACTGCGCTGATTTTTCTCTATTAGAGGTGCTGCTAAACTACTCAGATCCGATTGTGGGACCAACTTTGTGAGTGCCTGCAGAGCACTGCAAATTGACAAACAAGGCTGTCACAACAACAAACTCAATGCTTTCCTCAAAGACACTGGTTGTAAGTGGCAATTTAACCCCCCACACGCATCTCATATGGCAGGGTCTTGGGAGCGCATGATCGGAGTCATGCGCAGAATCTTGGATGCGATGCTCCCAGCGCACAAAGATTCAAAGCTCACACATGAGGTGCTGGTGACAATCATGGCTGAAATCACTGCGATAGTAAATGCACGGCCACTCACTACAGTTTCCACAGAACCAGAAAACCCAGTAATTCTCACCCCTGCCATGCTACTCACCCAAAAAGTTGGCACACCACCAATACCACCAGGTCAGTTTGAGGGCCAAGACCTTTTCAGAGCGCAGTGGAGGCGTGTGCAATATCTAGCCAATGTCTTCTGGGGTCGATGGCGGAAGGAATACGTTGCTGGACTCCAAGATCGTCACAAATGGAAAGCAGTGAAACCTAATCTACAACAAGGAGATGTTGTCCTGTTGAAAGAGGGCCTAGAGCACAGGAATGACTGGCCCCTTGGACTCATCACAAAGACTTTTCCCAGTGAAGATGGCCGAGTCAGGAAGATAGAGGTTAAGATTTTCCGAAAGGGTGAACATAGACATTACGTACGACCCTCACTTATAAGTGGTTGTCTTGTTGGTGTCTAAGGACAATGCTTAAGTTGATTTTGAACTTATCTTTGCTATGTTGTTCAATACGCTATTCTTTAAGTTAAGTTTGTACGGTGACATCTTAGAGATGTCAGGCCGGGGAGTACTCTGTCCTTCAGTTGTCAAGTAATGCTATCTTATTTGTCATAATGCAACTTGGTTTATGTACAAACTGGTTCTATTCCCTGTTTGGTCACAAGAGGTCAGCATTGTCATTTTTATACTGTCCTTAGTTATTTGATTGTGTATACTAGTGCCATCTAAGCGGCGACGCTTGTTAGCAGCAGCTATCAGTAGAGCAGCTATGTTGAAAGGAGCTCTCGAAGTGAACATGAAAACACACTTCTCGCTGCATTGTATGCCGTCGGTGAGCCTTGGCAAGACATAGTCTGTAAGTTTATAAGCCACAACATTGTTTCGTAGTTGTCTGCTATTTCTTTATATTTGTAAATTAAGTTTTCTTCGAAGCAACGCTTGTGCTAACAGCAAGCTAAAATTGCTAGCTTCAGCCACTGTGTTAATGCTAATTCTGTTTGCAAAGGTAGTGTGTTATACACAAGTAGGATTCATATTGAAGAGTTGTATTCTCTCATGATGTATGAAAAGCACTCATGTATCTTGTCTGTATGTTTGTTACAGTTTTACAAAAAAGAATAATGGTCTTCAGTAAAGACAGAAAAGAAGAAAGTTGTGTCCTGTCATTTCTGGAGCCATTTGGTGTTAAGCTCGCTGCCTAGGTTAGGTACAGACACTTGACTGAGGGCAGAAGAGTGATATTGTGCAGACATGTGAAGTCTTGGCCCACTTAACCTTGTGCGTTGTCATGTTGCGTAAGTATACTATGTCTATTAAGCTATAATACTGGTTTACAATAAGTTCATAGATTTAAAGAGGCAAATGAAGTTAATAACTGGTTTGAAAATGCTGTCTAGAAAGGTTAGCATTGATTAGCGCTGTATGCTAGTGGTAGATGGTAGCATTTTAAATTATTTTTATGCTAATTAAGCTAATTGAAAATACATGATTCGTTTACTTTGTAAATTTAAATAATGCCCATTTGGCACCTTAAGTTGCCAATGGATTCAGTTAATATGATTGTGCATTTAGGTAGCAAAACTGTTAGTTCAGACATAACATATGCAATATTACACCTTGTGTAATGAGAAACTAATAGCATTTAGCATGTATTTTTGTGTTTTACAGCCTTAAAAAAAAGAAAGAAATTGAGTTATGAATTACAACTGTTGCTCAAGAAATAAAGTCAACAAAATCAACTCCACTCTCCTTTTAACTGTCTGCCCTGCTGAATAGTTACATCTAGTGAGGACAGAAACCCAGGTATGGTTTTGAGAAGGAAGCATAACATGGCTAAAAGCTCAGAAGTTGATTTAGCAGAATAGGGGACCTTTAAAAACATCTTATAACTGTTATACTCTCACCAGTCAGTGTAAGCCTCCAGTGACTTGCAGACTGTGGCCTCTAGCTGTTTCTGTAAATTCAGCTACCCACTCAACAACAGAACACACACATGAAGTTAAATCATGTTTGTTAATGCTGATTTTATTTATGGTCACAGTATACAGTATTTAGCACCAGAGAAGCTACCAGTCAGATTCACATTATAAAAACACATAACATCTGTAATTTTAGTTTTTAGTTTATCTGTTTACTCAGAAAGATTTGCATTGGTTTTCACATTTAAGATTTTAACTTTGGGTTTATCTGGAGGGAGACATCAGAGCTTGTCTACCATTTCTTCGTTGGTCCTGTAAAAGCAAACAAAATACATTTCAAACAGCTGTTAACAAAAAGATAAGTTACTGTTACTTACTACTACTACTCTGCTGACACTACTACAAATTCTGTAAGTACTACTGCTACTATTACCTCTACTGCTGTTGCTAGTGATAATAGTATCACTACTACTACTTAGAAACCACAACAACTGTTGCTGCTACCTGTACTACTGCTACTTCTACTACTACTGCTACTACAACTAATACCAGCACTATTAGTAGTCCAAATGCTACTTATACTTCTATTACAAAGCCTACTACAGCTTTTACTGTACTACTGCTACTACCACCACTACTTATGACTATGACAACAGCTGCTACTACTACTCTTGCGACTACTATTACTGCTGCTACTAATGCCACCACCACTACTACTACCACTAAAACTATTACTGCTACTTCTACTACTACTTCAACTGCGGCTGCTATTACTGCTTTCTGAAACCCTTGTTGTCTTACGTTTGGACTTTCAGGAGCAGATTTTGGACCCAACTCAAAGTGGGATCAGCACAAACAACACGTCCACTCCTCCTTGTGATTCTGTGAAGAAGAAAAAACTTTTGTTAAATAAAAACTTCACCCAGTACTGACTGAACATGGACTAAGCAGTGGTAATTCTATATTTTTTTGGCATTTGTCTTTGGAGGTCATTGTTTGTTTGTGTTAATAGCAGTACTTTTTGATAATATTTGTAAACATATTGTGATGTTATACTGTCAGTGTAGTATTTTTTCTGTTGTTTTTTTGTGTTCATTTAATTATAATGTATGTCAAATGCCCATGTTTGAAATAAACTAAAGAAAAAAAACTAGTTCAAGAATACTGGTCACAGTGGCAAATGAGCACAAACATTTCTATCAAGCCCCTGAAAACAAGGCAGAGAAACCAGACCTGATCTGGGTGCGGCGGCAGCTTCCAGACCAAGGGAACACCTCGATCTTCCTCACTGCACTCGGAGGCATTGGCTGAGCAGACATCTGGATGCACCGACAGCCCAGTCTCGGAATTGCTGACAAAACACAAATGATCAGTCAGATTATATGTGTGCATACAAGAGGCTGAAACTAAACAGAAAATAGATAGCAGTACTATTTAGTAAAAATGTTTGAAAAAAATGTATGCTATAGTTGTAATAGTAGTAGTAGTACAACCCCAGAATTTAGTAAAAGTACAAGCTCCTCAATGTGGTTCTGAGCCAACATATGGGACATGTCTCAGCAGTAGATATGGGAAATATGGACATTTGAGTAGTTTATTCTTCTTAATGGTAATTATTTCAAATAAAGTTGAAATAATGTACTAGTAATAGTAGTATCAGCATCTGCAGTAGTAGTAGATAGTAGGCTATACACCCAAAATCAAGAAATATTGAGAAATTTGCTGAGTACTATATATATATATATATATATATATATATATATATATATATATATATATATATAAAATTAACTTATAATAAAAAATTCTGCCAGACATTCACTCACACAATGAGTTATTGTCATAAATTATTACTCAACATGTCTGTTGTGCTAACTAAATAAATATATCCCATCCTAAAAAAACGTTTTTAACATACCAAATATGATTTTGTGAAAAATACACCTATCATACCGCAGGACATCAAACAGACACACGTTAACAGTTTTGAGAAAATGAGGATTTTACAAAAATGAATAATAAAATAACACTTCCTTTTGCCCTTTAGCTCACAGCCCTGACTCTCTGGTCTATACATGAGAGATGGGGCCTTGTAGGTTTTGTTGCAGCTGCCTGTTTAAAAACCTGATCTTTCAGGTCACACCATAGGACACCATGTTGATTACAAGCTTAAACTGACTACTATAGGATTCATGTGCAGTTAAAAGTGTTGTTTTAGTAAAGTACAAATATTTGACCTAATAATTAAAAAAAAAAAAAACTTTATGAAATGGCCTAGACTCTAGTGATGTATTTTGGAAATGTTTGTCATTTGAAAATGTTATAGTCACACCACAGGATATTTTACATTTTAACATTAAAATATAAAAAAATAACACACAAAACTATGTACATTGTATATTATTCACTATTTTGCTGCTAAGAGAATTTCGCAGGTGGAAAAACATCATTTAGCAAATCTTTTTAGTTGATTACAAAATTGTCATCAAGTGCCCAAATGTGATAAATGTTTGTCACTGATAATTTACAAAAGAAAAGAAAAGC
This sequence comes from Bostrychus sinensis, assembly GCA_020698575.1. NCBI lineage: Eukaryota > Metazoa > Chordata > Actinopteri > Gobiiformes > Eleotridae > Bostrychus > Bostrychus sinensis. The sequence continues at coordinate 36,056,975 of CM036249.1, read as the reverse complement.
ATCTTACCATCCAGAGAGGAGATGCAGAGGAGCAGGACAGCCACAAAGATGAGAGTTTTGGGAGACATCTTTGAGTGTGAACTTGAACTGGCTCTGAGCTGACTTCTGTCTCGCTTTATAAAGGAAGCAGACGGCTGTAAAAATAGCACCATCTTGTGTGGGGTTTGATGCAAGGTGGTTTCCTGCTGAGTTGACATTTACTGCACACAAAAAACGGCCATAATTTAAATATAGATTAGAATGACTATCTGTGGTACTTTTGTTCCTTTCTGTGGTTTCGATAGTAATGTGCAAAAATATTTAGTGTTAATAGTTATAGGTCTAGCAACTGTAGTAGTAGCAGGATTATTCCCATACTAACTCCATGCCGTTTTTAGCCATTTGTAGGTGTAAGCAAGAGCTGTATTTTAAATCTACTGTTACATGAGGTAAAAGTACTCAATGTGGGTGCTACAACTATTGCAACCTAAATTCCAGAAATGTTAAATGTGAATAAAATTAAAACTAAAAAACTTTCAAATCACATGAGCCAATATTTTTCTCACAATAGAACGTAGAGAACATATCAAAAGTTTCCACTGAGAAATGTTACACTTTTATGCACAAAATGAGCTCATTTCAAATTTGATGCCTGTTACAGGTCTCACAATAGTTGGGACAGGGGCAACAACAACTAATGAAGTAAATTGATTTCAGGTCTGTAACATGATTAGCTCTAAAAGAGAAGTCTTAGAGAGGCAGAGTCTCTCAGAAGTAAAGATGGGCAGAGCTTCTCCAATCTGTGAAAGAGTGAAGAGTAAAAAGATTAAAATCAATGTTCCTCAACGTCAAACTGCAAAGGTTTTGCAAATCTCATCATCTACAGAGCATAACATCGTCTTCAGATTCAGAGAAACTGGAGAAATCTCTGTGTAAGGGACAAGGCCGAAGACCTTTATTTGGACCCCAAGGTCTTGGGGCCCTCAGCCGACTCTGCATCACTCATCAGCATGATTATGTCAATGACATTACTAAACGGGCCCAGGAATACTTCCAGAAACCACTATGGGTAAACACAATCCGCTGTCCCATCTGCAGAGGCCAACTAAAGCTCTATCATGCAAAAAGGAAGCCATGTGAACATGGTCCAGAATCGCCGTCGTGTCCTGGGACAAGGCTCATTTAAAATGGACTGTTTCAAAGTGGGACAGTGTTCTATGGTTAGACCAGTCCAAATCTGACATTCTTTTTGGAAATTAAAGACACCGTGTCCTCCGGGCTAAAGAGGAGGATACCTTCCTGGGAGTTCTCAGCGTTCAGTTCAAAAGCAGCATCTCTGATGGGATGGGGGACATAAATGCAGACAGGATGGGCAGCTGTGTGTTTTGGAAGGAGCTATGAGTGCTGAACAGTTTATAAAGGTTTTAAAGCAACATATGCTCCCATCCAGACGACTTCTATTTCAGAGAAGGTCTTGTGTATTTCAGCAGGACAATGCAAAAACCACAGACTGCAGCTTTTACCACAGCATGGTTTCGTTGTAGAAGAGTCTGGTGCTGAATTGGCCTGCAGCTCAGATCTGTCACCTACAGAGAATGTTTGAAGGCTCAGTAAACGAAAATCAAAGACAACTATGGACTCTTCAGCAGCTGGAAACCTATATCAGGCAAGAATGGGACCGAATTCCAACACCAAAACTCCAGAAACTCATAACCTCGATGCCCAGACGTCTAAACTGTTTTGAAAAGAAGAGGAGATGCTACCCCAAGGTAAACCTGCCCCTGTCCCAACTATTGTGAGACCTGTAGCAGGCATCAAATTTGAAATGAGCTCATTTTGTGCATAAACGTGTAACATTTCTCAGTGGAAACATTTGATATGTTCTCTACGTTCTATTGTGAGTAAAATATTGGCTCATGTGATATGAAAGTCTTTTAGTTTTAATTTTATTCTAATAAAAAAAAAAACATTCCAACATTTCCGCAATTGGGATTGTACTACTTCATCTTGTGTGGGGGTTTTTGATGCTGATGAGGTGGTTTCCTGCTGAGTCGTCAGTATTTATTACACCCCAAAAAATGTGTCGATATTTTTAAAAAGAGACTTTTAGCAGAATTTAAAACTGTCAGCGGTACTTTTGTGTATTTTTGTGGTGCCTATAGTTATATGTAAAAAATATTTAGTGATTGTTAAAAGTTCAAAATGTAGTAGTAGTAGCAGTAGTAGTAGTAGTTGGTTTATTCTCATACTTGCTAACTACTGCACAGTACTCTACTGTAACCAAAACAAAATGATCTTAGGACATCCCAGTTGTGAGGTGAGTGTGTGTCACCAAGACCTTTTACTGATTTATAAACTGTAAAATGTTCTTGAGTACTAGTATGGTTTTCCCAAATAACTCAAGTATCTTTTTTACTTCTAAATACAAACGTTTAATCAGCCAATCACGAGGCAGAAACTCAGAGCATCTGGTCATGAGATAAGATGAAGTTCAACTGGAACAACAGAATAGAAGAGAGAGACAAGAACCTTTAGACCTTTTGGGGGCCTCTGCAGTTTGGTTTTGAATCTCTGAGGCCTAAGTAGTTTGAGCTTTGACCCTCTGAGACCTATGTGGTTAATGATTTGACCCTCTGGTTGCTGTAGTTTGTGTAAATGCTCTAATCACACCAAAAGGTTAAAAAGTCATCAGAACTTGTTTTTTCAAAGTTAAAGGCGTTTCACCTCGTATCCTTCCTGTTGTGATTCAGTTAGCCTGGATAAGTGAGTCTTATTTCACAGTCATCATTCACAGTATACATCTGCTGTTTCAGATAACCTTTAAATTGCTCCAGTTTATGCAGAAAGAGGAACTCAACTGGTTCTTGGAACATATAGATAAAGTATCCAACAGATCAGCAGCTTGGACTTCTCTTTAGTAGCTCCCCTTAGAGTCAAGGGGCAAGGCCTCAATTCCCCACCGGGCTGACCAAAACAAACAAAGCTTTGTTTACAATATTGTATCAGAATTTCTGCATCGTTACATCCCTAGTTTTGGCCCTCTGAGGCTGCTGTAGTTTGAGTTTTGACCCACTGAAGCTGCTGTAGTTTGTGTTTTGGCCCTCTGAGGCTGCTGTAGTTTGTGTTCTGACACTCTGAAGCTGCTGTAGTTTAACTTTTGACACACTGAGGCTGCTGTATTTTGAATTTTGTCCCTCTGAGGCTGCTGTAGTTTGAGTTTTGGCCCTCTGAGGGTGCTGTAGTTTGGTTTTGGCCCTCTGAGGCTGCTGTAATTTGAGTTCTGACCCTCTGAGGTTGCTGTAGTTTGAATTTTGTCCCTCTGAGGCTGCTGTAGTTTGAGTTTTGGCCCTCTGAGGGTGCTGTAGTTTGAATTCTGACCCTCTGAGGTTGCTGTAGTTTAACTTTTGACACACTGTGGCTGCTGTATTTTGAATTTTGTCCCTCTGAGGCTGCTGTAGTTTGAGTTTTGACCCTCTGAGGCTGCTGTAATTTGAGTTTTGACCCCCTGAGGCTGCTGTAGTTTGTGTTCTGACACTCTGAAGTTGCTGTAGTTTAACTTTTGACCTGCTGAGGCTGCTGTATTTTGAATTTTGGCCCGCTGAGGTTGCTGTAGTTTATGTTTTGGCCCTCTGAGGCTGCTGTAGTTTAAGTTTTGACACTCTGAGGCTGCTGTAGTTTAGGTTTTGACACTCTGAGGCTGCTGTAGTTTGAGTTTTGGCCCTCTGAGGCTGCTGTAGTTTGAGTTTTGGCCTTCTGAGGCTGCTGTAGTTTAGGTTTTGACACTCTGAGGCTGCTGTAGTTTGAGCTTTGGCCCTCTGAGGCTGCTGTAGTTTATGTTTTGACCCTCTGAGGCTGCTGTAGTTTGAGTTCTGGCCCTCTGAGGCTGCTGTAGTTTATGTTTTGACCCTCTGAGGCTGCTGTAGTTTGAGTTTTGGCCCTCTGAGGCTGCTGTAGTTTATGTTTTGACCCTCTGAGGCTGCTGTAGTTTGAGTTCTGGCCCTCTGAGGCTGCTGTAGTTTAAGTTTTGACCCTCTGAGGCTGCTGTAGTTTGAGTTCTGGCCCTCTGAGGCTGCTGTAGTTTATGTTTTGACCCTCTGAGGCTGCTGTAGTTTGAGTTCTGGCCCTCTGAGATATTTACAAAACATTCCATTTTTGAAAATGTATTTCTCAAAATGTTTAATCTAGACAACAGGGAATCACAATCCAGTGTATTGTAGATAAATGGAGACAGTGTAAAACATCATGGTTCTTACTGCATGTAGGAGGACAGATGATTTGCTGTTGGAACCTGAGTAGGCAGAGGCTGAAAAGGAAAATACTTAAAATGTGTATGGATTATGATAAGCTTTGTATTTTTGCTGATAACACTAAACCCGGTTTGTCCAGAATGAGGAAGTGAGTTGGTTCTTGGAAGAAATTTAAAGTACTCCACTTCTCTCCTTCTGATAACTAATTGACTGGCACCACTTATTTCCTCAAACTAAAATTACTTTCTCTTTGACGAAATGAGAGTAAACCCCCGTCACAGACTGTAAATCATTATCTTATTCATTATAACTTATATTAACATTTTCCTTTTTTAAATAAAGCTTGTCTTGCTCTTGTGATAACAGGAAAGGTGTACAAGATAGTGGTGAGAGCAGTGACAGTGGCACTAAGGAGGGAAAGTGAGGTTAGAGTAGCCAGACCTGAGTCTAGAGGAGGACCAAAGAGACGATTTATGGATGTAGTGTAACTTTCAGTTAGGTTAGATTAGATTAGACAGATAAAATTGATCAATTATTGATCCTGAAGGAAATTTTGGTTTCAATTGCAGCATCACAAAGTTACCAAGCATTTAAATGGTTGTAGCAAATCAAATCAAATAAAACACTGCAGTAATTGTATGATGCAGGACAAACCATTTTTCTTGAGTCATTTTTGGCAGAAGAAAAAAAATGTATCTTTTACTTAAGTAGCTCAGTTGGTAGAGAGGTTCGCCCACTTACCCGAAGGTTGGCAGTTTGAGCCCCGCTACTGTCATTGCATACTGTCATTGTGTCCTTGGGCAAGACACTTTACCCACCTTGCCTCTATGAATGACTGTGTTTGGTGGTGGTCGGAGGGGCCATAGGCGCAAATTGGCAGCCACGCTTCTGTCAGTCTGCCCCATGGCAACTGTGACTACATAAGTAGTTCATCACTACTGAGTGTGACTGAGGAGTGAAGGAGTAATGCAATGTAAAGCGCTTTGGGTATGTAGAAAAGCTCTATATAAACCCAAAGCATTATATTATTATTATTATTATTATTATTATTATTATTATTATTATTATTATTATTATTATTATTAAGTAAAGTTTCAAAAGGAGAGGACCAGTGGCAGTAAGATTACATCCTGTCCAGTGGACATAGCAGAGCCGTTTCCCCTCCGGGGGCCCTAAGCAAAAGGGACAACTGAAGAGTCCAGTGGTCCTACCCCAGCAAAATTTAAATGAAACAAATGTGATTTCCTATATTGTGGTGTATTTTAAATGATTAATATTTTACAATGGCTACAGTTTATGGTTTGATGTCTCTCCAGATAAGGCCCTTTCAGGAGTAAAGTGAGACAGTGTCACTTCAGTGGTTTGTTTTCCATTGCTGAAACAGCTTGTTCACTATTGAATAGGTGAATGAGTGTCCTTAGGGCCCCTCTTCAGCTCTGGGCTCCAGGCAATAGCCTACCTTGCCTACCCTATGGTAACGGCTCTGCATAGTAGTGTAGTAGTAGTACTAGTAATGGTAATAAAAAAAGTAGTATAGTGGTAGTAGTTGACTTATTGTTTCAAAAATTTTCATGTTGTTTGTTTGGTAACACAGGTCCACACAAAACCACTGAACAGGTCTGTTAGTGGTGCTGTAACGCTGCCACACAAACACCAAAAACACACAAGAACACTGCAGCAACTCCTCTGATGTAAACATCAGACCATGGTGTGAATGAGAATGTGTGAGGTAGTGGAGACCTGTGCCCTGTTTACACAGGATGCGCCGCAGGTTAGTCTTGTTAATTGACTTAAATAGTGAAACAGAAGAGAATCAAATCAGTTTGACTCATTCTTTTAATACATGAAAGTGAGATTAAACAAATTCAGATATGTAATAAATGTAAATGTATGTATGTAAATGAATGTAATAAAGATCTTCAAGGCCAGGAACAAAAGTCTGACCAGAACTAAACCTGCTCCAGATCAGAGTGGCTGTGTGGAGTTTGTTACTGACAATTAACACTGCTCTAAACCAGACCTTTTAAACTAAACCTGAACTTACCCAGAACTAAACCTTAAACAGCTTCCATTAATAAAACTCTGGTTTCAAAAATGATAGTATTAGGGCTCCCAAAACCCCGAATCTGTGTGGATAAAATGTCTATATGAGAAGAAAAAACTTTGTGAGTTGGACTTAGCCTGTCTCCGTGTCAGAGCCTTATTACAGGTGACATATTTCTCAAAAACTCTGAATTTAAATTGCTGTGAAAAAACAATTTTTTTATAAAAATCTTTATTTTTATCATTTTTTTATTAACAAGTTTGGAAAGAGAACTTGAAATATATTTATTTGTCATGCAGAATTAACACAAGTAAAAACAAAAATGTGTCTTCAGAAGTGATTGAACCAAGCCCCCTCTTGGTCAGCCACTGCTGGACTACAAAGGTGGAACTGGTTTAGAATCATTTCCCATTTCTATGTCTGCTGTGGTTGAGGTCAGTCCTGTGGTTTAAAACATGTGTAGACTCCAGAGGATTCTGTTTCTGTTCAGCACACAGCAGAGTTCCTCTTCTTCTTCCAAACTACACTAACTTTCATTTTATTTAGAGCTACAGACAAACGTACAGGGATTAGACAGATAACTCTAATGGACTGGAACCTGCAGCCTGTCTCCATCTTAAAGAAGGACAGAAGCAGAGGGAATTGCTGACTTGTTACTTTTAGTTAAAACTGGGGCCAACTGAAAACAGTGCAGTTGTGAATATTTGATATTTGGAAAATGAATAACGCTGACATCATGCAGAAGACTCTTTTATTTAGACAAGTTCTGTATTGAATGAAAAGTTATCATTTAGAAAACTCACTGTAATAATTCTATATGGATGGCGTTGTTTGTTAAAATTTAGTGGTTGATCTATAAATATATTTATTTCTGAAAGCAGTAAAAAACAGTTTACTGGACTGTCCTGGGTTTGGGGATGCGTGTGTGATGCTGATGCACGCTTGTTAATGAATGTGAATGAGCCCTTGAAGCAGATGTGTGCTACTGATGAGTTTATCTGAGTACAGAGTGGCAGTACAGGTTCAAATGTGCAGTACATACAGAAACAAAGCCCCAAACTCATTCAAGAAATACTGAGTGGTCTGCCATGTGACCCACTTGGATTTCCTTGAATGGGATAGTACAGATGAGTAGTAGTGGTAGTAGTAGTGCCTAGTCTTGTATTCCTTAATTGGCCTGATTAAGTCTGCTGGAGTTAGATGCAAATGCCAACTCATTAAAAAAAAAAAATCTGGAGTCTCCAGTGTGTGCTTGGCCGGAGACCAAGCCAACACTGGTCCAACACTGGAGAAGAATGTGGCCCAACTCTTGCCTGGTGAGCCAGCCCCTCCTTTCTTTTCTAAAGCAGGACAGTTCCTCTCTCAGAGGGAATCATTTCTCTCCGGTCGATTTGGACCTGGCCTATCACAGCCGTTTATCTGCAGCACGTCTTACAAATATGGAAGGCAAGGCAAGGCAAGTTTATTTGTACAGCACAAGTCATACACAGAGCAATTCAAAGTGCTTTACAGAAAAAAAGGCAAATTTAAAAGTACAAAACACAATTAAAACAATAAAATCAAATTTAAAGAGTATAATTAAGAATTAAGAATTTAAAATTAAATTAAATTAGAAGAGTGCAGATAAAACACTTTCAGTCGTCATATCCACAGCTAAGAAGAACAGTTTTAAGTCTGGACTTGAACATTGTCAGAGTAGAGATCTGTCTAACATCGTCAGGAAGACTGTTCCAGAGTTTAGCTGCAGAAAACTGAAACACTGCTTCACTGAGTTTAGTCCTGACTCTGGGCACCAGCAGAGACCTGTCCCTGAGGTTCTCAGAGTCCCACATGGTTCATATGGGACCAACAGGTCAGAGATGTACTTTGGTGCTAAGCCATGGAGAGACTTGTACACAGCAGAGCTGTTTTAAAGTCTATTCTCTGAGCAACAGGAAGCCAGTGCAGAGACCTGAGGACAGGACTAATATGGTCGTACTTCCTGGTTTTGGTCAGGACCTGAGCAGCAGCGTTCTGGACGTCCTGCAGCTGTCTCACAGCTCGCTTAGTGAGTCCAGTGAGCAGACCGTTACAGTAGTCTAACCTGCTGGAGATGAACACATGAATAAGTCTCTCTAGGTCAGGTTTAGACAGTAAACCTTTGATTCTGGCAATGTTTTTGAGATGGTAAAATGCTGATGATGTTATAGATTTAATGTGACTGCTGAAGTTCAAGTCAGAGTCCATGATTACCCCGAGATTTCTAACCTGACTTGTAGGTTTTAGTGAAAGAGACTCGAGGTGACTACAGACACCTTGTCTTTGTTTCTCTGGGCCAAAGATGATTATTTCAGTCTTGTCTATGTTTAGCTGGAGAAAGTTGTTTCTCATCCACTCATTGATCTGTTGGATGCAGTGACAGAGTGAATCCACAGGTCCATATTCACCTGCTGTCAGTGAGATGTAAATCTGAGTGTCATCTGCATAATTGTGGTAGGATATGTTATTGCTGCTTATTAATTGGCCTAAAGGGAGCATGTAAAGATTGAACAAAAGAAGTCCCAGGATGGACCCCTGGGGCACCCCACAGGTCAGGGCCATTTTGTCTGAGACACAGTTACTGATTTCAACAAAGTACTTCCTGTCTTCAAGATAGGACTTACACCGTTTTAGGGCAGTACCAGAAATACCTACCCAGTCCTCTAATCTTTGTAACAGTAAGTGGGTAACACATCAAGGCAGCAGTGGATGAACTCAGACTGGAGATGAATTCTTGGACTGTTTTGTCAGTGACAGGGGTGAAGTGTGTCAGCTCTGAGTCTGGATGGCTGCAGAGTTGTTATCTGTGTTGTGGAGTTTATAGCATGTTTAATACTCTGAACCTTGTCATTAAAAAATCTTGCAAACTCATTGCACTTAGATGTGGAAATGAGTTCTGAAGGCAATGGAGCTGGGGGTTTGTTAACCTGTTCACTGTAGCAAACAGGACACGTGAGTTGTTACTGCAGTATGTAATGATTTCAGAAACATACCTTTCCCTTGTTCTACGCAGAATTTGGTTGAAAACATTTAAGATTTTTCTGTATATGTCATAATGAACCTGGAGCTTTGACTTGCGCCATTTTCGTTCGGCCCTCCGTCACTCCCTTTTCTGTGCCCTGACCGAGTCCTCATTTCTCCATGGCGCCTTCTGCCTATTTCTAACCATTTTAACCTTAACAAGTGCAATGATGTCCAAAACATTAAGAACACTAGAAGTATAGGAGTCCAACAACTGCTAACCAAGGTAGCGCTGGTTAATACTGAGCTAATTTAATAACTTCTCTCCTTCATCACCTCTTGGTTCTGCTGAAGTCCTCATTCCTCTGAGGGATTTTTTTTCTTCATCCTGTCACCATTTTTATGACAGCAAAGACCTTGACATCTGTGCAACTGGCTTCTGCTCCTGTCCTTGTTCAGAAATAAGCCCAGTGCTGCTCAGAATTTGCCATATTCTGGTGTTTATGGCATGAAGTAAGGCTTGAATGTAAACACTTGCACAAACAAAATACATTGACAAACACTTCAATTTCACATTTAGGATGTTGTAGACATAAAAGCAAAAACTGTCCTTTTGTTCACACAGCCTCATTTTTACAGTGTGATCTCCCCAGCATCATTTCACAACAAGCATTTTCAGTCATTTTTTCTTTCCACATTTTAAGTGTTGGAGTTTGGGGGTCTTTCCACAATCTTAAAATAAAGCATGCACAAGTCACTTATCCAGTTTTTATTTTTTTATTTTTCAGTTTTTTATTTGTGTAGTTCACATGGTAAGCAGCCCTGCATATACTGCTGTTGCATTTGAGGCTTTTACCTGTGTTGTTTTTTCCTCATGTGCAAACATTAAACCATTTTGATGCCTTGCTGAGCAATGGGGGTAATAATAGAAAACTCTCTATTGTATTTCTTTCTTGTAACAGCCTTTCTTTTCATTTTAAACAATCGCTAATTTGTATAATACTGTAATACTTCCAAAAGTGGTCATGTCCTTCCAGTTGAAACTTTTCCCTGATGTTATCATATGACACATAAATATCCCCCTCAAATAAATCACCAATTGTCCAAATACCTTCTTGTAATCACTGTACTCAGTAAATAGTCTGTTTACTAATCTTGATTTTAAGATTGTGCCACAAAGATGTAAACTTCTGAAGATATGGGGAAAGCGTGCACTTTTTATGGACTTCAAGCCATACCATTTTTGAAAACTCTAAAATAGGGTTATTCTGTTCTGTATTTGGCTTTAGCATAAATATGTCAGTGTGTGTGAACAGAGAGGCAAAGTCTTATTTTATTAAAACCCAGTGTGAATTCAACTTTGTACCTATCCAATGTTTGACCAACCTTAAATTTCAAAAATGATGCTGTAGTGTTCTTCTTGGGTACAGATAATCCACCTTCCTTTTTCCGTTGACAGAGCCTACTAATTTTAATTCTAGGTTTACCACCATTCCAAAGAAGAATCATATTATTATATCTTAATATTAGTTGTGGAATGCACATTTGTATCTCAGTATGGTGATTAATTAGTGGAGCTATGGCCATCTTTACTTTATTTACCTTTCCTCATAATGTCAAGTTCAACTTACTCCACTTATCTTTTTAATTTTTTTATTTGCTTATTTATTTGACTAAGACAGTACAATCGAACATTGCCACCAAAAGGTAACCAATGCCATGTACTCAAGGCTTCTAGACACAGACTAATTTGCAGCCCCTGTCCCTGGTTAGGTTTTTAGACACATATAGTTGGTTAGTACAATTTAAAATACGTGACGATGTACAGGTTAGTAAAAAAATATAGTAATACATACATGTAAGTGAATAAAATACATCAAATCTGGTCACTCAACATTCCACATCCAGAGAAAACAAAACAAAGAAAAAAAAACAAAAACAAAAGACAAACAAAACAAACAAACAGAAACTGTCCTTTCAGCCAGTGCTTAAGTTTGAGCCTCAGGTCCGACAGAGACTTCAGATCCTGAGGGAAAATGTTCCATAACTGTGATCCTTTTACTGAGAATGATGATGATGTTCTGCATCTTTTTACTCTGCAGTTACCACTTACTCCAGCTCTTGTCCTCACACCTTCATTATCATATTTTTGTATTAACTGACAATTTACATCAGGAGCAAAACCATTTACACACTTAAATATAGTCTTCACAAAAGAGAAATTAAGAAAATGATCAAAACTCAGCAAATTGTATTTATGAAGTATTTGGCAGTGATGCCACTTCATTTGTTTCTGATCAAATACCTTTCGTGACTGTTTGTACAATGACATTAAAGGTTTCATGACAGATTTTTAGGCCTGGCTTGAGATGATTGAACAGTACGACACGAGATAAAATCATAGCGTGCATATAACTTTGTGCTGCTTTGATACAGTGTCTAATCATACGGAAACAGTTTAAATTTGTCTTGATAGTCTTAGACATTTTCCTAACATGAGTGTCAAACTTGAGTTTTGAGTCTAGAACAACCCCCAGATACTTGGACTCATTTACTTCCTCAATTTCCTTTTGATGAAGCTTGACTTTAAGCTCATTCCGTATATGTCTGTGAAGACTCTCATTCGTCCAGGGTAATTGCATTGCAACAAAAAGTTAAAAAATCTGTCATCTGGATTGGATTTTTTAAAGCTTTTTGTTGCAACTCATTCCGTATATTTTTCTTCAAAGAAAAACATCATTAAAACTGTTTTATGTAGTTTAAAGTTAAATTGTCCTGCAGTCAATGTTATGTTGACGAACTGCTTGGTTAGCAAATTTGAAGCCTGATGAGTTGATTCTGCTGTTACATAAATGATTGTGTCATCTGCATACAATTGGCAGCTAGTGTCTGCAGCTTTCCGATAGATCATTTATGTATAAATAGAAGACCAAAGGCCCCAGTATCGACCCTTGTGGTACTCCTACGTTACATTTTTGCACCAGTGATTTCACACAGTTTAACACATTGTTGTCTAGATTTAAGGTATGATTTAAACCAGTTTAAAGCTTGTTGGGAGAAATGTAGTTGTTTCAGTTTCATTATAAGTACTTTATGGTTTACAGTATCAAACGCTTTTTTAAAGTCTAGAAATACTGCACCAACCACTTTACCTTGATCCAAATTATTTTTTATGTTTTTTGTGAAATGACATATCGCCATTTCTGTAGAGTACTTTGGTCAAAATCCAAATTGTTTAGGGTTTAGTAGCTGTTTTTTTCCAAATAGGTCATGAGTTGTTTAGCCACCAACTTTTCAAGGACTTTTGAAATCACTGGTACAATTCAGATTGGTCAATAATTGCTTGCCTCATCTGTTGTTCCAGACTTATAAACTGGTGTCACAACAGCCGTTTTAAATCTTTGGGAAAATTCACACATTTTGATAGATAAATTTACTAAATGTGATATAGGATTTATCAATTTGCTCTATACATTTCAATAAAAGAAGTATCTAAATAAAATATGTCTTTGGCTTTTGAACTATTTAGTTGATTAATAATTTTATGGATCTTGATCAGCCTGTGTGATGTAAAAAGATGAAGATGAATAGTTGACCTCATCACATGACACCGAAATTGAACTAAAACTTGCTGCAAGTTTTTCCACAGAATTAATAAAGCAAGAATTAAATTCATTTGCAATTTCCATAGCATCACTGGTAATAATCCCATTTACATTTAGTTTTGTTATACATTTACTTTGACTAGATTTCTGGTTAATTTATTCATGCGTTTCCAAATAAATGAAACAGCTGCATGAAATATGATGACTTTGCTTTTCTCAACTCACTAACCACTTGATTCCTTAATCCTTTAAAAATAAGCACTTCTGTTAGTTTTTATGGATTTTTTTAGTGCCAGATCCCTCTTTTTAAAAAGTTGATTAATATCATTATTTAACCAAGGCAAATTTGTTTTTCCTTCTATTGCTTTTAGAAACCCATGTAAACTTCTGGATTGTATCTGTAACAGTGTCAATTAAAAGATCACAGCACTGATTTACATTCTCCCAGTTGATGTTATCCAGTTCATTTTCAAATTGACAGTTTCTGTTTTGGGATTCCATTTTGTTGATTCTTAACTCTGGAAACAAGAAAACCTCTTTTTGAACCACTTTTTGGTCAGTTTTCTATCAGTCAAAGTCACATTATGATCAGACATACCTATAACAAAATTATATCCAAATTAACTTGAATAATGCTGAGCAGTTTTTCCATATTATCTAGTGACCGCCTGCCCAAAAACAAAGTCACACACTAGTATTCTGTTGGACTGCCTTCAGCTTTGATTATGGCATGCATGCGCTGTGGCATTGTTTTAATAAGCTCCTGCAATGTCACAACATTTATCCATCCAGCGTTGCATTCATTTTTTTGCCAAGATCTTGTATTGATGACGGAGAGTCTTCTTCAGCACATCCCAAGGAGTTTCAGCGGGTTAATGTCTGGACTCTGTGGTGGTCAGTCCATGTGTGAAAATGATGCCTCATGCTTCCTGAACCACTCTTTCACAATTTGTGCTCAGTAATAGTCATCTTGGAATAAGCCCAGTGCCATCAGGGAAGATAAAATCCATTGATGAAGTAACCTGGTCATTCAGTATATTCAGGCAGTCAGCTGATGTCATTCTCTGGGCACATAACGTTGCTGAACCCAGACCTGACCAACTGCAGGGAGGATCTTACCTAGTTACTTAGTTAAATCCAGGTGGTGACTTTTTTTTTTGGCCAGACAGTGTAGAATCAACAGGGTCCTGACTTAATACCAAAATATCATCTGCATACAAAAATAATTTATGATCTCTGCCTCCTCCACACAAGCCTGATTCTAGAATCTTTTATATTTAAAGAGGCTAAGCTTTCTGGGCATCAAGAGATAACAGGATTTGGATTTTATCTATTCATCCTTAGGAGATGTAATAATTTCCTCATGTTGACAAACCCTACCTGATCTGATTGATAACTTGTGGTAACACGGTCTCTAACCTCATTGCCAATATTTTTGATCATATTTTACAATCCACGTTTATAAAATGTATAGGTCTATAATTGGCTGGGTCGGTTAAGTCTTTGTCACCCTTTGGTATAAGTGATATTATAGCCTGTTTAAAACTTTCAGAGAGTGTCCCAAAAAGCTTCTTGGAATACTTCAGTTAGGATTGGGCACAGTATGTCTATAAACCTTCTGGCTGGCCAGGATAGAGAACTTATCTTCACCATTGCGACACAATAATGACTCTTGTTTGTTGTTAGATACTTTTTATTGGCAGCCACAGTTCTCACTATAAGACTCTATACATTATTAGTTGCCTACTTGTTAAAGTGGTTTTGAGAAAAGTCATGTGCATAGCTTATAGCATCTCAAAAGAAAACAAAAACACATAAATTAATGCTTTAAAAGGAAATCCAAAAGTGGTTCATCCCCAAACAAACAAAAAGTGAGGTGGACAGATGCAGAACAGAACAAAAAAGACACAACACAGGCAGAGAATCACTCAGCTGAACAGTGACAACACTGATTCTCAGAAGGATTACTGCACAAAAAGAGATGGGTTTACACTTAGCTTATTCTCATTACGCAGTGGTGGATTTTAGCCCTGGTTAAGTTCTGGTTGAGATCTGGATTTAGCCTGTTTTAGTTCTGGATTTGGGCCTGGTCCAGACCTGGATATAGTCCTGTTTTTTTCAGCTTTAGTCCTTGTTTAGTGCTGGTATAGATCCTAGTTTAGTCCAGATAGTTTAGCTTTGGACGGCCCTGCTTTAGTCCTAGTTTAGTTCTGGTTTAGCATGCTTGCGTGAAGGTGTTAGCATGGCCTTGTCAATATTTTATAAACAAAGACTAAATCAAGTTCTAAACCATTAAAGCACTTTGAATTGCTCTGTGTATGAATTGTGCTATACAAATAAACCTGCCTTGCCTTGCCTAAAAATTTACAGATGCATAACTCCCTTCATGCAAACATGAACCATGCCTGGAGAACTTACAAATATATGCAGATTAACCACAGAGAGAATATGCAGAAATGCAAAGACTGACAGTTTTAAACCAGGTCTAATTCCAGATCTAAACTTACCACTAATCCTAACCCTGGATTTTGTCATGGTCTAGACTTCTTCTTTCTTCTTTCATCCAACTGACAACTTTCACATGTTCAAAACACTGACATTTTTTAAAAGAGAAACGCTCCGCACTAAAACCAGCCCGCTAGTTTAGATGGTTAAATCTCTCATTTTAAAAGAGCTTACTTCCACTACTACTCAGAAATAGAGCGTAAACACAGAGCTGCTCCACCAGGGGGCAGCAAAGACATTACTACAGACTTCAGGGAAGTTCTGTACTTTGTGCTTCGGGTTCTATTAAGAAACTACTGCAACACATCTATTGACAAAGGTAAAACATTGTCAGTACGCTCACAGTTTGGAGAAGCAGACAAGAGCAATGATACAGGGATTAAACTCAACTATCTATATCAACTCTTTGCAATTATCTGATACGACTGACCTTATTGACTTGGGGGCAGGAAGTTAAGGCTACAGTAGGCAAAACTTCATATAGACTTCTTTTCTCTTTCCTTTACTTGAATACGGACAGGACATCAGTGGTTCTCAAACTGTGGTCAGGGCCCCACTGGTAGTGGTAGTCCAGGTTATGTGCTGGTTTGGTCCTGGTTTAGTTCTAGATTAATTCTAGTTTAGTCCTCGTTTAGACCTGAGGGCTGTTTCATAAGCTGGGCTTATTTGGATTATTTAGACTGACCTTACTGACTTGACTTTGTTCGTAGATATTTAGACCTGGTTTAGGTCTAGTTTAGTCCTAGATTAGTCTTTAGTTCTATATTCATACTAGATTAATCCTAGTTTAGTTCTTGTGTAGAGCTGGTTTAGTCTTGGTTTAGTTCTGGATTAGTTCTAGATAAATTTTTGTTTAGAACTAGTTTAATTCTGGTTTAGTCTTGGTTTAGTCCTGGATTAGTCCTAGATTAATTCTTGTTTAGACCTAGTTTAGACCAAGTTTCAACCTGGTTTAGTTCTGGTTAAAATTAAAATAAAATAAAATAAAATAAAAATAAAACCTTGTTTTGTCCAAGTTTAGTACTTCTGTCTTTCTTCAGTACTGCTCATTGGGGTTACTTGGTATGACAAGTTTGAGAATCCCTAATCTATATTATTTTCCAGGATTTTCTTAGTTCAAAGTCAATGGTTCGCATGTCCCTGCCTTAGGCCTATAGAACCCTACTTCAAAAATCTGCAATTAAACATATTCTTGCCTTCTGTACATTTAACTTATATAGGATCTCATCAACATATTCAGAGTCTATAAAAAGTACTGCATATTTCAGAACAGTGTTTCAAAGTGACCTGTTTTAGCTTCCTTCATTTGTTCATTAAGAACAAGTGGGTTATCCCTCAGATACAGCATGTAGAGCTCTATAGATTCTCTGGTCACCTTCATTAGCGCCCTCTTGAGGCACTTCAGGGTCATTACAGAGAAACATATTTGTATTTTTCCCTGATAAACAGAGGCTATAGCTTGTTCATTAGTATGGCTGGTGCTTGTAGATATGACGCTGATAGTCATGGCTTGACTTGTGAGTGGATTTGTGACTATTACGACAAAGTGAATGAAATAAACTCTAGTGTAAAACTCTAGTTAGTGTTAACGGTAAAGAGAACAGTGGTAAAACGATGCATTTCTGAGTGAAGGGGTGAATAAAGTGCAAACGCTGGTCGTCCTCTCACGGCTCCAGACCGGCTGAAACTCCAGGACTGACCAGTAAAATGACGACTGAAGGCGCTTTAGTGAGTCTCAATCACCACAGGTTCATATCCTCCGGCAGACACTCTGAAAGACAAAAGGTTAACACACTTTAGTCCTGGTTTAGTCCTGGTTTAGTCCTGGTTTAGTCCTGGTTTAGTCCTGGTTTAGTCCTAGTTTAGTCCTGGTTTAGTCCTGGTTTAGTCCTGAATTCAGACCTGCTTTAGTCCTGGATTCAGTCCTGGATTCAGTCCTGGATTCAGTCCTGGATTCAGTCCTGGACTCAGTCATGGTTTAGCTCTTTGTGCCCCTGGTTAAGTACTGCTTTAGATCATGTAAACTAATGGCTTCTATAAGGTGTGGCAGCCTCTGCTTGCATGTCAGACACCTACAGTCTGCAGACCTGCTCTCTCTCAGTTTTTATTCTATTTTGTCTCCCTTGTTTTATTGGTAGATTTACCTGTTGCCGAGCCTGATGCCGCTCAGAGCTGTGGTGCCGTCTCTGCTCACGAACAAACGCAGGTTACTGTCTGAAAATGAAACAAAAACTCATTCTAGCTTTTTTGTAGCGTTGTAAATATGAAGATAGAAAGCTGAATTGATGAACAATGCTGAAAGTTTTTGGAGTTTTGTAATGTCCAAATATTAGGCAGACCGTGGTGTACCTTCAGTGTTGCTGATATCTGCAAAGTTCTGGCTCTGGACGATTTTCTCCACAATATCGTCAGCATCGATTCGAGTGTCATTCACCCACGAGGCATGGCTCTCCACGGAGTTCTGCTTCCTTCTAAAACAAGAATTAAAACAGGCAGGATTCAAACTACAGAAGCCTAAGAGAGTTAAAAGTAAAACTACAACAACTTCAGAGGGTCAAAACTTAACTACAGTGGCCTCAGAGGGTCAGAACTCAAACTACAGGAGCCTGAGAGGGTCAGAACTCAAACTACAGGAGGCTGAGAGGGTCAGAACTCAAACTACACCAGCCTCAGCAGGTCAAAACTCAAGCTACAGGAGCCTGAGAGGGTCAGAACTCAAACCTGGCTGGTCTGGTTGGTGGTAGTGCAGGTCTCGGTGGTCGTGGAGGTTTCTCAGGACGTCCCGTTGGAGGCTCAGTTTCATTGGGGGGATCGGAGCTGAAGCCCAGCCCAGAGGCACTGCTCCCTGTGGAGGTGTTCCTGCGGTGGGTGAGGTCTGAGAGGCTGGAGGAGCAGGAGTGTTCAGTGCTGTATCCTAAAAACACACACAGCAAACTCATAGCTCAAACGCATGAAGTGATTTTCCTACTGTTGTCCCAATGCTGTTACAAAAAAAAGGAGATGAGACACAGATTGCTGATGGGTCTCAAAGTGTTACATGACATGAAAAAGCTGTGGCAAGGTCAAGAAAAGCAGATAAAGAGGTAACAATTTACATTACAACAACACTTTCACAAAATCTTATGCTTATTCCTGCTTGGGATCATGGATACTGGAGTCTATTGTAGTAACTATGGGCCTTAGGCGGGGAACACACTGGACAGTGGCCAGTTAGTCTCAGAGATGACACTTTCAAACCAAAGAAAATGGATTTTGTTTTTTGTCCACAGCTCACATTTTACATTAAAACAAAAATATTTATTTCAGCTGCATATGCAACTGACACCTCCGATCAGACACACACTTAGCGTTTGCAATAGTGAAACAAGACGTGTTATGTCTTGATTGCCTTGACTCAATAACTAATCTTCATGAAAATGGTATGCCTCTAAGCTGTGGTCATGCTGCTGCCAATCCCATGTAACCACGACTCATATAACTTGACTACAGCACAACTATTTGATTGACAACTTACTGGGAATTATCATTTTGTGCACAAAGGGGGTTGGCACCTATGAATTTGATCGGACCCATACACAAGTTGGTTTGCCAAGTAATAAGTCAAATTTGACTGATCGAGCTTATGTTGGATTCATTAAGCTCTTGGGGAGCTACTTGGAAAGTGGTTGAGAGCTACAGGTAGCTCCCGAGTTACTGGTTGGAGACCCCTGCTTTAGACTAAGTCACCTTTTAAGCATACTACAGTATTAATGAATATGTAATAAGCAACAATGATTTAAAATAAACAGTCTATAGATACTGAATTAACTCTAATGTTTAAAATTTGAATTAATTACTTAAGAAGAGAACATTAATAACAGTGTTTATAACTCAATGGTGCTTATAATTGTTATTGTTATAATTGTAATGCTTTGTAAATAATCAATTAACAGGTTACTAATCCTTACCTAATACTTGATAATGATAATTTACAGTGTGAGTTATTGTAAAGCAGTGGTGGCTAACATGTTGACTGGAAATTCCATAGAATCACCATAGAATCAATTCAAGTTCTAGCGCGGCGCAAACCCCAGTGAACGGACAGCGGAGTTAGCCAATCAGAAAATGGCGAATGTGACGTTAACAAAGCGACAAGAAAGTAAGCAACGCAAAAACATTTTTTTTTTTTTTAAATAAAAGCTTCTAGTGCTGCAAGCTGCTGTGGTTTTAATGACTCGATATGTTTTTGGTCATTTAAAACGGAATTTACCGGTGAATGAAACAAACTCGGCTCCACAATGCGCCATCTTGATTTTTGTTGTTGCGGACGCTGCTCGCGAAAAAACACGTGACTTAAATAAACAAATCAAAATGCACGGTACGTTTGGAATTTGAATCCAACCACGGACGGACGGCGTGGTGACCAGACTGATATGTCTCTGTATAATAATACAGAGACATATCAGTCTGGATTTTCCAGGCAAGCTAACATGCGCATTCGGCTCTTGCAACTTCACATGAGTTTTATGGCATGGTTTGAGAAAAAAGGCCCACAGATCAGTTCCTAATCGACCTGAATCGTTCAGTGCGGACATGGACTGCTTAAAAGTCCCGCTGACATTGTGTCTTTGCACAGCTGTATATACAAAATTAAAAACACGTGCCGATATGCAGTGACCTGGTGCTGATAGAGAAGATTTTAAGCTTTCTGACATTTTTTGATTCCGGAATCTAGGTACAGGGATCGCGGAGATATCATTTGTTAAAGCTTTAAAAAATTAAGGAGGTTTTAATAAAAGGTGCGCTGCACCTGCATCTAATTAACGTGATGTCGGCAAAACTTTTTCAGATCGTATCTCTAATGTTTTACTCAAAAATGATCAGAAAAGACATATTTACTTACTAATTAAGGACATGTAATTGTGTTAAGGGATGAAGGATGAGAAGGCAGGGGGAGCTTCTCAGCAGTGACCGATAGAAAGCAGGGCGTCAAATGCGAGAGGCTCAGGGGTTGTGCTCGGTGCTTGATGTGTTTCTGTGCTGTACCACAGTAAATTTTTTTGCCTCTTAGTGTCTGAATGGTTAGCCACCCCAGTTCTAAAGTATAAGCTAACAAAGCCTCAGAAGTTGCATCTTTCCCATTGACACTTATGCATGTGAAACGTGCCCAATTAACACCGAACCATTGTGTTTGCAGGACTTCTTTCCGACCTCCGTAATAAATAGACACCATTCTAGTCAAGGAATGTGTTTACACCATCTGTGTGTCCAGCACTCTGGCAAAAAATATGCGAGGAGTCTATTTTTGACTGATGCTGCAGCTCCTGTGCATCAAGTTGAACAGACCCAATTGATCCAGACAGGAAAAGAGAAAAGAGTTGTGGAAGCACACATAGTAGAAGACATGAAGGGGAAGTTCAAAGTGCTTCTGGAACAGAACCATCAGAGAGGTGTATGGTTCCATGGAATAGAGAGAATAGAGAAAGGTTTCGTGGTGGTATGAGACAAGCTACACTCTGAAAACAGTCTGGTTGATAATGATGCATCACTACAACAATATGTAACACTCTCTCTCTAGTGTCATGCGACATGAAACACAGACAACAGCCTGTCCCCACAGGGCTGCCGTACCTGAGATCTTGCTGTGCTGACTGGCGTAGCTGGAGTTCCTAGAGTGGCCCGACTGGAAGGCCTCTGGCTGGCTCTGGTTCGACTCAGATTCGTCCAGAAGACCTGCAAAATAGGTTGCACTTTACTTAGTATCTAGGGCAGGAAGTCGGGGTAGCCTGGTCTCTATCTAATGTTAAAAGAGACATAATGTCACGAAGCTGGATTAGACAGGCTGGAGTATAACACATATATATTTTTTGAAGAATTGCCAACATGAGTGTGGGCTACCCATGTTATTGTACTAAGGTTATTATGCATTGAATTTCATCAAAATCTAGTCTGTTTCTTGTGCTTTAATATCAGTTAAAATTCACCCATTTTATTTTTGCCTTAAGTGCCTTAACTGGGGTGGTGGCTACCATGGCAACACCCCTGAGCTGAGAAAATGAACTTTGCTCTCAGAAATACAGTACATAATCTTCCTGCAGGCCTACAGAACCATAGCAAACCTACTCCTACCATCTATTGGTGTGCCCCTGCCGATCCACAGCCTGTAAGTCTAAACTCAGGTTAAAAGACACACAAATTAATTTATGCACGCACAAATTGCATTATGGACGCACAAAACTTATTATGCACATACAAATCTTAATACGCACACATCTTCATACAGACAGACCGCAATACATGCACAAATCATAATACGCACACACTAGGGATGTAACTGATGCACTGAAGTCACAATTCAATTCACGATTTTATGTTCACAATTACGATTTTTATTTGCAGATTTAGTTGCAGTATAGATGACCAAAAGGATTTTTTTCAACATAGCCTATTTGTGTCTCCTTATCAAACTTAAATTGTTGTACATTTCTTATTAACAGAAATTGAATAAAAAAGTAGATATTAAAACAATGACGTAAAAATAACAAAAATATATAAAATAATTTGTTAGCCACTTTTATTAACACCTTTCTACTCTCCTCCTACAACAGATACACTATAATAGCAAGCAATGCATAGAGAAGCAGCTTATCATGAATCCACACCGCAGTAATGGGCCTAAGTAATATAGGTAATATAATATACAGGTCAAGTCTTGTAAAAATATCAGTGAGGAAAGACACATCCTCAGTAAAGACTCTGATCTCCATGGAAACGCTCCAGGGGGAGGGGCCACTGAAACATCAGATAAACTTTAGGCTGTTGTTAGCTCGCTTATTCTTGTTCCCTTGTGAATGAGGGCGTTGTGTGCACTCCTCTGTCTGTGCGAGAGTTGAGGGAGCGCTCTTCCAAGCCGCACTAAGTAATTAAGCTCTTGTTCAGTCTTTTCACATTTCCAGCACGTTGGGCTAATTATTTTACAAATCCTGTAAACTAAAAGTTTATATAAATTTATGTTTCTCTTCTGTAAAATGGTCAGGTAATGATGTCTAGCGCAAAATATGTGAGGCAGATTACACACCATTATACTTTTTGACCTGCATGCAGTTTTAAAAGGGACATCGCGATTGATTTTTTTCCCGCACCGATTCATAATTTCTCTCTTATGCAGAGATTTTTAGCCAATTTATGAAGGATCGTTACATCCCTAGCACACACAAATCAAATTAATCACGCACAAATTGTATTACGCACACACAAATCCTATTAAACACAGAAAACTATTATGCACACACAAATCATAATCATGCACAGAACTTATCCGCACACATCTTAACAGACAAATCTATTTACACACACAAATCACTTTGCTACGATAATAGCCCCATACCTATCACAATATGTTATCAGAAGATTAAACTGTTGTTCTCAAATACAAGAAAAAAAAACCTTTCTACTTGTACTACTTTCTGTCTAGTTATGGTAAAATATCTGTTTACCTGAGCTGACGATGGAGGGCCGTGGCTTGGCGCTGCGTCCCAGAGAAACCCCCCCGGAGCTGGGCAGAGGTTCAGCTGTCCCCTCCCCTTTACAGTCCATCTGGAGCGCCGGCTCTCGTCCCGGGACAGAGATGGACTTGGCCGAGCTGGGCGCCCTGAAACACAGAAACAACACCTCATTGTTATCTGTTTGGGTTGGCTCTGATGGGGAGACTGCAGCGGAGAGAGTGAGTCACTGATTGGAGAGATATTTGGGGTTACAGAGTGTTATCGCTGCAGGCCGAAGGGATTGTCAAACATTTTAGATTGAGATGTGAAAAATCTGGAGCCAGACCAACGCAAACAGGAGAAAAATGCAGGGTTTTTTCAAAAGCATAGAATGCAAAAGCACAAGGGAGCACATAGAAGACAAATCTTGAAAACAAAACAAAAAGGAGAAGCCAAAAGAGCTGAAAACAGATGTCTACTAGGACTACTACAACTATTATGGTATGGTACGAAACTTACTGTGCACAATAAGGAGTACTTACGTTTTAAAACAAGGATCTCCAGAAAGTAGTGTCATCCCAATAATCACCTGTAAAAACATACAAATAAACATTATATATATATATATATATATATATATAATTTTTTTTTTTATGAGGTCTCAGAGCCTCGTGTATTCAGTATTCATGACCTTTATTATACTGCTATTGACTGAATAATTAGTTTTCTTCAAATACAAGGGGAAAATGTGGTATATATGTAGTAGTGCATCTTTAAATCAGACTAGAATAATTGTTGTTGGATAAATTAGCCAGATAAAAATGCTAGATCAGCAGAAACAAGATGAATTTGTCAGATGGCAAATGACTATAGTCTTGCCTTGAGAATAGAGTTGTCCTGCCGTGTGTTTTTAGTGTCGTATCCCTCGAGTAAACAGCAGCGAACGGTGGAGCCAGAGCCGGCAAACTCAGCCATGTTCAGATCTGCAAAACCCAGCTGAGAGGAAAAATACAAACATGTCAGTAATCATGAGTCATTTTGGAAGTCTAGTAGGTAGGAATGTCCTGATCAACTTTTTTATGGGCTCCCAATCCAATACCTATTATTTAATTTGGCCAATCGAGCCCTGATCAATATTTTTTGCATTTTGTAATAACACCTAACATATTACATAGCTATGTTCTTAATAATAAATGTCGGTACAAAACAGCAGCAGTGTGCATTACTCTCACATTAACATAAATCTTTTAGTTTAAGCCCACTCTGCTTCCAAAGGCCAGGTCTATTATAATTTATACACACCTTACAAAGCCTTGTTTAAAGATGTTAAGCTCCAGAGCATAAGGCACATCTCTAAAGTAACTTCATTACACTACATTGTTCATTTTTGACAAACTGCTGCCACATCTTAAATTAAGGCATTTATTTTATTGCTGTTTTTAGCCTTTGCAGAGTCTCCAGAGCCAGTATTTAAAAGGTACTGTAAGCAGAATGTGCTCGTACTGGTTTGAAAACGGGACTGCAGTCTAAATCAGAGACTGAGCTAGAGATAATTACTGTCTGCCAGACAAGGTAGAAAAAATTCTGTCATGAACTATTTTTGTCCATCATTGTATAAGTGCATGTTAATATTAATATAGGCTTATAATGATAAATATGCAATACAATTTTATTACTAAGAATACTAGATATGCATATGCCAAAACAATACTTTAACTCCTTTACTGTTCTTTTAATTAATGAATGTGTCCTGAATTGTCTAAAATACAGCAGCCTATTGGAGGCTTGTGCTCCACAACTAGTCACTTACGCCGGATTTCCACTGCATGCATATCTGCTGCACTGTGGGCTGCTGCCGAACGAGGGCGCAGACCCTTGCCTACTGGATACGTCTCCACTCCACCACACTGGGCTGCAGAGCCCTGAGCAGCTCGGGAAGAGCATGCGCAGAAGGTACGAGTTTGTGCCCAAAAAGCAATTAATAAAGTCCAAAACTACAATTTATTGAGAAGCAGAAAGACAGACAACAACAGTTTAAAATGAGATCGCTTTGGAGTTTCTTCTAACGGGGAAGTAGCTGGGAACTAAAAAGCTATATGAGTGCAATAAATATTAAATTGTGTCTGATATTGTTTCTGTAGTAAGTAAACAGCCTACTAAGACGGACTATCTAAAAGATAATATGAGAAATAATGATTAAATGTAAATATTCTAATCAGACATGTTCGTACAGAGTTACATTACTTTTAACTCAGGATGTTGTGCACATTCAGTTTCCTATTTGGTGCGATCTGAGCTGTGGAGGTTGATCTGAACAGAGTCCGCTGTCGAATGACGTCAAAAAAAAAATAGACTGGCTGCATATCTCCGGCGCAGGGTGGAGCATGGCTGGACCGGCGCAGCGCTGCGACAGCTGTGGAAACGCTCTCTTTCACTAGAACGGCTGTGTATTTACTAGGGAGTGTGTGGTGCAGTGCAGCGGAGCCGCATGCAGTGGAAACTGGAGGTTAGAAGCAGCAGAACAACGCAGCTCCCCCTTCTGACGCAGCCTGGTGAGCACTGAATATGCCTAAATACAAACTTTACATACTTTTTCTTTAAGAGCTGCAGGGTACACTGCCTCAGACCAGTGGCAGCTGTACGCACTGTGCATGGCCTAACTTTAGATGTTCCCCGTTAAATTCCCATAGCGCGCAGAGCCCTAGCGGCGTGTGTATTTGCCAACGTGTGTGGAACACCTGCTTATAGCCAGGACACGGTAAAACTGATGAACTGTGTCCAGGGGTGCCGCCAGGTATTCTGGGCCCCCTGAAAAGATTTTACATTGGGCCCCCCACCAACATATTTTCTAGACCAGGTTTAACGTAGCCTATTTAAACACTCATTTACCTTTAAAAATGTCTTGGATAGACGTTTTACAGCAGGGCAACATTAAATAACATTCATACTTTGCTATAAGACCAAATAAATAGCTGCCTCTAAAAAAAGGGAAAATATTTAAAGTGGTTGTAATTGACTTTAATCATAAAAGCAAAACAGTTAAAACATTACATTTTTCTATACAATAGACACACTATAACAGAATTATATTTGTATTAAAAATTATTATTCTAAACTGTTCACACTAGGTACCACCTCAGACAATAGAAGAACCAAAAAGTACCACTTTAAATGAGCATTATTAAAAAATGGGCTAAACTGAGTGTAAACATGGACAAAACTAGGACTAAACCAGCTCTAAGCAAGGTCTGTGCCAAGTCTAAAACCAGGACTAAAACAAGCCCGAACTAGGACTAAACCAGGAATAAATCTGCTCTATAACCAGGACTAAAACAGGAATAACCGAGGTCTATAACAGGACTTAAGCAGCAGTCTAAACTACTGGATCAAACAAGAGATATCAACCACAATTTTCAATTGGCTCTTTTTAAGTGTCAATTACAAAAGTGGCTACTAGTCAGGTTTGACAGCACCATAGCAGGCTGAACAAACTGACAGAAGTTGCAATGGATTGTTACATGAGGAAAACGTATAACTAAAAAAGCCAATGTTTACAGGATATACAATTTAATACACTCGCTGTATGGCTGTGAGTCTATGGACTATTTATTTTTCTTTGAGTGAATCACCCCTTAACCAGACAGCTATGGGAAAATGCGTCATGAGGAGCACTGAGGAGTAAACAGAGACTAGCGGTGAGTCATGTCAGTTGTATTGTCTTTGCCTATGTTTTATTGGTCAGGCCTAGTAGAAATGTCGTGGTGGCTATTGCCTCCTTTAGTGATGATAGTAGCAGGTGTGTGAAGTGTAGTTTGTTTTTAGTTTTGGAGGCCAGGTTAGAGCAGTTAGAAGTGCAGCTCCGCACAGTGAAGGCTGCGGCTAGGCCAGCTAGCCAGGTAGTAGGAATGGGGGTATCAATTCTTTAATATTGATACTTTGATACCCGCTAGTCGATATTTTTTACTCGATACAACTGTCCTAATACAAAATGCACAATTTCTTTCCACTTCTGGGAGTTTATGCTTCTTCTTGTTCTTCTTGGTTTCTGGCAGACTAGGCACTTTCAGTGCATTGCTGTCCCCCACTGGTTAGGGAGTTTAATTCATGTGGTGAAAACCAGCCCAGGTGTATTTTAGAAGGTTTTACGTGTCACCTGATCATAGCAGCCTATCAGATGTCAGAGCCGGCGGCTCACTGCGCAGCCTCAGTCAGGCACTGCATCCTCCCTCCATTGCTCAGAGTGAGTTTAGCGCATGGATGTCTAATAATACATCCATGGTTTAGCGGTGCCACGGGAGCATACAGTGGGGCAAAAAAATATTTAGTCAGCCAACAATTGTGCAAGTTCTCCCACTTAAAAAGATGAGAGAGGCCTGTAATTTTCATCATAGGTATACCTCAACTATGAGAGACAAAATGAGAAAAAAAAATCCAGAAAATCACATTGTCTGATTTTTAAAGTATTTATTTGCAAATTATGGTGGAAAGTAAGTATTTGGTCAATAACAAAAGTTCATCTCAATACTTTGTTATATACCCTTTGTTGGCAATGACAGAGGTCAAATGTTTTCTGTAAGTCTTCACAAGGTTTTCACAAACTGTTGCTGGTATTTTGGCCCATTCCTCCATGCAGATCTCCTCTAGAGCAGTGATGTTTTGGGGCTGTCGCTGGGCAACACGGACTTTCAACTCCCTCCAAAGATTTTCTATGGGGTTGAGATCTGGAGACTGGCTAGGCCACTCCAGGACCTTGAAATGCTTCTTACGAAGCCACTCCTTCGTTACCCGGGCAGTGTGTTTGGGATCATTGTCCTGCTGAAAGACCCAGCCACGTTTCATCTTCAATGCCCTTGCTGATGGAAGGAGGTTTTCACTCAAAATCTGACGTTACATGGCCCCATTCATTCTTTCCTTTACACGGATCAGTCGTCCTGGTCCCTTTGCTGAAAAACAGCCCCAAAGCATGATGTTCCCACCCCCATGCTTTACAGTAGGTATGGTGTTCTTTGGATGCAACTCAGCATTCTTTCTCCTCCAAACACGACGAGTAGAGTTTTTACCAAAAAGTTCTATTTTGGTTTCATCTGACCATATGACATTCTCCCAATCCTCTTCTGGATCATCCAAATGCTCTCTAGCAAACTTCAGACGGGCCTGCACATGTACTGGCTTTAGCAGGGGGACACGTCTGGCACTGCAGGATTTGAGTCCCTGGCGGCGTAGTGTGTTACTGATGGTAGCCTTTGTTACTTTGGTCCCAGCTCTCTGCAGGTCATTCACTAGGTCCCCCGTGTGGTTCTGGGATTTTTGCTCATTGTTCTTGTGATCATTTTGACCCCACGGGTTGAGATCTTGCGGGGAGCCCCAGATCGAGGGAGATTATCAGTGGTCTTGTATGTCTTCCATTTCCTAATAATTGCTCCCACAGTTGATTTCTTCACACCAAGCTGCTTACCTATTGCAGATTCAGTCTTCCCAGCCTGGTGCAGGTCTACAATTTTGTTTGTGGTGTCCTTTGACAGCTCTTTGGTCTTGGCCATAGTGGAGTTTGGAGTGTGACTGTTTGAGGTTGTGGACAGGTGTCTTTTATATAGATAACCAGTTCAAACAGGTGCCATTAATACAGGTAACGAGTGGAGGACAGAGGAGCCTCTTACAGAAGAAGTTACAGGTCTGTGAGAGACAGAAATCTTGCTTGTTTGTAGGTGACCAAATACTTATTTTCCACCATAATTTGCAAATAAATTCTTTAAAAATCAGACAATGCGATTTTCTGGATTTTTTTTTCTAATTTTGTCTCTCATAGTTGAGGTATACCTATGATGAAAATTACAGGCCTCTCTCATATTTTTAAGTGGGAGAACTTGCACAATTGGTCGCTGACTAAATACTTTTTTGCCTCACTGTAGATGGCCGAGAATGAAAACGAAGCATAGTGTGGTGCTATTTTTCACCCACGACGAAAGGTAACGCTATGTGCTCCGTCTGCAATAAAGTGGTGCCACATAGCAGCAACACTAGCAACCTCTTTAAGCACTTAAAGACTACGCACCCTAACAAGAGGCTGTAAAACACCACGAAGACAACCAGCAAGCACAACCTGTTGTCCGTCAAAAAACACTGCAGGAAAGTTTTATGAAAGGCAAAGAATATCCAGGTACAGGTGACATTTGTAGTGTGTTCTAAGTGATTACACATTGAACGAACAGACACAATATAAAACTACCCCATATAAACAACCGAGCTACGTAAATCTTGGCTGAAGTTCACCACTCATGTCATTTTTTAGACAAACGTAAAGGTATTATGGTTGTAGCCTACTATAGCCCAAGTATAAAAAAAATACTGACCCACAGTTTTGTTTCTACAATTAATAGAAGTAAAACTTCTGTATCATGCTAGAGATAATACACTTTTTGATGAATGAAATATATTTGGCAGGCTTGCAATCTGGAGACAACTCTTGTAGCTGTACTGCACACAGCAGACAATATATCTGCACTCCTCACAAAATTATCTAATGACTAGGGCATTACAAACAAGATCCATGCTGTTGTTACAGACAATTGAGCCAATATGGTCTCAGCTGTGAGGAAAAGCCACTGGAAACATAGTCCATGTTTTTCACACACCCTCAACTTGGTTGTTAAGGATGCCATTAAGGCAGACACAGGTCTGGACTCCATCCTGGAGAAATGTGGTGTGATTGTTAAGTTCTTCCACCAGAGTACAAAAGCATCAGAGAAGCTGAAAGAAATACAATGTCAGCTGCAGTTGCTCGAACACAGGCTAATTCAAGCAGTAGAGACAAGATGGAATTCAGTGTTTTATATGCTGGAAAGATTGTATGAACAAAAGCAGGCAGTTGTAACAATACTTTGTCTAGTGGGGAAACACACATTGTGCTCGACTGATGAAGAATGGTCACAGATAAGCCAAGCGATTGAAGCCCTCAAGCCCTTTGAGGAGGCCACAAGGGAAGTTTCAGGTGAACAGTATGTAACCGTTTCAAAAGTCATACCTCTGGTCTGTCTCCTCTTAAAAGCAACAACATCTGCTGGGGAGAAGGGGAGAGCCCTGGCATCACTGCAAGCGTCGCTTTCAGAACATTGAGCACAACCATACTCTTGCAGCCAGCACCTTTCTAGATACAAGGTTCAAAAACATTGTCTTTAGTGATGCTGGAAGCGTTGAAACAATAAAATCAAGACTCATTAATGAGATGCAAATGCTGGCCAGTTGTAATGGACAAGCAACAAGCAGCGGACCCCCTGTTTCTCCAACAACTGCCACTGCCTCTCTGGAAACTACCTTGCCAATGACACCAGCAAACACTGAAGGCAACAGTGGGAACTGTTCAGCATCACCGGGGTTAACAGGGTTATGGCAGGAGTATGATAGGCGTGTGCTGGCTTCTCAGGAAAAACGGAGCGCAAACACAAATGCGTACATTGAGATGCGCATTCATGGAGGAAAAAGTAATCTCAAGGAGTGAGGACCCTTTGCTGTGGTGCAAAAGTAATGAGGCAGTGTTCCCATTGCTCAGTAAAGTGGCAAAAAATATCTTGGAACAGTTGCAACCTCAGTCCCTGCTGAGAGACTGTTTTCCAAGGCAGGAGAGACAATTAGTCAGCGGCGAAATCGGCTTAAACCTAAAAATGTGAACATGTTGCTTTTCCTAAACACCAATCTAAAACAGGAATGAACTGTTATGTTATCTAGCTGCTTATATTCATTTTGTTGGGGATGATAATGAAACTGCTAGCTTTGGGGATGATGTTGTATAATCTTGTTTTACTGGTTTAATGCATTTTCTTGAGCATTGTTTTGGACATAAAGTTCAGGAAATGTTATTAATTTTATATTCATTTGAAGTGAAATTATCTTTAATATAATTTAAAAGGATTTATGTTTATTTTATTTTTCATTTAATGTACACATTATTTATTATTTTATTACATTTCTTTCATTTCAACCAACAGCATTTCTGTCATGTATTTATGTCCATAAGTTTTATTGCTCTTGCAATAAAGTTAATGAATACTGTTCAATTGTGTAATTTTCCTTTAAGGGGCAAAAAGTATCGGTATTGATATCGATGAAAAAGTACCATAAAATAATGATATTGTATCGAATGTAAAAAATGCTGGTATCGCCCATCCCTACCAGGTAGCTACAGGGACTGCGGACCGCGCTAGCAGTGGCAGGAGCGCTAGCCAGACTAGCCCCCCAGCGCCTCACCTGCAGCCAGGGGAAAAGCAGGACGGCTTTGTAACAGTAAGAAGGAAGCATAGCGCTAAACGCAAACACTTAAACCACCCAAAATTTCATGTCTGGAATAGGTTTTCTCCCCTCAGCGACACACCCGCTGAACCATCGACTCTGGTGATTGGAAGCTTGATAGTTAGAGACGTGAAGCTGCCAGCGGCTACGGTTAGGTGTTTTCCGGGGGCCAGAGTGGGTGACATCGAAGGAAACCTTGGGCTTTTAGCCCAGAGTAGGACCAGGTTCCATCAAATCGTGATTCACGTTGGCGGTAACGACGCCCGGCGGAGACAATCAGAGGTGCTCAAATTGAACGTAGGGTGGGTGTGCAAACTTGCTAAGTCGATGACGGACACTAATTTTCTCTGGTCCCCTGCCGGATTTGACCAACGATGAAATGTACAGCCGCTTTTCATCATTCAACTGCTGGTTAGCTAGATGGTGCCCAGAAAACGGCATAGGCTTTACTGATAATTGGCGAGCGTTTTGGGGAAAGCCCGGTCTCTTACGGAGAGACGGCATTCATCCCATGTTGGATGGAGCCGCACTGCTGTCTAGAAATATGGCTGATAGCATTAGTTGTCCAACCTGATGAGCCAAAGGTGGGACCCGGGCATAGAGCAGTAGTTTAGAACACTTCTCTGAGCTTCCTTATGAGCTGGTACAAACCCAGTATAAAGGTATTTTAGCAGAGCAAATAGAGACTGTGTCTGTCCCCCGCCTAAACACTAACTCCAACAGCAAAAGACAAATAAGAGGAGTGAGAGCCACAAATTTAATAAAAATAACTTCTTGTAGACCTATTAATAATATTAATAATAATCAAAACAATGACATAATTAAATGTGAATTACTAAACATTAGGTCTATTTCCTCTAAATCCCTGTTAGTTAATGAATTAATTAATGATAATAAACTTAACCTACTGGCCTTAACAGAAACCTGGCTACAACAGGATGATTATGTGAGACTTAATGAAGCTACTCCCCCAAGTCATGTAAACTTTCAGACAGCAAGGAGCACAGGCGGAGGTGGAGGAGTGGCAGTAATATCACAGTCTAGTTTACTTCTTAGCACCAAATCTAAACACACATATAATTCCTTTGAAAGCATCATACTGACTATAAATCACCCAAACTGTAAGAAACAAAAACCAGTTATGTTTATAATCATCTACCGGCCTCCTGGTCCCTATTCCGAATTTTTAATTGCGTTCTCTGACTTTCTATCCAGTATAGTGTTAGACACGGATAAGATTATAATAGTAGGGGATTTTAATATTCATGTTGATGACAGCAGCGACTGTCTAGGTAATGTATTTGCAGCCTTATTAGACAGCATAGGTTTTACTCAAAACATAAATGAACACACTCATTGTCACAAGCACACCCTGGACCTTGTTTTAACCTATGGTATAGAGATTAGTGAGCTCACTGTCCTCCCTCATAACCCCATACTCTCAGATCACTTTCTAATTACCTTTCAGTTTATACTCAAAGACTTTACTGTTCCAATGAACAAAACCCAGATTAGAAGAACATTATCTGACCAATCTGTGTCAAAGTTTAAACACATAATAAAGCCAATATTTAGTACAATGATGAGTGAGTATGTTGAGAACAGCTCCCATAGCTTGAGTACTAGTAAAAGTGATCAGTTTGTTGACAGCGCCATGCAATCTTTAAAGACAGCTCTAGATAATGTAGCTCCAGTAAAACAAAAGGTTGTTAGGCCAAATCGAGTAGCACCATGGTTTAATGCTGAAACACGTTCCCTTAAACAAGCGACCTGTAAATTAGAAAGGCTATGGCGTCACTCCAGCTCAGAGCAGTCTCTGAATGCCTGGAAATATAGTCTTTTAAATTATAAAAAATCTCTGTGTGAGGCCAAAACCAGATACTATTCAACTTTAATAGAAGAAAACAGGAACAACCCTAGGTTTGTGTTCAGCACTGTAGCCAGGCTGACCACCAGTCACAACTCAGTAGAACCCTGTATCCCTGTTACTCTCAGCTGTGAAAACTCTTACATTTTTTAACAACAAAATCACAAGTATTAGAGACAAATTAAATGAAATTCTCCCTACAATCAGCTCAGAGCAAGCCAAAGCTGTAAAAATGGAGGCCACTATAAAACCAACTGTAACGTTAGACTGCTTCATCGCTGTAGACCAAGCTGAGATAACATCAGTCATTATGTCCTCCAAAACCTCAACTTGACTTTTAGACCCGCAAAATAAAATCACCAAACTAACGCTGCTATGGTCTAACGCAGTTTTATCATTCAAACAAGGGTTTTAGCATTTGTGTGTTAATTAACTAATCACTGAGCGCGGATCCGGGATATTGTTGTGTCAATTAACTAAAGCCGTCACCCGGCGCACTTTATTTCAGCGGATATAAAGCACACAGCAAGTTAAATTACGTGATACTCAAAAACAAACAACACAACTGCCCATTTTAGCACAGTCTTAATTTATTGTACACCTATTAAGGCACTTTGACGTAAACTTTTAAAAACTCTTAATAAAAGCATTTAGTAATCCATTTATTAAAGGCTCTTTTAAAAACTCTTTTAATAAAAGCATTATTCCTTTTCTCGTGGCGCTCACGGTCCTCCATACATATGTGGGTCATTTTTATGAGCTATAAAAATAAATATTCTGCTCATAGTACCTTTAAGCTGTGCAAGGTGCTAGCAGTAGCACAACACAGTAAAAAGTTGCAGCTTTTCTGCTGAAGTTCATTATATGATGGGGCCTCTTTTTGACATTGTCCAAAATTTAAAACAAATTAATTTCAACTAGCCCTACTACAGGTATGCTTGGTCACACTGTGGTTGTTTGTGGTTTGGTTTGCATCAGATGTAAAACACAAGAGTGGCCCAATCACGTAACTTAATCTGATCTAATCCTGTCATTTAAAAAGTATTTGCTCAATAGTGGGACATCCCGACTAGTAGAGGCAGAGGTTTGAGGAACTGAGCATTTTGAAGTCTCAGAAACTCCGCGCCTGTAAATACAGGATTACTCAAATAGGCATGAATGAAACAAACTCAACTCCTGGTTACAAACAACATCATAACATGGTAAAAAAGATCAGCATAATCCCCTTTAAGTAAACCTTACATTTCAGTAATAAAAAGTACAGTACTTTCACTGGAGTGCAGATCTGAAGTACTTCTCCCACCTATGTCTGGAGGTGACTGAACAGTTTTCCTTAAATAATAAAAGCAGTCATTGTTCATGTTATGTCCCCCTCAGGCCTATTGTTAGTCTTGTATAAGTGGGTCAGGGAGTATTTCGGGCCTCACTTCTTCCCCAGTGGAGCAAACCTTTGTAGTAAACTGTTGTTTTAAATTAACACCAGCCACAGCAGCCCATTGAAGTGTTTCCCTTTTCTCAGGCACTGGCTGTTTTCTTAGGTGTGGAGCATGAGGAAGACGGTTAAATTTAGACGAAAGGAAAACCTAAATGAGGAAACAGTCCAGTGGGCAGCGGATGGGAAAGTTACCGTTATGGTCCCGGATGTTTTTAAGATTTTAACGATTGTCTTTGGAGGTCACAGTACACTCACGCTAATTAAGACAAACTGAATCTGAAAATAGGGAAGAGAATGGTATTTATATAGCGCTTTAACTACCGTATTTTCCACACTATAAGGCGCACCTAAAAGCCTTTAATTTTCTCAAAAACCGACAGTGCGCCTTATAATCCGATGCGCCTTATATATGGATCAATGTTGGTTAATTATGGCTACCATATTCAGGGGGCGTCGCCAAAGTGACAGCGGTGAAAACGATTTCCAGTCCCAGCTGTTCATGTGTGCCATAGGCGTGTTTATGGATCCTGCCGCAAAAGAACAAGGAGGCGCGGCCTTTGCTCCATCTCAGTAGAAGAGTTGTGACATTGAGGGGACAGAAAACTGAGCGCTCAAACGCTGTTCATGTAGCTTTGAACTGTGACAAATGGAGTTGGAAATACATTGTTTTCAACGAGGGCGGCGCAAATAAGAGCTACCGGTACATACGGTACCATATTGTGAATGCACTAACTTGTTTTGGGAGTGAACGGAGTTGTAAGAACGCTGGTTTGTATTAGATTAATAAAGTTTGACTGACTGACTTATCTGACTGTTTTATTGACATTCCCTTTAGCGCAGCACCATCTAGTGGATGCGCCTTATAATGCGGTGCGCCCTATATATGAAAACAGTTTTAAAATAGGCCATTCATTGAAGGTGCGCCTTATAATCCGATGCGCCTTATAGTGCGGAAAATACGGTATGACACAAGTCACCCAATGCGCTTTACACACAGTAGGGAAGGGGTATTTCATTCACTCCATACTCGGTGGTGGTAAGCTACGTTTTTGTAGCCACAGTTTCCCCTGGGGTAGACTGACAGAAGCGCGGCCACACATCTGCGCCAATGGACCCTCCAACCACCACCAACCACTCACTCACATTCACACTATATACAAAATGTACTACAACTCCTACTATCAGTAATGCTACTGCTGCTTCTAGTACTACGATGCTAATACTGCTACTACCATTTCACTACAGGTACAACTGCTAATACTACTAGGACTACTGCTACCATCACTGATTCTACTGCAGGTGCTACTACTACTAGGACTACCACTACCATCACTGATTCTACTGCAGGTACTACTACCACTACTACTACTAGTCAAAACTAAAACTACAGCAGCCTCAAAGGGTCAAATATAAATAACTGCCCAAGTCTTTCATTTTAATTTGGTATTTTAAACATTTTGTCTTGGATTAAAGGGCTACAGTATACATCATGCATCCTGTGGACCTCCATAAGCTCACCTCCACTCCCCTGTCTGGATGAATCCTTACAGAGGTGATCTATGATCCTATAGATGAGCTAATGAACTAACAGTCCTAGACACATATTGCATGTTCAGTCCTGGGAGAGGATCTCTCCTTCAATATGGGCTCCATAAGGTTTCTTCTTTTTTTCCCCAAAGCTGTTTTTTTTTTTTTACGAGTTTTTCTTTACCGAGAAGGAGGGTCTAAGGACAGGAGTGTCCTGGGTCTGTTTAGTTTAGTGTAGTTATTGTTTGTGTGGATTGTGTGTTAAGTCTGATTGCTGTGTTTATGTTTGTTTAACTGTTTATGAAGCCCCTTGAGGTGACTTTTGTTGTGTTACTGGGCTATACAAATAAAACTGAATTGAATTGAATAATATAAGAACAATTTAATCAATTACCCTAATAACTTGAAAACTTGAGTCTTAATTTTCAGGTTCTTAAAAACCTCTGTACAAGAGGTAAGGAGGTCTAGATGATAATGGAGAAAGCGCTATGAACTCTGTAAAGTCTAAGAATGTTGATGAATTCCAGGAAGGTTGGAGATGATTATCAGTGAAATGTTAATATTTACAAAAGCCAACACATTAGTGTTGGACTCATTTATCACAGTACGTCTCAGACATAAAAGCTTAAAACACATCTTACTCCTCCATGAGTTTGGACTTGGATTTCACAAATGACAAAATACTGAATCAGGATCCAAAAGTGAGTGGATTGTTTTGGGTCACCAACATATAATAATATCATTAAATATCAGTAATATGTGCAAGTCACTGTTTAATTCATGAAAAATATCTATCATAAATAATGGTCATAAACAACAGTATGCCAAGAATCCTTATAAGAAAACAAAAATAGAACAAAACAATGTTTACGAAAATTACCAAAAGATTATTAAAGGCAAGACATAAGATACAGTACAAACTGTTTTTTTGTTTTTGCAACATTACCATAATTGCTATGGTCATAATATATTGTATTTTAATGTATTGTAAACAAGAATTGTCCAAGGATATTAACTGTGCTGCATCCATACAAAATGCCCTGGTTAAGTCTTGGTTTTGTCCGACTTTAGCCCAGGTCTGGTCCAAAATTTCATCCTTGTTTACTAATACACATACATAGATGGTAAAAAGCTTTGCTATGTTGTTTTGCATAACTTAAACCGATCACATATGCCCCCATAGACTACATGTAATCCACAGGGAATCTATGTTGTGCTTTTGTCTGTTTTAGACCTGGTCCAGTACTGGTAATATTGATCAATTAATGAAACTTTTCCAGTGTCAAAGTGAGTAATCAGGTGGTATAGGTCATAACATTTTGTAATATTCAAGATCATTTCAGTATTGTATATAGTGTGAAAGGGCTGTACCAAAAATCTAATTTAATGAATGGCGATTAAGCACAGAGTTGATCCCAATGATAAAGCATTTTTTAGTCTACCAGCTAATCCAGCAGCAGTTAACAGACAGGCTGAAGAGCGCATGCATGTTTATGGTTACTGCCCACCTGTTGGAGCAGTGAACACAGAGTAGAGGAATATTCATCTTAAAAGTTACTACTCATTTAAATACAAAGAGAGCATGAAAAACAAGCAATGACTGCAGCAACTCTGTCTGCAGCAACAGCGCTAGCAATAAAACTAATGATAGCATTTGCTGTGCTGTACAAAAATAGCAGTCCAGACAATCTTTTTTGCTGCAATTACTCTAAATGACAAAAGGGCAAAACAGTCCATATATATTTCAAGCCTCATAACACAGCCACCCGTGCCTAGAAAATGGGGCATGCACACTGCGGTGTGCAGTAAAGCCAAAGGACTGCACAGACAAAGTGCATCATGTGATGCAATTCTCCATCTTGCCACTTGAAAAGACTTTAATCTGAACAGCGTGGCGTTTAAGGTGTTTTATCTATTACTAACCTGACAGAATAAGAGAACTAGCTCCAGGCTGTGTGAGGAGAGACAAGACTGTTCTGTTAGCAGCAGACTGGTATTTTCCCTGCACATCTTTGCATTAATATTTCACGTTTTTATAATTTAAAATAATGTATATGTAGGGAAAATGTATTTTTTTGGGCTGTTATTTTGACTTTGCAGAGAAAGCTTGGATAAGGTGTCTGACTCCCCATGCTGGCAACAGTGGCAAGGCATAAAATGGCTAATTAGTGTGGCTATTAGCAACATGACACTAACAGAAGGATAAATGAGCCGACTGCTTCGACAGCCAATTTAAGCACTAAAATGATCAGAATATGTCCAGTGACGTGTATGGGCTTTAGAAAAACACAGGAGCACTTCCTGGTTTCACATGTCTACTTAGAGCCCTGAGACAGAACACTTTCAGATCTTGAGAAAGAGATGCCCTCAGAATACAGAATTACTCCAACATGTGTGAATGAAACTGTCGCTGTATTGGTAACTGTGCTGCTGCCACTTGCCAGGACACTCTTATAAGAGATTTTTATTCTCAATAGAGTTTTTAAATCCGGATTAAATAAAAGTTTGAAAATACTACAGGTATGCTTTTGAGGAGATAACAACATTTTAACATGGTTATAATAGGGGTTTAGAATAGTGATTTAGAATAGTGGCCCTTTAATTAAATTCCTCCCTTTTCTATTATAGTAACATCTCAATCTAAGGATAAATGATATAAAATAAGCCATGTTTTTTTACCTAGCCTTACAGTGTGACTTCTTTAATGTCTCACAGCTGGACTCTTGACCCTAGCCCTAGTTTATGGAGTTTGAGAGCGGATCTTACCTTGGAGTAGGCCTTGCCTCCTTTCAGTTCCTGTGGGAAAAACAGGAAAACTGTTATGAAGCAGTGGATTATTACACGTCTATTACAGTCTTGGAAATTACAGGGCAGAGGTCAGAGGATTTACTTATGGTTCAGAAATATCCAGGAAACACTGAGTGGGAGTGGTTCCAAACTACAGCTCTGTCAATCTACTGTGGTCATGTTATATGCTATAATATATGTTTTTCTTTCCTCTTTGGTATTTAACAACTTATTTAGATCAGAAACATCATGCAGTTGGAATATTTGTAAAGCATTCAATACTATAGCTCGTAACATTTTATTTAGCAAATTAGAATGATACGGTATCAGGGGTATAGTTTTACAGTGGATGAAGAGTTCTCTCAATGATAGGAAGCAGTTTGTAAGGTTAGGGGATTATAGTTCCTAATGTTTGAGCATTACCTGTGGGGTCCCACAAGGGGTCAGTATTGGGACCTAAGCTGTTTATTCTTTATATTGATAATTTATGCTGAGTATCAGTATAAGTATAAGTTAGTACTTTTAAAACCCATCTTGTTTGCTGATGACACAAATCTGTTCTGCTCTGGCACTGGCCTGCAAAAATAAATTCTTGATGTCACAGCTGAATTTAATAAAATTAAATTATTATCTAACCCTTACAGTAAATAAATTATCTCTGAATATAAACAAAACAAATGTATTTTGTGAAACAGGACTACCGATACAGAAATTCATGTTACATTGGATGGCATTATTATTTATAGTTATAGTGGACAGTCATATCAGTTGGAAATCTCACATTAAAACACATACAAAAAAAAGTTTCAAAAAGTATTTCAGTAACAAAGAACACAGATTTTACATCACAGAGCGCTGCATATCCTTTATTGTTCTCTTGTATTACCATATCTTACATACTGCACCAAAGTCTGGGGAAATAACTATAAAACAAGTTTGGAATCATTGGTCACACACAAGAGGGCAATACGTTATGTTCAAAAGGCTAGATATCGGGATCATACCAACTCTCTATTTCTCAGTTCAAACTACTTAAATTCTCAGATCTAGTTGCTTTTCTTACTGCACAATTATTATGTAAAGGCCAAAAATAATTTATTGCCGGACAATATTTAAAAACTTTACATTGGAAAGGAAGAAACTTATAATCTAATGCTGCATACACAACAAATGCAAATTGCGCGTCAAATTCCTGTCATTCACGTCTAGTTGGGCACTTGAACATCTTGAAATCAAATTGGCTCTATATGCGCGTCTAAGGGCGCACTCACACTAGGGCCATTTGAACCGTGCTGTGGCCAGGTACGATTGTGTAGGTGTAGGAGTCCCCCGCCGGCCCGCACTCACATCTGCACAAATGGTCCTTGCCTACGGCCCTGTTACGTCATCAGCTCTGAGAACGACATGCTGCTATGGCATCGTAGCACGCTGTTTGTTTACAAGTGGATCGAGCCGCTAACACTTTTAAAACTGGTGTAGTGGAAAATGTGAGACCACCGGCCTGAAGTATCTGTCCTATTTTGATTCTGCTTTGAGTCTCATTCGCGAGACGCGGTCTTCTGTCACACGTTTTGGAATAAGTCACATACGAGGAGCAGCGAAGGCATCTGCAGACAGATGAGAGAGGCTTCAGAACTACTGCTGCTGTCTGTTCTCTTCTTCAGAAAGGTGAGCGTGAGTCAGTGGTGTTTATTCACTTTTTACTGAGAGAAGAACAGTTGCGTACATGACAGAGCTCGTAGTCTGCGTACGCGCATGCATGAGCAACTGCGCCATGCCGTGGCCCACCTCCTCCAACCGTGCCAAAGTCCTGAAGCGTACCACATCTGGGCGCGGTTCGGAGCACTCACATTAGGCAACCGTACCATGTTTTAGGGGCGTTCCAGACTTGGGCACAGTTTGATTGGCCTAGTGTAAATACACCCTAAGTGAGTTTAGAAGTGAATTCGCGTCATGGGAGGAGTCTTTGTCAGGATAATGGCTGCTGTTTTAGAGCTAATTCTGTCCCAGTTTGCTCACCAGTTGTCCCAGTGCGAGGACATCTCCTCAGGACACTACTGCTGTATTAAAGCACTCAAGCCAGCTGCACAGCTGAGACAGGGTGAAGTTATTTCTTGTACAATAGCAGTCTCTAGTGGTTTTAGCAGGGTATAAGCTAGGCTAGCACTTCGTACACAGGCTCTGTTTCCCTGTTTGCAGAGAGCAGTAACTGCTAATCCAACCAGCTCATCTCAGCACATGGTAAAGTTAAGATCCCCTTTATATCTTGTTACCATCGTCTTGACTGTTATCTTTATAAAAGTAGTAGAGCTGCTGTAGGCTGTAGCTTAATTATAGCTCCAGGTTCACAATGAAGCCTTGATAAGTCCACCATAATTGTTTTGAAGAATTTCAGCTTCCTATGTCCTCCCACATCTCTTCAGGAGCAGGATCCTGATTGAATTGGAACAGGATCCTGATTGTGAATATTTGCCAAGTTCAGATTTTTCAACTCGAGCGTTTTGGGCATAGACGCTTGATTTGCCCATCAGATGTGTCAATGCTCAATTTGCAACTCGCCATTCGGGAGTCAACTCTCGATTCGCGACACGCTGGACGCTTGATTTGCAACGCAAGACGTATAGACGTGCGCTTACATGGACTTAGCATGGAAACCAGACGCCCCAGAAGCCTCAATTGCATTTGGTCTGAACATAGCATTAGATGTAAAATGAATTTTAAGTCTGTGGGCTTACGGACAATAAGGAAAAGTTTTTTTGCCTCACTATGTGAAATGGAACAGTTTTTCTGTGGAATTGAAGAGTGTGTAAATATAAAACAATATAAAAGGAAATATAAAGGAACTATCTTTATGAGATATAAGACTGTTGAAAGTATGTAAATAATATGAAAGAATATTGAAAGCTTATGAGTACAGTATATTGTAAATAATGCAGGGTATGTTTAATTTACTCAGGAAATGCTAGTTAAAAGGGGTGGGACTAAATAAGTTTAAATTTCCACCCACTCCTTTTCAAACATGTATTTATATGTATATAATAACATATGTATTATTATAACATTAACATTAACATTCAATGTTGTTTTTTTTGGGTGCCTTATGTGTTCGGAAAAGACTGCCTGCATCAGATTTTTTTTTGTTCTTGTTGTAATTATTGTCTTTATTATCTATTTATGTTTTATCTACATGTTCAAAATTAAAAAAAAAAAAAAAACAACACAAACACACTGAATGTAAATCACTATATGTGCAGCAAGAGTCAAGCTCAACCACAGTAAATGTTAGCTACCCACATGTGATATTATATTTAGTTTATAATACTAATTCTGTTTAAGATGTTAATTATAAAAGCAAATTGAAAGTTTACCCCCAGATAAATTGGCCTCTCAGTAAATACAGGGTTCCCACTCTTTGCTTGAAATTATTTTCCAGGACTGTTCCAGGGCATTTCCTGCTGCTACAGTAAGACAGTAAGTTATCACTTTCTAAACAAATGCATTCCTGTAGCCCACCATGCTCTTCTACAGTTGTAGCTGGCACTTTTTATATTTAGGCTCGACTACTATACTCAATTTAGGTTGTTTACCATATATCACCTTGTTAAAACTGTTTGTTATGGTTGTCTTAATAAACTATATGCTTATTATTAGAGATATCTGTAATGTTGCTGAGCACATAAGTGCAGTACACAGGTTTTTTAACAAAAGAGATGTCATTTCCTGCATTTTGGTGTAGGGCTGTAGCCTGGGCTGCCAGACAAACTCTTCCTTTTCTGTACAAAGGTATACGTTATACATTACTGAGGCAAAACAGTGACAGGCGGGGTAACCAATCAGAGAAATGAAGGGTGGGACATAAACTGTGCAGTGCAATCCAAACAAACATGGATTCCTGACTTTTTTTCTTCATAAAACACCAGAATATGCCATATTATGAGAAGCTCTGTACTTATTTGTGAACAGAGACAACAATGAGGGTGTTTACATGACACATCATACTCAGCTATCTATTAAGCTCACACTCTAAATAATGTGTTATGTGCTACTGGAATTGGAAAACTCCTGCATATTCTGATTAAGCAAGTTAGACTTTTAAAATGTTGTGTTAATATATGAGATATAAAATATATTTGAAATTTAAAAATTAATGAGTTGTCAGTAATAAAAGCACAAGAGTAAATCCTAGAGTGGAGCAGTGAGAGGCTGGAGGTAAAGCTAATGCTAACACTAAGATTAGACTTCCTGTTTCCTGCTTACTCCCAGCTTTCTGTGCATTATATTGTTCGCGCAGTGCACTTATATTAACCCTACATTTTAACAATTAACTGTATAGTTTGATTTGTGTTAATTAAAATGTTAAGAATGAATGTGATGTTTGTATTACGAAGTGACCCGCTGTGGCATCTAAAACTGGAAACAGTTGTTGCTAATAACTGCTAGGTTGTTTGGCGAAGAAGAACAGTGCTTTGTACGTTTTCTCTTGTTTTTATCAGTCACAAAGCCACTGTAACTTTGGAAAAAAAGGTGAGAACAAGCAGTATGTGTATATAATGTGATTAAGGTGTTTACATGCAGCAATAATGCGAATAAGATCAGAATACTCCAGGTGTCTTATTTCAATTAAGGTTTATTCTGAATATGACCTTAATCTAATTCAGGCAATTCTAAAACATATTCGGAGTATGCTTATATTCTGATTAAGATCGGCGTATTCTAGTGCATGTAAGCGCAGTCACTGAGGG
Organism: Bostrychus sinensis; assembly: GCA_020698575.1. Taxonomy (NCBI): domain Eukaryota; kingdom Metazoa; phylum Chordata; class Actinopteri; order Gobiiformes; family Eleotridae; genus Bostrychus; species Bostrychus sinensis. The sequence goes on along the minus strand of CM036249.1, from coordinate 36,013,512 downwards.
ACACGCTATTTAAATGCCAAATAAAGGACAATTCTGTACTTTAAGAGATGGGTAAATGAGTAGCACCCTTGCCTTGCAGTCAGGATTGGGATTACAGTAGTAAAAGTACTAGCAGTTTTACTGGGCAATGTCAGAAAAGAACAACATTTAGTTTTACTCAGAGTAGCACTGTGAAGCAAGTTTAGCCACTTTGCAAACAAAAAACACTGCAAAAATGGTCTCTCTCTTTTCAGATTGCCTTTTAAGTTTACTCAGAGCAGGCTTGATTCAGAATTTCAGAGAGATTAGAGAAATGCTTTTACCTTTCTGACAGAGACTCTGCAGACTGAGGGGTCCAGAACTCCAGTCTGGGGGTTAGCGCTCATCTTGGACACGAACGTGAACCTCTTCCTCCATCGGACACAGTGATCATGGACCTCCTCCCTGTAACCACACAAAACAGAAATACTTTCAAACTTTGGAAAAAAAAGAAAATATGGGATTAGAGTCGACATACACTGACAGCATTGAAACATGACGCAAAAATGGTGTATGATAAAATATGTCTTTTTAGCTGCTCCCTTCCTTTAAGGGGTGGCTAAAGCAAGTCATTTGTAGTTGCCTGGACCCTTTCTGTTTAACATGGAGTTGGAACTGACACAGAAGTGAATTAGTGGCTTAAGTTTCCTTTTCAGGGAATCAAACCCCAGCCCCCTGCATAACTGACAAATGGAAGGTGAAAGAAAGTAAATATATAATTGTGTGAATATGGTTTAAATATGACAGTGTTTGAACTGTTGAAAGCTTAGGGACAACCGACTTCCCACATGTGACAGGTTTGTCTTTTTAAATGATTTAGTTTCACACACAGTTGTAAAGGAAAGGCCTAGCCCTGGTTCCGAGATGTGAGTGACAAATGCCTAAGTGTCTGTATCCTGCTTTTAGACAGACCACTTCACTGTTACTCAAAACAAAAGATTATGTCACCTTTTTCCAAGAACTTGCATGAAACTCCAGAACAGGAATATCATAAGTATGAACAAGTGTGAGAGGTACTCGGAGAAGCCAATGGTTTGATCAAGTGCATTTTTCCAATATATAAACATCCACTTTCAAAATGAAAACGTAAACTAAATATCAATACAATCGGAATGCAATGTTCTGAGGAATCTCATAAAACTATATTATACTATTCACAATATAAAAATATATATATGAGTTAAAAAAAACAATGACAACAACATCTCAAAAAAGCTGGAATAAAGGCAACATAATGGTGGATAAAAAGTGTGTTATAGACAAACTGGAAGAGCATTTTTGCATAGGGCTGCAACTATGATGATTACTTTGATAATCAATTAATTTGTTGATTATTTTTATGATTAACTGATTAATAATCAAATATTGAAACGTGCGTAAATGCATGACGACCTGCTGGCTGAGCCAGATTTTTACAAAATTTTAGAACAAACATGATTTGGTACTGAAAACCACTGCACAGATCGGGAACACTTTCAAAGTCACTGTCTGTGAACAGAGGTGCTCTTTGTTCATGACAAGGACAGGATAGGATCAGGAATAGGTCTATCAGAGGGACAGCTGTTAGATATTTTGGAGAAAAAGTCAGATTTTCCAGATTAAGATGGTTTAGACATGTACAGAGGAGGGATAGTAAATATATGAGTAGAAGGACATAAATCCTAGCAGAAGACCAAAGAGCAGATTTATGTATATATGTATGTAGTGAAAGAAGACATGAAGTGGAGGATGCAGAGGATAGGGTGACTTAGGCAGATAATTAGCTTTGGCCACCTCTGAAGTGAACAGACCATAGGAAAGGAGATACATTCACGATACAGCTTTAACTTGTGGTACAGCTAACAGTGTTCACGTGCAATGCTGAAGAGTCATCCAAAATAAAGTGCTGTAAACCTTGTAAACCAGACTCACTGAAATAGACCAATCTTAACTTAGCTCCGTGGGAAAAGCAGTAATTCTGTGTAGCACCATTTCATTTGAACTCCCGTCTTTAAACAGGTCCGTAATTATTCTGTGCATAAACATCAGTCTGTAGATCTCAACTGGCTCTGCACTACATCATTAGAATGGCTCGAAACTGCAACAGCAGCCTCTCATTAATCCATTCACTGTACTTTTACAACCAAGAGACTTATTTAGAGCCATACATTATGCACTACAGAGGATGCTTAAGTGGGTGCCCTATGGCTTCCCATGCATTTTAAGAAATAATTTCTAAAGACGTTTTAGGATTGCAAAAGTTTCCTATTTAATATAAATTAGTATAGTTGTAGTAGCATTCCTAAATTTGAAAAGACTGTCAGACAGGTACTTGTACTTTATCTTTGAAAACAAGCAGTATATAAACTTAAAAATAAATGTCAAACATTATGTTATAGCCACATTAAACATTCGCTGAGTTCAGATATAAAAAGCAAAAAAGGGCTTAATCAGAAATGTCTTTTAAAAACAAACCTTGTCCAAATGACCTTCTTGTTAAACTTTTCTTTTTTTAACAGAAAAAGCATTGTTATAACAAAAGTTAGAATTATAATTCAGATGTGAACAAGCTCACCACCAGTGCATGCAAGAGCAGCACATTCACTGCTTTGGTGCATTGGTCCATAAAGTAATTAGCGATGGAAATGTTGGCAAAAATTCTTTGGTCCTGTGTGTTTTTAAAGTTTAGAGCAGCATGGTTCGACGTTATTCATCTGCTGTGACAGGGATCTGGGCTACTTCAGGATAAAATACTCACAAACTAAAGGACGAGCCTGGCACAACACAGGGCACAGGGCCGCACCAGTGAGTCTAAAGTATGTGCTTCTGTTGACATTAGCCTCAGATGACAAACGTTTCTGTGGGAGTTACCTCATTAAAACGAGGACTATAACTGAACAATTTACAACTTTATAAACATGAATATACTTTACAGCAATTTCTTTAAATTATCACTTTATTCTAATTCAATCTGAACCATTTAAAACTTTTTAAATAAAAATAATTCAAAATGTTGTTTTATTGTAATAAATTAAACATAACATACACACAATAGCTTTTTATTTAGACTAAATATTTGGTTAAATAAGCAGACAGCATTGATATATTAATCGTGAGCCCTTATATGGCATCATATTGTGATCATATCATGGCAGTCTCTGAGTTATCAACTGATATTGTATCGCCACTGTATCGATAGAATATTGTCTCGTGATGACAGTGGTGATTTACACCTCTAGCGGCTATGATCTAAAAGTGTTAAAGGCCTTCTGTTCAGAGGTGTATTTTTTTTTTTAATCATTTTCAGAATCATTTCAAAAGATATATCAACAAAGTAAGCTCTAATATCCAGAATTGGTGTGGCTTAGTATGTAGAGCAACAATTCAGTAGTTCATAATAGTTTTCATTCGTTTGTGAAGTGTGAGTTGCGCAATCAGCTGTTGTGCATGAATTAAGTTAATGTTAAATTTATTTTTTCCGTCACATGTCCGCTTAAATGTCCAGGACAAAACTCTCCCAACAAACAATAGAGGCTTATGTATTTGTAACTTCATTTTACACTAACACTAAAAGGAGTTTTGTTGTGATTGCTAAGCTTCAGAAGTGACTCACGTGTTGTTCCTGAACCACACCATGTGTATTTGCCAAATGTTCAGACTTGTTGCTCCATCCCAGGCCTGAAGGTGGTGAACAGAGGGACAGAACAGAGCTCATTATGCCCAGCATCACGCTTCTCTTTGTGGATCAGAGAGTGGGTTGTTGCCATGAGCCTGAACAAACCAGTGTGAACTCAGGAATGTGGCCTGGACCAGCAGCTGATAAAGGCCCACAGACAGTGTTTAACCAGGGTTACCAAGACAATGCACTACTGCAACCCCCAAAACACAACTGCAACCATCATTAATATGTGTTTGGGTAAATTGCACTATTTTCTACACACTGAAGAGAATTTAGAGACCCGCTGTCAGTAAATTGTACAAAATCTGACAGCTGTGACGGATTAATCCAGCTATGAGCACAGCCTGAGTATGCTCTGCCTGTAAATGTACTGAGGAAACAGCACCAGTAAACTTTTTCAATAACAAGGACAGTCATACCCTTTCACTTTGCAGAGAAATGGGTCAGGAATCTATTCTAATAAGGTCAATCCAAACAATCCTGTGAACAGATCAGGATCTTCTTGTAAATGTAAAATGGCAGTACATGCTCTCATGGTGCATTCAGGCTCCTGTTATGGTCATGCTCTGAGCCACGTGTTTTCCTCAGAAACGGCTCATGTTTCCAGGGACAGCAGTGTTGTGTTTGGGGTCGTCTTCCAGGAGTTTACACAGTCCATTTCCCGTCTCCTGAGGTCAGCTGCACTTCCAGGGATTTTTTTTTTTTTTAGGAAAACCTTTCTTGACTATTGACCGTCAATCCCACCTATCTACAACCCTAAGAACTATAGGTGCATTTCTACTAAGGGGGGTGGTACGGGTCGTGTCAATATGGGAATATGGCTGTTAATTACTACAACAAGATGAAGCAGGACGAAGAAAGTATGTCCCTAGCGAAGCTTAGAGTTTACTTTGCAGTGCTTCAAACAGTAATTACATTTGCTGTTCACTAAAAATGCCTCACATATATGCTTGAACAGTACTGTCTGGTTTGCAGAGACAGTACAAGCTGGAGGTAGTTATGGCTGTCGTCATTGTGCCTGTGGGTTCAGCTGAAGGCTGAGCTTTGATCTAATTAGACTTATTTAGTTTAAAAGAGAAACGGCTGTGTCTCATCTGTAATTCCTCACAGACAAGCAAGAAAAACTCAAACCATTTCTGTTCACTACTGTCCACATCAGATAAAGAAAATACTATAATGATCTTCAAGACTTTTATGAACATAATCATGGCAAGGCCTTTACATGTCTAGACTATAGACTATAGACTATACAGGACTGAATCATTTTTTAGAAAAAAAATGACTCCAGTACAAATTTTCCCATTGTCCCTTGTTATTTTACAAGAAGAAATCTAAGAAGAAATTTAAAAGAACGCCCTTAGATCTGAATAAGACCTTTTACAAGCAGTTCTTAACTCCTTACAACAGAGATATCATGAGGGATATAAACTCAGCTACCTCAACAATTTGCTCTTGGATGAGAGACAAAAAGTCTTCAACTCTAACCTACATCCAGATGACTTTTTCAATCATTCTGAAAAAAAAAAAAAAAAAAAAAAAAAAAAAAAAGGATGACAATCTTCAATGACACCCAAGTATAAAATAATTACTTTTGATAGCACACTAAAAAAACTAGACTGATGCTTCTACTACTACCCAAACCTGAGCTTGAAATGTGAACCTGGTTGTGAGGTGACTGTGTTACCCACTTTGCCACCAATTTCACAAAACATTTTGTGTGTAAAATAATGTACTTAAGTAAATTACATGGGTAAGATTAGGTAAGGTCACAATGTTTTATTATAACTTTACTCTCAATGTGAGGGCATGATGTCAAGGAGGTCGTGAGATTGGTCCTCAGACCGGCCATCACATGATTTCTCTGGGTGGAGTGTGCATGTCCTCCCCGTGTTACCATGGGTTCCCACCGTCCAAAGACATGCAAATACAGGTAAACTGGTGACTGTAAATCACCCCTGGTGAATGGATGAGAGAGTGAATGGTTGTCCGTCTGTGCATGTCTCTCTGTCAGAATTGACTCTCAACATTTTAGTTCCCAGTTCCTAGAGTAAAACTCTCAGAAACAGGCCTGACTTCAGTAAATGATGACTCAATGCTTCAATAAATGATGACTCGACTCTCAACAGGAGGGTTCGGAAACACAAACAGGAGCAGGACGGGGCCAGATAAATAAACAGGGGAAGCAGGGCCAAACCGTGACGTCAGCAAAAACTCCGGACATTGCTTCAACTGGAGGCTAGAGATCCATTTGAATATGGTTTAAGATCTAGAAAAGCATCATTAATGGATGTTGCCAATGTTACTACACTGAGACCCTAAGTTTGGAGAAGCAGACAGGAGCAACATTAAAATCATTAATCTATATTTGATAGTTCCACAATGATGCAGAGCAGTGTCCCATATTTTGGTTCAGAACCGCACTGAGGAGCTTTTACTGGGGAGTGCTAAGTTCTGGAATTGTACTACTACTACTTCTCCAAACTGGGCTGACTATTACATACTGTAGAAAATAAGTTGCCATCACTAAGCACCTCAGAATACTCAAATTTCCCTATAAGATCCACAGCTGATAGCACTCAGTTGAGACGAAGAGAAACTAAAAACTGACTAAAACTAAAGTCTGGAAAAGTGTGAAGAAAACAGGAAACAGCTGCTGCTCATCTGAACCATCCTTCCTCACAACTTGGAGTTCAACAGGTGACGACAACCACACTTTACAGTCACTACATACAAACACTTCTCTCACCTCACTGGACTGCAACAACGGCTTTGAAAATGCTCTTTGAAAAGTCGAAAGCCTTTGTAGATACACAAACAAATGCCAACCTGCCACAGCACATCTGGTAACCTGCTATTGTCAAAGACTGGTTTCAACATAGTAAAAGCAGCAACAGGGCATTAGAGAAATTCAACTCTAATAGAAAAATATGCCAGTAATCGATCAAGAGAAGCTTAGTTTTATTGTACACATACTGTAGCTCACAAATGTCTAGTTACATATGGAAACAGATCAAAAAACTAAAAAAAGCAAAGAAAAACACTGATATACTGTCAAAACAAAGCCTAGTGGTTAGTAATTGCACAGCTAGTGGGGCTCATAAACAATACAACAATAACAGGAAGGTTGGTAGTTTGATCCCCCCAAAGGTTAGGTGCATTGCATACTACTGTTTTTGGGCAAGACCCTTACCGCACCTTGCCTCCAGTGTCTGTGGCACTGATGTATCAATGTGTTAAGCAGAGTGTGTCAGCCTCTAGCTGTACCTATGGTTATCAGATGTGTAACCAATAGAAAAACACCACTGCATGCTCACGGTAACAACAACAGTGCCTTTCCCAGCCACTAACGTGAGCACATCTCCTCTTTTCCCTTTTGATGCATTTACTTTTCCACAAATATAAACACCACCATAGCAGGCAATGCTACCTTCTGGATCACCAGCACTACAACGATGTAAACACCAGAGCCTGAAATTTGCTCCATCTGACTTTGGTGATTGCTACAATTTAACATGTGAACTAAAGTCCGAGCGATATTATCGGCCGATATAGGCCATTAGAAAATTATGGGTTAACTGGCGATATCCGCCAGTATAAACAGTACTATTTTTATTGTGTGCTGGAGCATTGGAATAAGACCTGTTTAATTGCAAATGATAGCCTTCTGCTATTTGTCCAGCAAAGGGCGTGCTGGTGTTTTCAAACAGTTGGGCTCTTACTCTGCAGTTCATAGGAAACAGCCTAAATCACCTTCTCATGGCCTGAAAAGCTCAAAAAGGCAATACAAATATTTAGCTTTTTCTCTGCCATAAAACCTCATAGAACAAAATTCAAAATGCATTCTGTAGTTCTCCCCATGCTCTACTTGCAGAGCAAGGTTAAATGAAATTTAAGTTAAACAAATTTAGTTAAAGCTTTAAAATATATATATATATAATTCATAAAATGCACTGCTCAAAAAATAAAAGGGAACACTAAAATAACACATCCTAGATCTGAATGAATGAAATATTCTTATTAAATCCTTTGTTCTTTACATAGTTGAATCTGCTGACAACAAAATCACACAAAAATTATCAATGGAAATCAAATTTATTAACCCATGGAGGTCTGGATTTGGAGTCACACTCAAAATTAAAGTGTAAAAACACACTACAGGCTGATCCAACTTTGATGTAATGTCCTTAAAACAAGTCAAAATGAGGCTCAGTAGTGTGTGTGGCCTCCTCGTGCCTGTATGACCTCCCTACAACACCTGGGCATGCTCCTGATGAGGTGGTGGATGGTCTCCTGAGGGATCTCCTCCCAGACCTGGACTAAAGCATCTGCCAACTCCTGGACAGTCTGTGGTGCAACGTGGTGTTGGTGGATGGAGCGAGACATGATGTCCCAGATGTGCTCAATTGGATTCAGGTCTGGGGAACGGGCGGGGCCAGTCCATAGCATCAATGCTTTGGTCTTGCAGGAACTGCTGACACACTCCAGCCACATGAGGTCTAGCATTGTCTTGCATTAGGAGGAACCCAGGGCCAACCGCACCAGCATATGGTCTCACAAGGGTCTGAGGATCTCATCTCGGTACCTAATGGCAGTCAGGCTACCTCTGGGGAGCACATTTTTATTTTTATTTTTTTTATTTAACCAGGAAAGTCCCACTGAGATTCAGAATCTCTTTTGCAGGGGAGTCCTGGCCCCATGGGGGACCTATTGTACATGTTTTTAGTGGTAGGGGAAACTGGAGCACCCGGAGGAAACCTACGCAGACACAGGGAGAACATGCAGACTCTGTCACCAGACTCTGTCACGTCTGTCACATGTGCTCAGTGTGAACCTGCTTTCATCTGTGAAGAGCATAGGGTGCCAGTGGCGAATTTGCCAATCTTGGTCTCTGGCAAATGTCAAACGTCCTGCACGGTGTTGGGCTGTAAGCACAACCCTCACCTGTGGGCGTTGGGCCCTCATACCACCCTCATGATGTCTGTTTCTGACCGTTTGAGCAGACACATGCACATTTGTGCCCTGCTGGAGGTCATTTTGCAGGGCTCTGGCAGTGCTCCTCCTGTTCCTCCTTGCACAAAGGAGGAGGTAGTGGTCCTGCTGCTGGGTTGTTGCCCTCCTATGGCCTCCTCCACAACAGCAGTGCAACTGATGTTAATCAGTGTTGCTTCCTAAGTGGACAGTTTGAGTGACTTGGAGTTACATTGTGTTGTTTAAGTGTTCCCTATTTTTTTGAGCAGCGTACATAATAATACTCCCCACACAAATACCCACTACAACCTACATAACAATCATCATAAAGAACAATAAGCAGTTTTCTACAACATTTTAAAAAGATGTTTAGTCTAATAAAGTGGCCTGGGGTGCACACACCATATTCATGTAAACAAGAGCAGAAAGAAAAAGGCTTTAAAATACTTTTTTTCTAATGTATAAATGTATCGGTATCGGCATCAGCCTCAAAAAAATCCATATCAGTCGGGCTCTAATGTGAACCCTCAAGCAGTGTGAACAAGCGGTAGTTTATGTTTTACATATTCCACGTTGTCCATAAATATTGTTAACACTTTTATCTTTATTATCTCAGTCTACAGGCAGAGCAGAGAGCCAAAACACTGAGACCACTGCGCTGTGAAACTTTCAAGTGGCCTGGGGATACACCAATATCTCTAAAACTCTGATGCTAATAAATGCGGGTAATTTATACAGTGATCATAGTTTACTCATAAATATGAACAGTTACACTTTTACTTCACTTGGTTCATGCGCCTCCTGAAGCACCATAAACGCATCTAAGCTACGGCAAAACAAAGCCAAAACAAAAAAGCTCCTGATGGATCCATATCATGTCTTTGCAGGTCTCAAAATATGTAAGTTTCTAAACACTAGACAAATGTTGTTCTGTCTGTTTAGTACAGAGAGCAGTTGAATGCCTCTCCTACCTTAATCGGAGTACTGTATTATCCAGGTGTACCAGTCTGATTAACAGAGTTCCAGGTTTACATGCAGTTTAAAACTCAACAATCAAACCACCACAATAATTAAGTTATCAGTTCCTTTTGTGTCCTGTCACTCAATAAATAAATCACAAGATACCTGAACCAAATGCCTCATTGTTATTCCTTATTCATTACATTAAAAGCCTGGTAAAATGAGTTTCAAACAAGCCGCCGCTGCTGCTACACTCTGAACTGAAGCTGCTGTGAAGACAGAAACTTAAATGCTGCCAAATTCAGGACGAGGACCATATGTTTGAGAGAGAGCCAAAGTGAGTCATGCTTCTGTAAAACAAACGGGATTTTCCACAGTGGACATAGACAGACAAAATGTGATAAAAAAAAATAAAAAAACTTTTCAAACTGATTCTATCAAGTTTTAGATGTAGTATAGAAGCTCAACACTAAACCAGGAACAGCCCAAGCCAACATACCAACTTGGAAACCTTTTACCCTCAAAAAAAAAAAAAAAATGTACAGTGGATCATTTCAGACCATTTAAACTCAGAATAATCCAATGATACAAGGCTATCCTCAGTGTTCAAGTTGCAACATGAACAGGGTCAAACTCACAGAGGAGATCCTGTCTTCAGAGGGAACAGTTACATCAGAAATAAAGAGGTCACAGTCTGTCCTTTACAGACAACAAGAACCAATGGATTTGAGTTCACACAACTAAGTCTGTTCTGGATCTAAAAATGATCTTCATGCTATACCATGCGGTGCCGCAATTATCTTCACCATGTTAAACAGCTTTTATTTTGCTTCCCTTTTCTCTATTGGTTTTAGTTTTGTGCTGTGAATGTAAACAAAAGCAGCACTAGAACAGTCACTACATCAATTGAAAGTTTCAGAGACAAGTCAACAGCAATTGGTGGTGCATTCAACTGGGGTGGTGTTAGGCTATTCATTTTAATTGTCTGATTTTTTATTGTTGGAGTCCAGTGATTTGCATATTAATTTGCCTTAGGAAGGACATCTGGCATAAAATCTGACAACCCATTTGATTTATCTGGGATCAGGACAGGCCCACAGACTTGTGACTTTTTGTGGGTGGATTGGCCTGCACAAACTGTTTATCCCCCTCCCCTCTGGAAAGAGGTACAGAGCACTGACGGCACACACCAACAGACTGTTAAATAGTTTTTACCCACAAGCAGTTAAAAGCATAAGACCCCATTGACACTGTGTGTGCCTGTGCGTGCGTAAGTGTGCGTGCGGTGTTATTTATTGCTTTTATTTATTTTTATTGATGAGATGCTGCTAAATGTTGTTTCATTGTGACCTCAATGACAAATAAAGTTCTATTCTATTCTATTAAAAAAAGTAGGAATGTGTGCCGATCGAAGATCTTAAATAAGGGTATTAGCACTGCTGTATGTGGTAGAACATGTTCAAGGCAACTACAGTCTGCCTAGGCGTAACAGGTTCAAGTTCGGACTCCGCTGTTTGCTGAATATCTCTTGTCGCTCTCTCCCCAATTTCCCATTATACTCAGTCAATAGCCTAAAAGATGGCCCAAAAAATATCTTTAAAAAAATAAATAAATAAAATGGGAGCATACATTTCTGCAGTTGAGCTGAAGGGAAAAAAAAAAAAAAAAAAAAAAAAAATCACATTAATTTGATTCATTTACATTTTTTATTTTGGACGATGTCAAAGATAGCCCTATCGTGAAATTAAATTTAACAGAAATAGCATCGCCTTAGCGTCTAGTGTGTTGTCGCTAATGCTGCAACTAGCGCCCAGAGTAGCTTAAATACGGACTGGGGAGCCTCTCAAGACGCTAAAAACACAAAATGCCACAGAGAAAGATGTCACTTTACCTTTGTAATGTCTTTATTTCAAGAGGAGGCAGTAAACCAGCAAAAACAAACAATGGTGTGCAGTGCTAACTTACTGTTTATGTATGCTAATTGGCCATAGGTTCGATAGCATCTTTAACCAAGTCTTTAAAGAGTGTATAAATGATAACAGACCTTGTTTTTAGAAGCTGTGAGAGTAATGCACACTGCTGCTTCATACATTTAGCATAAAAATAGTTAAATTATTACTTTAAAATAGGCAATCACAGTAACTGTATTACGACATGGTTTTCTTCTTACAGTGCTGGAATCTATGTACATCTAAATTTATGTTTGTATAATTATGTCATTGCCATATTCCATGCACAGCTCATACTGTCCACAAACAGAGAAAGCCTCTCTATCTGTGTGCGGTTGTTTTAAATGCGTTGGTGTGGAGCTGGAGGTCAGCTCCCTGGAGGCTGGACAGGGACAGGCCTGAGCAGACCTTGGACAAAGAGCGAGTTTGTGAGTCAGTGACATAATCCACTGAGGACGCCCTGTTTGGAGAGCAGCGCGTGACCATAACCGAGGGGAATCTGAGGAGGTTATGTAACAGACAGACCAGACAGGCCCCAAATAAAACCGGGATCATCCGAGAACAACCGACACAGCAGGACCAATGGACAGAGAGAGGTACAAAACAAGCAGGATGTGGACACAGCAGCACTCACAATTAAGAGAAGCAGACAGGAGCAGCACTGAACTTTAAATTTAAAAGTATTGGTTGTTTGCACGATGCTGTGAGAAAAGTCACATAATTCAGCTCTTATCAGTGTTTGTGAAGTTCATTTTGACTCCTCCTATCACTTCATCTTTTTTTTTTTGAAGATATTGCATAAGCCTTCTCCTCTTCTTTCTTCTCACGGATTAAAGGACTTCTATCTGAAAAACTAATCGAGCAGCATTGACATTATCTGCCTCAAACCAAACAAACCCTGAGTCTGGGGGCTTCAGGGACGATCAAAGTGCAATGACAAGAGAGATGTGGGTCAAGGGGGTCAGGAGTCCAGCTTCAGAATCCAGCCATATTTAAAAGAATTTTCAATTCATGAACAGATCATAAACAAGATATCAAGTGTTGCGATAGAGATACGCATTTCAACATTTTATGAGAAAACAATAGCTCATTTTATTTCAATATCAGCTACATATCTCCAACAAGAGGCTGAAAAAATAAGTGGGACAAACAAAAACAAGAGGTGCAGAGGTGGAAGAAGCACTCAGAATTTCTACTCCAGCACAGGTACTGTACGTAAAATACTATTGCTCACATAAACCAAAATTAATAAAAGTTGTAAAAAGTTCTGAGTATAAAGTTTTTTTTATTTCAAAGTAAAACCTACTACTACTGCTGCTGTTCCCAAGCCTGCATTGACCCACACCTTTCTAATAATGAATTAGAATGAATTATGAAGTCACTACCCAACTTGCCACAAAAACCTCAGTAAAAGTATGTTTTAGAAAATGTTAGGGCTGCAACAACCAATCAGATTAATCAGTTATTGAAATAATCGTCATCTAATTTTAATAATCTTTTAATCGTTAACTGCAGGGTATTCATCGACTCTGAAACATGCCATGAGCTGAGAGAAGAGGGTTTATTTACCAAGACAGAGCAGTAAAGCAACAAAAACTGTTGAAAACAATGAACATATTGTATTTTTGATTAAAAATGTCTGTGTGTGAATATGCTCTATCCAAACGTTCTCAAGTGGTGTACTAATGGCTTCGTTTGGTTCAAATTTTGTAAGAATAAATAGATTTTTGGTAGATTGGTAAATTAGATTTTTATTTTTATTTTTTTTATTTTTTTTTTTTAAATGGGAACTTTAAAACACCTCAAATTTTTAACCATTTTACTCACACTTCACTATCCGATGAATAATCGACAGAATAACTGATTATCAAAATAATCATTAGTTGCAACCCTAGAAAATGTACTTAGAAAATACATGACTTGTATAAAAGTTATTTTTCACCTCTGGATGACACAAACATTTAAAAAAAGGAAGGGGTTCACCAATCTGCAAATAACTTGGCAAAACCATTTTTAGAAAAATATTCATCAAAAGGCAAAGACTTTGAACATCCCACCATCTACAGCACATAGTTAAGTTTAGTTTATCCTTTATTTGACAGGGACTGGACCCTGTGTAAACACTTTCATCATCTTATAAAAGAAGAGACACTTTACACCAGATTTAGCTACAGCTAGTTTCCTAGCAGGTCGGTCAGTCGGTCGGTCGACCAAACGGATACACAACACTGCATCATCAAAATATTCAAACATCCTGTAAATATTTCTCTTCACTATTAGAGCTTTCTAATCTTCATGCCAATTTAAATACAACTGTCATGTTGTTTACAATCATGTTAAAACAGATTAAACAACTTCACAACTATGAGCCAACACCAAAGAGTGTGAGAAAGTGTCATTTAAGCCATGCCACACACAGAGGTCTGTGGTAGTAACTCTTCAGCTTCAGTCTGTAATTAGGACTGAAGAAAGCTGTGCACTAAAAAGCTAGTTTTATGAGCTTTTTACCCATAAATGAAAAAAAGTGTTATTCTCTCTGTGTCTCACTCCTGCCTCTAAGCAAGGAGATTCTTGGGCCAGCCAATGCATAATCTCTGTGAGAGGAGTGTGCATGTCCTCCCTCTGTCACTGTGGGTCCTCTCCTCTTCCTCCAGTCACCCAAACACACACATACAGGTGAACTGGAGACTCTACATGTCCCATAATCAATGAATGTGATAATGACTGGCTGTCTGTCTTCCTGTGTGTCATTGTCAGCCCTGAGACTAACTGTCCACTGGGGGTGTCCCCCCAAAAGCCCATAGTTGCTGGAATACCAACACTATGGGCCACCCACTGTGTTAATTCAGTTTTAAGAAGCTATCTTTGTCCAGGCCATACTAAAATTGGCTATTTAGGTTAATATAATCTTTTATCGGCCTGTCCTCTGTTTACTATTGGGTAAAGTGTGTTCAGAAGTGTCTCATAAACCTATTTGCATGCTGCTCTTTTAAAATAGCCATTTAAAGCTGTAGAGACATTATTCTGTCTCTAGTTTAAAAGGACAAACTGAGCACTGCAAGAAAAGAAACACAATCAAGTTTCAAATTTGAAACACTTCCTTGTTGAAGGGACTTTTATGGATTTGAATTCACCATATAACATGGTCTATTCTCAATACTGATGTATACCTGCTTCTATGTATTCACTTAAATAAGGTCTTTGCTCTTCAATAGTAGAGGTAACCCTTTAAGTGTGGTCTGTAGATCATAGACATTTTTATTTTGACCACTTCACTTATTTTTCTTTGTCCTACTAGTCTCTTGTTCTAACTCACAAAGATCTTTCAAAGAACAGACATCTCACTATTTAAAAATAAAACAATACTTTTTAACAGTTTTACCATAAATGTCACTTATTTATTAACTATGAACTAATGTCTTAACTTATTCAAGTGCACATCAAAGCACATCACAGTGGCCTAAAATATAATTTTATACAGTAATTAATACACTATCACAAATCATATTTATTGTTCCTGCTCTGAATCAAACAACACTTATGACTGATAACACTATACTCCTTAGAGGTTAGTGTTTCATTTGAAGTTTTTTAAATAACATTTTTATTGCATGTACCAAAAAAGTATTGCTCAGGTACCGGTATCAAAAATAAGTTATTGTTTAAGTACTGGTATTGAAAAAACCTGAATGTTACCCAGTTCTAGTTATGATATATTTAGTGAGTGATTTACATGCATTTATTGTTGAGTCTTGTGATTTTTAACACTTTTTAATGACACTTAGAGTTAAATTTAATGCCAGCATCGTCAACAACAGAACAATAATCAGTGTGAATTTTACACTAAGGAATTATCTGTACTACTCTCTGAAACTCAGGGGTTTTATTTTAAAAGTCAAATACAGATGAAAGAACTCCAGTGCTGCATTAAAAAAATCATGATGAAATGGAGTCTACCTCAGCTACTTAGGGTGTGAGGCAGGATCCACCCTGGACAAGAGCTGGTTTGTCACAGACAGAGCTGGCATAAAAGTAGTCAGAATAAGATAATTCTGGTTATCATAAATGTTATTTTTTATCCAGGTTATACTGACATTGGCTGTGTATTTGATTTAGATAATCAGAAGCTAAATAATACTTAATCACATCTATATCTGCCCTATGTCTTAAGTGTTTTCTCAGGGAATACATTGGCTTTTAAGTAGTTAATTCAATCAAAATAACAAAATATTACACTGACAATCTGAAAGGTTTTTAAATCCTGCACTTGGACATGTTTAAGATAACAATTCTTTGTGTTTTTACCTGGTAGAAGTGGCCACAAAGTCTCCCTCCAGCAGCCGCAGTTTGCAGAACAACACTCCGTTCACAAAAGGCACCGCGCTCAGCTCCTCCAGCGTCAGTTGCGTCTGGAACTTAAACTTCTTCTTTTTCACGAAGAAAGCCATACTTTAAAAAGCTTTTTCCCACGACGACAAACCTGAAAACAGAGGGAAAAAATCTCCCTAAACGCTTTTGTTGTGGACGTTTAGCTCGTTTTTTCGCTGCTGTTGCTGTCCTTCCCTGGAGACGAACCGACGCAGAAATCTGTAACAAACCAAAGTGAAAACAAGGTAAAAAAAAAAAAAAGTGAATAAACGCGAAGAAAATGTGGTTTAAATTGATTTAAAAGTGAGTTCAAACCAACCTGGAATCATTTCTTGTCTTGTGAGCTTCTTCCGTCGCGGTCCAACAACAGAAAAATGACAGAATAAAGACACTTGGCTTTTTTTCTACCGTTACATCCACATTTAGACAGCTGACTTCCGCTTAAATTGCTTCAAAATAAAACCAAAATGCACAAAACGGGATTTTACACACTTCTGTTGTTTAAATAAATAAAATGTACGCATGATTAAAATATTATCCAGTGACTTTGGATGAACTAAAAAGTCTAGAGTTTGTGTTTTATTGAGAAGAACGCGTCCAGGAAGTTGAGACACTGCTAACGGGACGTCCGGCTACACACGCTAAAATGATGAGCTTTATTACAAATGTGTACTAAAAATGTGTTTATGTAACGTGAATTAACAAAATAACTAATGTGAGAGGGCTGGGAATAGACAAAGCAAACCGATACAACTTCCGGTGTTGGACAGTCGTTTAACCAACTTGACGCAGGCTGATAGTACAGCGATTTGGTCAAACAGCGCCCTCGTGTGGCCACAACTTGTACACATACATTGTTTTCTGAAATGACACTGCACTGAGCTGCTGTGAGTTTATTTGGAACTTTATGGAGTGTATGGAGGTTGCTTTACGTCTTTATTGTAAAAACTTTTTTAGACACTGAATTTAAACAACAGATTTTTTTGTTTTTTTTTTGCATGCTTTTTTTTTTTACACAGACTTAACGTTGTCATAGCATATTTTTACACAGAATTTCCGCCTGGATTGTGAACGAGAGTGCACGGCCGCAATGAGAGGAGGGGAAACTGTACTGAAGTCGGACAGTTTGTGGCTCAGATCACGCTCCATCACGCCCCAAATCCACTTCTCTCGTGTGTTGGATATAATTTTGAAAATAAATGCATTAAACTGATTTGTAAGAACTTTTCTGTCCCGTGCTTAACCACAGTCTGTGTTAATGAGGCGCTCCTCAGGAGCTCACAACATGAGGCACATTCAGCAGTGGTTCTTAGCTTTTATGTCTAAATTTACACATTATAAATGTTAAAAAGCCTTCTATAAAAGCATTTATTGTGCACAATCTTCTGCACACTGAGCAGCGGGGCAAAAAGTTTATCCAGGTCAAAACTGTAACTTTAGTCTGCACTTTAAAAAAAAGCAAAAGAGGCGGGGGAGGAGGAGAGGAGGGCAGTGAAGTGTTGTGCGTTACGTTTCTGATCAGCACTAAACTCAGATCCAATCACCTGTCCGTTCACCGCTGACAGGTGTGCGTTTTCCCATCATGCACTGAGCCGTGCAGCCTCCGCAGTTGCTCCTGATGAACTGCGGCGGCTCAGGCGCTGGTCTCGTTTGGATCTCACGGTGACCGTCGCACTTGTGGCATCAGAGCAAGTCAGGAACAAGTCGGACACAAATCTAACCTGAGCACTGCGCACAGACCGACACTGATCGAAACTGCGCAGGTCTGGCTCACCTCGAACGCGCCTGATGGATGGAAACGGAAATGTGTTGTGCTTTTACGCTCGCGCGGTGCACTTCTGCCCCGCTGGAAGACCCGTGGCGCGTTGCTGCCTCTGTCAGTGTCGTCGTAATATTTTTGTTGTGATCAAATTAATCGATGCGTTAATTGAAATTAACGCGATTAAATCAATAAATTAAATTTTTTACATTGAATTTGTATGCAGCAAATTTTTACATAGAAAATTTTTATACACTGAATTGTATTGCACTTTTGCGTTTTTTTTTTGTTTTTTTTTTTTACTTTTCAGTTTGTTTTTAATCTAAATTCAATGTAAAAATATCTGTTTTTCAAATGTGAAATTAAGTATCTATCTGTATCTGTACATTATGTGTCTAAAAAGTGTCTAATTGTCAGCACACAGTGTGGAGAATCCCTGCTGTAGAAAATAGAGTAGAAACATTTGTGGCTTACAATGTCACATAGTCTTGATGTACTTGTCAGCCACCAGAGGGCAGCAGAGACCTGACAATCACACTTTTACCAATATACGCTATATTTTTTATATTTTTATGGTAAACCCTAGTTGTATTTATATCCAACCAATAAATGATTAAGTGTAATACGTTTTAGTCAAATACATGTGCTTAATAAACAATTATTTTATAAAATAAATTTGTTTTATGTAGTCTTGTGAATTTCTCTTGTTGGGGTGTATTTTCTGTTCTGTGTGGTGTCTGTGGCCTCACTAATAATAAAGGTTTAAGTAACAATTTATTGTATTGTTTTTAATATATTACATCTGTTTGATTGCTGTTGCGCTTTCCAAGAAGTGGCGCAGGTGTTTTGGGCATGTAATAAACAAGATATTGATTATATTCTGCATTGCCCCTCTACTCTCTCTATTATAGTACTCTTAGAGCCAAATATTTTTCTGAAGTTGAATTAAATGTCAAGTTTGCGAACCACTGCTCTATATCTAATCTTTGAAAACACCAATTACACCGTACCCAGCAACGGCAGAGCATAAGATAAAATTTACTTTGAGTGACTCATCAATACTTAGATACTGAAGTAGAGTACACATTTTCAATCATACATAGGCCTTAAATCATGATACCTTAATAGTGGTTATTAAAGTGGCTCTATGTTTAATGTTTTATATCTTCTCATATTTACACAAATATATACACAATAAATAGAGCAGACAGAAGTATTTTACAAGAAAAATTGCATTTATTTGCATCAAAATGGTCCATTAAAACATCAATAAAATACATGAACAAAAAAAAATTAACTTTATATGTGGATTGCAGACATTCAGACGCCCTTCCAGCATTTAGATTAAAGTGCATTATGTCGCTCACATTTAGCCCTTATTCTTCAAAGTATAAATGTTACAGTGAACAAGAAAACTCCAAAAAACAAAACAGAAACCTCTTCTTCGAGGGTTGACATAAATATCCTTAAACCCGAGGTGAACATTATTGCATTAAGACATTTATACTTGTTTAATTAAAAAGGGCTAAACACAACACATCAGTTTAACTTCTGACAACAAAAGGACAGGCAGGTTTCACAGCTTCAGGACTGGTACATAATGTCAAATCTAGTTAACATTCAGCCTTTAGACAGGTCTAATGTGATTTAATAACATAAAACCTTGCTAATGTTAAAGGTAAATGGGTTAGCAGCACAAGGCCATTAGCTTGAAAAAACCTCACCAAATGAAGCCAAAGAAACAGGCGGCCATTTTGTTTTCAAGGTGAGTTTGAAGGGTAAGGGAAGTCAGTGCCTATCCACTGCTAACCTTTTGTATAGTCATAAATTTAAACTATTTCTTTATTTTACACAGTATGGTTAGAGTATATTCATATGAAGAAATAACGTGAAACATGTTTAAGGTCATTTTTTTGTTTGATTATAGGCTATGAGAATTAGCATTTAACCGTTAGTATATTTTCTAAAGGAAGAAAAGATGAAAAGATGGCTGAACTTTAAAACCCACCAACTGACAATGGCAAAATGTATAGAAACTCACAGTTTTCAGGCCCAGTGCATGAGCTAGTGGCCCAGTCTTAATGGCACTGGGGACAATCAAAATTCAAAAAACCTAAGTGTAAGAACTTGCAAAATTTGTGAAACGCTAAAATATAAATTAAAATGCAAGTTGTGATAGAGCGCCAATGTGCCAAGTAGACTTACATTGACTGAACCGCACGTAAGACCATTAATACATACTGCCATTGCAGACAAAAACTTAGCTAGTTCCAATAGCTTTAGCACCAAGTTAGCATTTTTAAGCTAGATTTAGCATCATAGACCAGTCCTAGATGCACTAAAACTGCTGTTAGCTTCCGCCTAAATCACACCCTTCTTTTTAAGCATAATTCAAAACAATACAAAAACAAGGTTTTAAAAGCAGCAGAGTATTTTAAGGCCTATTTTTAACCTCACAAAATTCACTTTCCACCCTTTCCTCCCACATTGAAAGCAAATAAATACATGGATGGCAATTATAAATACAAGTCACTCATCCATACATTCGTTCTAAGGTAATGGGGAGAGAAGAGTTCAGGCTCACAATTGTGCAAATAAACTTCTCTATGCAGGAAAAACACAAGCTTTCACACAATCAGGAGAAGGGCATTGGATAGAAATGGTACTTTCTCTGCCGTACAATAAGTTGCTTCTGAAAAAGGGGTGATTCATTTATTTTTTGCTAAACTGATGTGACAATCCCTGACATCTTTTTTTTTCCCAACTCAGGCACCTTAACTTTTAGCAAGAAGAGCAGTTTGGTCCTTGATAATTCACTCATGCCATTCCTTTACATAGATAGCATTCAGGTTTCTCTCTCTTTCACTCTAGTAAAATAATATAAATAGCAGCAGCAGAAAAGCTGAGTTTTTCTGCAAAACCTGAGCTCACAGAGTCCAGAATAGTACATTACAATTCCTGTCCAACAAAATGTCCACACACAAAAAAGGTAGATACTGCTTTTTTAGCTTGGTACGTAGTGTTCGGTAAAGTTATGGGAGAAGCCAAACCATTTGTAGTTGGCAGAAATGCCGAATGTTGAACTGGACAAGTATAACTTTTAGAGAAAAGTCCAAAATCACATTCATTTTGTACCATTTTGTACCTAAGTGGATTTACTACATAGACACTGGCCCATGTGGCAATTTCAATGCAATTTAGTTTTACAGTGAAGTCACAAGTTACACCAGTCCCAAGCCTCAGGACAGGCTTCTGGCGTAAAAACCTAGGCCAAAACACCCATGCAAATGATTAGCTTAGATCTTTACTTTGAGGTATGTAATGTTAGGATGCCAACATGGACGGGCATCTCTGCTTCCTATATTTTGCCTTAAATAGTGCCAAAATACAGACACCAAAGACTATTATCCCTTCTTGTAAATGCCACACTGCTTCTTACTTAAGACCAGACTGGAAACCATAGTCAGTAACAGCAGCGCCGCACAGAGCCAAAATGGCGGCATCTACCTTTTCCCCCAAAAAATCCTCCCTCTGTCTTCTTCCTTTCACAGACATTCACAGAATGATTTGAGCTCCACACGAACCTCAGAGAAGCTCCAACTCTCTGGATTCTCAGGGATATGAGGGTTACTTTTTCTTTAAGTTCTTTTAGTCGCATTATCAGCGCGAGGTGACTCCCAGCTGCGTTTTCAGATGTTCGTAGACAACGTAGCTGATGCTGACCGCGGGGATGACTTTGAGGAAGTTGGGAGCCAGACCTCGGTACAGACCGGTGGGGCCCTCATTCTGGAGGATCTGCCTGAACAAGCCGGTCATAGAGACACGCGAGTCGCTGTCGCACGCCGCTAGAAAAGAAAAGGAGAAGATTTGACAATTTTACAAAAGATACAGTTTTAGGACAACCTTAAAATGACTTGAGATATTTAAAACTGACGTATACATGTTGAAATCCTCACCTTGTGCTTGCATTCGTGTCCGGACCAGTGCGAGAGGGTAGCTGGCCAGCTGTCCACATGTGCTGGAGACCGTCCCACAGGCCAACAGAACCAGCACGCCGGGATCTGAGCTGTTGGTGCCGTACTGCTGCAGGTAGCTGTTCTTCAGAGTCTGTCAAATGAGAACATTAGATTAGAGCCTTTTCTACAAATAAAAGTTCATTCAAGACTGCGCTGGGGCAGCACAACCCCTCACCTCATAGATGGCGAGGTCGATGCCGGCGTAAGGGATGATGCCGAGCATGTTGGGGACATAGCCTTTGTAAAACGCGCCCAGGCCTTCCTTTCTGAAAATCTGTTTGGCACAGTCCGAGATCCCGGAGTATTGGCCCGTTTTGCGCAGAGCCAGGCGAGTCTTCAGCACCTATAAAAGATAAAAAACAAAAAGCTTGGTTAATTCATTCATTTATTTATTTATTTTTTGCTTTTTCAGACAGCCAGTTGATTTTTTTTTGTATCCATTTTCATCAAATATTTAAGCCTGAACTTGGAATTTAAGCTGATATATATCGGTAATACACACCTCCATTGGGTAGATGGCGCTCTGGGCGATAACTCCTGCCATTGATCCAGCCACAAACCGCTCCACGATGTTAAGTGTTTCCTTGTCACTGCCGATCAACCGTTTAATCTAAGAAACCAAAGTGAAAAATAAGCCATTTGCAGAACAGGAATAAAAACTTGAATAAATAAAAAGAGGTTTTGTAGATCTGTACCTGTTCGTAGGCCATGAACTTAAGCGCAGACTCTGGGGCAATTTTAAGGATGTTGATGCCATTGCCCCTCCACAGAGACCGGACCCCTCCCTCTCGGATCATCTGAGTCAGTCCACTCATGATGCACATGTTGTTGGTCCTGGAGCCATAGACCTACAAGACACAGAATGACTGGCATGTTAAGACCAGTGGGAGATACTCAGGGGTCTAGGAATTTTTAAAGATGAAACTTCTTTAGCCCCTCATCTGCCTCCTAATGTGCAGAGGTTCATACATTAAGTTTCCATATATCCACTGCCCTTACACAACCAATATTACTGTACTTCCTGATAACACAAAAGTCTTATCAGAAGAGCTCCTCCCCTTTCCACTGAAACTGGTCTGAGGTTAGGTCAGGCCAAAATCATGCGTCTACACCCAAATAAATGTACACTGGACTACTTAGCACCAGTTGGTTTTTCTAGCCAGTGTGCAATAATTAAGCAAGTTTACTGCCCTACTTACCACTTTAGATTAATTCAATTTATATTTTTATACAAGACACAATTAGTAATGAAGACTTGTTGCTTGCATTTTATAATGTAAATAGGAGTTATTAATGATGTAGTAGGAAATTTTTTTTTTAGGAATTTCACTGAAAATAGTTGTGTGGATGGCCTAAACCACGCATAAAACCCATTTTAAAAATAGCTCGACCAGAGGTTCTCAAGCTGTGGTACAGGTAGTACTGGAGTTTTTTTGCCTGATTGAGTTCATTTTAAAGAGTTTTTTTTTTTCAGTTTTAGCTCTGGTCTGCTGAGGGTTTGAATTTGAAGTTTGGACCCCTCCTAGTTTAGTAAGAGATTTTTTTGTTAATTTGGTTTAGATCTGGTTTAGTCCAGATTTAGACTCATTTCAGTCCATTAAAGATAGTACATGGAAAGCCAAATATTTTCTGAGGTGGTACTTTGTGTAAAAGGTTTGAGAATCACTGAGCTTGACTAATGACTATCAGAAATAGTTTAAGAGATTACATTTTAATTTACATTTTAGTAAATTTAACAAACTAGAAAAGTGTTGCAAGTAACTCTGAAATGCAGGCTTATAATTATCCACAATGCCCATGGGCTGGTAGTGTTCTGATCCTAAAGTAGGGCATAAGGCTATAGTTCATTAGATAAAACTGTGGCTCAAACACATTACGCAGGGACAAAAGGGCTGTTGTCCAGTTTGTGACGTATTTCAAGTTCACTGCTACGGGATCAGAGTTTGGGTTTGACGCAGTTTTAAAGGTGTGGGTCCAGATGGAGAGCTGCGATTGGTCCATTCCAGAGCTGGACTATGACCTGGCTTTTACTACATGGCGCAATTATTAACAGGTTTACGGTAATCATGAGCTGAGGGTTTAAAGGTGGATAGAAAATTATGAAAGGGGGTCAAATCAGGCTTGACGAGACGAGTTTTCTAGTTCAGGGACATTTATGAGATAGTTGTCTGGTGTCAAAGCAGCGCGTTGTTTGGAAACCTAAACGGTCCTAGGTTGGCAAACATGTGAGGTCAGAGGTCACGGTAATGACCTTAAGAGTCATATGATGATGTAAATTTGTACGCATCCAGTCTAGGGTCTAATTGCAAGCTTTGGACTTCAAGGCTCACAGTTTTCTAGGACTTTAAGGACTAAAAGGAAAACAGTATTTGCCCAGTAAACAATTACATCATTTGCAACGCCTTAAACTATTCTGACTACAGCAGCCTCTGAGGGTCATAAGTCAAACCTGAAATGCTTACTTTGCCAACTTTGAGTGTCTAGCTGGGAATAGTGAACTTTTGAGTAATATTACAGCAAAACTAGCCCTGCAAAATGCCCAGAATGGCCCATAGTTACAAAAAAATAAAGGGATAAAATTGACATAGTATTGTATATTGTACCTGCATCATGACTTTGAGACGGTCCAATGGTGCGGTGCATGTCCTGGACACAGCTCCAGCTCCACCTCCAGCCACCAGGTGTCTCCACCACATCCCAGTCTGCTTCTCCTCCAGTGTGAACTCATCTGGCACCAGCAAGTTGTCGCCAACATCAAAGATCTGGAACAATAAAAAATGAATATAGATTTAGACAATGCCAAATGTGTTTATTCTTGAACACTAATCATTTGTTTCACTAAAATACCACAACTTCCAATTTCCAGTCAGAAGAAAAGCATGTGATTATATTTTAACTTCTGCATCTGTCGTTCTTTTGGAGAAATATTCTTGAATTGAGCAACACCACCATAGGAGCAATGGTAAAGATGACAAACCTTGGACCAAAGGTTAAATTACAGCACTTTTATTGCGAGACTTTAGGAAACTCTGCAACTGGTTCACATAAAAATCAAAGTCTAGGACAGGTTTATGGTCACTAATAAGGAAAGTAATAAAAAATTTATAAAAAATAGCCTAGAGAAGTTTGGATGCTGCAAATTTAGATCAAAATATATCATTTTAAATTTGAAGTCTCTAAATGTTAGCCCTGCGGTTACATGATGATTGTTCATATCTGTGGTTTTCCTCTGGTCTGATTGTGAAAAGCTGATCCTTTTAAAGAATCAAAGTAATTTTACTGAAATAACTTACTACCACCTTTCCATCACCAGTCCAGTACCAGTCCCAGTCCCAGCCTACCATTTTGGAACCCCTGATTTCAGTCCATTAAGAAATATTAGAGTTTATAAATTCAAAGCTTGCATTTTAGTCACTATTCAGCTTTAGCTACTATTTAAACATTTGTGCCCTTTATCTCCAGTGTAAATATGTCATCTTGCACTCACTTGCAAAAAACAAACATGATTAAAGATAAAGTTACATGTTACATATGCAGAGAACAAAATGTTTCTGCCATTCCAACCTTATGTAATGAACTTTTACAGCAAAAGATAAAACTCAAGATTTATAACTTT
This sequence comes from Bostrychus sinensis, assembly GCA_020698575.1. Taxonomy (NCBI): domain Eukaryota; kingdom Metazoa; phylum Chordata; class Actinopteri; order Gobiiformes; family Eleotridae; genus Bostrychus; species Bostrychus sinensis. The sequence goes on along the minus strand of CM036249.1, from coordinate 35,988,200 downwards.
GGCCTAATTAACATTGGGTACATAGTCTTCCAACGGTCTATTTCTGTTAGGACTGCTGTGTCTCTTGAGGTGTAATGCCAGCGTGAGGCTAGCCATCTTGAATAAGATACAACTAGGTGTTAAAATAGCTGGAACTGTGTCACTGTGACCCACCTGCTACCTTTTACATAACGTCTAGACCTAATCTCTTCACACGTCAATGGGGATCAGAGCATTCCTGTGACTTCTAATAGGGGTTAATTGATGATGCGTGGACATTTTTAATCGTTTTTCTACATTTAGTGATGAAGTCTGCATTAGCAAGCCTCGTTTTAGCCTGATCACTAGTTAACATTCATTCATATCATTCATTTTTGACAAAACAATGTCGCTTCGAGTTTTCTATTCTATGGCTGGAATATATATATACTTGGTTCTGAAGAGCTAAAACTTCAACCTTTATCCATATTTCCTTGTACTAACCGTGGAGTGTTTCCAGTAGAGGATGATTTCTGGGATGTTCTCCGTCTTCTCCACCATCACAGCACAGTTGCTCCAGTCTTTGCTGCTAATTGTGATCATGCCATTCTTATCCATGCTGCAAAGAGACAGACAAAACATGAGTTACTCACTGCTGCAGCTCAAATTCCTATAAGATTATCTAATTTCTTGACTATTATTTTTACCTTTTCAGGGCCTTTTCTGCTTGTTGTAGGGAAATGTGGACGCCAAGGTCGCGGAGAGACTGCACAAACTCTTTCGGATCAACGTATCCTAAAAGCAAGACAAAATATGAATAAATAAAACAGTAAAATGTGTTTCTAAGTAAATTTTAGTCATAGCTTGACGGCAATAGAAAAAGTATAACTGATGAAATGCGTGTGCCGTCAGTGAGCGAGTAGGGAACATTAGCAAGTGGCACAATGTTTAGCTGTTCTAATTATGTGCATTTAGGCCACATACAAGTCACTTTAGCCCTCAAGGCCATTAGCTGGTTAGCGTTCTTGCTCAATTCGTACCTGCATTTTTCTTGTCAAAGCTCTTCACCACTAGCTTCAGGTCTTTTTCGTAGTCTTGAAGATAGTGAACAAACTCCTCGAAGTCCAGCTGTCCGTCCGCACTGCTTTCTTCCACTTGTGCAGTTTTCTGGAAATAAAAAAAAAAATTAAAAAAATTAAAAAAATTCAACTTTTTTTTTTTTTTTATGCATGTAAATCCATTCTATATCTGCAAAGTGTCCTGTCTGCTTCTCCAGACTGGGTTGGCTATTATTTCAAATGGGGAATATGTTAAATTAATTGTTTTTAATAAATGGCGCAACGCATTGTTTTTGGAGAAGTGAATGACATTGTAATAACTTTTGCAGCCATTTTACCTTCAACAAAGCTTTTTTCGTGTAAATTGCATCTCATTAGTTCTCTTGTGAACCAAACCACCTCTTCCCTAAACACCTGCCCTCTTCTCACAGTAAGACCTTTGTGACCACACGCACATTTCGCCCTTTAAACTAAAAATAACTTTCAGAAATGTCCTGTAACTTAAGTAGGCTTCCCCCATAAACCATCTAAACATTATGAGGGTCACCTACATGCCCCTGTCTTTCTCGGCTTGAAAGGTCTACCCCAGGATTTGATACCCAGTCACAAGGCCAGGGATCTAGATCTGGTTTCAACAGGACTGTCCTTGGCCCCATTTAAAGTTTAGACTGGATTAGACCAAACTCAGAGTGAAAGAGAGATAGATACAGGAGGAAATACAGACGTCATGAGTCATTTAGGAAATCTGCCAACAGCAATCAGGTCACAGAGGGTCAGAGTGGCTCTAATGGAATTGAAGACAGACTAATAGTAGCTGTACACTTTTCAGGATGTCATACCAAACCTATGCAGCTGCTTAGTTTGCCTATATGAAGGGCTGGCCCTGGGTGTGACTGACTTCTGTCCAGTTTTCACACACATTCTTTAAGAAATACGGTTGTCCTGGGGGTGAGAAAACTAACTGGACTGTGCTCACACATGCAGCAGCTACTTCTGATAAAGTCCAGGGGATAGTGCATGTATGAAAAACCCAATTGAGAGACCATCTATATTGGTCAGACAGGTTTTTTTTAGCCATTTAGCTTACTTTTTGTAATATCCACACTCAATTTTACTTAAAATGTATTAAAAGTTGATAATCGTGCATATGTATTTTTACTCCTTATACTGCGCAGCCCTAATGTTAATTTAAATATTGCAAAGTTCCCTAAAACAGTAAATGGACAAAGACTTTCTTGTGTAAAACCAAAACTGAACACTCCTAAAACCTGACACCTCTCTGGAGCCAGTCTCATAAATCAAGCTCAGGTTACATTTGTCTGCTCCAAGAGGAAACTCTCAGCCTCAAACACTGCTGTATTGATTACAACCCAAAAGACAAAACCAGCTCTGAGTGAAATCCTCTGGGGACACAATTTGAATTTAGTCTCTCCTCAAAAGGTCACGACTTTACAAAATTAAAAGTTGAAGCTCGTCATTGGCACCAGCTAAACCCAATGAAGCAATTAAGTCAAATGGGAAGTCTGTACAAAAAGGGCTACAGGTTTGAGGTTGGAATCTGAGAAGAGCTGCCCCTTTGAAACAGCTGAGTCAACAGGTATGTGAAAGACATTGTAAAACAGATAAAAAGACCCCCCCCCACACACACACACACAGAAAATCAAAAAACTGACAAATGCGTAATTTTTAAATTACAATTTCTAGGTTTAATTCTATAAATTCGTCCTTAAAATTGCGAGCAGTAAATTACTAACAACATGGGATGCATTCATAGCAAACATTTATTTGTAACCACATTTTAAACACTTTGCATTAAATAAACACTTTTTTTTTTTTTTACTAAATCTATGGTTGCATGTAATTTCAACCCATTTAAAAATCTAAAACAAATTTCACTCAAGAACAGCTCAGAACCGGTCTTTGTCCAAGTCATGCAAAACACTAAATAACCATTTCAAAAGGTGCTTATAGCCACAAAATGTACATTTTTGATCCACGTGCTACCATTTCCATAAAAATATTAGGAAAGATAAAATGATGAAAAAACAGTCTAAAGTAAAGACATATTTTATTGTTTAATTGCGGTCAAAAGCTGGTTCTTTCAGTTTCAAAATTAGACACTAGTTTCCTGCATGTGATTTCCCCTCCTGACTGAGTGTAATGATACCGCATCTGCAAGACATTGCAGTTTCTCCCGTGATTTAAGAAATTTCCAGAATAGCCCGAGCACTTTTTATAATAACCATAATAATAATAATAATAATAATAATAATAATAATAACAATAACAATAACAATATTATTATTATTATTATTATTATTATTATTATTATTATTATTATTATTATTATTATTCAAACCTAGCCTAATATGCAATGCAAATTTGTGGGGAAATCTAGTCTTGGCTAAGCGTCTTGTTCTGGATCCCAGACATGATGCAAGAGGTGTTTTTTTTTTTTAAACACCTCTAGTACCATCTTCAATCGATATCTTGTATTTTGGCTTTTTAGTGCCAATTTAGTAAATTATCTGTATTACTTAAATAATTGTTAATAACGTCCGCCTGCGGTTTTCAGTCGTGGGCGCGTCGCACTCATTCCTCGTGGAATTTTCTCTGAATGGGGAATGCTTAAATCAGCGCGCCAACACTAAAAGTAATATAAGTGACCGTTTGCTATAATATTTTTGTGACCAAAGAACTTCTAATGGAAAGTTATAATAACTTACTTATCTTTGGAATTAGAAACTGTAAAAATTGCACTTTTATGGCAGTTTTAGCAGCGCGGCCTACTCGTAAAGGCTTCCCGAAGCCGGTGCTATCGATGCTAATGCTAATTCCTCAGAAAGACAGATTCCCCGGAAAGGCTTAAGACACGGTCAAATTGGATTTCTGAAAGTGGGTAACCGGAATTGGCTTAGAGGACGCGCTTTAACGTATATAGTCACATCAGGTCAAAAAACAATGAATTTTCCATACCTTTCTCCATTTTTGGTAGGTTGAAAACTCTTGGGAGGGAAGGAACACGCTGAGTTTGTTAAAGAGGGACTTGAGCTCGGAAGGCAGTCCGTTAGACTCGAAATACTCCACTTCCACCTGGTCGGCGTTGGAGACAGGCACGCAAAGGCAGAGACCAAGCATAGTTCGTTCCGCAAACTTAAAAGAAACTACAATAAATAAATAAATATTAGCGATAGTTCCCCTTCACGGGATAATACTGAAATGCCGGTAAGGAAGGGGCTGGCTACTAAAGAATGTCACTAAACCCCGCCTCTTTACCGTAATACGGCAGCGTCATTGGTTCGTCTGCCAGAAGTCATGATGCAATTCTACTACGGACCAATCGGAGACGCGTGTCATTGACGGTCTTGCGTCAAGTCTCGCCTTTCCTTGTGTGTAAAACCCCTGCCAGCTCTGGACCAATCAGAGAGGTCGTTTTGTGCAGCTAGTAAAATATTAACCAATGACAGCGCCCCTTTCATTTAAAAAAAACTATAAAACAAATGTAATACATACAAAATTGTAAAGTTAAAGCATTTGCAACCTGGAAAAAAATTGGTATATATATATATATATATATATATATATGCTGAACCCCATGAAAACATTGTGTGTTAATTTTGCATGTTCTGAAGCTTAAAATTGTCAACATATGAGAAGGGGTTAGAAGGGGTTATGCACTAATCCAACATAAAAGAATTCAAAGTCATGCCAGTTTGTTTATAAATATAGCTATAACATGACTTGGCATATCCCTGTGTCCCGGGCTGAGGCACTTGGGGCACAGGGATATGCCAAGTCGTGTAGATACGTGCAGTCAGATTTGGCAGAACAGGCCTGGATCAGTCTTGGTCCTTATTTGAACTTGGTCATCTGATGAGACTAAAGACCAGGATCAAAAAGATAGTATTGGTAATAGGGGAATAGGAGATGTTGTTTTGGTAAAGTGTATTATTATCTAATTCTGCCCTAATGCTTGAAGAGGTAGATTAGGCAAAAGATTTTTGTCTGTAGGCATATTTATTACTTGCATGTACAGCAAACAGAGGCTAATACAACTGTACTGTAAAAGGACTATTAGTTCAAAATACTATTATGTATGTAGAAGTAATGGCACTCAACAAAATTACTACTCCAAATAAATATTAAAAAGCTTTTTTCTCTTTTCAGCAAGTTACAGCAAAATTTACTAACACTATTATAACTTCTGCTACTTCTACAATTATTACTAAGGCTACTACTGGGCTGCTGTCCCCAAACCCAAATTGAACACATGGCTTTCTCATTGCAAGGTGAGCATGCAACCCATTTAACTAAAACAGGGTTCCTGCTGGTATCAGCAAGTCTAATTTAATGCTTTTAAATCCCATTTTTAATGGCATTTTTGCAATTGTTTATCATTTTAAATGCAAAATACATACAATCACAGCAGCTTAAAATACAGTTCATAAAGCACCAATAATGCTGAAAGTCAAACATCCGATGTTTGGGTAATTTGGTGCCACTGGAAGCAAACTCGTTCCACCATCTATCAGGCTAGTGTTGGCTACAAAAATGGTAACTTATTATTTATATATACATATTTATATTCACAAATAAAACTGACTATCAGCAATTTTACTTCAAAACTGTTTTCAATTTTGACTGCCTGTTGGAATCAAATTAATGCCTTTTAATCCCATTTACGGCCTTAATTTTAGCAAAATCAACTTAATGGCTTTTAATGCTTTTTAAAGTCTCATGGGAATCCTGTAAAAGTAACTTAAAATATTCTGATTTAGAAAATGTACTCAAAAATGTACATCAGCAAAATAGCAATTTGCAGAATTCTTACACCTCTAGTCTACATATCACAGTTTACACAATTAAACATTATCTATAAATTTGCATGGGACAATTACCAGTATGAATATATTGATGTTTTTAAAAATCATGGAATAACTTAATAATACATATTATTCTTGTAATATGGGACAGTAAGGTCAGAACAACTGCGTAAGAATCATTTACAGTAAACACTTGATCTGTGTCAGACACCAGACTCTGACAAAGACCTGTATGAATGTATGAAGGAGTTAGGTAATGACTGTGTAGAAGAACAGAAGACTGTGGGAAAATTCAAGAAGAGGCTGTATTCAAAACAAGTTGAGTTCTGTTTCTGTCCCATAAACAACAGGAGAAGTTTGTTTATGGTTGCACTAGAGCCAGCTGGTTTGTGTCTGAATAAAAGTGTCCTTCCATCCCTCACTGGTCTGTACTTTCACTACTTTAACATGCAGAATATACATGGATTATGCTCACAGACAAATTAAGCCCTCAAAGATAGAAATCTCACTTTCTCCAAGTTTACTGTCTCTATTTACCAGTAGCGCTAAATGTTTGTATCGCTAAATGCTAACACACCTGGCTATTTGTCTATGTTATCATAATTTTATTTATGAATATCAACAAAAACACATCAACATTACCAAATGCCACACAAGAAAGCCAGAAGGTGTTCCCTACTGTGCCTCCTGAATGCACATAAATGTATCATAAGCTATGGCAATCAAGCATTCACTATGAAATGAATGAATGATGATGATGTCGTCTTGAAATGTTTATGACAAGACAGACAGAATGTGTGTCCTTTTCTGGTAAAAAATAAATAAATAAAAAAATGTATTGCTCTAAACACTGCACTTGTTTAGTGATTGCTGCTGAACACCTCTCAGATGTTAATACAGTTAGTAGTTATAACAATACAGCAACTGATGTCCAACAAAGAGCCACATTATCTGGGTGTATCAGAAAGAAGACATATTTGGGGTGACTTTGCCAGTAGCTTCTTTCTTGGTTGTTTTGGTATCATATAAAATGAATGAAAAGAGAAAGCTAGTCTACTGCAGTATTGTGTTCATGTGCTTTGGAAGGCAGAGTGTAAGGAACACAGTTTTCTTACTTTTATGTGCTTACATCCTTTCATATACTGTATTTTATTTGATATTTATTATTACCCTTGCCTTGTTATGTTTTCAGCAGCGTTGTTTTGTCTGTTTGTTTGTCTTTTGTTTGTTTGTTTGTTTGTTTTTAGCAACATAACTCAAAAAATTATGTACGGATTTGGATGAAAGTTTCAGAAAATGTCAATTGGAATAAGGAACAATTTATTACATTTTGGGAGATGGGGCTAATTTGGATATTACAGCGTCTAACTGGTCTAACTCAACAAATAATGCCCATAGTTTGACCAGGATCATGTTGATATTCTGGTTCTGGTGATCCAGAAGGTTTTAAATATAGGAGGTACATATAAAATTGAATATTGCATAGCAATAAATTTAGTTACACACTTGCTAAGGTGAGGTTTTTCTCTTTCAGTATGTTCACAGATTTGATGCATCTTTAATATTTACTGAGCTACAGGTCCCCTTCTCAGGTGACTGACCGTATGGCTTGGTGGAGTTCGGCGCTCTCCGAGTGTTTCTAGTTATAAATGAATTGGTGAGTGCAAATTTACTTAGCATAATAGTTTATAACTGCTGTTTTTGTCAGGAAGAGCAAGTTCTGGAGCTTTGCGCACTGCCCTGGTTGAATAGCTAATCATAGTACTTAATTGAGAAGCTGTATTAATTGTATCGCATTAATACATTACAATTATGGTTTGAACCTAACTTAGTTCATGGCATAAATTTATTATGACAAATTTAAAAGGGCCATATTATGTTTTTTTTCATGCTTTTTGAAATAGTTTTGAACACCTTTGCCTTTGTATTTCATTTTTTATAGTTTAATTCATATAAAATAATGTATATGTGGAAAAGGTCTTGGATTAGGTGTCTGTCCCCCCCTGCTGGCAACCATGGGGACTGGACAGAGTATTAAATAGCTATCTAGCATAGCTATTAGCAACATGAAGCTAATAGATACATAACTGCGCTAACTACTTCGTAGTGATGACAATTTAAATGCTGAAGTGTTTTCAACTCTTAAAACGGGAGTGGCTTAGCATGCAGGATTACTCAAATGTGCACAACTCTACGTCTGTGAGGTGCAAACAACATTATAACATGGTTAAAAGCTCAAAAAAGCTTATTTAACATAATAGGGGACCTTTAATTACCTCATTTAAGAAGGATATGTTTTGGCCAGCGTTGGTTTGTCTGCTAGTAACACAACTCAAAAAAGATATGGTTAGATTTTGATAGCATTTTCAGGAAATAAATGCAAAAAGGATGAAGTTATACAAGAATGGAACTGCACTGCCTTGGTGGAGGTCTGCATGGTCCATGTTCTTCTAGTTTGTATTTGACTGTAACAAAAAATGTGTTTATGGGACCTTTGAAAAACTGCACTACAGTGATATGATTATGTTATTATGTTATGTTATCAAATCTTCAGAGTCCCATACTGTTTATCTTTCTCTTTTAAGTCATTTAATATTTCCACCACAAGAGCAGTTGGCGAAGGAAGAGTGGATTATTTTCCACATGACACCACTGTAAGGACAGCCACTGCACCGACGTCCAAACTATGTGTTTATAAAAGTTTATGTAGTAGTCTGAGGTCCAAAGTTTAAGCTATTTAAAGGTTAAGAAACAAGACCTAATGCCAATTGTCAGGTCAAAAAATATCTATATAGGCGAGTTAAAATCTTTATCAGCTGGCCACACCTTCACCACTAGTCCATGGTCTCCACTGATAACAAACCATAAAAACTAAACCAGGTCCAATGTAGACTTAAACCAAGTCTAATCCAGAACTAAACCAGGAGTAATACAGGACTAAACTAAATCAGGACTATGATAGGCCTAAACCAGGACTAATTTATGGTAGGTTTAAACCAGAACTAAACCAGGTCTAACCAGGTTTGAGAAGCACTAATACAGATTTCAAATAAACCATAATTTATTGGTCCTTTAGTCTTGGCTCATTAACAAAGAGGTGACTCCAGTAATGACCCAGTGTCCTATCACTATGGTCTCTTCAGGGAAACACAAATCAAACTTAAAAAAACTGCCATTCAAAAAAACTTTCATTCACACCTGATGTGAGATGTGAAATGAACAGCTGAAATAAAATAGATTTAGCACACTCCCAGTTTGGAAAAGCAGACAGGAGCAATACCCTAGAGCCTAAACCCACTGCTGCTGTAAATGAGGCCATAGAGAATGCCTTTAAAACATTGTCCTTTTACATGAAACACACTGAGAGGAGCTTCTGAAGTTGTAGAAGCTGAAGTTAGTTATTCTAACATTGTGGCCTTAACTCGTAGTCCTTGTTCCTGTCTGCTTCTCCAAACTGGACTGCTTTGAACTCTCTGTAGAGAATAAGTTACCAATCACATCGACTTTCTCTGCAGTTTTGTCTTGCAGGTCTGGGCAGGCAGTTCACTGGAAAAACACTGAGTGCTTTCTGTCTGCTGACTCTTTTACATAACAATGCCCTTTGTTTGCAAATCCACATTAAACCTGTGGACTCTTTCAGCGACTCATGTGACCGCACTGACACATCACTGTTGAATTAATCCAGATGTTTCTAGATTGTTTTCCTAAAGACTGTGTTCACTAAAGTGGATCTAGATGGCCAATGACCCCAGTCCTATATAGGCTAGTGTTGTTGAATACAAGTATAGATAAAGTAAATCCAATGGGTTTATGATGCATTCATATGACCCACAGAAAGTCAGAAAATGCAACTGTCCAAATCCTCAAATGGAGCAAAGTAGATCCGCTGCTGACCTAGGCAGCACACAGAGTTCCCCAGACTTCCCTGACATTTTTGCCCTACAGACCCTTCCTCCAGCTCCTTCAGGGGAAAGGTGGAACTTTGCATTCTGGATTATTCCAGTGCATTCTGGATTTTCACCAGGGCATGAACTCCTCCAGGGAAGATCCAGGAGGCTCTGAAACGGATGAGCCTCAGCTGCCACCTCTTGATGGGAGGGAGCAGCATGTCTACTCTGAGCTCCTCAGCCTACTTCTGCCACACTTTTTGTCCATTTGCATATGAGACATTGTCCTTTTGGTTATGACAAACAGCTCATGATAGCCAGGTAAGTCAAGAGTGTTGCCTCGGTTCAGTTCCTAACCACAACAGACTACATCGACCGCATTACTGCAGACACTGCACTGATCCATCTGTCAATGTCACGCTCCAGCCTTCCCTCGCTTGTGAACAAGGCCACAAGACTCTCAAACTCCTCCACTTGAGATAGGACCTTTACACCATTCTGGAGAGGACAAGCCATCCTTTTCTGACCGAGAACCATGGCTTTATTCACTTGACTCTGCTGTAAACCATCAGTATGAGCTGAAGGTCCTGGTCTGAGGGCTGGGAAGTGGTACTGTCTTCATCCCATAACAGGAGGTAGTAACAGAAAAGAGAAGGGTTGAGCATAAATGGGACAGCTAAGGGTTCATTTACACAAGAACGCTGGCCAGGAAAACTAAATATTAATGCTGTCTCCAATTCATGTTTACACAGATAAGCTCAAGGTGTGAAGAAAAAAAAAAAACAGTGGAAAGTGTGAAAATCTGTAGTACCCCTGTTAGGCCAATAGCTAATTAGCAGGGCTATTAGCAACATTAGCTAACAGGTTCCTGGAGAAGGCGGAGTTTCACATGACCATGTTTTGCGATTGCTGAAGCAGACTTGGACGTGGCTGTAACGTGATCATTTTCTCTGAGGACTCTGTCTCCACTCCCCGCTGCAAGACCAAAACACCCCTTACAGCATTTTCAAAAGGTTGCAGACTTAGAAAGCGGAAACCCTGTCCTGGTGTAGACAAAAGGCCAATCTGCAACCGTTTCATTGCATTTTCGGCAAAATACATTGTCGTGTAAATGGCCCCTTACTGTTACAAGAAATAATACACATATTAATGTGCATATGCCACTAAATGCACAAAAAGAAGATTAGCATACACCTCATCTTCAATGATTTGCCATTTTTTTTATTTCAAAAGGCACTTTGTCTCCAACATTTTCCTTTTGTCCCAAATGCCTGATTTGCCAATATGTTGACTTTATCCACTACAGTAAACTAAAAATCAAATCTCCTCCTCCTTTATCCCAACATCAGCCCACTCGGTCCTTTCTCTGACTTGCTGTAGACTGTGGTCGTGTCAGGTGGGGTCATGAGCTAAAGTCTGATCCCTGATACCAGACCGAGTCCAGGGCCAGGAACAAACTACGACAGAGAGAGGACAGAGAAGCCAAGGTCCATAAAAGGGACTGAGAGAGGGAACAGGAGCTGAGCCAGCCTGGGTCAGCTGATGGGACTGGGGTTACACATGGCCCCCTGATGGTGGGGCAGGGTACAGTGACAAACTAACCCTAGTGTAGATGATGTTAGACAGATGATCATAGTTCATGCATTTGCAATAAGAACAGTGTCTAAGCACACAAGAATGAGACAAAAGAAAGACGTGGCATGAAATCAAAGGTGGAGAGTAAGAAACTTCACTTTCTAGGAACATTTTCTCAAACATACTTTTACTTTTACTTGTGTTAATTATGGATGAAAAAAAGTTTGTAAAATCTATAAACAAGTAGAAGCATTTTTGCCTCAGTGTTGTAATAGTAATAGTGATAGCAGAGGCAGTAGTAGTACCTGCATGCATAGTAGTAGTATTAATGGTAGTAGGAGTAGATACAGGATGTTAATAGTAGGGCTGGGTATCATTAAACGATATCTTTGTGGTATCAGAAAAAAGTTATGATACTACTGGTATTGAAAAAAAAAAAAATTATTCACTACCAAGTCTCAATACCTAGTGGGACAATTAATGTTCCATTGTATGAATCAAATAAAAAATAAAAATAAAATCAAATATAAACAGAATAAATAAATACAATACAAACTATTGGTTTTTAACTTAGAGCTAGTTTAGCTCACAAAATTGGTCTTTTATTCAATATTATTGTGTTTTATGATTGAAGAAGAATTAGTTCACCATAGGTATCAGAAAAAGTATCACTCAGGTACTGGTATTAAAATCAGGTACCATTCAAGAACTAGTATTGAAAAAATCGGAATTATGCCCAGCCCTAGTTAATAGTAGGGGTGGCAATAGTGGTAATACTAGTAGCAGCTGTGGTCTATTTTTTAATGAGGTAAATTTTAGACAAATTGTATGGTGGCCCTGAAGGGCAAGTCACGCCAACAAAAACAAAAACACACAAACAAAAACTGAAACCCGCACATAAATTCAAGCACACACACAAATTTGAAAACGCACACAAATTCTGTCTAAGCACAGTCAAGCATGAAGGTCTTAGTCTTTCCATAATCTCATTTGCTGTTGTGTTACAGCATTTGTGTGCGTGTTTTCAAATTTGTGTCCATGTTTGAAATTTGTGTGTGCATTTCTGAATTTGTGTACACATTTTCAGATTTGTGTGCATGCTCTCAAATTTGTGTGTGTGTTTTCGGATTTGTCTGCGTTTCGGTTTTTGTTTCTGTATTTTTGATTTTGTTGGTGTGACTTTCCTTTCAAGGTCACTCTAAAATTGCTTTTGTACTTTTACTTGGACTTGAGTAATATTACTTTGAACATGACATTTTTGTTATAACTATTGACTCTTGTAGTGTTTGTTAACAAAATGACGCCGACCACAATACATTTTTTTAGTATTACCTTCAGATATTGCAGATTATGAATAACTAAGATGGATTTGGCAACTGACAACCAATCAACTACATGTGTGCAATGTCACTGCCTGGATAAAGAACATTAACAAGCAATCAACGTTTTATTTATGTAGCAATTAGCATGACACTGGCTCATGACTAAAGCTAAATATAAAAGTTTAAAAGGAACTGACAAGCAGATCTGGGGGCAATAATGTCAATTTTAACAAATATATCAACAACAGCAATTAATCTGTGCCATCTAAAAATATTTTATTTAATGTTTTTGTTTTTTACAGTGCTTCCTAAATGAATGGGGAAAATGCCATGCAGCTTCTAAGATTATGACATTCATTGGAGGGGAGGTTAAAGTAAGGACCAAAAAGAATATAATCAGCACTACTATTACTACTACTAACAATAATAATAACGATAATGTTAACAAATGAACTAAGATGAGTCTATTACAGATTGTCTAGATAGACAGACAGACAGACAGATAGATAGATATAGATAGATAGATAGATAGATAGATAGATAGATAGATCGATCGATCTTGGCCCATTACTTTTCTCCCTGTACATAAATGACCTGTCAGCAGTGTGTCCCAACCTCTTCATACATTTACACTCACGGACACAGTACTTCACTAGTTGCAGAAGTTCTTACACAGTCCATGGTACATGAGTCAGTGCTGCTTACAACTTCATGTAGACAAGACAGTGGCCAATGTTTTTCACAAAATCCAACAGTCCCAGAGTACCACCTGATGTCTTTGTGTCAGGACAGAACGCTTGAACACCTTGGTACTATCATATCACATACTGTCTAACATGGTCACAAGCAACCATCACTACACTGAAACTATTAGAGTCTCTCTACAAATGAACAATAAAAATACTTGATAAGAAATCAATTCATTATCACCACTGCTCGATATTAAAAAAGTACAAACTTTTAACCTGGGATAATATGATCAAATATTCAAAATTATTTTTAATGTTTAAAATTATTCCTGGCTTGTCTTCTCCTCCTCTCAGGCAGTTTGTTAACAATAGAATATCATGGTACTGTGTCACTACAGCTCCAGCCAGAGGGGACTGCATTGTTCCACTTAATAAAAAGTGCATTTGGCCAGGCCTCTGTCACCGCTGCACATGAGTGGAACTGTATTCCTGTTAACATCAGAGAAGCGACATCCTATAATGTATTTAAAATTGCTTTAAAGGACTGCTTCATTGATAATCAGAACTGCCAACACTAACGTGTTTTTGTCCTGTCTTCTGGTCCTGTCTGTCTGTACAAGGCCAGCATATTCTATGTGTTTTTACTAATTTTACTGTATAATGTATATTGTGTGTGGATGATTGTGCTTTTAACACCAGTTTAACACTTACCTGTGCTTTAATATGTATACATTTATATATTTGTAAATAGTATTGTATGTGTATAACCATGTCTTATTTTTTAGGGTGACACCATAAACATCAGTGACTGTGGATGAAAAGTAGCCTTTTGGCTAATTCTGGTGCATTTACAGAAATGTGAATTAATGTACACTGTCCCTGTAATATATTCATTCATTTTCTACCGCTTATTCCCGTTAGGGGTCGCGGGTGACTGGAGCCTATCCCAGTAACTTTGGGCCGTAGGCGGGGTACACCCTGGACAGGGACCAGCTTGTCGCAGGGCTGACACAGAGACAAACACAGATAGACAACCATTCACTCTCACATTCATTCACTAGGGGACATTTAGAGTCACCAACTCACCTAACACATGCATGTCTTTGGACGGTGGGAGGAAGCCAGAGAACCCGGAGAGAACCCACGGTAACACAGGGAGGACATGCAGACTCCACCCAGAGAGTTTGTGTGATGGTGTGTTGGTCGGCCTGGGGCTCGAACCCACGACCTCCTTGCTGGGAAAAAAGATGGGTGGACGGGGAGTTAACTCTGTTGTGTGTCTCTAAAAATGTCAAATTTGAGAAAATGTATTTAACCACATTACTAAGAAAATACTAAAAGCCATACCAAAGTTAGATCTTTCCATCTGTCTTTGGAAAAAACTAGTACCACCACATACAGTGCCCACATACAGTACCCACATACAATGCCCACATACAGTGCCCACATACAGTACCCACATACAATGCCCACATACAGTGTCCACATACAGTACCCACATACAGTACCCACATACAGTACCCACATACAGTGCCCACATACAGTACCCACATACAGTGTCCACATACAGTACCCACATACAGTACCCACATACAGTACCCACATACAGTACCCGCATACAGTGTCCACATACAGTGCCCACATACAGTGCCCACATACAATGCCCACATACAGTGCCCACATACAGTACCCACATACAATGCCCACATACAGTGCCCACATACAGTGCCCACATACAGTGCCCACATACAGTGCCCACATACAGGAGTCCTCTTTGAGCTGCTCCCTGGTTCAGGTGTCACCGCAGTGCATTATTTGCATGGACTTTTTTGCAGGGGCAGGTTTTTACACCAGATGCCCTTCCTGACGTAACCAGCAGAGCACACACATATGCAGAGTAGACTTGTTTCTATAGGGCCACAGTCAGTTCTGGACACTGATTAACCTTAGCTCAAAACAAGCGTCATTCTTACGACACTGGCCTTCTGTTTGAGTGAAAACTCTTGATAATCCTCAGATGAGAGGTGGATTCAGCACAACATGTTTTCACACAGTACCACACTCCTCTGGATTTATTGGATTTATCTTTTAGGATGTTTCTGAGGAGGAGATAAGTCAGAGGTTTACTGCCCGTTTAATCAGGGCACTTCCTTGTATTTTATCAACAAAGAACATCTGCGTAGGTTTGACATAGAAACATAGAAACTTCACATGGTGGTTCTCAAACTGTGGGACAAGTACAACCAGTGGTACGTGAGCTTCTTCTGGGTGTACTCAGGAGTCTTTGGCAGTTCCAGTCTGTTTTTAAAGTCAGTTCGCTTAGGGCTAGTCTTGGTTTAGACCTGGTTTAGACCTGGTTTAGACCTGGTTTAGACCTGGTTTAAATCTGGTTTAGTGTTGGTTTAGATCTGCTTTAGACCTGGTTTAGACCTGGTTTAGACATGGTTAGGTCCTGGTTTAGACCTGGTTTAATCCTGGTTTAATCCTGGTTTAGACATGGTTAGGCCCTGGTTTAGATCTGGTTTAGTCCCGGTTTAATCCTGGTTTAGACATGGTTAGGCCCTGGTTTAGATCTGGTTTAGTCCCGGTTTAGACCTGGTTTAGTCATTGTTTAGACCTGGTTTAGACCTGGTTTCGTCCTGGTTTAAATCTGGTTTATTGTTAGTTTAGATCTGCTTTAGACCTGGTTTAGTCCTGGTTTAATCTGGATTTAGCCCTGGTTTAGACCTGGTTTAGTCCTGGTTTTGTCCTGCTTTTGGTCTGCTTTAGTCCTAGTATTGACCTGATTTAGTCCTGGATTTTTCCTGTTTTACTGGTAAGGTTTAGTCCTTATTTAACTATGAGTTAGTCTTGGTTTAATCCTGGTCTAGGCTCTTTTGTGTCAGTAGAAGTATACAAAATCTTAACTACTACCTCTCCCAGTGTCCCCAACTTGGCTCAGACCCAGGACCTTGTGATTCAAGGCCAGTATTCTTCCTTGTTGTGGAGGAGGATTGTACATTAAGCTCAGAATCCCAGGTTCAGATCTTCAGCTGTTGTCCAGAAGAAAAGATGTCTCCTTATCTGTCCCTTCGTCCTGTTACACAACGTTAACTCTTACTGAGAACAACAAGGTGTCAATGAGCAACAACAATGGAAAAACAAGAGCGTTTCAGAGAATATTAGTCATACAGGAAGTGGAGATCAGGGCAGCCGCGCTTTTAAGAAATCATTCTCCAGAACGGTTTCTAGAGAATTCAGGGCAGCACTTTCTCAACTGGCATTTTTACATATTCATTTTATTTCATTAATCATTTTATTAATACAAAACTGTGCCAAGCCAATTTAAGGCAACAATTAAACTTAAAAACCTATAAATTGCAAAATACAATGGTTTAAAATACAAAATTGCAATTGTAATTTAAATTAGGTAATCATATTTAAACTATTGAAATAATATAAACATATAAATACAGTATTTTAACAAAGGAATAAAAATGGAAATGGAAATAATGTAAAAAAAAACAAAAAAAAACACTAATATTTATTCAGAACTTGTAGGATTAAACCACTGTCTAAATAAAGTTCAGTTGCTTCTGGCAGTGTTTCCCAATCAGGGGTACAGGGACCCCCAGAGGTATGAACACTTTGCAAGGGGAACTTCCAGGATGATAATTATATATTTTTGATCTTTTCATATTAAACTATATTGAAACTTCAGATGAAAAGTAAGCTCAAGTGTTTCATTGACTGAAGAAAAAAAAGGTGAAGCTGCAAATGAATATTATATATTTGAATTTACTATTTTGTTTTTTAGGTTTCTTAGCTTGCTTCAAATGAGAGTTATTCAAATCATTTTCTTTTCTTTTGTAGTAAATGTATTATGAGTTCAAGCTTAATATTTCAAACATAAAATATACAGAAAATAAGTAATAATGTAATTGGAGTTTATATTGTTATGTTTTTATGTTTTATATATTTAAGGCAGGCAGGTTAATATTTATTTATCGTTTATCTTGAATTTGAATTTATATAGCAAAAAATTAAGCAGAATTATTATTTACAATAAAGTATAAATATCTTTATATGACCAAGAATCAACATTTAGAGAGGTTACTTACAATAACAACAAGTGTAAGGGGTAAAAAGACAAAAATGTTGTGATGTGTATATCACTTTAAAATGTTTAAATCATATTTTTCCAAGAAATGTTATCTTTTGCACTTTTAGATATTGAAATGACTTGAAGTATTTTCAATAACAAGAAAGGGGCTCTCTAAATTTCCAGGTTTTTCAGATCATGTGGGTTATCATAATATCAATATAGCAAATATTAAGACTGTAAGAATAAATGTTGTGCTGTCCAACCTCCTGAATCAGTGGTGTCCAAACATTTTGCACTGGGAGCCATCTCACACAAAAATGTTTGTGCCATGCTCTGCTAGAAGAGGTTAAAGACATGTCAAAAGTTGGAATACAGATTAACTGCATAGAGACATGAAGCAGTCTTATGAAGCTTTTTGCAATTTGGGCCGTTCATGTTCTAGAATGTGATGAAAATCTCAGATGGAGGGCTGGGGCCTGTATTTCTGCACAGGTAAGGAAATTTTTTTAAAAGAAATATCTGAACAGAAAATTCACAAATATTGAACTTAATAATTCATCACCATTTTGAGACTGATGATTTGGATCAGCAAACTCTATATATTCATCTTGTGGCTTATTTCCCTGTCTACTGACTATCCCGCCTGTAGGATTGAATAATATCACCACTTTTTGACATCAAAGTGATAAAATAAATTTCACTTTTGTTTTGACAGAGAAGACCTTTTATCAGTTTTTGTTTCATGTGGATAGGCCCAGTAATTATTAGATTAGATTAGATAAAGCTATTAACCATAAACCAGGCCAAGACATCTGCATGGACTGGGCAAGTACTGGGCGTCTCTACCTCAAACAAAAACTGGCACAAAGTTCAACATCTCCTCTGTCAGCACAAATTCACTTAAAACTACAGCATCAAAAAGTGGTAATATTATTCAAACACACAGACGTGGCATTAAGCCACAAGATTAATATAGTGAGTTTATGGACCCAATCACTCACAAAAAATCAGGTTCAGCATTTGTGTATTTTCTGTTTGGATATTTCTTTTAAAAATAGTTTCTAAGCCATAGGATAATACTGGCCCCTGTCCATCGTCTGGGTTTTTCATCTCATCAAATTCTAGAACATGAACACATCCTATGTAGAAGTTGATGAGGTCAAAACTTCAGGGGCCTGTATAAATGTATAGGTGAGGTACTTCTTTTAATGTTTAATGTTTATTTATTTGAAAGGGACAGGACAGAAAAGCATTGTTACAGTTTCAGATGCAACCGATACCATGCCCATAGGCCATCTAGCTAACAGCCAATTTGCAGACCAGGTCCCTGAGACAAAACAAACAATAACAAATAATCAGACAAGAACATAATCATTAAAACATACAGTACATATAATACAGACAATTCACAATGAATCACTGGTGAAAATGTGGCTCTAATGTTCACAGATTTGACTGGATTTAAGGCATTGTTTTACTTTATAAGTAAACTGTTTTAGATCTGCTAATTCAGCAGGTGTGGTGTTCTAGATCTGTGGGCCTTTTACTGTGAAGGAGCTCTGGCCAAATGTAATCCAAAAAGCCATTGCATTGGCTTTTGATCCATTACTTTCAAAACTTGTTTGTAAAGAGACTACACTTTGCATTGCTGACTGGTTAGCCTGGCTCCAGACACTAATACAAAAGTAAAAATGGGATAAGATCATTGCATGAAAATATAATTTAGCAGCATTTATTGATAGACAAGATCTTATCAGACAGAAACATTTCAAATTTGTTTTAAGTGTCTTTGATTATTTTCTAAATATGGGTGTCAAATTTTAAATGTGAATCCAAAACCACTCCCAGATATTTAAATTCATCCGCTTTATGAATTGATTGGCAATTAATTTGTATCCGGAAGCTATCTGTAGGTTTTTGTCGAAATGAAAAGCACACTGAAACTGTTTTGGAACAATTTAAAGACAAACATCTTCAAGCCACTGAGAGCCACTGACCATTTGCCTGTTCAACAGCTCTGCAGCCTTATCTGGAGTCTTTGCTGAGACATAGATGACTGTGTCATCAGCGTACAGCTGGCACTCTGCACCTCTGTGCAGATGTTTGGGAGTTCATTGATGTACAAACAAAACAACAATGGACCCAGGATTGAAGCATTTTATATTCACGTGGAGCTGACAGTGCCATTGATTTTTATACTCTGTAGCCTAGACTTCAAATATGATGTAAACCAGCTGAGCGCTTGTTGAGAAAAGTGTAATTTTTTAATTTCATGCAAAAGTATGTCATGGTTGACAGTATCAAAGGCTTTTCTTAGGTCCAAAAATACTGCTCCAACCACATTCCCTTTGTCCAAACATTTTTGATGTGTGTTCTTATGGTTCTTCATAAAGTCAGGATCTAATCCAAATATATCCTTGGCCTTAGAATGTTTTATGTTACTGATTATTTGTTTAATACTGATTTCATTGATTTGTGCAATAAAAAATAAAAACAATATACAAAGAGAAAATCCAGAAATATTGATCCTGATGATCCTGATCATTTTTTGTTAGTGATTGGATCCACAACCACACCATAATAATTATGTGGCTAGTGTAAGTGTGATGGCTGTCAGTAGCCTTTTTGATGCTATAGTGAAGAAATAACTTTACTTTAGGAAATGCATGCACCTTGTCACTAATACTGCTCAACATCTGTGAATTTTGTGTTTGGATATTTTACACACGCACGCACGCACGCAGTTATGGGTGATATAACTATTACCGTATACCGGGGTATGTAAAAATCCCGATGGTATCACTTTCAATATCATGGTTTAAATGCCTGGGGAATTGTACAATAGATTTTTTAATATCTAAAATGTGTGTCAAGGTTCATGCCAATATCGTGGGGATAAGTGTACATCTTTATGTGTAATATAAGCATATGTTTTCAAATTAACAGCAACAGCATTATTAGGCCCGAGCCCCAAGGATGGCGTAGGGCCTTTTGTAACTGAAGAGCAGTGCGCGAGGTGTACCAAAACAGAGCGCCAAGCGCTAATCAATAATCAAACACTAATAGCCACACTCATGGGGTCATGCCGAATCCGGTGATATAGGTGTGTGCCGCGAATGCAGCATATTTGTAATTGTTGGGACAAAATTTCGGTAATGGTTACACGTCCTTTCGATGAGGTCAATGAGGAGCGCAACGCTTATGGACCCCACAAGCAGATTCCTCGTGTCACGCCCTTTCTACAAATATATAGGTGCGTTGCCTATGGCGACACTATATTGTAATTGTATGAGTTCTCCATTATTAGGCCCGAGCCCCAAGGATGGCGTAGGGCCTATTGTGATTGAACAGCAGTGCCCCGAAAGTGCGTAAAGCACACGTAAAACAGAGCACGAAGCACTCATCCTTCACCAAAGACTCACGTGCACACTCATGGCATTGTGCACTTTCAGTGCACTTAAATGCAATCCCATCAGTGTTTGAGTAGTAGGCCTATCTCACACTCTTTCTATATAATTACTATTAGTGACGCTGTTTGTATCGCTCTGTCGCCTTATCAAAGAATGTGCCCTTAGTATTTGTGCTAACTTTAATTCATAAGCACTAAAACCAGGATGGATGGATGGATGAGGGAGGGAGGTTACAGCCTCACAGATGAGGGAGGTTCATCAGGACTCACACTGAGATCAACACTAGACCAGTGCACTGTTAATGCTGCTTCACTGTAATAAAACCTCAGCAGAAACCTTACACATCTCACCACTAAGCTCCATTTAAAAACACCGCCTCACTGACACTCACCTCTCTACTCAAGCTGCAAATCCAGTCCATGTTACTTTTTTGAAGAAACGTTCTGTATTTCCTACAGCTGAGTTTGTCCAGAATAACCAGAGCCCAGTTCATTCACAGTTCTGTAATATTCACATCCAGTCCCCGGCACGGGCCGCTGGCTCCTCTCCACTCCTCCAGCTCCACTTCTTACGAACACCTGACACTTAACGATGTACATGAGGCTATCATTTATATGACACACAGTTTTATGCAGCAGCATGTTCTCATGAGGAACATGAACAGGGTTTAAGCTACAAACTCTGACTTATCTGTAGAAACGCTCTTAGACACTTTGGCTGCGGCTACTTGTGGAAGTTTTGTTGTCTAACGCGGCGCATGCGCACTGTAATGTATGGGGCTGTAAGCTGCACAGTGCGCTGCTTATCGCCCCCTGCTGTCAGCCACAGATCTCTGTCACTGAGCCTGAGATTGACCACAGCACGCATGCGCGAGCCTCCAAAACAAGCTGCTGGGCCTCATGCTTGACAACAGGTGCATCATGACTCCGCCTCCACGAAGGAGAAAATGACAGAAATGAATGGGCGCAGAAAAAAACAGAGTGACTGAAAGCAGGTAAGAGACTGATTCTCTATGGAAGTGAACGGCAAAATGAAATGTGGTTTAATTTCGTTATAGTTTTAATCCGTGTCTGTGTCAAGCACTGCTTGCCTTGCTTGCCCTCACGCACGCCCATGCTATAAACCATAAATCACAGATTTTCACGTTTGTTTGTGAGGTTAAACCAATACTCTTAACTTATTACTAAAATTAATTAAAACAAAAATTACACACAATAGGCCTATAATTAATAAATAACGTTATAAAAGAATTTCACTCGAATTTCACTTAAATAAATCCCTTATAAAACATTTTTTTGTTACTTAATTATTTATTTTCTTATTTTTTTACGTTACCTAAAATACAAATAGTAGTCTTTATTCTGTATCAAACAATTCGTGTGTATTTCTTTATATTTTAGCATTGATTGTTAGCCTTTTTAGCCTTCTCTCCGTTGCCAAGGAAACCTCCGCGCACCTCAGCGCTCTGGCGTTGTCAAGGCAACGCGGTGACATCACAAAGCGACCTCACAAAGCCAGCATGTCTGTCTCTCCTCTGTGAGTCCTGAGCGACTCTGAGGCTCAGTCATATTTTAGCAGAGCAGCTGAACAGGATTGTACAGGAAGTACTTTACACTGACTATAAACACAGCAGTTTATATCGCAACAAAAGTTAAAAAAGCAGTCATCTGGATTGGATTTTTCAAGAATTGAGAAAGCCTCTTGGATAAGAGGTGAAACGTCTTCAACTTGAAAAATCCAATCCAGATGACTGCTTTTTTAACTTTTGTTGTGATGCAATTACCCTGGACGAGTGAGAGTCTTCACAGACAGCAGTTTATAGTAATTTACGACAAAACGACACTGGAAATATGAGTGGTAAAGAAAACATCATCGTTACCCAGGCCAAGAGGGAGGAGATGTCTACTCAGGTAAGATCTGAGTAGAAGAGTGGCACTGGAGCCGGCAAAGGAGAGGATTCTGTAGATATCATTGACCTTGTGAGTGTAGAGCTGACTAACAGGGTCAACTCTGCCTCGTCTCTGAGCAAGGTTGAAGACAACTGCCTGGTGGTAGCTGAGGACACCAGCTACAAGATGCCTAAGGATAAGCTGAAAGCTATGATCTGCTGCGCAAAGTCCATGGCCAGGAACATCAAGGACAAACTGAGCTGTGCTCCATGTGGAAGCCGAGTCCTGTCTGAAGAGAACCTGGAGGATGAAACTGAGGCCACATCAGAACATCTGGAGGAGAAGCAGGAGGAAGCTCCAAAAAGGGTGGATGTTATCACGGAGCAACTCATATACAACTGTCGTCCGTGTAAGGTACAACAGCACCAGCCTGAGAGCAGCCACTGCAGCGGTCAGAGACATCCTGGAGCAGGAGGAGCTGAGCGGAGAAGACCTGAGCGACCACATTGAAGACACCAAGTTAGGCCAAGTTATACGAAGCCCTATCCCAGGACATCTCAAACGGGGAGTCTGAGGAGCTGAGCCAGGACCTCACAGACATAATCTCTCAGAATATGGCTCCTCAGACTGGACGCAGGAGGTTCAGGAGGGCCGTCCGCGCAGAAGTGGACTCCTTTATGGATCATATTCAGAACTGGCTCCACATTCAGCAGCAGCCCAGGAGAGACCCAGTGACTAGGACCCTTAAAAAGATTAAGATTGTTTTACAGACCGAGAATGTGGATGATATAAAAAAATTGTACAGAGAATTGGTGCAGCAGCTGGAACCACAGATCCCACAGTGGAACGTGAAGGTCAAACCCACATTCGCCACATCGAGGACATCGCTAAAGCCGTGCACAAAGACCTCTGCAGAGGCTACAAGAAGGGCTGGTTGACCGTGGAGGCCAAGACCAGGTCTGACATCTGCCCTGAGATCCTGGAGAGCATCAACAAGCACTGACTCAGGAGAAGAAGAAACGCACACTGGGATCATTCCTGAGATCCATGTGCAGTGCCATCTGCAGGCGGGAGGGAGTAAACGCCCAACCCCAGCTCTCCACCCCCCCAACCCCAGCTCTCCACCCCCCCAACCCCAGCTCTCTACCCCCCAACTCCCCCAACCTAGCAACCCCCTAACTCCGACACACACACACACCACACATGCACACACAGTCACACGAGCCATGACCTGTGAGCTCCTCTGCAGCGTACTGTCTGTGACCAGAGTGTCCTCACCGGCCCCAGAGTGACCCCTGACCCTCAGGGATTCAGAGTGACCTCTGACCTTCAGGGTTTCAGAGTGATCTCTGATCTTCAGGGACTTCTGACCTGTGTTGGATGTTCGAGTCAGAAAAGCCACAGGTTTGCTGTGGAGGAGTAGACACACACACCCCGCGCGTGGCGCGCACACCCCGCGCCCACCCCGCGCCCGGCACACACACCCCGGGCGTGGCGCACACACACCCCGCGCGTGGCGCGCACACCCCGCGCCCGGCACGCACACCCCGCGCCCGGCACACACACCACACGCGCTGCACACATACCCCGCGCCCGGCACACACACCACACGCGCTGCACACACACCCCGCGCCCGGCACACACACCACACGCGCTGCACACACACCCCGCGCCCGGCACACACACCACACGCGCCGCACACACACCCCGCGCCCGGCACACACACCCCACGCGCGGCGCGCACACACACCCCACGCGCGGCGCGCACACACACCCCACGCGCGGCGCACACACACCACACGCGCGGCGCACACACCACACGCGCGGCACACACACACCCCACGCAGCACACCACACGCGCGGCACACACACCACACGCGCGGCACACACACAACATGCGCGGCACACACACCACACGCGCGGCACACACACACACCACACGCGCGGCACACACACCACACGCGCGGAGCACACACACACCACACGCGCGGAGCACACACACACCACACGCGCGGCGCACACACACACCCCACACGCGGCGCACACCCCACACGCGGCACACACACACCCCACGCGCGGCACACACACACCCCACGCGCGGCACACACACACCCCACGCGCGGCACACACACCCCACGCGCGGCACACACACCCCACGCGCGGCACACACACCCCACGCGCGGCACACATACCACACACACGCAGCACACACACCACACACACGCAGCACACACACCACACACACGCAGCACACACACCACACACACGCAGCACACACACCCCACATGCAGCACACACACCACACACACGCAGCACACACACCACACACACGCAGCACACACACCACACACACGCAGCACACACACCCCACATGCAGCACACACACCACACACACGCAGCACACACACCACACACACGCAGCACACACACCCCACATGCAGCACACACACCACACACACGCAGCACACACACCCCACACACTACACCTCCACAGCACGGTCTTTTCTGACCGGATCCTTCGCAGGTCAGAGGAATCCCTGAGGTTAGAGGTCACTCTGAACCCTGTTGGTTTGGGGGTCACTCTGAAACCCTGAAGGTCGGAGGTTACTCTGGGGCCGGTGAAAGACGCTCTGGTCACAGACAGTTTGCTGTAGTGGAGCTCACAGCTCATGGCTCGTGTATGTGTGTGTATGTGGTGTGTGTGTGTCGGAGTTGAGAGGTCGGGGTCTGTCGCTGCTGTAGTCAGCGCGGCCACAGAAGCAGAGCGCGGTGCTGAAGGCCCGCCGCGCCCCGCAAAATGGAAGATAAATAAACTTCCTTGGACAATGCTCTCCAGAGCATTGTAAGGCCACATTTTAATACATCATCGTGTGCTCCCAGATGTTTAAACGGGTACATGAAGCAGTGAAGAAAGAGCGAGACCTGGAGCGAGGGGCGCAGGAGACGCGGATGTGTTGGAGGATAAACTGAAGAGCTGGGTTTTAACCAGTTTCAAAATAATTTCTTTTATATCATGTTTTTACAAATAAACACTTAAACAGATTTTTTGTATGTACTACACCTCTTTTTTGCCCAGAAAACAATAGATGTCTCTACATTTTTAAAGTGCTGGTTTAACTCAATTTTAAAGGCAAGTTTAGCCTTAATTAAATTGATAGACGATTATACTGTACACCCCGGTATAATTTGGGGCGATAAGATGGTATGAAAAAATGGAAATTGCCTCACATACACACTCACACACTCACACAGACACACACACAGACACACACTCACACAGACACACACTCACACACACACACACCACACTCACACTACACACACTCACATACACACACTAGTGCTGGGTGGTGTACCGGTTCGTACCGAAAATCTGTTTTTATATTTTTTATGATATGCATTTTTCAAATACCGGCAGTACCGGTTTAAATGGCCTAAACGTCCGGAACGCACGCATTGGTAAATTGCGTCTTGGGGGACGCTTTTCATTGCAGCGCCTGCACCGCTAAACCCGCATGGACCAGAGTACAGGTTTTAGTGGAGTTGGTGAGCGTAGCGAAAAAGGACAGTGGAAGTTCAGCACCAGAAGTTAATGTAAACGATGATGACCCAGAAGAACTTTTGCCTAAAAAAGGAGGCGTGTCTGCTGTCTGGCGGTACTTGAGATTTAAAAGGTCAGACGTGGACCAAACAGTTATTTACTGTAAATGTTGTCGAGCTAAAGTTGTAGCCGGAGGTGGCAACACGAGCAATTTGCTGCACCACCTTAGCCGCAAACATGTTTTGGAGTACCAAGAATGCATTTAACAAAAGTCAGCGCCTTTCACACCGTCATGTAAAAGTGCAACTCCATAACAATTCATATAGCTAAAGACACAGTTCCTATTAGCACAGTTGACAAAGATGGATTCAGGGCTATGATAAAGACACTTGATTCTAGATATGACATCCCAAGTCGGAAATACTTTAGTGAAATAGCGATCCCCATGCTGTACCGCAAACAAAGAGGGAAGATGCAAACAGAGGTGGCAACAGCTCTCCACTATTCGACAACTGCAGATTTGTCGTCAAATACCGTGAAACCTTTATAATTTCGAAAAATACCGTGATATAGAATTTTGGTCATACTGCCCAGCTCT
Organism: Bostrychus sinensis; assembly: GCA_020698575.1. NCBI lineage: Eukaryota > Metazoa > Chordata > Actinopteri > Gobiiformes > Eleotridae > Bostrychus > Bostrychus sinensis. The sequence goes on along the minus strand of CM036249.1, from coordinate 35,961,366 downwards.
AACACACACTCACATACACACACACTCACATACACACACACTCACACCACACACACTCACACACACACACACTCACATACACACACTCACACACACACACACACACACACACACACACACACACACACACACACACACACACACACACACACACACACACACACACACACACACACCATCTAACCAGTACAAAAATACTGGCTCCTGCCTCCATCTGAGAGTATGACATCACATTCTAGAATCTGACAATCTTCATAGTTTTCTGTCAGGTGACTTTTGCATTCCATTGAGAGCAAAACAAACATGGCTCTCTGATGAGATGGCCAGGTTAAAGGTGTGCTTTCCCTCTGAGGGAGCGTTGTCCCCATGTGTGACGTCACTGAAAACTATTAATTAAGAAGGCAGCCCAAGAGCCTATAAAAATTGCCTCCCATAATTTGGACACCTCTGTTCTAAGTCATTTAGATTCACATAAGGATAAGTTATGTATTTTTTCCCTCAAAAATGTAGCCATATAAAATTCTGAATATACACTTTTATCTCAAACTAAAACAGTAAAAATATCTAGTGACGTTCCACCTCTAAATGAACAGTACCTTTAAGAAAATATAAAACTTCTGCAATGTTTTTCACTGTGTTTTCATACCTTTGCTTAAAGGTCCCATATTATACTTTTTTCAGGCTTTTTGAAATAATTTTGGACACCCTTGCATTACCATTCCATGTTTTATAACTTAAAATAATGCATATGTATGGAAAACGTCTATGGTTGACTTTGCAGAAAACGCTTGGATTAGATGTCTGTCGCCCCCTGCTGGCAACAGTGAGGAATGAAGAGAATAAAATGGCTGATTAGCATGGTTATTCACAATATGATACTAACACAATAGGACACTAACTTAATGTAACTTTAACTCAAGTAAGTTTTTGAAGTCTCCTGGAAGGTCAGGCGGGTATATTGAAAATATTGTAGCTCTTGTATACTTATACGTATATTAACAGTATATTAAGGTTCTCACTTTAGAATCTGAAAAAGTAGGGCTAAACAAAGACTAACCCAGGTCTAAAATGATAATAACAGTCCAAATGCAACCTTTACTTTTACAAAGGTAATGTTTATTCATATATACATGTATATATTATTCTATGGCCGATAAAAGGAGAGAATGTACAATGCAAAAACCAAAAATCTGTACAAATTAATAAATAAACAAAGACATCATTGTTTGTACACTACAAATCGATGGGAGAAAAACTCAGAGGCAGTTCGGAAAATCCGGAAATCTGACGGACGATGGCACCCAATCAACTCAAAACACGTCACTTTGAATTTTATTTTGTTGTAAACCTTTTTTTTTTAAATCACAGAAAGGTGATGGACACTAAACTACGACATTTAGAGCATTTAAAGAAATCCACACCAGAATCACTCAAACCAACGACAAGAAACTGCTGCAGAAACGGTTCAAATCTGTAACAAGGTCTTTAAGTGCGAAGAAAACTAAAGTGCATTTGGTCTGTCTCAAATTAATTCAAAAGGGATAAACATATAGTCCAGTAAGTAAGTGTGTATCTATTAGGTACTTAGTGATGATAACCTATTGCCTATTTTAATTAATTGTCAGTTTGGAAAAGCAAACAGGAGCAATGACTTGAGCAAAAGTCTTTTCAGAAAGTTTCAAAGTCTTTTCAGAAAATTTTCAAAGTGTTTTCAAGCACAGACCTCTGCCAAGGCACTGGTCCTGTCTTGTAATGGTAAAGATATAGTGCCCAGACCTGCACGCAAACTTAAAAGATGTTCTAGTTCAGGGGTAAATGCTCTTTTCCACTTAGCACCCCTCAGTACAAGCTCCTCAATTTGGCTCTTAAGCAAAATATGAGACATTTCTCAACAGCAGGTAAGGTAAACATATCGCTTGGGCTCTCATTAAAATGGAGACTGAAATCTTATTGTACATGTTTTAGCTTCTGTGTCATCGCTCCTGTCTGCTTCTCCAAAATGTACTCATAGCTACCTACTGTAGGCAATACATCTTAAACCACAATTACAAACCACTGGAACTATCCTTTAAATTAGTTTGCAAGTCAATTTTTCTCCAGCAGTTTCTTAAAATCTTGACATCGGTCTTGACTTTTTTTCCAAAGTGTCTTATTCTTTTTTTTTAATTCATCTTTTGATAAAACAGTAAACACTTCTCACTATGGAAGGCTGTTCAAACTCTTTTTTTGGCACAAGTCTTTGAAAATGGGATGGGCGTCACTCACAATGTACCAGGCCATGGCAAAAATCGCTTCTCTTTTTTTTAACATTCTTTTATATTTTTTGTCCTTTCATTTTGTTCACAGTGCAACGCAGAGTCTAAATTTGACAAGTCACAGTGTTGGGAAGCTCTGCCCGACTTTGACTTAAAAAATAAAATAAAATAGCCGTATTGCTTGCACAGTCCGAGCGTTCAGTTGACAAAAGTTGTGTAAAAAGAAGACGTCGTGCAGTGGAGGTGTCACTAAAGACTGTATGTAAACGGTCGCAGTGCAACTTCTATATATGTAGTGTGAGAAAAATTACAATTCACTCCAAAATATGAGTTTAGTTCACGTTCAAGGGGAGAAGCTTGTCATTGCCACAATTATTTCATTTTTAGGGAAACACAATATTGGATTTTGAAGTTAAGCAGTGGGTTAAATGCAAAGAAATTGGAGGACAAACTGTTGCAAAAAGACCAGATCTATAATGTGCTGACATTTAAAATAAAATGCAGTGATTTTACACTGTAGGCTAAGTCACACCCCTTTAAGTAACTTTCATTTGCCAGTAGTTGGAAGTCAATAGGAATCAATGAATTATACAGCATTTTATATAAACTATTAAAAGTACCACCTCAGAAAATATTGAGCTCTCCAAGTACCAGTTAAACAGACAACAGATTAGGCCTAAACCAGGACTAATCCAGGTCTAAACCAGAACTAACCCAGGAGTAAACCAAGTGGTAAAAAAAGGATTAACCCAGAAAAAATGCATTACTAAACAGGACTTACACAGGTCTACAACAAGTCCAAACCAGGTTTAAACTAGGACTAAATAATAACTAACCAAGAACTAACCCGAGACTAAACCAGGCCTAAACCAGGTCTCAACCACGTCTAAGCAGGACCAGGACACTTCACTACAGGGCCAAACTCTAAATAATCTAAATCAGGACTTGAACTGCAACCACCAGAAGAAGTCCATGCACCATCAGTGGTATCCAGACCACAGTTTGAAAACCAGTGACTTCACTTCAGCTGCAAAAACAAGGTCAGACTGGTACAATTTATATATAAATATAAATATTTGTAATTCTATATGTCGCTGATAAAATGTGACTATAATCTATTTTTACCAGTCTAATGTCTAATGACTGATGTTTTTGAATCTTTTTTAGCATGGAAAATGTAAAAAGGAGCGTTCTTCTTCCTGTTCATCAGTAAATATCAAAGTTAGAAAAGGTAGCAGTGCCCTCTAATGGCAAAAAGCATATGGCATCTAAAATAGAAGCCACTTCTTAATACAGACCTAGTTAATATTACCTTATAAGGTCACAGCTTATGTTTACATTTAATGTGTTCCTTTAGAAACATTTAGATACCAAAAGCAATTATTTTTGCTGAAGAGGTATTTCTACGTCATATAAAATGCATTAGTTTCCCCTTTATGAATTTTTGTGGCAATGGCTTCTCCAAATGACCCACTGAATCTAGCACATCTTCCTAACTACCCTTAGTCACTACATTTCCCAGAATGCCTTAGTGAGAAACTGCCCACAACAAAAGAAGAAGCCCTTAAAACTGACCTGTATGTGATGTCATTTTGTTTTAAATCCACAGGAACAAAAAGGGTTCATTTTTTTTAAACACCATGGTGCGTTCAAAGACTGTAGCTGCTCGGAACAGAAAAGAAAAAACACTTCGTCATCACTAAACCACAGTCGAACAAAGAGGAGAAAAGAGTTTAAAATGTGTAAAGAGAAGGAAACACAGGCCGGTTTAGAGAGACACTGTGCCGCCATGTTGGTAAATGAAGTGGGAGCTGGTCAAGCTTGTTATGTCTTTATGTCCACCTAATTATCTTCCTTCGACTACAGTTGTGCCTACACATTGTTTTTTACTCTTATCCAGTCAAGCTGCGGCTGGCTGGAGCCTAAGCCCAGCAACTACGGGCTTTAGGTGGGGTACACTCTGGATAATGGCCAGATAGTTGCAGGGCTGATAATTATAGATATTTACAGATGGCAACCATTCACTCTCACATTCATTTACTAGGGGCATGTCTTTGGATGGTGGAAGGAAAGCAGACTCCACTCAGACAGAGTGTAGATAGAACCCACAACCTTCTTGCTGAGACAGGAGCGCTTACCACCCTGTCACCATGCACCCTAAAAGATTACAGTTTAGGTGGTATTTGGGTTGATTTAACCAAATACATTCTGAATCAACTCCAAAGGACTTTCTCAAAATTAAAATCTATGATCCATACCATACCATACCTAATTCCTCCCATTCTATTCCAATCAAAATAACCTACAAACAATTAGTAATGTCATTGCTCTGAGCATTTACGCCTGAATTAGGTAGGGTAAGGTATATAATTATTTAGCTATACCTAACCAGTTCTAATTCCTGCCATAGACTTACACTAAATCTCTCACTCTACCTTAACCTGCTCCTCTCTCTGTTTCTTCTCTCTCTGACCAAAACCGGCATCCATTTTCCAACATGGTGGCTCCTGAAGCAAATACAAACACATTATTATTAGCAGCACCATTAGAAAAACAAAGCAAAAATAAACATTGACGCAAATAAAATGTACAAAGCAAAGACATAGTTCAAAGTAGTGACAAAAAAACTATTAACAAAATTTCCAGTTTGTCGTGTATTTACAAGTTGTTCAACGTTTGTTCACCCAGGCGAGTTCCAAGTGAAGTGCGGCTCATAGTGGTTTCATTACAACAAAAAATGGTAATTTGACACTTTGTTGGCTTCTCGTCTTCCATTTTGAGCAAAAATCCATTGTTTTCTAGTCTTGAAATGCAACAATTTGTTCAGTGCATTTGGGAAACATTGAAGACCTCAGGAAAAAGAAGAAAAATGGTCCCTGAATTAGGAACAATAAGTGACTCCACTTATTGTTAATTGATGTGCATGACAATAAAGGGGGCAAAACTTGTCAAAAAAGCTTTCCAAACTCAATTTATCGTTCAGAAAAGACACTAAAATCTTTCTCAAATTAATGAGAGATTGGAAAAGTTGTTGTACACTAAGTTGGATTGGTGTTTGAACTAAGAAAATTCACTTTTGTTGCTTAAGAAGTGTTTTAAGTTGTTTAAATGTGGCAATTCATTATCACCACTGCTCGATATTAAAAAAGTACAAACTTTTAACCTGGGATAATATGATCAAATATTCAAAATATTTTGAATGTTTAAAATTATTCCTGGCTTATCTTCTCCTCCTCTCAGGCAGTTTGTTAACAATAGAATATCATGGTACTGTGTCACTACAGCTCCAGCCAGAGGGGACTGCATTGTTCCACTTAATAAAAAGTGCATTTGGCCAGGCCTCTGTCACCGCTGCACATGAGTGGAACTGTATTCCTGTTAACATCAGAGAAGCGACATCCTATAATGTATTTAAAATTGCTTTAAAGGACTGCTTCATTGATAATCAGAACTGCCAACACTAACGTGTTTTTGTCCTGTCTTCTGGTCCTGTCTGTCTGTACAAGGCCAGCATGTTCTATGTGTTTTTACTAATTTTACTGTATAATGTATATTGTGTGTGGATGATTGTGCTTTTAACACCAGTTTAACACTTACCTGTGCTTTAATATGTATACATTTATATATTTGTAAATAGTATTGTATGTGTATAACCATGTCTTATTTTTTAGGGTGACACCATAAACATCAGTGACTGTGGATGAAAAGTAGCCTTTTGGCTAATTCTGGTGCATTTACAGAAATGTGAATTAATGTACACTGTCCCTGTAATATATTCATTCATTTTCTACCGCTTATTCCCGTTGGGGGTCGCGGGTGACTGGAGCCTATCCCAGTAACTTTGGGCCGTGGGCGGGGTACACCCTGGACAGGGGCCAGCTTGTCGCAGGGCTGACACAGAGACAAACACAGACAGACAACCATTCACTCTCACATTCATTCACTAGGGGACATTTAGAGTCACCAACTCACCTAACACATGCATGTCTTTGGACGGTGGGAGGAAGCCAGAGAACCCGGAGAGAACCCACGGTAACACAGGGAGGACATGCAGTCTCCACCCAGAGAGTTTGTGTGATGGTGTGTTGGTCGGCCTGGGGCTCGAACCCACGACCTCCTTGCTGGGAAAAAAGATGGGTGGACGGGGAGTTAACTCTGTTGAGTGTCTCTAAAAATGTAAAATTTGAGAAAATGTATTTAACCACATTACTAAGAAAATACTAAAAGCCATATCAAAGTTAGATCTTTCCATCTGTCTTTGGAAAAAACTAGTACCACCACATACAGTACCCACATACAGTGCCCACATACAGTGCCCACATACAGTGCCCACATACAGTACCCACATACAGTGCCCACATACAGTGCCCACATACAGTGCCCACATACAGTACCCACATACAGTACCCACATACAGTGCCCACATACAGTACCCACATACAGTGCCCACATACAGTACCCACATACAGTGCCCACATACAGTGCCCACATACAGTGCCCACATACAGTACCCACATACAGTGCCCACATACAGTGCCCACATACAGTACCCACATACAGTACCCACATACAGTGCCCACATACAATGCCCAAATACAGTGCCCACATACAGTGCCCACATACAGTGCCCACATACAGTGCCCACATACAGTGCCCACATAGTGCCCACATACAGTGCCCACATACAGTGCCCGCATACAGTGCCCGCATACAGTGCCCGCATACAGTACCCGCATACAGTTCCCGCATACAGTTCCCGCATACAGTGCCCGCATACAGTGCCCGCATACAGTGCCCGCATACAGTGCCCGCATACAGTGCCCGCATACAGTACCCGCATACAGTGCCCGCATACAGTGCCCACATACAGTGCCCACATACAGTGCCCACATACAGTGCCCACATACAGTGCCCACATACAGTACCCACATACAGTACCCACATACAGTGCCCACATACAGTGCCCACATACAGTACCCACATACAGTACCCACATACAGTACCCACATACAGTGCCCACATACAGTGCCCACATACAGGAGTCCTCTTTGAGCTGCTCCCTGGTTCAGGTGTCACCGCAGTGCATTATTTGCATGGACTTTTTTGCAGGGGCAGGTTTTTACACCAGATGCCCTTCCTGACGTAACCAGCAGAGCACACACATATGCAGAGTAGACTTGTTTCTATAGGGCCACAGTCAGTTCTGGACACTGATTAACCTTAGCTCAAAACAAGCGTCATTCTTACGACACTGGCCTTCTGTTTGAGTGAAAACTCTTGATAATCCTCAGATGAGAGGTGGATTCAGCACAACATGTTTTCACACAGTACCACACTCCTCTGGATTTATTGGATTTATCTTTTAGGATGTTTCTGAGGAGGAGATAAGTCAGAGGTTTACTGCCCGTTTAATCAGGGCACTTCCTTGTATTTTATCAACAAAGAACATCTGCGTAGGTTTGACATAGAAACATAGAAACTTCACATGGTGGTTCTCAAACTGTGGGACAAGTACTACCAGTGGTACGTGGGCTTCTTCTGGGTGTACTCAGGAGTCTTTGGCAGTTCCAGTCCGTTTTTAAAGTCAGTTCGCTTAGGGCTAGTCTTGGTTTAGACCTGGTTTAGACCTGGTTTAGATATGGTTAGGTCCTGGTTTAGACCTGGTTTAATCCTGGTTTAATCCTGGTTTAGACATGGTTAGGCCCTGGTTTAGATCTGGTTTAGTCCTGGTTTAGTCCCGGTTTAGACCTGGTTTAGTTATTGTTTAGATCTGGTTTAGACCTGGTTTAATCCTGGTTTAGACCTGGTTTAAATCTGGTTTAGTGTTGGTTTAGATCTGCTTTAGACCTGGTTTAGACCTGGTTTAGACATGGTTAGGTCCTGGTTTAGACCTGGTTTAATCCTGGTTTAATCCTGGTTTAGACATGGTTAGGCCCTGGTTTAGATCTGGTTTAGTCCTGGTTTAGTCCCGGTTTAGACCTGGTTTAGTTATTGTTTAGACCTGGTTTAGACCTGGTTTAATCCTGGTTTAATCCTGGTTTAGACATGGTTAGGTCCTGGATTAGACCTGGTTTAGTCTGGATTTAATCCTGGTTTAGTCCTGGTGTTGTCCTGCTTTTGGTCTGCTTTAGTCCTAGTATTGACCTGGTTTAGTCCTGGATTTTTCCTGTTTTACTGGTAAGGTTTAGTCCTTATTTAACTATGAGTTAGTCTTGGTTTAATCCTGGTCTAGGCTCTTTTGTGTCAGTAGAAGTATACAAAATCTTAACTACTACCTCTCCCAGTGTCCCCAACTTGGCTCAGACCCAGGACCTTGTGATTCAAGGCCAGTATTCTTCCTTGTTGTGGAGGAGGATTGTACATTAAGCTCAGAATCCCAGGTTCAGATCTTCAGCTGTTGTCCAGAAGAAAAGATGTCTCCTTATCTGTCCCTTCGTCCTGTTACACAACGTTAACTCTTACTGAGAACAACAAGGTGTCAATGAGCAACAACAATGGAAAAACAAGAGCGTTTCAGAGAATATTAGTCATACAGGAAGTGGAGATCAGGGCAGCCGCGCTTTTAAGAAATCATTCTCCAGAACGGTTTCTAGAGAATTCAGGGCAGCACTTTCTCAACTGGCATTTTTACATATTCATTTTATTTCATTAATCATTTTATTAATACAAAACTGTGCCAAGCCAATTTAAGGCAACAATTAAACTTAAAAACCTATAAATTGCAAAATACAATGGTTTAAAATACAAAATTGCAATTGTAATTTAAATTAGGTAATCATATTTAAACTATTGAAATAATATAAACATATAAATACAGTATTTTAACAAAGGAATAAAAATGGAAATGGAAATAATGTAAAAAAAAACCTAAAAAAAAAACACTAATATTTATTCTGAACTTGTAGGATTAAACCACTGTCTAAATAAAGTTCAGTTGCTTCTGGCAGTGTTTCCCAATCAGGGGTACAGGGACCCCCAGAGGTATGAACACTTTGCAAGGGGAACTTCCAGGATGATAATTATATATTTTTGATCTTTTCATATTAAACTATATTGAAACTTCAGATGAAAAGTAAGCTCAAGTGTTTCATTGACTGAAGAAAAAAAAGGTGAAGCTGCAAATTAATATTATATATTTGAATTTACTATTTTGTTTTTTAGGTTTCTTAGCTTGCTTCAAATGAGAGTTATTCAAATCATTTTCTTTTCTTTTGTAGTAAATGTATTATGAGTTCAAGATTACTATTTCAAACATAAAATATACAGAAAATAAGTAATAATGTAATTGGAGTTTTTATTGTTATGTTTTTATGTTTTATATATTTAAGGCAGGCAGGTTAATATTTATTTATCGTTTATCTTGAATTTGAATTTATATAGCAAAAAATTAAGGAGAATTATTATTTACAATAAAGTATAAATATCTTTATATGATCAAGAATCAACATTTAGAGAGGTTACTTACAATAACAACAAGTGTAAGGGGTAAAAAGACAAAAAGGGTGAGAACCATGGGCTTATGGAGTAAGTGCAGACATTACTTCTTTTCCTATGCACTGTTGTGATGTGTATATCACTTTAAAATGTTTAAATCATATTTTTCCAAGAAATGTTATCTTTTGCACTTTTAGATATTGAAATGACTTGAAGTATTTTCAATAACAAGAAAGGGGCTCTCTAAATTTCCAGGTTTTTCAGATCATGTGGGTTATCATAATATCAATATAGCAAATATTAAGACTGTAAGAATAAATGTTGTGCTGTCCAACCTTCTGAATCAGTGGTGTCCAAACTTTTTGCACTGGGGGCCATCTCACACAAAAATGTTTGTGCCATGCTCTGCTAGAAGAGGTTAAAGACATGTCAAAACTTGGAATACAGATTAACTGCATAGAGACATGAAGCAGTCTTATGAAGCTTTTTTGCAATTTGGGCCGTTCATGTTCTAGAATGTGATGAAAATCTCAGATGGAGGGCTGGGGCCTGTATTTCTGCACAGGTAAGGAAATATTTTTAAAAGAAATATCTGAACAGAAAATTCACAAATATTGAACTTAATAATTCATCACCATTTTGAGACTGATGATTTGGATCAGCAAACTCTATATATTCATCTTGTGGCTTATTTCCCTGTCTACTGACTATCCCGCCTGTAGGATTGAATAATATCACCACTTTTTGACATCAAAGTGATAAAATAAATTTCACTTTTGTTTTGACAGAGAAGACCTTTTATCAGTTTTTGTTTCATGTGGATAGGCCCAGTAATTATTAGATTAGATTAGATAAAGCTATTAACCATAAACCAGGCCAAGACATCTGCATGGACTGGGCAAGTACTGGGCGTCTCTACCTCAAACAAAAACTGGCACAAAGTTCAACATCTCCTCTGTCAGCACAAATTCACTTAAAACTACAGCATCAAAAAGTGGTAATATTATTCAAACACACAGACGTGGCATTAAGCCACAAGATTAATATAGTGAGTTTATGGACCCAATCACTCACAAAAAATCAGGTTCAGCATTTGTGTATTTTCTGTTTGGATATTTCTTTTAAAAATAGTTTCTAAGCCATAGGATAATACTGGCCCCTGTCCATCGTCTGGGTTTTTCATCTCATCAAATTCTAGAACATGAACACATCCTATGTAGAAGTTGATGAGGTCAAAACTTAAGGGGCCTGTATAAATGTATAGGTGAGGTACTTCTTTTAATGTTTAATGTTTATTTATTTGAAAGGGACAGGACAGAAAAGCATTGTTACAGTTTCAGATGCAACCGATACCATGCCCATAGGCCATCTTGCTAACAGCCAATTTGCAGACCAGGTCCCTGAGACAAAACAAACAATAACAAATAATCAGACAAGAACATAATCATTAAAACATACAGTACATATAATACAGACAATTCACAATGAATCACTGGTGAAAATGTGGCTCTAATGTTCACAGATTTGACTGGATTTAAGGCATTGTTTTACTTTATAAGTAAACTGTTTTAGATCTGCTAATTCAGCAGGTGTGGTGTTCTAGATCTGTGGGCCTTTTACTGTGAAGGAGCTCTGGCCAAATGTAATCCAAAAAGCCATTGCATTGGCTTTTGATCCATTACTTTCAAAACTTGTTTATAAAGAGACTACACTTTGCATTGCTGACTGGTTAGCCTGGCTCCAGACACTAATACAAAAGTAAAAATGGGATAAGATCATTGCATGAAAATATAATTTAGCAGCATTTATTGATAGACAAGATCTTATCAGACAGAAACATTTCAAATTTGTTTTAAGTGTCTTTGGTTATTTTCTAAATATGGGTGTCAAATTTTAAATGTGAATCCAAAACCACTCCCAGATATTTAAATTCATCCGCTTTATGAATTGATTGGCAATTAATTTGTATCCGGAAGCTATCTGTAGGTTTTTGTCGAAATGAAAAGCACACTGAAACTGTTTTGGAACAATTTAAAGACAAACATCTTCAAGCCACTGAGAGCCACTGACCATTTGCCTGTTCAACAGCTCTGCAGCCTTATCTGGAGTCTTTGCTGAGACATAGATGACTGTGTCATCAGCGTACAGCTGGCACTCTGCACCTCTGTGCAGATGTTTGGGAGTTCATTGATGTACAAACAAAACAACAATGGACCCAGGATTGAAGCATTTTATATTCACGTGACGCTGACAGTGCCATTGATTTTTATACTCTGTAGCCTAGACTTCAAATATGATGTAAACCAGCTGAGCGCTTGTTGAGAAAAGTGTAATTTTTTAATTTCATGCAAAAGTATGTCATGGTTGACAGTATCAAAGGCTTTTCTTAGGTCCAAAAATACTGCTCCAACCACATTCCCTTTGTCCAAACATTTTTGATGTGTGTTCTTATGGTTCTTCATAAAGTCAGGATCTAATCCAAATATATCCTTGGCCTTAGAATGTTTTATGTTACTGATTATTTGTTTAATACTGATTTCATTGATTTGTGCAATAAAAAATAAAAACAATATACAAAGAGAAAATCCAGAAATATTGATCCTGATGCTCCTGATCATTTTTTGTTAGTGATTGGATCCACAACCACACCATAATAATTATGTGGCTAGTGTAAGTGTGATGGCTGTCAGTAGCCTTTTTGATGCTAGAGTGAAGAAATAACTTTACTTTAGGAAATGCATGCACCTTGTCACTAATACTGCTCAACATCTGTGAATTTTGTGTTTGGATATTTTACACACGCACGCACGCACGCAGTTATGGGTGATATAACTATTACCGTATACCGGGGTATGTAAAAATCCCGATGGTATCACTTTCAATATCATGGTTTAAATGCCTGGGGAATTGTACAATAGATTTTTTAATATCTAAAATGTGTGTCAAGGTTCATGCCAATATCGTGGGGATAAGTGTACATCTTTATGTGTAATATAAGCATATGTTTTCAAATTAACAGCAACAGCATTATTAGGCCCGAGCCCCAAGGATGGCGTAGGGCCTTTTGTAACTGAAGAGCAGTGCGCGAGGTGTACCAAAACAGAGCGCCAAGCGCTAATCAATAATCAAACACTAATAGCCACACTCATGGGGTCATGCCGAATCCGGTGATATAGGTGTGTGCCGCGAATGCAGCATATTTGTAATTGTTGGGACAAAATTTCGGTAATGGTTACACGTCCTTTCGATGAGGTCAATGAGGAGCGCAACGCTTATGGACCCCACAAGCAGATTCCTCGTGTCACGCCCTTTCTACAAATATATAGGTGCGTTGCCTATGGCGACACTATATTGTAATTGTATGAGTTCTCCATTATTAGGCCCGAGCCCCAAGGATGGCGTAGGGCCTATTGTGATTGAACAGCAGTGCCCCGAAAGTGCGTAAAGCACACGTAAAACAGAGCACGAAGCACTCATCCTTCACCAAAGACTCACGTGCACACTCATGGCATTGTGCACTTTCAGTGCACTTAAATGCAATCCCATCAGTGTTTGAGTAGTAGGCCTATCTCACACTCTTTCTATATAATTACTATTAGTGACGCTGTTTGTATCGCTCTGTCGCCTTATCAAAGAATGTGCCCTTAGTATTTGTGCTAACTTTAATTCATAAGCACTAAAACCAGGATGGATGGATGGATGATGAGGGAGGTTACAGCCTCACAGATGAGGGAAGTTCATCAGGACTCACACTGAGATCAACACTAGACCAGTGCACTGTTAATGCTGCTTCACTGTAATAAAACCTCAGCAGAAACCTTACACATCTCACCACTAAGCTCCATTTAAAAACACCGCCTCACTGACACTCACCTCTCTACTCAAGCTGCAAATCCAGTCCATGTTACATTTTTGAAGAAACGTCCTGTATTTCCTACAGCTGAGTTTGTCCAGAATAACCAGAGCCCAGTTCATTCACAGTTCTGTAATATTCACATCCAGTCCCCGGCACGGGCCGCTGGCTCCTCTCCACTCCTCCAGCTCCACTTCTTACGAACACCTGACACTTAACGATGTACATGAGGCTATCATTTATATGACACACAGTTTTATGCAGCAGCATGTTCTCATGAGGAACATGAACAGGGTTTAAGCTACAAACTCTGACTTATCTGTAGAAACGCTCTTAGACACTTTGGCTGCGGCTACTTATGGAAGTTTTGTTGTCTAACGCGGCGCATGCGCACTGTAATGTATGGGGCTGTAAGCTGCACAGTGCGCTGCTTATCGCCCCCTGCTGTCAGCCACAGATCTCTGTCACTGAGCCTGAGATTGACCACAGCACGCATGCGCGAGCCTCCAAAACAAGCTGCTGGGCCTCAGCTTGACAACAGTGCATCATGACTCCGCCTCCACGAAGGAGAAAATGACAGAAATGAATGGGCGCAGAAAAAAACAGAGTGACTGAAAGCAGGTAAGAGACTGATTCTCTATGGAAGTGAACGGCAAAATGAAATGTGGTTTAATTTCGTTATAGTTTTAATCCGTGTCTGTGTCAAGCACTGCTTGCCTTGCTTGCCCTCACGCACGCCCATGCTATAAACCATAAATCATAGATTTTCACGTTTGTTTGTGAGGTTAAACCAATACTCTTAACTTATTACTAAAATTAATTAAAACAAAAATTACACACAATAGGCCTATAATTAATAAATAACGTTATAAAAGAATTTCACTCGAATTTCACTTAAATAAATCCCTTATAAAAAAAATTTTTTGTTACTTAATTATTTATTTTCTTATTTTTTTACGTTACCTAAAATACAAATAGTAGTCTTTATTCTGTATCAAACAATTCGTGTGTATTTCTTTATATTTTAGCATTGATTGTTAGCCTTTTTAGCCTTCTCTCCGTTGCCAAGGAAACCTCCGCGCACCTCAGCGCTCTGGCGTTGTCAAGGCAACGCGGTGACATCACAAAGCGACCTCACAAAGCCAGCATGTCTGTCTCTCCTCTGTGAGTCCTGAGCGACTCTGAGGCTCAGTCATATTTTAGCAGAGCAGCTGAACAGGATCGTACAGGAAGTACTTTACACTGACTATAAACACAGCAGTTTATATCGCAACAAAAGTTAAAAAAGCAGTCATCTGGATTGGATTTTTCAAGAATTGAGAAAGCCTCTTGGATAAGAGGTGAAACGTCTTCAACTTGAAAAATCCAATCCAGATGACTGCTTTTTTAACTTTTGTTGTGATGCAATTACCCTGGACGAGTGAGAGTCTTCACAGACAGCAGTTTATAGTAATTTACGACAAAACGACACTGGAAATATGAGTGGTAAAGAAAACATCATCGTTACCCAGGCCAAGAGGGAGGAGATGTCTACTCAGGTAAGATCTGAGTAGAAGAGTGGCACTGGAGCCGGCAAAGGAGAGGATTCTGTAGATATCACTGACCTTGTGAGTGTAGAGCTGACTAACAGGGTCAACTCTGCCTCGTCTCTGAGCAAGGTTGAAGACAACTGCCTGGTGGTAGCTGAGGACACCAGCTACAAGATGCCTAAGGATAAGCTGAAAGCTATGATCTGCTGCGCAAAGTCCATGGCCAGGAACATCAAGGACAAACTGAGCTGTGCTCCATGTGGAAGCCGAGTCCTGTCTGAAGAGGCCCCTGAAAACCTGGAGGATGAAACTGAGGCCACATCAGAACATCTGGAGGAGAAGCAGGAGGAAGCTCCAAAAAGGGTGGATGTTATCACGGAGCAACTCATATACAACTGTCGTCCATGTAAGGTACAACAGCACCAGCCTGAGAGCAGCCACTGCAGCGGTCAGAGACATCCTGGAGCAGGAGGAGCTGAGCGGAGAAGACCTGAGCGACCACATTGAAGACACCAAGTTAGGCCAAGTTATACGAAGCCCTATCCCAGGACATCTCAAACGGGGAGTCTGAGGAGCTGAGCCAGGACCTCACAGACATAATCTCTCAGAATATGGCTCCTCAGACTGGACGCAGGAGGTTCAGGAGGGCCGTCCGCGCAGAAGTGGACTCCTTTATGGATCATATTCAGAACTGGCTCCACATTCAGCAGCAGCCCAGGAGAGACCCAGTGACTAGGACCCTTAAAAAGATTAAGATTGTTTTACAGACCGAGAATGTGGATGATTTAAAAAAAATTGTACAGAGAATTGGTGCAGCAGCTGGAACCACAGATCCCACAGTGGAACGTGAAGGTCAAACCCGACATTCGCCACATCGAGGACATCGCTAAAGCCGTGCACAAAGACCTCTGCAGAGGCTACAAGAAGGGCTGGTTGACCGTGGAGGCCAAGACCAGGTCTGACATCTGCCCTGAGATCCTGGAGAGCATCAACAAGCACTGACTCAGGAGAAGAAGAAACGCACACTGGGATCATTCCTGAGATCCATGTGCAGTGCCATCTGCAGGCGGGAGGGAGTAAACGCCCAACCCCAGCTCTCCACCCCCCCAACCCCAGCTCTCGACCCCCCAACTCCCCCAACCTAGCAACCCCCTAACTCCGACACACACACCACACATGCACACACAGTCACACGAGCCATGACCTGTGAGCTCCTCTGCAGCGTACTGTCTGTGACCAGAGTGTCCTCACCGGCCCCAGAGTGACCCCTGACCCTCAGGGATTCAGAGTGACCTCTGACCTTCAGGGTTTCAGAGTGATCTCTGATCTTCAGGGACTTCTGACCTGTGTTGGATGTTCGAGTCAGAAAAGCCACAGGTTTGCTGTGGAGGAGTAGACACACACACACCCCGCGCGTGGCGCGCACACCCCGCGCCCGGCACACACACCCCGGGCGTGGCGCACACACACCCCGCGCGTGGCGCGCACACCCCGCGCCCGGCACACACACCACACGCGCCGCACACACACCCCGCGCCCGGCACACACACCACACGCGCTGCACACACACCCCGCGCCCGGCACACACACCACACGCGCCGCACACACACCCCGCGCCCGGCACACACACCACACGCGCCGCACACACACCCCGCGCCCGGCACACACACCCCACGCGCGGCGCGCACACACACCCCGCGCCCGGCACACACACACCCCACGCAGCACACCACACGCGCGGCACACACACCACACGCGCGGCACACACACCACACGCGCGGCACACACAACCCACGCAGCACACCACACGCGCGGCACACACATCACACGCGCGGCACACACACAACATGCGCGGCACACACACAACATGCGCGGCACACACACCACACGCGCGGCACACACACACACCACACGCGCGGCACACACACACCCCATGCGCGGCACACACACCCCACGCAGCACACCACACGCACGGCACACACACCACACGCGCGGCACACACACCACACGCGCGGAGCACACACACACCACACGCGCGGCACACACACAACACGCGCGGCGCACACACACACCCCACGCGCGGCGCACACCCCACACGCGGCACACACACACCCCATGCGCGGCACACACACAACACGCGCAGCGCACACACACCCCACGCGCGGCGCGCGCACACATCCCACACGTGCACACACCCCACGCGCGGCACACACACCCCACGTGCAGCACACACACACCACACGCAGCACACATACCACACACGCAGCACACACACCCCACGTGCAGCACACACATCACACACGCAGCACACACACCACACACGCAGCACACACACCCCCCACACGCAGCACACACACCACACACACGCAGCACACACACCACACACCCAGCACACACATCACACACGCAGCACACACACCCCACACGCAGCACACACACCACACACACGCAGCACACACACCACACACCCAGCACACACACCACACACACGCAGCACACACACCACACACACGCAGCACACACACCACACACACGCAGCACACACACCCCACATGCAGCACACACACCACACACACGCAGCACACACACCACACACCCAGCACACACATCACACACGCAGCACACACATCACACACCCAGCACACACATCACACACGCAGCACACACATCACACACACGCAGCACACACACCACACACATGCAGCACACACACCACACACATGCAGCACACACACCCCACACACTACACCTCCACAGCACGGTCTTTTCTGACCGGATCCTTCGCAGGTCAGAGGAATCCCTGAGGTTAGAGGTCACTCTGAACCCTGTTGGTTTGGGGGTCACTCTGAAACCCTGAAGGTCGGAGGTTACTCTGGGGCCGGTGAAAGACGCTCTGGTCACAGACAGTTTGCTGTAGTGGAGCTCACAGCTCATGGCTCGTGTATGTGTGTGTATGTGGTGTGTGTGTGTCGGAGTTGAGAGGTCGGGGTCTGTCGCTGCTGTAGTCAGCGCGGCCACAGAAGCAGAGCGCGGTGCTGAAGGCCCGCCGCGCCCCGCAAAATGGAAGATAAATAAACTTCCTTGGACAATGCTCTCCAGAGCATTGTAAGGCCACATTTTAATACATCATCGTGTGCTCCGAGATGTTTAAACGGGTACATGAAGCAGTGAAGAAAGAGCGAGACCTGGAGCGAGGGGCGCAGGAGACGCGGATGTGTTGGAGGATAAACTGAAGAGCTGGGTTTTAACCAGTTTCAAAATAATTTCTTTTATATCATGTTTTTACAAATAAACACTTAAACAGATTTTTTGTATGTACTACACCTCTTTTTTGCCCAGAAAACAATAGATGTCTCTACATTTTTAAAGTGCTGGTTTAACTCAATTTTAAAGGCAAGTTTAGCCTTAATTAAATTGATAGACGATTATACTGTACACCCCGGTATAATTTGGGGCGATAAGATGGTATGAAAAAATGGAAATTGCCTCACATACACACTCACACACTCACACTCACACAAACACACACACAGACACACACTCACACACACACTCACTCACACACACGCACACTCACACTACACACACTCACATACACACACTAGTGCTGGGTGGTGTACCGGTTCGTACCGAAAATCTGTTTTTATATTTTTTATGATATGCATTTTTCAAATACCGGCAGTACCGGTTTAAATGGCCTAAACGTCCGGAACGCACGCATTGGTAAATTGCGTCTTGGGGGACGCTTTTCATTGCAGCGCCTGCACCGCTAAACCCGCATGGACCAGAGTACAGGTTTTAGTGGAGTTGGTGAGCGTAGCGAAAAAGGACAGTGGAAGTTCAGCACCAGAAGTTAATGTAAACGATGATGACCCAGAAGAACTTTTGCCTAAAAAAGGAGGCGTGTCTGCTGTCTGGCGGTACTTGAGATTTAAAAGGTCAGACGTGGACCAAACAGTTATTTACTGTAAATGCTGTCGAGCTAAAGTTGTAGCCGGAGGTGGCAACACGAGCAATTTGCTGCACCACCTTAGCCGCAAACATGTTTTGGAGTACCAAGAATGCATTTAACAAAAGTCAGCGCCTTTCACACCGTCATGTAAAAGTGCAACTCCATAACAATTCATATAGCTAAAGACACAGTTCCTATTAGCACAGTTGACAAAGATGGATTCAGGGCTATGATAAAGACACTTGATTCTAGATATGACATCCCAAGTCGGAAATACTTTAGTGAAATAGCGATCCCCATGCTGTACCGCAAACAAAGAGGGAAGATGCAAACAGAGGTGGCAACAGCTCTCCACTATTCGACAACTGCAGATTTGTCGTCAAATACCGTGAAACCGTTATAATTTCGAAAAATACCGTGATATAGAATTTTGGTCATACTGCCCAGCACTAACACACACTCACATACACACACACTCACACCACACACACTCACATACACACACACACACACACTCACATACACACACACACACACACACACACACACACACACACACACACACACACACACTCACACATACACACTCACACCACACACACACACGCACACATACACACACACTCACACCACACACACTCACATACACACACACACACACACTCACATACACACACACACTCACATACACACACACACACACACACACACACTCACATACACACACACTCACACCACACACACTCACATACACACACACACACACACTCACATATACACACTCACACCAAACACACACACACACACACACACACACACACACACACACACCATCTAACCAGTACAAAAATACTGGCTCCTGCCTCCATCTGAGAGTGTGACATCACATTCTAGAATCTGACAATCTTCATAGTTTTCTGTCAGGTGACTTTTGCATTCCATTGAGAGCAAAACAAACATGGCTCTCTGATGAGATGGCCAGGTTAAAGGTGTGCTTTCCCTCTGAGGGAGCGTTGTCCCCATGTGTGACGTCACTGAAAACTATTAATTAAGAAGGCAGCCCAAGAGCCTATAAAAATTGCCTCCCATAATTTGGACACCTCTGTTCTAAGTCATTTAGATTCACATAAGGATAAGTTATGTATTTTTTCCCTCAAAAATGTAGCCATATAAAATTCTGAATATACACTTTTATCTCAAACTAAAACAGTAAAAATATCTAGTGACGTTCCACCTCTAAATGAACAGTACCTTTAAGAAAATATAAAACTTCTGCAATGTTTTTCACTGTGTTTTCATACCTTTGCTTAAAGGTCCCATATTATACTTTTTTCAGGCTTTTTGAAATAATTTTGGACACCTTTGCATTAGCATTCCATGTTTTATAACTTAAAATAATGCATATGTATGGAAAACTTCTATGGTTGACTTTGCAGAAAACGCTTGGATTAGATGTCTGTCGCCCCCTGCTGGCAACAGTGAGGAATGAAGAGAATAAAATGGCTGATTAGCATGGTTATTCACAATATGATACTAACACAATAGGACACTAACTTAATGTAACTTTAACTCAAGTAAGTTTTTGAAGTCTCCTGGAAGGTCAGGCGGGTATATTGAAAATATTGTAGCTCTTGTATACTTATACGTATATTAACAGTATATTAAGGTTCTCACTTTAGAATCTGAAAAAGTAGGGCTAAACAAAGACTAACCCAGGTCTAAAATGATAATAACAGTCCAAATGCAACCTTTACTTTTACAAAGGTAATGTTTATTCATATATACATGTATATATTATTCTATGGCCGATAAAAGGAGAGAATGTACAATGCAAAAACCAAAAATCTGTACAAATTAATAAATAAACAAAGACATCATTGTTTGTACACTACAAATCGATGGGAGAAAAACTCAGAGGCAGTTCGGAAAATCCGGAAATCTGACGGACGATGGCACCCAATCAACTCAAAACACGTCACTTTGAATTTTATTTTGTTGTAAACCTTTTTTTTTTTAAATCACAGAAAGGTGATGGACACTAAACTACGACATTTAGAGCATTTAAAGAAATCCACACCAGAATCACTCAAACCAACGACAAGAAACTGCTGCAGAAACGGTTCAAATCTGTAACAAGGTCTTTAAGTGCGAAGAAAACTAAAGTGCATTTGGTCTGTCTCAAATTAATTCAAACGGGATAAACATATAGTCCAGTAAGTAAGTGTGTATCTATTAGGTACTTAGTGATGATAACCTATTGCCTATTTTAATTAATTGTCAGTTTGGAAAAGCAAACAGGAGCAATGACTTGAGCAAAAGTCTTTTCAGAAAGCTTCAAAGTCTTTTCAGAAAGTTTTCAAAGTGTTTTCAAGCACAGACCTCTGCCAAGGCACTGGTCCTGTCTTGTAATGGTAAAGATATAGTGCCCAGACCTGCACGCAAACTTAAAAGATGTTCTAGTTCAGGGGTAAATGCTCTTTTCCACTTAGCACTCCTCAGTACAAGCTCCTCAATTTGGCTCTTAAGCAAAATATGAGACATTTCTCAACAGCAGGTAAGGTAAACATATCGCTTGGGCTCTCATTAAAATGGAGACTGAAATCTTATTGTACATGTTTTAGCTTCTGTGTCATCGCTCCTGTCTGCTTCTCCAAAATGTACTCATAGCTACCTACTGTAGGCAATACATCTTAAACCACAATTACAAACCACTGGAACTATCCTTTAAATTAGTTTGCAAGTCAATTTTTCTCCAGCAGTTTCTTAAAATCTTGACATCGGTCTTGACTTTTTTTCCAAAGTGTCTTATTCTTTTTTTTTAATTCATCTTTTGATAAAACAGTAAACACTTCTCACTATGGAAGGCTGTTCAAACTCTTTTTTTGGCACAAGTCTTTGAAAATGGGATGGGCGTCACTCACAATGTACCAGGCCACGGCAAAAATCGCTTCTCTTTTTTTTAACATTCTTTTATATTTTTTGTCCTTTCATTTTGTTCACAGTGCAACGCAGAGTCTAAATTTGACAAGTCACAGTGTTGGGAAGCTCTGCCCGACTTTGACTTAAAAAATAAAATAAAATAGCCGTATTGCTTGCACAGTCCGAGCGTTCAGTTGACAAAAGTTGTGTAAAAAGAAGACGTCGTGCAGTGGAGGTGTCACTAAAGACTGTATGTAAACGGTCGCAGTGCAACTTCTATATATGTAGTGTGAGAAAAATTACAATTCACTCCAAAATATGAGTTTAGTTCACGTTCAAGGGGAGAAGCTTGTCATTGCCACAATTATTTCATTTTTAGGGAAACACAATATTGGATTTTGAAGTTAAGCAGTGGGTTAAATGCAAAGAAATTGGAGGACAAACTGTTGCAAAAAGACCAGATCTATAATGTGCTGACATTTAAAATAAAATGCAGTGATTTTACACTGTAGGCTAAGTCACACCCCTTTAAGTAACTTTCATTTGCCAGTAGTTGGAAGTCAATAGGAATCAATGAATTATACAGCATTTTATATAAACTATTAAAAGTACCACCTCAGAAAATATTGAGCTCTCCAAGTACCAGTTAAACAGACAACAGATTAGGCCTAAACCAGGACTAATCCAGGTCTAAACCAGAACTAACCCAGGAGTAAACCAAGTGGTAAAAAAAGGATTAACCCAGAAAAAATGCATTACTAAACAGGACTTACACAGGTCTACAACAAGTCCAAACCAGGTTTAAACTAGGACTAAATAATAACTAACCAAGAACTAACCCGAGACTAAACCAGGCCTAAACCAGGTCTCAACCACGTCTAAGCAGGACCAGGACACTTCACTACAGGGCCAAACTCTAAATAATCTAAATCAGGACTTGAACTGCAACCACCAGAAGAAGTCCATGCACCATCAGTGGTATCCAGACCACAGTTTGAAAACCAGTGACTTCACTTCAGCTGCAAAAACAAGGTCAGACTGGTACAATTTATATATAAATATAAATATTTGTAATTCTATATGTCGCTGATAAAATGTGACTATAATCTATTTTTACCAGTCTAATGTCTAATGACTGATGTTTTTGAATCTTTTTTAGCATGGAAAATGTAAAAAGGAGCGTTCTTCTTCCTGTTCATCAGTAAATATCAAAGTTAGAAAAGGTAGCAGTGCCCTCTAATGGCAAAAAGCATATGGCATCTAAAATAGAAGCCACTTCTTAATACAGACCTAGTTAATATTACCTTATAAGGTCACAGCTTATGTTTACATTTAATGTGTTCCTTTAGAAACATTTAGATACCAAAAGCAATTATTTTTGCTGAAGAGGTATTTCTACGTCATATAAAATGCATTAGTTTCCCCTTTATGAATTTTTGTGGCAATGGCTTCTCCAAATGACCCACTGAATCTAGCACATCTTCCTAACTACCCTTAGTCACTACATTTCCCAGAATGCCTTAGTGAGAAACTGCCCACAACAAAAGAAGAAGCCCTTAAAATTGACCTGTATGTGATGTCATTTTGTTTTAAATCCACAGGAACAAAAAGGGTTCATTTTTTTTAAACACCATGGTGCGTTCAAAGACTGTAGCTGCTCGGAACAGAAAAGAAAAAACACTTCGTCATCACTAAACCACAGTCGAACAAAGAGGAGATAAAAGTTTAAAATGTGTAAAGAGAAGGAAACACAGGCCGGTTTAGAGAGACACTGTGCCGCCATGTTGGTAAATGAAGTGGGAGCTGGTCAAGCTTGTTATGTCTTTATGTCCACCTAATTATCTTCCTTCGACTACAGTTGTGCCTACACATTGTTTTTTACTCTTATCCAGTCAAGTTGCGGCTGGCTGGAGCCTAAGCCCAGCAACTACGGGCTTTAGGTGGGGTACACTCTGGATAATGGCCAGATAGTTGCAGGGCTGATAATTATAGATATTTACAGATGGCAACCATTCACTCTCACATTCATTTACTAGGGGCATGTCTTTGGATGGTGGAAGGAATGCAGACTCCGCTCAGACAGAGTGTAGATAGAACCCACAACCTTCTTGCTGAGACAGGAGCGCTTACCACCCTGTCACCATGCACCCTAAAAGATTACAGTTTAGGTGGTATTTGGGTTGATTTAACCAAATACATTCTGAATCAACTCCAAAGGACTTTCTCAAAATTAAAATCTATGATCCATACCATACCATACCTAATTCCTCCCATTCTATTCCAATCAAAATAACCTACAAACAATTAGTAATGTCATTGCTCTGAGCATTTACGCCTGAATTAGGTAGGGTAAGGTATATAATTATTTAGCTATACCTAACCAGTTCTAATTCCTGCCATAGACTTACACTAAATCTCTCACTCTACCTTAACCTGCTCCTCTCTCTGTTTCTTCTCTCTCTGACCAAAACCGGCATCCATTTTCCAACATGGTGGCTCCTGAAGCAAATACAAACACATTATTATTAGCAGCACCATTAGAAAAATAAAGCAAAAATAAACATTGACGCAAATAAAATGTACAAAGCAAAGACATAGTTCAAAGTAGTGACAAAAAAACTATTAACAAAATTTCCAGTTTGTCGTGTATTTACAAGTTGTTCAACGTTTGTTCACCCAGGCGAGTTCCAAGTGAAGTGCGGCTCATAGTGGTTTCATTACAACAAAAAATGGTAATTTGACACTTTGTTGGCTTCTCGTCTTCCATTTTGAGCAAAAATCCATTGTTTTCTAGTCTTGAAATGCAACAATTTGTTCAGTGCATTTGGGAAACATTGAAGACCTCAGGAAAAAGAAGAAAAATGGTCCCTGAATTAGGAACAATAAGTGACTCCACTTATTGTTAATTGATGTGCATGACAATAAAGGGGGCAAAACTTGTCAAAAAAGCTTTCCAAACTCAATTTATCGTTCAGAAAAGACACTAAAATCTTTCTCAAATTAATGAGAGATTGGAAAAGTTGTTGTACACTAAGTTGGATTGGTGTTTGAACTAAGAAAATTCACTTTTGTTGCTTAAGAAGTGTTTTAAGTTGTTTAAATGTGGCAATTCATTATCACCACTGCTCGATATTAAAAAAGTACAAACTTTTAACCTGGGATAATATGATCAAATATTCAAAATTATTTTTAATGTTTAAAATTATTCCTGGCTTGTCTTCTCCTCCTCTCAGGCAGTTTGTTAACAATAGAATATCATGGTACTGTGTCACTACAGCTCCAGCCAGAGGGGACTGCATTGTTCCACTTAATAAAAAGTGCATTTGGCCAGGCCTCTGTCACCGCTGCACATGAGTGGAACTGTATTCCTGTTAACATCAGAGAAGCGACATCCTATAATGTATTTAAAATTGCTTTAAAGGACTGCTTCATTGATAATCAGAACTGCCAACACTAACGTGTTTTTGTCCTGTCTTCTGGTCCTGTCTGTCTGTACAAGGCCAGCATGTTCTATGTGTTTTTACTAATTTTACTGTATAATGTATATTGTGTGTGGATGATTGTGCTTTTAACACCAGTTTAACACTTACCTGTGCTTTAATATGTATACATTTATATATTTGTAAATAGTATTGTATGTGTATAACCATGTCTTATTTTTTAGGGTGACACCATAAACATCAGTGACTGTGGATGAAAAGTAGCCTTTTGGCTAATTCTGGTGCATTTACAGAAATGTGAATTAATGTACACTGTCCCTGTAATATATTCATTCATTTTCTACCGCTTATTCCCGTTGGGGGTCGCGGGTGACTGGAGCCTATCCCAGTAACTTTGGGCCGTAGGCGGGGTACACCCTGGACAGGGACCAGCTTGTCGCAGGGCTGACACAGAGACAAACACAGACAGACAACCATTCACTCTCACATTCATTCACTAGGGGACATTTAGAGTCACCAACTCACCTAACACATGCATGTCTTTGGACGGTGGGAGGAAGCCAGAGAACCCGGAGAGAACCCACGGTAACACAGGGAGGACATGCAGACTCCATCCAGAGAGTTTGTGTGATGGTGTGTTGGTCGGCCTGGGGCTCGAACCCACGACCTCCTTGCTGGGAAAAAAGATGGGTGGACGGGGAGTTAACTCTGTTGTGTGTCTCTAAAAATGTAAAATTTGAGAAAATGTATTTAATCACATTACTAAGAAAATACTAAAAGCCATACCAAAGTTAGATCTTTCCATCTGTCTTTGGAAAAAACTAGTACCACCACATACAGTGCCCACATACAGTGTCCACATACAGTGTCCACATACAGTGCCCACATACAGTGTCCACATACAGTGCCCACATACAGTGTCCACATACAGTACCCACATACAGTGTCCACATACAGTGTCCACATACAGTGCCCACATACAGTGCCCACATACAGTGTCCACATACAGTGCCCACATACAGTGCCCACATACAGTGTCCACATACAGTGCCCACATACAGTGTCCACATACAGTACCCACATACAGTGTCCACATACAGTGTCCACATACAATGTCCACATACAGTGTCCACATACAGTGTCCACATACAATGTCCACATACAGTGCCCACATACAGTGTCCACATACAGTGCCCACATACAGTGTCCACATACAGTACCCACATACAGTGTCCACATACAGTGTCCACATACAATGTCCACATACAGTGCCCACATACAGTGCCCACATACAGGAGTCCTCTTTGAGCTGCTCCCTGTTTCAGGTGTCACCGCAGTGCATTATTTGCATAGACTTTTTTGCAGGGGCAGGTTTTTACACCAGATGCCCTTCCTGACGTAACCAGCAGAGCACACACATATGCAGAGTAGACTTGTTTCTATAGGGCCACAGTCAGTTCTGGACACTGATTAACCTTAGCTCAAAACAAGCGTCATTCTTACGACACTGGCCTTCTGTTTGAGTGAAAACTCTTGATAATCCTCAGATGAGAGGTGGATTCAGCACAACATGTTTTCACACAGTACCACACTCCTCTGGATTTATTGGATTTATCTTTTAGGATGTTTCTGAGGAGGAGATAAGTCAGAGGTTTACTGCCCGTTTAATCAGGGCACTTCCTTGTATTTTATCAACAAAGAACATCTGCGTAGGTTTGACATAGAAACTTCACATGGTGGTTCTCAAACTGTGGGACAAGTACTACCAGTGGTACGTGGGCTTCTTCTGGGTGTACTCAGGAGTCTTTGGCAGTTCCAGTCTGTTTTTAAAGTCAGTTCGCTTAGGGCTAGTCTTGGTTTAGACCTGGTTTAGACCTGGTTTAGACATGGTTAGGTCCTGGTTTAGACCTGGTTTAATCCTGGTTTAATCCTGGTTTAGACATGGTTAGGCCCTGGTTTAGTCCCGGTTTAGACCTGGTTTAGTCATTGTTTAGACCTGGTTTAGACCTGGTTTCGTCCTGGTTTAAATCTGGTTTATTGTTAGTTTAGATCTGCTTTAGACCTGGTTTAGTCCTGGTTTAATCTGGATTTAGCCCTGGTTTAGACCTGGTTTAGTCCTGGTGTTGTCCTGCTTTTGGTCTGCTTTAGTCCTAGTATTGACCTGATTTAGTCCTGGATTTTTCCTGTTTTACTGGTAAGGTTTAGTCCTTATTTAACTATGAGTTAGTCTTGGTTTAATCCTGGTCTAGGCTCTTTTGTGTCAGTAGAAGTATACAAAATCTTAACTACTACCTCTCCCAGTGTCCCCAACTTGGCTCAGACCCAGGACCTTGTGATTCAAGGCCAGTATTCTTCTTGAAACTTCAGATGAAAAGTAAGCTCAAGTGTTTCATTGACTGAAGAAAAAAAAGGTGAAGCTGCAAATTAATATTATATATTTGAATTTACTATTTTGTTTTTTAGGTTTCTTAGCTTGCTTCAAATGAGAGTTATTCAAATCATTTTCTTTTCTTTTGTAGTAAATGTATTATGAGTTCAAGCTTAATATTTCAAACATAAAATATACAGAAAATAAGTAATAATGTAATTGGAGTTTTTATTGTTATGTTTTTATGTTTTATATATTTAAGGCAGGCAGGTTAATATTTATTTATCGTTTATCTTGAATTTGAATTTATATAGCAAAAAATTAAGGAGAATTATTATTTACAATAAAGTATAAATATCTTTATATGACCAAGAATCAACATTTAGAGAGGTTACTTACAATAACAACAAGTATAAGGGGTAAAAAGACAAAAATGTTGTGATGTGTATATCACTTTAAAATGTTTAAATCATATTTTTCCAAGAAATGTTATCTTTTGCACTTTTAGATATTGAAATGACTTGAAGTATTTTCAATAACAAGAAAGGGGCTCTCTAAATTTCCAGGTTTTTCAGATCATGTGGGTTATCATAATATCAATATAGCAAATATTAAGACTGTAAGAATAAATGTTGTGCTGTCCAACCTCCTGAATCAGTGGTGTCCAAACTTTTTGCACTGGGAGCCATCTCACACAAAAATGTTTGTGCCATGCTCTGCTAGAAGAGGTTAAAGACATGTCAAAAGTTGGAATACAGATTAACTGCATAGAGACATGAAGCAGTCTTATGAAGCTTTTTGCAATTTGGGCCGTTCATGTTCTAGAATGTGATGAAAATCTCAGATGGAGGGCTGGGGCCTGTATTTCTGCACAGGTAAGGAAATTTTTTAAAAGAAATATCTGAACAGAAAATTCACAAATATTGAACTTAATAATTCATCACCATTTTGAGACTGATGATTTGGATCAGCAAACTCTATATATTCATCTTGTGGCTTATTTCCCTGTCTACTGACTATCCCGCCTGTAGGATTGAATAATATCACCACTTTTTGACATCAAAGTGATAAAATAAATTTCACTTTTGTTTTGACAGAGAAGACCTTTTATCAGTTTTTGTTTCATGTGGATAGGCCCAGTAATTATTAGATTAGATTAGATAAAGCTATTAACCATAAACCAGGCCAAGACATCTGCATGGACTGGGCAAGTACTGGGCGTCTCTACCTCAAACAAAAACTGGCACAAAGTTCAACATCTCCTCTGTCAGCACAAATTCACTTAAAACTACAGCATCAAAAAGTGGTAATATTATTCAAACACACAGACGTGGCATTAAGCCACAAGATTAATATAGTGAGTTTATGGACCCAATCACTCACAAAAAATCAGGTTCAGCATCTGTGTATTTTCTGTTTGGATATTTCTTTTAAAAATAGTTTCTAAGCCATAGGATAATACTGGCCCCTGTCCATCGTCTGGGTTTTTCATCTCATCAAATTCTAGAACATGAACACATCCTATGTAGAAGTTGATGAGGTCAAAACTTCAGGGGCCTGTATAAATGTATAGGTGAGGTACTTCTTTTAATGTTTAATGTTTATTTATTTGAAAGGGACAGGACAGAAAAGCATTGTTACAGTTTCAGATGCAACCGATACCATGCCCATAGGCCATCTAGCTAACAGCCAATTTGCAGACCAGGTCCCTGAGACAAAACAAACAATAACAAATAATCAGACAAGAACATAATCATTAAAACATACAGTACATATAATACAGACAATTCACAATGAATCACTGGTGAAAATGTGGCTCTAATGTTCACAGATTTGACTGGATTTAAGGCATTGTTTTACTTTATAAGTAAACTGTTTTAGATCTGCTAATTCAGCAGGTGTGGTGTTCTAGATCTGTGGGCCTTTTACTGTGAAGGAGCTCTGGCCAAATGTAATCCAAAAAGCCATTGCATTGGCTTTTGATCCATTACTTTCAAAACTTGTTTATAAAGAGACTACACTTTGCATTGCTGACTGGTTAGCCTGGCTCCAGACACTAATACAAAAGTAAAAATGGGATAAGATCATTGCATGAAAATATAATTTAGCAGCATTTATTGATAGACAAGATCTTATCAGACGGAAACATTTCAAATTTGTTTTAAGTGTCTTTGGTTATTTTCTAAATATGGGTGTCAAATTTTAAATGTGAATCCAAAACCACTCCCAGATATTTAAATTCATCCGCTTTATGAATTGATTGGCAATTAATTTGTATCCGGAAGCTATCTGTAGGTTTTTGTCGAAATGAAAAGCACACTGAAACTGTTTTGGAACAATTTAAAGACAAACATCTTCAAGCCACTGAGAGCCACTGACCATTTGCCTGTTCAACAGCTCTGCAGCCTTATCTGGAGTCTTTGCTGAGACATAGATGACTGTGTCATCAGCGTACAGCTGGCACTCTGCACCTCTGTGCAGATGTTTGGGAGTTCATTGATGTACAAACAAAACAACAATGGACCCAGGATTGAAGCATTTTATATTCACGTGGAGCTGACAGTGCCATTGATTTTTATACTCTGTAGCCTAGACTTCAAATATGATGTAAACCAGCTGAGCGCTTGTTGAGAAAAGTGTAATTTTTTAATTTCATGCAAAAGTATGTCATGGTTGACAGTATCAAAGGCTTTTCTTAGGTCCAAAAATACTGCTCCAACCACATTCCCTTTGTCCAAACATTTTTGATGTGTGTTCTTATGGTTCTTCATAAAGTCAGGATCTAATCCAAATATATCCTTGGCCTTAGAATGTTTTATGTTACTGATTATTTGTTTAATACTGATTTCATTGATTTGTGCAATAAAAAATAAAAACAATATACAAAGAGAAAATCCAGAAATATTGATCCTGATGATCCTGATCATTTTTTGTTAGTGATTGGATCCACAACCACACCATAATAATTATGTGGCTAGTGTAAGTGTGATGGCTGTCAGTAGCCTTTTTGATGCTATAGTGAAGAAATAACTTTACTTTAGGAAATGCATGCACCTTGTCACTAATACTGCTCAACATCTGTGAATTTTGTGTTTGGATATTTTACACACGCACGCACGCACGCAGTTATGGGTGATATAACTATTACCGTATACCGGGGTATGTAAAAATCCCGATGGTATCACTTTCAATATCATGGTTTAAATGCCTGGGGAATTGTACAATAGATTTTTTAATATCTAAAATGTGTGTCAAGGTTCATGCCAATATCGTGGGGATAAGTGTACATCTTTATGTGTAATATAAGCATATGTTTTCAAATTAACAGCAACAGCATTATTAGGCCCGAGCCCCAAGGATGGCGTAGGGCCTTTTGTAACTGAAGAGCAGTGCGCGAGGTGTACCAAAACAGAGCGCCAAGCGCTAATCAATAATCAAACACTAATAGCCACACTCATGGGGTCATGCCGAATCCGGTGATATAGGTGTGTGCCGCGAATGCAGCATATTTGTAATTGTTGGGACAAAATTTCGGTAATGGTTACACGTCCTTTCGATGAGGTCAATGAGGAGCGCAACGCTTATGGACCCCACAAGCAGATTCCTCGTGTCACGCCCTTTCTACAAATATATAGGTGCGTTGCCTATGGCGACACTATATTGTAATTGTATGAGTTCTCCATTATTAGGCCCGAGCCCCAAGGATGGCGTAGGGCCTATTGTGATTGAACAGCAGTGCCCCGAAAGTGCGTAAAGCACACGTAAAACAGAGCACGAAGCACTCATCCTTCACCAAAGACTCACGTGCACACTCATGGCATTGTGCACTTTCAGTGCACTTAAATGCAATCCCATCAGTGTTTGAGTAGTAGGCCTATCTCACACTCTTTCTATATAATTACTATTAGTGACGCTGTTTGTATCGCTCTGTCGCCTTATCAAAGAATGTGCCCTTAGTATTTGTGCTAACTTTAATTCATAAGCACTAAAACCAGGATGGATGGATGGATGGATGAGGGAGGGAGGTTACAGCCTCACAGATGAGGGAGGTTCATCAGGACTCACACTGAGATCAACACTAGACCAGTGCACTGTTAATGCTGCTTCACTGTAATAAAACCTCAGCAGAAACCTTACACATCTCACCACTAAGCTCCATTTAAAAACACCGCCTCACTGACACTCACCTCTCTACTCAAGCTGCAAATCCAGTCCATGTTACATTTTTGAAGAAACGTCCTGTATTTCCTACAGCTGAGTTTGTCCAGAATAACCAGAGCCCAGTTCATTCACAGTTCTGTAATATTCACATCCAGTCCCCGGCACGGGCCGCTGGCTCCTCTCCACTCCTCCAGCTCCACTTCTTACGAACACCTGACACTTAACGATGTACATGAGGCTATCATTTATATGACACACAGTTTTATGCAGCAGCATGTTCTCATGAGGAACATGAACAGGGTTTAAGCTACAAACTCTGACTTATCTGTAGAAACGCTCTTAGACACTTTGGCTGCGGCTACTTATGGAAGTTTTGTTGTCTAACGCGGCGCATGCGCACTGTAATGTATGGGGCTGTAAGCTGCACAGTGCGCTGCTTATCGCCCCCTGCTGTCAGCCACAGATCTCTGTCACTGAGCCTGAGATTGACCACAGCACGCATGCGCGAGCCTCCAAAACAAGCTGCTGGGCCTCAGCTTGACAACAGTGCATCATGACTCCGCCTCCACGAAGGAGAAAATGACAGAAATGAATGGGCGCAGAAAAAAACAGAGTGACTGAAAGCAGGTAAGAGACTGATTCTCTATGGAAGTGAACGGCAAAATGAAATGTGGTTTAATTTCGTTATAGTTTTAATCCGTGTCTGTGTCAAGCACTGCTTGCCTTGCTTGCCCTCACGCACGCCCATGCTATAAACCATAAATCATAGATTTTCACGTTTGTTTGTGAGGTTAAACCAATACTCTTAACTTATTACTAAAATTAATTAAAACAAAAATTACACACAATAGGCCTATAATTAATAAATAACGTTATAAAAGAATTTCACTCGAATTTCACTTAAATAAATCCCTTATAAAAAAAATTTTTTGTTACTTAATTATTTATTTTCTTATTTTTTTACGTTACCTAAAATACAAATAGTAGTCTTTATTCTGTATCAAACAATTCGTGTGTATTTCTTTATATTTTAGCATTGATTGTTAGCCTTTTTAGCCTTCTCTCCGTTGCCAAGGAAACCTCCGCGCACCTCAGCGCTCTGGCGTTGTCAAGGCAACGCGGTGACATCACAAAGCGACCTCACAAAGCCAGCATGTCTGTCTCTCCTCTGTGAGTCCTGAGCGACTCTGAGGCTCAGTCATATTTTAGCAGAGCAGCTGAACAGGATCGTACAGGAAGTACTTTACACTGACTATAAACACAGCAGTTTATATCGCAACAAAAGTTAAAAAAGCAGTCATCTGGATTGGATTTTTCAAGAATTGAGAAAGCCTCTTGGATAAGAGGTGAAACGTCTTCAACTTGAAAAATCCAATCCAGATGACTGCTTTTTTAACTTTTGTTGTGATGCAATTACCCTGGACGAGTGAGAGTCTTCACAGACAGCAGTTTATAGTAATTTACGACAAAACGACACTGGAAATATGAGTGGTAAAGAAAACATCATCGTTACCCAGGCCAAGAGGGAGGAGATGTCTACTCAGGTAAGATCTGAGTAGAAGAGTGGCACTGGAGCCGGCAAAGGAGAGGATTCTGTAGATATCACTGACCTTGTGAGTGTAGAGCTGACTAACAGGGTCAACTCTGCCTCGTCTCTGAGCAAGGTTGAAGACAACTGCCTGGTGGTAGCTGAGGACACCAGCTACAAGATGCCTAAGGATAAGCTGAAAGCTATGATCTGCTGCGCAAAGTCCATGGCCAGGAACATCAAGGACAAACTGAGCTGTGCTCCATGTGGAAGCCGAGTCCTGTCTGAAGAGGCCCCTGAAAACCTGGAGGATGAAACTGAGGCCACATCAGAACATCTGGAGGAGAAGCAGGAGGAAGCTCCAAAAAGGGTGGATGTTATCACGGAGCAACTCATATACAACTGTCGTCCATGTAAGGTACAACAGCACCAGCCTGAGAGCAGCCACTGCAGCGGTCAGAGACATCCTGGAGCAGGAGGAGCTGAGCGGAGAAGACCTGAGCGACCACATTGAAGACACCAAGTTAGGCCAAGTTATACGAAGCCCTATCCCAGGACATCTCAAACGGGGAGTCTGAGGAGCTGAGCCAGGACCTCACAGACATAATCTCTCAGAATATGGCTCCTCAGACTGGACGCAGGAGGTTCAGGAGGGCCGTCCGCGCAGAAGTGGACTCCTTTATGGATCATATTCAGAACTGGCTCCACATTCAGCAGCAGCCCAGGAGAGACCCAGTGACTAGGACCCTTAAAAAGATTAAGATTGTTTTACAGACCGAGAATGTGGATGATTTAAAAAAAATTGTACAGAGAATTGGTGCAGCAGCTGGAACCACAGATCCCACAGTGGAACGTGAAGGTCAAACCCGACATTCGCCACATCGAGGACATCGCTAAAGCCGTGCACAAAGACCTCTGCAGAGGCTACAAGAAGGGCTGGTTGACCGTGGAGGCCAAGACCAGGTCTGACATCTGCCCTGAGATCCTGGAGAGCATCAACAAGCACTGACTCAGGAGAAGAAGAAACGCACACTGGGATCATTCCTGAGATCCATGTGCAGTGCCATCTGCAGGCGGGAGGGAGTAAACGCCCAACCCCAGCTCTCCACCCCCCCAACCCCAGCTCTCGACCCCCCAACTCCCCCAACCTAGCAACCCCCTAACTCCGACACACACACCACACATGCACACACAGTCACACGAGCCATGACCTGTGAGCTCCTCTGCAGCGTACTGTCTGTGACCAGAGTGTCCTCACCGGCCCCAGAGTGACCCCTGACCCTCAGGGATTCAGAGTGACCTCTGACCTTCAGGGTTTCAGAGTGATCTCTGATCTTCAGGGACTTCTGACCTGTGTTGGATGTTCGAGTCAGAAAAGCCACAGGTTTGCTGTGGAGGAGTAGACACACACACACCCCGCGCGTGGCGCGCACACCCCGCGCCCGGCACACACACCCCGGGCGTGGCGCACACACACCCCGCGCGTGGCGCGCACACCCCGCGCCCGGCACACACACCCCACGCGCGGCGCGCACACACACCCCGCGCCCGGCACACACACACCCCACGCAGCACACCACACGCGCGGCACACACACCACACGCGCGGCACACACACCACACGCGCGGCACACACAACCCACGCAGCACACCACACGCGCGGCACACACATCACACGCGCGGCACACACACAACATGCGCGGCACACACACAACATGCGCGGCACACACACCACACGCGCGGCACACACACACACCACACGCGCGGCACACACACACCCCATGCGCGGCACACACACCCCACGCAGCACACCACACGCACGGCACACACACCACACGCGCGGCACACACACCACACGCGCGGAGCACACACACACCACACGCGCGGCACACACACAACACGCGCGGCGCACACACACACCCCACGCGCGGCGCACACCCCACACGCGGCACACACACACCCCATGCGCGGCACACACACAACACGCGCAGCGCACACACACCCCACGCGCGGCGCGCGCACACATCCCACACGTGCACACACCCCACGCGCGGCACACACACCCCACGTGCAGCACACACACACCACACGCAGCACACATACCACACACGCAGCACACACACCCCACGTGCAGCACACACATCACACACGCAGCACACACACCACACACGCAGCACACACACCCCCCACACGCAGCACACACACCACACACACGCAGCACACACACCACACACCCAGCACACACATCACACACGCAGCACACACACCCCACACGCAGCACACACACCACACACACGCAGCACACACACCACACACCCAGCACACACACCACACACACGCAGCACACACACCACACACACGCAGCACACACACCACACACACGCAGCACACACACCCCACATGCAGCACACACACCACACACACGCAGCACACACACCACACACCCAGCACACACATCACACACGCAGCACACACATCACACACCCAGCACACACATCACACACGCAGCACACACATCACACACACGCAGCACACACACCACACACATGCAGCACACACACCACACACATGCAGCACACACACCCCACACACTACACCTCCACAGCACGGTCTTTTCTGACCGGATCCTTCGCAGGTCAGAGGAATCCCTGAGGTTAGAGGTCACTCTGAACCCTGTTGGTTTGGGGGTCACTCTGAAACCCTGAAGGTCGGAGGTTACTCTGGGGCCGGTGAAAGACGCTCTGGTCACAGACAGTTTGCTGTAGTGGAGCTCACAGCTCATGGCTCGTGTATGTGTGTGTATGTGGTGTGTGTGTGTCGGAGTTGAGAGGTCGGGGTCTGTCGCTGCTGTAGTCAGCGCGGCCACAGAAGCAGAGCGCGGTGCTGAAGGCCCGCCGCGCCCCGCAAAATGGAAGATAAATAAACTTCCTTGGACAATGCTCTCCAGAGCATTGTAAGGCCACATTTTAATACATCATCGTGTGCTCCCAGATGTTTAAACGGGTACATGAAGCAGTGAAGAAAGAGCGAGACCTGGAGCGAGGGGCGCAGGAGACGCGGATGTGTTGGAGGATAAACTGAAGAGCTGGGTTTTAACCAGTTTCAAAATAATTTCTTTTATATCATGTTTTTACAAATAAACACTTAAACAGATTTTTTGTATGTACTACACCTCTTTTTTGCCCAGAAAACAATAGATGTCTCTACATTTTTAAAGTGCTGGTTTAACTCAATTTTAAAGGCAAGTTTAGCCTTAATTAAATTGATAGACGATTATACTGTACACCCCGGTATAATTTGGGGCGATAAGATGGTATGAAAAAATGGAAATTGCCTCACATACACACTCACACACTCACACTCACACAAACACACACACAGACACACACTCACACACACACTCACTCACACACACGCACACTCACACTACACACACTCACATACACACACTAGTGCTGGGTGGTGTACCGGTTCGTACCGAAAATCTGTTTTTATATTTTTTATGATATGCATTTTTCAAATACCGGCAGTACCGGTTTAAATGGCCTAAACGTCCGGAACGCACGCATTGGTAAATTGCGTCTTGGGGGACGCTTTTCATTGCAGCGCCTGCACCGCTAAACCCGCATGGACCAGAGTACAGGTTTTAGTGGAGTTGGTGAGCGTAGCGAAAAAGGACAGTGGAAGTTCAGCACCAGAAGTTAATGTAAACGATGATGACCCAGAAGAACTTTTGCCTAAAAAAGGAGGCGTGTCTGCTGTCTGGCGGTACTTGAGATTTAAAAGGTCAGACGTGGACCAAACAGTTATTTACTGTAAATGCTGTCGAGCTAAAGTTGTAGCCGGAGGTGGCAACACGAGCAATTTGCTGCACCACCTTAGCCGCAAACATGTTTTGGAGTACCAAGAATGCATTTAACAAAAGTCAGCGCCTTTCACACCGTCATGTAAAAGTGCAACTCCATAACAATTCATATAGCTAAAGACACAGTTCCTATTAGCACAGTTGACAAAGATGGATTCAGGGCTATGATAAAGACACTTGATTCTAGATATGACATCCCAAGTCGGAAATACTTTAGTGAAATAGCGATCCCCATGCTGTACCGCAAACAAAGAGGGAAGATGCAAACAGAGGTGGCAACAGCTCTCCACTATTCGACAACTGCAGATTTGTCGTCAAATACCGTGAAACCGTTATAATTTCGAAAAATACCGTGATATAGAATTTTGGTCATACTGCCCAGCACTAACACACACTCACATACACACACACTCACACCACACACACTCACATACACACACACACACACACTCACATACACACACACACACACACACACACACACACACACACACACTCACACATACACACTCACACCACACACACACACGCACACATACACACACACTCACACCACACACACTCACATACACACACACACACACACTCACATACACACACACACTCACATACACACACACACACACACACACACACTCACATACACACACACTCACACCACACACACTCACATACACACACACACACACACTCACATATACACACTCACACCAAACACACACACACACACACACACACACACACACACACACACCATCTAACCAGTACAAAAATACTGGCTCCTGCCTCCATCTGAGAGTGTGACATCACATTCTAGAATCTGACAATCTTCATAGTTTTCTGTCAGGTGACTTTTGCATTCCATTGAGAGCAAAACAAACATGGCTCTCTGATGAGATGGCCAGGTTAAAGGTGTGCTTTCCCTCTGAGGGAGCGTTGTCCCCATGTGTGACGTCACTGAAAACTATTAATTAAGAAGGCAGCCCAAGAGCCTATAAAAATTGCCTCCCATAATTTGGACACCTCTGTTCTAAGTCATTTAGATTCACATAAGGATAAGTTATGTATTTTTTCCCTCAAAAATGTAGCCATATAAAATTCTGAATATACACTTTTATCTCAAACTAAAACAGTAAAAATATCTAGTGACGTTCCACCTCTAAATGAACAGTACCTTTAAGAAAATATAAAACTTCTGCAATGTTTTTCACTGTGTTTTCATACCTTTGCTTAAAGGTCCCATATTATACTTTTTTCAGGCTTTTTGAAATAATTTTGGACACCTTTGCATTAGCATTCCATGTTTTATAACTTAAAATAATGCATATGTATGGAAAACTTCTATGGTTGACTTTGCAGAAAACGCTTGGATTAGATGTCTGTCGCCCCCTGCTGGCAACAGTGAGGAATGAAGAGAATAAAATGGCTGATTAGCATGGTTATTCACAATATGATACTAACACAATAGGACACTAACTTAATGTAACTTTAACTCAAGTAAGTTTTTGAAGTCTCCTGGAAGGTCAGGCGGGTATATTGAAAATATTGTAGCTCTTGTATACTTATACGTATATTAACAGTATATTAAGGTTCTCACTTTAGAATCTGAAAAAGTAGGGCTAAACAAAGACTAACCCAGGTCTAAAATGATAATAACAGTCCAAATGCAACCTTTACTTTTACAAAGGTAATGTTTATTCATATATACATGTATATATTATTCTATGGCCGATAAAAGGAGAGAATGTACAATGCAAAAACCAAAAATCTGTACAAATTAATAAATAAACAAAGACATCATTGTTTGTACACTACAAATCGATGGGAGAAAAACTCAGAGGCAGTTCGGAAAATCCGGAAATCTGACGGACGATGGCACCCAATCAACTCAAAACACGTCACTTTGAATTTTATTTTGTTGTAAACCTTTTTTTTTTTAAATCACAGAAAGGTGATGGACACTAAACTACGACATTTAGAGCATTTAAAGAAATCCACACCAGAATCACTCAAACCAACGACAAGAAACTGCTGCAGAAACGGTTCAAATCTGTAACAAGGTCTTTAAGTGCGAAGAAAACTAAAGTGCATTTGGTCTGTCTCAAATTAATTCAAACGGGATAAACATATAGTCCAGTAAGTAAGTGTGTATCTATTAGGTACTTAGTGATGATAACCTATTGCCTATTTTAATTAATTGTCAGTTTGGAAAAGCAAACAGGAGCAATGACTTGAGCAAAAGTCTTTTCAGAAAGCTTCAAAGTCTTTTCAGAAAGTTTTCAAAGTGTTTTCAAGCACAGACCTCTGCCAAGGCACTGGTCCTGTCTTGTAATGGTAAAGATATAGTGCCCAGACCTGCACGCAAACTTAAAAGATGTTCTAGTTCAGGGGTAAATGCTCTTTTCCACTTAGCACTCCTCAGTACAAGCTCCTCAATTTGGCTCTTAAGCAAAATATGAGACATTTCTCAACAGCAGGTAAGGTAAACATATCGCTTGGGCTCTCATTAAAATGGAGACTGAAATCTTATTGTACATGTTTTAGCTTCTGTGTCATCGCTCCTGTCTGCTTCTCCAAAATGTACTCATAGCTACCTACTGTAGGCAATACATCTTAAACCACAATTACAAACCACTGGAACTATCCTTTAAATTAGTTTGCAAGTCAATTTTTCTCCAGCAGTTTCTTAAAATCTTGACATCGGTCTTGACTTTTTTTCCAAAGTGTCTTATTCTTTTTTTTTAATTCATCTTTTGATAAAACAGTAAACACTTCTCACTATGGAAGGCTGTTCAAACTCTTTTTTTGGCACAAGTCTTTGAAAATGGGATGGGCGTCACTCACAATGTACCAGGCCACGGCAAAAATCGCTTCTCTTTTTTTTAACATTCTTTTATATTTTTTGTCCTTTCATTTTGTTCACAGTGCAACGCAGAGTCTAAATTTGACAAGTCACAGTGTTGGGAAGCTCTGCCCGACTTTGACTTAAAAAATAAAATAAAATAGCCGTATTGCTTGCACAGTCCGAGCGTTCAGTTGACAAAAGTTGTGTAAAAAGAAGACGTCGTGCAGTGGAGGTGTCACTAAAGACTGTATGTAAACGGTCGCAGTGCAACTTCTATATATGTAGTGTGAGAAAAATTACAATTCACTCCAAAATATGAGTTTAGTTCACGTTCAAGGGGAGAAGCTTGTCATTGCCACAATTATTTCATTTTTAGGGAAACACAATATTGGATTTTGAAGTTAAGCAGTGGGTTAAATGCAAAGAAATTGGAGGACAAACTGTTGCAAAAAGACCAGATCTATAATGTGCTGACATTTAAAATAAAATGCAGTGATTTTACACTGTAGGCTAAGTCACACCCCTTTAAGTAACTTTCATTTGCCAGTAGTTGGAAGTCAATAGGAATCAATGAATTATACAGCATTTTATATAAACTATTAAAAGTACCACCTCAGAAAATATTGAGCTCTCCAAGTACCAGTTAAACAGACAACAGATTAGGCCTAAACCAGGACTAATCCAGGTCTAAACCAGAACTAACCCAGGAGTAAACCAAGTGGTAAAAAAAGGATTAACCCAGAAAAAATGCATTACTAAACAGGACTTACACAGGTCTACAACAAGTCCAAACCAGGTTTAAACTAGGACTAAATAATAACTAACCAAGAACTAACCCGAGACTAAACCAGGCCTAAACCAGGTCTCAACCACGTCTAAGCAGGACCAGGACACTTCACTACAGGGCCAAACTCTAAATAATCTAAATCAGGACTTGAACTGCAACCACCAGAAGAAGTCCATGCACCATCAGTGGTATCCAGACCACAGTTTGAAAACCAGTGACTTCACTTCAGCTGCAAAAACAAGGTCAGACTGGTACAATTTATATATAAATATAAATATTTGTAATTCTATATGTCGCTGATAAAATGTGACTATAATCTATTTTTACCAGTCTAATGTCTAATGACTGATGTTTTTGAATCTTTTTTAGCATGGAAAATGTAAAAAGGAGCGTTCTTCTTCCTGTTCATCAGTAAATATCAAAGTTAGAAAAGGTAGCAGTGCCCTCTAATGGCAAAAAGCATATGGCATCTAAAATAGAAGCCACTTCTTAATACAGACCTAGTTAATATTACCTTATAAGGTCACAGCTTATGTTTACATTTAATGTGTTCCTTTAGAAACATTTAGATACCAAAAGCAATTATTTTTGCTGAAGAGGTATTTCTACGTCATATAAAATGCATTAGTTTCCCCTTTATGAATTTTTGTGGCAATGGCTTCTCCAAATGACCCACTGAATCTAGCACATCTTCCTAAC
This sequence comes from Bostrychus sinensis, assembly GCA_020698575.1. NCBI lineage: Eukaryota > Metazoa > Chordata > Actinopteri > Gobiiformes > Eleotridae > Bostrychus > Bostrychus sinensis. The sequence goes on along the minus strand of CM036249.1, from coordinate 35,919,732 downwards.
TACCCTTAGTCACTACATTTCCCAGAATGCCTTAGTGAGAAACTGCCCACAACAAAAGAAGAAGCCCTTAAAATTGACCTGTATGTGATGTCATTTTGTTTTAAATCCACAGGAACAAAAAGGGTTCATTTTTTTTAAACACCATGGTGCGTTCAAAGACTGTAGCTGCTCGGAACAGAAAAGAAAAAACACTTCGTCATCACTAAACCACAGTCGAACAAAGAGGAGATAAAAGTTTAAAATGTGTAAAGAGAAGGAAACACAGGCCGGTTTAGAGAGACACTGTGCCGCCATGTTGGTAAATGAAGTGGGAGCTGGTCAAGCTTGTTATGTCTTTATGTCCACCTAATTATCTTCCTTCGACTACAGTTGTGCCTACACATTGTTTTTTACTCTTATCCAGTCAAGTTGCGGCTGGCTGGAGCCTAAGCCCAGCAACTACGGGCTTTAGGTGGGGTACACTCTGGATAATGGCCAGATAGTTGCAGGGCTGATAATTATAGATATTTACAGATGGCAACCATTCACTCTCACATTCATTTACTAGGGGCATGTCTTTGGATGGTGGAAGGAATGCAGACTCCGCTCAGACAGAGTGTAGATAGAACCCACAACCTTCTTGCTGAGACAGGAGCGCTTACCACCCTGTCACCATGCACCCTAAAAGATTACAGTTTAGGTGGTATTTGGGTTGATTTAACCAAATACATTCTGAATCAACTCCAAAGGACTTTCTCAAAATTAAAATCTATGATCCATACCATACCATACCTAATTCCTCCCATTCTATTCCAATCAAAATAACCTACAAACAATTAGTAATGTCATTGCTCTGAGCATTTACGCCTGAATTAGGTAGGGTAAGGTATATAATTATTTAGCTATACCTAACCAGTTCTAATTCCTGCCATAGACTTACACTAAATCTCTCACTCTACCTTAACCTGCTCCTCTCTCTGTTTCTTCTCTCTCTGACCAAAACCGGCATCCATTTTCCAACATGGTGGCTCCTGAAGCAAATACAAACACATTATTATTAGCAGCACCATTAGAAAAATAAAGCAAAAATAAACATTGACGCAAATAAAATGTACAAAGCAAAGACATAGTTCAAAGTAGTGACAAAAAAACTATTAACAAAATTTCCAGTTTGTCGTGTATTTACAAGTTGTTCAACGTTTGTTCACCCAGGCGAGTTCCAAGTGAAGTGCGGCTCATAGTGGTTTCATTACAACAAAAAATGGTAATTTGACACTTTGTTGGCTTCTCGTCTTCCATTTTGAGCAAAAATCCATTGTTTTCTAGTCTTGAAATGCAACAATTTGTTCAGTGCATTTGGGAAACATTGAAGACCTCAGGAAAAAGAAGAAAAATGGTCCCTGAATTAGGAACAATAAGTGACTCCACTTATTGTTAATTGATGTGCATGACAATAAAGGGGGCAAAACTTGTCAAAAAAGCTTTCCAAACTCAATTTATCGTTCAGAAAAGACACTAAAATCTTTCTCAAATTAATGAGAGATTGGAAAAGTTGTTGTACACTAAGTTGGATTGGTGTTTGAACTAAGAAAATTCACTTTTGTTGCTTAAGAAGTGTTTTAAGTTGTTTAAATGTGGCAATTCATTATCACCACTGCTCGATATTAAAAAAGTACAAACTTTTAACCTGGGATAATATGATCAAATATTCAAAATTATTTTTAATGTTTAAAATTATTCCTGGCTTGTCTTCTCCTCCTCTCAGGCAGTTTGTTAACAATAGAATATCATGGTACTGTGTCACTACAGCTCCAGCCAGAGGGGACTGCATTGTTCCACTTAATAAAAAGTGCATTTGGCCAGGCCTCTGTCACCGCTGCACATGAGTGGAACTGTATTCCTGTTAACATCAGAGAAGCGACATCCTATAATGTATTTAAAATTGCTTTAAAGGACTGCTTCATTGATAATCAGAACTGCCAACACTAACGTGTTTTTGTCCTGTCTTCTGGTCCTGTCTGTCTGTACAAGGCCAGCATGTTCTATGTGTTTTTACTAATTTTACTGTATAATGTATATTGTGTGTGGATGATTGTGCTTTTAACACCAGTTTAACACTTACCTGTGCTTTAATATGTATACATTTATATATTTGTAAATAGTATTGTATGTGTATAACCATGTCTTATTTTTTAGGGTGACACCATAAACATCAGTGACTGTGGATGAAAAGTAGCCTTTTGGCTAATTCTGGTGCATTTACAGAAATGTGAATTAATGTACACTGTCCCTGTAATATATTCATTCATTTTCTACCGCTTATTCCCGTTGGGGGTCGCGGGTGACTGGAGCCTATCCCAGTAACTTTGGGCCGTAGGCGGGGTACACCCTGGACAGGGACCAGCTTGTCGCAGGGCTGACACAGAGACAAACACAGACAGACAACCATTCACTCTCACATTCATTCACTAGGGGACATTTAGAGTCACCAACTCACCTAACACATGCATGTCTTTGGACGGTGGGAGGAAGCCAGAGAACCCGGAGAGAACCCACGGTAACACAGGGAGGACATGCAGACTCCATCCAGAGAGTTTGTGTGATGGTGTGTTGGTCGGCCTGGGGCTCGAACCCACGACCTCCTTGCTGGGAAAAAAGATGGGTGGACGGGGAGTTAACTCTGTTGTGTGTCTCTAAAAATGTAAAATTTGAGAAAATGTATTTAATCACATTACTAAGAAAATACTAAAAGCCATACCAAAGTTAGATCTTTCCATCTGTCTTTGGAAAAAACTAGTACCACCACATACAGTGCCCACATACAGTGTCCACATACAGTGTCCACATACAGTGCCCACATACAGTGTCCACATACAGTGCCCACATACAGTGTCCACATACAGTACCCACATACAGTGTCCACATACAGTGTCCACATACAGTGCCCACATACAGTGCCCACATACAGTGTCCACATACAGTGCCCACATACAGTGCCCACATACAGTGTCCACATACAGTGCCCACATACAGTGTCCACATACAGTACCCACATACAGTGTCCACATACAGTGTCCACATACAATGTCCACATACAGTGTCCACATACAGTGTCCACATACAATGTCCACATACAGTGCCCACATACAGTGTCCACATACAGTGCCCACATACAATGTCCACATACAGTGTCCACATACAATGTCCACATACAGTGCCCACATACAGTGTCCACATACAATGTCCACATACAGTGCCCACATACAGTGTCCACATACAGTACCCACATACAGTGTCCACATACAGTGTCCACATACAATGTCCACATACAGTGCCCACATACAGTGCCCACATACAGGAGTCCTCTTTGAGCTGCTCCCTGTTTCAGGTGTCACCGCAGTGCATTATTTGCATAGACTTTTTTGCAGGGGCAGGTTTTTACACCAGATGCCCTTCCTGACGTAACCAGCAGAGCACACACATATGCAGAGTAGACTTGTTTCTATAGGGCCACAGTCAGTTCTGGACACTGATTAACCTTAGCTCAAAACAAGCGTCATTCTTACGACACTGGCCTTCTGTTTGAGTGAAAACTCTTGATAATCCTCAGATGAGAGGTGGATTCAGCACAACATGTTTTCACACAGTACCACACTCCTCTGGATTTATTGGATTTATCTTTTAGGATGTTTCTGAGGAGGAGATAAGTCAGAGGTTTACTGCCCGTTTAATCAGGGCACTTCCTTGTATTTTATCAACAAAGAACATCTGCGTAGGTTTGACATAGAAACTTCACATGGTGGTTCTCAAACTGTGGGACAAGTACTACCAGTGGTACGTGGGCTTCTTCTGGGTGTACTCAGGAGTCTTTGGCAGTTCCAGTCTGTTTTTAAAGTCAGTTCGCTTAGGGCTAGTCTTGGTTTAGACCTGGTTTAGACCTGGTTTAGACATGGTTAGGTCCTGGTTTAGACCTGGTTTAATCCTGGTTTAATCCTGGTTTAGACATGGTTAGGCCCTGGTTTAGTCCCGGTTTAGACCTGGTTTAGTCATTGTTTAGACCTGGTTTAGACCTGGTTTCGTCCTGGTTTAAATCTGGTTTATTGTTAGTTTAGATCTGCTTTAGACCTGGTTTAGTCCTGGTTTAATCTGGATTTAGCCCTGGTTTAGACCTGGTTTAGTCCTGGTGTTGTCCTGCTTTTGGTCTGCTTTAGTCCTAGTATTGACCTGATTTAGTCCTGGATTTTTCCTGTTTTACTGGTAAGGTTTAGTCCTTATTTAACTATGAGTTAGTCTTGGTTTAATCCTGGTCTAGGCTCTTTTGTGTCAGTAGAAGTATACAAAATCTTAACTACTACCTCTCCCAGTGTCCCCAACTTGGCTCAGACCCAGGACCTTGTGATTCAAGGCCAGTATTCTTCTTGAAACTTCAGATGAAAAGTAAGCTCAAGTGTTTCATTGACTGAAGAAAAAAAAGGTGAAGCTGCAAATTAATATTATATATTTGAATTTACTATTTTGTTTTTTAGGTTTCTTAGCTTGCTTCAAATGAGAGTTATTCAAATCATTTTCTTTTCTTTTGTAGTAAATGTATTATGAGTTCAAGCTTAATATTTCAAACATAAAATATACAGAAAATAAGTAATAATGTAATTGGAGTTTTTATTGTTATGTTTTTATGTTTTATATATTTAAGGCAGGCAGGTTAATATTTATTTATCGTTTATCTTGAATTTGAATTTATATAGCAAAAAATTAAGGAGAATTATTATTTACAATAAAGTATAAATATCTTTATATGACCAAGAATCAACATTTAGAGAGGTTACTTACAATAACAACAAGTATAAGGGGTAAAAAGACAAAAATGTTGTGATGTGTATATCACTTTAAAATGTTTAAATCATATTTTTCCAAGAAATGTTATCTTTTGCACTTTTAGATATTGAAATGACTTGAAGTATTTTCAATAACAAGAAAGGGGCTCTCTAAATTTCCAGGTTTTTCAGATCATGTGGGTTATCATAATATCAATATAGCAAATATTAAGACTGTAAGAATAAATGTTGTGCTGTCCAACCTCCTGAATCAGTGGTGTCCAAACTTTTTGCACTGGGAGCCATCTCACACAAAAATGTTTGTGCCATGCTCTGCTAGAAGAGGTTAAAGACATGTCAAAAGTTGGAATACAGATTAACTGCATAGAGACATGAAGCAGTCTTATGAAGCTTTTTGCAATTTGGGCCGTTCATGTTCTAGAATGTGATGAAAATCTCAGATGGAGGGCTGGGGCCTGTATTTCTGCACAGGTAAGGAAATTTTTTAAAAGAAATATCTGAACAGAAAATTCACAAATATTGAACTTAATAATTCATCACCATTTTGAGACTGATGATTTGGATCAGCAAACTCTATATATTCATCTTGTGGCTTATTTCCCTGTCTACTGACTATCCCGCCTGTAGGATTGAATAATATCACCACTTTTTGACATCAAAGTGATAAAATAAATTTCACTTTTGTTTTGACAGAGAAGACCTTTTATCAGTTTTTGTTTCATGTGGATAGGCCCAGTAATTATTAGATTAGATTAGATAAAGCTATTAACCATAAACCAGGCCAAGACATCTGCATGGACTGGGCAAGTACTGGGCGTCTCTACCTCAAACAAAAACTGGCACAAAGTTCAACATCTCCTCTGTCAGCACAAATTCACTTAAAACTACAGCATCAAAAAGTGGTAATATTATTCAAACACACAGACGTGGCATTAAGCCACAAGATTAATATAGTGAGTTTATGGACCCAATCACTCACAAAAAATCAGGTTCAGCATCTGTGTATTTTCTGTTTGGATATTTCTTTTAAAAATAGTTTCTAAGCCATAGGATAATACTGGCCCCTGTCCATCGTCTGGGTTTTTCATCTCATCAAATTCTAGAACATGAACACATCCTATGTAGAAGTTGATGAGGTCAAAACTTCAGGGGCCTGTATAAATGTATAGGTGAGGTACTTCTTTTAATGTTTAATGTTTATTTATTTGAAAGGGACAGGACAGAAAAGCATTGTTACAGTTTCAGATGCAACCGATACCATGCCCATAGGCCATCTAGCTAACAGCCAATTTGCAGACCAGGTCCCTGAGACAAAACAAACAATAACAAATAATCAGACAAGAACATAATCATTAAAACATACAGTACATATAATACAGACAATTCACAATGAATCACTGGTGAAAATGTGGCTCTAATGTTCACAGATTTGACTGGATTTAAGGCATTGTTTTACTTTATAAGTAAACTGTTTTAGATCTGCTAATTCAGCAGGTGTGGTGTTCTAGATCTGTGGGCCTTTTACTGTGAAGGAGCTCTGGCCAAATGTAATCCAAAAAGCCATTGCATTGGCTTTTGATCCATTACTTTCAAAACTTGTTTATAAAGAGACTACACTTTGCATTGCTGACTGGTTAGCCTGGCTCCAGACACTAATACAAAAGTAAAAATGGGATAAGATCATTGCATGAAAATATAATTTAGCAGCATTTATTGATAGACAAGATCTTATCAGACGGAAACATTTCAAATTTGTTTTAAGTGTCTTTGGTTATTTTCTAAATATGGGTGTCAAATTTTAAATGTGAATCCAAAACCACTCCCAGATATTTAAATTCATCCGCTTTATGAATTGATTGGCAATTAATTTGTATCCGGAAGCTATCTGTAGGTTTTTGTCGAAATGAAAAGCACACTGAAACTGTTTTGGAACAATTTAAAGACAAACATCTTCAAGCCACTGAGAGCCACTGACCATTTGCCTGTTCAACAGCTCTGCAGCCTTATCTGGAGTCTTTGCTGAGACATAGATGACTGTGTCATCAGCGTACAGCTGGCACTCTGCACCTCTGTGCAGATGTTTGGGAGTTCATTGATGTACAAACAAAACAACAATGGACCCAGGATTGAAGCATTTTATATTCACGTGGAGCTGACAGTGCCATTGATTTTTATACTCTGTAGCCTAGACTTCAAATATGATGTAAACCAGCTGAGCGCTTGTTGAGAAAAGTGTAATTTTTTAATTTCATGCAAAAGTATGTCATGGTTGACAGTATCAAAGGCTTTTCTTAGGTCCAAAAATACTGCTCCAACCACATTCCCTTTGTCCAAACATTTTTGATGTGTGTTCTTATGGTTCTTCATAAAGTCAGGATCTAATCCAAATATATCCTTGGCCTTAGAATGTTTTATGTTACTGATTATTTGTTTAATACTGATTTCATTGATTTGTGCAATAAAAAATAAAAACAATATACAAAGAGAAAATCCAGAAATATTGATCCTGATGATCCTGATCATTTTTTGTTAGTGATTGGATCCACAACCACACCATAATAATTATGTGGCTAGTGTAAGTGTGATGGCTGTCAGTAGCCTTTTTGATGCTAGAGTGAAGAAATAACTTTACTTTAGGAAATGCATGCACCTTGTCACTAATACTGCTCAACATCTGTGAATTTTGTGTTTGGATATTTTACACACGCACGCACGCACGCAGTTATGGGTGATATAACTATTACCGTATACCGGGGTATGTAAAAATCCCGATGGTATCACTTTCAATATCATGGTTTAAATGCCTGGGGAATTGTACAATAGATTTTTTAATATCTAAAATGTGTGTCAAGGTTCATGCCAATATCGTGGGGATAAGTGTACATCTTTATGTGTAATATAAGCATATGTTTTCAAATTAACAGCAACAGCATAATTAGGCCCGAGCCCCAAGGATGGCGTAGGGCCTTTTGTAACTGAAGAGCAGTGCGCGAGGTGCACCAAAACAGAGCGCCAAGCGCTAATCAATAATCAAACACTAATAGCCACACTCATGGGGTCATGCCGAATCCGGTGATATAGGTGTGTGCCGCGAATGCAGCATATTTGTAATTGTTGGGACAAAATTTCGGTAATGGTTACACGTCCTTTCGATGAGGTCAATGAGGAGCGCAACGCTTATGGACCCCACAAGCAGATTCCTCGTGTCACGCCCTTTCTACAAATATATAGGTGCGTTGCCTATGGCTACACTATATTGTAATTGTATGAGTTCTCCATTATTAGGCCCGAGCCCCAAGGATGGCGTAGGGCCTATTGTGATTGAACAGCAGTGCCCCGAAAGTGCGTAAAGCACACGTAAAACAGAGCACGAAGCACTCATCCTTCACCAAAGACTCACGTGCACACTCATGGCATTGTGCACTTTCAGTGCACTTAAATGCAATCCCATCAGTGTTTGAGTAGTAGGCCTATCTCACACTCTTTCTATATAATTACTATTAGTGACGCTGTTTGTATCGCTCTGTCGCCTTATCAAAGAATGTGCCCTTAGTATTTGTGCTAACTTTAATTCATAAGCACTAAAACCAGGATGGATGGATGGATGGATGAGGGAGGGAGGTTACAGCCTCACAGATGAGGGAGGTTCATCAGGACTCACACTGAGATCAACACTAGACCAGTGCACTGTTAATGCTGCTTCACTGTAATAAAACCTCAGCAGAAACCTTACACATCTCACCACTAAGCTCCATTTAAAAACACCGCCTCACTGACACTCACCTCTCTACTCAAGCTGCAAATCCAGTCCATGTTACTTTTTGAAGAAACGTTCTGTATTTCCTACAGCTGAGTTTGTCCAGAATAACCAGAGCCCAGTTCATTCACAGTTCTGTAATATTCACATCCAGTCCCCGGCACGGGCCGCTGGCTCCTCTCCACTCCTCCAGCTCCACTTCTTACGAACACCTGACACTTAACGATGTACATGAGGCTATCATTTATATGACACACAGTTTTATGCAGCAGCATGTTCTCATGAGGAACATGAACAGGGTTTAAGCTACAAACTCTGACTTATCTGTAGAAACGCTCTTAGACACTTTGGCTGCGGCTACTTGTGGAAGTTTTGTTGTCTAACGCGGCGCATGCGCACTGTAATGTATGGGGCTGTAAGCTGCACAGTGCGCCGCTTATCGCCCCCTGCTGTCAGCCACAGATCTCTGTCACTGAGCCTGAGATTGACCACAGCACGCATGCGCGAGCCTCCAAAACAAGCTGCTGGGCCTCTGCTTGACAACGGTGCATCATGACTCCGCCTCCACGAAGGAGAAAATGACAGAAATGAATGGGCGCAGAAAAAAACAGAGTGACTGAAAGCAGGTAAGAGACTGATTCTCTATGGAAGTGAACGGCAAATGAAATGTGGTTTAATTTCGTTATAGTTTTAATCCGTGTCTGTGTCAAGCACTGCTTGCCTTGCTTGCCCTCACGCACGCCCATGCTATAAACCATAAATCATAGATTTTCACGTTTGTTTGTGAGGTTAAACCAATACTCTTAACTTATTACTAAAATTAATTAAACAAAAATTACACACAATAGGCCTATAATTAATAAATAACGTTATAAAAGAATTTCACTCGAATTTCACTTAAATAAATCCCTTATAAAACATTTTTTTGTTACTTAATTATTTATTTTCTTATTTTTTTACGTTACCTAAAATACAAATAGTAGTCTTTATTCTGTATCAAACAATTCGTGTGTATTTCTTTATATTTTAGCATTGATTGTTAGCCTTTTTAGCCTTCTCTCCGTTGCCAAGGAAACCTCCGCGCACCTCAGCGCTCTGGCGTTGTCAAGGCAACGCGGTGACATCACAAAGCGACCTCACAAAGCCAGCATGTCTGTCTCTCCTCTGTGAGTCCTGAGCGACTCTGAGGCTCAGTCATATTTTAGCAGAGCAGCTGAACAGGATTGTACAGGAAGTACTTTACACTGACTATAAACACAGCAGTTTATATCGCAACAAAAGTTAAAAAAGCAGTCATCTGGATTGGATTTTTCAAGAATTGAGAAAGCCTCTTGGATAAGAGGTGAAACGTCTTCAACTTGAAAAATCCAATCCAGATGACTGCTTTTTTAACTTTTGTTGTGATGCAATTACCCTGGACAAGTGAGAGTCTTCACAGACAGCAGTTTATAGTAATTTACGACAAAACGACACTGGAAATATGAGTGGTAAAGAAAACATCATCGTTACCCAGGCCAAGAGGGAGGAGATGTCTACTCAGGTAAGATCTGAGTAGAAGAGTGGCACTGGAGCCGGCAAAGGAGAGGATTCTGTAGATATCATTGACCTTGTGAGTGTAGAGCTGACTAACAGGGTCAACTCTGCCTCGTCTCTGAGCAAGGTTGAAGACAACTGCCTGGTGGTAGCTGAGGACACCAGCTACAAGATGCCTAAGGATAAGCTGAAAGCTATGATCTGCTGCGCAAAGTCCATGGCCAGGAACATCAAGGACAAACTGAGCTGTGCTCCATGTGGAAGCCGAGTCCTGTCTGAAGAGAACCTGGAGGATGAAACTGAGGCCACATCAGAACATCTGGAGGAGAAGCAGGAGGAAGCTCCAAAAAGGGTGGATGTTATCACGGAGCAACTCATATACAACTGTCGTCCGTGTAAGGTACAACAGCACCAGCCTGAGAGCAGCCACTGCAGCGGTCAGAGACATCCTGGAGCAGGAGGAGCTGAGCGGAGAAGACCTGAGCGACCACATTGAAGACACCAAGTTAGGCCAAGTTATACGAAGCCCTATCCCAGGACATCTCAAACGGGGAGTCTGAGGAGCTGAGCCAGGACCTCACAGACATAATCTCTCAGAATATGGCTCCTCAGACTGGACGCAGGAGGTTCAGGAGGGCCGTCCGCGCAGAAGTGGACTCCTTTATGGATCATATTCAGAACTGGCTCCACATTCAGCAGCAGCCCAGGAGAGACCCAGTGACTAGGACCCTTAAAAAGATTAAGATTGTTTTACAGACCGAGAATGTGGATGATTTAAAAAAATTGTACAGAGAATTGGTGCAGCAGCTGGAACCACAGATCCCACAGTGGAACGTGAAGGTCAAACCCGACATTCGCCACATCGAGGACATCGCTAAAGCCGTGCACAAAGACCTCTGCAGAGGCTACAAGAAGGGCTGGTTGACCGTGGAGGCCAAGACCAGGTCTGACATCTGCCCTGAGATCCTGGAGAGCATCAACAAGCACTGACTCAGGAGAAGAAGAAACGCACACTGGGATCATTCCTGAGATCCATGTGCAGTGCCATCTGCAGGCGGGAGGGAGTAAACGCCCAACCCCAGCTCTCCACCCCCCCAACCCCAGCTCTCGACCCCCCAACTCCCCCAACCTAGCAACCCCCTAACTCCGACACACACACACACCACACATGCACACACAGTCACACGAGCCATGACCTGTGAGCTCCTCTGCAGCGTACTGTCTGTGACCAGAGTGTCCTCACCGGCCCCAGAGTGACCCTGACCCTCAGGGATTCAGAGTGACCTCTGACCTTCAGGGTTTCAGAGTGATCTCTGATCTTCAGGGACTTCTGACCTGTGTTGGATGTTCGAGTCAGAAAAGCCACAGGTTTGCTGTGGAGGAGTAGACACACACACACCCCGCGCGTGGCGCGCACACCCCGCGCCCGGCACACACACCCCGGGCGTGGCGCACACACACCCCGCGCGTGGCGCGCACACCCCGCGCCCGGCACACACACCACACGCGCCGCACACAAACCCCGCGCCCGGCACACACACCACACGCGCTGCACACACACCCCGCGCCCGGCACACACACCACACGCGCCGCACACACACCCCGCGCCCGGCACACACACCCCACGCGCGGCGCGCACACACACCCCGCGCCCGGCACACACACACCCCACGCAGCACACCACACGCGCGGCACACACACCACACGCGCGGCACACACACCACACGCGCGGCACACACAACCCACGCAGCACACCACACGCGCGGCACACACATCACACGCGCGGCACACACACCCCACGCGCGGCGCGCACACACACCCCGCGCCCGGCACACACACACCCCACGCAGCACACCACACGCGCGGCACACACACCACACGCGCGGCACACACACCACACGCGCGGCACACACAACCCACGCAGCACACCACACGCGCGGCACACACATCACACGCGCGGCACACACACAACATGCGCGGCACACACACAACATGCGCGGCACACACACCACACGCGCGGCACACACACACACCACACGCGCGGCACACACACACCCCATGCGCGGCACACACACCCCACGCAGCACACCACACGCACGGCACACACACCACACGCGCGGCACACACACCACACGCGCGGAGCACACACACACCACACGCGCGGCACACACACAACACGCGCGGCGCACACACACACCCCACGCGCGGCGCACACCCACACGCGGCACACACACACCCCATGCGCGGCACACACACAACACGCGCAGCGCACACACACCCCACGCGCGGCGCGCGCACACATCCCACACGTGCACACACACCCCACGTGCAGCACACACACACCACACGCAGCACACATACCACACACGCAGCACACACACCCCACGTGCAGCACACACATCACACACGCAGCACACACACCACACACGCAGCACACACACCCCCCACACGCAGCCACACACACCACACACACGCAGCACACACACCACACACCCAGCACACACATCACACACGCAGCACACACACCCCACACGCAGCACACACACCACACACACGCAGCACACACACCACACACCCAGCACACACACCACACACACGCAGCACACACACCACACACACGCAGCACACACACCACACACACGCAGCACACACACCCCACATGCAGCACACACACCACACACACGCAGCACACACACCACACACCCAGCACACACATCACACACGCAGCACACACATCACACACCCAGCACACACATCACACACGCAGCACACACATCACACACACGCAGCACACACACCACACACATGCAGCACACACACCACACACATGCAGCACACACACCCCACACACTACACCTCCACAGCACGGTCTTTTCTGACCGGATCCTTCGCAGGTCAGAGGAATCCCTGAGGTTAGAGGTCACTCTGAACCCTGTTGGTTTGGGGGTCACTCTGAAACCCTGAAGGTCGGAGGTTACTCTGGGGCCGGTGAAAGACGCTCTGGTCACAGACAGTTTGCTGTAGTGGAGCTCACAGCTCATGGCTCGTGTATGTGTGTGTATGTGGTGTGTGTGTGTCGGAGTTGAGAGGTCGGGGTCTGTCGCTGCTGTAGTCAGCGCGGCCACAGAAGCAGAGCGCGGTGCTGAAGGCCCGCCGCGCCCCGCAAAATGGAAGATAAATAAACTTCCTTGGACAATGCTCTCCAGAGCATTGTAAGGCCACATTTTAATACATCATCGTGTGCTCCCAGATGTTTAAACGGGTACATGAAGCAGTGAAGAAAGAGCGAGACCTGGAGCGAGGGGCGCAGGAGACGCGGATGTGTTGGAGGATAAACTGAAGAGCTGGGTTTTAACCAGTTTCAAAATAATTTCTTTTATATCATGTTTTTACAAATAAACACTTAAACAGATTTTTTGTATGTACTACACCTCTTTTTTGCCCAGAAAACAATAGATGTCTCTACATTTTTAAAGTGCTGGTTTAACTCAATTTTAAAGGCAAGTTTAGCCTTAATTAAATTGATAGACGATTATACTGTACACCCCGGTATAATTTGGGGCGATAAGATGGTATGAAAAAATGGAAATTGCCTCACATACACACTCACACACTCACACTCACACAAACACACACACAGACACACACTCACACACACACTCACTCACACACACGCACACTCACACTACACACACTCACATACACACACTAGTGCTGGGTGGTGTACCGGTTCGTACCGAAAATCTGTTTTTATATTTTTTATGATATGCATTTTTCAAATACCGGCAGTACCGGTTTAAATGGCCTAAACGTCCGGAACGCACGCATTGGTAAATTGCGTCTTGGGGGACGCTTTTCATTGCAGCGCCTGCACCGCTAAACCCGCATGGACCAGAGTACAGGTTTTAGTGGAGTTGGTGAGCGTAGCGAAAAAGGACAGTGGAAGTTCAGCACCAGAAGTTAATGTAAACGATGATGACCCAGAAGAACTTTTGCCTAAAAAAGGAGGCGTGTCTGCTGTCTGGCGGTACTTGAGATTTAAAAGGTCAGACGTGGACCAAACAGTTATTTACTGTAAATGCTGTCGAGCTAAAGTTGTAGCCGGAGGTGGCAACACGAGCAATTTGCTGCACCACCTTAGCCGCAAACATGTTTTGGAGTACCAAGAATGCATTTAACAAAAGTCAGCGCCTTTCACACCGTCATGTAAAAGTGCAACTCCATAACAATTCATATAGCTAAAGACACAGTTCCTATTAGCACAGTTGACAAAGATGGATTCAGGGCTATGATAAAGACACTTGATTCTAGATATGACATCCCAAGTCGGAAATACTTTAGTGAAATAGCGATCCCCATGCTGTACCGCAAACAAAGAGGGAAGATGCAAACAGAGGTGGCAACAGCTCTCCACTATTCGACAACTGCAGATTTGTCGTCAAATACCGTGAAACCGTTATAATTTCGAAAAATACCGTGATATAGAATTTTGGTCATACTGCCCAGCACTAACACACACTCACATACACACACACTCACACCACACACACTCACATACACACACACACACACACTCACATACACACACACACACACACACACACACACACACACACACTCACACATACACACTCACACCACACACACACACGCACACATACACACACACTCACACCACACACACTCACATACACACACACACACACACTCACATACACACACACACTCACATACACACACACACACACACACACACTCACATACACACACACTCACACCACACACACTCACATACACACACACACACACACTCACATATACACACTCACACCAAACACACACACACACACACACACACACACACACCATCTAACCAGTACAAAAATACTGGCTCCTGCCTCCATCTGAGAGTGTGACATCACATTCTAGAATCTGACAATCTTCATAGTTTTCTGTCAGGTGACTTTTGCATTCCATTGAGAGCAAAACAAACATGGCTCTCTGATGAGATGGCCAGGTTAAAGGTGTGCTTTCCCTCTGAGGGAGCGTTGTCCCCATGTGTGACGTCACTGAAAACTATTAATTAAGAAGGCAGCCCAAGAGCCTATAAAATTGCCTCCCATAATTTGGACACCTCTGTTCTAAGTCATTTAGATTCACATAAGGATAAGTTATGTATTTTTTCCCTCAAAAATGTAGCCATATAAAATTCTGAATATACACTTTTATCTCAAACTAAAACAGTAAAAATATCTAGTGACGTTCCACCTCTAAATGAACAGTACCTTTAAGAAAATATAAAACTTCTGCAATGTTTTTCACTGTGTTTTCATACCTTTGCTTAAAGGTCCCATATTATACTTTTTTCAGGCTTTTTGAAATAATTTTGGACACCTTTGCATTAGCATTCCATGTTTTATAACTTAAAATAATGCATATGTATGGAAAACTTCTATGGTTGACTTTGCAGAAAACGCTTGGATTAGATGTCTGTCGCCCCCTGCTGGCAACAGTGAGGAATGAAGAGAATAAAATGGCTGATTAGCATGGTTATTCACAATATGATACTAACACAATAGGACACTAACTTAATGTAACTTTAACTCAAGTAAGTTTTTGAAGTCTCCTGGAAGGTCAGGCGGGTATATTGAAAATATTGTAGCTCTTGTATACTTATACGTATATTAACAGTATATTAAGGTTCTCACTTTAGAATCTGAAAAAGTAGGGCTAAACAAAGACTAACCCAGGTCTAAAATGATAATAACAGTCCAAATGCAACCTTTACTTTTACAAAGGTAATGTTTATTCATATATACATGTATATATTATTCTA
This sequence comes from Bostrychus sinensis, assembly GCA_020698575.1. Classification (NCBI taxonomy): domain Eukaryota; kingdom Metazoa; phylum Chordata; class Actinopteri; order Gobiiformes; family Eleotridae; genus Bostrychus; species Bostrychus sinensis. The sequence goes on along the minus strand of CM036249.1, from coordinate 35,903,792 downwards.
TGGCCGATAAAAGGAGAGAATGTACAATGCAAAAACCAAAAATCTGTACAAATTAATAAATAAACAAAGACATCATTGTTTGTACACTACAAATCGATGGGAGAAAAACTCAGAGGCAGTTCGGAAATCCGGAAATCTGACGGACGATGGCACCCAATCAACTCAAAACACGTCACTTTGAATTTATTTTGTTGTAAACTTTTTTTTTTAAATCACAGAAAGGTGATGGACACTAAACTACGACATTTAGAGCATTTAAAGAAATCCACACCAGAATCACTCAAACCAACGACAAGAAACTGCTGCAGAAACGGTTCAAATCTGTAACAAGGTCTTTAAGTGCGAAGAAAACTAAAGTGCATTTGGTCTGTCTCAAATTAATTCAAACGAGATAAACATATAGTCCAGTAAGTAAGTGTGTATCTATTAGGTACTTAGTGATGATAACCTATTGCCTATTTTAATTAATTGTCAGTTTGGAAAAGCAAACAGGAGCAATGACTTGAGCAAAAGTCTTTTCAGAAAGCTTCAAAGTCTTTTCAGAAAGTTTTCAAAGTGTTTTCAAGCACAGACCTCTGCCAAGGCACTGGTCCTGTCTTGTAATGGTAAAGATATAGTGCCCAGACCTGCACGCAAACTTAAAAGATGTTCTAGTTCAGGGTAAATGCTCTTTTCCACTTAGCACTCCTCAGTACAAGCTCCTCAATTTGGCTCTTAAGCAAAATATGAGACATTTCTCAACAGCAGGTAAGGTAAACATATCGCTTGGGCTCTCATTAAAATGGAGACTGAAATCTTATTGTACATGTTTTAGCTTCTGTGTCATCGCTCCTGTCTGCTTCTCCAAAATGTACTCACAGCTACCTACTGTAGGCAATACATCTTAACCACAATTACAAACCACTGGAACTATCCTTTAAATTAGTTTGCAAGTCAATTTTTTCTCCAGCAGTTTCTTAAAATCTTGACATCGGTCTTGACTTTTTTTCCAAAGTGTCTTATTCTTTTTTTTTAATTCATCTTTTGATAAACAGTAAACACTTCTCACTATGGAAGGCTGTTCAAACTCGTTTTTTGGCACAAGTCTTTGAAAATGGGATGGGCGTCACTCACAATGTACCAGGCCACGGCAAAAATCGCTTCTCTTTTTTTAACATCTTTTATATTTTTTGTCCTTTCATTTTGTTCACAGTGCAACGCAGAGTCTAAATTTGACAAGTCACAGTGTTGGGAAGCTCTGCCCGACTTTGACTTAAAAATAAAATAAAATAGCCGTATTGCTTGCACAGTCCGAGCGTTCAGTTGACAAAAGTTGTGTAAAAAGAAGACGTCGTGCAGTGGAGGTGTCACTAAAGACTGTATGTAAACGGTCGCAGTGCAACTTCTATATATGTAGTGTGAGAAAAATTACAATTCACTCCAAAATATGAGTTTAGTTCACGTTCAAGGGGAGAAGCTTGTCATTGCCACAATTATTTCATTTTTAGGGAAACACAATATTGGATTTTGAAGTTAAGCAGTGGGTTAAATGCAAAGAAATTGGAGGACAAACTGTTGCAAAAAGACCAGATCTATAATGTGCTGACATTTAAAATAAAATGCAGTGATTTTACACTGTAGGCTAAGTCACACCCCTTTAAGTAACTTTCATTTGCCAGTAGTTGGAAGTCAATAGGAATCAATGAATTATACAGCATTTTATATAAACTATTAAAAGTACCACCTCAGAAAATATGAGCTCTCCAAGTACCAGTTAAACAGACAACAGATTAGGCCTAAACCAGGACTAATCCAGGTCTAAACCAGAACTAACCCAGGAGTAAACCAAGTGGTAAAAAAAGGATTACCCAGAAAAAATGCATTACTAAACAGGACTTACACAGGTCTACAACAAGTCCAAACCAGGTTTAAACTAGGACTAAATAATAACTAACCAAGAACTAACCCGAGACTAAACCAGGCCTAAACCAGGTCTCAACCACGTCTAAGCAGGACCAGGACACTTCACTACAGGGCCAAACTCTAAATAATCTAAATCAGGACTTGAACTGCAACCACCAGAAGAAGTCCATGCACCATCAGTGGTATCCAGACCACAGTTTGAAAACCAGTGACTTCACTTCAGCTGCAAAAACAAGGTCAGACTGGTACAATTTATATATAAATATAAAATATTTGTAATTCTTATATGTCGCTGATAAAATGTGACTATAATCTATTTTTACCAGTCTAATGTCTAATGACTGATGTTTTTGAATCTTTTTTAGCATGGAAATGTAAAAAGGAGCGTTCTTCTTCCTGTTCATCAGTAAATATCAAAGTTAGAAAAGGTAGCAGTGCCCTCTAATGGCAAAAAGCATATGGCATCTAAAATAGAAGCCACTTCTTAATACAGACTAGTTAATATTACCTTATAAGGTCACAGCTTATGTTACATTTAATGTCTTCCTTTAGAAACATTTAGATACCAAAAGCAATTATTTTTGCTGAAGAGGTATTTCTACGTCATATAAAATGCATTAGTTTCCCCTTTATGAATTTTTGTGGCAATGGCTTCTCCAAATGACCCACTGAATCTAGCACATCTCCTAACTACCCTTAGTCACTACATTTCCCAGAATGCCTTAGTGAGAAACTGCCCACAACAAAAGAAGAAGCCCTTAAATTGACCTGTATGTGATGTCATTTTGTTTTAAATCCACAGGAACAAAAAGGGTTCATTTTTTTAAACACCATGGTGCGTTCAAAGACTGTAGCTGCTCGGAACAGAAAAGAAAAAACACTTCGTCATCACTAAACCACAGTCGAACAAAGAGGAGATAAAAGTTTAAAATGTGTAAAGAGAAGGAAACACAGGCCGGTTTAGAGAGACACTGTGCCGCCATGTTGGTAAATGAAGTGGGAGCTGGTCAAGCTTGTTATGTCTTTATGTCCACCTAATTATCTTCCTTCGACTACAGTGTGCCTACACATTGTTTTTTACTCTTATCCAGTCAAGTTGCGGCTGGCTGGAGCCTAAGCCCAGCAACTACTGGGCTTTAGGTGGGGTACACTCTGGATAATGGCCAGATAGTTGCAGGGCTGATAATTATAGATATTTACAGATGGCAACCATTCACTCTCACATTCATTTACTAGGGGCATGTCTTTGGATGGTGGAAGGAATGCAGACTCCGCTCAGACAGAGTGTAGATAGAACCCACAACCTTCTTGCTGAGACAGGAGCGCTTACCACCCTGTCACCATGCACCCTAAAAGATTACAGTTTAGGTGGTATTTGGGTTGATTTAACCAAATACATTCTGAATCAACTCCAAAGGACTTTCTCAAAATTAAAATCTATGATCCATACCATACCATACCTAATTCCTCCCATTCTATTCCAATCAAAATAACCTACAAACAATTAGTAATGTCATTGCTCTCAGCATTTACGCCTGAATTAGGTAGGGTAAGGTATATAATTATTTAGCTATACCTAACCAGTTCTAATTCCTGCCATAGACTTACACTAAATCTCTCACTCTACCTTAACCTGCTCCTCTCTCTGTTTCTTCTCTCTCTGACCAAACCGGCATCCATTTTCCAACATGGTGGCTCCTGAAGCAAATACAAACACATTATTATTAGCAGCACCATTAGAAAAACAAAGCAAAAATAAACATTGACGCAAGTAAAATGTACAAAGCAAAGACATAGTTCAAGTAGTGACAAAAAAACTATTAACAAAATTTCCAGTTTGTCGTGTATTTACAAGTTGTTCAACGTTTGTTCACCCAGGCGAGTTCCAAGTGAAGTGCGGCTCATAGTGGTTTCATTACAACAAAAAATGGTAATTTGACACTTTGTTGGCTTCTCGTCTTCCATTTTGAGCAAAAATCCATTGTTTTCTAGTCTTGAAATGCAACAATTTGTTCAGTGCATTTGGGAAACATTGAAGACCTCAGGA